>CM040120.1:231102619-232582595 GCA_022559845.1 Amorphophallus konjac | reverse complement strand
ACTATGAACCTAGCGGTTCTGATTCATCTGATCTCGGGCTTTGATTGAAGAGCGTATTTGTCATGTCTCTTGTCCCGCCGTGTCCTTGTCACACGTGTCTATGTCCCTCCGTGTAGTCACGCGTGTCTTTGTCCCTCCGTGTCTATCATGTTTTCGTCCCATTATGTGACCATGTCATGTGTTGTTGTTGTCATCCCACACATGTGTTGTCTGTGTCTTTTGTCCCCCATGGGTTGTCATCCCATGTGTCTTTGTTCCACCGCGCGTGCTATCCCACCGTCTTGTGTCATCTCATGTATCGCCATATGCTGTCCCACCGCATCGTGTGTTGTCTTGCCCCACCATGTTTTTCCCACGCATGCTTGACGTTTATTTTGTGGTGTTTCTTATGTTCTTATGTTCATCCTCATTATTTATGTTTTGTTCATTTTCATTATGTTTGTTCATCTTCGTTGGCATGTTCTTGTCTTATTATGCCTTTCATCTTTGTTCACTTGTTGTGGTTGTCTTATGTAAAAATCTAAAAAAAATTACCATTTTGCTTGACAGGTAAGTCATGTATGGCTCTCTATCCCTTCTCATTATTGCATTACTATATGGTATCTACCTTATTATAGCCTCTCAAGGACCCGCTGGTTGCCAGTGTGTTCTGGGATCTGATGTTCCCCTTTAAAAAAAATGATGATGATCTAGGAGCATACGGTTAATCGTTGGATAGGCTGCTCATTTGAGCCGAGTGGCGGACGACGGACTCTGTCTCGCACGCCGTGGTTACAGAAGACTCTTGACCCTGTCTTGGCTTGGTCTAGCAATATTATCCTTGAGTACTTTTTATTTTATACTTTCTTGGCATTCATTTTTATGATTTCTTTATTTTAGCGCAGCATGCATCATGTCATTTTTGAGCATTCATGTCTCGTGATTCTTTCAAAGATTTCTCCTCGGTAATAGTTAATTACACTTCAATTCTCTTGGATAAGAGATCCTCATTCCACTCTGAGTTTGAACGTCTTCTCTCATCTGCCCACTCGGTCTGGTTGGCCAACATGATTCTTGTCTGGATTTTATCTCAGTTTTACTTCTCCTTTTCCATCTTTTCAGCTGTGTTCTTCCGATCCCCTCATTGGTCGTGGATTGTGTCCCCTGATGAGGTTGGTCGTATTTTCTTCTCTTTTCCCTTAGTTAATACTCCAGGCATGTCTCTTCCTTGTCATCCATTCCTTGTGGTTAGTTCGGCATTTTCGAGAGAATTCTTGTCGCTTGTTGGTTGTGACGGGTGTCTTTTACCTTGATGCCCGCTTCACAATTCTCTCCTCTTTATCTCTGCTTCATCTCCACTTCACGTCACTGTCACTTTCGCTCCATCTCCAGTCCGTTTCACCTCCGCGTCGCTTTCGGTCATTCCCTTGCAAAGCGGACATCAAGGAGGGGCATTTGTTGACAGCCATTTCTAGCCCGCAAGTTACGTCATTTCTCTTATTCATCATTTTTGATGTCCCGAATTACCCATTATTTTGGAGCCATCCTTGGATGGATTTCGAGCCCATTTCATTATTCCCTAGCCTTTGAGCCTTGGAGATCATTATTTCTTAGAGCCTTGGGGATAATTTTATCAGCTTCTGACTTTCCAAGTCGACTTACAGCCCATTTAGGTCGACTTCCATCAAGCATTCGGCCCCTTTCACTATGTAGTCCTGAACGTGGCCATTTTCATCATCTTCTATTCGTCTATTCATTAAGTGTCCTTCACCAAAGTTGTTCATTTTTTAAAGTTCTACAATTTATTCTTCTACGCCATTAGCCAGTTCTCCTCCATTTTTCGCATCCCGATATTTTCTCTTTTCTCTCCTATTTTCTCCCTCTTATGCTAGTCTTCTCATCTTGCTCTCTTCACAAAAGTTGTTTATTTCCTTGTTATCTATAATTTCTTCTTCTACGCCTTTTACTAATTCTGCATCGTTTTTATGATATGCTATCACGTTCAGCCTTGACTTCCCAAGAGTCCTACAGTCGCAGGACTCTTTCTGGTCGATTTTGCTCGACGTGGCATCCTTCTTGGGTCTCTATCTTCTAGAATCCTCCTCCAAATTGAGTTTCGTTTGTTTATATCTCTTGTCCTTAGTATTATCTCAAGTTTGATCCATATAACTCGAATTTTAGTGGACTATAACCTTGGGAAATAGGGAGGAAACTTCTGGATTTATGCAATTTCTGCACAGATCAAACTCTATTTTCTGCTCGAAGGGCCCTTCTTGCGACGAACATATCTTCTAAAATTCTCCACAAAATTGAGTCTCATTTATTTCTATCTCTTGCCCTTAGTATTATCTCGAGTTTGGTCTATAGAACTTGAATTTTCATATGCTATTTCTCTTGGAATCTTGGTTGAAAGATATGGGTTTATGCATTCTGAGTACAAATCAAACTCTTCCAGATTGAGCTCCGAGACTCCCTTCTAGGGCGAATAACTTCCAGAATCTTCCACCAAATAGAGTCCCACTTTTTTTTACCTCTTATCCTAACTATTATCTCGAGATTGATCCATAGATCTCGAGATTTGGTGCACTCTATCTCTTAAAATCGTGGTGGAAAGTTCTGGATTTATACAGTTTTCTATATAAAGGGCCCAAGTGCGAACATCACGACGGGGGCACAATTTCGATGCGATGGCGAAGCCATGCCGGATTGTCTTCATCCTCCTTCGACCCTATCCTAAAGAGGGAAGTATAAGCTTCATTTTGGTTCTTTATTTGCTCGATTTCATCAACTTTGGCCCTCTTAACTTCGCCCCTACTTCTTGCAAATCATCACATTTTTCTATTTTTTCTGCTATAACTCCGCGACGGGGGCCTGTTCTTCAAGCCAGGGTGGAGTCATGCTCATCCTCTTCACCTCTTCATCCTCCTTTGACTCTAATTTGAAGAGGGGAGTCTTAGCTTCGTTTTGATCATATATGTGCCTTATTTCTCTCATCTCTTCCCCCTCTTTCAAGCCCCTACTTTTCAGGTTTCACCACTTTGTTCTGTCACTCTGAAAGCCAGATTTCTTGCGACGGGGGCACGTTTGCATCGTCAGGGCGAAGCCATGGTGCACTTCTGATCCTTCCCTTCAACTCCAGGCTCTTAAGGGAAGTAAACTCTTCATTTTCCTCCGTTATGGGCTCATTGTCTCGTCCTATTCATGCATATTTTTCTCCATCATTTTGCACTTTCATTCTGGTTTGACACTTAGTCATTTTTCTATCATGTTCTGCAGCCTTTTATTTTCTTGTGTTTTTCTCCCCATTTTTCATTGTTGTCTTCCCCATTTTTAACCCTTCTTTTTGCCCTAGTTTCACCACAATACTCCCACCTTTCCATAGCATCTTTTATTTCCCCGGAGCCAGGATATGTAGGGGGTCCGCCAGTCGCTCAGGGCTGCCGGGTCAACGGTCATGAGCTCAGACTCAATGCTCGGTCGCCCGAGCTCTTCGAGGAAGATCGATCGTGTACCTACGGGGTCGAGCGAGGAGGCCAGTCAAGAGAGGGCGTCCGCTCGGGAGTTTTTCCCCCGAGTTATCCGGACTACCTCAAAGCTCTCGAAGAGTTGGGCCATCCTCTTGACCACCTGGAGGTACTTGACCATTTGTCCTTCCCGAGCTTCGTACTCACCGTTGACCTGGTTAGCGACCAATTGGGAGTCAGTGTGGATCTTGACCCGCTCGGCTCCCAGTCGTCGAGCCATCCTGGCCTCTGAGATAAGGGCTTCGTACTCGGAGGCGTTGTTGGACGCCTGGAAGTTGAACTTCAGGGCGTACCGTAGCTCCGCTCCTTCGGGGGACTTGAGGAGGACACTGACACCGCATCCGGCTGAGTTGGAGGACCCGTCGATGAACAAATCCCAATTGGGCCCGGGCGCTGGTGGAGGTATTGCTTCAGTCGGGACCATGCTTTCGGCGATGAAGTCTGCGAGAGCCTGTCCTTTGATGGCCGAGCGGGGGTGATACGAGATATCATAGGCCCCGAGCATGATGGCCCATTTGACGAGGCGTCCCGATGCTTTAGGGCGAAAGAGAATCTTCTTCAGAGGTTCGCCAGTCAATACGACGATGGAGTGCCCTTGGAAGTAGGGTCGGAGACGCTTGGCCGAGGTAACCAACACTAGCACGAGTTTCTCGGTTGCGGGGTACCTTCTTTCAGCCTCATTAAGCACCTTGTTGGCATAGTAAACTGGTCTCTCGACCTCTGCGTCGATCCTGACCAGGACCGAGCTCACTGTAGAAGGGGTCGCCGAGAGATAGAGGTACAGAGCTTCACCTTGGACCGGCTTGGACAGTACCAGGGGCGAGGCCAAGAATTCTTTGAGTTCGGCAAATGCCTTCTGACATTCCTCGTCCCAAGTGAACATAGCAGATGCCATTTTGGGTCCCCTCAACAATTTGAGGAAGGGTAGGCATCGTTCGGCCGCCGGGGACAGGAAACGATTGAGCACAGTAATGCACCCCGTAAGGCGTTGAATGTCCTTGATGCAAGTGGGCGGTCGCATGTCTAGGATGGCTTGGACCTTGTCGGGGTTGGCCTCAATTCCATGCTGAGTTACCAGGAAGCCTAGGAACTTCCCGGATCTAACTCCGAAGGCACATTTAGTGGGGTTGAGCTTCATGCTGCACTTTAGTAGGGTGTCGAAGGTCTCGACTAGGTCGGCGAGGTGGTCTTCGACGTTCGGCATCTTGACGAGCATGTCATCAATGTAGGCCTCGACGTTCCGACCGAGTTGTCCTTAGAAGATGTGGTTGATTAGTCTCTGATATGTTGCTCTGGCATTCTTTAACCCGAACGGCATCCGGGGGTAGCAGTGTACGCCGAAGTCAGTGATGAAGGCGGTCTTCTCGATGTCCTCCGGGTCCATCCTGATCTGATGGTGACTGGAGTAGGCGTCTAGAAAGCTGAGCAGCTCGTTGCTAGAGGTTGAGTTGACTAGTTGATTAATGCTCGGTAACGGGTAGCAGTCCTTCGGGGTAGCCTGGTTGAGGTCGGTGAAGTCCACGCACATTCGCCATTTCCCAGAAGCCTTTGGTACAAGGACGATGTTGGCGAGCCACGTAGGGTACAGGACCAGACAAAAAAGGCCAGTTTTCTGCCCCTTGATGACCTGCTCTTTGATGACCGCTTGCGTCTCTGGGGCATGCTTTCTTCTGCATTGCTGAAACGGCTTCACCGTTGGGTCGAGGTTGAGCTTGTGCATCACCACATCACCCGGGATCCCGGGAAGGTGCTCGTCAGACCATGCAAAGACTCGGACATACCGGGTAAGGAAATCCTTATATTTTTGTTGTTCCTCAAGTGGTAGATCAGCTCCGATCTTTACTTCTAGAGTCGGGTCACCGTTAAGGAAAACCGTTAGCAACTCGCCACCAGGCTCAGATGTTGCGGGTCCCTCTTTGGCTCCCTTTACTCCTTTTTTCCCTTTCGGCCTAGTGGCTTTGACCGAGATTATATAGCACCATCTAGCCAATGCCTGGTTACCTCGGACTTCTCCCGCGCCATGTTTGGTTGGGAACTTTATTTTTTGGGGAAAGGTAAAAGGCACCGCTTTCATTCGGCTGAGAATGCCTCAGCCGAAGATGGCGTTATATGCCGTCATCCCCTTAATCATGATGAAGTCTACCATAATTGTAACGATTTTGGGCGGGGTGCCGATAGTAACTGGCAGGCTCAGGGCTCCCTCGGGATAAGTTGCCTGGCTGTTGAACCCATAGAAGGGGGTTCGGATCGGGCAGAGTTTAGATGGATTCTCTACCATCTTGAGGAAACATTCATAGGATAATACAGCAGGGGCGCTACCATTGTTAATTAAGATCAAGTCTACGTTATAATGGTTTATTGTTGCCGATATAACGAGAGCGTCATCGTGTGGGGTGGCTAACCCTTCCAGGTCCTGGTTGGAGAAAACCAGGGCCCGTGATTCGCTCGCCTATGGGGCCGTAGAGTGCTCATTGGAGGCTCGGCTCGCCTGCTCGGCTTGATGCTTTCTTCCTCGGCTGCTATCTCCGCCTGATGCCACGCCGCCTGTGATGACGTTGATGTGGACTCCGCGGGGGGCATTGTCGATCTCTTCAGGGGCGCCTTGGTCTTCCTTCTGCCCGGACACATATCGGGATAGATGTCCCTGGTGGACGAGGCGCTCGATCTCATCTTGAAGTTGATGGCAACCGCTGGTGTGATGCCCGTGGTCGCTATGGAATAGGCAATGTTTGCAGCGATTGCGGTGCTTGGTCTTCATAGGCTCGGGTTGGTTGAGGAGGCCCGAGCCTTTGATGTCTTCATTGATTTCATAGACGAGGGAGGTAAGGGGGGTATACCGCTCGTACTTCTTAGACGGCTATTTCTGGTCTCCATCCTGGTTCTGCCTTTTTACTTGGCCCGTTCCTTGGTCGGACGGTCGCTTCTTATCCCCCTCCCGACCTGAGCCTGTCATGCCTCGATAGGTGTGGAGGACTTCCTCGCACTCTGCATGGCGCTGGCCAGGGCCACTAGCTCAGCCAGGGAGGTGGGAGGATGCAGCACTAGCTTGCGCCGCAGGTTCTCGTCACGGGTACCCCCAGTCAACGCGGTAATGACAGAGGCCACATACAGGCGGGGGATGCGCAGGGCTTCCGATTTAAATTAGTTGATATAAGCCCGTAACTTCTCCCCATGTTCCTGCTTGAGGGCCAATAGTCCCGCCACTGACCGGGGTGGACCGCTACCGACGAAGCTTTGCTCGAACACTCGCCCAAATTGCTTGAAGTTGTGGATGCTGCCGGGGGCGAGGGCCCTGAACCAAGCCTGAGCGCCCTAGACCAGAGTGGTCACGAACGCTCGGCACTTGATTACATCGGATGCCCCATGCAAGGCCATTAGGGCGTCGAAGCTGTTGTAGTGGTCGGTCGGGTCTCCCTGGCCGTCGTACGACTTGAAGGCCGGGAGTGAGATTCTGGGGGATATCTCTGCCTTCAAAATATAGTCGGAGAATGGGGATCGCTCCTCATCCGCCACAGGAGAGGTCTTCTGCAAGGCGCGGAGGGCGCGCTCCTGCTCCGTGAAATGCCTCTCAAAGTCTCGCAGCTGGAGAGACAGCTCCGGTTGTCGCTGACCCAAGGGGCTGGGGGGCGCACTCGCATGCTGTCCCGACGCTCCTCGGGGGCTTTGGCTTCCGAAAATGGTTAGTGTGCTCCAGTCTTCTCCCTCCTTGGGGTTGAGGAGGCTTCCTGCTCCGGGGGAGGGGCATGCGATGTTCCTCCTGACAAGTTACGAATGAGCTGCTACCCCCGGAGGGTAAAACGGCCTCCACCAATTTTCTGGGAGGCGTCTCCACGTGGGGGGCTCTTCCGGGGGAGCTGCGACTTCTCCTCCGGGCTGCCTGGGCCCTCATGAGATCCACGAGGACATCCATTTTTGCATTGAGGGTTTGGAGGATGTCGGTGCTCCCGCCGGGAAGTTGTTTCCCCGCCACTGATGGAGGTATCTCATTGGCGTGGTTGCTCGGCGGGGAGATCTCTGTGGGGAGAGAAGGTGCGCCTTCTTCCGTCACCAGGGTTTTTTGGCTCTTGCCTTGCTTACCTCCCGTAGTATGGGTTTTCCAGTTTAAATAGTGGCCTGTTTGTGCGACTGATCCCTGTAAGCGGAGGAGTCTCAGGGGGGGTTACGTCCTTCATGCGGGGCTCCTTATAGCACGCGGACTCCTGGTTTCCCCTGTCCTCTTGAGCTTCCTATTATTAAGGGACCCACAACGGCCATGATCAATAAGCTTCCATCAGTGAGTCCTAGCGATGGGCACTAGCCTAGGAGAGGTCTCCCCAGTGATGAGTGCTTGGTCGGGACAGGGAATAAGAGGTTCTGGGGGAGCTTTCCCGATCGAACTGATGTTCGAACTTCCCAACCGGAAGGCCGCTTAGGAAGCGCTTGTACTGAGTGAGTTTTTGGGCTTTATATTGAGTGGGCCCGGGGGCTACCACTTCGAGGAGTTGGGCCTCGTTAGGTCCGGTTGGACCTCTTTTGGCCACTCCGTATGGGCGACGAGATTTCCCCTCTCCAATATGAGAGTTCAAGGATGAATTAATTGGACATTATGCTATGGAGGAATTCCGACAGCAAAACGATACATTTTCATCGTTCCATAGTTCATTAATGAGTTATTAAACAATCCAGGTGTTGAGTTTCAGGTCATCTAGGAACATAGTATAGCCAACCATTGGGTCAATCCACGGTTGGGTAGCAATTCGACAGAAAGCGGTCTCAAGAGGACCGTTTTCTTGAAGTAGCGGTCGAGTCCAGACTGTAATTAGGTAGAGTCGACGCTAGAAAGGAAAAGGGTCGACGTAGCAGAACTGCAGGAATAACATGGTCACGCCATGGCCGCTACCAGTAGGTTGCGGTCATCGGGAAGGCCGCTATCAATCCAGAGTGCAGGAAAACGCATGAAACTCAAGTGCTTTCTAGACCATTGGATTTTTTTTTGAGTACAACCAGCTCGGCGTCCTAGTGGAAATCCCAAGCTCGGGGAGACTTACGAAGGCCTTGAAACATGATTACCTAGTATGGTAGAAGGAATATCCGATGGAGAGGCTCTCAAGTCGAAGAGGTGTTCCTATCAAGTGCGTGTGTATCTAATAGCAACGTACCGGAATATACGCTATATGTGAACTTATATAACAGAAATAAGGTAAGAAGGGAATGTGCCAAAACATAAATCAAAGTGTAATCAAGTCATGGAAATCTCCTTTAATTACAAAACTATAAGTTTTGGCATGAAATTAACATACATGAAAATAAACATTAAAATCATGCTAATATGCAAAACAAATCATGCCATGTTCAGAAATACACTATTACTAAGCTATGGCACGTAGGATATCACTAATAAAATAGGAAAAAAATAAGTTTTTGGCCTGGTTGCAGAAACTAGATGGCGGTCTTGTTAAGGGTCGCCGCTTGATAGTAGTAGTCTGTCGAGTGTCGCCTTTTGAAGATGGTGGTGTCCGTGGAACCGCCTTCTGCCTGTAATAGACAGAAGCTAAAATAATGTGCAGGGCCTATTCTAGGGCAGATATGCATGGAAATCATGAAAAATAGAAAGATAGAACAAGGTAGCATACTTAGGATGAGTTTATGGCATGAAAAAGGCATGAAACACATTAACATTCTCATCTTTTAATGAAGGGGTGTAGGGGTAGTATGCAGTGAAAGACATGTATGTGTAGTCATAGAAAAACGTCAAATACTCCATGTATAGTGCATAAAATCACGAGATAATAGAGGACTTTTGTTCCTAACTTGATGTTTAAGCCAACATGAGATAACCTACCCCTGGTTTAATCCCTAAACCTCAAATTTCTTGCCAGAAGAACACCCTTGTTCCTACCCATCCTGCGTGGAACCAGCAACTTTCAGGCCTTTGATCTCCTTAACCTCTTGACCTCCTGGCACGAAAGTTTACGGAGGGTTAGAAGATACTAAGAAGAAGAAAAACTCCTAAAGGACTAACATGAAATACATACACCTTACCTTCGAACCGCGTGAGCCAAATTAGGGTTCGTGCAGGTTGAATCTGGGCTCTATTTATAGAGTTTGGCCTAGGGTTGAGGGATTAGATCAAAATAGGAGTCCTATAGGGTATCAATTCGATCCCCTGAGAGTCCTAGACATATTCCCACGCCATATCACTCTGATCCAAGATATATTCCCTTGCCAGATCACTTCGATCCATGGCGATAGGATGGGTAAAAATTCAAGTTTTCCACGCTTCTCTAATGACCATTCATGGAATCAGGTGGCGGTCTTCTCTGGACCGCCTTAATCAAGTGGCGGTCTCGCGATAGACCGCTACTTGCTGGGACGCCAGAATTTGAATTCTGATCAAATACCTCCTCTAATTATCCCTTATTTATCCTGAATAATTAGGGAATTATCCTAATTATGTTTCTAAACTTGGGCTGGGCCTAAAAGCCTTAGAATTGAATTTATGGGCCTATTTAAAGTGGGCTTATTTATCAAGTTAATAATTGGCCTTCAACTTAATTCACTTAACCCACGATGTTTTAAGTAGCCCATTAAGCCTTTTTAAATGTTTATAATTTTATTTAATTCCCAAAAAATCCTAAAAAGTTCCAGGGGTGTTACAAGCCTTGTTATCAAATCATAATGAGGGAGGTTAATCAGAGATTAGTCATGGAAAATTGCTCAGATTGAATCAATGCTTGGATTGAAGAATAAGACAGATCAAAAAGTGTGAGCAGAATATATGCAAGAGCAATGATAGAATGATAGGAAGGATTGAATGAGCAAATGCTAGAACCTGTATCCTGCACACTTAGCAAACAAATTAAATCTGTTCTCGAGGATAGGCACAAAATTAATGAATATTTTTTTTAATTTTGTAATTTTCCTAATTTTTACTATTTTTGAGATTTTTTTATTTTTTGACTTTTGAGATTTTTTTGATTTTTTTGAACTTTGGAATATTGTTTTTTATTAAATTTAGAATTTTTTATTTTTTAGATTTTGGAATATTTTGATAGTAGGTTGAAGTTATGAAGCTGCATCACTGAGGTTAACTAAACTGCCGGTCAAGGGTCTTTGTTCCTTCCCCTTTCGCTAAGAAGTACCCTAGAGCATGGGAGTGCATTTTTTTTTAAAATAAGCACCGGCCGACGGAATCAGCGGTTGGTCGAGTGCATCCTCCCCCAGGTGGGGAGCATGTTCTCACTCTCCCAGGTTGACGCTAAGTTTTATTAATTTTAGGAGCAAGAATACAATGACTTCGGGGCATACCCCTGAGAGGACAAGGCAAGACCAAGGGGCAGGGAATCAAAATAGAGCACCATGGGCCTTCCCCTGTACGAACATGTAACAAATCTAAAAATAGAATAATGAATGAATCAAAAATGTATAGACCCACTGAACTAGTTATCGTTACGAATTATTGGCAATCAAACTTTATCCATCTTCAGCACCCCCCTTGCCATCCGCGGAAGATCTCTCACTCGGGTAAAGATAGAATTATTTTGAATGGCACAAGCATAAGAGGCCAGTGCATCTGCAACTTGGTTACCCTCCCTATATCCATGCTGCACCGAACACTTACTTTTCTGAATAAGATCCAAGGTTTCCTTCCACCAAGGAAGAACAGTCCAAATAGGTGCCACTCCCTTCCAGATTGATTCAACTAGCAGCGCACAATCTTAGAAAATTGCCGCCAGGTGAAGGCCTCCATGCAAGGCGATGGACAATCCATCATGCATCGCCCTAGCTTCTGCCAGGAGACTGCTACCGCAGCCATAGTGGAATGCAAAGCTTATCAACATGTTACCACCAGAGTCGCAGACACAACCCCCACCTCCGCACATGCTCGGATTGCCCTTGGAGGCCCCATCGACATGCAGAGTGATCTGAGTCGCCGCCAGTCTGCCAAAGACAACGATCGGCTGTTTGTGGATCACCCGGAGATAAAGGTGGAAAAAGGCCAACTTACTAGCATGTGCTGAAGATAATGGAGCTTGAAACTTGAGCTTTTCAAGTGCATAGGAAATAGCAGAGATGATTATCCTCTTGTTGCAGCCAATACTTGGGATCTCATTATCAAATCTAACAGCACATCTGTGCTTCCAGATCTCCCATAACATGAGGATGACTGCATATAACCCGACAAAGCTGAATGTTGAATGTGTATTGGTGGCTGCCAGGAAATTCCAGCAGCGAATAGTTATCTGGTCACTTAGACTAACCTTAGCACTGATCAGCGGGGAAACCCAGTTCAACAGCTCTGATGCCAGATCACCGGTAATGAATAAGTGGTTGAGATCCTCTAGAGCTGGGGATTTGCAGTAGCTGCACTTGGAAACCAGTGGGATACCACACTCTGCCACCCTACTATCTACCGGCACAGCACGGTGAACTATCTTTCATAAGAAATTAGCTGCCCTCGGAGCAATGGTGTAGTGCCATAAATTGGCCCATGAGCGCTTGACAATTCCTGTCGGCCGGAGAATATCACAAGCTGACTTAATCATGAAATTGCCTCTAGCTGTACCAGTCCAAACACAAACATCAGCCTCGCTTCTCAAGTGAAGGTTGGGAATGCAGTGGTCATTATTGAGCAGAGTCCATGCAGCATGATGTGGGTCCTGGGTGACCTCCCTGACAGAAGCCCGGGGCAGATCCTGCGGCCTACTGTTCTCACATGATTGAACTGAGCTAACTAGAGGCCCACTCCCGGTCCAGTTATCCTTCAAAAAATCCGAGGAAATAGGGACAAAAATTGTTGACAAAAAAATTTCCGTCTGAAATCCGTTCCTATTTATAAGATTTTCGACGGATGTAATTTCATCCCAAATACGTCCCTAATTTGGGACGGATTTGGGACAAAAGTATTTTTTGTCGAAAAAAATAAGAATATTTCTGACGAAAACTACTTCCATCCCAACTCCGTCCCAAATTAGGGACAACTTTGTGACGGAATTGTTCTGTCCCTAGTGATTTTGATGATGTCAAACTATGACTCATTTATGACTTTTATGGTTTGATGGTGTCACCTTTATATCTCTAAAATTGTTCAAAGAATAGGTTGACAGGAGGAATGATGTTTATTAAGTTTAGAAACTACATTTCAGAAAAGTCAGATATTCATTTTAGAAATTCAGAAAAGCCAAAGAAGTTCAGAAGAAAACACAAGTCAACTTGGAGAAGCACAAGTCGACTTGGCCAGGCTGAGATCAACAAATTTTTTTCAGTCCAACGGGTTTGCAGAAGACCCATGAAGACCCTTAAGCACAACTAGTTCAAGATCCTATTTGTGTGGAAACATGTCCAAATGAAGTCAGCTAAGGTCATTGGGTATGCATTAGTACTGCTAGAATCAATTTCTATAGAGTACTTTGAAAAATTAGTAGACTTCAAGAAAGTGTTGACACTCAGAGTCGACTCCAGCTTGTATAAGCTCTATCCTGGCTTCAGCAGCATAAGTCGAGTTGACGAAGTGGGGCGATTGAGTCGACGCAGCAATGTATCTGCAAAGAAACAAGAAGGTAGTGTTGACGCAGGAAAGTCCCTGAGTCGATGCACTTGCAAGAATTCAAGCACAAGCCAAGCGAGCCTGTAAACAAGTGGGTCCATGCAATGAATCCTTGTGTCGATGAAACAGAACTCATGCAGCTCAACAGACTTCATATGCCAGCATCAAGCCGACTTGAGTCTGACTGTAAGTCGACTTGTCTGCCTTGTCCAGTGAAGTGCGTGAGTGGTTCAAGTGGACCACGTGCATTCGACCTCCATTCATTAGCATGATCTCCAAGGACACGTGGCACCATCTCTGGAAGGTTCCCAACATAAGAATATTCCTTCTGACAGATGGACCAATGGTATTTTAGTTTGAAGATAACATTATTTCAGAAAATGGGTTGTTTCTAAACTATAAATCGGGGCCTGCTTCCTTTGAAGAAGGCTGCTGCGAGTAAGAGGCTGTTAGAGGGCTGAAGAAGGGGCTGCATGGGCTATTGGGGAAGAGTGTTTTCAGAGAGATATCTGAGCAGAGTGTTCATAGAAGATCTGAGTGAGAATTTGAAAGAAGAAGAAGAAGTAAAGAGAGAGAGATCAAGAGCACGTTCCAGAAATCTGTAACCCAGTTCGTGGGAAGAAAATTTGAGAGCAGTCATGGAGCTTCATTGAAGATCTGTTAAAGTCTTGGCTTGTGGATCAAATCTAGAGCCATCTTGCTCCTTGGAGCTACATTTTTCTTTGATTTCCTTTTGTTTTCTAGTTGATACTTTTCCATTTCTACTTTGTAATTCTGATACCCTATTTTGGGGTTCGGGGCAAGCTATGTGTCTGCATGAGGATTGGTTCCTCGTCTTAAGCTGTGTATCAGTGGAGTATTGGTTCCTCGTCAAGCTGTCAGTCAGCGGTTTGTGGGATTGGTTCCCTGAAGCTGTGAATCAACAATTGTAGGGGTTGGTCCCCAAAAGCTGTAAATCAGCGGTTAATCAAACTGTTAGTCAGCAGAATCCTCACTCAGTTGAGGGAGGGGTGGATGTAGGTCTGTTGATTGAAGACTGAACCACCTAAAAATCATTGTACAAGTGTGATTTGATTTGTGTGATTATTTTTCCTTCGATCTGAATTTACAGGATGGTATGTTTATGGGAAAGTCATTCTAACTGGTATATCAAAAGGTGTGCTCAAACACACCTTTTGTGAGGAAGGTTTCTGAACCCAAACCTCCATCTAGTACCAGTTTATCTAACTAACCATTTGTGGAAGTTGGTTGCTGCACGTTATCGAATTGAGCTTAGATCAACTTTAGTTCAGCATTGTCACTCTGCCAAGTGTTTGATATAGGTTCTATATGAACTGTTAATTGCTAAGTTGGTTTCTGTTTGAGTCTTTTTATTCGCTATCTCTTGATCAGTCAGTGGCTCTACCAGTTCAGCAAGTCATCTTTAAATTCCTACATTTTGTAGTGTAGTTTCTATTCAGATTTGATCAGGTCTATAAGCTGTTTTTCTTTTTCAGCAATATGCAATCTTATTTCCTATTCAGTTTGAATTAGTTGTATCTTTAAATTTGGGCATATCTTCCCAAGAGGATCTATTCAGCCCCCTCTAGATCTTACTGTGCACTGATGCGCTCGACAGTCATCGTTTAAAAATGCCGTGCCACACAAATTTCAAAATTTATAACCGCACTCACTCACTCGAATGTTGTTGAAAATATGAGTACAGTGGTGAATACGGGTCGATCCCACGGGGAGAGAAGTTTGATTTTAGTTCAAGTTGGAGATACCCTTATGTTTGGAAAAGCAAATTTTATGTTTTGAGTGCGATTATCACTAAGTGGAATTGAAATTGCAACTTTAAATAACAAGAGATAAGTAAAGGAAATTTAGCCAATTGAGTGAAGAATGCCGTCGTTTCCACGCCGAGCCTTTGATGAAGATCGCTCCGCCTAGGAAGTCGACGCCGTGAGAGGATTTGAAGAAGACTTACCGCTTCGGGTATGTTTGAAGAAACACTTAAGAAGACAAGGGTTGCATATAACAAGTTTGAAAACTTAAGTTTGAAAACATAACAGAATTCAAGTGAAAATAGGGATTGGAAGAAAAAACATAACTTCAAATCTAGACGGAATTAGTAGCAGTGTAAAACATGACGTTGTAGAGAATTGAAAGAGGAAGAACTTTGATGAAGAACACAGACACAGAAAATAAGAGGAAGGCAATGACAAATCAAGATCTATCACTGCTGGTGAATAGTAATTGACAGAAAAACAGCACCTTGAAAAATGAATTCTAACTCTAACAATACACAGAATTAGACAAAGTGGTAGAAGAATGAAATGGAGATCTATAAGAGAGGAACAACGTTGATGAAGAACTCAGATTGAAAAGAGGTCTAGAAAGGCTTCAAAACATAAGAATACTAGAATGTCTCACCACGGATGAACAGTAAACACCTAAAACAGCACTTAAGAAAACGGGCAATAACTCTATGAATCAGGAAGAATTTGAAGAAATGCTAAACAGAGAAGTTGAAGAAAACTTAAAAAGGAACAACTTTCGTGAAGAACTCAAATTGAAATGAAGACCATAATAATAAGTAATTGGACCAAGAATAGACTGAATGCTTAAAAAGAACCTTGCATTAATATCAAATCAACTTACAAAGGTGACACCAAAATCTTGTAAAACATCAAGATCCAACCCTCCTATGGAGCTCTACTAAGACTTATAATGAAGAACTTCAAGAATACAATGGAAAACCTTCACAATCTCTATGCTATCTCCCCTTCTCTCTCAACCTCCAACTCATTACAAATGAAGGTCCTTTATATAGGGCAATACATAACACCCCCTCTCATGTGAAACAACTCAATTGCACCTAATTTTGACCTAAATTGGTAGGCTGGAATGTGCTGCACATTTTGCCAATTTTTTCTGATTTTTTTAGATTTTTTTGACATTTTTTTGGCCTTCTTTCTTCTCTCTTTCTCTCTTTCTTTCTCATTTTCTCTCTCCTCCTGGCCGGCGGCCCGTTGCGCCGACCGACCGACCGCCGTTTGGTCGCCTGCCCGTGGGCCCCTAGTGCGCCCGCCTTCGCCCGCCCTCCGCGTGTCGCACGCGGGCGCGTGCGCCCGCGTCTCCCCCCGCCTTCGCGCGCCACGACCCCCCCCGCCGCTGTTGCCTTCGCGCCGGCCACGAGCCCGCCACGACCCCCGCTCCCGCCTTCGCCTTCTCGCCTCGTCACCCGTGCGGGCGACGAAGGCGGGAAGGGGGGGCGGGGTTTGAATTTTTTTAATTATATATATATATAATATATATATATATCTAGTATATATAAGTAGAAAATTCTAAAAAATACTCAAATAATTTTATTTTTTTTTCTAATTTTTTTCTATTCTTTTTGAACAACTCCCTGAGCTTTTGGCTCAGTTTAACATATAACTTTTATTTTCTTTTTCTTGGAGCTTTCCTCGTATTACGTGCCTGCATAAATACATAAAAATTATCATTAAAATTTATTTAATTTCAAAAAATTAAATATTTGAGTCTAAATCAACAGTAAGTGTGAGAAGTGTCTATTGATCATAATTTAAGCTCATAAAAATGTGGATAATTATGAATTAAGAAGGAAAAATACACACTTATCATGCACCCAACAAGTGGTATCAGAGCAGGTCTCTAACAAATCAAATCTAACAATCTGCAGAGAGGATCCTGTTGTCCTGGTGCATTTATAAGCATGGATTATTGCCCTAATTCATTTCCAATGGTTTGTCCACCTATGTTTGACTATTCTAATTTTCCTATGTGGCTAGGCAACATGTGCTGGTTTGTAAACTCCATTGATTCAAACCTGTGGGCTCTTATCTCTCACGGCCCATATCCATTGTCTTAGGATGAGACAAAATGGTCTGATCATGACAGAAGGAAGAACCGTGATAATATCACAGTTCTAAAATTTTTAAAGGATGCAGTTCATACTCATTTGTTTCCTTCTGTTTCTACCTGCAGGTCTGCGAAGGAAATCTAAGATATTCTGATTGTAGACCATGAGAAGAAGGTGGAACAAGAATGTCTAATGGCTAACAACAGTGGCCATGCAAGCGAAAAATCTGAGCATGTAAACTCTGAATCAGAAGAAATTTCGTTCGATGATTTGATGGATCTCTATTCTGAATTGCCATGTAAATACAATAAAATAAAATTTGAAAATAGAAAATTGAAAAAGACAATTGAACAGAATAATTCTAATTCTTCCTATGAAAAATGTTTACATTTGGAAGAATTAAATGAAGCCTGTCAATTTGATGTTCAAATGCATAAAGAATAAATTTGTTCTTTAAGAGATGAAAACAAAGATCTTTAGGCAAAAATTTCTGAATTGCAACAAATAGAAAAAGATCTGAAAGAGAAATTAAACTCAATGGCCAATGATCAAATCTTGGTTGATGAATTAATTTGAAATAAAAAACTTGTGAAAGAAAATGAAAAATTAAAGAATTGAACACAGTCATGTCTGACAGATTAGTTGCTTTTGAGAAAGGAAAATGTGTGGCCTTCGTTACTTCTGAAAAAATGTATGTTTTTGAACAAGAGATTGACAATCATAAGGATGTAAATGGCATGTTAAATGAAAGGCTGGTTGTCTGTGAAGAGGAAAATGCTAACTCTGAAATCCTCATTGCCTCTTTGGAAAACAAAATCCAAGACTTAAATAATTCCTTATCTAAATTTGTTAAAGGTATGGAAAATATGGACACTCTTTTGGGAGATGTGATCAGTGTTCATAGAGAGGGGATAAGTTATAACTCTGAAAACAAAAAGATGTTTGAGAATAAGTTATACACAACTTTTGTGAGAAGTTCAGAAGTTGCTGGCACTTCTGAAGCATCCCCAAAATAGTTTGCCGCTTATAAAATTCAAAACAAAGATAACTTTCAGAAAAAGGAAACCCATCTGCAGCAAACACAGAAAAACAACTTTACTGATTCAAATGTGCATGCTAGGAATTCAAATGTGAATCACCATGCTCCGATACCAACGAATGCAAGTTGTTTCTACTATGGTAAGCATGGTCACTTAATGCATGATTGTAGAATGATGAGAAAGGATGAGGCGAACACTGGTAGAATGCATGCTAGGACATTTTATGATAAAAACCATGTTGTTCAGAAAAGAATTATTCAATATTTTTACTATGGACATCATGGACACATGATGCATAACTATCACAATTCGAAAAATGATGAAAAGAAAGCATGTAAAAAGACTAATGTTTTAAATAATCAAAAAGTTTTCTCAAATAGAAAATCCCTTTATTGCTTTAGATGTGGAAAGGTTGGCCATACAGTCAAGGACTGTTGGCAAATGAAGAAAAGAAAAATTGCCAGTTACAAAAGGGAAACATTTATGCTTACCCACAGAAATTCACTGATTACATTTATATGAAAAATATGAAATCTCCTGTTTACTGTCATTATTGTGGGAAGATTGGGCATGCTATGTTTGACTGTTTTATGATGAAATCTGATGATTTAAATGCCCAAACGTTGTGGAGAGCACCCACTAAAGGTGCCACTAACCATGGAGGACCCAAGAATACTTGGGTACCTAAAAACCCCAAATGAGAATTTATTTTTGCAAGAGTGCCTTGGAAGAAGAAGGAAAATAAAAAGGGGGTTCAATAAATCAAGGCACCCGTGGTTGGTAAGAACCCCAATCTTTACAGTTATTGTTTTAGTTGATTGATTTTCAGTAACTCCCTTCTTGCTAAGTTGCATATCATGTTTAATCTGGTAAATTAGAATTCATGTGCTCATTATGTTTGACTGTTTCAGTTGTGGGATCTTAAGTTAGCTGCATGAACAACCCAATGGTATATAAAATGGTGACATAAGGAAGGATAGGTTAGGCCTATCTAAAAGCTATCACCATGCATGAGTTTTATAACTCTACCTAGTACCATGGGTCAATCTTGCATTTAGGTTTTGCAGACTTTCATGAGTTCATGACAGCATACTCGCTTGCATGGTCTTCATGTCAAGTTTGATTTTTCAGTGCATTTAGATAGGGGGAGTCAATACATATTTTAGTATGCTCATATTTATGAGCATAATATTTTCAGAATCAGCTGCATGCTATTAATGTCAGAAAATTCAAAAAGAATATTTGAAATCCATGCATATATTTAGGGGGAGTTAAAATGCTTACACTTCTGCATTTTAGTTGCATGCTCTAATATTGTTGCAAATTACAATAAATGTGATTTTGTACGAAAGAATGTTTATCTTTAAAAACCCTTCTGTCTAAAGCAAGTGAGTCGACGCACTGATGAGACTGTGTCGACCCCGTAGTTCAAATTGATCAAATTCCTATGTTCTGGCAAACCAAGCAGAGTCGACTCACTGTACATATTATGCTCTCACCTTCTCAAAACCAATCTGGAATACCTAATTTTCCGTTTCTCACTCTCATTCCATGATTTGGTATTTCTAAAATTACATGAGCTCAAAATTGTCATGCGTCTGGATACTGCTATCGTCTAAACCCCTGCATTTGCTGAGGGGGAGTTTTGTCTGAAAATCTTGCATTCCATTTTTTTTCAGGGGGAGAGTGTGTCACCTTTGAACCCTTTCTTGCCTATCATTTCCATGAGAATTTATCCCCTTGGAATATTCATGTACCTGTTGTCTGCTTAATGATTGTGAGTCAATACATATTTTAGTCTGCTCATTTAGATTGGGGGAGTCAATGATTTTGTGTACTTGGCTATTCTTGTCAAATTTCCTTGATCTATTTTGATGGCAGGAGGATTCCAATCTGTCTACCAAAATCATAAATCTGAATAAACTCTACTTAGGAATCTTCTATTATGAAGCCTTATGATTGCCTAAAAAGAATCATCTGCTTTAAGCTTGATGAATTCATTGAAGTTTAAAGATAAATGTCTTGAAAACATTTGCATCCAGATCTAATAGACCTTAACCAATTTTTTTTTCATGTTGTGTCCTGGATAACATTCTAAAATCTGAAAGTTTCATATATCATGACATCTTTGGTTGAGATATTTAAATTGAGTATTATTTTTAAACATTTGGATAATCTGAAAAATTCTTAAGGGTAATAAATGTTAGAGCAATGACAATGGTCCACTGAGAAACCATGTCCCTTGACCTTGGAAGTTTAGTGGACTGTGTCATGAGATGCCACTATTAACTCTGCATAAAATATTCATGAAAACAAAGGCAGAGCAATGGCAAGCTCACTGAGAAATATATCTTACTCATCAATGAAATGAGTTGAGATATATCATGAGGTGACAATGTTACCTCAGTTCAATTTGAAGCATGATAGTCAATCATACTGGGTACCTAGGGATACACCTTTTGATATAGTCAGTCATAGTGTGTCCCTAGTGGTTTTGATGATGTCAAACTATGACTCATTTGTGAGTCTTTTATGGTTTCGATGATGACACCTTTATATCTCTGAAATTGTTCAAAGAATAGGTTAATAGGATGAATGATGTTTATAAAGTTCAGAAACTACATTTCAAAAAAGTCAGATATTCATTTCAAAAGTTTAGAAAAGCCAAAGAAGTTCAGAAGAAGACACAAATTGACTTGGAGAAGCACAAGTCGACTTGGCCAGGCTGAGGTCAACAGATTTTTTTCAGTCGAGCAAGTTTGTAGAAGACCCATGAAGACCCTCAAGCACTACAAGTTCAAGATCCTATTTGTGTGGAAACATGTCCAAATGAAGTCAGCTGAGGTCATTGGATATGCATTAGTATTGCTAGAATCAAGTTCTACAGAGTACTTTGAAAAATCAGTAGACTTCAAGAAAGTGTCGACATTCAGAGTCGACTCCCGCTTGTATAAGCTCCATCCAAGCTTCTACAGGATAAGTCGAGTCGACGCAGTGGGACGATTGTGTCGACGCAGCAGTGTATCTGCAAAGAAACAAGAAGGTGGTGTTGACGCGGGAAAGTCCTTGAGTCGATGCACTTGCAAGAATTCAAGCACAAGCCAAGCAAGCCGGCAAACAAGTGGGTCAACGCAATGAATCCTTGCATCGACGTAACAGAACTCATGCAGCTCAGTAGACTTCATATGCCAACATCAAGCCGACTTAAGTTTGACTGTAAGTCGACTTGTCTGCCTTGTCCAGTGAAGTGCGTGAGTGGTTCAAGTGGACCACGTGCCTTCGACCTCCATTCATTAGCATGATCTCCAAGGACACGTGGCACCATCTCTGGAAGGTTCCCAATAGAAGAATATTCCTTCTGACAGATGGACCAATGGTATTTTAGTTTGAAGATAACATTATTTCAGAAAATGGGTTATTTCTACACTATAAATCGGGGCCTGCTTCCTTCGAAGAAGGCTGCTACGAGTAAGAGGCTGCTAGAGGGTTGAAGAAGGGGCTGCATGAGCTATTGGGGCTGAGTGTTTTCAGAGAGATATCTGAGCAGAGCGTTCATAGAAGATCTGAGTGAGAATCTGAAAGAAAAAGAAGAAGTAAAGAGAGAGAGATCAAGAGCCCGTTCCAGAAATCTGTAACCCAGTTCGTGGGAAGAAAATTTGAGAGCAGTCGTGGAGCTTCATTGAAGATCTGTTGAAGTCTTGGCTTGTGGATCAAATCTAGAGCCATCTTGCTTTTTGAAGCTATATTTTTCTTTGATTTCCTTTTGTTTTCTAGTTGATTCTTTTCCATTTCTACTTTGTAATTCTGATACCCTATTTTGGGGTTCGGGGCAAGCTGTGTGTCTACGTGAGGATTGGTTCCTCATCTTAAGCTGTGTATCAGTGGAGGATTGGTTCCTCGTCAAGCTGTCAGTCAGCGGTTTGTGGGATTGGTTCCCTGAAGCTGTGAATCAGCAATTGTAGGGGTTGGTCCCCGAAAGCTGTAAATCAGGGATTAATCAAACTGTTAGTCAACGTAATCCTCACTCAGTTGAGTGGGGGGTCGATGTAGGTCTACTGATTGCAGACTGAACAACCTAAAAATCATTGTACAATTGTGGTTTGATTTGTGTGATTGTTTCTCCTTTGATCTGAATTTACAGGATGGTATGTTTATGGGAAAGTCATTCTAACTGGTATATCAAAAGGTGTGCTCAAACACACCTTGCGTGAGGAAGGTTTCTGAACCCAAACCTCTGCCTAGTACCAGTTTATCTAACTAACCATTTGTGGAAGTTGGTTGCTGCACGTTATTGAATTAAGCTTAGATCAATTTTAGTTCAGCACTGTCACTCTGCCAAGTGTTCGATACAGGTTCTATATGAACTGTTAATTGCTAAGTTGGTTTCTATTTGAGTCTTTTTATCAGTTATCTCCTGATCAGTCAGTGCCTCTACCAATTCAGCAAGTCATCATGAAATTCCTACATTTTGTAGTGTAGTTTTTATTCAGATTTGATCAAGTCTTTAAGTTGGTTTTCTTTTTCAACAATCTACAATCTTATTTCCTGTTAAGTTTGAATTAGTTGTATCTTTAAATTTGGGCCTATCTTCCCAAGAGGATCTATTCACCCCATCTCTGGATCCTACTGTGCACCCAAAAGGAACTATGATCCGTCAGAAATAACAAGAATCGTATTTATTATATATATATATATATATATATATATATATATATATATATATATTCCTATTATTTGTGACGGATCATGTATAGTTCCGTCGTAAATTCATCCCTAATTTGGGATGGATTTGGGACTGAAGTAATTTCCGTCAGAAATATTCTTGTTATTTTCGAAGGAGAAAACTTCTGTCCAAAATCAATCCCAAATTAGGGACAAATTTTGGATGGAATTAATCCATCTGAAATCCGTCTTTAATTTGGGACAGATTTGGAATTAAAGGATTTTTCGTCGGAAACAAGAAGAATATTTCTGACGAAAATTACTTCCGTTCCAAATTAGGGATGAATTTGTGACAGAACTGTGAGCGATCAAAAGAAACAAGAATCATATTTAATATATATATTTATATATTCCTATTATTTGCGACGGATAATAGTTTTGTCCCAAATCTGTCCCTAATTTACAATAGATTTGGGTTGGAAATATTTACGATCAGAAATATTCTTATTTTTTTCGACAGAAAATCCTTTCGTTCCAAATCCATCCCAAATTTGCAACGGATTTGGGACGTAATTACCTCTGTCAAAAAATCGTTCAAAATTTACGTGACAAAGTAGACCTTCTTCATGTCCCCGAAGGACATAGGACGTGGTCGAGGGAGGGGCAACGAGGAGGTGGAGAAGTCTTCCTCAAGTGGTAATGAGGGAGGTAGCTAGGAAGTCGAAAACTAAGAGGAGGAAAGCTCAATCGAGGACTCCAAGCGAGGTTAGTTTGTTGTTAGAGTTGGTTTTTGTTTTCCTTCTCAGGCTCACCAATGTCCCCCGTTCCCCGTTCCTACCCCATCACTTACCGCCCCCGCCCCCCCTGACATACATTTTATTTTTATTGAAATGCGGTGAAAAAGGAGGGGTAAAAATAGGAAATAGTCACACCCCATCCCAACCCCCACTACGTGAAGAACCCTCGCAGGTTCCCAACAAATGGCCTAGATAGAGCGAGGTAGAGAGGGGTTGGGAGGGCACTGTAGAAGTATTCGTCATCATGTGAAAGAGAGAGAGAGAGAGAGAGAGAGAGAGAGAGATAGGTTGGGGGGTTGTGGAAGATGTCATCGTCTGCTATGGGAGTTGTTGGTATAGTTAGAGGCATGTAGAGGGGCAGTGGCGGGGGTGGGTGGAGGGAAGGCCCAGAGGGGATGGGTAGGGATCAAGAGGGAGGGGAGGGGGACGGGATAGTAGGTGAGGGCGTGAGAGGGGAGGCGAAGATGGTGAGGGGAGTGTCAGGGGGTTTGGTTCCAGAAGTGGGAGCGGAGGTGGGGACAGGGGAGGAAGGGGAGGGAGATGTGAGATGGAACTACATCCATCTAAAATTTGTCCCTAATTGGGGATAGATTTTTCATTGGAAACAAAAAAATATTTCTGACGGAGACTACTTCCATCCCAAATCTCTCCCAAATTAGGTATGAATTTGTGATGGAACTATGAGCCGTCGAAAATAACAAGAATCATATATTCCTATTATTTTTGACGAATCATAATTCTGTCCCCAATCCATTCCTAATTTAGGACGGATTTGGGAAAGACATATTTTCGGTCAGAAATATTCTTATTTTTTTTGACGAAAAATCCTTCCGTCAAAAATTCGTCCCAAATTTGCGTGACAAAGTTGACCTTCTTCAAGTCTCCGAAGGACATAAGATGTGGTCGAGGGAGGGACAACAAGGAGGTGGGGGAGTCTTCATCGAGTAGTGATGAGGGAGATAACTAGGAAGCTGAAAATGAAGAGGAGGAAAGCTCAATCAAGGACTCCAAGCGAGGTTTGTTTATTGTTGGAGTTGGTCTCTATTTTCCTTCTAGGGCTCGCCAACGTCCGTTGTTCCCCGTTCCTTCCCCATCGCTAACCCCTCCCCCGAAGGGCATTTTATTTTTAGAGAAATGTGGCGAAAAAAGGAGGGGTAAAAATTGGATATAGCCAGACCCCCTCCCAACCCCCACTACGCGAAGAACCCTCGCAGGTTCCCAATAAAGGGCCCGGATATGTTGTGTACGTGGTTTTGATGATATCTAACTATGACTCATTATTTAGTTTCTCAATCATAAAATATGTGTAATTAATTCAAATTCTCTGAGGAAATTAAGATTGAATGGTTTTCCATGAAAATTTAACGAAGTGTCAAGTTTGCAGGTCGATAGGATCAAGCCAAGGTCGACAGGATAACTAATGGGCAAGTTCCCAGAATAATTGGAAACAGAACCATGTAATCATCCGGTCAATAGGAGAAGAAGTACAGGTCGACAGACTCAAATGCCTAGGGCCTTCATCCAGAAGGACTTCCTGATCATGTCGACAGACTCCCAGAGTCTGTTAAAGCCCGATCGACAAGACTTGCTATCCAGAACCCACTATAAAGGGCTAAGTCTAAAGTTCAAGTCGACAACCTCTTTGATCCGGTTGACAGACGCTTCATTCAGAACCCGCTGCAAAGGGAAAAATGTGATGTTTCGATTGACAGACTCCTTGATCGGTCCACGACTACAACTCTTCTACTCATTTCTTTCCTTTTGGATGCCTTAAATGCTTATATAGGGCCTTGTAGAAGTTGTTCTTCGACCCTCACATGTGGCAGCAAGGAATACTCACACAAAAGATGCCTTTCTATCATCCACACGTGATGGAGACATGCTGATCAAGCTTCATTCCCATACGCCTAACCATAATAGATCGACCAGTTTGACTGAATCAGTCGACCTCTGTTCACTTCTAAAGATTTCCAAATTGCTTGCTTTGTATTGGTCGACCAGTTCGACTGAATCGGTCGACCTCTATTCACTTCTGAAGACTTCCAGAAGCCTAACCCTCAATAGGTCGACCTTTTAAGAATCGTTGGTCGACGTATACCTTGTAGCAAAGTGACAGATAGTGTACTTCAATCCTCTTTCTAAAGCATTGAATTTGATCTTACCTCTAACATTGTAGAACGAATTCTTTGTCATATGACATCAGTTTTTTGCAATACCACTTAGTAACCAGGTTAAACTAATGAAGACAATATAAACGAGAACATGTGATATTAATAATCTTTAATAAGCTTTAAGAACATATTTGTTATCCTTATATAGATATTTGTCAGTCTTGTATATCTATTTGTCACCCTTACACAGTTTTACTTTTTTCCACCCCTGTCTACCTATTTGTCACCCTGGAGCACTTACTTGTTACCCTTAAATAGATATCTATTCGTCTTGCATAGCTATTTGTCACCTTTACACAGTTTTGCTATTTTTTGCCCTTATATAACTATTTGTCACCCTTAAGCACCTATTTATTACCCTTAAATAGATATTTGTCTATCTTATATAGATATTTGTCACCCTTACATAGTTTTAATTTTTTTTCCTTTATACAGTTATTTGTCACCCTTAAGTACCGATTTATTACCCTTAAATAGATATTTACCTATCTTGTATAGCTATTTGTCACTCATATAGAGTTTTGCTATTTTTCACCCTTATCTAGCTATTTGTCACCCTTAAGCACCCTTACATAGATATTTGTCTGCCTTGTATAGTTATTTGTCACCCTTACATAATTTTTCTATTTTTTGCCCTTGTCTACTTATTTGTCACCCTTAAGCACCTATTTGCTACCCTTAAATAAATATTTGTCTGTCTTGTATAGTTATTTGTCACCCTTACATAGTTTTGTTGTTTTTCTCCCTTGTCTACCTATTTATCACCTTTAAGCACCTATTTGCTTAATAAACAAATATTTTTCAAGGCCGGTATGGCATAATCTTAGGAGGAAGATGTGAAATTGTTTAAGATCTTGGATTTCCAAGGGTAATGAGTTTAGCCCCAATCCGGGCTCTAAACATATTACAATTATTCTCTCTAAATGTCCATGATATCTCCCTCTTCCGTGACAATACATCAACATATTGTAGTATATAAATTGCACAGTTGAGGCTTCCATCTGACTGTTGGGGACATTCGTTGTCGAACACAAGGTCCCATTCATCAACTCCCTCGAATGTCCCATATTCCTTCAGTAACCCCATACAACTGCAGTCTCCAAATGAAGTATTTGACATTATTACGGAATAATTTGCTAGACACATTATAAATATCTTTAAGAGAGATACATGGATAAGAAAAAAGACCCATTTTCCTGTAGTGGCATCATGGATGGCCATGCCTAGAATTGTATGAGACAAAGCGGTGATTCTCCGTGTCAATATCAAATAGATGCCAGTGATTACTTGAGTTTAACACGAAGAATAAATATGTGTTCTCATACAGTTGTGATAATTCATCATTCCTGTACCAACATTGTAATAATTCCCTACTTTTTTCATCGTTGGCCACTATCTTGTTATTGATGTGATTCACTACAATGGTGGGAAAACAAATCCACCGATAAAAGATGTCAGATTTATTATGTCTTGAGTGGAGGAGGTACATCCTGGCATCGATCACCTGCAAATAATCATGATTCTCTTAGCAGTAGAAACACAAGTTCAGGGTAGGACGAGACGTAAAATTACACAATTAATGAAAAAAAGTACCATATCATCCGTCACCTGGCCATATAATAGATGAATGACATGATGTCTTCTCAAAACAATCCCGTATGTTAATTCAAATATGGGGGCACTATATTGGACAAAAATTTTCATAATAGTCGGAGTAAGGTGAATGTAGATAATTGTAAAAACTAAAAGTGGACAACTTACTCAATATCCCCCGAGGCATAATCAACAATGAATTTATTCACAATATTGTTATCTCTCAGATTCAGTTGGCCTTTGCAAATCCAATCACTCTGTGAAAGCTTTTTGATCAGGTCAGCTTCATCTCCCTTCTACATTTATGCCAATATACCAATCTTAGATTCAATACTGCAAGAAGTAGGATCAATATAAACTCACCTTCTTCTTTTCTTGTACTATTTTCTTTGCAGGTGCCCTTGGTTTCCTCATGAGCTTTAACCCCTTGAACATCTTCTCCAGGGGCCTTGGAGGTGGGACATCGGCAGCAATGTCCGCCAAAATGTGATGGATAATTTGATCAATATTTTTAGCCCCTTGCACTTCCTCTCCAGGGGCTGCCTGAGGTGGCAAAATATCATCCGTCAACTATTCGACGGGGCTAGGAGGTGGGACATCAGGCATAATTTTCTCAACATTTTTAGCCCATTATACTTCCTTTTCAAGGGCTGCCTGACGTGGCACCAGATCATCCCCCATTCGTTCAAAAGCAGCAGGTAAATTTTCCTCAACATTTTTAGCCCCTTCCACTTCCTCTTCAGGGGCTACATCAGGGACAATATTTTCCAAACTAGCATGCATATGTTCCTCAACATTGTGAGCCCCTTCCACCCTAGTCGTAAAGAAGGCCCTTATTTCCTTAAGTAGTCACTGTTGGATCTTCAATGTACCTGCAATATCTTGTAGCATAGACATAGAGGGAGCTGATGAGGACGTCATCTCATCACGAGGTCGGGTAATCATCTAACCACCGTACACCATCTCCCTGTCACTTGGGTCAACAAGGAGCTCTTCGATCACCTGCATTTCAAACAATATCACTTCAGTTATTCATTAATGTTGAATTACAAAGAAGAAGTTTTTAGTACTCATAATATATGTTGGCTTCGTAGGGATCTAATGAAAAATTTTAATTTCCTATCTACAAATGGCCCCCACCTAAATAGTCAGGGAAATGCCACCTGCCTTAGTGGCTGCCGCACCCACGTATACCCAAAAACCGGACCTGTAATATGAAATACATCAAGCTATTTCACAATGTAGTAGAATTAATGGTTGACACATTAGTACACAACAACAAAAAAAAAACTTACAACAAGTGCGGTAGAATAACCAAATATAAATGTATGGGCTTGGGATGCATCCCCGGCTCTTCTCTTAGCACGACCAATTGTACCTGACCTTCGTTTCTGGAACGCTGACACTACTTGCTCAAACTTGTGCATTGTTACCTGTTGCACGATGGCTGCTGAATTGTAATATGAAACTCTCTCAATATCATCTAAGAATGGCAGCATCTATTCTGGACAAGAATGGGTCAACCGTGGGCAAAGAAAAGTGGACAATAGAAGTACAACCCATAGTCGAACATTGTCAGCCACATCCTGCTCTTCATCGGTCTGAACAATTTGCTAGATGAGAGAGCAAACTTTCTTCCGGTCAAATGTCGTTGCTAACCCAAATCGACGGTGCAACTTGGACTTCAGTTTTAAGGATCCATAATGTTGAACCAGCTGACCGGAGCAAGGTAATCCTAATATTATGGCCACATCTTCCACCGTGAATGTGACATCCTTACTACCCATACGAAAGTGATTGCCTCCAGTATGAGGGAAAATTATCTCCTCCAATATTGTCATGTTGAAAGTGACATGAGAAGGATTGTCAACATAAGGACAAAAGAGTGTCATCCTCATCAATGACTTGTGACATTCCCGAAATGCCATCCGATCCCTATCCTTCATATAAATGTCTAGGGAACACCGGGCAGAGATGACCTTTGTTTTCACTACATTCAAAAAAATGTGTAAACAAGAAATTCAATTAATTGACTTATCAAGAAATAAAAAATATTAAGATTAAGATAAGGGTGACAAATGTATAAATAAGGGTGTTTAAGTGTGGCAAATAGGTGTTTAAGGGTGACAAATGTGTTGCGCCTCCTCTAGGATTGATCAGCAGTGTGTGTGCTACGGTTTGTGCTAAATGTGTATTGATTGATTGGAAACAGTAAAGTTGACTTAGTTGATTGCATAGTTGACTTTGGCAACTCCATCTTGATCATGATGATGCTGTGTATTTTGATAGAATTGTTGTATGTCAGATAATCATAGAAATAATGTTGTTTGCATCTTTACATTGAAACAAGACATTCCATTAATCTGTCTGTCGACATGTTCCTGCAATAGAGTCGGTGCCAACCCAGTTTATTCCATAATGAGTCACTGCATATGTTGCATCATAAGTAACCAAGGTCTATGCATGTTGGTGTCTAAGGGACACACGGTCGGTGCATAAGATGCAGAACTGCGTCAAAAGGAATACAAGGTCGGTGCGACCATTATTGCTGCACGCACATAAGTCGGTGCAGGTTCTATCTTGCACTTTGGAAAGCATGTGCATGTCTTTCATACATGTGTGTAGGTTGCATACTAAGTTGGTGCAATTTACTGACTGTTGAACATAAAGTCGGTGCAATGCTGTTTCGTGCACAACCTCGTCGGTGCATACTTCCACATTGCTTGAGTAAGTCTGTGCACATTTCCATAGGCATGAAGGGTCGATGCATGTTTCGCCCTGTGCATAACCAAGTCTGTGCATTTCACTGTAGTATAGCCATGAAGGTTGGTGCAATCTTTATTCTTTGCACATGTAAGGTCCGTGCATGATAGGTTAAGGCATATTGGGTTAGTGCATTCCTTGCATCATGCACACACAAAGTCTGTGCAATTCTTATATGTATCTGACTATTTTGTGAACTAAAATTGTTGACTAAGTGTTTGACATATTACAGGACAGTTGTTCGTAAACTTTTAGGAGGGCACGTGATCCAAGGCTGAAAGCATAGCGATGTTTGTGACACGTGGAATGCCATCAAGCTCAGATGCTGCCACGTGGCCTTGACAACTTCAGATCTGGATGAAAAGCTTGGGCGGAAAATGTGGTGACCACACGCCCATCTCTACTGCCTGCCTATAGATAAGAAGATGTTCGCTTAGAAAAAGATTGATTGTGAAAAAAGATTTGAGCGTGAAAATTGAGAGAAGACAATAAAAGCAGTGAGAGCAAAAGAAAGCACGATCCAGCCGAGGTCGAGCCACCAAGATATGAAAGAGAATAGAGAGAGCTTTGAGAAGAGAAGTGGTGTGATTGTTGTCACGGTCTCTTGGTTCAGAACCAGAGCCGCTCCGCTCATTGTCATGAGCTACATTCTCATTGAGTTTTGATTTTCTATTTTCTTCGTTTGCTTTCAAACTCTGTTTCTCAAGCTGTGTGTCAGCGGCAGAGAAGGATTTCTCTAGACAGGTCAAGTTGTAAACCTCAGCGGAAGAGGATGATTTCTCTGGATAGCAGAAGCTGTAAGGCTCAGCAGTTTGTAGGGATTCGTTCCCCGAAGCTATGGATCAGCGATCAAGCTGTGTGTCAGTAGTGAAGCCACACTCGTTTGAGTGTGGGGTGGACGTAGACCTCTGGATAGAGGTTGAACCACCTAAAAACCCGTTGTCTATCGTATGATTGTGCTATGATTAGTGTTCATCCTTGTCTTCATTTCATCACTCATTAGATGGATGTTTAGGAACGTTTGAGTGCCGATCTACTTGAGCTGTTCGTTTCAGGTTGTGACTGAGTGTTTCCTGATCGTCCTACAGTAGTTTGTTTTAATTCCGCACTAGTAGCTGCTGTAGAAAAATTTTATTAATTGATTGATCTATTCACCACCCTATAGATCACATATCAATTGGTATTAGAGCCTAACTCTTCTACATGGACTAACATCATGAAGAGGTAGCAGTTATGGATGCTAGAGGGATGACAGCAGAGGGACACTCCACCACCAAGCCGCCATACTTCGATGGATCCAACTATGCATACTGGAAGAATCGTATGCAAGTGTTTTTGAGGGTGAAGGATTATGAGATCTGGAAAGTGGTCAGCAAGGGACCATTTGAGTTGCATCCGAATGAGGATGTATGGATGAGAGAAGAGATCCGTAAGTCTACTCTCAACTGGAGCGCTATCAATGCCATCCAGTGTGCTCTACATCCCACAGAATTCTCCAGAGTTTCATCATGTACAACAACGAAGGAGATGCGGGATAAGCTAGAAGTGATATATGAAGGGACTTCTCAAGTGAGGGAGACCAAGGCGAATTTGCTTGTATCGGAATATGAGGCGTTCAGAATGAAGCCAAGTGAGATAATCACTGAGATGTATGCTCGCCTCACAATCATCACCAACGGTCTCAGAAGTCTTGGGAAGACTTATTGTGATTATGAGATAGTGAGAAAGATTTTGCGATCCCTGACTCCGATTTGGCACACCAAGGCTACAGTTATTGAGAAGTCCAGGAATCTACAGAATACCAAGGTTGATTTGTTGATCGGTTCACTCATGACTTATGAGATGAACCTTCCAAAGGCCGAGGAGCTGGAGAAGAAGAAGAAACCTATTGCATTGAAAGCAAGCTCCAGTCGATCCAGTCACAGCAGATCCTCCAGTGTTTAGGATCAGAATTTGAAGGAGATCATCTAGCTATGCTGACTTGAGAGTTCAGAAGATTCTTGAGAAAAAAGGGAAGAAATTTTGGAAGAGGACAACAAAGAGACAGAAGACAGTCGAGGTATAAATCGAATCCTGCCAAAAAGATTGTACTAATGTTTGCTACCATTGCAGGAAAGTAGGTCATATGAAGGCAGACTGCCTGAAGCTCCAAAAACTGAAAGAGAAATCAAAGAAGATGAATACAAGAGGGAAAGCTATGGTGAGTACCTAGAGCGACGAGGATGAGGGCAACCTAAGTTGTACGTCAGAAAGTGAAGAAGAGGGAAGACAAATCTGCCTGATGGCCAAAGATTGTAATAAATAAGAAGAGAATGATGAGGTATCTTCTCCTTTTGAACAATATACTATTGCTGATTGGGAAGATGCATATGGTGAATTAGTTGATAAAGTTGATGACATCAGAAAGGAAAATAGGCAATTAAAAAGAAAAGTTAATTCGCTTGTGAATGATACAACCATGTCTGATAAAATTGCCTATCTTCAAACTGAAAATAATGTTTTACAGAAATCTTGTGATGAATTTGATGAAATAAAATCTGATTTGATTGATGCTAGAGAAGAAAACGAAACACTGGAAAATGTTATTGATGAACTGAAGCTTAAATTGCAGAAATATGAAAATAAAATGAAAATTGTGAATGAGAAGTATGAAGCTATCATGAGTGTAAACACTGAATTAAAGAAATCAATTGAAAACCTTGAGAGAGAAAATGAGGACAAACAAAAGATCGTTGAGAGCATGACTCAAGGGACAGAAAATTTAAATGCTCCTTTAGGAACAAAAGTGAATTTTAGAAAAGAGGGTCTCGGGTTCAATCCTACTGCCAAAAAGAGTTTCAAACTTAAGACAATTTCATTCGTAGTTGAGAAAGAAAAGAGACCTTTTATCAAAATGAGCAGTGGAAATTTTACTGCAAAAATTGTTAACTCTAAAGTGCCCAGTGCCAAGGACAAGGGCAGACAAAAAATTGGTGAGCCGAGCCATGTGAGCACACATTGTCCCACTCCTTAGGGTAGAGTTCAAGTTAGGGGTCAACCTTCACTGATATCTAAACCCCAGACCAGGTTCGCCAAGTCTCCTTAGAAAGTTCAGAAAAGACCCAATCCATGCCATTGCATACTTCCGATGGGTCTGATGTGTACAGGAGACAAGACTCAAATAGGGGTCACAGAAGTCAGATTCATCATCCCAGAGTTCAGATCTATCACACCTACTATCATGCACAGCCAGAACAGGTTAATAGGTCTAGATGGGATAGAATTCAAGGGAGATCTGGATATCACTCATATCCCACTCAGACTCATAGACCTTAGGCCAGAAATTGGGTCAGGCAATCCAGGACATGGATTCCCAGAAAACACACCTCCTACAGTCAGCCTAGGACCACCACTGGCTACACTTCTCTGAGTGCACATTGGCCTAAGCACTGGCACAAACAAGCTCAACTTGCTAATAAAAATGGCGCCTAGACACAGAACAGACCTGGAAGTTTTCAAGCTGTTAATGCTGAGAAGAAAAACAACAATAAAAAGAATGTGAACAAATCCACCAAACAAACAACTCTCAAACAAATGTGGATCCCAAAGAATTTGTTGTCATGTTTGAATGGCTTTACTTCTATTCTGGAGCCCAAACATTTTTGGGTTCCAAACTCTTTTGCGTGATTGATATTGTCGGTATGCCTGGCAGCCAAGCACAACATGTGGTACTTGGATAGTGGCTGCTCCAGGCATATGACTGGGGATAGGGCAAATGTTTGCATGCTGACTGAAAAGAATGGGGGCCTTGTCACCTTCGGAAGAAACACCAAGGGTAAAATTGTCGGTTCAGGTAAGGTAGGTAAGTGTACTACCTGATGTATTGATGAAGTCATGCTAGTTGAGGGTCTTGCTTATAACTTATTAAGTAATAGCCAGATCTATGACAAAGGTCACAAAGTAGTTTTTGACTCTTTAGGTTGCAACATTTATGAGCCTAATTCTGATAAGGTTAAATTCTCTGGTAAAAGAGTCAATAACATATACCTAGTTGACCTAGATGATATAGCTCATTCTAATCTTTGCCTCACTGCAAATAAAGATGACTTGGCATATCTGTGGCATCGTAGATTAGGCCATTCCAGTTATACTATTCTCCATAAAGTGAATAAACATTGCATGGTTAGAGGACTCCCTGAAATGTCATTTAAAACTAATAATGTTGTATGTGAAGCATGGACCCAATTTAAGCAAACTAGGAAGTCTTTCAAATCCAGAACTGAGAACATGTCTTCCAAGCCTTATGAGCTAATTCATATGGACCTTTTTGGACCTACAAGATCAATCAGCTTATCAGGAAGAAGATATGGATTTGTACTAGTTGATGACTTCTCTAGATTTACTTGGGTGTTTTTCCTCAAACACAAGAATGAAGCATTCACTGAATTTCAGGACTTTTATCTGAAAATAAAATAGGATAATGAAAATTCAATTCAGAATATTTTATCTGATCATGGTGGTGAGTTTGAAAACTCATAGTTTGATGACTTCTGTAGGGTCCATGGTATCACTCATCGGTTCTCCTCACCTAGAACACTTGAGCAAAATGGAGTAGTGGAGAGGAGGAACCGGACACTTGTGGAGATGGCTCGAACACTGCTGGTGTAAGGTAACCTACCGAGGAAGTTTTGGGCTGAGACAGTCAACACTGCATGCCATGTAGTCAATAGAGCCATGGTAAGGCTATTTACCCAGAAAACATCTTATGAAATACTCAAGGGTAAGAAACCTTCACTAGCTTATTTCAAGGTCTTTGGGTGTAAATGTTTTGTGCATGTGAATGCTAAAAGAGACCTTGATAAATTTGAACCAAAAAGTGATCCGAGAATCTTTCTAGGATATTCAGAAACAACAAGAGCCTACAGAGTATACAACTTAAATTCTAAAACAGTTGAAGAGTCTCCACATGTAGTCTTTGATGAAACCATGACTAAACCTGAAAATGGTCTATGCAGGGAATAAGACGATGGAGAAATTTTGAAAGAGGGACATTCTGCAGACCAATCTGATGATGAAGATGCAAAGGAGTCTGGTACTCAGGGGGAGGTAAATGAGGGTCAAGGTAATCAGGTTATCAATGTGAGATTTCTTAGAGACCATCCTATAGATAATGTAATTGGTAACTTGCATGAACCCCCCAAGACCAGAGGTTATTTTAGAGCTCAGAATGAGCTAAATGCATTTGCTTTAGTGTCTCATATTGAACCCAAGAACATTGACAGTGCCTTTAATGATGTGCATTGGATCAATGCCATGCACGAGGAATTGAATCAATCTGATAGGAACAAGGTATGGCACCTAGTTCCACCTCCTGATGATGGGACTGTCATTGGGACCAAATGGGTGTTCAGAAATAAAACTGATGAGCAGGGGAATGTTATTAAGAATAAGGTCAGACTTGTAGCTCAGGGGTATAATCAGGAGTTTGGAATTGACTTTGAACAGTCATTTGCCCCTGTGGCTAGGTTAGAGGCAATTATGATTTTATTAGCTTATGCTTGCTCATTAGGAATCACCCTTCAGTAGATAGATGTAAAATCTACTTTCTTGAATGGGGAAATAAAAGAAGATGTCTTAGTGAGACAACCTCCAGGATTTGAATGCTTAGACTTTCCAAATCATGTGTATAAATTGAATAAAGCTCTCTATGGTCTTAAATAAGCTCCTAGAGCTTGGTATGACAGGCTCAGGAAATTTCTTACAGAAAAGAAGTTCTCAAGAGATGAAATTGACCAAACTTTGTTCACAAAGGTATGTCATCCAAACATTATCATTGTTCAAATATATGTGAATGATATAGTTTTTGGTTCAACTAACCCAAAAATGTGTAAGGAATTTTTTGATTTAATGACACATGAATTTGAGATGAGCTCAATGGGTGAGCTAAAGTTGTTTCTTGGACTGCAGGTGACCCAAACCAAAGAAGGAACCTTCATCACCCAGTCTAAGTACATAAGGGACATCCTTATGAAATACAAATTTGAAAACCTCAAGGAGATTACAGCACCAATGGGTACATCAACAAGTCTTGATGATAACTCAAAAGGTAAACCAGTTGCTAACAAGCTGTATAGACGTATGATCGGATCTCTTCTCTACCTTACTGCATCTATGCATGATATTCGGTTTGCTGTGTATTTATGTGCTAGATTTTAGGCTAGTCCTAAAGAGTCACACTTTAGTGCTGTTAAAAGGATTTTCAGATATCTGTCAGGCACCCAAGAGTTAGGTTTTTGGTACCCTGGTAGGTGTGAGCTAGACCTATTAGCATACACTGATGCAGACTATGCTGGGTGTCGGATTGATAAGAAAAGCACTAGTGGATATTGCCAATTCTTAGGTGGTTGCCTAGTATCTTGGGCTTCAAAGAAGTAACACATAGTTGCACTATTCACCGCAGAGGCAGAGTATGTCACTGCAGGGAATTGTGCAGCTCAGGTACTATGGATCAAGCACCAACTTACTGATTATCAGATAAATTTGGGATGCATTCCAATTTTATATGATAATACTAGTGCTACATGCCTAACTAAAAATCATGTTCATCACTCTAGGACTAAGCACATATGTAATACCCCAGTTTTAATAATCTAAAATTTAATTAAAATAAATGAATTTTTAAATAAAATAAATGAATTTTAGAATTTAATATTTAATTCCTTAGTAAATAGAACTAGTGAAATTTCAACTACCTTATAAAAATCTAGAAAAATGGTAAAATGGTAAAGGATGATTTATTTAACAACTTTGTCTTCTGTCGTCGACCCAGCGAAAATCAGTGATTAGGTCTAATTAGTGGATTAAGCCCAAAAGTGCACACTTACCTAACACTTACCTAACCTTAACTTAAAACGTGAAATTAGAGCTTAATACTCCACCAAATGAGCCCAAATCGGTGGCAAATGAAAGGCCATGATCTAAGGATCATTTCCCCTCTGTTAATTGATCGAAACCCTAACCCTAAAACGTGGTGTCGGCCGAGCTTTGGTGAGGTCAACCATTGCGACGCCGTTTTCAAACACTCATCTTGCTTCGTCGAATTCTCCTAGCACAGAAGGCTCCAGAAGGTGTATGTGCTATAAAAATGAAGCCCTGCAACCCTAGAACCCTTTGGTAGCAGCGGCGGTCGCAGTGGAGATCGATCAAGGGAGATCTCTGGTGTTTAGTGGTGACGTGTCGGCGTCCTTTCTTCTTCCTTTCTTCTTCTTTTCTTCCCTGATTAAGGTAGGTTCTCTCGGGCTCAAACCTCAAGCAATATATCAAAATGTTCAGCATCCAGTCCTCTTTCTTTTGGTATATGAAGCCCTAAATTCTATTAGGTATTCTGTACGAATTTAATGGTTTAGTAGAGGCATGTCAGAATTAGGGTAGAACATGTTCCCCTTTGATTTCAGTAGCGATTTCAGGCTATAAATCTTAAATTGATCCCTGCATCTTGTAGAGTTTTTCGTGCTCTTTCCATTGATTATAAAAGCCCTAAATTTTATGGATCATGTTTAGAGAATTTTCGATCTGAGTAAGAATATGTCTAGACTTGGTTTTTGATGTCTTCTTTTGAGTTAAATTGTGATTTTGTGTGATTTCGAGTTGTTAATCTTGATCCCCATATAGCATGTCATATATGGTTGGAATCAGAGCCGAGTAAGCTTTCTTTTGATATATAAAGCCCCAATTTTCATTGTGTATATTGTGAGAATTTCACGTTTTAGTAACAGCATGTATAAATTAGGGTTTTTAATGTTACTGCCATTATAAATCGTGATTTCAGAAAGTAATTATGAAATTGACCTTACTGTTAGATAGTATTTTTCATAACCTTTCCAACGGTACCAAAAGACCCTTGTTTCATGACCATTTCCATGAGTTATTAGTGTTTAGATCAAACCCTATAAACCCTTAACCTTCCGGCGTTCATCGGACGTGGAAGGGGTGACCGGAATACACCCAGAGTTGGACAGTCTTACAATAGACCACACATCCTGGATGGACGGTTCCTGAAGGACCACACATCTTGGGATGGATGGTCCTCAACTGACCACATATCTAGATGAACGGTCCCAAACTGACCACATAACTAGTTGAACGGTCCTGAAGTGACCACATAACTTGGAAGGTCCTCTGGTAACCACATAACCCTGGGGATAGGCGGCCCTTACCTGACCGCCCAACCCCTTGGGCGGCTCCCAGAGAACCACCCAACCCCTTGGGCGGTTCTGACATGGCCGCCCAACACCCAGCAATGCACACAAGTCCCTGCAAGCCCCCGGTTAGCCCAATAGATATAAGGTCTTCCAAGAACCATTTATCTATGCAGTTAATCACTTAGTATGAGTTCTAATTGATCCATTTTAATATCATAAATGGTAATTAGTAAATTAGAAAGTCATATGATAAGTGGTTAATTATGCAAGTAAATTTCTGTTAATTGCATGCTATTCATTCCTACGCGATCTTGTTCATTCTCCTTATCATCTTGATTCATCTTTTGGCAATTTGACTTAATGTAAATCATAATCCTTGGTAATTTGACATGAAATTAGGTTTATAATGAACTTTAGGTTGCTGGATAGCCATTCTATCCCAGTAGAATGGTGTGACTTATTTGTTGACTTCTAGTCAGTCGATAGCCCTATTAGTGTGCTAGTCTTGAACTTACTCCCGGACACTCCATCCGGCGGACTTACCCTTATCGTGGGATCGTTGTATCTCCCTACTAAGAACCTGTTGGACCTCTAGTAACTTTGTTTTACGTGACTAAACCGCTGGTTTTAAGTCTTGGATCGAATAGGGCTAAACAGGCATGTGCGGCCAGTAGTGGAACGCATATCCTTATAGGCGGCCCTATAACGACCGCATATCCGTAATACGGCCCAGTATGGTCCGTATATCATGTTCATGGGTCTTAATGTCTTCTGGACATGCGCGGCCCAGTATTAACCGTATATATATTGAGCGGCCCTTGTCTGACCGTTTATATGATAGTTTTTTTGAAAAGTTATTATTTCATGAATTTTGAATTGTGTGAGCTAACCAAGTCTATGTAGGATATGGTATTTCGTGATTTGACCTATTATTAGGTCCATTGATCATTAATTATAGTCCTTAGGGACAACTATTCTTCTTGATTAAGGAGCTTATTGTTTGGACTCTTAAAGAATCATCGTTCTTATGTCCTTTACCTTGTCTACATGAACTTGACCTTGGAACTCTTGGCCATTAAATATTGTGAATGTCTAGACTCGTGGGATCTACGATCCAAAAAGAAATCAATGCCAAGGCAAACAAATGAAGGGCCTAGTCTGGTCCTAGGAGGAGCACCCAAAAAGTACTTGATCCCCGGGGAGGTGAATGATTAGGTTTGGCATTTGGCACTGGTACTATCTAGCATGTTGGGTCTATGACATTCCACATTCTCGTGAAACTTGCTATTCATGATTAAAGTATGAAGTACTTGCTTGCTTACTTGACATGACTCGAAATTGACTTGTAAATGGCCATTTACTAGAAAATCTTGTTAATCTTGCTTGATATCTCGACATGCAACTATTTCTTCCATTTAATTATCGTTGCTCTTTCTATCTTAGTGATTATTTAGTTCTGCTTATTTTATCACGTTAATCATGCATATTCATTAATTGGTTAATCACTTAAACTATGCCTGATGATAGAGTATAATTCCTACTGAGCTTCTTGCTCACCCCTAATTCTAATCCTCTTCAGGTAACGCGGTAAATGGTACGTTACAAATGGGAATCGGATCAGTGTGATCGAGTGAACCTGGAACCTAGAGATCGGAGTCTGTCTTTTTACCTTCTTGAGTCTAGCTAGTGTCGTGAGTCTGGTTATTTCTTTTTGTTATTTCCTCCTTTAATTTGAATCTAATATTGTAAGAGTGGGTCAAAATTATACTTTTAAATATTAATAAGAGCTCGTATTTTCAATATGTGTGTATGGCCTCCATGTGTTTAATTGTGGTTATTTATTTTCACTCTTGTTATCATGACTGTTAACTGTCACGTTCCGAGCATGGCTTCCTGCTGCTATCGGTTCGGGGGGTGACAGAGGTGGTATCAGAGCCTTCATTGCCTGAGTCCTTGGATTTTGTCCAAGAGTATAGGTTACCCTAAGTCTTAAGACTAGTGTCATCCCTTGTCACCTGGTGAGATTGGGTAATATCTTGGGTTAAGTAATAAAATATATGCAAGATTGCGTTGTGTTACGCGTAAGGGTAATGAAAATGTTAACCATATAACTATTTTGCAGGTCTCTAAGTCATTATTAAAATGAAAGCGAGTGGGTCCATGGGTAAGCTAAGATTCGGTTCCGCTAGAGGCTGGCGAGTCCGTCGTAAGGAAACCCGACGTAATAAGAAGGAAAAGAGTAATATTATGCAAATAAAATGTTTATACTGTCACAAACTTGGTCATCTCGCAAAGGAGTGCTGGCGAAGGAGCGGAGCGTGTCTGCGTTGCGGGAATCAGGATCATAAAATGGCTAACTGTCTTAAGTTACTTCCACAAGCAAAACTACAAGAAGAATCAGAACCGACTTGTATCGAATGAATAATTATATATGGTAATTTTCTCTTCTATCCCTAGCTATAGCTAAATTCTTTCGTCATTAGTTGTATGATTAACATGTTATTTTGATAAATAAGATCATCTTAGTTCAAATATTCAAATAATTGGTAATACCCGACGAATTTGGGGACCAAATTTTTTAAAGTGGGAGAGGATGTAATACCCCTGTTTTAAAAATCTGAAATTTAATTGAAATAAATGAATTTTAAAATGAAATAAATGAATTTCAGAATTTAATATTTAATTCCTTAGTAAATAGAACTAGTGAAATTTCGACCACCTTATAAAAATCTAGAAAAATGGTAAAATTGTAAAGGATGATTTATTTAACAACTTTGTCTTCTGTGGTCGACCTAGCAAAAATCCGTGATTAGGTCTAATTAGTGGATTAAGCCCAAAAGTGCACACTTACCTAACCTTAACTTAAAACGTGAAATTAGAGCTTAATACTCCACCAAATGAGCCCAAATCGGTGGCAAATGAAAGGACACGATCTAAGGATCATTTCCCCTCTGTTAATTGATCGAAATCCTAACCCTAAAACGTGGTGTCGGCCGAGCTTTGGTGAGGTCAACCATTGCGGCGCCGTTTTCAAACACTCATCTTGCTTCGTCGAATTCTCCTAGCACCGAAGGCTCCAGAAGGTGTATGAGCTATAAAAATGAAGCCCTGCAACCCTAGAACCCTTTGGTAGCAGCGGCGGTCACAGTGGAGATTGACCAAGGGAGATTTCTGGTGTTTAGTGGTGACGTGTCGGCGTCCGTTCTTCTTCCTTTCTTCTTCTTTTATTCCCTGATTGAGGTAGGTTCTCTCGGGCTCAAACCTCAAGTAATATATCACAATGTTCATCATCCAGTCCTCTTTCTTTTGGTATATGTAGTCCTAAATTCTATTAGGTATTCTGTGCGAATTTAATGGTTTAGTAGAGGCATGTCAGAATTAGGGCAGAACAAGTTCCCCTTTGATTTCAGTAGCGATTTCAGGCTGTAAATCTTAAATTGATCCATGCATCTTGTAGAGTTTTTCGTGCTCTTTCCATTGATTATAAAAGCCCTAAATTTTATGGATCATGTTTAGAGAATTTCCGATCTGAGTAAGAATATGTCTAGACTTGGTTTTTGATTTCTTCTTTTGAGTTAAATTGTGATTTTGTGTGATTTCGAGTTGTTAATCTTAATCCCCATATAGCATGTCATATATGGTTGGAATCAGCACCGAGTAAACTTTTTTTTGATATATAAATCCCCAATTTTCATTATGTATATTGTGAGAATTTCACGTTTTAGTAACAGCATGTATAAATTAGGGTTTTTAATGTTACTGCCATTATAAATCGTGATTTCAGAAAGTAATTATGAAATTGACCTTGCTGTTAGATATTATTTTTCATAACCTTTCCAACGGTACCAAAAGCCCCTTGTTTCATGACCATTTCCATGAGTTATTAGTGTTTAGATCAAACCCTATAAACCCTTAACCTTCCGGCGTTCATTCGACGTGGAACGGGTGACCGGAATACACCCAGAGTTGGACGGTCTTACGATAGACCACACGTCCTGGATGGATGGTTCCTGAAGGACCACACATCCTGAGATGGACGGTCCTCAACTGACCACATATCTAACTGACCACATAACTAGTTGAACGGTCCTGAAGTGACCACATAACTTGGAAGGTCCTCTGGTAACCACATAACCCAGGGGATGGGCGGCCCTTACCTGACCGCCCAACCCCTTGGGCGGCTCCCAGAGAACCGCCCAACCCCTTGGGCAGTTCTGGCATGGCCGCCCAACCCCCAGCAATGCACACAAGTCCCTGCAAGCCCCCGGTTAGCCCAATAGATATAAGGTCTTCCAAGAACCGTTTATCTATGCAGTTAATGACTTAGTATGAGTTCTAATTGATCCATTTTAATATCATAAATGATAATTAGTAAATTAGAAACTCATATGATAAGTGGTTAATCATGCAAGTAAATTTCTATTAATTACATGCTATTCATTCCTACGCGATCTTGTTCATTCTCCTTATCATCTTGATTCATCTTTTGTCAATTTGACTTAATGTAAATCATAATCCTTGGTAATTTGACATGAAATTAGGTTTATAATGAACTTTAGGTTGCTGGATAGCCATTCTATCCCAGTAGAATGGTGTGACTTATTTGCTGACTTCCAGTAAGTCGATAGCCCTATTAGTGTGCAAGTCTTGAACTTACCCCCGGACACTCATTCCGGCGGACTTACCCTTATCGTGGGATCGTTGTATCTCCCTACTAAGAAACTGTTGGACCTCCAATAACTTTGTTTTACGTGACTAAACCGCTGGTTTTAAGTCTTGGATCGAATAGGGCTAAACAGGCATGTGCGGCTAGTAGTGGACCGCATATCCTTATAGGCGGCCCTATAACGACCTCATATCTGTAATACGGCCCAGTATGGTCCGTATATCATGTTCATGGGTCTTAATGTCTTCTGGACATGCGTGGCCCAGTATTAACCGTATATATATTGAGCGGCCCTTGTCTGACCGTTTATATGACAGTTTTTTCGAAAAGTGATTATTTCATGAATTTTGAATTGTGTGAGCTAACCAAGTCTATGTAGGCTATGGTATTTCATGATTTGACCTATTGTTAGGTCCATTGATCATTAATTATAGTCCTTAGGGACAACTATTCTTCTCGATTAAGGAGCTTATTGTTTGGACTCTTAAAGAATCATCATTCTTATGTCCTTTACCTTGTCTACATGAACTTGACCTTGGAACTCTTGGCCATTAAATATTGTGAATGTCTAGTCTCGTGGGATCTACGATCCAAAAAGAAATCAATGCCAAGGCAAACAAATGAAGGGCCCAGTCTGGTCCTGGGAGGAGCACCCGAAAAGTACTTGATCCCCGGGGAGGTGAATGATTAGGTGTGGCATTTGGCACCGGTACTATCTAGCGTGTTGGGTCTATGACATTCCACATTCTCGTGAAACTTGCTATTCATGCTTAAAGTATGAAGTACTTACTTGCTTACTTGACATGACTCGAAATTGACTTGTAAATGGCCATTTACTAGAAAATCTTGTTAATCTTGCTTGATATCTCGACATTCAACTATTTCTTCCATTTAATTATCATTGCTCTTTCTATCTTAGTGATTGTTTAGTTCTGCTTATTTTATCACGTTAATCATGCATATTCATTAATTGGTTAATCACTTAAACTATGCCTGACGATAGAGTATAATTCCTATTGAGCTTCTTGCTCACCCCTACTTCCAATCCTTTTCAGGTAACGCGGTAAACGGTACGTTGCAAATGGGAATCAGATCAGTGTGATCGAGTGAACCTAGAACCTAGAGATCGGAGTCTATCTTTTTACCTTCTTGACTCTAGCTAGTGTCGTGAGTCTGGTTATTTCTTTTTGTTATTTCCTCCTTTAATTTGAATCTAATATTGTAAGAGTGGGTCAAAATTATACTTTTAAATATTAATAAGAGCTCGTATTTTCAATATGTGTGTATGGCCTCCATATGTTTAATTGTGGTTATTTATTTTCACTCTTGTTATCATGACTGTTAACTGCCACGTTCTGAGCATCGCTTCCCGCTGCTATCGGTTCGGGGTGTGACAACATAGAAGTAAAACACCACTTTATTAGAGATGCAGTAAGCAAGAATGAAATTAAATTAAATTCTATTGACATAGAAAAACAAATTACTGACATATTTACAAAACCTCTTGGAAATGAAAGATTTACATTCTTACGAAGAGAATTGGGGCTATGTAATTTCAGCATGAAAATGACTTCTGATGCCATTCTTGAATTGTTATTTGTCTTGATTTGAAAATAAGTGTATGTCAGCTTGTTCTTGATTTCTGAATAAACAATTATTGATTTCTGAATAATTGTTGTGCACAATTGAGATGTTAAATAAAAATTGTAGTTTGCCATATGCATACTGAGGTCTGAACCTACTGCAGTTCATGCATGCTTTGCACCAAGTATATAGTCGATGCACAGTATGAGCACTCAAGGTCAATGCACCTTGTGTTTAAGCAGCATGTAAGTTCGTGCACCTTGTGTCTTATACATAACAGGTCGGTGCATTTGTATACCATACGCATGTATAGTCGGTGCATTGTTTGCTTTATGCATGTTAAGGTCGGTGCATTATGATGTCAGGGGGAGTTTAATCATTCTAGTTTGGGTGTAACCATTCAAACTCTCTTTTCACTATCATAAACTCTCATCACGTGATATCAATTGCATCAATTGGCATTATCTAGATTTTTTTATCACTTTGTGCCATACCCACTTCATGAAATCCCTCATGAGCTGACTTTGTGCTTAAGTTTCAATATCCTTATCCTGAATGGAGGACAGTCTTGCAATTGGTTCATTACTTTGAGCAGTAATTATCACAAGTCTTTCATTATAAGAATCATATGTGCTCCTTGAATGAACTGACGATTTAATCTTAATAAATTGTAGAGTCCAAAGACTGTCTTCAAAAAATAAGGTGGTAGAACACCTTTTATAGCTCTCAACCTTCCTCTCATGATTATGACAGACAAGTTCCTTATAGTATCTGAAAATGATAGAATTAGTGAGGTCTAGGCTGAGAAACTCAGAAAGTGTATTGTTTTTAAACAAGTCACTTTGAATATTAAAAGGGCAGCAACAATAAAATCATTAGTAAAAGTAAATGAATAAAGTGGCAGAGCAATAACTGAATTGCACTGAGAAACTGAATACTCCATCAAAGAAATGGAGAAGAATTTATGTCATGAAGTGCTTCTTGTTACCTCTATTCATTTGGTCAAATCTATAGGGCTGATTTTACTTAGTAACTGGGGGTACTGGAGTCTGATAAACGTGTACCCTTAATATCAAAGGTGTAAATCATCTGCATAGTCTTTGATCTGAGACAGATATGGAAGTTTATGCTTAGTTACTGGGGGTATTGGCCTCTAACCCACGTGTATTCTTAATGTCAAAGGCATAAATGACACATGTCTGTTCACTAAATTCAGTCTCGAAATCTAAAGTGAAAAAGATTTGTTGTAACCCTTTAAGTTCTAAATTTCACTAAGTGTCAATTGTTTAACCTCAATACATACTCTTTGTTGAACCCCCTCCTTGTGGGTATTACTAAATAGATTTTGATGATGACCAAACACTATTTTTATGTGTGAATTGAAATTGAGTTGTTCCAACATGAAAAGCTTTGGAAATGCACATCCTTGATGTAGACTTGGAGCTTTTGGAGGTACAAGAGTAACTTCGTCTGGTAAGGCTTTTTGAACGTAAAATTACAATGATAAATCTAATTCTGAATGTATGTCTTTACAGGGCAAGGAACATGCTTAAGGAACTCGAGGACGGTTGGTGAGATCGACTTCAACATATTGACTTTTGAATGTGTGGTTTGAAGTTCTTTATTTTGATCTCAAGGATTAAATTGGTTTAGAACTTATCTAAGTTTAAATGGTTTGAGTTTCATTCCCTCTCATGCTTTAAAAACCATCTTGAAACCCCTAGACTTGTTCTTGGACTTAGTGGGTCTTTCAATCAATCTTTTGGATGTTCTGGAACAAGGGTCGACCCATTGGTGGGTCGACCCCTAGGTTCCCTGGTTCTGTTAACGTGGGTCTTTTATCTCCAGCTGAAAGGGTCGACCCATTAGGTCGACCCCCAGCCGCAAGGGTCGACCCCTGGTGATTATTTTTTAGAACCCGGCGGGCTCCTTCACCAGACCTGCAAGGGTCGACCCCAAGGGTCGACCCCTGAAAGCCCCTGCTGCCAGAATTATTAAACCCGCACGGGTTCTTGGAAGGGTCGACCCCAAGGGTCGACCCATGTTGTCTGGCCCATCTGGCCCATCACGAGGGTCGACCCTTTCTGGTCTGGGCGGCACCGTGATTGTGGACTCTTGGCATTTCGACCAAATGGTCCAACCACACTTGTGTGGCTGTCCTTAATCCACTCCATAACAAGTGGATCTTGTCCCATGGCTGTCCCTTGACCACCCTTGGCCTATATAACAACTTGTAGAGGATGAAAACCCTAAGTGAAATTCGTATGTCCTGATTTTGGGTTTCTTTCTAACATTTATGTGTACAGGTCGCAGCAGCCACCTCCAACCCTTGTTCCACCTTGGTGTGTGCGTGAATGTGAAGGGAAGAAGGAGGAATCAAAGTTCCAATCAAGCCTCTACTGCTGGCTACGAGCGAAATCGAGATTCAGCCACATCCGAGCCAAGATCGTCAAGAACGGTCATCGTGTTGCACAAGTGTTTGATAAAATTCACAGAAGAGAAAGGGGGAGCTCCAACCAGGATAAATCAATCCTTCTTCACTCTTTCCATTCTGAATCATTTAGCTTAAACTTGAGCATACGTTTGTAATCATTATTTCAGATATTTGTGTGTGGTGTTCGTGTTTGGTAACACGAACGTGTGTGTGTGTGTGTGTGTGTGTGTGTGTGTGTGTGTGTGTGTGTGTGTGTGTGTGTGTGTGTGTGTGTGTGTGTGTGTGTGTGTGTGTGTGTGTGCTTGCTGTTCTACACAGCGTGTGTGTGTGATTCACTACATAGTGAAGCCTTAATCCTCCGTGTGAGGGGTGGACGTAGGGGACACGGCAGTGTACCCGAACCACCTAAAAATTCCGTGTGTCAATTGTGGTTTGCTATTCCGTTTACTTGTCGAGTGGGCTTCACGGTGAGGTGAGCATTCACCATTTTCTCTATCAATCACACCCACTTCACACGCATTCACGAGTGTGATCCTGTTCGTGTAAGGCTAGAGCTTGTGTGCATATTTAGTATTGAATTCACGTAGGTAGTTTCTTTTAATTGGCCATCAATTCACCCCTCCCCTCTTCATTGCCACCCTCCGGGACTCAACAATTTGTATCAGAGCCTTGGTCTCTATTTAATCTTGACCACACGGTCGTCAGAGCTAGATCCCATTAAATGGCAAACAAGGGGATGATGCCCGAAGGGCATTCTATTCAAAGACCTCCGTTCTTTGATGGATCAAACTACCCCTACTGGAAAAATAGAATGTATGTTTTCTTACGTGCCCAGGACTATGATGTTTGGGGTGTCATAAGTAGTGGTCCATATGTATTATCTGAAAATGAGAATGAGTGGGATGAAGAAGATATTAGGAAGTGTTCAGCGAATTTTAAAGCTATGAATATAATTCAATGTGCTATTCATCCTAATGAATACTCACGTATTTCTACGTGTTCCTCTGCACAGGAGATGTGGAACAAGCTACGGCTTATCTATGAAGGAACGTCGGAAGTAATGGAAACAAAAGCCAATCTTTTAGTCCGGGACTACGAGTTGTTTGCAATGAAGCAAGATGAGTCCATTTCTGACATGTTTGCTAGATTGACAGAAATTACAAATGGACTAAAGGGACTTGGCAAGGAGTATTCCAACAAGGAGCTTGTCTGAAAAGTTCTAAGATCCCTCTCTCCACAGTGGCATACAAAAGCCACTGTAATTGAAGACTCCAAGGATCTCAGCACTCTAACTCTGGATGAGTTGATCGGCTCGCTGATGACATATGAAATAAACATCAAAAGGAGCGAGGAGGATCACAAGAAAAAGAAAATTGTCACACCATTGGTCCTAAGGGTGAATCCACAAGATTCAGAGGGTAGTGGCAATGATTCCATTGGCAACACTGAAGAAGAGGAACTGATTGCCATGATCACACGAAGAGCAAGAAGGTTCGTCAAAAGAACCAGAAACTTTGGTGGTCAGTTCAGGAAGGGACCAAGAAGGCAAGGACCAAACAGAGGTGAAAGTAGAAAGAAAGAAGAAGTGATTTGCTATGAATGCAAGAAACCCGGCCATATGCGGGGTGAGTGCCCCGATCTCATCAAGAAGGTGAAAAAAGGTAAGTTCAGGAAGCCCAAGGCCATGATGGCCACATGGAGCGATGAAGATCAGGAGGAATCCGGAAATGAAGATGGACTAGATGAGCTAGTCCAGAATCTATGTCTCATGGCCAATGATGACGAAGGAAATGAGGTAGATTCTGAAACTGAAATTCTTACTTGTGAACAATGGAAAATTGCATATGAATCTTTATATGAAAAATGTAAAAGATTCAAATCTGAAAACAGAAATTTGAAAAAGAAAATTGATCATTTTATGCATACTAAAAAATCATGTGAAGAGTGCCATGCTTTAAAATCAGAAAATGAAAACATGAAGTATGAAAATGAAATTCTTGCATCCAAAATTGAACTGTTTGAAGAAGAGATTTCATGCATGAGAGAAGAACAATCCACATTTCTGAAAATGTATGAAGAATTGAAAAATGATATGAAACAAGAAAAGCTTGAAAGCATTACTTGCAATGAAGTCAAAGTAAAGGCTGAAAAATAAAGCCAATCTCAAATGGCTCAAATAAAAGAGCTAAAGGATGCTCTTGCCATCCTTGAAAAATTAAAAGTTCAAACAACCCATTGGGCCCCCATAAGTTCAGCATCCTCCAAACCAAAGAAACACATGCATAATTCCTTTTCAAATGTTGGTAGAAGGAGAAAAAGAGATAGAGCCATCACTTGTTTCTATTGTGCAAAAATGGGTCATGACATGTATGATTGTAGAATTCTGAAATATGATGAAGAAAATTCTGCTAGATTCAGAAATAGATCATATATGCATCATGCCTCTAACCGTCATGGACCCAAGCTTGCTTGGGTACCAAAATCTCCATAAGCACTTTGGTTGAATTACAGGTCTACTCGAGAGCTCAAAAGAACAAATGGTATTTGGACAGTGGTTGCTCTCGGCATATGACGGGAAATAAGGAATGGTTTGTGGACCTCCATGAAAAGGATGGTGGGACGATAGCATTCGGTGGTAAGGACAAAGGTAAAATCATCGGAGAAGGTAAGATATGTAAGAACCAAAATCATATCATTGAAAATGTATTGCTTGTGAAAGGTTTGCATCATAATCTCTTAAGCATAAGCCAACTTTGTGATAAAGGATGCAATGTGATTTTTGATTCTAACCACTACACTGTTTTGAATAGAAATACTCATGAGATAAAGTTCATTGGTTTCAAGTATAACAATGTTTATATGATAGACTTGAATGATGCCTCTCATGAGAATTTATGTTTAGTTGCAAGGAACAATGATGATGCTTGGATCTGGCATCGCCGGCTTAGGCATGCTAGTTTCAATGTTTTGCTGAAATTATCTAGAAATGATTTGGTAATTGGACTGCCCAAGTTGAAGGCCGTCGATGATGGAGTGTGTGGGGCGTGTAGCATGGGGAAACAAACAAGGACATCATTCAAGAGCAAGAATGATGTGACCACATCGAGACCCCTTGAAATCTTCCACATTGATCTCTTTGGACCTAGCAGAACACACAGCTTGGGTGGTAAATCATATGGTTTTGTAATTGTGGATGATTACTCAAGATTCTGTTGGGTTTACTTCCTTTCTCATAAAAATGATGTCCTGACGGAATTTGAAGCATTTTGCAGGGTGGTTCAAAATGAAAAGGGGTTTTGCATCAAAACCGTGCGGAGTGATCATGGCAGGGAATTTGATAACCATGAGTTCAGCAATTTTGCAGGGCTCAAGGCTACACTCATGACTTCTCCGCACCAAGAACCCCCGAACAAAATGGCGTTGTTGAAAGGAAGAATAGAACACTGATCGAAATTGTAAGAACCATGCTAAATGAGTATAATCTGCCGAGGTACTTTTGGGCTGAAGCAGTGAACACAGCCTGCTACATAATCAACCGTCCCTATGAGCTGTACCGAGGTAAGAAGCCAAATATTTCATATCTTAGACCATTTGGCTCAGCCTGTTACATTCATAACAATAGTAAGATAGACCTGGCAAAATTTGATCCCAAAAGTGACAAAGGTATACTTCTTGGGTACTCACTTAGCTCAAGAGCATATCGAGTGTACAACTTGAGAACTATTGTAGTTGAGGAAAGTCCCCATGTCATTATTGATGAATCATCTCAAAATAGAACTAATGAAAAATCTGTCTTGCAGGATGATGAGTTGGATGTTGGAGATATCGAGAAGAAAGAAAGAAAAACTGAGAAACAAGAAGAAGAAGAACCACAAGAAGATGATACTAATCAAGAAATTCAAGTTGAACAGCAGCTACCAATGCAATGGACCTTTCCAAAGGACCATCCGCCAGACAATGTGATGGGCAATGTAGAAGAAGGAATACGGACACGAGCCTCTTTCAGGGAAGTTGAAAATCAGGATTACATAGCCTTGCTTTCTCAATTTGAACCTCACTCCATAGAAGAAGCCTTGAATGATGAGTCATGGATCATGGCCATGCAAGAGGAACTACACCAATTCCAAAGGAACAAAGTGTGGTTCCTTGTTCCATGCCCTAAGAATCACTCCGTGATCGGAACGAAATGGGTTTTCTGAAACAAAACAAACGATCAAGGAGTGATAACTAGGAACAAGGCCAGGCCTGTAGCCAAAGGCTATAGCCAAGAGTTAGGAATTGACTTTGATGAGTCTTTTGCTCCAGTAGCAAGACTTGAGGCAGTGAAGGTTCTCTTAGCATTTGCATGTTGTCACAATATCAAATTATTTCAAATGGATGTTAAGAGTGCATTTTTGAATGGCTATATCCAGGAGGACGTGTATGTGGAGCAACCACCGGGGTTTGAAGACACAAAGTATACAGACCATGTGTACAAGCTGGACAAGGCACTTTACGGGCTGAAACAAGCACCCCGTGCATGGTATGAACGGTTAAGTGATTTCCTCATTCAAAATAAATTCAAACGAGGTAATGTTGATCAAACCCTCTTTACAAAATTGAATGGTAAGGAAATCTTAATTGTTCAGGTTTATGTTGATGATATTATTTTTGGCTCCACTAATGATACTCTCAGCAAAGACCTTGCAAAATTAATGCAAAGTGAGTTTGAAATGAGTCTTATGGGAGAGCTAACATTTTTCTTGGGATTGCAGGTAAATCAAACGGTAGATGGGCTGTTCATACATCAAAAGAAGTATGCAATGGAGTTGCTGAAAAAGTTCAACTTGACCTCTACCAAACCACAACCAACTCCCATGTCCACCTCAATAAAAATTGATCAAGATGAATTAGGTAAATCCGTAGATCAAAAACTCTTCAGAAGCATGATCGGCTCCCTGTTGTATTTAACTGCCAGCAGGCCCGACATTCAATTTACTGTGTGTTTGTGTGCACGATTTCAGTCCAATCCAAAAGAATCACACATGTCGGCTGTTAAACGAATTTTCAGATATATTGCTGGTTCAAGTAATTTAGGATTATAGTTTCTGCGTAATTCGAGCTTTGATTTAATTGCTTATTCCGATGCTGATTATGCGGGTTGTAAAGTGGATCGGAAAAGCACTAGCGGGTATTGCCAATTTCTTGGAGGATGCGTGGTCTCATGGGCCTCCAAGAAACAAAACTCAGTGGCTCTATCAACCGCCGAAGCCGAATATGTGGCTGTCGGGAGTTGCGTTGCCCAGGTGCTATGGATCCAACAATAGATGATTGATTATGGCATTTCTTTCAAAAACACTTCCATCTTGTGTGACAACACTTCAGCCATAAACTTGTCAAAGAACCCAGTCCATCACTCTCGCACAAAGCATATTGAGATTAGACATCATTTTCTCAGGGATCATGTGAGCAAGAGTGATGTAGAAATTAGGTTCATTGAAACAGACCATCAAATTGCCGACATTTTCACCAAAACTCTAAGTGAAGATAAATTCACAACATTTAGGAGAGAATTAGGGGTTTGTCGGATAGACGTGTCTTAGTCTTGATCAGTTGCATATCTATGTATATACGTCAGCATCGCATGCATTTGCATCAGTATGGTGCATAGTTGAATTTCCCCTTGTCATGCATGTGCATTATTATTGCTTGAAAAATAAACAAAAAATGTATGAAAAATCTTGATTGCATGTCTTGCATGTCTTTTATTTATAGAATACAACCATGTTTTTGTAATTTCTATGGCCGATATTTCCTTGAGTTCCTTTAATGCCAGCAAGAGAGCATACTCCCTCGAAATATGAAATTTGGAGACGTTACAATATGAACGTCTACTATGATCCTAGATTTTCTTGAAACAAGTTCCCCAATGCATTCACCCATAAAACAACTTCAATTCCTTGATTCCAACATGATATTATCATTGGGGATTCGAGCCACATCATTTTTTCCTCTCTCTTCCCTTTCCCTTCAAATTTTTTGGTGAAAAACAGTGGAAGGGTCGACCCCAAGGGTCGACCCATGCAGAAGGGACGACCCCAAGGGTCGACCCTCGCGATAGCGGATCCTGTCTGGGGCCGGGGTGAAAGGGGTCGACCCATTACGGTCGGGCGGCATCCGCCGCATCCGAACCGCCCTAAACAAGGTGGAAACCCTATGTTTCCCCCTTTCCATCTCCTAAAACCCCCAAAGCCCCCTTCTAGCCCTAGCCACCACTCCTTTCATGCTCTCAAATCCCCTCTTGGCACCCACATGCTCACGCCCTAGCCGCGGCGCTCTCGGTGGTGTCCCGCACACAAATCCTTCTGAGCGCTTCCAACGCGTCTTCCTTGAGCTTCACTCCCACTGAGGTATGTTCTTGATGTGTGGAGGATCATAAATCTTTGTGGATAGCATTCCTCTCTCGTTGAACCATCTAGATCTACACCCTCATCAACCGGTTCCTTCGGTCTATGTTTAGATGGCCCCAAAGAGGCGTTCTTCTCGCAGCTGAGGGGAGTCTAGTGCGGCCATGGCACGTCGTGGTAGGGCGGCCGCATATGGCAGAGAATCTGCGCCTTCGAGCAAGGTTTTGGACAGAAAGGTACTCCGACCTCGAGCGGTATCATTTGTCAATCTTAACCGCCATCTTCCGAGTTTAGTGGATGTTCTTTGCAGTCAGCCAAATTTGGACTTCTTCATGTCTGAACATCGACGCATTTATCCGAATTTGGTGCATCAATTTTATAGCAACTTCACCATGTCCGGAGAACATCCGATTACTGTGGTTAATGGCCAACGGGTTATACTCTCCACAGAATTTATTGGAGTGGCATTTAATCTCCCTCATGAAGGCTTTACATTTGGAGATATTGTGGTTCCTGAAGAAACTATTTATCAAATGATGACATCTGACGAAAAAGGTGAACATTCTCTTGCTGGGTTAAACGCCAATCATTTTCCTCCCCTGCAGCATATATTACACAGGATGATCACTACTATCCTGCTCCCAAGAGGAGGAGGCCATGACAAAGTGATAGAGATCCATATGTTCTTATTTTACTGTCTCTTGGGTGGTATTCCAGTTAATTTTCCAGCTATGTTTTTAGCTCATATGTGTAACAGCATGAAGCACAAGAATAGAACTCTTCCATATGCTGCCGCACTTTCTGCTATATTTGCACACCTAGACATCAACCTCTCAAAAGAATCTTCTCAAACCATTAGAGAGGCTGATATATTTACTGTTCATTCTATTTGTCATAATATGGGCTATGAACTGCGAGATGGTAACTTGGTCTGGACATTGAAAAGTGCTGCACATGAAATCAGTTCTGAGGAGGAGGATGACGATGATGCACAGATCGGTGTGCAACAACCACATATTCGTGTTGAGGACATGCCTTCCAAGGCGGTTCAGCTACTCATGGACTGTTTGGATACTATTGATGATTGTTTAGACAATTATGGGGAGACTATGGAGGCTATGCAACATGCTCTCGCTGGTCTGAAGCTATCTCATCAAGAGCACTCTCAGTATGCTACTGATACTTTGGCTACTCAATCCCACTTGCTTGAAGAAGTCTTGGAGTATATTAGGCGTCCGCCCAGCTCAGTTACTCCGGATGACGATTAGATGGCTATGCTCTTGCAGAATGGCACACTTCCTGTCCCTTGTCACCCCCTCCTTTTTGATGATGCCAAAGGGGGAGAAATCTTGTACTATATGTGTGCCCAGGCAATCGGCTATCGGCTACTTATATTCTATGTGTGTGTTGTGTGCTTGCATGCATGTGTGATTTCATCATATTTCTAATCTTTCTGTTCATTAGCAATGTTGCATTTCAGTCTTGTTGCATTTCCGTTTGCATTTCAGTTGTGTTCAGTTGCATCTCATGCATTGCATCATGTAATTCGCCCTTGAACACAGACCTTGTTTACATTTAACCTGTGTTGTCGGCAAAGTACTTTGGAACGTGTTTATGTTCTTCAATCTCACATCGTTGGCTGGTCTTGTATTTCACTATTACAATGCTTCTCGTGTTTTACTCTGAATATGAAGGTTTAAGGTGGAACTCAATGAAAATGCTAAATCTTTTTGAAGTCTTATGTGTATGTAAGGCATGTAGTATTTTGTCATCATCAAAAAGGGGGAGATTGTTGAACCCCCTCCTTATGGGTATTACTAAATAGAATTTGATGATGACCAAACACTATTTTTATGTGTGAATTGAAATTGACTTGTTCCAACATGATAAGCTTTGGAAATACACATCATTGATGTAGACTTGGAGCTTTTGGAGGTACAAGAGTAACTTCGTCTGGTAAGGCTTTTTGAACGTAAAATTACAATGCTAAATCTAATTCCGAATGTATGTCTTTATAGGGCAAGGAATGTGCCTAAGGAACTCGAGGACTGTTGGTGAGATCGACTTCAACATATTGACTTTTGAATGTGTGGTTTGAAGTTCTTTATTTTGATCTCAAGGATTAAATTGGTTTAGAACTTATCTAAGTTTAAATGGTTTGAGTTTCATTCCCTCTCATGCTTTAAAAACCATCTTGAAACCCCTAGACTTGTTCTTGGACTTAGTGGGTCTTTCAATCAATCTTTTGGATGTTCTGGAACAAGGGTCGACCCCTAGGTCCCCTGGTTCTGTTAACGTGGGTCTTTTATCTCCAGCTGAAAGGGTCGACCCATTGGGTCGACCCCCAGCTGCAAGGGTCGACCCCAAGGGTCGACCCCTGGTGATTATTTTTTAGAACCCGGCGGGCTCCTTCACCAGACCTGCAAGGGTCGACCCATTCACTCGAGGGTCAACCCTAAGGGTCGACCCCTAAAAACCCCTGTTGCCAGAATTATTAAACCCGCACGGGTTCTTGGAAGGGTCGACCCCAAGGGTTGACCCATGCTGTCTGGCCCATCTGGCCCCTCACGAGGGTCGACCCCAAGGGTTGACCCTTTCTGGTCTGGGCGGCGCCGTGATTGTGGACTCTTGGCATTTCGACCAAATGGTCCAACCACACTTGTGTGGCTATTTTTAATCCACTCCATAACAAGTGGATCTTGTCCCATGGCTGTCCCTTGACCACCCTTGGCCTATATAACAACTTGTAGAGGATGAAAACCCTAAGAGAAATTCGTATGTCCTGATTTTGGGTTTCTTTCTAACATTTGTGTGTGCAGGTCGCAGCAGCCACCTCCAGCCCTTGTTCCACCTTTGTGTGTGCGTGAATGTGAAGGGAAGAAGGAGGAATCAAAGTTCCAATCAAGCCTCTGCTGCTGGCTGCGAGCAAAAGTGAGATTCATCCACATCCGAGCCAAGATCGTCAAGAACGGTCATCGTTCTACACAAGTGTTTGATAAAATTTACAGAAGAGAAAGGGGGAGCTCCAACCAGGATAAATCAAACCTTCTTCACTCTTTCCATTCTGAATCATTTAGCTTAAACTTGAGCATATGTTTGTAACCATTATTTCAGATATTTGTGTGTGGTGTTCGTGTTTGGTAACACGGACGTGTGTGTGTGTGTGTGCTTGCTGTTCTACACAGCGTGTGTGTGTGATTCACTACATAGTGAAGCCTTAATCCTCCATGTGAGGGGTGGACGTAGGGGACACGGTAGTGTACCCGAACCACCTAAAAATTCTGTGTGTCAATTGTGGTTTGCTATTCCGTTTACTTGTCGAGTGGGCTTCACGGTGAGGTGAGCATTCACCATTTTCGCTATCAATCACACCCACTTCACACGCTTTCACGAGTGTGATCCTATTCGTGTAAGGCTAGAGCTTGTGTGCATAATTAGTATAGAATTCACGTAGGTAGTTTCTTTTAATTGGCCATCAATTCACCCCTCCCCTCTTGATTGCCACCCTCCGGGACTCAACACTCTTGTTACACTCCTTCATGTTCATTGATTATGAAATTAGTAAGATACTGTCTGGACCTAGTCTATAATGGCTATGTGTCTTCGGTTTACTGCTATAAACGAGTATTATAACCCTATTTCAGAAAGTCAGTGAATTCACTCTACCTTTTATAACTGTTAAACCAGATTTTTGTCAGGAATGCACAATGTTGATTCTTACATCTGAAGAACTGCCCAATAATCTACTTACTTTCTAAACTATTGCATAAGAGTGTTATTCTAGCTCCTACCTCTTCCTACAGCCCTTCTTATCTTCCTCTGTCTCCCTCACTCCTTGTTTGCTGATGGCAAAGGGGGAGAGAGTAATTCAGGCTCCTTCTCTATCCTTCTCTACTCTGGATCGAAGGGGGAGAGATTGAGATTATAGGGGGAAAGACTGTGCTTATAGGGGGAGAGATTTTGATGGCAAAAGGGGAGAGAAGGGATGAGAAAGATTTCATGCTATTTTGATTAAGGGGGAGGAGTCACTCATTCAGGAAGAGTTTGGCTAATGCTAATATCTGACTGTGCTTAATGTCATATCAAAATACATCATTTCTTTTGGATTTGTTTTGGGAGTTGCCTGAATTTTTTTTGGGGGTTGCCATCATCAAAAATGGGGAGAATGTTGGGCCTCCTCTAGGATTGATCAGCAGTGTGTGTGCTGCGGTTTGTGCTGAATGTGTTTAGATTGATTGGCAACAGTAAAGTTGACTTAGTTGATTGCAGAGTTGACTTTTGCAACTGCATCTTGATCATGATGATGCTGTGTATTTTGATAGAATTGTTGTACGTTAGATAATCATAGAAATAATGTTGTTTGCATCTTTACATTGAAACAAGACATTCCATTAATCAGTCTGTCAACATGTTCCTGTAATAGAGTTGGTGCAAACCCAGTTTATTCTGTAATGAGTCAGTGCATATGTTGCATCGTAAGTAACCAAGGTCTGTGCATGTTGGTGTCTAAGGGACACAGAGTCAGAGCATAAGATGCAGAATTGAGTCAAATGGAATACAAGGTTGGTGCAACCATTGTTGCTACACGCACATAAGTCGGTGCAGGTTCTGTCTTGCACTTTGGAAGGTCTGTGCATGTCTTTCATACATGTGTGTAGGTTGCATAATAAGTTGGTGCAATTTACTGACTATTGCACATAAAGTCTGTGCAATGCTGTTTCGTGCACAACCTCGTCGGTGCATACTTCCACATTGCTTGAGTAAGTCTGTGCACATTTCCAGAGGCACGAAGGGTCTGTGCATGTTTTGCCCTATGCATAACCAAGTATGTGCATTTCACTATAGTACAGCCATGAAGGTCAGTGCAATCTTTATTCATTACACATGCACGGTCCGTGCATGATAGGTTAAGGCATATTGGGTCAGTGCATTCCTTGCATCATGCACACACGAAGTCTGTGCAATTCTTATATGTATCTGATTGTTCTGTGAACTAAAATTGTTGACTAAGTGTTTGACATATTGACAGGATAGTTGTTCGTAAACTTTAAGGAGGGCACGTGATCCAAGGCTAAAAGCATAGTGATGTTCGTGACACGTAGAAAGCCATCAAGCTCAGATGCTGCCACGTGGCCTTGACAACATCAGATCTAGACGAAAAGCTTGGGCGGGAAATGTGGTGACCACACGCCCATCTCTACTGCCTGCCTATAGATAAGAAGATGTTCGCTCAGAAAAAGATTGATTGTGAAAAAAGATTTGAGCGTGAAAATTGAGAGAAGACGATAGAAGCAGTGAGAGCAAAAGAAAGCACGATCCAGCCGAGGTAGAGCCATCAAGATGAGAGAGAATAGATAGAGCTTTGAGAAGAGAAGTGGTGTGATTGTTGTCACGGTCTCTCGGTTCAGAACCAGAGCCGCTCCGCTCTTTGTCATGAACTACATTATCATTAAGTTTTGATTTTCTATTTTCTTCGTTTACTTTCAAACTCGTTTTCTCAAGCGGTGTGTCAGCGGCATAGAAGGATTTCTCTGGACAGGTCAAGCTGTAAACCTCAGCGGCAGAGGAGGATTTCTCTGGATTGCAGAAGTTGTAAGGCTCGGCGATTTGTAGGGATTTGTTCCCCGAAGCTGTGGATCAGTGGTCAAGCTGTGTGTCAGTAGTAAAGCCACACTCGATTGAGTGTGGGGTGGACATAGACCTCTGGGTAGAGGTTGAAGCACCTAAAAACCCGTTGTCTATCGTGTGATTGTGCTGTGATTTGTGTTCATCCTTGTCTTGATTTCATCACTCATTAGATGGATGTTTAGGAACGTTTGAGTGCCGATCTACTTGAGCTGTTCATTTCAGGTTGTGACTGAGTGTTTCCTAATCGTCCTACAATAGTTTGTTTTAATTCCGCACTAGTAGCTACTGTAGAAAAAAAATTATTAATTGATTGATCTATTCACCCCCCTTTAGATCACATATCAAACATGTATGACAAATAGGGAGATAAGAGTGACAAATAGGAAGATAGGATAAGGGTGAAAAATAAAGGGATAGGTTCACAATGCTAAAGGGTGACAAAATCTACAGAAGTACTATTGTCCCCTTATTTACGATTTTATTTTACATTACTATATTTTTATTTTACTTTATTTTATTTTATTTAAAATAATTTAACTCAATTAATATAGTATTTAAATTTTCTTATATATTATTTACTATAATTTTATCTAATTAATAATTTACATTAATATTACTCTATTAAATTATTTATTTTAATTAATATCATTTTTATGATTTTATATTAAAATAAATTTGAGTATTTTAAATATTTTATAATTTTCTTTTTAAATTTTTAATGTTATTTTATTTAATACATTATTTTATTTAAAATTAGTTATATGATTTTATATTATTTTAATTAATATATTATATAATATTTCATGAATATATTATTTTAATTAATATATTATATAATATTACATGAATATATTAATTTAGTTAATATATTATATAAATTAAAATCAATATATCATTTTAATTTATATATTAATTAATATTATTTTATCTATTCAATATTTTTATTAGTATTACTTTAATTAATTATTTATTTTAATTAGAATCATTTTTTGATTTTATATTATATTAATTTTAAATAGTTTAATTATTTTTATAATTTATTTTTTATTATTACAATTATATTATTTTTGTTAACATTAATTTTATGAATTTATATTATTTTAGATAATGTATTATATAAATTTTATTGAATATTTAAAATTTTAAGAACTATATCAAATAGAAATTAAAAGGTGACAAATAGATCGTTAAGGGTGATAAATAGGTAGATAAGGGTGACAAATAGGTCGATAAGAGTGACAAATATATTTGTAAGGGTGACAACTCGGAGGGTGACTGATAAGCGCTCATTTGTCTATATTTATTCATATCACACACACCATTTTTGGGGTATTAATGAAGTTAATTATGTAATTTTTTACATGATAATCTCAATTTCACACAAAATGGAGAGTTTTCTATAATTAATGGGACTGGAGACAATTTTAAAATAAAAGAATTACATAAATAAATTTTCATGAATTATTTTCTACAAAAGTCACTTTGTAAGAACAAAATGGAGGACAAATGACATATATTCATTGTTAAAATTTTAAGGTGCTTGGATTTAATTTTTTGTATTTTTTTCCTAATCTAGTGAATAGGATACAGTAGAAAGCTGTTGGCTCACGTGCGTGGGCAGTGCGGCGTGGCTGGCAGCGGCTGAGTAGTTATGTAGGCGTGTTGGCAATGGCATGGCAAGGTAGCATGGGCAGGCAGGTGTGCTGCAAGCGATGTTGGAATGACATCATGCATGTGTGCATCCTCTGGTGTGTAGTGAGCGGCAGTGCTGGTGTATAGGTGGGCGAACGCGGCAGACAATGGCAAGCGTGCATGCAGGTGGCATGGTCGATCGGACATGGGCAGAGGCAGTGTTGGCATGCTCTTGCATGCATGGGCAAAGCAGGAGCGTGGCAGACGCCGCCCGGCACCCTACAAGAACCCCTCCCCACTCCACCTTCGAAAACGTCTCCTCTCCCCCCCTTCCGATCTCTCTTCTTCTTCCCCTCCTCACTTCTCCTTCTTCTCCTCTTCTTCCTTTCCGCTTCTTCTGACTTGACCTCTCCTCTCTCCCCTTCTTCCCCTTCTTCTTCTTCTTCCTTCCCCTTCTCTTTCTCTTCTCCTCCCCCTTCACCCCACCGCTGGCCGGCGCCCCATGTTCAAAACAGGGGCTCCGCCATCAAGTTCCCCCTGTAGATATTTTGTTGGTGGGTGGAGTGATGTGTGATATATAGATATGATGCGAGTGGCTGATGTGTTAACTCAAGCAATCAATAACATCAAGCATGGAGCATGGGGGCATGTCATCTTACCAGTGCAAAGATAAAGCAAGGATGAAACTAAACACACGCCGGGGCGTGGAGCAAAAGAATAAAAAAGAAACACACACCGTCGGTGTGGAGCAACTAAAAGCAAAGGAAGAAATAGAAGAGATGATGGAAGATGATGACAAATACCCAAGTAAGGAAAGATGTGATCGCCACCAAAGCAAATAATGCAGTGAAACTACACTACATACCTTGGAAAGAGCCGCGTGAAGCACACCCGCCCGCGGGAGAGAACAACCAGGTGCTGCGGAGACAAATGGTCCTCAGATGACCGCTAGGCAAACAGAAACGGTCCAACGATAGATCGCCAAGTATCCTCAAACGGTCTGCCAAACAGCCACTAGATGCACCCAGAACAATGATGTGGAACTTGGACCTCCACCCCTCCTGGCCGGTCAGAAGAGTTGGGCCTCGTGTAGTGAGCTCTATAAACCTGCAAAAGAGTGTAGACACACAGAAAAAGCAACCCAATTAGCCCTTGGATAAGTGTAGTATCTATAGTGCAATTAAGCTAAAATGCATAAAAGGAAGGGTGAATACCTAGGGGTTGGTGGTTTTTTAACCCCTGTGGGGTGTGGAAAAAGTAAGAGGATGTTTGAAAACGTAATGTGAGTGCAGAAAAACGTGGAAGAAGAAGAGGGAAGATGCTATGATGATGCAAAGGAAGACTAAGACTAAGAGAGGAAAAGACATAAAGAACACTAATGGAACTTGATACTCCCTGGACCAAATGACTTAAGGACGTAGAAACGACGTCTCCCTGGTTGGTACTCGCTCTAGAATGCAGCAGCACTTCGTTGCAAGCTCCAGAAATCTCCTCCTCAAGCCATGAAGTCAAGGGTTCCTTTTATAGACCCCCAAGCCCTCTAGTCGAATTAGAGAGATAATGACATGAAAATAGGGCTGAGCTTAGATAAATCTTGAAGATAATACTCTCAAGAGTCCATAGAAATAAACAGAAGCTTCTGAGGATCACTACTCAGAGAGAAAACATCAAATCATGGACTCTAGTTCGACCACGGCCGAAGAGTGGAAGAACAGTCAGAGTAGGACTCTCTGTCTCCCCTAACGGTCTTGCGATAGACCGCAAGGCTCAGAAAATGGTCGACCGATAGACCGCAAGGCTCGGTCATCTAGAAAGAGATAAGACCAAAGAAACCCAACAAGACTCTCTGCTGCCTAGCGGTCTAGCAAAGGACCACCAACGATACCAAACGGTCGTGCGATAGACCGCAAGGATGATACGTGTGGCAAAAGAGATAAAGGCCAATAAATCTACGTATAAATCCACAAGAAAATCCTTATTAACCCTTATCCAGGCCCAATAAGCTCAAATGTCAAAAAAGAAAAGGAACCAGGCCCAACTAGGGAGAGTGACCCATAAAAATAAGCCCAAAAGTGAAAAAAATGGCCCAATAACCGTTGAACAACTCGAGATATCATTAAAAATAGATAAGGAGATGACCCAACTCATTGGTCATAAAACGGGTGTCAACAGATGCCCCTCCTTAAGGTCCTCTTCGCAGGGGAGCGAGCGGAGGTGAAGCGAAAGCGAAATGGAACATGAAGATGAAACAGAAATGCAGCGGAGCGGACTGAAAAGCGGGCGTTAAGGTAAACCGACACCCATTCCCCAACCAATGAGTGATAAGAATCTTCCGGAAAACTCCGAACCAATCACAAGGAAAGGCCAAACCAAATGACGCATGCCTGGAGGAACTAACAAGTAAGGAAAATAAAACACGACCAACCTCCTCACTGGAACGCACAGCTGATATACGGTCGGAACAAGCGGAAAAGTAAAGAGACGAGCAACTGAACTCTAGATAGGAATCCTCAGCTAACCAGGCCGAGCAAATAGACCAAAGGAAACCTTCCAACTCAGAGTGGAATGACTTTCCTTACTCAAGACCATGGATACATAGCTATCCATCATTACTGAGACATCTTAGACAGATGAGGGCACATGAATGCGCAAGAGATGCGCGTGATGCATGTGGGGCTAAAATAAAGAAATCATCAAAACAAATACAGAGAAAGGATAAAATAGCCATCGTGATCCCACCGTGATCGCCAATCTACATTGGTGCTATTTCATTGGTGGAATGGCAATCTGTAGATCTATTTAAAAATCCACTTAAAAAAAACTAATGACAATAATGCAAATAAACAAGCTATGAACGAAGAATAATGGAAAAAGGGGATGGGAGCATACGATGGATGCTATGACGGAGGGTGATTGCTAGAGGACGCGAGGGCCTCAAAAGATATGATAATAATAACAAGGAGGGATCACGGAATACCTTAAAGCATGGGGAGATGTGAGGTGCCTTCCTTCTCTTCTTGTCGGCTGACCGAAGGAGAGAGTCGTCTTTCTTGATTACCCTTGCAAACAAAGAAACAACACCAACCAATAAAATATAGAATTGAAAACCAAGTGGTGCGGACACCAGAGCACACGAGCGGCACGGGTCGGCGAGCCATCGGTACCGTACGCGGAGCACCACTCGAGCCACTTCAGCGTCCATCTGTCTCGGAGATAGCATGGAGACTCCTCCTTGAGTCTCGACATTTACCACAATTACATGGGGCTTTATTTGTGTGTAATGTATTTTTATTTGTCTTTATTTGGTTTGTAATTTAGATTGTAAGAGGGGTTTATTTGCAAAATGGGACCCCTGGGTCCTACGCCCCCCCAGGCCTCCTCCCATTGATCCACCTCACCCCTAGGGCCTATGTGGGGTTAGTCAACCATTCAAATGGGGGCTTCTAGAAGGGTGGGCCAAGTGGGGGACAATGGACCTTAAAGGTCAAGGTTGGCCACCAACCTTGCCTACTTGGTCAAGGGGGCGCCCCCCTCTCAACATCAACCATTTTATTTTTTGTAAAATGATGATTAGAGCTAATTAGTTCTACTCATTATTATATTCCCCAAAACCCTAGGTCCAGGGGTAGTTTAAGTCATTTGCCATTTCATATATATACTTTGTATTTCCATTTGTGTAGAATTAATGAAGAAGAAAACCTTGATTAATGTGGAAGAGGCCTTGGCCGCCCCCTTCTCTCTCCCCTCTCTCCCCCTATTGCAGCTGTGAAGGTTGTATTCTGAAGGTGTGACTCTTCCCCTATCAGTTCCGGTGATCGCCGCCGCCGCCACGAGCCGCCATCGCACCGCCATCGTGTTCGTCAGAGTTCTATCTTCAGCCAACAATAGCCACTTCCATGAATTACTGCTCTCAAATCCGAGATCTTCATGATCTAAGATTTTGAGGGAGTGTTTCAGAGGCCCTCCCCATGTTCTAAAAAAATCGGTTTGGCATTTAGACTCCGAAATCCAATTTTCCATTTTCGTTCCTCATTTCACTTCAGATCTGGCTGCTTTCTATCCAGATCCACTTCCACCCTGAGTTTCTAGTCTTCAGATCTCCTTTTGATTTTTTCAGGAACTCCCAATTTTACTGGGAGTTCCATCCACCTTCCTCTCCATCCCCAATTTTTCTTGGAATTTGGGGAGATCATCTCATATTTTCTACAATTCGTCTTCAGATCCATCTACAGTGCTGTCAGCCAGTTTCCAGATCCGACCACCTGTCAGTGTAAACTCCCTAACAATTCGTAGCCTCCACCAATCCTTCCAAAACAATTATTTCCATTTTCCTCTCTTTCCCCTCCTCAACTTTCATGAAGAAGTCGATATCTGATTCGGAGGTTTACCTTACGGTCAAAGGCAACTCTCAGGAAAGTTCCCTGCTGATCTGAGAGTTCGGGTACTGTACAACAGAAACATCAAAATTTAACAAAGTCCAGATCCGTGCAGATCCAGGTCATATCTCTGAGCCTAGATTGAAGGAATTAAAGAGAGCTTTCCAACGATAGCTCCTGTGCCTCAATCCGACATCGGGATTGGTCGCAGCGGCCGATCTCGCCGGAGCGCACGCTGGAAAATAGAAGTAAAAATCCGTGGGCAGCACTCCAAAAACTTGGAGATCGGAGCCGATCGACTACCGACCGGAGTTTTCGGCCGACCGCCGTCCAGGGAGGCGCGCCACCAGGGGCCCCCATCACAGTGGGTCCCACCCCACCAGAGTCTGAGGTTGGAGCGGCCCGGGGGCGCCACGGACACGTAGATCGCGCCATCCGGACAGCACTACAAACGCGGGTTCGGCACTGCCGGGCGACATCAAGATGCTGCCCGTCAACCCAATTCACGTGATTCTCGGGCCCCGCTTGTGACCTTTTACTTCCCTGCGTGGAGTGAGTCAAATTATTGTATTGTTGTACTAATTGTTAACCGGGAGTCCGCAATTGGCCGGGGTTGTCTTCCCCACGCCGGGTGCGTGGAGGTAATGGTCTGAACTTCTCGGCATTCACTTGCTAGTTTAGTATATGGTCTTTTGCTGCTACCGAGTGCGATAGGACCTAGCCCGTGAGTTCATGTGACCGCTGTGAGTGTGAGAGTGACCCGTCCCATGACTCGATCCGAGTCCGGAAGTGAGTCGACTACCCTTGAACTATGCCGGTTCTTCAACCGCGCACGATCCACGTTTCCCTCGCGTGGGACGACGAGTGAGCTTGCGTTTCTGTTAGCGACGTATAGCCCATAGGAACTCCTTGTGTCGAGCCGAAGTCTCTCAAACTTGCATGTTGCTGGTCGCGTCCTCACTTAGAGTCCGAGGTTCGCGTCGCGTAGAGTCGGTCCCCGTGTCCGTCCCGCATCAGTTTGGCATCAGAGCGAGTCGAGTCTAGGGTAGTCATGGCATAAGTCTTTGCATGGTCTAAGTCGAGTCTAGGATCATCATTATTTTCAAAACAAAAAAAAAGTGTTTTAAAATTATATTTCATCCCGATAATCTGGTATCTTAAAAGGTGTTGTCCGAACATTAGGCTATGCCTATCGGGAAGGTCGCACACTTGCGGGAGTGATCTTTGGATCGATTAACTCCGCCACGTACCGGATATTGGTTTAGGTCTAGGTGCATTAGTCGGTGTTTGCATCCATTTGTGTCTCCTAGTTCGTGTGTAGTCCAATAAGAGTCAGTCGGTCTTGTCCAAGTGCCGGCATGTCTAACATGTAGTTCCCCAATTTCCCATGGATTCCCAATCACCCGGGAAATATGGCCATTGGTCTACCCATGGGCTTGGCAACCACCCTCTCCACTTCCGTTGGCCCGAAGACTCAGATTTATATGGCTCTAACGATCCGGGCGACTACCTCAAGTGGAAGGCCACCATGGACAAATATTTTGAATGTTACACCATGTCCGATGCCATGCAAGTTAGTTTTGCCCGAGAGAGGCTTGTCCACAAAGCCGCCTAGAAATGGGAGAGCATTGAGTGCATGAGGGAGGTTAGGAGGTAAAGGCCCATCGAGTCGTGGCATGAGGTGAAGGGCGAGCTTAGGAAGGTCTCCCTACCCGGCCCGGTCACCTCCAACCGACCCCACCCAATCACCTCCACCCAAGTGGGCCATAATCAAAGGCAAAGTGCCGCGCATGTAGAAGAGCCTAGGTCCAAGACTAAGCCGAGTTCATATGGGAGAGACCATCACATCGCTCCTACTCCAAATCCCACCATTGCCGAACTCTTCCAAATCATTTTGGAAAGAGTGGATAGGAGGTGTGCTGATATCGAGTCCCTGGTTTCCCCGTGCCTACCCACTAGACAGAATGGGACCAAGCACGAGCCTAAGGAGGTAGCAACCCGTAGCCCCAACCCGATGCCATCTAAGGTGCCATCCCAAGGTCCTCTCCCCATCATAGTGGATCCTCTTTCCCCACCCACGAGAGCCCCATTGCCTACACCCCCTGTCCGTTAGGAGGATAAGGGTAAGGGTCCACTTATAAGGGAGTGTAGTGGGTCACGACAGCAGTGTTATCGTTGCCAGGGGTTCGGCCACTTTGTCGGACAGTGTCCCACTTGGACATGTCTAGCCCTAGGGGACAAAAGGGTTGGAGAAGCCTCACTCTCCGATCTTTATTTGGAGCCACCTCAGCCACAGCTACCCGTGTTTCTAACGGGAAAGCTACTTATAGCCGAGCCACTCTTTAGCTAGCTTAAGAATGGCCTGGCCCCATCTCCCCTCCCATCCATGGACCCTACCCTACCATTAGTGCCGGTCAACTCATTCCATACCACCTTCTGGTCTAGTCACCATGTGGATACATTAGATGATCTTCTTAAAGGATTAGACCGGCAACTGACATTTACGCACTTGTTGGCCCCACGCTTCGACCGACCTACAGGTCGTAGCTTCACACATCCATCCTTAGGGTCCATCACCTCCATGTACACCGTGGGTCATGTTACCACGGAGGTTCTTCTACTCCTCCCTATGCCGGCCGAGCCCGACTTCATTCCCTTTTTGCCCATGGGAGGAATCTTACTTTCTACCTATGACTGCCGTCCCACCTCTCACAATGAATGAAGGTGATCATTTACACCTCCAAGATTTCCAAATGTGGGACAGTGATTTGTGGAAGCCTAGTCCGAGGGGTCATACTTTCTTTGATCCCTTCGACCCATTCTCTTGTAGAACCCTTGACCCACCATATTTACTCCACCTTTTCGAGAGAGTCCACCATCATATCCCTTCTCCACGGGCCGATCCATCTTCAACCTCCAAACCCGTTCACAATACACCTACATATCGAGGTGATGTAGAAGATGGCCCGCCCAAACCTCCCAAATCTAAAAGGCCATTCGTGCATGAATGGATCACTTTAGGATGCCTTCCACATTCTATCAACTTCCTGTTACCTCTAGTGTATGCATGGCACACATTCGGATGTCCTGGACCACCTTGCATATGATTGGGTCGGACTAACATTAGGTTTGTGTAGGGTTGTGTGTGCATCCGTGTGTGTTTTTTTTTTTTGCTAAGTATGTTAGGAGTCTGCATGACGACGTCCGTCGTCACATTGAGGCTAGCAATGCACGGTATAAGGAGCTAGACGATGCCCATCGACACCACCGAGAGTTCCAAGAGGGTGAATATGTCATGATCAGGGTAAGACCTGAACGGTTTCCCTTTGGAACCGGTAAGAAACTGCAAGCTCGCGGAGCTGGTCCATTTAGAGTGTTGAAACGCGTTGGATCCAATGTGCATGTTATGGACCTGCCCAAGGAATATGGTATAAGCTCTACTTTCAATGTATCAGATCTAGTTGCATATAGGGACCCATCGATGATCCCTAGTGAGCCTTTTGAGCCATCCCCTCCCATTGAGAGTGATCCCACACCTGAGTGTCCACCTTCAGCCCCTTTTTCACGGCAGCGAGAGCATATCGATCATATACTGGATGAGTAGGTGACAGTTACCAGGAGTGGATCTTACCCGAGCTACCTAGTGCGTTGGAGAAGGTGACCCTCCACCGAGGACACATGGATCACCCATGGAGAGTTGCAGCGGATCGATCCAGACCTACTGGAGCGGTACCAAAGTGACGCGGACCCTTACTCGACAGGGTCGAGTTTCTCCCACCCGGGGAGAATTGGTGCGGACACCAGAGCACACGAGCGGCACGGGTCGGCGAGCCACCGGTACCGTACGCGGAGCACCACTCGAGCCACTTCAGCGTCCATCTGGCTCGGAGACAGCCTGGAGACTCCTCCTTGAGTCTCGACATTTACCACATTTACTGGGACTTTATTTGTGTGTAATGTATTTTTATTTGTCTTTATTTGGTTTGTAATTTAGATTGTAAGAGGGGTTTATTTGTAAAATGGGACCCCTGGGTCCCACGGGCCCCCCAGGCCTCCTCCCATTGATCCACCTCACCCCTAGGGCCCATGTGGGGTCAGTCAAACATTCAAATGGGGGCTTGTGGAAGGGTGGGCCAAGTGGGGGACAATGGACCTTAAAGGTCAAGGTTGGCCACCAACCTTGCCTACTTGGTCAAGGGGGCGCTCCCCTCTCAACATCAACCATTTTATTTTTTGTAAAATGATGTTTAGAACTAATTAGTTCTACTCATTATTATATTCCCCAAAACCCTAGGTCTAGGGGTAGTTTAAGTCATTTGCCATTTCATATATATACTTTGTATTTCCATTTGTGTAGAATTAATGAAGAAGAAAACCTTGATTATTGTGGAAGAGGCCTTGGCCGCCCCCTTCTCTCTCCCATCTCTCCCCCTATTGCAGCTGTGAAGGTTGTATTCTGGAGGTGTGACTCCACCCCTATCAGTTTCGGTGATCGCCGCCGTCGCCACGAGCCGCCATCGCACCGCCATCGTGTTCGTCAGAGTTCTATCTTCAGCCAACAACAACCACTTCCACAAATTACTGCTCTCAGATCCGAGATCTTCTTGATCTGGGATTTTGAGGGACTGTTCCAAAGGTCCTCCCCATATTCTACAAAAATCATTTTGGCATTTAGACTCCGAAATCCAATTTTCCATTTTCGTTCCCCATTTCATTTCAGATCTGGCTGCTTTCTGTCCAGATCCACTTCCACCCTGAGTTTCTAGTCTTCAGATCTCCTTTTGATTTTTTAAGGAGGTCCCAATTTTACTGGGAGTTCTATCCACCTTCCTCTCCATCCCCAATTTTTCTTGGAATTTGGGGAGATCATCTCAAATTTTCTACAATTCGTCTTCAGATCCATCTACAGTCCTGTCAGCCAGTTTTCAGATCCGACCACCTGTCAGTGTAAACTCCCTAACAATTCGTAGCCTCTACCAATCCTTCCAAAACAATTATTTCCATTTTCCTCTCTTTCCCCTCCTCAACTTTCATGAAGAAGTCGATATTTGATTCGGAGGTTTACCTTACGGTCAAAGGCAACTCTCAGGAAAGTTCCCTGCTGATCTAAGAGTTCGGGTACTTTACAACAAAAACTTCAAAATTCAACAAAGTCCAGATCCGTGCAGATCCAGGTCATATCTCTGAGCCTAGATTGAAGGAATTCAAGAGAGCTTTCCAACGATAGCTCCTGTGCCTCAATCCGACATCGGGATTGGTCGCAGCGGCCGATCTCGCCGGAGCGCGCGCCGGAAAATAGAAGTAAAAATCTGTGGGCAGCACTCCAAAAACTTGGAGATCGGAGCCGATCGACCACCAACCGGAGTTTCCAGCCGACCGCCGTCCAGGGAGGCGAGCCACCAGGGGCCCCCATCACAATGGGTCCCACCCCACCAGAGCCGGAGGTTGGAGCGGCCCGTGGGCCCCACGGACCCGTAGATCGCGCTGTCCGGATAGCACTACAAACGCGGGTTCGGCACCGGCAGGCGACATCAAGATGCTGCCCGTCAACCCAATTCGCGTGATTCCCGGGCCCCACTTGTGACCTTTTACCTCCCTGTGTGGAGTGGGTCAAATTATTGTATTGTTGTACTAATTGTTAACCGGGAGTCCGCAATTGGCCGGGGTTGTCTTCCCCACGCCGGGTGCGTGGAGGTAATGGTCTGAACTTCTAGGCACTCACTTACTAGTTTAGTATATGGTCTTTTGCCACTGCCGAGTGCGATAGGACCTAGCCCGTCAGTTCATGTCACCGCTGTGAGTATGAGAGTGACCCGTCCCGTGACTCGATCCGAGTCCGGAAGGGAGTCGACTACCCTTAAACTCTGCCGGTTCTTCAACCGCGCACGATCCGCGTTTCCCTCGCGTGGGATGACGAGTGAGCTTGTGTTTCTGTTAGCGACGTATAGCCCATAGGAACTCCTTGTGTCGGGCCGAAGTCTCTCAAACTTGCATGTTGCTGGTCGCGTCCTCACTTAGAGTCCGAGGTTCGCGTCGCGTAGAGTCGATCCCCGTGTCCGTCCCGCATCACCGAGTGTGCAGTATCAAAATCTCAAATGAATATGTAAACGTGAAAGCATGGAGAATGACACACCTGTTGGGTGTTAGCCCTTTAAACCCCTATGCGAAGGGTTGGGAAAAACATGATGAATGAAGATATAAAAAGGGACGTGCAAGTGTTACACTGGGGGAGCCTCAATGTGGTTGAAAAAGGGAGATTAATAGTATAAAGATGCATGCATGCGTGTGAGCTAATGCAATGAAAATAAAAGCAATAGAGAAGGGTTGAAGGAGCATGTGGGTATTGATTCTCCAGAGAAGGCCCTTGATGAGCGTTGGGGAGGAAGTCTCCGATGGAAGAAACAATGGATGCAAGGTAGACTTCTCCTTCTGATCCAGAGATCCGGCAGCACCTCCCCTCTTAATGGAATCGGCCCCCCTTTAACAGAGAGACGAAGGGCTTATTTATAGGGGAAGAAACATGATTTTAATTCCAAGAACAATTAGGAAAATTGATTTTAGAAATGAGATAAATATTGGAAAGAGTCCTCCCCAGTACTGAAAAGTCACAGGAATCCTTCCCCAGTTGCAACGGGCCTTAAAATGAGGAAGGGAAGGGCCACAGCAATAGAGAAAATTGGCGTCAAATGTATATGATGTTTATAAAATAAACGTCAAATGCAAAAGATGCATATTGGCAAAACATAAATCCTCAAAGAAAATAGCGTAACATGTAGCTGACGTTTATAAAATAAATGTCCATTACACCAGACGCAAATTAGCAATATAGTGAGGGAAGCCCATTAAGGAAATGATGTCATATGTAAGTGACGTTTATAAAATAAACGTCAAATGCAACAGACGTTATGTACAAAACAAATAAATCAAGCCCAATTGTTTCCAAAATTAAAAAAGAATGTGTGTCTGGGCTTCCAGACGTTTATTATAGAAAATACACTTTTAAGTCAGACTCAGAAAACCCAAAAATTAACGACAATATGATCAGACGTAAAAAATAAAAATCAAAACAAAATCAAAAAGAATGGGCGCCCACCCATGTGGGTTCCATTTGTTTTTCCATCTAATATTTTTTTATTTTTTTGGTGAATATGTGTCTGATTGATTTGATTCCAATTCCTATTTTTTCATATTTTTTTGAACCCAAAAACCCACTCAAAATGGCTCAGAACGGCAGCCTGGAATGAATAAAAAAAATAAAATATCAAGAATGGGCGTCCAACCTTGTTGGCACCCATTCCTTTATTTTATTTTTTATTTTTAAAAAAGGGAAATGGTGTCCACCCTAATAGCCTTTAATTTTTTTAAAATCCGTAAAAATGGATAAAAATACCTAGAAAATCCAGAAAAATAGGAAAAATAGGGAAAAATAGGGAAAAGTCAGAAATCCAAGAAAAGTGGGAAAAACCACTCAAGCAAGGTCGATTTGAGGGTGAAATTAGGGTATCACAAGTAATATGAGATGCACTCAGAAATATCAATTTTGGCGTGTCTACAGCTGCGCCGCCTTGGCATCTAGTTTGCAAGGGAGCAGAGCGAACTGAAAAATAGATGCCAAGGTGTGATGAGACACGCGATCAACATCCTTGATGAGAATCAAATCCAAAACTCGAGATAAAGCAATCTCAGGAAGTTTAATGAAATCAGCAATGTTTGGATAAAAGGTAGTGTGCACGCGGGCACGAAGGAGATAAAAGGATGATCAACTTCTAGTACGGTGGAAGTACCTCAGGTCACAAACCTGTAGGTTTCACCATCAGAGAGCGGTTACCAGCCAATGTGGACGTGCTGCAGCCAAGATAGATCTAAGGAAAATGGAGAATAAATGAGAGATAGAAATCCAAACAAAGAGTTTTTGAGAAAACATCACAAAACAGCGACAAGATGAACTGAGGACTCAATTCGGCAATGATTATCTCATATCTTGGAACTGAAGGATCAATTGACTCTCAACATCACCTTATCAGAATGTTTTTCCACTGTGGATTCAAATTCCTATATGAATCCACGCTGGGTTTAAAGGATAAATTAAAATAAATTAAAATAGAAAGTAATCAAGGATAATATTGTTAAGCTGCCGAGACTGAGTCAAGAAACTCATTTTGTTAGCTGATACTAAGTCGAAGCCCGTTTATCCGCGTACAATCTCGCAAAGGAGAACCATCATCCCCAGTCTTAGATGGCTCAACAGCCTATCAGTGTGACTAAGATTCCTCTAAAATTATCATTATTTTTGATGAAGGGGAACTCAAATTCTAGATTTACCAAAGCCACAAGGTCCTTGATATAATCTAGTAGCATAAGTAACATATAGTAGGAATGCATACAAGGAGATGGTGATAGCAATGAGCATGAGGGAAATAAGAAATGAGGTGCGAATACCGTGGGACTTGGATGATGATGTCCGGACGGTGGGACCAATGAGCTTCTTTCCTGCGCTCAAAAGTTGGTTAGCCAATATATCATGAAGCATAAAGTAATTAAGTATAGCATAACAAGCATAATCAAAACATTCAACAAGATATGAAAGCATGATTAACACTGATAGCATAGCAACATAGCATGAGAGCACAAAATCAAAGTGTTAAACATGCAAGACATCCTTATTTGTTATTTCATTTCAACCATGAGGATGACAAACTTGGCTAATCAGATCAGAGCGATATACAAAGTTGGTAGGAATAACCTCAGAAAGATTAGCTCTTGAATGATCCGAATGAAATCCAGATCGACAGGGATAATCAAATGATTTGGCAGGGAATTGCCCAGAGCCAAAAGATGCCCAAAGCGGTGGGGATAATCAAATGATTGGCATGAATAATTAGAGGATTGGGCATGAGCTGCTCAAAGGTTAGAGAGATGTGATCAAAAGTGCCCAAGGCAGCATCAAGGTAGAGAAGAGTCAAGAGATAAATAACAATGAATGGAGAGGACTCATCTCGTGCTCATGGTTCTTTGTAGAAGAAGTGTCCCTGCAAAATGACACCATCAGAAAAATACAATGTAATTTTTTTGATTTTTGAAATATGTAAATTTTTATGAGTTTTAGAAATATTTAAAATTTTTAAGTTTTAGAAATATTCATTTTTTTGATTTTATAAAATATTTTATTATTTTTAGATAATTTGAATTTTTATGGATTTTTTTAAAATAATCAATTTTATTTTTTTGTTTTTTTATTTTGATTTAGTCATTACTAATGCAGCATCAAATAATGTTTAAACCATTGGCTAGGGGTCCTCGTTCTTCCCCTTTCACTAAAAATTACCCAAAGCCAGGCGTGCATTTAAGGTGGCGCCCTATAGCCGACTACCCATGGTTAACGGTGCCCCTACTAAGGCCATACCCGAGAAACACTCGGTCTTGGAGGGAGAAGAGAAGAACAATTGAAGATAAGTCTTGATGCGGGATGTGAGATATCAGGACTCGAATTCCTTCCAAAGTATTACCCCTCAAAGAGATGGTCTGTTACGCCGAGGCTTTGTGCCTTTGATTTTTAGACCCTTGACATGCATACGACCAGGGTTATCCTGGCGGGGACTTTGCCTCTCTTGACATGCCCTTATTTCAAGATTTTGAATTTATGGAGATGTGACTTTGATATTGTAGCACCCCCGATAAAACAATAGAGAAGTTGAACTTCTTAGATAAACAATCCTACATGAAGGCCTTATAAAAATTTTCATACCTTATGAGGGCTACTATATAAATATACAAAGCCCGACATCACTTAATGCCAACACATGGGTAGTACGTAGTGGGGTTTCTCTTTTTCCAACCTAAAAGGAATGGGCGCCCCTTACTAGGGTGCCATTCACCAAATGGAGCCCCCATGCAAGGGCTCCATTTCCTTCAGGGGCCACCAACCAATTATATATTAATATATGCATACATCTTAAAGACCAACACGTGAAGGTTGCAGTTAGTGCCTAAAGCCATGAAGAATGAACGCCCTCATGCAGAAGCGTCATTTACATGAACATGGTCTCCCATTTAAAGGGCGCCCCTATACCAGGGCGCCATTTCGAAAGTGCTTCTAGAAGATTTGAGACACGAACAACCTCATTTAGCTGGTAAAGCACCATCCTCTGACCATGGACAGCAATGATCTTGGATCTTGTTCCCCCAACCGGACCCGCAAGATAATAAACCAATGCTTTGCGTTGGCAACCAGATTTCCTATAACTATTTCCCTCTGTAGCACAGGCAGAGGCTACTGCCGTTATCAGTGCTGCTTGCAGAAGGGAATATTTCCTTCATTCCTTCGGAAGACGTAAAGGGACGTCTTCTTCCTACATTCTACGTCCTACTGCTGGAGCTTTACGGTGGAGAACGTGTGGCTTCTCTTATTATTTATTCTCTGAAGCTCTGCTACAGAGATGAGGAAGGGCTAGCTTGGATTTCTTATTCCTAGCATCCGTACCTCGTAAAGCACTCCAAAAAGGTAGGTGTTCTCAAGATCTTGCCCAACCCGTAGCTAAAATAGGGTAACATGAGATGTTAGTATAATCCACGTGTCATGCCATGCAGCCTGTTCCATACTCTATAGCATGTTACACGGGTTTTAAGTAGAATAATTATAGGCTCTTACACCAGTTTTTACATAGTTTGTTACATAGTCTGTTATACTGATTTCACGGGATTCAAATATATCTCATTCCACCAGTTTTTACAGCCTTAAAATATCATGTTTATCCCTATTATATAACATGTTTTACAATAGATACACATATGTTTTAAAAACCAAGAAAGTCTAGCCCTCAAGTAAAGGGCATCGCTGACCAGGGCACCATTTCCTGAAGGGGCGCCCCAAGCTAGGGCGCCATTTAAATGGAGACTGTTCACAGTGTCGTCAATTCATTTCCAGCAAATAATAATCAATGCATTCCAAAATTTATATCTGTGAAACTAAACCATAAAATTCTTGCATGAGTATGATTCTGTGATCCCGATATGTTTCTCTATCTATACATGTCCTTACTTCTTGATTCTGAGAAACTTTGGGAATGTGAATAGTGCATGACCCAACAGAATAGGCGCCCCTGACTAGGGTGCCATTTACTTCAATTGATGACCCTCCAGAGGGTCGTCATTTAAATGAAGACCCCCTGGGGAGGCGCCATTTCCTTTTCCAACAATTTATAGACACCTTGTTAGAAAAATTAAAATCTATGAAACTGAAACCCAACAAATCTGCATGAACATAATTCTGAACTCCCGATAATTTTATCTGTCTATCCATATCCCTGGTTCTTGATTTCGTGAAACTTTGAGATTATGAATAGTGTTATGAGTCTAAAGATGTACCTGCCTGGTGTAAATAGAAGCCAAAAGAATTGGTGCCCTAGGCAGGGGCGCCAATTTGTTGAATAGTGACCCTCTAGAGAGTCATCCTTTAAATGGAGACTCTCTACAGGGGCGCCATATTCCATATATATAATTTTCTGAAAGACTGGGCAACCCCAGGCACCAATTTCATAAAAGACTGCCTGACCCCAAGGTGCCATTTCCTGAAAGCCTGAATGATAAGGCAACCCCCAGGCGCCAATTTCATAAAAGACAGCCTGACCCCCACGCGCCAATTCCATGAGAGACTGCCTGACCCCCATGCGCCATTTCCTGAAAGCCTGAAAGCAGGGCTAACCCCCAGGCGCCAATTCAGTAAGGCAGCCTGTTAGCTGCCAATTTCGTTCTGATTCTTGATTTGTCTTGTGGTTTATACCGACATAACCCTCGTTCATCTCCTGCATGATATATGCCTTTGAACTCCATTCATGGAATCTACCTTATATTCTTACAATGGTCATCCCTTGAAATTCTATATTGGCTATAAATGAGAGTGGATGTCAAAAAAAATACATGGAAATGCTGTGCATATAGGGCCCGGTCTAGTCCTGGGAGGAGCGCCTGAAAGTACTTGCGCCCATGGGAGTTTATTAACCACGGTGTTTAAGCATTGCACCGAAGTACTTGCTTGACTTATTTGACTTGAGACATTCCACACGTACTCTCTCTACTTGCTTGACTTGACTTGCGTGGCCCAGAATGGGCAATACTTGACTTTCGTGGCCCGAAAAAGGGCAAGGCACTTGGTTGATTGATATAGCCAATTCTATTGACACGTACTTGATATTACTTGCTAGAACACGAATATTACTTGCTTGAACATGAATCTTACTTGCTTGTACATGAGTTCTTGCTTGCCTGAAAAGTGGCATCAACATCTATAAAGTTCTTCATATCCTGCTTGTCAAATACTCGAAATCATGTGATACTCTCTCTTTATACAATTCTTTATCTCTTACTTGTTCTTCATGCATAGATATACCTATATACCTGATTTTCTTACTTGTTCATCATGCATAGCTATACCGGCATTACGTGTAACATGTAAACCACTTAAAGACTGCTCAAACTTGAGATGTTATTCCTACTGAGCAATTCGCTCATGCAGTTGCTTCCTAACATTTTTCAGGTAATTCGGATAGCGACATCCACATGAATGGGAGTGATACCGAGTGAAGACTGCTAGAACGCCATTCGTCTACTATTAGCTAGCTGCGTCTTTGATTATCTAGAGTCATTATCTTGTACTTCTAGTTATGTCGGTCTAGTCGATTGAAATTTTTTTAAGGCTTGAAGACTAGTAATTGGGTTTGAATAATGTATGTTTGCCATTAGTTAGTTAATTGTAAGAAATGTCATCTTGGACATTGGGATCATTTTAGAAATTAAAAACTTAGTCATTATTTAGTCTTTTGCGCACTCTGTCTTTTTTCAAAAAAATATGTATACTGCTCTGATTGAATGGTCCTATATAAGATGGCCACGACCTGGGTATCTTCTATGCTCGGGGCGTGACAGCCTTCGTGGTATCAGAGCCTAGGATTTCAATTTCCTAGGGAATAAGAGGTTAGGAAAATTAGAAGTCATGATCGAAATCTAGGTAAAACCCAAGTCCAAGGATATGTTTAATCCTTATACCCGGTGAGATGGGTAACGCCATGGGTTAAGCTCTTTAATGACATTTGACCTTATAATTAAACCCGATCTTTATTATGCTTAAACCCTTTTGTAGGATCGTGGCCGCTGAAAGAGCACAATGGCGCGAGATGTAGCGCACCGTGAAAGGTCTTACGCAGGCGCTACAGCAAGTGGCGCAAGGCGGAGCTAACCGTGGAGCTGGTGATCTCCACAGAGGTTTTCGCAAAATGAACCCACCAAGATTTGTGGGCTCGTCTGACCCCGAACATGCTGAAAATTGGTTGAAGGAGATTGACAGAATTTTTCGTGTAATGTAATGCACGGATGAGGAAAGGGTCTTATTGGCTATATTCCAACTAGAGCGGGATGCTCGAGGCTGGTAGGAATCCGTAGAAGCAACATTGCCTGATGAGCATGTCACATGGGATGACTTTGTTGAACATTTCAACAACAAGTACTTCTCCGATCGAATTCAGGAGAAGAAGGCCGCGAAATTTGCCTCACTGAAACAACGGACCCTGAAAGTGGCCGAGTATGAGGCCCAATTCTCAAGATTGTCCAAGTATGCACCCCACTTGGTGTGCACTGAGAAGATGAAGGCGAGAAGGTTCCTTAACGGGCTTCGGCCCCACTATATTACACAACTTGCATCGATGGACATCCAAGTCTATTCATGGATGGTTCGGCATTCCCAATTGCTAGAAGACGCCACCGAGTTATCTGAAAGGATTCGAGGAAGGGACAAGAAGGAACCTGTCACAGGCCAGGGAAAATTCAAATCATCATTCAACAAGAAGCGGTTCTTCAATGGAGGGGAGCCCTCCATGGGAAAGAACTTTCAGAAGAATGAAAAGCCATTCTCCACCACAACACCTTCTAAGGAGATTTGTAAGTATTGTGACAAAGCCGACCATAAATGTAGTGCCCCAGAATTTATGTAATAATTTCTGAGTTATTTATAGAACTTTCTGGAATTTATAAGGGCTAAATAGATTAATAAAAGGATTATTGGATTAATAAGTCATTATAAGGCCCGATTATGTTAAATAATTAACCTAGCCTATTTAAATAAATTCCAAAATGTTTAAGGACCAAGCCCATTAAGTTTGGCCCATATTCTAGAAGGATATTTAACCTATTTACGTATTTTAAGGATAAAATACCATCTTTATGGATAATAATATGGATAATTAACAAAAGAGTTTGATTGATGTTGTACTCTGTGCACATTGGATGTAGCGGTCTATCGTGCGACCGCCACAGCCATGTAACGCACCAGTCTTGATGCGTTACATTCTGTTAGTTCCGTGAATGAAAGAACGAGCAAAAAGATTAGAACTTTGGGATCCTATCTACAAGAGATCGACTTGGGAGAGTTTATAAAATTACTAAGGACTCTTAGGGATTAGGTTCTAGAAAATTAAGGACTCTAGAATCGATCTAATCTTCAAAACCCTATAAATAGGACCTAGTTCTGAACTGAGCTACCCTTACTTTTGGCTCGTAAAGAATCAAGGTAAGGAGATAGAATTTTGGTTAAATTCTTTAGAAGATTTTGTTTAGTATACTTTAGACTAATAGTTCTCCAAATTTCATGATAGGAGATCAAGCAACCAAGGAGATAGAAGCTTCCAAAGTTGCTGGTTCGACCATAGTAACTCGGGATTCAGAGCAAAGGACCCCTAAAGATCAAGAGATTAGGACGTCTAAACGAGGTAATTAGAATTCAATCATTTAGAACTTTTTGATCACCTTCGTTTCATATTCTTACCCTCAAAATTTTACACCTTTATAACAAGAGGTTGGAGAGATAGAGCAGCAAGAAGTTGTTGAAAAATCACTGGGAAAGGAGAGTTGGGCTCGATTTTCATATTCAAATTAGAAGCTTAAAGCATAGTTAAGAGGTAGGTTATCTCATGATTGGCAAAAATATCTTGTTAGGGATAAAAGCCCTCTGATTGTACTTGATTTCATGCATTATAGACTATGAATTCCATATTTTAGTGGGTTCATGCATACATACATATTCTTACCCCTAATCAAAGATCAAAGATATTATCTTGTCAATTCACTACAACCTATGCATCTAGATGACCTTAACTTCGTTTTGTCATGATTGGAGTAGTTAAATCTTTTTCAAACATGACATGGTTTTAAATCATAGTCGTTTAATTTCTTTATACTGTTAGCAGGGACTCTAACGCATCATACTTAGATCGTCACAGACTGTAACGGCCTTACTATAAACCGTCACACCTTCTTTGGTGTTTGAAGTTCTCTGTTATCTCTGACGCACCATCTATGGAGCGTTACATTATTGTAACGGCCTCACGATAAACCATCACAGTCACAGTGGCGCACCCATTCTAGACCGTCAGGGTAACTGTAGATAGAATGGAAAACTAGTTAATTTAACTTATAAATAAGCCTAGTTATCTAAGTTTGAACATGTTATCATGACTTTAAGTTTATTTACTGATTCATAATAGAAATTGCATGATTAAGGTATCTTAAGTTATTTTAAGTTATGTTAATTTTATGTGCCAAAATTCTATAGTTTTGTATCTAAATCATGATTTTCCAAAGATGTATTGACGGAGTTTTATCATGATTTCCTATTGTTACACATCCTCTCTATCAATAGAGTCATTTCTCTAAGTACATGGCATATATTCAGGTATATATCCATTAGTTCACTTTGCACTATAGGAACATTATTCTTGGACATGAGGACCTCTTTATTAGATATTCCTTCCAATGGACTAGGAAATCTTATTTCAAGGCCTCCGTAATTCTCCGCGAGCCAGGGATTCCCACTAGGATGCCGAGTTAGTTGTACCATTAAAACCCAAGTGATTAGATTACACTATCGATGTTTCTGGTTATCAGTAGTGTAACAGATCTATATTGGACCGTCAGGCACATGTAACGGCCCAATATACGACCGTCACATTCAACTGAGTCCGATTTCTTGGTTCTGGATTCAGACAAATGTAACGGCCCAATACCGGAGCGTCACATCATGTAACGGCCCAGTACACGACCATCACACTGCTTGAGTATTTTAACCTGAGGTTTGACCAAGGGTTGATATTCCAAGGTTTCTAGATGGACTCTTGATGATCTAGAACTTATCATATTGATCAAGAAACCTAATATAATGAATGGAAAAAAAAGAATGTACCGTTATGCTGCCGATTTATTTCCATAAGCATAACATAGTATAAGTCATTCTTGATTTCTCATGATTCTTATTAAAGCATTCATTCATTGAATTATTGTTATCAAGAGCTTGTTGGAATTGTACATTCTTGGCCATACTTTCTTGTTACATGCATGGAAAAAGCTTGATTTACACTTGAAGATGCGATTGAGCACTGATTGTGTTCAAGGGCTCTATGCTAGTCCCCTCGACTGATTGTCGAAAATATACTATTATAAACTGAAGAGGCGGAATCTCGCGCTGGTTCCTGAGCTGGCTGGTAATCACCAAGTTAATGAACTACAAGACATGGAAACAGGTCAGAGGGCCCAGGGGGATTCCCTGGGGCAAAACCCTCCGACGCTCAAGTCAGTAGAGCAATGGTGGGAGCAGCGATAGGGAGGAGAAGGTGAAGGTGCGAGATCCCTCTCCACCAATGGGGTGAAGTGATCCTTGCTCAGGAGTTGGGGGTGGAACAATGCCCTTTTGGACTTACCTTTCGCAGGAGGGTATCCCAGGTTTAAATAGTGCGCCGCCCTCTGGAGTCCTGCAAGCTGAGAGGTCTCCGGTGGAGGTTACGTCCTCGTCGTGGGCTTTTATGGCCTCATCGTGGGGGCGTTATCCTCGCGGGGAAGCCGGAGCTCCTGGACTTCTTAGCATTTGGCCCGCTGTGGACTCTAACGGCTGCAGCGATGAACCTTTTATCGGTCGTTCCGAGCTTAGGGGGGCCGGCCCTATCGGGCGATAGGCCTAGCTCGGTCAGGAGATGGGTCGGATAGACCGGCTAGCGCTTCCCCCCTTCGTACGAAGGGATAGCTCGTGCGCGGGTCTTCCTGTGACTTGACCGAGGCTCGGGCTCTCCGAGCCTTGGGGCCTCCTAGGAGAGTTGTTTCCTCGAGCATTGTTTTATTGGGCTTTTTCGAGTGGGCCCTGCGGGCTGTCACTTGGGCGAGCTTGCCTCGTTGGGCCTTGTTGGGCCTAGTTGGGTCTGCTCTTTGAGTGGGCTGTAGGAATCCCCCTCTCCACTTGTCCCCCTCCTACTCCCGAGCCAAGGAGGCTCGGTTGAGTAGTTTTTTGAGGCTTTGGACCGGCGTGGCTCGGGTGGGTGGAATCCTGTTGGCGTGATGAAGCCACGTGTAGCGGTCGCCTGGGCCCATAGTAATAATGATCTTGACGGATTTTAAAATGAAGGGGCCCCCTTTTTCTCGGAGGTTGAAACGGCGCGCCGCCTCCCGCGAGGGTTTATAGGCGTAGGGCACTGCTCGTTCCTCCTTGTCTTTTTAGGGTTTTCGGCCTTTCCTCCATTTCTCTGCTTCTGGGGCTCCTTGATGCGCCGTGAAGATACAGCGGGGGAGCAAGCTCTTGCGGCGGCATTTGAGGAGCTGGCGCGTGTAACCGCGGAGGCGATCCGGCGGCTTCCTCCTCCCCCGGAGTCTTCGGGCTCTAGTGAAGGTTCTTCTTCCAGCTCGATGGCGGATCTCCGCTCGAAAGTCGAGCAGGTGAGGCGGGAGCCCGTCCCCAATCGCAGCGAGTTGGGGGAGGCTGATGTGAAGAAATTGGAGCATCGGTTTCGCCTGCCTCTCCGATATAGCTTTGTAGTTGCTGCCCCATACGAGACGAGCTTGGACAGCCGTACGAGCCATATTTGTACTTTTCTCCTGGCGTGGAAGAGCGGATTCTGCCTCCCCTTCGAGCCTTTCATCTTGAAGCTTCTCAACTTTTTCGTGTTGGCGCCTGTTCAGCTGGTGGCCAACTCGTATCTCCTGCTTTCTGCCTTTCGGATCCTCTGCCGCTTGCAGGGGGTTCCCCCGTCGCTGGATCTTTTTCATTATTTCTTCGAGCTGAAGGCACATCCGTCGGCGGGGAAAGGCTTTTATTTTATCCAGGCGCGCAGGAATCGGAGTTGTATTCCGCTGGCGGCGAAGGATTCTTCGCACAAAGGGTGGAAGAGGCAGTTTTTCTGGGTGAAGGCGGAAGCAGTGGATGAGTCCTGGAGGTGCCAGGTTATGCCCAACTTCCATCCGAATCTTCCCCCGCGCCAGGAGGAGTTCGCCGCCGACGTGGAAGAGTACGCCACTCTCTTGTTGACAAATCGCCGGTCGACCGAGGAGCTGGTGACGCAGGAGAACGTGGAGCGGTATCTGCTTACACAGCTCAAGCCATCAGGTGCCATTCTTCGGATTCTTCTGCGGGGTCGGAGGGTCGACTTTTCATTTCCTAACCGAATCTTCTTCTTCATTGCAGACATCCGGCGGGAGCCCTTGGAAGAGGTCACCGAGGTCGTCGATCTTCGGGATGATTCGGTGGCCGATGAGCCTGTCGCTCCCGCGGGTCGTTCCCAAGCCCGGGATAAGGGCAAGGGGGTGGCCTCCGAGGGATCTTCGCGGTCAAGCGGGGCGAAGCGCAATGATCCCCTGGAGGGGAGATTGCGGGAAGCCGCGAAGGCCAAGAAACGGGCCAAGAAGGCCGGCCATCCTACCGCTACCGGGGGTGATTCTGGCTCGGCGGCGCTCCCCTCTCGGGGGCAAGGTGGGGCCGACCCTTCCGGGCCAGCTCCCCCACCTACCAGGCGAGAGGGGGCCGAAGAGACCGGGGGCCCCTCAGAGGGCGGAGATGGGTCGGTTCTCCCCTCCCCGGGGATGGAGGGGGCCGGCGCTGTAGTGGCCGACGTCGAGACCGGGAGACCGGCCGAGGTCGGCGCTGTCTCGGGCGGAGAGGCGCGGGCCGAGACAGATAGGGATGGGGGTTTGCCCGCGAGGGCGTCGCAGCCCCAAGTGCCCGAAGTTCTTGGTGCGGTCGATCCTGCGGCGTCGGTCGAGGTTGGGGGTTCGCCCGGAGAGGCGTCGCAACCCCAACCGACCACGGCGCGCGGGGCGGTCGGCCCCGTCGCTCGGGCCGATCCTATTGGCAGGGCATCCGGTGGGGAGCGTATCTCCATGCCGGAGGCTTTGGAAAGGCTCGGCGTTTCGGGCGACCTGTACCGGGTTTGCCGAGAGGTTGCCGCAAAGGCGAGGGGGGGAGACAAGCGCCACTCCCCCTCCGGCGTCCTCGACGTCCTCATTGAGGGCGGCCTAGTCATGGCTCGGTCGGCGGCCTTGATGGCGGAGACGTACGCTCGGACGGAGGCGGAGCGATCGAGTCTCGCCTGGGCCCTCGGGGGGTGCGAGAGGAAACTGGCCCGCCTCAGCGAGGAACATGAGGGGCTCCAACGGGAGTTCTCCGCGATCAGGGACTTGGCACGGGCGAGCCAGCTAGAAACCGAGGCGCTGACTGAGCAGTTGGCTAAGGCCCGGGAGTCGCTCGAGAGGAAAGGCAAACTCTTGGAAGAGGAGCGTCTGCGTCACCTCGAGCTGGACGGTCGCTTGGAGCTCGAATGGGCCGAGTTACTGGACCGGGCGGAGGTAGCGGAGCGCCTTCATTCCGTGGCCGAGGCGGACCGAGTCCGGGCGGAGAGGCGGTCGAGCGAGGCCGAGCGAGGGATGGTCGCGGCAGAGGAACGCCTGGGGGGAGCAGAGGAGCGTGCGGCCGAGGCGGAGCGGGCTCGAGTTGAGCTCGTTGGAAGGACGGAGCAGATCGAGGCGGAGGTGATCGAGCGATATAGAAGCTCAGACGCTTACTCAGCCAACCTGGAGAGAGCCGCCCTACCATATTACGAGGTAGCGCTTCGCCGTGGCGCCCGAAAGGGGTTTAAGCAGGGTTATCGTCGGTCGGTGGACTACGCCTTCGATCGAGACTCTGGGATCGAGTTCCCATTGGGCCAGGTTTATGACTCGGATAAGTCGGTTTCTAGCTCCTCTGCGTCGAGCGGGGAAGATCCAGAGGGGTCTCCTACGGCGGGGTCACCAACTACGGACGCCTCGGGAGGGCTCGCGACCGAGACAGTTCTCGCACAGGCGAGGTCAGTGCCCGGGTTGGCCGTCACAGAAGGTGCTGGGGGTGACGTGCCTACTTCCGTCGCTTCCGAGCTTCAAAGTGGGCCCAAGGCCTGATGTATTTTGCCTTATTTTTCCCCGTTCTCTTGTTTGTCTCTCTTTCCTCCTTTAGAGAGTTTCCTCTTTATGAGATAATAAATGACTTACTTGTTTGATCGCCATCCTTGCAGTGATTTGGCTGGTGCATCTGGAGTAGTTGAAAAGTGCCGATATGTCATGCGTGATTTTCACATGCTGATTTGGTAGGCTTCTGACGGGGCGTCTTTCCATTCCCTCGCGCTTTGAATGCCAGGCCGCTTCGTGAATCTCGCTGGGGCGGGAAACGAGGAGTTAGAGGTGACCGTTCAGGGGAGAAATCCTTTGGCGTGTTTTGGAGGGGGGGGGGGGCGTTTAAGGCGTGTAGCCTCCTTTGGCTTATAAGAAGGATCGAAAGGCGCCCTTTCCTCTTTACCGCTTGGGAGTTTCTCTAACAGTCTTCCCTCACTCCTTCTTCTTCACTCTGCATTGTGCCGTTGCATGGAGGATCCTTTGGAGGGTGACGCCACCGACGATGGGGAGCAGAGAGCTCTTGCTGTCCTGGCTTGTTGGACGGGTCCCACGGTCGCCGCGCGGGTTTGAGACGGGTCCGACGGTCGCCGCGCGGATCTAGAGAGGGCTTCGACGTGCGAGGGCATGGCTCTTGCCCTCTCTCAATTCTGGCGTGGCTTCCAGGCGGGCACCGAGGCGGAGGACGGATGGGGGTATCAGGGACGCCTGCCGCCACTCCCCCTCCGCATGGGGGGGGGGGGGGGCGCATCAAGTTCCCCCCTCACCGAAGCCTTCCTCCGTCTGCAGCCTCTTTTTCCCGCTTCTGCTCTTCATTTCTTTCACTCTTCGGAGGCTGCTTTCTCTCTGTTCCCTTCCAAGGAGTTGGCAGGTTGGGAAAAAAGGGGTCTTCACGACGCTCCTTCTCCCTAGCCTCCATCAACTTGGAAGGTAGCCTTCTCCGACTTTAGAAGGTGGCTACCTTCTCCGCAGTCCCTATGTCACCTTTGTCGGGGGTCATCTGAGCCAACTGGATCGGCCCCCTCTTGTCCGAGCCAGTTTCTACGCGAGGCAGAGTCAGTGGCTGGACGCGAGGAGATCGAGATCGAGTCAACCGAGCGATGTCCCCTTGCAGCGGTGTTAGACGGATATTCTTGCTTTTTGTCATGCAATGTACTGGCCTTTGCCTTTCTGATGTATCAATAGTTTTGAATGGAAAGGAATTTATTTCATCCTTCTTGTTGTACAATTTTAAAAATAGAATTTACGTAGTGCGGCTGCGTTCCATGTCCGAGGAATGGGATCCCCTTCCATTGTTGCTAACCTGTACGCACCTTTTCCGAGCGTCTCGACCACTCGATAGGAGCCTTCCCTGTTAGGGGACAGCTTGCCCGCCGCCTCTAGTGGTCGAGAGGCTTCGGCTTTTCTGAGGACGAAGTCTCCCGGTCGGAAGTGTCTGCTTCGGACTCTGGCGTTGTAGTATCGAGTGAGGCGTCACTGGTATTCCGTCGCTCGGATGCTGGCAATATCCCGGAGTTCATCGGCTAGGTCTAGGTTCTCGAGTAACTTTTGGTTGTTTTCCTCGGGCGAGTAGCGGATGACTCGGAGAGACGGGTTGGTGATCTCTAATGGAATGACGGCCTCAGTGTCGTACACCAACTGAAAAGGACTTTCACCGGTTGCCGTCCTGGGAGTCGTTCGGTGCGACCACAGTACGCTAGGCAATTCCTCGAGCCAACTACCCTTGGCTTTGCCGAGTCTGGTCTTTATGCCTTTCAAGATAGTCTTATTGGCATTTTCGACCAGCCTGTTGGCCTAAGGGTGGGCGACCGAAGTGAAGTGGTTGCGGATGTTTAGGTCGGCGAATCTGTCTCAGAAATATCGAGAATCGAATTGCCGACCGTTATCGCTCACTATCACTCGGGGGATGCCGAAGCGACAAATGATCGATTTCCAGATGAAACTCCAGACGACTGTCTCAGTGATCCTTGCAGTGGCTTCGGCCTCAATCCATTTAGTGAAGTAGTCGATGGCGACGACGATGAACTTTTTCTGGGACTGAGCCGTGGGGAATGGTCCGAGAATGTCGATCCCCCACCGAGCAAAGGGATTAGGCTCGGCGAGGGTGACGAGTTCTGTAGCCGGCTGATGGACCAAGTGGTCGAACCGCTGGCATCGGTCGCACTGTTGAGCATAGGCCGAGCAGTCGCGCTGCAGGGTGGGCCACCAGTACCCCTTCGGTAGAGTGTGTCATCGAGGACGACGAAGCGCCGGGTTTGGTACTTCATTCGGCGTGCTTCCCGAGGGTCGGAGGTGGTGCGGACACCCGGGCAGTTGAGCGACGCGACACGCCGAGCCACCGGTACCGCACACGGGGCACGACTCGAGCCACCTCAGCGTCCATCTGGCTCGGAGACAGCCTGGAGACTCCACCTTGAGCCTCCCCATTTATCATATTTAGTTAGACTTTATGTGTGTGTAATTTATGTTTATTTCATTGTATTCGGTATGTAATTAAGAGTGTACGAGGGGCTTATTTGCAAAATGGGACCCCTTGGCCCCACGGGACCCCCAGGCCCCTCCCATTGATCCACCTCAGCCCATGGGCCCCATGTGGGGTCAGTCAACATGTCAAATGGAGGCATCTAGAAGTTTGAATGGTAAAAGGCACATGGGAGACAAGTGGACTTCAAAGTCCAAGGTGGCTACCAAACTTGTCCCCCCTTGCCACCATAGTCAATAGGCCGCCCCCCCTTTGTTTTTTTTTTATATAATTTTTGTGTGATGTTCACATCTCATCCCAGCCCTCCATCTCCTTCCCCTAGATCCAATGGTGGATAATAGATGTGAGATGTAACACATATATACTTGTATTTTCCCATTTTGATGAATTAATGCCATTTGAATCAAACAAATTCCAAGAGCAAGGGCTGGTGCGCCCCCGTCCTCTCTACTCCCTCTCCCCCTTGAAGCTGTGAAGGCTTCCATTCTGAGGTGTGACGTCTCGTGTATCGGTTCCGACGATCGCCGCCGCCGCCACGAGCCGCCACCGCACCGCCATCACCGTCAATGGAGTTCTGCCTGCGCAGTACCACAACAGATTGTTTGAAATTCACAGGTCTTCCCCGAGCTCATTTGGCTACCAAATTTGGAGGAGTTGTTCCTGGGATGTTCCTCTCCACCCTCAAAAATCAGGCCAGCATTCAGATCACGTTTCCTATTTTTTGATTTTCGTCCACTCTTCCATTTCGGTTCTGCCAGAGTTCTGTCCAGGTTCACCACCGTCCTGCGTTTCATGTCTTAGATCCACTTTTTGATTTTTTTTAGTTCGTCCAATTTTACTGGGGGTTCCATCCATCAATCCCTTCATCCAAAATTTTTCTCAATTTTTGATTCGCCCATCTCATATTTTCTAAAAATCGTTCTCAGATCCATCATATAGTTCTATCCACCTGTTCCCAGATCCGATCACTAGTCACCCCAAAAATCATAACAAATCGCAGTCACCTCAAAATCAAATTCTAAAAATAGTCCCAGTTCCGTGGTTTGATTACCTACAACTTTTAAAATGAGCTCGAAGTCTGAATCCAGTTGTACATAGGCGGTCAACGGCCATTTACAGGAGACTGATATGCTGATCTGAGATTTCAGGAGCTGTGGAGCAGAGAATTGAAAAATAGTTAAAGCCCAGGTCCGCACAGGTTCAGAAGAGTCCACTGGCCCTAGATTGAAGGATTTCGAATCCTCTTTCCAATGGCACTGGTTTCGTCACATTCTGGCGACGGGGCCGATCGCAGCAGCCATTTTCGCCGGAGCGCGCGCTGCTGAAACAGTAACATCAGCTCGTGGACAGCACTCTCTCCACTTGGGAACCGGGGCACCCGGCCTCCGGTGAGTGTCGCCGGCTGACCACCGTCCAGGGAAGCGTGCTGCCAGGGGTCCCCATTACAGTGGGACCCACCCCACCAGACCCGGAGGACAGGACAGCGTGTGGGCCCCACGGCCCATTGATTGCGCCGTCCGGAAAGCACGAGAACGCGGAGTTCGGCGCGTCGAGACAACATCAAGATGCTGCCCGTCAACCTGATTTACGTGATCCCCGGGGCCCACATGTGACCTTTTACCTCCCTGCGTGGAGTGGGTCGAATCTCTTTGTACCGCTGTGAATTATGTTAACCGGGGGCCCGTAAGTCAGCCGGGGTGTCTTCGCCACGCCGGGTGCGTGGAGGTAAAGGTCTGAACTCCTTGGCGTTACATTGCTTAGTTAGTATATGGTCTTAGGCCACTGCCGAGAGTGTAGGTACTAGCCCGTGTGTCCATGTCACCGCTGTGAGAGTGAGAGTGACCCGTCCCGCGACTCGATCCGAGTCCGGAAGTTGAGTCGGACTACCCTTGACCTCCGCTGGTTCCTTAACCGCGCACGGTCCGCACTTTCCCTCGCTTGGGACGATGAGTGAGCTTGCGTTTCTGTTAGCGACGTATAGCCTATAGGAGCTCTCCGTGTCGGGCCTAATGTCTCTCCCATCAGGTGTTGCTGGTCGTGTCTGCATCTAGAGTCCGAGGTCCATACTACGTTGAGTCGGTCCCCGTGTCCGTCCCGCATCAGTTTGGTATCAGAGCGTGTCGAGTCTAGGGTAGTCGTTGCATATGTCTTGCATAGTATAAGTCGAGTCTAGGATCATCATTTCAAAACAACAACAAAAAAGTGTTTTCAAATTGCTTTTCACCCAATAGCTCGGTATATTAAAAGGCGTTGCCCGAACATTAGGTTATGCCTATCGGGAGGGTAGCGTACTTGCGCGAGTGATCTTCGGATCGCTTATCTCCGCCTCGTACCGGATATTGGTTAGGTCTAAGTGCATTATCTAGTGAGTGTTTGCATTAGTCAGTGTTTTCTAGGTCGTGTGTCTTTGCATGCCCACCCGTCGAGGCACCCAGTATTCGCCACCACCACCTATGGCGGACTCCCGAGCCCGTAGCTTCGATGAGTCCTCGACGGTCGAGATGTTCCGAGCCATTATGGAGCGTCTTGACATGCGTATGGATGGCCTTAGTACGCGTATGGATGGCATAGGAATGCGTCTAGAAGGGCGGATGAAAGCCCTCGAGGATCGGGCCGAGAGTTCGGATCAGTCCATCCAGGGCTTAGTAGGGAGGATTGCCGTCCTCAAGAGGGGCCCAGTAGCGACGCAACCCACGCCGACGAATGGCCAACAGGAGCCGGTTCAGCAACCTGCTGTACCAAGAGCTCAGGCAGAGAATGTTGGGGTTCAACAGGTGCATGTGGTGGATGATTATGCATCTGATAATGATCAAGGGGGTAACGGTCATCGTCATCAACGATGGAATCGTGATGACGAGGAGGACGACCGCATTCTTAGGGGCGTGCGTGCGGACCCTCCCACTTTTAGCGGGTCCTTGGACCCTCGAGTGTATTTAGATTGGGAGGCCGGCATGGACCGGTACTTCGAGTGGTTTGAGATGACGGACCACCGAAGAGTTCGATACCCGAAGATGAAGCTGCAAGGGCAGGCCCAAACTTATTGGATCAATGTGGAGAGCCTGCTCAACCTGCGACGTCAACCCCAGATCGGTACTTGGGATGATATGAAAACCAAATTGAGGGAGAAGTACCTTCCCGCCTCATATTGCCAACGTCTCATAGACAAGTGGCAAAGCATCTCCCAAGGGAACCGATCCGTGACCGAGTACACCGCCGAGTTCGATGAGTATTACTTACGGTGTGAGGTCATGGAAGAGAGCACTATGACTATATCCCGCTTTCGAAGAGGTTTGTGACCCAATTATCAATATGAACTCTTTCGCCGCAATGCAACCACTTTGGAGCAGGCATATCAGACAGCTCTCGAATTGGAGCAATTCGAGGCCGAGTTTGAGTCACCCCATCGGTTGGGCTCTTTTCCCCTTCGTAGTGTCGAGCCTCGTGGTTCATCTGGCATGTATCCGAGGGCCCCCATGGCTCGACCTCACGAGCCCGCTCATCCCGAGCCGTTTGCTCCTAGGCCTCGTCCTCCACCCCCGAGGGACCTTCCTCGTCCCCAGCATCTTACAGCCCCAGCCATAGCCCGTCCACCGGCACCTGTACCTCCCTCACGTCCTTTGTTGCCTACGCCTCCTATCCATCGGGAGGATAAAGGTAAAGGACCTATGATTGGGGAGCCTAGTGGATCACGGCAGCAGTGTTATCGCTGCAATGGGTTTGGCCATTTCACCAACCAGTGTCCCACCCGCCCATCTCTTCACATTGGGGACACACAGGCCGAGGATACCACCCCTACGGGCCTCGAGTTAGTCAGCTATGAGGCCGATGAAGAGCTAGCTGACGAGTACTATGAGATGGGAGGTGAGGCCCAGGATGCCCAGCATACGGACGATACCCACGTGGGGTCAGATGTATCCTCACCCAGCCACAGGTCAGTGATGACTGGCGACGGACTACTATCCTTCATGTATTCTGTAGGCTGGGAAAGCAAATTTACAAGGTGGTCATCGATAGCGGGAGTTGTATCAATGCAATCTCCACGAACGCTGTCACTCGTCTTGGTCTCACACCCGTAGACCACCCTTGCCCCTATCAGGTATCATGGGTGGATACCACTTCCATTTCGGTCAGGCTGCGGTGCTTGGTCCCGCTGCAGCTCCACTCCTACCATGATGAGATCTGGTGTGCTGTTCTCCCCATGGAAGTGGGCAGTATCATTCTTGGTAGGCCGTGGTTATTCGACCGGGATGCCACGCTTCATGCCCGGTCGAACACCTGTACCTTCGACCACGCTGGCTAGCGGGTCACCTTCCAACCCGTTCGGCCCAGGAGCCCATCAGTCAGGGGTCCTACTGGCCCTAGTACTCCGAAGCCTTCCGTTCCCGGGCCTAGTACCCCATCCCCAGCTCGGGCTATGACTGTTACCTCTGGCCCAGGAGAGCCCTCGACGAGGAGATTGATGATGATTAGCTCCCGGGAGATGGAGCAGGAGCTTAGTCAAGGTTGTTCGGTGTTTGCCATTACGGTTCGAGAGGTGGAGCGGGACTCCGAGGGTGAGCTCCCACCCGAGGTTGTTCCCATTCTGCAGGAGTATGCTGATGTCTTTCCCGATGAGCTTCCCGAGGGACTCCCACCTATGCAGGATATTCAGCATGCCATCGACCTTGTTCCGGGCTCTTCCTTGCCCAACCTTCCTCATTATCGCATGAGTCCCACGGAGCATGCCGAGCTTAAACGGCAGGTCGATGAGTTAGTGCAGATAGGGTCTGTTCGGGACAACATGAGTCCATGTGATGTACCCGCATTACTCGCCCCGAAGAAGTTTTCGAAGATTGATCTTAAGAGTGGCTACCATCAGGTGAGGATTAGGCCAGGTGATGAGTGGAAGATAACATTTAAGACCAAGGACGGTCTATATGAGTGGTTGGTCATGCCTTTTGGGTTGACCAATGCCCCTAGCACTTTCATGCGACTCATGACTCAGGTCCTTCGACCTTTCATTGGAGTCTTTGTAGTGGTGTATTTTGATGATATCCTTATCTATAGCCACACCACAGGGGACCACTTAGACCACCTTCGGCAGGTCTGTCTACTTCTTTGGCGAGAGCAGCTGTTTGCGAACCCACAGAAGTGTGCCTTCATGACACCTCAGCTTACCTTCTTGGGTTTCATTGTGTCTAGTACGGGGGTCTCTGTCGATCCGGAGAAGGTCTGGGCCATTGTTGAGTGGCTAGAACCCCGTACCGTTCATGATGTCCACAGCTTTCATGGTCTTGTGACGTTCTATCGTCGCTTCATCCGCGGATTTAGCTCCGTCACCGCCCCGATCACGGATTGTATCCGAAAGGGCACATTTGTATGGACGAAGGCCGCATCTGTTGCCTTCAAGGACATCAAGGAGCGCATGACCCAGACACCTATCCTTTGACTGCCTGATTTCTCGAAGGTGTTTGAGGTCTCTTGTGATGCGTCGGGCGTGGGAATTGGAGGAGTTTTGAGTCAGGAGTCCCACCCGATCGCATATTTCAGCGAGAAGCTGAATGACGCGAAGCTGCGATATTCCACATATGATAAAGAATTCTACGCAGTTGTTCAGGCTCTTAGGCATTGGAGGCACTATCTTTTACATCAGGAGTTTGTCCTATACTCCGATCACGAAGCATTGAGGTATCTCCACTCCCAAAAGAAGCTGAACTCGCGTCACAGTCGTTGGGTCGAGTATCTCTAGCAGTTCACCTTTGTGCTTAAACATAAGGCTGGAGTGGAAAACAAGGTGGCTGATGCCTTGAGTCGGCGAGCATGTTTGCTTACCACCGTGAGTGCCGAGGTCATAGGGTTAGAGAAGATGAAGGAGGCCTATGTTGATTGTCCTGACTTCGGTCAAATTTTTACCACTCTCCAGGCCGGACCCTCGAGAGACCTTGATGAGTATGTGCTTCAGGAGGGTTACCTCTTTCGAGATAGTAGGCTATGTGTTCTCCGAACTTCGGTTCAAGATTTCTTAGTGTGGGAACTACATGCTGGAGGTCTAGCCGGCCACTTTGGTCGGAACAAGACTATTGAGGCAGTGGAGCATCGATTTTATTGGCCGAGCTTGAAGCGCGATGTTGCTAACATCATGGCTCAGTGCCGTACCTGTGCTATGGCCAAGATGAAGAAGCAAAGCTCCGGCCTTTATATGCCTCTTCCCGTGCCTGATGCCCCGTGGCAGGATGTTAGCATGGACTTTGTTTTGGGATTGCCACGTACCTCCAGGAAGCATGATTCGGTCTATGTGGTGGTTGATCGTTTCTCAAAGATGGCCCTCTTTATTCCTTGCTCGAAGACTTCGGATGCTTCGAGGGTAGCCCACCTTTTCCTTACGCATGTGGTGTGCAAGTTCGGGTTGCCTCGCACTATAGTGTCTGACCGTGATGTTAGATTCACTTCCTACTTTTGGAAGACACTATGGCATATGATGGGTACTCACCTCAAGTTTTTCACTGCATATCACCCCCAGACAGATGGTCAGACCGAGGTGGTCAATAGGAGTCTGGGAGATCTTTTGAGGTGTCTAGTTAAGGACCGCATTGGGGATTGGGATCTCATTTTACCCATGGCCGAGTTTGCATATAATGATTCGGTGAATAGGTCTACCGGCATGAGTCCATTTGAGATTGTCACAGGTCGTAGGCCTAGGAAACCCGTTGACCTTGTCCCCATGCCTATCCATGCTAGAGTGTCGGAGTCGGCCGAGTCGTTTGCTAGGCATGTTAGGAGTTTGCACGATGACATCCGTCGTCACATTGAGGCCAGCAATGCACGGTACAAGGAGTTAGCCGATGCCCACCAACACCACCGAGAGTTCCACGAGGGCGAATACGTCATGATCAGGATAAGACCTGAATGGTTTCCCTCTGGAACCGTTAAGAAGTTGCAAGCTCGAGGAGCCGGTCCCTTTAGAGTGTTGAAACGCGTTGGATCCAATGCGTATGTTGTGGACCTGCCCGAGGAATATGGTATAAGCTCTACCTTCAATGTATCGGATCTTGTTGCATATAGGGACCCAGCGGTGATCCCTAGTGAGCCTTTTGAGCCATCTCCTCCCCTTGAGAGTGATCCCCCACCTGAGTGTCCACTTCCACCTCCAGCCCCTTTTTCACGGCAGCGTGAGCATATAGATCGTATACTGGACGAGCAAGTGACAGTTACCGGGAGTGGATCTTACCCGCGCTACCTAGTGCGATGGAGAGGACGGCCCGCTACTGAGGACACATGGGTCACACATGGCGAGTTGCAGCGGATCGATCCGGACCTTCTAGAGCGATACAGGAGCAATGCAGACCCTTACTCGACAGGGTCGAGTTTCTCCCACCCGGGGAGAATTGGTGCGGACACCCGAACAGTTGAGCGGCGCGACACGCCGAGCCACCAGTCTCGCACACGGGGCATGACTCGAGCCACCTCAGCGTCCATCTGGCTCGGAGATAGCCTGGAGACTCCACCTTGAGCCTCCCCATTTATCATATTTAGTTAGACTTTATGTGTGTGTAATTTGTGTTTATTTCATTGTATTCGGTATGTAATTATGAGTGTACGAGGGGCTTATTTACAAAATGGGACCCCTGGGCCCCACGGGACCCCCAGGCCCCTCCCATTGATCCACCTCAGCCCATGGGCCCCATGTGGGGTCAGTCAACATGTCAAATGGAGACATCTAGAAGTTTGAATGGTAAAAGGCACATGGGAGACAAGTGGACTTCAAAGTCCAAGGTGGCTACCAAACTTGTCCCCCCTTGCCACCATAGTCAATAGGCCGCCCCCCCCCCCCCTTCATTTTTTTTTATATAATTTTTGTGTGATGTTCACATCTCATCCCAGCCCTCCATCCCCTTCCCCTAGATCCAATGGTGGATAATAGATGTGAGATGTAACATATATATACTTGTATTTTCCCATTTTGATGAATTAATGCCATTTGAATCAAACAAATTCCAAGAGCAAGGGCTGGTGCGCCCCCCTCCTCTCTCATCCCTCTCCCCCTTGAAGCTGTGAAGGCTTCCATTCTGAGATGTGATGCCTCGTGTATCGGTTCCGACGATCGTCGCCACCGCCACGAGCCGCCACCGCACCGCCATCGCCGTCAACGGAGTTCTGCCTGCGCAGTACCACAGCAGCTTGTTTGAAATTCACAGGTCTTCCCCGAGCTCATTTGGCTACCAAATTTTGAGGAGTTGTTCCTGGGATGTTCCTATCCACCCACAAAAATCAGGCCAGCATTCAGATCACGTTTCCTATTTTTTGATTTTCGTCCACTCTTCTATTTCGGTTCTACCAGAGTTCTGTCCAGGTTCACCTCCGTCCTAAGTTTCATGTCTTAGATCCACTTTTTGATTTTTGTTAGTTTTCCCAGTTTTACTGGGGGTTCCATCCATCCACCCCTTCATCCATAATTTTTCTCAATTTTTGATTCGCCCATCTCATATTTTCTAAAAATCGTTCTCAGACCCATCTACAGTTCTGTCCACCTGTTCCCAGATCTGATCACCAGTCACCCCAAAAATCATAACAAATCGCAGCCACCTCAAAATAAAATTATAAAAATAGTCCCAGTTCTGTGGTTTGATTACCTACAACGTTTAAGATGATCACGAAGTCTGAATCCAAATGTACGTAGGCAGTCAATGGCCATTTACAGGAGACTGATATGCTAATCTGAGATTTTGGGAGATGTGGAGCAGAGAATTGAAAAATAGTTAACGCTCAGGTCCGCGCAGGTTCAGAAGAGTCCACTGGCCCTAGATTGAAGGATTTCAAATCCTCTTTCCAACGGCACTGGTTTCGTCGCATTCTGGAGACGGGGTCGATCGCAGCGGCCGTTTTTGCCGGAGCGCGCGCTGCTGAAACAGTAACATCAGCTCGTGGACAGCACTCTCTCCACTTGGGAACCGGGGCACCCGGCCTCCGGTGAGTGTCACCGGCTGACCGCCGTCCAGGGAAGCATGCTGCCAGGGGTCCCTATTACAGTGGGACCCACCCCGCCAGACCCGGAGGACAGGACAGCGTGTGGGCCCCACGGCCCATTGATTGCGCCGTCCGGAAAGCACGAGAACGCGGAGTTCGGCGCGTCGAGACAACATCAAGATGCTGCCCGTCAACCTGATTTGCATGATCCCCGGGGCCCACATGTGACCTTTTACCTCCCTGCGTGGAGTGGGTCGAATCTCTTTGTACCGCTGTGAATTATGTTAACCGGAGGCCCGTAAGTCAGCCGGGGTGTCTTCGCCACACCGGGTGCGTGGAGGTAAAGGTCTTAACTCCTTGGCGTTACATTGCTTAGCTAGTATATGGTCTTAGGCCGCTGCCGAGAGTGTAGGTACTAGCCCGTGTGTCCATGTCACTGCTGTGAGAGTGAGAGTGACACGTCCCGCGACTCGATCCGAGTCCGGAAGTTGAGTCGGACTACCCTTGACCTCCTCCGGTTCCTTAACTGTGCACGGTCCGCGCTTTCCCTCGCTTGGGACGACGAGTGAGCTTGCGTTTCTATTAGCGACGTATAGCCTATAGGAGCTCTCCGTGTCGGGCCTAATGTCTCTCCCATCAGGTGTTGCTGGTCGTGTCCGCATCTAGAGTCTGAGGTCCATACCACGTTGAGTCGGTCCCCGTGTCCGTCCTGCATCAGGAGGGCTCTTGGGAGTCTCGAAGCCAAGACAGGTAGGGGGTGCGCCAGTCGCTCGGGACGGCCGAGTCAACAGCGAGGAGCTCCGAGTCAATGCTCGGGCGCTCTAGCTGTTCGAGGAGGACCGTTCGTGTACCTTCTGGGTCTAGGGAGGAGGCCAATCGAGAGAGGGCGTCCGCTCGGGAGTTTTCTTCCCGGGCTATTCGGACTACCTCGAATCCCTCGAATTGTTGGGCCAAGCTCCTGACCAGCTGGAGGTATTTGATCATGGGTGCCTCTCGAGCTTCGTACTCGCCATTGACCTGGCTCGCGACCAGCTGAGAGTCGGTGTGGATCCTGACTCGCTCAGCCCCCAACCGTTGGGCCATGCGTGCTCCCGATATAAGGGCCTCGTACTCGGAAGCATTGCTGGACGCCTAAAAGTTGAATTTCAAGGCATACTGCAGCTCCACTCCTTCGGGAGATCTTAGGAGGATCCCAGCGCCGCTACCGACCGAGTTGGAAGAACCGTCGATGTACAGTTCCCAGGTTGGCCCGGGCATGGTCAGTAGCCTCCCTTCAGTCGGGATGGTGCTTTCGGCGATAAATTCGGCGAGCGCTTGACCTTTTATAGCTGAGTGCGGGCGATACGAAATGTCGTAGGCCCCAAGCATAATGGCCCATTTGAAGAGTTGCCCCGAGGCCTCGGGGTGGGCCAAAATCTTCTTCAACGGCTCGCCGGTTAGCACGGTGATGGGGTGCCCCTGGAAGTAGGGTCGGAGGCGTTTCGCGGAGGTAACCAGCGCTAGCACGAGCTTCTCGGTTGTGGGGTACCTCCTCTCGGCCTCGCTAAGCACCTTGCTGGTGTAGTAGACTGGTCTTTCAATTCCCGAGTCATTTCTGACTAGGACCGAGCTGACTGTTGATGACGTCGCCGAGAGATAGAGTAGCAAAGCTTCGCCCGGCACGGGCTTGGAGAGCACCGGGGGTGAAGCCAGGAACTCCTTAGCTCAGCGAACGCTTTCTGGCATTCCTCATCCCATGCGAACGTAGCAGATGCCAACTTGGGCCCCTTCAACAGTTTAAAAAAGGGCAAGCATCGTTCGGCCGCACGGGATAAGAAACGGCTGAGAGCGGCGACACGCCCTGTCAGACGCTGGACGTCCTTGATGCAGGCGGGCGGGCGCATGTCCAGGATGGCCTGGACCTTGTCGGGGTTAGCTTCGATCCCACGCTGAGTGACCAGGAAACCAAGGAACTTCCCGGATCTTACTCCGAAGGCGCACTTGGCAGGATTGAGCTTCATGTTGTACTTCAGGAGGACACCGAAGGCTTCGGCGAGGTCGGTGAAGTGGTCCTGGGCCTTGGGGGTCTTGACGAGCATGTCGTCAATGTTGGCCTCGACGTTCCGACCTAGCTGCTCCTCGAACTTGTGGTTGACCAGTCTTTGGTATGTGGCTCCGGCGTTCTTCAACCCGAAAGGCATCTGGGTATAGCAGTACACGCCGTAGTCGGTGATGAAGGCGGTCTTCTCGACGTCTTCAGAATTCATTCTGATCTGATGGTAACCCGAATAGGCGTCTAGGAAGCTGAGCATCTCGTTACCCGATGTCGAGTCGACTAGTTGGTCGATGCTGGGCAAGGGATAGCAGTCCTTAGGGGTCACCTTATTCAAGTCGGTGAAGTCCACGCACATCCGCCACTCGCCGGAAGCCTTTGGTACCAGGACGACATTGGCTAGCCACGTCGGGTACAGGACCGGTCTAAAAAGACCAGTCTCTTGCCCCTTGGTGACCTGCGCCTTGATAATCATATGTTTCTCTAGTGCGTGCTTCCTTCGGCGCTGCTGCACTGGCTTCATGGTGGGGTTAAGGTTGAGTCGGTGCAGCACGGTCTCCTCTGGTATCCCAGGGAGCTGATCGTCGGACCAAGCGAAGACTCGGATGTACTCAGAAAGAAAATTCTTATATTGCTGCTGTTCCTCGGGTGGTAGGTCGGCTCCGATCCTTACTCCTAGGGTCAGGTCATCGTTTAGGAAAATTGTCAGCAACTCGCCACCTGGCTTAGTAGCTGCGGATTTTTCCTCGACTTCCCGGGGGCCCTTATTATTCCCGTCCGGCCTCGTGGCCTCCACCGAGATGTTGTAGCACCTTCGGGCCGTGGCCTGGTTACCTCGGATTTCCCCTACTCTGTTCTTGGTGGGGAACTTCATTTTTCGGTGATAGGTAGATGGTACTGCCTTGATCCGGCTGAGGATTCCCCGGCCGAAAATGGCGTTGTACGCTATCATCCCTTTGATCACCATGAAGTCTACCATGACCGTAACGGTTTTGGGTGGGGTGCCGAGGGTAACCGGCAGGCTTAGGGCTCCTTCGGGGAGAGTGGCCAGGTCATTGAACCCACAGAGGGGCGTTCGGATCGGGCGGAGTTTGGATGGACACTCTCCCATTTTGAGGAAACAGTCATAAGACAACACATCAGGGGCACTTCCATTGTCCACAAGAATCTGATCTACGTTACAATGGTTTATAGTGGCTGAGATTACGAGGGCGTCATCGTGCGGGGTGCTCAGCCCCTCCAGGTCTTGATCGGAGAAGACTATGACCTGGGGCGGGGACTTGGGTGGCTCTGGGGCTCGGCTCGCCCGCTCGGCATGACGCTTCCTTCCACGGCTGCTGTCGCCTCCTGATGCTATTCCTCCAGAGATGACATTGATGTGGACCCCTCAGGGGGCGTTGTCAATCTCCTCTGCGGCGCCTTGATCTTCTCTGCGCTCGGCAGTGAACCGAGCCAGGTGCCCCAGGCGGAGGAGGCGCTCGATTTCATCTTGGAGCTGGTGGCAATCACCGGTGTGATGCCCATGATCGTCGTGGAATAGACAATGTCTATCTCGCTTGCGGTTCTTCGACCTCATCGGCTCGGGCCGACGGAGAAGTCCCGAGTCTTTGACGTCTTCATAGATTTCATAGACCAGGGCGGTTAACGGGGTGTACCGCTCGTACTTCCGCTTGCGCTCTCCATCTCAGTCTCGCTTCTTTCCCGAGCTAGGATTTGGCTCGGGGCCCCGCTTCTTGTCCCCCTCCCAACCCGAGCCGGTTGCGTCTCGGCAAGCGCTGAGCACTTCTTCGCACTCGGCGTGGCGCAGAGCCAGAGTCACTAGCTCGGCAAGGGTCGAGGGAGGGTGGAGGACGAGTTCGCGGCGGAGGTTCTCATCCCGGGTACCCCCTGTCAGTGCGGTTGTGGCCGAGGCCACATCCAGGCGGGGGATTCGGAGGGCTTCCGATTTAAACCGGTGGACGTAAGCCCGGAGCCTTTCCCCTTGCGCCTGTTTGAGGGCCAAGAGCCCCGCTACCGACCTTGGGGGGGCACTTCCGGTGAAGCTCTCCTTGAAGACTCGCCGGAACTGCTTGAAGTCTCAGATGGATCCGGGGGCGAGAGCCCGGAACCACGCTTGAGCGCCCTAGACCAGAGTGGTCACGAAGGCTCGGCACTTGATGGGGTCCGACGCTCTGTGTAGAGTCATCAGGGCGTCGAAGCTATCGTAATGGTCAGCCGGGTCGCCTTGGCCGTAGTAAAGCTTGAAGGTTGGTATGGGGGCTCTGGGAGATACCTCTGCCTTCAAGATATACTCGGAGAACGGGGATTTCTCCTCGTCTTCCGGGGAAGAGGCCTTCTGCAGGGCGCGAAGGGCGCGCTCCTGCTCAGCGAAGCGCCTTTCGAAATCTCACAGCCGGAGGGATAACTCCGGTTGCTGTCGTGCCGCGAGGCTAGGGGGGTGCCTTGGCGGTCTCCGGGAACGTCGGCTTCCGGATCTGGCCGTTGCGTCCCCCGCCTTCCTTTCCTCGGCGTGGAGGAGGCCTCTTGCTCCGGAGGTGGAGCTTGCGAGGGTCCTCCGACCCTGTTACGGATGAGCTGCTGGCCGCGGAGGGTGAAGCAGCCTCCAGCTGTGTGCTGGGACGTACTCCTGCGGGGGGGGGCTCCCTGACGGGGCGCGGGACCTTGCATCCCTGGCCGCCTAGGTCTTCATGATCTCCACGAGGACATCTAGTTTGGCGTTGAGGGCCTGGAAGGCTTCGGCGCCACTGTAGGGGGGTAGTCCCGCCGCCGCGGGGTGGTGGTCCGTCGGCGGGGATGCAGGCGTTGGAGGGAGGGTTCTGTGAAGCCCTGGAAGGGCCATCCCCTACTGCTGCCATGACCTTACCCTTTTCACCGGCGGACCTCCTCCCTGAGCTCCTTCTCACCATGTTGGCTCTTCGTGCGTTTCCCACAGACGGCGCTAGATGAAGAGGCGAAATCTCGCGCTGGTTCCTGAGCTGGCTGGTAATCACCAAGTTAATGAACTGCAAGACAGGGAAATGGGTCAGAGGGCCCAGGGGGATTCCCTGGGGTAAAAACCTCCGACGCTCAAGTCAGTAGAGCAATGGTGGGAGCAGCGATAGGGAGGAGAAGGTGAAGGCGCGAGATCCCTCTCCACCAATGGGGTGAAGTGATCCTTGCTCAGGAGTTGGGGGTGGAACAATGCCCTTTTGGACTTACCTTTCGCAGGAGGGTATCCCAGGTTTAAATAGTGCGCCGCCCTCTGGAGTCCTGCAAGCTGAGAGGTCTCTGGTGGAGGTTACGTCCTCGTCGTGGACTTTTATGGCCTCATCGTGGGGGCGTTATCCTCGCGGGGAAGCCGGAGCTCCTGGACTTCTTAGCGTTTGGCCCGCTGTGGACTCTAACAGCTGCAGTGATGAACATTTTATCGGTCGTTCCGAGCTTAGGGGGGCCGGCCCTACCGGGCGATAGGCCTAGCTCGGTGAGGAGATGGGTCGGATAGACCGGCTAGCGCTTCCCCCCTTCGTGAGGAGGGATAGCTCGTGCGCGGGTCTTCCTGTGACCTGACCGAGGCTCGGGCTCTCCGAGCCTTGGGGCCGCCTAGGACAGTTGTTTCCTCGAGCATTGTTTTATTGGGCTTTTCCGAGTGGGCCCTGCGGGCTATCACTTGGGCGAGCTTGCCTCGTTGGGCCTTGTTAGGCCTAGTTGGGTCTGCTCTTTGAGTGGGCTGCAGGAATCCCCCTCTCCATAAACCATGGGGTATGATGCTACTGGCGTCACATTACACTGGGAGTACTTTCTTTATAAATAAGTGAAAATCCACAACACGATACATCATCATTGATACTTATACATGACTTTCTTGATATTCCACAGAAATTCATGAAGTACTTGCTCATAAGCAAAAGATACTAGAGTGATGATTATGTGGCTTACTAGTACATTCTCGTTACATTCTTGTTCATGAAAGGCCATATCATGTTCTTATAACATTCTTTCTAGTTCGTACTTGCTCTCATTCTATCTTACATACTTTGGTTTAATCGCATGATTGATCACATTCGCATGATTTTACCTTATTCCTCTAGAGCAAAAACGTTAATTACTTTAATGATGCCTTCATGTTGATGTGAAGATACCTACTGGGCAAGTGTGCTCATTACCTATTTCTATTCTTTTTCAGGAAATAGAAGTGAGTCGGGTTCGGATTCGGAATGTTCAAGTAGCGGATCCGAGATTGAATAAAGAATGAGCGAAGACTTAGGAAGTTTACATTGTTTAGATCGAGTCTATGTAATTTTTTATTTCTTGAGTCTAGCATGATGGAAGTTGAATTAGTGGTTGTATTCGAATATTAGATTTGATTATTAATGAAAGTTGAAGTTGAGTAAATACTATGCAATTGCATTCTTATGTGTGATTACCTTATGCTCTGATCGTTGTTGCTTGCAAGAGGCTTACCATGCCGGCTGTTCGCATTTCTCGAGCGAGTCTTCCGCTGTAATAAAGGCTCGGGGTGTGACAGTTAAGTTGATATCAGAGCCTAAGTCTCACGACTTAGTGAGAAGAGTTATGTCACAGGATAAATCTAAGGTTTAAGGACCCCTACCTATGAACTAAGGAAGAAATTTCCACACCCATGTGAGAATTGGGTAGAGCCCGGGATAAGATAGTTAATTAGCTTTAAGATTGATTTTCCTTCCAATTCCACGAGAAATAACAAGTTGTTATATTTCTCTCAGGTACCTTATTTTACAAATGGCTCATCGCGTAGATTGGAATGGCATGCAACAAACTGTTGCCGGCCTTACTCAGGCATTGCAAACTAGGGCCCAAGCAGGCGTAGGGGCAAGGGCTGGTGACTTACATCGCAATTTTTGGAGTTTAAACCCTCCGCGTTGGTATGGTTCTTCTAATCCGAACAAAGCAGAGAATTGGATTGACGAGATGAACCGTATATTTGACGTCATCCAATGCACCGATCAAGAGAAGGTGTGTCTTGCAACCTTTCAACTCAACAAGGATGCCCGTACATGGTGGAAGTCGGTTTGACACCTCCGACCGATGCACCTCATACATGGAATGGTTTTCTCACTTTGTTCCGTGCTAAGTACTTTTTCGAGCACGTGAAAGAAAGAAAGGCTATGGAGTTCACCTCTCTTCGACAAGAAATGATGACAGTTGCCGAATATGAACTGCAATTCTCAAGGCTTGCAACTTACTCACCACATCTTATCAGCACCGATTTATTGAAGGAAAATCAGTTCATGGACGGGTTATGGCCCGGTTTCATTCAGCAGCTCGGGACCCAAAACATCCGTACTTATGCGGAGATGGTTCAACGGGCATACTTATGTGAAAGGACCTTAGAAAAGGTCAAGAAATTGAAAGGGAAAGGAGAAGAGTCCAGCCAACGATCAGATCGGCGTTATAAGAAAGAAAAATTCAGCATCACAGAGCCTCACAAAGGCCGTGATAGTAAGAAGCGGTCCAGGAGTGGGAATAGTGGAAGTTCCCAGAAGAACAAGAAGATTAAGGAGGAGGAGCAAGTCGCCATGGCTTGCACTTTTTGTGAAAAGTTCGGCCATTCGGCTGAAGAGTGTTGGAAGCACCTTGGTGCTTGTTTACGCTGTGGAAGTAGGGAGCATCGCATGCCAGATTGCCCCCTTATGAAAGACCAATCGTCTGGTGGAGGATGTAGGAGGCAGGCTCACCTCAATGCTGTCTTAGAAGAGGAAGCGCCCAGGGATGGTGGGCTTATGGAAGGTACTCTTCAAATTTGTTCTCGTCCTGCATTTGTGCTATTTGACACTGGTGCCTCTCATTCTTTTATCTCCACTACTTTTGTAAAAAATATTATCAATTGCATCAGTCCCCTTACCTTCAGATCTCGCTATTACCGCACCCATAGGTTTTGGAACAAAACTTATCAACTATTATCCTGATAGAGAGGTGATGATAAAAGGTCACAATCTCCCCGCAAACTTAGTATGCCTTGACATGAAAGGTTATGATGCCATTTTAGGGGTAGATTAGATTGTAGATCATGATGCTTATATCAATTGTCGAAATAGGATTATATCCTTTCGAAAGTCCGATCATCCAAGATTCTCTTTTCTTGACATCAAGTACAAGAAGTATCCTACTATCATATCTTCTCTTCACGCTTGCAAACTTATCTCGCAAGGATGTGAAGCTTTTCTTGCTTCTGTCATTGTTACCGAATCCAAGGAAATCGTCCTAGCAAACATTCCTATTGTAAATGAGTTCCTAGATGTATTCCCATCTGAATTACCCAGTTTACCACCCGAGAGGGAAGTAAACTTCACTATTGAACTCATTCCAGGAGCAGCACCTGTTTCTATAGCCCCTTACAGGATGTCCCCCATGGAACTTAAGGAACTAAAGAGGTAGTTGCAGGAACTACTAGATAATGGCTTCATTAAACCTAGCACATCCCCTTGGGGTGCGCCGGTACTATTTATCAAGAAGAAGGATGGCTCTCTTAGGCTATGCATAGACTATCGGCGACTAAATCAATTTACAATCAAAAACAAGTATACATTGCCGTGTATTGATGAGCTCTTCGATCAGCTTTCAGGAGCATAGTATTTTTCTAAAATAGACCGCAGATCAGGTTATCATCAGCTTAGAATTAAAGAAGAAGACATTTATAAATCGACTTTTCGAAGTCGTTATGGCCATTATGAATTTGTGGTAATGCCGTTTGGGTTAACAAATGCCCCAACAGCATTTATGCAACTTATGAACAGTATTTTTCAACCATATCTTGACCAGTTCATCGTCATCTTTATTGATGATATCTTGATATATTTCAAGATAAAAGAAGAACATGAAGAACATTTGAGGATAGCCTTGCAAACACTTAGAGAACATAAACTCTATGCCAAGCTAAACAAATGTGAATTCTGGCTCAAAGAAGTTTCATTCCTAGGCCACATTATTTCAAAAGAAGGTATTGCAGTGGATCCTTCTAAAGTAGAAGCTGTCAAGAATTGGAGCCGACCAATGACCGTATCGGAAGTACGAAGTTTTCTGGGTCTAGCTGGTTATTATAGAAGATTCATTAGGGATTTCTCAAAAATTACAGTTCCTTTGACTAGACTCACAAGAAAAGAAAATCCCTTTGTCTGGTTAGAGGAATTTGAAAAGAGTTTCTAAACTCTTAAGAATCATCTTACTACAGCTTTTATTCTAACACTACTGATGGAAGGTGGTGGATTCGAAGTATATAAGGATGTATCAAGTATTAGCTTAGGGTGTGTCCTCATGCAAAATGGAAAAGTAATCTATTATTCTTCAAGACAATTGAAACGTCACGAGGAAAATTATCCTGTGCATGATTTGGAGTTAGTAGCTGCCATTTTCACCTTGAAAATTTGGCGTCATTATCTCTATGGAGAAAAGTTTACGGTCTACTTGGACCACAAGAGCTTGAAATATTTATTTTCTCAAAAAGAGATAAATATGAGGCAGAGAAGATAATTGGAATATCTCAAGGATTTTGATTTTTATATTCAATATCATTCTGGCAAGGCTAATGCCGTTGCGGATGCACTCAGCAGAAAACTAATAGGTATGCTATCAAGTCTTATGATTAGTATGACTAATCTTATTCCTCAATTTGCTCTGTTGAACTTAGATATTGACAGGAAGGAAGAAGATTGCTTCATGGCTAATATCCGAGCTCAACCTACCTTAATAGAGGATCTAGTCAAGTTGCAAAATGATGATCTCGTGTTACTAGAAATTAAGGCTAATATTGAACAACGACTGGATTTCTCTATTACGGAGGATGGAAGATTGCTATTTAAAGACCGAGTATGTGTACTGGATCATGAGGATACGAAGAAATTGATTCTAGAAGAAGCACATAAGTCCAGGTACACCATTCACCCTGGTAGTACAAAAATGTATCAAGATCTCAAAAGAAATTTTTGGTGGCCCAACATGAAGAGAGAAATAGCTGATTTCATGTCTCACTGTCTCACTTGTCAACAAGTGAAGGCAGAGCATTTTAGACCCGCAGGTAAACTACATCCCTTGAATATTCTCGAATGGAAATGGGAGAGTATAGGGTTGGATTTCATTATGGGGTTACCTAAGATAATAGGTGGACACGATGGTATATAGGTAATCATAGACCGATTAACTAAATCTGCACATTTCATACCAATCAAAAGTCGATGGTCTGTGGATATCCTGGCAGCATTATACATAAGAGAAATTGTTAAATTACATAGTGTCCCCGCCACTATTATATCTGATAGAGATCCTCGATTCACATCACAGTTTTGGAAGGGTCTACAACAGTCACTAGGGACTAGATTTAATTTCAGCACAGCCTTTCATCCACAAACTGATGGTCAGACAGAAAGAACGAATCAGGTGGTAGAAGACATGCTCAGGGCTTGTGTTATTGATTTTGGAGGTAGTTGGCATGATCACTTGCCTCTAGTAGAATTTGCTTATAACAACAGTTACCAGGTCAGCATACAAATGGCACCTTTTGAAGCTCTATATGGAAAAAGTTGTCGATCACCAATATGTTGGAGTGAAATAGGGGAAAGATAATTCCTAGGCCCCGATATTATCAGAGATTCTACAGAGAAGATCAAGCTTATTCAAGAGAGAATAAAGATGGCACAAGATAGGTAAAAGTCTTATGCTGATAATCGAAGACGCGACTTAAAATTTCAAGTAGGAGACCATGTGTATCTCAAGGTTTCTCCAGGTCGTGGTATTCAGAGATTTGGCATTAAGGGCAAACTAACTCCAAGGTTCATTGGCCCGTTTGAAATTCTTGAAAGGGTCGGTGAAGTGGCCTACAAACTGGCTTTACCTCCACAATTAGCAGGAGTTCATGACGTATTTCACGTCTCTATGCTGAAGAAGTATGTACATGATCCTGACCATATTATTACTTATGACAAACTGGAGATTCAGAAGGATATGACGTACGAGCAAACACCAATAAAGATTCTGGAACAGGAAGTACGTCAACTAAGAAATAAAGTTATTCCTATGGTCAAGATTTAATGGAAGAAAACATGGCCATATGAAGCAACATGGGAAACCGAAGCAGCCATGCAGAAAAGATTTCCAGAATTATTCAACTGTAAGTACACTCTCCATAACCCATGTATTGAATTTGGGGACCAAATTCTTCTAAGTGGGGGAGGGTGTAGTGCCCTAGAATTTATGTAATAATTTCAGAGTTATTTATACAACTTTCTGGAATTTATAAGTGCTAAATAGATTAATAAAAGAATTATTAGATTAATAAGTCATTATAAGGCCCACTTATGTTAAATAATTAACCTAGCCTATTTAAATAAAATCCAAAAGGTTTAAGGACCAAGCCCATTAAGTTTGGCCCATATTCTAGAAGGTTATTTAGACTATTTACGTATTTTAAAGATAAAATACCATTTTTATGGATAATAATATAGATAATTAACAAAAGGGTTTGATTGATGTTGAACTCTGTGCACGTTGGATGTAGCGGTCTATCGTGCGACCGCCACAGCCATGTAATGCACCAGTCTTGATGCGTTACATTCTGTCAGTTCCGTGAATGAAAGAACGAGCAAAAAGATTAGAACTTTGGGATCCTATCTACAAGAGATCGACTTGGGAGAGTTTATAATATTACTAAGGACTCTTAGGGATTAGGTTCTGGCAAATTAAGGACTATAGAATCAATCTAATCTTCAAAACCCTATAAATAGGACCTAGTTCTGAACTGAGCGACCCTTACTTTTGGCTCGTAAAGAATCAAGGTAAGGAGATAGAATTTTGGGTAAGTTCTTTAGAAGATTTTGTTTAGTATACTTTAGACTAATAGTTCATCAAATTTCATGATAAGAGATCAAGCAACCAAGGAGATTGAAGCTTCCAAAGTTGCTGGTTCGACCATAGTAACTCAGGATTCAGAGCAAAGAATCCCTGAAGATCAAGAGATTATGACGTCTAAACGAGGTAATTAGAATTCAATCCTTTAGAACTTTTTGATCACCTTAGTTTCATATTCTTACCCTCAAAATTTCACATCTTTAGGACAAGAGGTTGGAGAGATAGAGCAGCATGAAGTTGCTGTAAAATCACTGGAAAAGGAGAACTAGGGCTCGATTTTCAGATTCAGATTAGAAGCTTAAAGCCTAGTTAAGAGGTAGGTTATCTCATGATTCATAAAAACATCTTGTTAGGGATAAAAGTCTTCTGATTGTACTTGATTTCATGAATTATAGACTATGAATTCCATGTTTTAGTGGGTTCATGCATATATATATATTCTTAGTCCTAATTAAAGATCAAAGATATTATCTTGTCAGTTCACTGCAACCTATGCATCTAGATGACCTTCACTTCGTTTTGTCATGATTGGAGTAGTTAAATCTTTTTCAAACATGACATGGTTTTAAATCATAGTCGTTTAATTTCTTTATATTGTTAGCAGGGACTCTAATGCATCATACTTAGACCGTCACAGACTGTAACGGCCTTACTATAAGCCGTCACACCTTCTTTGGTGTTTGAAGTTCTCTATTGTCTCTGACGCACCATCTATGGAGCGTTACATTACTGTAATGGCCTCACGAAAAACCGTCACAGTCACTGTGACGCACCCAATCTAAACCGTCAGGTTAACTGTAGATAAAATGGGAAACTAGTTAATTTAACTTATAAATAAGCCTAGTTATCTAAGTTTGGACCTGTTATCATGACTTTAAGTTTATTTACTGATTCATAATAGAAATTGCATGATTAAGGTATCTTAAGTTATTTTAAGTTATGTTAATTTCATGTGCCAAAATTCTATTGTTTTGTATCTAAATCATGATTTTCCAAAGATGTATTAATGGAGTTTTATCATGATTTCCTATTGTTACACATCCTCTCTATCAATAGAGTCATTTCTCTATGTACATGGCATATATTCAAGTATATGTCCATTAGTTCACTTTGCACTATAGGAACATTATTCTTGGACATGAGGACCTCTCTATTGGATATTCCTTCCAATCAATTAGGAAATCTTATTTCAAGGCCTCCGTAATTCTCCGCGAGCTTGGGATTCCCACTAGGATGCTGAGTTGGTTGTACCATTAAAACCCAAGTGATTAGATTACACTATCGATGTTTCTAGTTATCAGTAGTGTAACAGATCTATATTGGACCGCCAGGCACATGTAACGGCCAAATATACGACCGTCACATTCAACTGAGTCCGATTTCTTGGTTCTGGATTCAGACTAATGTAACGGCCCAATATCAGAGCGTCACATCATGTAACGGCCCAGTACACGACCGTCACACTGCTTGAGTATTTTAACCCGAGGTTTGACCAAGAGTTGATATTCCAAGATTTCTAGATGGACTCTTGATGATCTAGAACTTATCATATTGATCAAGAAACCTAATATAATGAATGGAAAATAAAGAATGTACCGTTATGCTGTCGATTTATTTCCTTAAGCATAACATAGTATAAGTCATTTTTGATTTCTCATTATTCTTATTAAAACATTCATTCATTGAATTATTGTTATCAAGAGCTTGTTGGAATTGTACATTCTTGGCCATACTTTATTGTTACATGCGTGGAAAAAGCTTGATTTATACTTGAAGATGTGATCAAGCACTGATTGTGTTCAAGGGCTCTATGCTAGTCCCCTCGGTTGATTGTCGGAAACATACTATTATAAACCATGGGATATGATGCTACTGGCGTCGCATTACGCTGGGAGTACTTTCTCTATAAATAAGTGAAAATCCACAACACGATACATCATGATTGATACGTATACATGACTTTCTTGATATTCCACAGAAATTGACGAAGTACTTGCTCATAAGTAAAAGATACTGGAGTGATGATTATGTGGCTTGCTAGTACATTCTCGTTACATTCTTGTTCATGAAAGGCCGTATCATGTTCTTATAACATTCTTGCTAGTTCATACTTGCTCTCATTCTATCTTATAGACTTTGGTTTAATTGCATGATTGATCGCATTCGCTTGATTTTACCTTATTCCTCTAGAGCAAAAACGTTAATTACTTTAATGATGCCTTCATGTTGATGCGAAGATACCAACTGGGCAAGTGTGTTCATTACCTATTTCCATTCTTTTTCAGAAAATGGAAGTGAGTTGGGTTCAGATTCAGAATGTTCAAGTAGCGTATCCAAGAGTGAATAAAGAATGAGCGAAGACTTAGGAAGTTTACATTATTTAGATCGAGTCTATGTAATTTCTTATTTCTTGAGTCTATCATGATGGAAGTTGAATTAGTGGTTGTATTCGAATATTGGATTTGATTATTAATGAAAGTTGAAGTTGAGTGAATGTTGTGCGATTGCATTCTTATGTGTGATTACCTTGCGCTCTGATCGTTCTTGCTTGCAAGAGGCTTACCATGCCGGTTGTTCGCGGTTCTCGAGTGAGTCTTCCGCTGTAATAAAGGCTCGGGGCGTGACAACAAAATTGAGGAATGTTGGAGGAAACTAGGAGCCTGTCTCCGATGTGGAAGCCGAGATCATCGAATCCCTGATTGCCTATTGATGAGTGGGCAAGCCAATAAAGACAAGAAGCATCCGGTGAAGAAGCATGGCCATCTGCAAGCTCTTCAAGAAACAGAACCAACAGAAGGTGGAATTGTGGAAGGTACTCTAACTATTTTTTCTAAAACTGCACAAGTTTTATTCGATACCGGAGCAACTCATTCATTCGTTTCCAAGAAATTTGCTGCTTTATTTTCTAAGAAACCTGAACTGTTAGATTTGGTCATATCTACACCTCTTGGGAACGAGTCTGATATCATGCATCATTACCCAAGTTGTGAGGTTATGGTTAAAGGAAATAATCTACTTGTCGACTTGATATGCCTAGATATGAATGGGTATGATGTCATACTAGGTGCCGACTGATTATCCACATACTAAGCAACTGTAGATTGCCGACATGGCAAGGTAACTTTCGTGGATTTCCCAGAGCTGGTTTACATTAGCCCTCGAAGTAGATCGCCTCTTATCTCAACTCTCCAAGCTAGTAAACTTGTAAGCAAAGGATGTGTGGCTTTCATTGCATTTGTTGCTGCCACATAAGTCGAGGAGTTTAAACTTGAAGACATCTGTGTAATTCAAGATTTTCCTGACATTTTTCCAGAAGAATTGCCTAGCTTACCCCCGGAAAGGGAAGTGCCGTTTATAATCGACCTTGTCCCTAGTGCTAGTCATGTTTCCAAGGCACCATACCGAATGTCCCCTGCTGAGCTAAAAGAGCTAAAAGAGTAGCTAATGGAGTTATTGAAAAAGGGTTTCATCAGGCCAAGTACTTCCCCATGGTGAGCACCCGTGCTATTCGTCAAAAAAAAGGATGGATCGATGAGACTATGCATTGATTATCGACAGTTGAATCACCTTACAATCAAGAACAAGTACCCGCTGCCAAGAATTGATGAGCTGTTCGATCAATTATCTGGAGCTAAATACTTCTCCAAGATTGATCTTCGATCTGGTTATCACCAACCGAAGATCAAAGAAGAAGATATTCATAAAATTACATTCCGGAGTAGGTATGGGCATTACGAATTTACCGTTATGCCTTTCAGACTAACGAATGCCCCTACAGCTTTCATGCAGTTAATGAACAGCATATTTAGGCCTCACTTAGACCAATTTATCATGGTCTTTATTGATGATATCTTGATTTATTCAAAGTCTGAAGAAGACCATGAAAAAACACCTGAAAAAGGTATTATAAATATTAAGGGAAAATAAATTATATGCCAAATTTAGTAAATGCAAGTTCTGGCTAGAGGAAGTATCCTTCTTGGGCCATGTTGTCTCGAAGGATGAAATTTCTGTCGACCCTTCAAAGGTCGATGCCGTGAAGAATTGGGAACAACCGACAAGTGCAACGGAGATCCGAAGTTTCTTGGGACTAGCTGGTTATTATCAGCGTTTCATCAAGGACTTCTCCAAGATTGTTGTTCCTCTCACAAGGTTAACCCGCAAGAAAGTGTCTTATGAGTGGAATAAAGACTGTGAGAAGAGTTTCCAAGCTTTGAAGGATCTCTTGACCACTACTCTAGTCTTATCATTACCAATTGAGAGAGAGAAATACGAGGTATATACTGATGCTTCTGGTATTGGCCTCGGATGTGTATTGATACAAAATAGAAGAGTCATTGCATATTCTTCTCGGCAATTAAAGAAACATGAAGAGAACTACCCGGTGCATGACTTAGAGCTAGCCGCTGTGGTGTTTGCCTTGAAGATCTGGAGACACTATCTATACGGAGAACAATTCATAGTATACTCCGATCACAAAAGCCTCAAGCATTTATTCTCCCAAAAGGAGATAAACATGAGACAAAGGCGATGGCTCGAATATCTCAAGGATTTCGACTTCACTATACAATACCATCCTGGTAAGGGTAATTCCGTAGCTAATGCCCTTAGTCGAAAGCCGAGAGCAATTTTGGCCAACTGTGTGATACAAGAATGGAAGTTGCTGGAGAAATTCTCAGAACTCAATATAAGCACGGATGAGACGAACAAGTGTATTATTTTATCCCATATGAGTCTACATCCAGATTTGCTACCTGAAATTAAGAAGCTACAAGAAGAAGATCACGCACTAGTGGAGATAAGGGACAAGCTAGACGAGAGACCTGATTTCAAGCTGGCACCCGATGGCAGATTGCTATTCTATGAACGGACATGTGTACACGACCGTCCTGAGTTGAAAAAGAAGGTTCTTGAAGAAGCTCATCGATCGAGGTACACGATCCACCCGGGAACCACTAAGATGTACCAAGACTTGAAACAAACTTTCTGGTGGCCTAATATGAAAAGGGAGGTACCGGACTTCGTGTCTCGTTGCCTGACATGCCAACAGGTGAAGGCAGAACATCAAAAACCCGCTAGAAAATTACATCCGCTAGATATTCCCAAGTGGAAGTGGGAAGATATTGGCATGGACTTTATCATGGGCTTGCCCAAGTTTAGGAGCGGACATGATGGAATTTGGGTCATCATTGACCGTCTAACTAAATCGGCTCATTTCTTACCCATCAAAAGCCGATGGCCGGTTGATGTACTTGCTACCCTGTATATTAAGGAGATGGTTAAATTGCATGGAGTCCCGGTGTCAATTGTATCTGACCGAGACCTACGCTTTACCTCTCATTTCTGGCAGCGTCTACAACACTCTCTGGGAACGAAACTCAACTTCAGCACTGCTTTCCATCCCCAGACAGATAGATAGACCGAAAGGACAAATCAAGTTATGGAAGATATGTTAAGAGCATGTATTATTGACTTTGGTGGAAGCTGGCATGACCACTTACCCCTAGCCGAGTTTGCATATAATAATAGCTATCAAGCCAGTATCCAAATGGCACCTTTTGAGGCACTTTATGGCAGGAGTTGCTGATCTCCAATATGTTGGGATGAAGTCGGTGAAAAGCAACTATTAGGCCCAGATATGGTAAGAGATTATACCGAGAAGATACATATACCTCATTCGGGAAAGGCTAAAGATAGCACAGTCCAGGCAGAAATCTTATGCTGACAATAGGAGAAGAGACCTGGAATTTAAAGCGGGAGATCATGTCTTTCTCAAGGTATCTCTCGGCCGAGGTATTAGAAGATTCGGTGTTAAGGGAAAGCTAACACCAAAGTTTATTGCTCCATTCGAAGTGTTGGAAAGAGTAGGCGAGGTGGCTTACCGTATTGCCTTGCCTCCACAACTATCTGAAGTGCACAACGTATTTCATGTTTCTATGCTGAAGAAATATGTGCACGATCCTTTCCATATCATTGACCATAATGACTTAGTGATACAGAAGGACCTTACCTCTGAGTAAAAGCCAATGAAGATCCTCGACCTAGAAATTCGAGTTTTAAGGAACAAGATGATCCATATGGTGAAAATCCAATGGAATCGGTGCTTAGAACAAGAAGCTACATGGGAAACTGAGGACTCTATGAGAAGAAGATTTCTGGAGCTATTCTAGTCTGTAAGTACTCTACACCCTCTATGACATACAATTAAATTTGGGGACCAAATTCTTTTAAGTGGGAGAGGGTGTAGCACCCCCGATAAAATAATAGAGAAGTTGAACTTCTTAGATAAACAATCCTACATTAAGGTCTTATAAAAAGAACCATACCTTATGAGGGCTACTATATAAATATGCTAAGCCCAACATCACTTAATGCCAACACATGGGTAGTACGTAGTGGGGTTTCTCTTTTTCCAACCCAAAAGGAATGTGCGCCCCTTACCACGGCGCCATTCACCAAATGGAGCCCCCATGCAAGGGCGTCATTTCCTTCAGGGGCCACCAACCAATTATATATTAATATATGCATACATCTTCAAGACCAACACATGAAGGTTGCAATTAGTGTCTAAAGTCATGAAGAATGAACGCACTCATGCAGAATCGTCATTTACATGAACATGGTCTCCCATTTAAAGGGCGCCACTATACCAGGGCGCCATTTCCAAAGTGCTTCTAGAAGATTTGAGACATGAACAATCTCATTTAGCTAGCAAAGCACCATCCTCTGACCATGGATAGTAATGATCTTGGATCTTGTTCCCCCAACCGGACCCGCAAGACAATAAACCAATGCTTTGCATTGGCAACCAGATTTCCTATAACTATTTCCCTCCATAGCACATGCAGAGGCTACTGCCGTTATCGAGGCTGCTTGCAGAAGGGAATATTTCCTTATTTCCTTCGGAAGACGTGAAGGGACGTCTTCTTCCTACATTCTACGTCCTACTGCTGGAGCTTTGCGGCGGAGAACATGTGGCTTCTCTTATTATTTATTCTTTGAAGCTCTGCTGCAGAGACGAGGAAGGGCTAGCTTGGATTTCTTATTCTTATCATCTGTACCTCGTAACGCACTCTAAAAAGGTAGGTGTTCTCAAGATCTAGCCCAACCCGTAGCTAAAATATGGTAACATGACATGCTAGTATAATCCATATGTCATGCCATGAAGCCTGTTTCATAGTCTATAGCATGTTACATGGGTTTTAAGTAGAACAACTATAGCTTGTTACACCAGTTTTTACATAGTCTGTTACATAGTCTGTTATACTGATTTCACGGGATTCAAATATATCTCATTACACCAATTTTTACAGCCTTAAAATATCATGTTTAGCACTAGTATATAACCTGTTTTACAATAGATACACATATGTTTTAAAAATCTAGAAAGTCTAGCCCTCAGGTAAAGGGCGCCCCTGACCAGGGTGCCATTTCCTGAAGGGGCGTCCCAAGCCAAGGCGCCATTTAAATGGAGACTATTCATAGTGTCGTCAATTCATTTCCAGCAAATAATAATCAACACATTTAGAAATTTATATCCGTGAAACTAAACCATAAACTTATTGCATGAGTATGATTCTGTGATCCTGATATTTTTCTCTACCTATACATGTCCTTACTTCCTGAATCCAAGAAACTTTGGGAATGTGAATAGTGCATGACCCAACAGAATAGGCGCCCCTGACTAGGGCGTCATTTACTTCAATTGATGACCCTCCATAGGGTCATCATTTCAATGAAGACCCCCCTGGGGAGGCACTATTTCCTTTTCCAGCAATTTATAGACACCCTGTTAGAAAAATTAAAATCTATGAAACTGAAACCCAACAAATCTGCATGAACATAATTCTGAACTCCCGATAATTTTCTCTATCTATCCATATCCATGGTTCCTGATTTCATGAAACTTTGAGATTATGAATAGTGTTATGGCTCTAAAGATGTACCTGCCCGGTGTAAATAGAAGCCAAAAGAATTGGCGCCCTAGCCAGGGGCACCAATTTGTTGAATAGTGACCCTCCATAGAGTCATCCTTTAAATGGAGACTCTCTACAGGGGCGCCATATTCCATATATATAATTTTCTGAAAGATTGGGCAACCCCAGGCACCAATTTCATAAAAGACTGCCTGAGCTCGAGGCGCCATTTCTTGAAAGCCTAAAATATAGGGCAACCCCCAGGCGCCAATTTCATAAAAGACAGCCTGACCCCCAGGCACCAATTCCATGAGAGATTTCCTGACCCCCAGGCGCCATTTCCTGAAAGCCTGAAAGCAGGGCTAATTCAGTAAGGTAGCCTGTTAACTACCAATTTCGTTTTGATTCTTGATTTGTCTTGTGGTTTATACCGACATAACCCTCGTTCATCTTCTGCATGATATATGCCTTTGAACTCCATTCATGGAATCTACCTTATATTCTTACAATGGTCCACCCTTGAAATTCTATATTGGCTATAAATGAGAGTGGATGTCAAAAAAAATACATGGAAATGCTGTGCATATAGGGCCCGGTCTAGTCCTGGGAGGAGCGCCTGAAAGTACTTGCGCCCATGGGAGTTTATTAACCACGGTGTTTAAGCATTGCACCGAAGTACTTGCTTGACTTATTTGACTTGAGACATTCCACACGTACTCTCTCTACTTGCTTGACTTGACTTGCGTGGCCCAGAATGGGCAATACTTGACTTTCGTGGCCCGAAAAAGGGCAAGGCACTTGGTTGATTGATATAGCCAATTCTATTGACACGTACTTGATATTACTTGCTAGAACACGAATATTACTTGCTTGAACATGAATCTTACTTGCTTGTACATGAGTTCTTGCTTGCCCGAAAAGTGGCATCAACATCTATAAAGTTCTTGATATCCTGCTTGTCAAATACTCGAAATCATGCGATACTCTCTCTTTATACAGTTCTTGATCTCTTACTTGTTCTTCATGCATAGATATACCTATATACCTGATTTTCTTACTTGTTCATCGTGTATAGCTATACCGGCATTACATGTAACATGTAAACCACTTAAAGATTACTCAAACTTGAGATGTTATTCCTACTAAGCGATTCGCTCATCCAATTGCTTCCGAATATTTTTCAGGTAATTCGGATAGCGACATCCACATGAATAGTAATGATACCGAATGAAGAGTGCTAGAACACCATTCTTCTACTATTAGCTAGCCGCATCTTTGCTTATCTAGAGTCATTATCTTGTACTTCTAGTTATGTCGGTCTAGTCGATTGGAAATTTTTTAAGGCTTGAAGACTAGTAATTGGGTTTGAATAATGTATGTTTGCCATCAGTTGGTTAATTGTAAGAATTGTCATCTTGGACATTGGTATCATTTTAGAAATTAAAAACTTAGTCGTTATTTAGTCTTTTGCGCACTCTGTCTTTTGTCAAAAAAATATGTATACTGCTCTGATTGAATGGTTCTATATAAGCTGGCCACGAACCGGGTATCTTCCGTGCTTGGGGCATGACAGATAGAGCCCTTTTGGCTAGATATATCATGAAATGTCATTTTGATTTGAGTCAAGACTGCCCCTATTTGAGACTCCTCCCGTATTAGGGAGTACCTAGGTTGGTCATCTCATCTGTCAACCTCTTGCCACCGCACTTGGCCGAGTGAAGAAAGGGAAAAGACTTTCATACATGTCCATGGCATGGCCAAAGCAGCAATGGTGTTTACCAAAGGAGGCCGACTAAGGACGCCGTGAAGTGTGTGGAGTGCCCATCTAAGGGTTGCCCTTAACAAGCGGGGAAAGGAATGCCGGACTCTCAATGCGGCGTTCTTAATAACCAGAGGTGTTGTAAAAGCAAGCCTAAGATAGTTTCTGATATTTTTTTAAATTCCATAAAGATAAAGACCTAGGATAAAGGCCCAAAATGCCACTCTTAATCATGTTTAAGAATCACCTTATTTTGAAAACCATGCGTGAGTAAGGATGAAAACACATAAGAATGCATACTAATGAAAACATATTACCTTGCTACCTTTGTAGAAGCAGCTGCCGGAGGCGATCTTTATAAACATGAGATTTGTTGTCCTCTTTTGGCAGATAAGGAAGGATAGCAAAGTTTTGAAAGTGGCTAAACAAGAAGGAGTGGTACCAAGACCAGACTCAGACGAATAAGGATAAAAAGGAAAAGAAGCGAGGGCTAGAACTCCCTCACTAAGGCGCGGAGACCCTGATCACATGAAAGGTTTACAAAAGAAATGGGGAATCAAGAGGAGGAGTGAGGACTATAGCCTCGAAAGCAGTGGGAGAGCAAGCAGATGCCCAGAGCGGTGGATGTGGAAGAAGTCAGGTCGGACCCGGGATCAGGAGGAATTAAGAGGAGAAATTGGTAGATGGAAAGCGGGGAATCTAGAGGGTCGGGAATCAAGGGGAGAGGATCTTGATGGGTAGAAGGTTAATCCGGAGGTTCTGGAGGGAGAAAGTACCGAGGGACGCGATGCCCCGGAAAAAGGTATGGGAAAAGGTGCGCTAAGAGGAAGGAGAGAACGAAGGACATGATGTCTCGGAGGAACAGGAGGAGAAATCGGAAGAAAGAGTAGAGATTTAGAGGCTCCGGAAGAACAGAATTAGAAGAAGCGTGATGCCCGGAAAGAAGATAGAGAGAGTAAGGTGGAAAATCTGGAGATTCCGGGGGAAGATAGAAAGGGGCATGATGCCCGGAAAGGATGTCCGGAGGTTCCGGAGGAATAGAGAAAGAAGGGACGCGATGCCCAGGGAAAATCAGTGAGAAGCCTGGAGAACCTGGACATGAGGGTGTAGAGGGGTGCGATGCCCAAAGAGGGAGGTCCGAAGGTTCTGGAGGGAGAAGGTATAGGGAGGCGCGATGCCCAGCAGCAAGGGAGTTCGGAGATTCCGAGAAGACATGGAAAAGGAGGGCGCGATGACTGATATGTGGAGAAAAATCCGGAGGGTCCGGAAGTGGAGGTGTGGAGTGGAGGAGACTGGATGGGGCACAATGGCCGATAGGTGTAAGGGGACCCGGAGATCCTGAAGATAGAGGTAAATGAGATGGAGGATATGGAGGATCCGAAAGTTCCGGTAGGCGGGGAAGATACGGGTCCGGAAACCCGGGGAAGAAGAAATGCAAATGCAATGCAATGGATGTGATGAATGCTTAAAATGTAAAGAATACGAGGGGTGAGAGGATGACATCCTTATCCTCACCCATGGAGTGGCCCACGAAGAATCGGTGATAGACAAGAGTATGGGTGAAGTAGAATAGAAGGTGGATACGATAGGGGAAGGCCCCATAGCGGAAAAATGCCTGCCTCTCCATAGCAATGAAAGTGTGCGGTCAAATGGCCTAGTGGATAAAATTAATGCCCATGACGAAGCCTCAATAATGGTTGATAACTCCCTTGAAGGGCGAAGAGCAATAAGGTGAGGGAGTTGAAGGCATGGGAAGCATCGTGTTGCCCAAGGATTATGGCATATGAACAGTGTTGAACAAAGTGAGCTTTCGCCTCTTATAAGGAAGAATGGGTTCAAGATTGGAGAATTGACACAAGGGGTGCCCAGCCCGGTCCTTGGACATGGACTCACACAGCATCAACACTTGACTTTCTCTTTTGCTGAGTGGCGGCGAGGACTTGGCCTCTTCAACAATGCTCGGCACAAAAACACGGATCAACATCTGGCAAATAAACTCTTATATCTTGAATGACATAGCCGCGGTGAAATCCTTCTTGCCCGGCTCTTGATCATCTTCGGCACAAGTACTTGTAGAAGGACACCCATTCTGAGTGGTAAAGGAAGGCGAAGCGGAGGCAGAAGGCTACATGAATGGTGGAGGTATAATAGAAGGTGTTGGAGGGAACATGTCCAGCTTCTCCACTTGCTCGGAAGCGGATGGGGTTGGCTCGAGTGCAAAAAAGGGTTGACTGTGCTCTGGATTAGCCATGGGTAAAGGTGAAGGGTTAAATGGTGGAGGAGGGGTAGTTGGGTTAGTAGTTAAAAGGGTAATGGAGGGCCGAGGTGGCGGCAATGGCAAAGGGTTAATGGGAGGATCGTCGGAGGCCGGTGGAGTGGAGGTTAATGAAGGCATAACTGGTGAAGGCTTAGTGGGAGGTTCGGCAGCGGGAGGTATACAAGGAGAAGGTTCAGCAGAGGCCAGTGTTGTGGAGGTTGATGGCATGGTGCTTAATGGAGGTATGCAAGGAGGCGTAAAAGGAGGCGGTTTGGTAGGAGGTTTGGTACGTAGAAAATGTCGGATGGGGCGAGAGGTGTTAGGGGTAGAAGAAGACTCATGATGCGCTGGCGTAGGTGGTTGGAGTATCGACCCATCATCGTAACACCAATAAGTCTCAAAAATGGGGGTTGGTTCATGGATGGTGGCATCGTCCTAAGTAGGGGATTCCTTTGGTGGTAATGAAGGGAGAAGAAAACGAAGGAAACTCGAAAGGGGTGCCTTCAGAACTTCTTCCTCACGTGCCATCTTCAATTGCTCGCATGGCAGCTCTTCATTGTCAGGCTCAAGTGGACGTGTCACGCCCCGATGCGGAAAATCGGAACGTAGCAGTTTATATCAATCATGTCAATCAGAGCATACATTGCCACAAGAGACTAACCACCAGGCTAATAATAAAGAAACAATTAACCCAACTTTATTAATAATCAAAATAAAAAGTATTCAATTGCACCCGAGTCCTTGTGGACTTCTAACTTATACATAGTATATCAACTCTATATAACAACCTAACACAATCTAACTTGACTTGATCAAAATCTCTAAATGGCTCGCTCATAGAATCACTCGTTCCCATCCCCATCAGAGCGCACGTCCTCATCCGAACTACCTGAAAAGGATTGGAAAGTAGGGTTGAGCAAAGCTCAGTAGGATTTTATATCTCTATCATCAGGCATAATTAAAATGATTAACCATTCAATTATAAATAATGTTTGCAATAGAAACAATGATAAACAATGGCAACAGATAGATAGGAAAGGAATACGAATAAGAAATTTCAAGTGATAAGCAGAGACAAGTATAGCAAGAACTTTCATGAAATTGCTCGAAAATGATAAATGAAGTTGGCCACATCAAGCACGCATATCATGTCACATAGGAATTTCAAGTAATTGAGTGAAAAGTGGAATGTCTTAGACCAATCACGCTAGTCATGCACTTCGGTGCAATGCCACACCTTGTCATTACAGACTCCCAGGGGCACAAGTACTTTCGGGCGCTCCTCCTAGGACCAGACCGGGCCCTTTATGATGCGTTGGCATTGAAGGCTTGGATCATAGATCCTAGTCTAGACATTCATCACATTAAATGGGCAAGAGTTCCAGGGTTTAAGCTCACGAACTTACTTATAAGATCAAGAGAAATTCCCACCAAAAATGGGAATGACATCAAGTAGAAGGACAAGGATGCAAACAAGGATCACGCACGATTCCACAGTTCAAGGCCAAGCTTGATAACTACTTCATGATAATAAACAAGGGGAATATAAGAATGTCGGAAATACAAGAATATCCTACCTATGACGGTCGATAACTGGGCCGTTACAGGAACGTGACGGTCTTACACAAGGCCGTTACGATGATATGACGGTCCAATCTTGGGCCGTTACAATACACAGATCAGTCCAACTTGAACTGGCCCAAAAACAAGATTCAAACCACGTTCATGGGTTCAGGTCTTTAGGGTACAACCTGTCCGGCGTCCTGGTGAGAATCCCAGGCTCACGGGATCTTATGGAGGTCTTATAATAGTGGTCCTAGTCTGACAGAAGGAATATCCGGCGGAGAGTCCCATCTATTACAAGAATTAAGGCTAATAAACACGGAAATCAAGACGGTGCGGTCAGTCAATCCCACCGGAGTGGCATGATTGTCAAACAATAACATATATTTTGCGTAGATCAGAATTTATACAAGTATTAAGGGTTTCTATCAATTTTCATATGATGAATCAACTTAGGACTATCTAACAACTTTCATGTAGATGTTAAAACCTAATGTTTATGATCATGATACTAGATTATTATCACGTTCTGTATTGTTACAGATCAAGAAGTCATACTAAAACATAGCAAGTCCCTGGTTAAAATGCATGAATTAAAGTTTAAAAACGCCCTGCCAGAAGAATGTGACGGTCTATGTAACGGACGTTATACGTATGTAACGGTCCATAGTAGGTGCGTTACGTTTCAGAAAATAAATAGGTAAAATCTTAAAAATTTTAAAACACGGGGCATGTGACGGTCTGTCGTGGGACCGTCAGGCTCATGTGACGATCTGTCGTGCGGCCGTCACGTTGTAACGGTCTCTGGAAGATGCGTCACATAAACCTGGGAACCCGCCAACGACGAACTAGACATGTTACACAAAAAACTTTGATTTCTCATGATAGAATGAACAATTTTGGGGCAAATACTACCGTTGGAAAGAGCATAAAATTTCGTACAAGATAGCATGCTTTGATTTTGATCTAAAATAATAAGATTCAACCTTTAACTAATAATCATGAAAGTTGCCCTTTTATATACCTCGGAGTAAAACATGAAATTCGAATAATATGGTGAATAAAAATTGGGCAATTAGGTATCAAAAGAAAGGGCTCAGGGAGACGCACAAGATGGTATTATTAGATTCTTGTTTGGCCTGAGAGACACCTACCTTTTGTTTGAAGAAAAGAAGAACTAGAAGAGAGGTCACCGGAACCCTAGGTACCGCTCCTAGAACGCCCAAATTCTCCCTCGTCCGGTCACGATCGGCTGCGCCACCCGCCGCTGGTGCAAATAGGGTTCTAGAGCATTGAAAGCCCTCAATAAATAGAACCTATAGGGACTCCTAGCGATCGAATTTGGTTGAAGAGTCTAATGGTGAAACTCCAGCGAAAACTTCGGATAAGGTTCTAATCCACCGCCGCCGCCGCCAGTAAAAGCGTCTAGAGTTACGATTTTCGAAGAGAAAGCAAGGACCTAACAATAGGCTAGGGTTTGGCTCGAATTGGAACACAATTGGGCTTGAATTGGACCCTAAACGTGATGGTTAAACTAGGTCTTCTACCCACGAAAAATAGATAAAAACGTGAAATTGGGCCTTCACAAATTTTATTTTGGGCTTTTACCTTAAGACAAAGTTGTTACAAATTCAATTTTACACTAGATTCATATTTTTCTAGATTTTTAATAATTTCTTTAGAGGTTGAGCCAATAAATAATTAACTTATGTTGAAATATTATAATAATAAAAATGCAGGATGCTACACCCTCCCCCACTTAAGGAATTTGGTCCCCAAATTCATCGAACTAAATAATAACCAACCTTAAAATAATTCGGGATATATTTTCCTGATTGCATCTTCGGATTCCCATGTTGCTTCCTCTGCTCCTCGTCGACTCCACTGGACCTTGACCATCAGAATGGATCGGTTCCTGAGTTACTGTTGCTTGAAGTCTAATATCTTGATAGGCTTCTCTTTATAAGATAAGTTCTTCTTCAGTTCCAAATCAACATGTTGGATAATGTGCGAAGGGTTATACACATACTTCCGAAGCATAGATACATGGAACACATCGTGAATACCAGTTAACTGTGGTGGTAGGGCCAATCTATAGGCAACTTCACCTACCCTCTCTAAAATCTCGAATGGGCCAACAAACCTTGGGCTTAACTTGCCTCGAATTCCAAATCTTCTGATTCCTCTTGATGGTGACACTTTCATAAATACATGATCCCCAATATGAAATTCTAGCTCCCTTCTTCTGTTATCTGCATAGCTCTTTTGTCTAGACTGGACGTCCTTCAAATGGTCTCTGATAACTTGAATGTTCTTCGACGATTCTGAGATAAGATCTGGCCCGAGCCATTGCTTTTCACTAATTTCTTCCCAACAAAGAGGGGATCTACAACTCCTGCCATACAAGGCTTCAAACGGTGCCAACTGAATGCTGGATTGATAACTATTATTGTATGTAAATTCAATCAAAGGTAAATGTTCATGCCAACTGCCTCCAAATTTGATTACACAGGCTCTTAACATGTCTTCAACAATCTGATTTGCTCTCTCAGTCTGCCCGTCAGTCTGAGGGTGAAAAGCTGTACTGCAGTTCAAGCGAGTGCCTAATGATGCTTGTAGTCCTTTCCAAAAGTGAGATGTAAACCTGGGGTCTCTGTCAGATATGATGGACACAGGCACTCCATGTAATCTTATTATTTCTTTCACATACAGGGCCGCCAAAATATCCACAGTCCACCTTGACTTAATAGGCAAAAAGTGTGCAGACTTCGTTAGTCGATCAATGATCACCCAAATTCCATCGAGGCCTCCTCGTGTTCGGGGTAAACCCATAATAAAATCCATACCGACACTTTCCCACTTCCATTGTGGTATTTCAAGAGGCTTTAATTTCCCAGCAAGCTTGAAATGCTCTGCTTTTACTTGTTGACATACTAAACATCTGTTCACAAAATCGGCCACTTCTCTTTTCATGTTTGGCCACCAGAAAGTTCTCTTCAAATCTATGTACATCTTTATAGCTCCTGGTTGTATAGTATACTTAGATCTGTGCGCTTCTTAAAAAATCTTCTTCTTTATTTCCATGGAATCAGGGACACAAGTTCTCCCTCCGAACAACAATCTCCCATCAACAGCTAACATAAAATCGGGTCGACTAGCCATCTGTTCTCTAATTTCAACGAGCACATGGTCATTAACCTGCAACTGCTTAATTTCTGCTAGTAATTCTGAATGAAGCTGGACATGAGCCACCAAGATTCGGTCTTCCTTTTCTGTAATATCTAAATTGGCAAACTGCTCTAACAACTTCCACTCATGAAGCATCAAACTGGCTAGTCTAGCCGTCGGCTTCTTGCTTAAAGCATCTGCTACAACATTCCCTTTTCTGGGATGATATTCAATGGAGAAGTCGAAATCCTTTAAGTACTCTAGCCACCTTCTCTGTCTCATATTCAACTTCTTTTGAGAAAATAGATATTTTAAGCTCTTATGGTCTGAGTACACGGTGAAAGTTTCTCCATAAAAATAATGCCTCCATATCTTAAGAGCAAACACAACAGCTGCTAATTCCAGATCATGCACATGATAATTGTCTTCATATTTTTTCAACTGCCTGGAGGAATAAGCTATCACTCTCCCTCGTTGCATCAATACACAACCTAAACTGATTCCCGAAGTATTGGTAAAAACTTCAAAACCTCCTTCACCTAAGGGTAAGGCCAAAACTGGGGCAGTGGTCAAACACTCCTTCAAAGTCTGAAAACTCTTCTCACAATCATCAGTCCACTCAAAACAATTCTCCTTGCGAGTTAACCTCGTCAAAGGCACTACAATCTTGGGAAAAATCCTTGATGAACCTTCGGTAATAGCCTGCTAAGCCTAAGAAACTTCTGATCTCAGTTACATTCAAAAGTCTTTCCCAATTACGTACAACCTGAACTTTAGAAGGGTCTATCGCAATTCCCTCTTTAGAAATAATGTGACCTAGAAAAGATACCTCTTGCAACCAGAACTCACATTTATTAAACTTGGCATATAGCTGATGCTCTTTTAATATTTGCAACGCCATTCTCAAGTGCCTTTCATGCTCCTCCTTGCTCCTCGAATATATCAGAATATCATAGATAAGTTCCACGACCCACTAATCCAAGTAGGGCCGAAACACACTATTCATTAGCTGCATAAAAGCTGCAGGAGCATTAGTTAGTCCAAACGGCATCACCACAAATTCAAAATGCCCATACCTGCTACGAAATGTCATCTTAAAAATATCTTCATCTTTTATCCTCAACTGATGATACCCAGACCTGAGATCAATCTTTGAGAAGTACTGGGCTCCAGATATCTGATCAAATAACTCATCGATCCTTGGTAATGGGTACTTGTTCTTCACGGTGAGCTGATTCAACTGACGATAATCGATACACAGCCTCAAGGAACCATCTTTCTTCCTTACAAAAAGAACAAGAGCACCCCATGGGGAAGTACTCGGATGAATGAACCCTCTTTCTAGCAAGTCTAACAACTACACCTTCAATTCACTTAACTCAGCAGGGGACATACGATAGGGCGTTCTCGAAACAGGTGAGGCGCTAGGAATCAGATCAATAGAGAAAACAACCTCCCTTTCAGGGGGAAGACCTGGTAATTCATCTGGAAATACCTCCAGAAAATCTTGAATAATAGGGATATCCTTCAACTCCACTTCCTTCTTATCAGTTAAAGACATCAAAGCCAAGAATGCTGGACACCCCTTTCTTAACAACTTATCATCCCGAAGTGCCGAAATGAGTGGCACGGACTTGGATAGCCTAGAGCCAGAGAAAGAATGCTCCGGACGTCCAGGGAAAGACACTACTCCTGACTTATAATGAACACTAGCACCATGCTTAGATAACCAATCAGCCCCTAAGATTACATCATAATCTTTCATCTTCATGCATACTAAATCAGCAGATAAATTACAACCATTGACCAAAACTTCACTAGAAGGATAATAATATTTAATCTCGGATCCCGAACCAATAGGGGTGGATATCATAAGATGAGAATCCAATAGCACCGGTTCCACAGATAAAGTCTTAGCAAATTTCAGAGATATAAAAGAATGAGTGGCTCCAGTGTCAAAAAGTACAAATGCCGGCTTGGAAAGAATAGTAAGAGTACCTTTGACAATACCTCCTTCCTCGGTAGTCTGGGTCTCGGTCTTTGCCTCCTCGAGAGCTTGGAGCCTACCTTGCCGCTTGAAACTTCCTTACGACTTATCAGATGCTGCCGGTTCATTAATAAGGGGACATTCTGGAATTCGGTGGTCCCTGCTACCACACCTCAAGCAAGCGCCTAACTTGTGCCAACACTCTTCCATCTTGTGACCTGGACGGTCACAATACTTGCAAACTACCTTGGACGACACAGCTGGTCCAACCTTCTTCTCGCCTTCCCTGGGTTTCTTATTTTTTGAAAAACTCGGCCCGCCATTGGGTCTCTTCTGACCATTACCGGGTCTGAAGTTCCCAGAACTAGTAGTCTATTCCTTCTTCTTATCCCGACCTCTTATCCGGTCAGTCATTTCCATCGTGTCCTCCAAAACTTGTGCTTTCCTTACTATCTCGGCATAGATATGGATTTCCAAGGGTGCCAATTGATTGATGTACTGAAGCTTCAAATCGTTCAAAAATCTTTTAGCCTTCATTTTCTCAGTGGACACCAAGTGTGGGGCATACTTACATAATATGAAAAAATGGGCTTCATATTCCGCAACCGACAAGTTTCTTTGTTTCAAAGTAGCAAACTCAGTCGCTTTCTTCTCCTGCACCCGATCTGAGAAGTACTTGCTATTGAAAAACTCCTTGAACTCGTCCCATGTGGCACGCCTATTCCCAAGCGTGGCTTCCACAGCTTCCCACCAAGCACGAGCATCGCGTTCTAATTGGAAAGTTGCTAACAGGACGCGATTCTGATCTCCCCACTGCATAACCCTGAAGATTCTCTCCGTCTCCTTCATGCCTTGAGAGTTTCGATGCCTTGAAAGTTTCGATTAGAACGTGGGGGATTCATGCCTTGAAAGTTTCGATGTAGATTGCCTGCTCCTTGTTGTCCGTCGCCTTGAGCTACTTGCTGCAAAGCTTGGGTCAGGCCCTGCAGTGTACGTTGCATGTCTCGCCATTGAGCACGTTCTGCCGCCATCACGGAAAATTCCTACAACATAAAAGAAGTGATTAAGAATGTTCCATTAAATCTATCATCTTATAGCTAGTTAATTAATCTTAAACCAAGTCTCTACCCAACTCACTTGGTCGGATTTTGACTTTACCAACGTTAAAGGTTCTATAACACTACTAGAAAACCTAGGCTCTGATACCACAAAAACTGTCACGCCCCGATGCGGAAAATCGGAACGTAGCAGTTTGTATCAATCATGTCAATCAGAGCATACATTGCCACAAGAGACTAACCACCAGGCTAATATTAAAGAAACAATTAACCCAACTTTATTAATAATCAAAATAAAAAGTATTCACTTACACCCGACTCCTTGTGGACTTCTAACTTATACATAATATATCAACTCTATATAACAACTTAACACAATCTAACTTGACTTGATCAAAATCTCTAAATGGCTCGCTCCTAGAATCACTCGTTCCCGTCCCCATCAGAGCGTATGTCCTCATCCGAACTACCTGAAAAGGATTGGAAAGTAGGGGTGAGCAAAGCTCAGTAGGATTTTATATCTCTATCATCAGGTAAAATTAAAATGATTAACCATTCAATTATAAATAATATTTGCAATAGAAACAATGATAAACAATGGCAAGAGATAGATAGGAAAAGAATACGAATAAGAAATGTCAAGTGATAAGCAGAGACAAGTATAGCAAGAACTTTCATGAAATTGCTCGAAAATGATAAATGGAGTTGGCCACATCAAGCACGCATATCATGCCACACAAGAATTTCAAGTAATTGAGTAAAAAGTGGAATGTCTTAGACCAATCACGCTAGTCATGCACTTCGGTGCAATGCCACACCTTGTCATTACAAACTCCCCGGGGCACAAGTACTTTCGGGCGCTCCTCCCAAGACCAGATCGGGCCCTTTATGATGTGTTGGCGTTGAAGGGTTGGATCATAGATCCTTGTCTAGACATTCATCACATTAAATGGCCAAGAGTTCCAAGGTTTAAGCTCACGAACTTACTTCTAAGATCAAGAGAAATTCCCATAAAAAATGGGAATGACATCAAGTAGAAGGACAAGGATGCAAACAAGGATCATGCATGATACCACAGTTCAAGGCCAAGCTTGATAACTGCTTCATGATAATAAACAAGGGGAATATAAGAACGTCGGGAATACAAGAATATCCTACTTATGACGGTCGATAACTGGGCTGTTACAGGAACGTGACGGTCTTACACAAGGCCGTTACGATGATGTGACGGTCCAATCTTGGGCCGTTACAATACACAGATTAGTCCAACTTGAACTGGCCCAAAAACACGATTCAAACTACGTTCATGGGTTTAGGTCTTTAGGGTACAACCTGCACGGCGTCCTGGTGGGAATCCCAGGCTCACGGGGTCTTATGGAGGTCTCATAATAGTGGTCCTAGTCCGACAAAAGAAATATCCGGCGGAGAGTCCCATCTATTACAAGAATTAAGGCTAATAACATAGCAAGAAGTCATACTAAAACATAGCAAGTCCCTGGTTAAAACGCATGAATTAAAGTTTAAAAATGCCCTGCCAGAAGAATGTGATGGTCTATATAAGGGGCATTACAAGTATGTAACGGTCCATAGTAGGTGCGTTACGTTTCAGAAAATAAATAGGTAAAATCTTAAAAATTTTAAAACACAGGGGCATGTGACGGTCTGTCGTGGGGCCGTCAGGCTCATGTGACGGTCTGTCGTGCGGCCGTCATATTGTAACGATCTCTGGAAGATGCGTCACATAAACCTGGGAACCCGCCAATGACGAACTAGACATGTTACACCAAAAACCTCGATTTCTCATGATAGAATGAACAATTTTAGGGCAACTACTGCCGTTGGAAAGAGCATAAAATTTCATACAAGATAGCATGCTTTGATTTCGATCTAAAATAATAAGATTCAACCTTTAACTAATAATCATGAAAGTTGCCCTTTTGTATACCTCGGAGTAAAACATGAAATTCAAATAATATGGCGAACAAAAATTGGGCAATTAGGTATCAAAAGAAAGGGCTTTGAGAGACACACAAGATGGTATTATTAAATTCTTGTTTGGCCTAAGAGACACCTACCTTTCGCTCAAAGAAAAGAAGGACTAGAAGAGAGGTCGCCGAAACCCTAGGTACGACTCCTGGAATGCCCAAATTCTCCCTCGTCCGGTCACGATCGGCTGCGCCACCCGCCGCTGGTGCAAATAGGGTTCTAGAGCATCGAAAGCCCTCAATAAATAGAACCTATAGGGACTCCTAGCGATCGAATTTGGTTGAATAGTCCAATGGTGAAACTCCGGCGAAAACTTCGGATAAGGTTCTAATCCACTGTCGCCGCCGCCAGTAGAAGCCTCTAGACTTAGGGTTTTCGAAGAGAAAGCAAGGACCTAACAATGGGCTAGGGTTTGGCTCAAATTGGAACACAATTGGGCTTGAATTGGACCCAAAACGTGATGGTTAAATTAGGTCTTCTAACCCACAAAAAATAGATAAAAACGTGAAATTGGGCCTTCACGAATTTTAATTTGGGCCTTTACCTTAAAGACAAAGTTGTTACAAATTCAATTTTACACTAGATTCATATTTTTCTAGATTTTTAATAATTTCTTTAGAGGTTGAGCCAATAAATAATTAACTTATGTGGAAATATTATAATAATAAAAATGCAGGATGCAACAGGACGCCTGATGGGAATCAACACCGGGCACTAATATTTCATTTTTGCATTTGTATACTTTTGTTTGCATTTATATCCTTAGGCTAATTGGGTTTGTAATTATATGGCAATTATAAGCGAATATGATAGTCCTTAGGAATCTTTGGGTTTCTTTGCAAAAAGCCAGTAGGTCCAGCAGGGTCTCCCACCCTCTTTCTCATTGGTCCACCTAGGTTCTAGGGCCCACAGGGCTAGTCTTTGGTCCATAGGAGAAGATTGGCCAAGGTAGAAAATTCCAATTTGCCTTCTTGCCATGAAAGGGGCGCACCCCCCTTCTTTCCCCATTCAACCACCACATGTTGTTGCATCCCTACGGTTTTGATGATGTCTCACACTATAAATCAATCGGTTTCTATCAATAGTTTAATTCATGCTTCATGTAGGACAGTGCAGTTCATATGGTTGTCATATAGACATGCATTACTTGTTCAAGTCCATACTCTGTCAACATAGTCTGGACAGTAGTGGGTCGACCCATCTGGAGTCTGTACATCGCATTTGTCAAAGGCATTGGAAGTCTATACATTGACTCTCTGTTCATGCATTCATCGAACAAGTCTATACACTCATGGCATTTCTATAACGTTTGTTCTTCAATGTCTGTACATTGGCCTTCACTTGAAGTCTATACATTGGTCTTCACTTCAAAGTCTACACATTGGCAAAGTCTATGCATCGTTCACATTGCTTCAAGTCTATTCAGCCTTAACGAAAGCTCTGCAAGTCTATACAGCCATTTCCAATTCTGTACATTGGATAACCTTCCAAGTCTATACACTGTCCTGTGGCCTTCAAACATTTCAAGTCTGTTCATTGCTGTTTTGGCCAAGTCTGTACATCCGTTTGCCTGACTTCATATTCAAAGTATGTACATCCTTCTGTTGAAATTCTAAGTCTATACATCAGTCTGTTTGAGCAAGTATGTACAGCGGTTGCATTCATTGGAAGTCTATACATTGGGGTCCTTTCCTACGTTGCACTTCAAAGTCTAGACATTGCACTGTAGGTTGCTTAGTTGAAGTCTATACATTGCTGATCGAACGTAAGTCTATACATTCCAACCTTTTCCTACGTTCGATGCTTTAGCTACACCCTAAGTCTCCACATTGGCAAAGTATATACATCGCTTATGCAAGTCTATACAGCCATCGCATTCATTGATATCAAGTCTACACACTGCATATAGGCAAAGCCTGCACATTGGTAGAGTCTGTATATCCTCTAGGAGCCTCAAGTCTATACAGTGGTAAACTCTGCACATTGTGCTTTAAAGATCACCAAGTCTATACATTGCTCACAGCACACACGTTCAAAGCCTGAAGTCTGTACAACCTTGACAAATGCTCCTAAGTCTATACATCGCAAAGTCTACACATCGCTGTGTTCAAGCCTTTCAAGTCTATACATTGGCTCAAGCGTTCCAAGTCTGTACACTGGTCCTCAAGCTTACCAAGTTTGTACATTGGCCTTCAAGACTTTCAAGTCTGTACAGCCTGATTTGTCGTTTAGAGTTCAAAGTCTATACATCGTGGGCTTCAGTTCTTCGAGTCTATACATCCTTCAAGGGCCAAGTCCATACACTGTCTCGCTCACATCTTCAAGGGTGATTGAGCATCGTGAAGTCTGATTGAGCATCGTGAAGTCTGATTGAGCACCGTGAAGTCTATATAGTGTCTGAGCATCGTGAAGTCTATTCAGTGGATGAGCATTGTAATGTTTATACATTGGTTAGGCTCGTTCATGTAGCGTTCATCTCAAGTCTGTACACTGCCTTTCACATGCACTCATTCATCAAGTCTGTACTGTCCCTTGGTTGCAAGTCTATACACTCGATTGCTTTATGCATTACCAGAAGTCTACACATCCCCCTCAGCTATGTAATGCATAAGTTTTCAAGTACATACACTGAGGATGCTGAAGGCCCTCAAGTGTATACATTCTCACATTGTACACACTTATTCATTTGTTGCTTCTAAAGTATATACACTCGTTGTTATAAGCCTGAACTAACTAATTCGATTCATTTCTTTTGTTTCTGTCTGCAGGTGACTCAGGTTAATGATTGGGCACGTGAACCGAGGAAGATGCCTGGCACGTGATCTGACGATGCTCTGGAAAAGGAGGGAACGAGACCCACTCGTGTGAAGTCTTGGAATTCAGGTCGGATGCCATATAAAAAGGTGACTTCAGCGAACAGGAGAACTGAACGAAAAAAAAAAGGAAGGCTGAAGTGAAGAATCCCTGAGCAGAAAGAGAGAAGAGAGAGCCTCCACGTTCCAGAGAAAAGACAGAGAGAAGAATTTGAGAGATACGAATTGAGAGAAAAATCCTTGAGAGATAGAAGAAATCGTGCTGTGAAGATTTGCTTCTTCGGAAGCTACATTTGTTTTTTGGTTTTTCAGAAACGATTGTCATTCATCGTTGGTATTGTTTTCATTTCTGTCTTCATTTCTTCATTTCTGATTCCGAATTGTTACCCTCTAGTGTTTGGAGGAAGGGAGTGTTACTCCAGTTCCCCTCTAGGCTGCAGAGGAAGAGAGATCTGTGATCTCTGGTTTTGCCAGTGATGGACTATCACTAGCAGGTTCCCTCCAGGTTGGAGGAAGGGAGAGCCATCTCCGGTTCTGGTCTTGCTGGTTGCAGGTCCAGGAGTCAAGCTCTGTGGGTAGCAGAGTTTGGTTGAGGGATTTGTTTCCCTTGGTTGTTCAAGCTGTGTGGCAGCATCTTGTTCGCAGACTGAGTCTGCAGTTTTCTAGCAGTGGCTAGTGGAATCCTCACTCTAGTTGGAGTGAGGGGTGGATGTAGATTGTGGACTACAATCGAACCACCTTAAAATCTTTTGTCTTCTCTGTGGTTTGCTATTATCGATTGTGCTCTCCATCTGCTTGGCATTATGTTTGACTGTGGACAATCTTTTTCAATCGGACCTTCTTATTCTGTCTTAGTTATTCACCGTGTTAGCCATATTGTTTTGCTGTATCTGAAGGGTCAAAATTCGAAGTAGTGATTTTCCGCTGAAGTTTTCTAAATCGGGAGTGATCTATTCATCCCCCCCTTCTATATCACTCTTCCCTGCGCTAACATTTGGTATCAGAGCAGGTTTGCATCATGTGGACGAACGGTCAGGGAAATGCTAATGGTCCTAGAAGCTTCATGCCTGAAGGTCAATTCATTAGTCGCCCTCCATTTTTTGATGGTAATGACTATCTCTTTTGGAAGAACAGGATGGAAGTGTTTATCAGGGCATAGAGCCACAAGCTGTGGAGGGTAATTACTGTTGGGCCGTATGATCTGCCACCGAACGAGGACGCGTGGATAGATGATCATGTCAAGCTATCTTCACTCAACTGGACGGCGCTGAACATCATCCAGTGTGCTGTTCACCCAGAGGAATATGCCCGTATATCTGTCTACAGGACTGCCAAGCGAATGTGGGATGAGCTGCAATTAATCTACGAAGGTACAGCTCAAGTGAAAGCCTCGAAGGTAAACCTCTACACCTCTAAGTATGAATTGTTTAGGATGAATGCAGAGGAGAATATTATTGAAATGTATGCCAGGTTGTCCTTGATCACAAACACTCTTAAGGGGATAGGGAAGGATCTAGCTGAGGCAGATATAGTCAGGAAAATTCTTAGATCTTTGTCCCTAGCATGGCACACTACGGCCATAGTGATAGAGGAGTCAAAAGATCTGACGACCTTGACAGTGAATGAACTCATAGGATCCCTCATGACCTATGAGATGAATTTCAAAGGAGGTGGTGAAGGAAGTGATAGGAAGGGTAAGAATGTAGCTCTCAAGGCATCCCACAACAAGAGTAGCAGTAGCAGCAGTAGCGGTGAGTCCGATGGTTTTTTCGATCTCGACCAGAAGGAGCAGGCAATGCTCACTCGACAGTTCAGTAAATTTTTAAGGAGTAAGGGGAAGACCTTTAGGAGGAAGAAGCCATACTCCTTTAACAAGAATGTTGAATCTACCAATCATAAGGATAGAAATTCTAAGAGACTGACTTGTTTTCACTGTAACAAACAGGGACACATGAAAGGCGAATGCCCAGATCTCCATAAGAAGGGTCCTTACTTTCAGAAGAAGAGCTCAAAGGTGCAGAAAAATAAGAAGCCACAGGCGATGGTCTGCACGTGGAGCGAGGAGGAAGAAGATCCCGAAGACACTTCCTCAGAGGAGTATGAAGAAGGAATTTGCCTTATGGCAAATAGCGAAGAGGAGGTAATAAATGTCTTTGAAAATTTCTCTATTGATGTCTGGAAAGATGCTTATGGTGAATTGTTAGACAAGTTTAATTCTCTCAGTAAAGAGCATAGGGTCCTCAAAAGAAAATTTAATACTAATGTTGAAGAACAAACCCAGGTCTGTGAGGAAAATCAGAAACTAAAAGAGCAACTAGAAGAAATGACCTCACTAAGAAAAGAAAATGCTAAGATCAAGGGAGAAAACCAGGAGAGTCACACCCAGCTCAATGAACTGAAAACTAAAATTGAAGAAAGCCTGAATGAAATTAGAGTGAACTCAGAGAAATATGAAGCTGTTAAGATAGTGAATGCTGAACTGTTAAAAATTTCTGAGTCACTACAAAAAGAGCTGGAAGACAAATAAAAAGTTTTGGAAAGATTTGTTCAGGGGAAAACTAGTCTGGATGCTATTCTAGGGACAAGGGTTAACTTCAATAAGGAGGGTCTAGGCTATGACCCAACTAACAAGAGACCCCTACAATTCAAGTGTCACGCCCCGAGCGCGGAAGGAACCCAGGAGAACGCGACGAGTTTATATCAATCATGTCAATCAGAGCAAGTAGAATTTCGACATCAAAATAGAGTGCGCCATAAGATGAGCTTTTGAAACATAATCAAACACTGATACCAGTGATAATAACAAACCCATAAATAAAGTCACATACTCCAAGACTTAACAATACGAACCAGGCCCATGAGCCTTAACTATTACAACACATTGACATAACACCATATCCAACGACAACACTCCTAAGAATAAACTAAGGACGACAAGACACGATAAGTGGTAGTAGCACGATGCTTGCAGATTCTACGCTCGTCACTCTTGCTCCTGCCCATCCGAGTCCGAGTCATGGTCCGTATTACCTGAAAAGTTTGGGGACAAGAACTTGATGAGCGAACGCTCAGTAGGAATTATATCTCAAGAACTAGCAATTGGTTTAAGTATTTAACTTTTTCAAATGAAAATGCAAGTCTATATGTAAAACATGTAAAATAAAATGTTATGGAATTGAACAGGATAACGAGAGGAAATAACATATGCTGTTGATCCAAGATAGGGAATTTCAAGTATTCAGATATTTGAATGAGTACCAAGTATATCAACAAAGTCTTTCATGTCGTGAAATAATGGCTATTAACAAGCAAGTACTTTGCCCATTCCGGGCCACGCAAGTCATGTCAAGTCAATCAAGTCAAGCACGCAAGAGAGAGATAGAGATATAGTGGAGATGTCGTAGATTCAAGCAAGTACTTCGGTGCAATGTCACACCATGATCAATATAACTCCCATGGGCACAAGTACTTTCGGGTGCTCCTCCCAGGACCAGATCGGGCCCTATATGCGCTGACATTGTTACATGTAATATCTAGACAACCACTTTATGTATAGCCATGGAATTCCAAGAACAAACTCATGTAAGATATCAAGATAGATTTGTGGATAGGTTCCACGGAATTCAAGGAAATAGCTTTTAGCGTTCAACAATCGCTAATGATGGTATAATCATGAGTGTCGATAAAACTGGGTAGATTTAGTTCCCCAATTGGGTACCATAACAAATAGGTATCCATATACATGGATGGTCACCCATTTGATATAGAATTGAGGTCCACAAGAACAGCATATCAATGATATGATGTCCACATTCCATTAAGAATATACTCATGATATCCACATAGCATATCATGAGGGCCGGTATACCATGTTTCTAAAGAGTGACATGGCAAAATAGTGTAAGGGTTTTTATGGTACAACCTGCTCAATCAGCCTTGAGGGAATCCAAGGCTCGAGGAGTCTTACGGAGGTCTCTATGACTAACTTGCTAGTCCAAAGGAACGGAATGTCTAATGGAGAGCTTGTAGGTCACCGAGAATTGAGGGGTAATGCGATAACCATCGTGAAATATGGGACTATATTCACGGAATGGAACATAGTGCCGATATATATATAACATGTATATATAGATATAGAAAACCCTCGGTTCACAGAAAGCAGTATGAAATAATTACACAGGAAATTAGTGACTTAATCTAAGTCATTACTTATCAAATTAACGCCTTTTACAGGGGCGTTTATTTAAAGTTTGACGACTTATACAGGGGTCGTCCATTATATAATTCTATTTTGCAGGAATTTCTATATTCTGGAATTTTAACAAAAATGTGCCTTCGACAGGGGCGTTACTTTTAAATTAGCGCCCTTTGCTGGGGCGTCAGTTCTATAAGAGACGGCCTGTATCAGGTCGTTAATTCAAGTTCATCCAAGATTTAACATGAACAGTGAAAATTTCCAGATAATACAATTTTGGGACAACAAGTTACATGGTCAGGACAAGAAAAATAGCAGGATTCAAGGGGTATAATCATGCATTAGATTGGATTCATGGTTTCATAGATATAAAATTTTTAAACATGAGTATTTAATAATTTCAAAGAATTGACGACTCCTAGGCAGGGCGTCAGATCTTGAATTAGCGCCCTAGGCTGGGTCGCTTCTTTTAAATTAGCGCCCTTGGCAGGGTCGCTTATTTTAAAATCTTACAGAACCTTTGAAAACGCAATAAGACTATATGCATGAGATCATGGATGATATTATTACATAATCTATGCTAGTTTGGGCTACGTTTCTTGAGAAAACCTACAATATGATCATGATTTATGCTTGTTTGGGCTACGAGACTTGAGATAACCTACCTCTGTGGATGATCTGGTGAATAGGATGAAGGTCTGAAGCTTTTACGATGGTCTGTCTCAAACAACAGCAGGATGAAGAATGCACTTCGTGGTTCACATGTGGAAGAAAATGATGACGATGAATGCCCGTGGTCTAGTGCAAGCCTCAGCAAGATGACGGGGGAAGCAGAGGAACGCCTTCACACGTTCGTCAGCAGGAAGAAGAATGAAGAAGAGGGAGCTCCCCTTCACGTTGCAGTCAACAGGAAGAAGAGGAAGAAGCCTTCCTTACTTGCATTCGCAGCAGCAGGATGGCATCGATTCAGCAGTAATGTTGCTACGATCGACGGAGACGTAGTTTTATAGGGTTGTGTGGGTTTTGGGGGATTCAAATGCTCAGATACGGAAGGGATTTTTTGATCAAGATTGGTAAGGTTTTAAACCTACTATGCATGGACCTCACCCCTTCCAAGATAGTAGCCGCCTACTCCCATTTGCATCGGAGAACCCTAACACAGGCCATGCAGCGAACGAGCATGGCTTAATTTAACTCTCGGGGAAAGAGACGTCTGAGACAAGAGCGTCTTTTCATTAAGTAGCGCCCTCACCAGAGGGCGTGTTTTTATAAAATGACGCCTTAACTAGGGTCGTCTTTTACATTTTCCATATTTTGGCGCTAAATTTCTATTTTTTTCTTGGTATGAATTAGCGCCCATGATCAGGGTGTTATTTATACAACTAACTCCTTAAGAGAGGGCGTTATTTAATTAGCGCCTTAAGGAAGGGCGTTATTTCTTTTTGGTCCAATTTTATGTATTTCTCTTGGATGGTTTTACGTTTATTAAGTACCTCTAATCATATATATCAATTATTTTTATTCGTTTGGAATATTTTATTCCTTATTAATTATCTGGGGCCTTACATCAAGACCATCACCTTCTACCCAGAGAAGAGAAAAGAGAAGCTGGACACACCATCCAGCTCAAACAGCAGTAAAGGAGCTCAATGTTTGAAGGAAACTTTAAAGAACACTACTGGTCAACCATTTAAAATGGGAATGAATTTTGTGAAGAACTTCACTAAGCCCACTCATCAGAACATAAATGGTAAATGGACCAAGCAAGTGGATTAGAAGAAAAACTGGAATTACTACAATCAGATGGGTCCAAACAGGACCTACTGGAGAAATAATTATCATCTTCAAAAATCTGTTAATCAACAAGCTCACAGGAGATTTCCTAGGAATGGGAAGCCTAATGAATGGAATAGAGCTTATTTCTCCAGACCAGCTGGACTTAATTTCAATAAACTAGAAGTAAAGGTGCCAGAGAAATCCATGCTGAAGCAAATCTGGATACCTAAACATTGGATCAGAGATTTGAACAATGTCTTTGGACCCAACTCATCTTGGGTTCCAAATCACTTTGCTTAATTTTATTTGTGTAGGTCGGCCTGGCAACTGAAGACAACAAGTGGTACCTCAACAGTGGCTGCTCCAAGCACATGACAGGAGACCGATCCAAGTTCAGCAAGATAGAGATGAAGGTAGGGGGTCTGGTCAAGTTTGGAGGAAAGAACAAAGGTAAGATAATTGGAGTTGGCACAGTAGGTAAGACTTCCACAAACTCCATTGAAAAAGTTCTACTTGTGGAAGGTCTTCAACACAACCTGATTAGCATTAGTCAGTTATGTGACAAGGGTCACAGGGTTGTGTTTGATGATGATTCATGCAAAATCTTTGAAATAAATTCTGATGTGGTTAAATTTGTAGCCAACAGGATTAATAATGTTTACATGGTAGGCTTAGATGAGGAATCTGAATCTAATATATGTTTATCTGCCAATTCTGAAAATGATGCCTTTGAATGGCATAGACGTTTAGGCCATGCTAGCTTTACTACTTTAAATAAATTGGTCAAGCATGATTTAGTTATAGGCATGCCTAGAATTAAATTCAATTCTCTTTCAAAATCATGTGATGCCTGTGCTCTAGGCAAACAGACCAGGAATTCTTTCAAGCTAAGATCTGAGCCATTGTCCTCTAGACCAATGGAACTTCTCCATATGGACCTTTTCGGTCCTACTAGAACTCAGAGTCTTAATGGGAACAGGTTTGGCTATGTCATCATAGATGACTTCTCTAGATATTCATGGATCTTTTTCTTTACAAATAAAAATGATGCATTTCAAAAGTTTAATCAGTTTTTTAATAAGGTCAAACAAGAAGGAAAACACAAGATCTGTTCTATTCAATCTGACCATGGAGGTGAGTTTGAAAACTCCATCTTTTCTGATCATTGTGAAAGAGAGGGACTAACACACAGATTCTCTTCTCCCAGGACACCTGAACAGAATGGAATTATAAAGAGAAGAAATAGAACTGTTGTGGAGATGGCCCAAACCATGCTAATTGAAAGTCAATTACCAAGGAGGTTCTGGGCAGAGGCGGCCAATACAGCAACTTACATAATAAACAAGGCCATGGTAAGACCCATTCACAAGAAAACACCCTATGAGCTTCTAAAAGGTAAGAAACCAAACTTGTTTCATTTCAGAATTTTTGGAGCTAAATGCCTTATTCATAACAATGACAAGAAAGATTTAGATAAGTTTGAAGCTAAAATCTCCCCTGGAATATTTTTAGGATACTCTGAAGTGTCTAGGGCATATAGGGTCTTTAATATTTCAAACCAGAAAGTTGAAGAGTCTCCACACATCATTTTTAGTGAAAAGAAAGGTGTCACTAACATTGAAAATGTTGACAGGGATTCCAATCATGATGGGGAATTCCTAGAAGACCAAGAAGAAGAGAAGACTCAGCCGAGTGGAACAACAAATCCTCCCAACCAGGAAGAGCCAAGAGAAACAGGTGAGTCTTCAATAAATGTTAGATTTCTTAAAGATCATCCGATAGATAATGTCTTAGGCAATCTTGAAGATCCTCTTCGAACTAGGTCTCATTTTAGGAATGTGAATAATGAAGACTTAATTACTTTAGTCTCACAAATTGAACCCAAATCAGTAGAAGAGGCCTTAGCTGATCAAGCTTGGGTCAATGCTATGTGTGAGGAATTGGGCCAGTTCAAAAGTAATAATGTCTGGGAACTTGTTCCAAGACCAGATAATGTTAATATCATAGGAACTAAGTGGGTGTTCAAAAATAAAATGAATGAAGATGGAATCATTTCTAGGAATAAGGCCAGATTAGTAGCCAAGGGCTACTGTCATGAATTTGGTGTAGATTTCGATGAATCCTATGCACCTGTTGCTAGGATGGAAGCTATAAGATTGTTGCTTGCTTTTGCATGTTCAAAGAATATAAAACTCCAACAAATGGATGTTAAAAGTGCCTTTTTAAATGGAGTCATTAAAGAAGAGATTTTTGTTGAACAACCCCCCGGATTTCAATTCTCTCCTCAACCTAACTAAGTTTTCAGGTTAAACAAAGCCTTGTATGGTCTAAAGCAGGCTCCTCGAGCATGGTATGAAAGATTGACTGAATTTCTGATCAGCAAGGGCTACAAAAGAGGTAAAGTTGATCAAACCTTATTTACCAAGGGTACAAATAAAGATCTCATCATAGTTCAGGTATATGTAGATGACATTGTATTTGGATCAACTAAGCATGAACTATGTGATGAATTCTCTAAAATGATGTCTACTGAATTTGAGATGAGTTTGGTTGGTGAACTAAAGTACTTTCTTGGCTTGCAGGTACAACAGTCAGAGGATGGATGCTTCATCAACCAGACCAAATACACAATGGAACTATTCAAGAGGTTTGGTAGGGAAAACCTGAAGCACATTACAACACCCATGGGTACCAATACCTCATTGGATACAGATGAGACAGGTAAAGAAGTAAATGCCAAGCTCTATCGAGGTATGATTGGATCTCTTCTTTACTTGACAGCTTCTAGACCTGATATACAGTTCAGTGTAGGAATGTGTGCAAGGTATCAGTCTAGACCTATTGAATTACATTTAACTGCAGTGAAAAGAATTTTCAGATATTTGTCAGCTACTCATTCTCTTGGTTTATGGTTTCCTGCATCACACACATTTAACTTAGTTGCATACACAGATGCTGATTATGCAGGATGTAAACTAGACAGGAAAAGCACTAGTGGTCATGGTGAATTTTTGGGTGGGTGTTTAGTGTCTTGGGGTTCCAAGAAACAACATTCTGTGGCCCTCTCCACTGCAGAAGCTGAATATGTGGCTGCAGGGAGTTGTGGTACACAAGTCATTTAGATTAAACACCAGCTTCAAGAGTACCAAGTAGACCTGGGGTGCACACCTATCTATTGTGATAATACCAGTGCCATTAATCTTGGCAAAAATCCTGTTTTGCATTCACGCACCAAACACATAGAGATAAGGCATCATTTCACAAGAGATGAGATTTCTAAAAATAACTTTGAACTGAGTCATGTAGGCACTGATAATCAGATTGCTGACATTTTCACTAAACCTCTGGATAATGAAAAATTCACATCACTGAGAAGAGAATTAGGCTTATACAAATTGTCTTAAATGTGAAGTCTGTTCTTTTTGTGAGGGGGAGTTCTGTATGTCTGTTGGTTAGCTTTCAGGAATGCTTTGAGTGAGGGGGAGCTGGTTGAGCTGTGAGAGGAAGAGTTCTTTGACAGATTCAAAAAGATTGACCAGATGTGTGTCATTGCTGATTTTCATGACAGATCTAGTGTGGTTCTCTCAGACAGTAGAATGTCACTTATTTCTTAAGTCTATAAGTCAGTGATACTAAAGTCCAGTTAGAATCTTTCCTCTGGTATTCCTTCAGAGATCTGGATTAATTGTATAAAGTATACCTTCCTACATTGTCAATGATTCTGGTTCAGGCCAAAACATGTATGTCTTAATATCTGACCCAATCAGCTTGAAATCTAGACTTCAAGATTCACTTCAAGAAATAGTCCTTCTGGTATTATTTTCAATCATTCCATCTCTTCAACACAAGGGCTTAACTGAACAAACATGTCTTGTTTTGGTCACTGAGAAACTGGGAGCTTCATCAATGTAATGAAGTTTTCTCCTATGTCATGAGGTGTCAAATGCTTAAAATGAATGAAAAGTCATGACAGAGCAATGGTGGCTAGTTGGTGAGTAACTGGGGACTCAGGCCTCTAATCAAGGTGTTTCCTCATGTCAAAAGCCACAGTTACTAACTCTGTTCCTTTAATAAAAAATAAAAGGAGGAAGTAATGAGGTACTCACACTTAGTAACTGGGGATTCAGGCCTCTAATCAAGGTGTCTCCCTAATGTCAATAGAGTGAATTACCAACTTACTCATTGATCTTCTTGAAAATCATCTCAAAAAACTCCTTGTTGTTATGCAACTAATGGATTGCTTGTCCTCAATACCTTGAGAACACCTCTCTGACTTTGTCTCTTGTTGTCATGTGGGATAGTTGACTGTTCAGCTATATCTGGCCATACTTGTTAACACCTGCTCTAAATCATACATTATGTATGCTGATAAACTTTTCTATCATTCTATTTCTCTATTGTTTACTGGAGTTCAAGAACCTTCACTTGAGTTTAGCACCTCACTTATTCTCTTAAGACTGGCTCGTGCCTTTCTGCCCTAAGAAGTTACTGTACTTCTTCTTCATGTCTCCAGCACTTTCATATATTCTGCATTTCCTTTTGCTGATGTCAAAAGGGGAGAGAGGTTCTGCAATATCTGTAAGTCATGTATTGTCATGAGCTTTGGGGGAGTTGTGTTTATGAGCAGTGGGGGAGAATTCATGTCATGGAAATTTCTGAGAATGAGTTGTGAGGGAGCTGAGAGTGTGTTGTAGGGAGTGCTTAAATCATCTGCATGAGCATGCCTTGAATTTGCTTTGATTGTTGAAACAGCAATTAATTTCCTGTTAAGCTTTGATATTGCATGATTCATAGTGTTGCCATCATAAAAAAGGGGGAGATTGTTGCATCCCTACGGTTTTGATGATGTCTCACACTATAAATCAATCGGTTTCTATCAATACTTTAATTCATGCTTCATGTAGGACAGTGCAGTTCATATGGTTGTCATATAGACATGCATTACTTGTTCAAGTCCATACTCTGTCAGCATAGTCTGGACAGTAGTGGGTCAACCCATCTGGAGTCTATACATCGCATTTGTCGAAGGCATTGGAAGTCTATACATTGACTCTCTGTTCATGCATTCATCGAACAAGTCTATACACTCATGGCATTTGTGTAACGTTTGTTCTTCAATGTCTGTACATTGGCCTTCACTTGAAGTCTATTCATTGGTCTTCACTTGAGGTCTATTCATTGGTCTTCACTTCAAAGTCTACACATTGGTAAAGTCTATGCATCGTTCACATTGCTACAAGTCTATTCAGCCTTAGCGAAAGCTCTGCAAGTCTGTATAGCCATTTCCAAGATTGTACATTGGATAACCTTCCAAGTCTATACACTATCATGTGGCCTTCAAACATTTCAAGTCTGTTCATTGCTGTTTTGGCCAAGTCTGTACATCCGTTTGCCTGACTTCATATTCAAAGTATGTACATCCTTCTGTTGAAATTCTAAGTCTATACATCGGTCTGTTTGAGCAAGTCTATACAGCGGTTGCATTCATTGGAAGTCTATACATTGGGGTCCTTTCCTATGTTGCACTTCAAAGTCTAGACATTGCACTGTAGGTTGCTTAGTTGAAGTCTATACATTGTTGATCGAACGTAAGTCTATATGGAGAGGGGGATTTCCGCAGCCCACCACCAAGGTGGCCCAACAAGGCCTACAAGGTCCAACCGGGCGAGCCCCACCCAAGTGATAGCCCACAGGGCCCACTTTGGGAGAAAAGCCCAATAAATAAAGACTCGAGGAACCAACTCTCCCCGGCGGCCTTCTAGGCTTGGAGGGCTCGAGACAACGGTCAGATCGGATGGAAGGTCCGGTCTAAAGCCCACTCTCCGACCGAGAGAAAGAGGCTCCAGCCGACCTATCCGACCCCACCTTCGCCGGGCCATGCCTATCGCTCGGACACGAGCTAGCATCCCCGTAGCTCGGTGAGACCGCTTGTCTACCTGCAGGTGCGGCCGTTCAGAGTCCTCCGGTAGCGGGAGAGTCATGGGAGCTGCCGAACTCAAAGGGGATAACGCCCCCACGATCCGGCCATGAAAGCCCCCGATGAAGACGTAACTCCCGTCGGGAAGCCCTCAGCTCACCGGACTCTTAAAAGGCGATGCACTATTTAAGTAAGGGAGACCCTCCGGAAGATGGTAAGATGAACTAGCCCTTCACATACCCTAAGCTCCTGGGCACGATTCGCTTCACCCTTGGTGGAGAGGATTCTCGCGCATCAGCTCTCTCCTCCCCTCATTATCGCTTCCACCATCGCTCTACTGACTTAGCCATCGGAGGGTTTTCACCTAGGGAGATCCCCTGGGCCCTCTGATACGTTTCCCTTCTCTTGCAGATTCATCTTCTGGTGATCCACAGCCCGCTCAGGACTCAGCGCGAGATTTCGCCTCTTCATCTGGCGTCGTCTGTGGGAAACGCACGAAGAGTCAAGATGGTGAGGAAAAGCTCAGGGAGGAGATCCGCCGGCGGGGCAGGTAAGGCTGTGGCAGCGGGAGGCGTCCCCCCTAGGGTCTCGCAGAGCCCCCCCTCCAATGCCAGCGTGCCCGCCAACAGGCCACCACCCCCCCCGGCGGAGACAAGGGCACCCCTCGACGGCGGCGCCAACGCCTTCCAAGCCCTCAACGAGAAGATGGACGTCCTCGTAGAGCTCATGAGGGCCCAGGCGGCCCGAGATGCAAGGTCCCGCGCCCCGTCAGGAAGTCCCCCTCGAAGGAGTGCAACGCAGCACACCGCCGGAGGCCGCTTCACCCTCCGCGGCCGACAGCTCCTCCGCAACGATGTCGGAGGACCCTCGCAAGCTCCGCCTGCGGAGCAAGAGGCTTCCTCCACGTCGAGGAAAGGGAAGCAAGGGGCGAAGCCGCCGCACCCGGGCACCAGTGCTCCGGGAGATCGCCATGACGCCCCCCCCAGCCCCACGACACTGCCACAGCCGGAGCTGTCTCTCCGGCTACGAGATTTTGAAAGACGGTTCGCAGAGCAAGAGCGCGCTCTTCGCGCCCTGCAGAAGACCTCTTTCCCGGAGGACGAGGAGAAATCCCCTTTCTCCGAGTACATCTTGAAGGCAGAGGTCTCTCCTAGAGCCTCCATCCCAACCTTCAAGCTCTACGACGGCCAGGGCGACCCAGCCGACCACTGCGACAGCTTCGACGCCCTGGTGACCCTGCATGGAACGTCAGATCCCATCAAATGTCGAGCCTTCGCGGCCACCCTGGTCCAGGGCGCTCAGGCATGGTTCCGAGCCCTCGCCGCGGGGTCCATCCGAGACTTCAGGCAGTTCGGGCGAATTTTCAAGGAGAGCTTCGCCGGTAGCGCCCCCCCAAGGTCGGTAGCGGGGCTCCTGGCTCTCAAACAGGCGCAAGGGGAGAGGCTCCGGACTTACGTCCACCGATTTAAATCGGAAGCCCTTAGGATCCCCCGCCTGGATGTGGCCTCAGCCACAACCGCACTGACCGGGGGCACCCGGGACGAGAATCTCCGCCGCGAGCTTGTCCTCCACCCTCCCTCGACCCTTGCCGAGCTAGTGACTCTGGCATTGCGCCACGCCGAGTGCGAAGAGGTACTCAGCGCCTGCCGAGACACAACCGGCTCAGGTCGGGAGGGGGACAAAAAGCGGACCTCCGAGCCAAACCCTGGCTCGAGCAAGAAGCGCGATCGAGAAGGAGAGCGCAAGAGAAAGTACGAGCGGTATACCCCTTTGACCGCACCAGTCTACGAGATCTATGAAGACATTAAAGACTCGGGACTTCTCCGCCAACCCGAGCCTATGAGGTCGAAGAACCGCAAGCGGGACAGGCATTGCCTGTTCCACGGTGACCACGGGCACCACACCGGAGATTGCCATCAGCTCCAGGACGAGATCGAGCGCCTCATCCGTCTGGGGCATCTAGCCCGGTTCACAACCGGGCACAAAGAAGATCGAGACGCCGCAGAGGAGATCGACAACGCCCCCCGAGGGGTCCACATCAACGTCATCTCCGGCGGAGCGGCATCGGGAGGTGACACCAGCCGAGGAAGGAAACGTCATGCCGAGCGGGCCAGCCGAGCCCTAGAGCCCCCCAAAGGCCCGCCAATGGAGCCCCAGGTCATAGTCTTCTCCGACCAAGACCTGGAAGGGCTGACCCGCATGACGATGCCCTCGTTATCTCGGCCACGATAAATCACTGTAATGTAGACAGGATTTTGGTTGATAATGGGAGCGCCCCCGATGTATTATCTTATGACTGTTTCCTCAAGATGGGGGAAGACCCATCCAAGCTCCACCCGATCCGAACACCCCTGTGCGGGTTTAATGGCCTGGCCACCTACCCCGAGGGAGCCCTAAGCCTGCCGGTCACTATCGGCACCCCACCCAAAACCATTACGGTCATAGTGGACTTCATAGTGATTAAAGGTATGATAGCGTACAATGCCATTTTCGGCCGAAAAATTCTCAGCCGAATAAAGGCCGTACCATCTACCTATCACCAAAAAATGAAGTTTCCCACCAAAAATGGGTTGGGGGAAGTCCGAGGTAACCAGGCCACGGCTAGAAGGTGCTACAATATCTCGGTGGAAGCCTCAAGGCCGGACGGGAAGGATAAGGGCCCCAGGGGAGTCGAAGGAAAAACTGTAACCGCCGAGCCCGGTGGCGAATTATTAACGGTATTCCTGAACGATGACCCGGCCCTTGGAGTGAGGATCGGTTCCGACCTACCACCGAAGGAACAGCAGCAATACAAAGAGTTTCTTTCTGGGTACGTCCGGGTCTTCGCTTGGTCCGACGATCAACTCCCTGGTATACCAGAGGAAACTGTGATGCACAAGCTTAACCTCGACGCCACCGTGAGGCCCGTACAGCAGCGGAGGAGGAAGCATGCGCCCGAGAAACAGGCGATCATCAAGGCGCAGGTCACCAAGGGACAAGAGACTGGTCTTTTCAGACCGGTCCTGTACCCAACGTGGCTAGCCAACGTCGTCCTGGTGCCGAAGACCACCAGCAAGTGGCGAATGTGCGTAGACTTCACCGATCTGAACAAGGCCACCCCCAATGACTGCTATCCGCTGCCGAGCATCGACCAACTGGTTGACTCAACCTCGGGCAATGAGATACTCAGTTTCCTGGATGCCTATTCGGGTTATCATCAGATCCGAATGAGCCCTGAAGATGTCGAGAAGACCGCCTTCATCACCGACTACGGCGTGTACTGCTACACCCGGATGCCTTTCGGATTGAAGAATCCTGGAGCCACATACCAGCGACTGGTCAACCATATGTTCGAGGGACAGCTAGGTTGGAACGTCGAGGCCTACATCGACGACATGCTTGTCAAGACCCCAAGGGTCCAAGACCACCTCACCGACCTGGCCGAGACTTTCGGCACCCTCATGAAGTATATCATGAAGCTCAACCCCACCAAGTGTGCCTTTGGAGTAAGATCCGGGAAGTTCCTGGGTTTCCTGGTCACTCAGCGGGGGATCGAAGCAAACCCTGACAAGGTCCAGGCCATCCTGGACATGCGCCCGCCCACGTGCATCAAAGACGTCCAGCGTCTGACGGGGCGTGTTGCCGCTCTCAGTCGTTTCCTGTCCCGTGCGGCCGAACGATGCTTGCCCTTCTTCAAGCTAATGAGGGGGCCTAAAATAGCGTCTGCTACGTTCGTATGGGACGGGGAATGCCAGACAGCGTTCGCCGAGCTCAAAGAGCTCCTAGCTTCACCCCCGGTGCTCTCCAAGCCCGTTGCAGGCGAGGTTTTACTGCTCTATCTCTCGGCGACGCCATCAACGGTCAGCTCGGTCCTAGTCAGGAATGACTCGGGAGTCGAGAGGCCGGTCTACTACACCAGCAAGGTGCTCGGTGAGGCCGAGCGGAGGTACCCCGCAACCGAGAAACTCGTGCTAGCGTTGGTTACCTCCGCAAAGTGCCTCCGACCCTACTTCCAGGGGCATCCCATCACCGTGCTAACCGGCGAGCCACTGAAGAAGATTCTGGCCCACCCCGAGGCCTCGGGGTGACTCGTCAAATGGGCCATCATGCTCGGGGCATACGACATCTCGTATCGGCCACGATCAGCTATCAAGGGGCAAGCGCTCGCCGACTTCATCGCCGAGAGCACCGTTCCGGTCGAGGACAGGCCTCCGACAGCAATCGGGCCAACCTGGGAGCTGTTCGTCGATGGATCGTCCAACTCGGTCGGTAGCGGCGCAGGGATCCTCCTAAGGTCCCCCGAAGGAATAGAGTTGCAGTACGCCCTAAAGTTCAACTTCCCGGCGTCCAACAATGCTTCCGAGTACGAGGCCCTTATCTCGGGGGCCCGCATGGCCCGACGGTTGGGGGCTGAGCGAGTCAGGATCCACACCGACTCCCAGCTGGTCGCAAGCCAGGTCAGCGGCGAGTACGAAGCTCGGGAGGCACCTATGATCAAATACCTCCAGTTGGTCCGGAGCCTGGCCCAGCAGTTCGTGGAGTTCGAGGTAGTCCGAATAGCTCGGGAGCAAAACTCTCGGGCGGACGCCCTCTCCCGACTGGCCTCCTCCCTAGACCCGGAAGGTACACGATCGGTCCTCCTAGAAGAGCTAGAGCGCCCGAGCATAGACTCGGAGCTCCTCGCCGTTGACTCGGCCACTCCCGACGACTGGCGCTCCCCCTACCTCTCCTGGCTACGAGACTCCCAGGAACCCTCCGACTCTCGAGAAGCCCGCCGGATGAAGTATCAAGCTCGGAGCTTCATCATCCTCGACAGCGCCCTCTACCGAAGATCGTTCTCCGGGCCCCTTCTGAAGTGCCTCGGCCCCGACGAAGCGAGCCAAGCTATTGAGGAGATTCATCAAGGCCTGTGCGGAGCACATTCAGGAGGTCGGTCGCTGGCCAGAATCCTGCTAAGGCAAGGATACTGGTGGCCGACCCTCCAGCGTGACTGCACGGCTTACGTACAACATTGCGACCGTTGCCAGCGGTTCGACCATTTGGTCCACCAGCCGGCCACAGAACTTGTCACCCTTACCGAGCCCTACCCTTTCGCTCGATGGGGGATCAACATCCTTGGGCCATTCCCAACGGCTCAATCCCAGAAGAAGTTCATCATCGTCGCCATCGACTACTTCACCAAGTAGATCGAGGCTGAAGCAACAGCGAGGATCACCGAGACAGTCGTCTGAGGTTTCGTATGGAAATCGATCATTTGTCGCTTCGGCGTCCCCCGAGTGATAGTGAGCGATAACGGGCGGCAATTCGACTCTCGATACTTCCGAGATAGATGCGCCGACCTAAATATCCGCAACCACTTCACTTCGGTCGCCCACCCTCAGGCCAACGGGCTGGTTGAAAATGCCAACAAGACAATCTTGAAAGGCATAAAAACCAGACTCGGCAACGCTAAGGGTAGCTGGCTCGAGGAACTGCCTAGCGTACTATGGTCGCACCGAACGACCCCCAGAACGGCAACCGGTGAGACCCCTTTTCAACTGGTATATGGCACCGAAGCCGTCGTTCCATTGGAAATCGCCAATCCATCTCTCCGAGTGATCAGCTTTGTGCCCGAGGCAAACGAGCAGAAGCTGCTCGAGAACCTCGACCTGGCAGACGAACTCCGAGAGATCGCGAACGTCCGAGCTACGGAATACCAGCGCCGCCTCACTCGGTACTACAACGCCAGGGTCCGAGGCAGACAATTCCGACCAGGGGACTTCATCCTCAGGAAGGCAGAAGCCTCTCGACCACTAGAGGCGGCGGGCAAGCTATCCCCCAACTGGGAAGGCCCCTACCGAGTGATCGAGACGCTCGGGAAAGGTGCGTACAGGTTAGCCACAATGGAAGGGGAATCCATTCCCCGGACATGGAACGCAACCACACTACGCAGATTTTATTTCTGAATACTATATCAACAAATTGGGTAAAACAAACCTCGTTATCTTTCGCATTCAAGATAACTGTTGGTACATCAGAAAGGCAACTGCCAATACATTACATAACAAAAAGCGAAAATCCATCTGGCACCGCAACAAACGGCCATCGCCCGGTCGACCCGGTCTTGACCTTCTCGCATCCAGCCACTGACTCTGCCTCGCGTAGAAACTGGCTCGGACAAGAGATGGTCGACCCAGTTGGCTCGGGTGGTCCGTGACAAAGGTGACAGAGGGACGGCAAGGAGAAGGCCACCTTTCACGCAAGGAAGGCTACCTTCCAAGTTGGCAACAACCTGGAAAAAGGGCACGCCGTGAAGGTCCCCTTTCTTCCAAACTGCCAACTCTTTGGAGGCGAACAGAAAGCAAGCAGCCCCCGAAGAGTGAAAGAAATGAAGAACAAAAGAGAGAGAAAGCGGCAGCGCACGGGGGTAAGGAAGGGACTGGAGCCGCCTCCTCCCCTCCCACGGAGGGGAGTGGCAGCCGGCATCCCTAACTCCCCCATCCGCCCTCCATCTCGGCGTCCGCCCGGAAGCCTCGCCGGAGCCAAGAGGAGGAAAACGGCGTGCCCCCGCACGTCGAAGCCCTCTCCCGATCCGCGGCGACCGTGGGACCCGACCGATATTCCAGGACATCTGGAACCGGCCGCTCCCCGTCGTCTGCAGCATCACCTTCTGAAGGGTCCTCCATGTTCCGATCGCGGTGGCGCAACGCAAAGCGAAGACGAGGGAATAAGAGCAGACCGCCGGCGAGAGTCCTAAGTGTTAAGAGAGAAGGAGCGCCCTTCGGTCCTTTTTATAGGCCAAGGGAGGCCACGCGCCTTAAAAGACTCCCCCCTCGAAAACACGCGACAGGACCTCCCTGGAAGGTCACCTCGAAATCCCTGCCCCCCGCCTGGATTCGCGAAGCACCTCGCCTTTCAAAGCATGGTAATACGGAAGGACGCCCGCCAGAAGTCTCCCGAATCGACATGCGAAAACGGCGCAAAAAATATTGGCACTTTCCAACTGCCACGATACGCCAACCAATTCACAGTAAAGATAGCGATCAAATAAAGTAAGTTATTTATTGCCTTCCATAAAAGCCTCTTACAACGAGGAAGACGGACAAAAAGGGGAAGGGGCAAAATAAAGTTACATCAGGCCTCGGGCCCACTTTGAAGCTCGGGAACCGCAGTAGGGGACGCGTCACCCCCGGTACCCTCGGCGACGGCTGGCCCGGACACTGACCTCGCCTGTGCGAGAACTGTCCCGGTCGCGAGCCCTCCCGAGGCCTCCGGAGCCGGTGACCCCGCTGAAGGCGTTTCCCCCGGTTCTTCCCCGGCCGAAGATGAGGAGCTGGAATCTGACTCGTCCGAGTCATAACGCTGGCCGTAAGGAAAGTCACCTCCGGCCAGGTGCTCATTAGCATAGTTCATCGCTCGGCGATAGCCCTGCTTGAACCCCTTTCGAGCACCCCGGCGGAGAGCTACCTCGTAGTAGGGTAGGGCGGCTGCAATCAGGTCGGCCGAGTAAGCTTCCGAGCCTTTATAGCGCTCGATCGCCTCAGCCTCGACCTGCCCGTCCCGAGCCCACTCCGCCTCGGCCGCACGCTCTTCCGCCCTCGCCAGACGCTCCTCCAGCTCGGTCATCCTCCGCTCGGTCTCGGTCATCCGACCCTCCGCCCGGGCTCGGTCCGCCTCGGCCTCAGCACGAAGGCGCTCCGCGTCCTCCGCTCGATCCTGCAGCTCGGCACACTCACGCTCCCAGAGGCCGTCCAGCTCGACGTGGCATTGACGCTCATCTTCTAGACGCTTGCTCTTCCTCTCGAGCGATTCTCGGGCCCTTGTCAGCTGCTCGGCCAGTACCTCGGCCTCCCTTCGGCTCGATCGCGCCAACTCCCTGAGAGCAAGGAACTCCCGCCGGAGCCCCTCGTGCTCCCCCTCGAGCCGAGCTAGTTTCCTCTCGCATCCACCGAGGGTCCAGGCGAGCGTCGACCGCTCCGCCTCCGTCCGGGCGTGCGCCTCTGTCATCACAGCCGCTGTCCGAGCTATAACAAGGTCGCCCTCCATCAGGATGTCAAGGACCCCGACAGGAGTGCTGCGCTTTTCTCCGCCCCTCGTCCTATCGGCGATCGACCGGCAGATCTGGTACAGATCACCCGAGACACCAAGCCTGACCAGAGCTTCCGGCAAAGGGGACCGCTCCACCCTGGGCGCCCCGTCAGAAGGCCCTGTTGTGGCAGCAGAACTAACCGCCCCGCGCACCACGGTCGGTTGGGGTTGCAACGCCTCCCCGGGCGAACCCCCACCCTCGACCGGCGCCGCGGGATCAACGGCACCAGAAACTGCCGGCACTTGGGGTTGCGACACACCCCCATCTGCACCGACCGAGCTCTCGGTCCCAGCGCCAGCCACGCCGGCATCGGCCCCCTCTGTCCCCACAGAGGGGAGAGCCGACCCATCACCTCCCTCTGCGGGGCCCCTGGTCTCCTCGGCCCCCTCTCGCTCGGCAGATGGGAGAGCCAGCCCAGAAGGGTCGGCCCCATCCTGCCCCCGAGAGGGGAGCGCCGCCGAGCCAGAGTCGCCCCCGACGGCGGTAGGAAGACCGGCTTTCCTGGCCCTCTTCCTGGCCTTCGCGGCCTCCCGCAGTTTCCCCACCAGGGGATCCTTGCGCTTCAGGCCGGTCGACCGAGAAGTCCCCTCGGGGGCCGCCCCCTTGCCCTTATCTTGGGCATAAGCGCGACCCACCGAGACATCAGGCTCGTCGGCTACCGAGTCCTCTCCCAGATCGATGACCTCGGCCGCCTCCTCCAGAGGCTCCCGCCTCACGTCTGCAACAAGAAGAAGCCCCGGTCAGGAGAGAGAGAAAAAAAAAAAGAGGGTTACCACCCCAGAAGAAGACCCCTCGTACGAGCTTGAAGACTCCGGGGGAGAAGGAAGCTGTCGAATCGCCTCCGCGGTTATCCTCGCCAACTCTTCAAACGCCGCCGCAAGGCTCCGCGTCTCCGCTGTGCTCTCACGGCGCATCAAGAAGCAAGGAAAGCCTAAAACCCTGGAAGCCTAGAACGATGAACAGCGCCCCCTATAAACCCCTGAGGGTGGCGGCGCGCCGTTCCGTGCTCCGAGAAAAAGGGGGGCCCCTTCGTTTCAAATCCGTCAGGATCATCATTACGGGCCTCGGCAACCGCTATAAGCGGCTACATAACGCCAACGGAATTCCACCCACCTGAGCCACGCCGGTCCAAAGCCTCGAAAAACTACTCATCCGAGCCTCCTTTGGCTCGGGAGTAGGAGGGGGACAAGTGGAGAGGGGGATTTCCGCAGCCCACCACCAAGGCGGCCCAACAAGGCCTACAAGGTCCAACCGGGCGAGCCCCACCCAAGTGATAGCCCACAGGGCCCACTTTTGGAGAAAAGCCCAATAAATAAGGACTCGAGGAACCAACTCTCCCCGGCGGCCTTCTAGGCTCGGAGGGCCCGAGACAACGGTCAGATCGGATGGAAGGTCCGGTCTAAAGCCCACTCTCCGACCGAGAGAAAGAGGCTCCAGCCGACCTATCCGACCCCACCTTCGCCGGGCCATGTCTATCGCTCGGACACGAGCTAGCATCCCCGTAGCTCGGTGAGACCGCTTGTTTACCTGCAGGTGCGGCCGTTCAGAGTCCTCCGGTAGCGGGAGAGTCATGGGAGTTGCCGAACTCAAAGGGGATAACGCCCCCACGATCCGGCCATGAAAGCCCCCGATGAAGACGTAACTCCCGTCGGGAAGCCCTCAGCTCACCGGACTCTTAAAAGGCGATGCACTATTTAAGTAAGGGAGACCCTCCGGAAGATGGTAAGATGAACTAGCCCTTCACATACCCTAAGCTCCTGGGCACGATTCGCTTCACCCTTGGTGGAGAGGATTCTCGCGCATCAGCTCTCTCCTCCCCTCATTATCGCTTCCACCATCGCTCTACTGACTTAGCCATCGGAGGGTTTTCCCCCAGGGAGATCCCCTGGGCCCTCTGATACGTTTCCCTTCTCTTGCAGATTCATCTTCTGGTGATCCACAGCCCGCTCAGGACTCAGCGCGAGATTCCGCCTCTTCACTATACATTCCAACCTTTTCCTATGTTCGATGCTTTAGCTACACCCTAAGTCTCCACATTGGCAAAGTATATACATCGCTTATGCAAGTCTATACAGCCAGCGCATTCATTGATATCAAGTCTACACACTGCATATAGGCAAAGTCTGCACATTGGTAGAGTCTATACATCCTCTAGGAGCCTCAAGTCTATACAATGGTAAACTCTGCACATTGTGCTTTAAAGATCACCAAGTCTATACATTGCTCACAGCACACACGTTCAAAGCCTGAAGTCTATACAGCCTTGACAAATGCTCCTAAATCTATACATCGCAAAGTCTGCACATCGCTGTGTTCAAGCCTTTCAAGTCTATACATTGGCTCAAGCGTTCCAAGTCTGTACACTGGTCCTCAAGCTTACCAAGTCTGTACATTGGCCTTCAAGACTTTCAAGTCTGTACAGCCTGATTTGTCGTTCAGAGTTCAAAGTCTATACATCGTGGGCTTCAGTTCTTCGAATCTATACATCCTTCAAGGGCCAAGTCCATACTGGTGAGGACACGCGCCGCAGCTCACGATGGAGTACACGGACCACGCCGGCATCCCTTTGGCTCGGCGATCACTTGGCGGACTAGCGGAGTTATCTTCATGCTTTAGGCCATGGTGGGTCTTGGATTAGTCCCTGCATGGACACTTTTTATTATTTGTGGACCTTTGTAGGACAATTGGAGCCAATTAGATTTTAGTTGAGTCATTTTTATGCTTATTAGGTAGGAGATAGGGCTATTGGGCCACTTTCTTGGTTCAAGCCTTGGCCCATTTGGCATGGCTGGCCAACAAGGCTTGGCCCACCTAGGGAATTGTGCCCCCCCTCCCTAGGGTTAGGGTTTTGGGTGCCCCACCCCTTTTCCCTCCTCTTGGAAGGTGGCAGCCGCCCCTCTCCTAGATTATAGGAAGAGGGGTGCGGCCCCCCCTTTTCCCTCCTCTTGGAAGGTGGCAGCCGCCCCTCTCCTAGATTATAGGAAGAGGGGTGCGGCCCCCCCTTTTCCCTTCCCCATCCGACCACCCCCTCCCTCCTTTGGCCGCCCCCCATCCCCAATCTCCTCCTAGAATCTAGGAGCACCTTGCGCACCCCCCCCCCTTTCCCTCTTGGCTAGGGTTTCAACCCTAGCATTCCCCCTCCCCATATAAAAGGTTTGTATTTTTCTTTGGAGGATTATTATGAATGAAAGAAAATTGCTGATTCTCCTTGAAGGTGGCTGCGCCCCCCTCCTTGTTCATCTTTGCTCCTGCGACGGGAGCAAGCCCAAGGTGTGACTCCCCATCCCTCGGTGCGACGCCGAGGTTCCCCCTCTCCTCTATCTCTTTTCAGGTTCACGTTTGGTGCACCCCGACATTGTCTCCGAGAGAAGCGACGTCCTCTCCTTGCTTCTGGCGACTTTGGGTGACCAGCCCATATTTGGGTGATTCTTCTACGAGTCGCCAACGCAGGCGAGGCGGTCTCGCCTCGTTTGGAGATCGACAACGCCCGGGGTGGTTTTCTTCGTGAGATCGCGCAGGACCCCCTCTCCCTGCGAACCAGATCCTGCCTGCCCTATTACGAAAATTCCACAGGGCGGACAACTTGGATTTTGGACGCGGGATCTTCAGGGATCGTACCTCTCTTCGTTCCCTTTCCAACGCCGCCGACCTCGCCTCATTCCGACGTCCGAGCTGTTCGTGGTATCCATTTTCGTGAGGTCGCGCGGGTCTGCCCCACCCACCCGGCGCCAGCACCAACCGCGAGTTTCAGGGGCCACTACGCGCAACCCTGACCACATCTAATCGAGCCCTTTGGTCGGGACCTGCTGCTCTGCGTCCTCTTCGTCCTCCAACAAGCGGAGCTCCCATCGCCCTTCGGAGATACTTCTTATCATTTTTCCCGATCGATCGTGCGGTTCTGGGAGCAGAATCCCTGTCACAACTTGCAGGTGCTCCCCCGGCTTTCACGGATGGAATCTGTGCTCCCCCTTTGGCCGAGGCTTCCTCCCGTGACTTAGCTACGCGCCCTCACTGACGGCGCCTCAATCGGACACCGGACCAGGCCGTGGGAGCTTTCACCGCCGAGTCGCGCGTTGCTGCGAACCTGCCGACTACCGCCCGGGTCCTCCTCGCAGCCACCCCTTCACCGAGTGCTGCCCGTCAGCCCGTGCATCGGCAGCCCCGAATCCATATGTTGTAGCCTGTTATCTCCCTGGGAGGAGTGGGCATTTTTGGTTGGAGTTGAATTATTGTTCATCTTGTGTATCGGGGTTGTTGATCTCGGCCGGGGTTTCTTCCCCACGCCTAGGCGTGGAGGTACGTGCGACGCTCCCCTTGTTGGCATTTGCTTTACTAGTATGCTTTCTAGTATGCCGCGTGAGTGTTTAGGATCCTAGCTAGTCTTTTAGTCACCGCGTGACTGTGAGTTGAGAGCACCCGTCCCATGGCCCTAGTCGAGCGCCGAGCTCGGACTAGACTCCCCTAGTCGTATGGCGGTTCCTTAGCCGCTGAGATCCCTGCGCTTCCCTCATAGGGACGGTCGTTGGGCTTGAGTTTCTTGTTGAGAGACGCCTCCACCCGGAGGAATGCTACGGAGGTCAGCCGCCCGGCTTGCCTTTGGAGTGCGAGTGCTGCCCGCACTTCGTTGTAGTCGTAGGTCTTAGCCCTTTCAGTCCCGTCCCGCATCAAATTGGTATCAGAGCTTAAGGAACCAGTTTGTTCTAACAAATTGGGGTCTTAGGTCATTTGAGTCTTTAGGTTGTCTAGGGTGCAATTGAGGCATTAGACTTGTCTAAGTTGCATGTGAGTCATTAGGTTTGTTTTAGGTGCATTTGAGTCCGCATTCTTCCCCTTTTTCCATCGCCATTTTGAGTCGTGTCTAGTCCCATCCCTTAGTTGTCCTACATGTCCCTTCCATAGTCCTAGGGCGTGCATGTGTATTTAGAGTCCTCAGGTGCATCATCATGGCTATCCCTACTTGGTCAACTCCATACAACTCGGCCCTCCACAAGGGGCCGACTGACCCCCTATTCCTGGACATCATTCTAGATGAGGACCTTCGCTTTGATGGATCGAGCCCTAGTGCCTATCTAAAGTGGGAGGCTACCATGGGAAAATACTTTGAGAAGAATTGGATATATGGTTTCGAGAGAGTCAACATTGCCAAGGGACAACTTTCACCTCAAGCCATGGAAGCGTGGAATCACATAGTGGGTCTTAGGGCAGGTTGGAGGCAAGAGCCCATACACTCATGGGAGGAGATGAAGGTAGAACTTAGGAAGATCTACAGTCCCCAACGCTCCCCCTCCTACTTGGCGACCCATAGCCCGAGGAGCACTACCACTCCTCCTTTCTCTCTCGGCCAGTCTAAGGCCACTATAAGGGCTCAACCTCCGCAACGCCCATCACCTCTTACCCCCAACCGAGCACATCATAGTCGGAGGCAAAAGGCTCCACTTGTGCATGAGTCCAGGTCCACGACTAGGCCTAATGATTTTGGGCAAATTCACCATAGAGACCCCACCCCAAGTCCCACCTTTATCGAACTCTTGCAAAACTTTTCAGATCGGTTGGATAAGAGGCATGCTTATATTGAGTCGCTAATTTCCCCTAGCCCACAGTCCGCTCCGCCTCCGGGCTCACACCTGCCACCACCCCCGGAGCCCGCCCCTGTGGCCCCCTGTAGTGGGGATGCCCGATTCTCTGACCAGTGTCCTTCACGTTCCCCTATCTTGGAGGACACACATTCGGAGGATGCCCCACCTGGGTTTGTTCCAGTGACTTACGAGGTTGAACAGGAGTTGGCTGAGGAGTACCTAACTGAGGTTGAGGAGTTAGGGAATGATCCCATGGAGCACCCAGTCGTGCCTGAACCTTTGGAGGTTAGGGCCGACACTCTCGGCCCGAGACCCTCGACTGAGGGCCAGGGACCCCTCCACATCATAGAGGACTCCGTTTCCATTCCCGAGAGAGATGCTTCACCCTTAGACCCTCATATAGAGCCATTCTTACCTTCCGAGGGTGAACTGGTCATTGGAGAGTCTTTAGCTAGCTGGCTAAGGGAGGGTCCACTTCTAGATGTCTCCATTCCTTGCTATACACCCATGGGACCAGCCCTCCCAATGGTACCCCTCAACTCCTTTCACACCACTTTTCGGTCCTTCTGCTTTCTTGAAAATGTGAAGGACTTCCTTAGGAGTTTAGATTGTCAATGGGGGTTGACATATATGTTGACCTTAGGGTCTGACCAACCCTATAGTCATAACTTTACACTCCCTGCTATGGGGTCTATTACCTCGGTCTACACCATAGGACATATCACCTCCGAGGTCCTTTTATTCTTTCCCATACCCGTGGAGGTTGATTTTGTCCCCTCTTATGGTATCACGGTCCCGAGGGAGGAACCTAGCTTTCCTTGCCTCCCTCATGAGCCACTTGCCCCATATATTAGAGCACCTGAAGGTGGTCATCTACACCTGGGCGAATATCGTACATGGGCAAGTATAGTGAAGGGACCTGTCGAGAGGGTTCATCATTTCTTTGACCCTTTCGATCCCCTCCCTAGTGAGCCTCTCGACTCGTATTCTTTTCCCCACCTTGTCGAGGAGGTCCATTATCACACCCCATCCAGACCTGCTAGTCAACACCTCACCTTGCATACACCCAGACGCCAGAGTTTAGGAGGCCAGGGACACATGTCTCTCTCTCATGTTTCTCCATGTCCCTCATCATATAGAGGTAATGTCATGAGTGAGTTTGGGGTTATTCGTCCTCCTGAGTCTACCATATCTAGTAGGACACATGTGCATGATAGGTCTACTTTGGTTGTCCAGGTCCTCCACATGTTGTCAAGTCTGGTAGATGTCATAGGCATATTAGATCCATATTTGGATGTCCAGGACCACCCCTGCATTCACGTAGGTATGAGTCTACCCATCTTTTTCGGAGTCTGCATCATCACCACCTTGAGGCCAGCAACGCACGTTATAAGGAGTTAGCTGACGCGCATCGACACACCCGTGAGTTCCGTAAGGGAGAGTACATCATGATCAGGGTCAGACCTGAACGGTTTCCTCCAGGGGCCGTGAAGAAACTCCGGGCCCGCGGTACTGGACCCTTCCGAGTCTTGAAGCGAATTGGGTCGAATGCGTATGAGATTGAGCTGCCAGAAGGCTATGGGATCTGTTCGATGTTCAATGTCTCAGATTTAGTGGCATATCGGGACCCCGCGGTGATTCCCAGTGAGCCTTTTGAGCCCTCCCCTCCTCTTGAGAGTGTTACACCTTCGGAGCGTCCACCTCCTCCAGCCCCATTACAGAAACGCGAGCATATAGATTGCATACTGGATGAGTAGGTGACCACTACCAGGAGCGGAGCCTACCAACGCTTCGTAGTGCGTTGGAGAGGGCGCCCTGCGACAGACGACACCTGGATCACACGTGGAGAGCTAGAGAGGATCGACCCGGACTTGCTGGAGCGCTATTGGAGTGACCAGGACCCTTACTCGACATGGTCGAGTTCTTCTCACCCGAGGAGAATTGGTGAGGACACGCGCCGCAGCTCACGATGGAGTACACGGACCACGCCGGCATCCCTTTGGCTCGGCGATCACTTGGCGGACTAGCGGAGTTATCTTCATGCTTTAGGCCATGGTGGGCCTTGGATTAGTCCCTGCGTGGACACTTTTTATTATTTGTGGACCTTTGTAGGCCAATTGGAGCCAATTAGGCTTTAGTTGGGTCATTTTTATGCTTATTAGGTAGGAGATAGGGCTATTGGGCCACTTTCTTGGTTCAAGCCTTGGCCCATTTGGCATGGCTGGCCAACCAAGGCTTGGCCCACCTGGGGAATTGCGCCCCCCTCCCTAGGGTTAGGGTTTTGGGCGCCCCACCCCTTTTCCCTCCTCTTGGAAGGTGGCAGCCGCCCCTCTCCTAGATTATAGGAAGAGGGGTGCGGCCCCCCCTTTTCCCTTCCCCATCCGACCACCCCCTCCCTCCTTTGGCCGCCCCCCATCCCCAATCTCCTCCTAGAATCTAGGAGCACCTTGCACACCCCCCCCTTTCCCTCTTGGCTAGGGTTTCAACCCTAGCATTCCTCCTCCCCATATAAAAGGTTTGTATTTTTCTTTGGAGGATTATTATGAATGAAAGAAAATTGCTGATTCTCCTTGAAGGTGGCTGCGCCCCCCTCCTTGTTCATCTTTGCTCCTGCGACGGGAGCAAGCCCGGGGTGTGACTCCCCATCCCTCGGTGCGACGCCAAGGTTCCCCCTCTCCTCTATCTCTTTTCAGGTTCACGTTTGGTGCACCCCGACATTGTCTCCGACAGAAGCGACATCCTCTCCTTGCTTCTGGTGACTTTGGGCGACCAGCCTATTTTTGGGTGATTCTTCTACGAGTTGCCAACGCAGGCGAGGCGGTCTCGCCTCGTTTGGAGATCGACAACGCCCGGGGTGGTTTTCTTCGTGAGATCGCGCAGGACCCCCTCTCCCTGCGAACCAGATCCTGCCCGCCTCTTACGAAAATTCCACAGGGCGGAAAACTTGGAGTTTGGATGCGGGATCTTCAGGGATCGTACCTCTCTTCGTCCCCTTTCCAACGCCGCTGACCTTGCCTCATTCCGACGTCCGAGCTGTTCGTGGTATCCATTTTCGTGAGGTCGCGCGGGTCTGCCCCACCCACCCGGCGCCAGCTCCAACCGCGAGTTTCAGAGACCACTGCGCGCAACCCCGACCACATCTGATCGAGCCCTTTGGTCGGGACCTGCTGCTCTGCGTCCTCTTCGTCCTCCAACAAGCGGAGCTCCCATCGCCCTTCGGAGCTACTTCTTATCATTTTTCCTGCTCGATCACGCGGTTCTGGGAGCAGAATCCCTGTCACAACTTGCAGGTGCGCCCCTGGCTTTCACGGACGGAATCTGCGTACCCCCTTTGGCCGAGGCTTCCTCCCGTGACTTAGCTACGCGCCCTCACTGACGGTGCCTCAATCGGACACCGGACCAGGCCGTGGGAGCTTTCACCGCCGAGTCGCGCGTTGCTGCGAACCTGCCGACTGCCGCCCGGGTCCTCCTCGCGGCCATCCCTTCACCGAGTGCCGCCTGTCAGCCCGTGCATCGGCAGCCCCGAATCCATATGTTGTAGCCTGTTATCTCCCTGCGAGGAGTGGGCATTTCTGGTTGGAGTTGTATTGTAATGACCCGATTTCTTGTTGGATCTTTGTCGAATCCTTTGCAGGTCTCGTAGGATCTTTAATGGATCTTTCGGGTCTGTTTCGGATTGGTTTCGTTGAGTTTCGGTTCGCTTTGGTGGCTTCCGAGTTGAGTTTGACGAGCCGTGTGGGTTTTTCTCACGTACTAGTTACGGAACCCTACGGTGAGTTTGTTTGTCAATTCTCGAACTCGTGGATGCTGCAGCGACGATATACTCGTCGAGCCGGTCGTTTCGACTATTTTTGCGTATTTTTCTGAATTTGTGCATTTTCGGCGCATTTTCGGAATTTTCAGAAATTAGGAAAATTTCCTAATTTCTTTTCCCTTTTTCTTTTCTCTTTCTCTCTCTCCTTCTCATTCGCGCGACCGTCCCTCTCTCTCCCGTTCTCTCTCGTTCTCTCCCCTTTCCGGCTCCGGCTGTAGACGGAGGCGTGCGTGGGCGAGGTGGCGAGGCCGTGGAGCTGTCGAGGTGCGCGATAGGGCGAGGATCGGATCGATTCTGGCGCGATCCCGAACGGTGGATTCAAAGCCGGTGAAATCGGTTCGCGAGTGGTTTTCGGCGTGGTTTAGTCCTTTCGGGGCGCGGTTTCTTCGGTGGAGGTAGGGTGACGGATCCTTGCTTCTTCATCTTCGTTTTCCCTGCCATTGCACGGCGTTTGGCTAGGAAACGAGCGTGTTTGGGCTTGTTTTTCCTAAACCGTGATTTTCGTGGTTTTTAGGGTCGGCCGGTAAACGGTGATCGTTTGCGGTTCATTTAGTTTCTAAATGACCGCAGGGATGTTAGAATCCCATCCACGTAGTTTTCGTGCGATTTGGTGTTCATTCGAGGCCGGTAGAAGTCCGGGAACCTCGGTGACCCACTTAGGGTTGATTTGGTAAAATCGCCCGAATCTTGCGTTTTTGTGCGTGCATGTGGGCGTTTTGGCCCTTGAATGTTGTATTTTGTCGAATAGGTTTGTATCCCCTGCATTTCGGCGTGAATGGGGCGTGGAACGGGCCAATCCGGTCATTCCTCTGTTTTCCCGCCGTAACCGAAGTAGCGTTCTAGCCAGCGACCGTCACTTGCTTTTGACGGCCCTACGATGGACCGTTATTTGGTTTGAGGGTTTATTAGCCCTTTTGCTTCTGGGTAAGCGACGGCCCTAGCTTGGAGCGTCATTCCCGTGTAACGCGCCGGTGCCTGGCCGTTACTTTGCTTTCATCGTTTTTCCTTGGGGTTAAGTCAGCTGATCTAACGCGCTTGACCCAGCGCGTTAGATGGAAATAACGCGCCTTGCCCTGGCCGTTACTTTCCGTTGACTGACTTTGACCTGTTGAGGCGGTTCCTCCGACGGATGTGTTCCCATCCGTTGTTTTGAGTATAACGTGCCTACCCCTGGCCGTTATATTCTGCGTGGACGAGGTTGGGTGGCTGTCCCGTTAGAAGCGACGGTGGAGCCCCTGTGCGTCGTTAGAGAGTAACGCGCTCACCCCTGTCCGTCGTTTGCTGTGGTGTTGGGTTGAGGGTGGCTATGCCGTTGTGAGTAACGGATAGGCCCCCGTGCGTCGTTTGGTTCTGACGACCCTCCCCTGCCGCGCTGTTTCGTGAGTGACGCGCCTGGCTTAGCGCGTTGCTTCGTTTTGGGTTTGGGTGGCTATGCCGTTGGGAGTAACGGTGGAGCCCCTGTGCGCCGTTTGCTTGTAACGCCCCTGGTCCCGTGCGTTACTTGGCTTTTGTGTGCTTTGTAGGTTGTTATGGTGGTGTGAGCGACGGCCTGTGTCCGTCCGTCGTTTGGGAAATAACGCCCCTGAGCTAGACCGTCACTTGCTAATAACGGTCTAGGGCCTGTGTGTTGCTTCCCTTGTGCCTTGGTTTTCCGCCCGATGATTCTGTGTGTCTTGGCTTATCCTTGTGGTCTGCCCGTTGTCCCGTGGATGTCTCCTGACGTCCTATGAGGGTTAAGACTACGTTGTGAGGTAGCCAGGAGTCTTCTTACTTGTGGTAGGATCCTTGATCCTACTCTTGTATGCTTTTGTTGTTTGGGTTTCGGTCAACCCGGTGTGACCTAGTGGTTGACGTGTGACCTTGTCTGTGCGTGTCTTGGCGGTTCTGTCCTATCCAAGACGCTGCTTCTGGATGTTTCGAGGTGTTGTTCTACCTCGGTTTGCATGTCCAGCTGTGCTGAGGGTTCTTGGTGCTTCCCTCAGGTCTCCGTGTGTTGTTTTCTGCGGAGCGTGGTTTTTCTGGCCTAGGATTAGACCGATTGGCGGCTTGTCCCGCTGTTTGTGACGATCTTGCCTTTGAGTCGTTCAACTCAGGATCGTTACATAGGAGGTCTAGTTGCTTGTCCTGAGTTGTCGACGGTGGTGATGCTGCCATTTGGTGCTTAGAAGTACGAGTAGATGGGCGTGGTTGCCTGTCTGTACTTCGGCACTTGTGTTTTGAGCTTCTGTGTCGTGTGAAGCCTCCACTTGTGTGACCTAAGGCCTAGAGGTGCCGACCCGCTAGCGGATGGCGGAGGGGGTTTTCCCGGTGAGCGGTTTTTAGTTAGTTCCACGGGCTCCTAGTCAACGGTGGCGTCCTGCCGAGGGAGAATACTAGCTAGAGGACCTGGCTTAGACTATAGCCAGTGTGTGCAAACGTGGTCAGGGACTGAGGACTTACGTCGACGGGCGTGACCCTGACTAGTTACTTATTTGCTGTTACTGTTTGGTTTAGCTGGTGTCTACATCTCTGCTGTTGTTACAGCAGTACTGTAGGTGAGACACTTGAGGTGCAGCATGAGACGTCAGTGGACGCAGCTGGCTTTTTAAGGAGGTGCTTCCGTCACGTGACGCGTAGCTCTTTGCGTTTTCATGCGCGTTGTGACCTTTACGAGTTGCCCGTTCGTGGCTGTGCTCGAGGTCAGTGTTCTGTCGTCTGCACGATGTTCTGATCGTGCGTGGGGTTTTGTGCACGACGTTCTCTGTCGTGTTTTGTCTGTTTCCCGGTGTCGGCATTCGCCTTCGCCTTTGTTTGGGCTGGTTGACAGGCCGATGTACCCTTCTGTGTGAGTTTAGGGTCATCCACCTGTTGCCTTTTTGTTTGGAGTAGTCTGGGATGCCGAGGTTAGTTCGGTAGCCGCTTGTTTGGTGCGGGTTCTCACCCTCTCCTGCGTGTTCCCTACTCCTACTTCCCGTCTGTTCCTTTACAGCTTTGTAGTGTAGCTTTCCTGCTTTGCTACGTTGCTGTTCTTGCTGCGTTTGTTGCTGCTTCCGTTGCTTTTGCTTTGTGCATTTTCCAGTGGGGATCCGCGTGACCCCTACTGAGTTTCTGTTGAGACTCACCCCTGCTGCTTTTCAGGTGGGTTTCGACGTCTGCCTCTGCTGTTCCTGGCGGAGTGCTCGCTTGCTGTTGTAGCTGCCAGCTGTACCTGCGTCGGGCTTCTCCCGACTTCTGTGTACGTTTCTTTCTATCAGACTGTATTGTGCTAGACTTGTTGTCTTTCCTTTGGGCTGGACTCTGTGTATAATTGTAATTGTTTAATTATTAATGAAAAGGTAATTTTATTTCTGCTACTTTAGCAATCCAATCTAATGAAATTTACTTACTCACTGTTATATCTCTGTGGCTTCAATGTACTCTACACATGCCCTCCTAACCCTTCAGGGGCCTCATCAGCCTCTTGGGTGGCCTCCCCAGTTCTTGGTATCGGTGTATCGATGTTATCGGTATATCGGTATCCTGAACTCTGGGTCGTTACATGTATTATTGTTCATCTTGTGTATCGGGGTTGTTGATCTCGACCGGGGTTTCTTCCCCACGCCTAGGCGTGGAGGTACGTGCGACGCTCCCCTTGTTGGCATTTACTTTACTAGTATGCTTTCTAGTATGCCGCGTGAGTGTTTAGGATCCTAGCTAGTCTTTTAGTCACCGCGTGACTGTGAGTTGAGAGCACCCGTCCCATGGCCCTAGTCGAGCGCCGAGCTCGGACTAGACTCCCCTAGTCGTACGGCGGTTCCTTAGCCGCTGAGATCCCCGCGCTTCCCTCATAGGGACGGTCGTTGGGCTTGAGTTTCTTGTTGAGAGACGCCTCAACTCGGAGGAACGCTACGGAGGTCAGCCGCCCGGCTTGCCTTTGGCGTGCGAGTGCTGGCCGCACTTCGTTGTAGTCGTAGGTCTTAGCCCTTTCAGTCCCGTCCCGCATCACATACACTGTCTCGCTCACATATTCAAGGGTGATTGAGCATCGTGAAGTCTGATTGAGCACCGTGAAGTCTATACAGTGGCTGAGTATCGTGAAGTCTACTCAGTGGATTAGCATTGTAAGGTCTATACATTGGTTAGGCTCGTTCATGCAGCGTTCATCTCAAGTCTGTACACTGCCTTTCACATGCACTCATTCATCAAGTCTGTATTGTCCCTTGGTTGCAAGTCTATACACTCGATTGCTTCATGCATTACCAGAAGTCTACACATCCCCCTCTGCTATGTAATGCATCAGTTTTCAAGTATATACACTGAGGACGCTGAAGGCCCTCAAGTGTATACATTCTCACATTGTACACACTTATTCATTTGCTACTTCTAAAGTATATACACTCGTTGTTATAAACCTGAACTAACTAATTCGATTCATTTCTTTTGTTTCTGTCTGCAGGTGACTCAGGTTAATGATTGGGCACGTGAACCGAGGAAGATGCCTGGCACGTGATTCGATGATGCTCTGAAAAAGGAGGGAATGAGACCCACTCGTGTGAAGTCCTGGAATTCTGGTCGGATGCCATATAAAAAGGTGTCTTCTGCGAACAGGAGAACTGAACGAAAAAAAAAAAGGAAGGCTGAAGTAAAGAATCCCTGAGCAGAAACAGAGAAGAGAGAGCCTCCACTTTCCAGAGAAAAGACAGAGAGAAGAGTTTGAGAGATACGAATTGAGAGAAAAATCCTTGAGACATAGAAGAAATCGTGTTGTGAAGATTTGCTTCTTCGGAAGCTACATTTGTTTTTTGGTTTTTCAGAAACGATTGTCATTCATCGTTGGTCTTATTTTCATTTCTGTTCTTCATTTCTTCATTTCTGATTCCGAATTGTTACCCTCTAGTGTTTGGGGGAAGGGAGTGTTACTCCAGTTCCCCTCTGGGCTGCAGAGGAAGAGAGATCTGTGATCTCTGATTTTGCCAGTGACGGACTGTCACTAGCAGGTTCCCTCCGGGTTGGAGGAAGGGAGAGCCATCTCCGGTTCTGGTCTTGCTGGTTGCAGGTCCAGGTATCAAGCTCTGTGGGTAGCAGAGTTTGGTTGAGGGATTTGTTTCCCTTGGTTGTTCAAGCTGTGTGGCAACATCTTGTTCGCAGACTGAGTCTGCAGTTTTCTAACAGTGGCTAGTGGAATCCTCACTCTAGTTGGAGTGAGGGGTGGATGTAGATTGTGGACTACAATCGAACCACCTTAAAATCTCTTGTCTCCTCTATGGTTTGCTGCTATCGGTTGTGCTCTCCATCTGCTTGGCATTGTGTTTGACTGTGGACAGTCTTTTTCAATCGGACCTTCTTATTCTGTCTTAGTTATTCACTGCGTTAGCCATATTGTTTTGCTGTATCTGAAGGGTCGAAATTCGAAGTAGTGATTTTTCGCTGAAGTTTTCTAAATCGGGAGTGATCTATTCATCCCCCCCTTCTATATCACTCTTCGCTGCGCTAACACATGTCAACATCCCCATTTCCACTTCCATTCCATAAATTGACATTTCTTTGCATCGGAAGAAATGCACCCACGTATTACCTCCATAGCTCCATTAAAAAAACTATTTTGTCAATTGTGGTGGCCATCTTTGACCATGACAAGAATAGGAGGGCGCACCCCCCTTATATTGGTTTTTTTGACCACATGGGAGAATAATTCCCCATTCCCTATTTTTCCCTCCCTAACCCAAGATCTAAGGATAGTTTAGATTTTTTATACATTTCTATATAATCCTTGTATTTTCACATTTCATAGAATTAATGAAGAAAAATCAATTTTTTTGTGTGAAGAAGCCAAGGGCGCAGCCCCTCTCTCTCCTCTCTCCCCCCTTGGAGCTGTGAAAGCTCAGATCTTCCAAGATGTGAAGCCTCCCTATCAACCCCTCTCTGAGTGAGAAGCTCAGCACCACCGCCGCCACTGCCATCGAGCCGCCATCGCACCACCACCGCCGCCTCGTTGGAGTTCTGTCCATCTCTAGACAGCAAGCTGAGGCCAAAATTCTATCTCCCAGTACGTAGATCTGTTCGACCCCAAATTTTGAGATTTTGTTCCCCTAGTCATCCCCCATCTCAAGTTTAAATTTCATGTCATTCTGCCTTTATTTACTATTTTTTCCAGTAATTAAGTTTTCCCCCAACAATGTGCCAGTTTGCAGATCTTGGGGACAATGTCTTGTTATTATATTTTTCCCGCCCCCTTAGCCATCTCCAAAAACTCCCAAAAAATTCATACGGGATCCTCACATCCCCCCTTCCAACTATAATTTTCTTAGAGGCTAGATTCATCATTTCTATTTTGGTCAAAATTCATTTTCAGGCAGATCCTGTTCTGTCCTGACTGTCTGTAATCCGAGCCAACAAAATACTTGGGGAACAATCATTTTCATTTCTAATCCGTTTGCTGGATGGTCTTGAAATAATTATATGTTGTATCCCTTTGAGTCCTCTATCAAACGGCACTGATCTCGCCTCCATGCACCTCCAGATCTGGGCACAACAACTCTTTTCGCTGGGTCGCGCAAACTTGTTCCGTGAACAGGCCAGCAAAGGCAGCAGCAAGTTAATTCTTGCAAAATTACTTCGGCATCGATTCAGCCGCCGCCGAGTTCAGAGATCGAAGAGGAGTATTCCACCGACGTCCCAACTAGCCGCCATGATCAGAAGGTGACCAGAAGTCACCATCTCACAAGCCGAGTTCGGTTGCTATCCACCGAGTCGGAACAGTATCGAGTCGGACCAGCAGCCCGCCTCCGGTCCGAGAGCCCTTCCGGCTTGCTGCCCGTCAACCCGAGACCGCTACTCCTGGGTCCCACTATAGCCCTTTACCTCCCTATGTGGAGTGGGGATAGAAATTCACTTCTGTAATTAATTACATTTACTGTACCGGGAGTTACGATCTTGGCCGGGGTCATCTTCCCCATGCCTGGAGCGTGGAGGTACACTCGCCACCCTCCTACTTTGGCATTTTGCTTATCTCGTATATGTTCATATGCCGCAGCATGAGCGATAGGATAACTAGCTCGTCAAATTTTTATCATCGCTGTGAGAGTGAGTGAGTGGAACTCGTCCCGTGACTCGATCCGAGCACGCGGAAAAGCCTATACCCGAGACTCATTACCGATTTCTCAACTGCGCACGTCCGCACGTTTCCCTCACTTAGGGACGTCCGCGAGCTAGTGTCCCAGGTTCGTGTCCTGTCCTGCATCAAATTGGTATTAGAGCTAAGTCGAGTCTAGGGTAGTCGGTTAGTCGGTCCAAGATGTCACATTGCATTCCTATACCTGGTATATCAAAAGGTGTTCCAGAAATGATAGGTTACGCCTATCGGGAAGGTAGCACACTTGCGTGAGTGCGATCTTTGGATCAAACCTCTGCCACGTACCGGATACTAGTTGAGTCTAGGTTTGTAGTCGAGTCTGCATTCCAACTTTGCATTGTTGTTGTAGGTGCGTGTCTAGTTGGTTTGTCTTGTCACCAAGTGTCGGCATGGTCATCCTATAGCTCCCCCGTGTCCCATGGATCCCCAAAAGCCCACGTCATATGAATGGTGGCTGTTGACACCCATTTTTTGTCGATAAGTTGAGTCATTCTTTTTACCACCATTTGTTGATGCCTCGAGTTGTCCATTGCTCATTGGGCTACTTTCAGGCATAACCTTGGGCTTATTCTATGGGTACCTTCCTCCCTGGCTCGATTTGTTCTCAAATACAGGCTTATTGGGTCTTGATTTCGATTGATCTTTGGGTTATATGGGTTCGTTTATCCCATTTTATTGATTTTCATGTCCAGCCTTTACGAGGCCTTTCGATTGACCATTCAATTAAGTACACAGTTCTTTGAGGACCGTGCCTTTGAAACCAGCGTCGACCTGAGTTGTCTTTGCACCGACCTGCCTTTGCTTAAAAACGGCCTATCGATCGACCGTTTAGTCTATAAGCGGTTTGGTTGAGACCGTCTACTAAACCTGCACCGACCTGGCCTTTGCTTGCACCGACCTTGCTCTGAGCTTGCACCGACTTCCTTATTTTCATTGAACGGTTCCAAGTGAACTGCTGCTAGTTGAACGGCCTGTTGAAAGACCGTTTAAAGGCAGGAAAGGCCAGCATTTTAATTAGCATCTCATCTTGAGTGGGACGGTCTAGTGAAGGACCGCGTTCATCATAACAGCGTCTTAACTAGCGTCTCTCCTTAATGAGAATGGTCTATTTATGGGCCGTCCACTTATTGAGCGGTCTGGTGGGAACCGTTTACTTGATTTATTAGATATTTGTTTGATTTTCTGAATTTCCACCGACAAGTATTTAAACGGTCCTCGTTCAGCCGTTTAATACCATTGAATGGTGTGGCTTTAGACCGTCCAGTTCCCAAAGTCCCCAAGGCGTTGGTTGTTCAGATACTTATCTATTTATCTAATTTGTCTGGATTTATCATCGACAGGCCCTACACGGTTGGATTTGGACCGCCTGCCCATTGACTGGTCTAGCAGTAGACTGTTCAATCCATGAGAGTCCAACGGCGAAATGGTCGGTCAGTTCGATGGATAATTAGATTATTTTCATAATTATTTATTTTCCACCGATAGTGTAAAATGGTCTGGCATCAGACCGGGCAATGTTCTGGGCGGTCTATTGTTCGACCGCGCTATGGTCCGATCTATGAGGAATTAAAGGGTTTTCTCTCCCCAACCCATGGATAAACCCTTGACTTACCCCACCATTTTCTTCGTGGTTTCTCAGCCAAATGGGATTCCGTTCGATCCTGGTGAGAGATAATTCATTTATCTATGATTTTTGTGTTATTATCTTGAGCTAAAATGGGCTAGAAACCCTAATTTCAAGCTAGGTTTAGGGGCTCTATAAATAGGACCCTTAGTCCAAGCTTTGAAAGGGGAGATCCAACGTCGACGGCGAAGCTCTGCCGGATTTCTAAACGAACTGTAGCCAGGGAGGGTGGCTTTCTACGTCCTTTAAGCCTCCGGTTCAGGGAGTATTTATGTTTTGAGTTTTCATTTGATAGTCTCGTCGTCATTTTGTTCACGTGCATGCGTCTATTCTTTGTTTCTCTGTTCCACGTTTTTCATCATTGCACTTTATTTCACACCCCTCCTATTGTTTTCCATCCCTCTAGGGGTTTAAAAACTCCCAGGTATCCCCCATTCCATGTTAGTTTGCTTATTTCTCATGTCTTTTTCTAGTTACTACACTCTCTAGTTTTGATTTGGGTTTTCTTTTGTGTTTTGCACTGTGTTTTGCTGGTCAACATCATCCTAGCACGAGGCTCACTCCCTCTGGCCGGCTGAAAGGGGTGGAGGTTCAGATCTCACAACTTAAAACCTGGTGGAATTGAGCGGTCGTCTTCCTGTCCGTTTGGAGAATAGCGCGGACGAATCTGCACCGTCTTGCGTCCTTCTACGGCTTCCTCTGGAGCGTTCTGTTGTCAAGCATTCCTGTAGCACTGGTGAGCGGTCTATCGAGTGACCGTGAAGTTATTAGAGCGGCCCTGCCAGAATCGTTCATCTTCGTAGTGCTGTTTTTGAGGCGAGTGTCTCCCTTTTCCAAGGTACGGGTGTAACTCTTTTACATTTCGAAACCTTGGTAGCGATCATGATCACTCTTTCATATCCTTCTTACTTCAATCCATTTACTTCCTCATTGATTTATTAGAAGAGAGAAAGAAAAATATGTCAACACCCCATTTTTGGCGATCACGGTGGGGTACCTAGTGCCCATCGTGTTAGTGTTTTGCTTACTTGTTCTTGTGCTTGGTTAGTTTTCTTCTTTGAGTGTTTCAGGTTGCTCTCCGGTCCATCTATTGTTTCTATCCTATGGCGTTTACGTGGTTCCCTCAGAGCCGCTCATGTACTTGCACGGCCGTGGATTGGCCGTCCTGTCCTCATCCCATCGCTGTTGTCATGCCAGCCTGTTACATCCAGAGGCCCTGTGCAGGCCATCCACTTCTTCCCACGGTCTAATAAAGACTATTTATCACTACTTGCTCAGCTACATTTCTATCCTTACATTGATTGTTTGCGCTGACATTTTGCGGTCTTAGCAGGGCCGTCCAATAGTTCGCACGGTCTTTCGACAGACCGCTCTGTCAGGTACGCCGCTATTCCCATTCCTTTGGTCCATTCCAGTTTCTGTTATTTATTACTCCCTGCTATTGAACGGCCCTAACAGGACCGTTGACCTCCCTACATGGTCTCCCACAGACCGTTTAATTCAGCTACAGTGCACCCGAGACCTTCATCTTTATTGACATTTCATATTATTTCACATCTACTTGGTGCTGCTATTGATCTCCCCTTACTATCATCATACTTTTGCATGATTGTCTTCATTCTTTTCATGTTTGTTGATCATTGTTTGCTAGATCTAGGCTAGACTTTGCATGCACTCTGGTGCACATAGGGCGATATACACTTTTCATATTAGTTGCATTCCTACCAAGGTAGGGGATCCTCTTGTCTCCATATTCCTTGGAGCCGATTAGGTGACCTTGCCCGGGACCTCCGTAAGTCCCCGTGAGCCATGGATTCCCACACAGACGCCGGGCCGGTTGTACCTTGTCCACCTCATAACTTTGCATGTTGCTTATGTCGTGAGAGAGTTAACTATAGATTAACTCAAGGGTTGGACTTTACCCCCTATAGGTTTCCCATTTTGAGGTGATTGATTCTAAATCAAATCATTAAGAGGTCCACCGAAACCTTGGTAAAATAAAAATTAACGATCATATCAACTTGTTTGATCTTGGTTGAGCCCTCTCACACCCATATTGTTCGTTTAGGCTTCTTTAGGCCCGTTTGTGTTGTTTTGTGTTGCATCCACATAGGTTTTATTATTAGGTCCATTTAGGCTAGTTCATTCTATGTGTGCATTTGTCTAGTCACATTGTCCTAGGTTGCTTTTCTTCTTTCCTTTGCATTATTGAGTTGAGTCCTTGCCTCCCTCATTATATTTCCCATCTTTCTTGTATTCAGTCTCCATTTACCATTATGGATCGCCATTTTTCTCCTATATATTACTCCTCTTCTTCACCGTCTTCTTACTCCCGCGTGGATTCCTCTTCTCACGCGGGCCCATCTCCCTGTTGTGACGCTTAAGGTGATCTAGAGGGGGGTGAATAGATCAGTCACCCGATAAAAACGACTGCAGTAGATTCAAGTGCGGAATATAAGAACTTCTTATAAACAGATAGAGGGCACAAAGCAAAGACCAGCCAGACCTTCAAAAGAACCATCCTAAACAGTCATGTACTGCGCAAAGTACAAGAATAAAGAAGCGATGCAAACCACAAAGCAATCACACAGTAGACAGAAGTTTTTAGGTGGTTCGGTCCTCCAGACCTACGTCCACCCCACACTCAAACCCGAGCGTGGATTCCGCTGACTCACAGCTTGAACCGTTGGGCCTCACAGCTTGCCTACAACTGTTGAGCATCACAGCTTGCTTCCACTGGGCAATACAGCTTAGCCATCCACAGGGGACTACAGCTTAACCCGTCCAGTGGAATCCTCCACTACAAACGCTGAGCAACACAGCTTGCTCCGCTGACAAACAGCTTGAAGAAAGGTTTGAAAGAAAACACAAATGGGAAATAAAACAGCAACTGAAAGCTGTATACGATAAAGCACAAAATATATCCCTGCAGGGAATGAAGCTCAAACAATTGAGCAAACTCAGATCTGGTTTTGAACCAAAGATCTGAGGAACAAATCTCTCTCAACTCTCTCCTTCTTCTCTTTCTTTTTCTTCTTCTTCTCTGCTCTCGATCTCTCTTCCTCTTTCTTTTTCTTCTTCTTCTCTGCTGCTTTCACACTCTGCTCTTCTTCTCTTTTTCTTTTTCTTCTGGATCGTGCAGGCTCTCTCTCTCTACTTCTGCCCCTTCTACTTCGATCACGATCAGTCTTCTCCAGATGGAGAAGTCCTCTTTATATAGCAGTTCCAGTAGGAGCAACACTGGGCATGTGATTCCCACGCCTTCCCATCCAGAAGGTTCCTCCATGTGTCATCATCCTATCAGCCCTTCCAGTCTCGGATCACGTGCCAGGTACCAACCTCGGATCACGTGCTCAGTCATCTGCCAGTTTAATGACAGAGTTACTTCAGTCGATCAAGCAGAGATAAAACATTATGTACTGACTTTATGCATGAATGAAAAATAACCGATGTATAGACATGTCACATGGGAGTGTATAGACTTATGCAGACTTGCTAACATGCAGATTTATAGTCTTGTATAGACTTCACTATGCAACATGTGTTAGCATACACAGACTTGTTCATGCCTACGATGCCAAAGCTGTACAGAGTATATGTGCTAGGATGAAGGATGTACATACTATATATGCTAGCAGCACAACCAGAAGCATGCACAGACAAGATGATGTATAGACTAGCTCAGTCATCAAAACAAACAAACGCTCATTAGTGTATAGACTTGCTACGGCATCAAAGCAACTGTGTGCAGACTTTAAAATAAAGAATGTACAGACTTCAGATGAATGCATGGACTATGCCGTTTGAAGAGTGCTGATGATGTACAGACTTGCTGAACTACATCATAAACATATCAGCAGAGTACATTAAAATAGGATGCACGGACTTACCCTGTACAGACTTGAAGCGCTATGTGAGACACACCATGAGACGCTAAATGAGACGGATGTTCACGAGACATGAAATGCATTGGCTGTATAGACTTTAAATGCTCAAGTGAGACGGTAAGTGAGACGGTGTAATGTATAGACTTAGCCAAGATGTCATGAGCAATTGGACGATGTACAGACTTGAGTTCGTGCATGCTACAGGGCAATGTATGGACTTTGAATGTGTTCATGTTAAAACAGTGAACGTAGCTAAAGATAGGAATATATAGACTTGTGTGTGTGCGACGAGACAATGTATAGACTTTGGAAATGCTTGAAGCACACGATGTAGCAAGACTCTGTACAGACTTTATGTTCAATATGCAGACGTTGAACAGACTTGCTAAGTCTGGAGTTAAGCATGAACGCACAATGCACGGGCTATGCATATGATGCAGCAATGTATAGACTTCATAGCAAGGAATGTGCATGCGACAGCAATGTATAGACCTTGAATGCATGCAATGCAGCAAGGCAATGCATAGACTTGTGTGTGTGTGCATGCTGCAATGAAATGTATAGACTTGTGTGTGCACGCGTCAAAGCTATCAGCAGAGAATGTGCAGACTTGCTATAATGATGCGTGAATGTTACAGCAAAGAATGTATAGACTATATGGCGTGCAACTGATGAATGCACCGATGCAGTGTATGCATATAGTAGTGAACAAATGTAATGTATGCTAAACACAATGACTGGCTCACTGTGATACTCTCACTGTGTTCCTATCATCAAAACAAAATAGCATATACTTGTGCCTAAGGGGCACAACATTCTCCCCCTTTTTGATGATGGCAACAAAGTGAAAGTGAGTCACCAACCAAATTTTCTCCTCCTTTGACATAATCAAAAAGAAAGAAGAACATGAGTGCAAAATGCAGTATACATTGCAGATTTCCCTTAGAACAACTCATTTTCCCCTTGAATGTATAACTCCCCTTGAATTATTTCTCCCCCTTTGAGAAGGAATATGGACGGATGAAACATGAATAAGGTAAGGGGTCACTACACAACACCTGAAGCATTGGTTCATAAAGTGAGCATGATTATAAACAACTGTTAAAGCATAAGAATCAGTAATATACAGTCTTGAAAGAATTCAGGTTTAACAGTGATAAATATAGAGTAATGCAGCTGACCACTTAAAAAGAGTTATAGACTCCATTTATAGCAATGAATCTAGGGCACATGGTTTTAATAGATAAGTCAGAAACAATACCCTTTGTGATTAAACATGGAAGTTCAAGAAAGGCAACTTGAATATGTATTGAGAAAAATAATTTACACTCAATGACTTTTGATTTCAAAGGGTTACAGCAGTTTGTTTTTCACCTTTTAATTTTCAGAAACTGAGCTAAGTGAATAGACCAGTGCCATTTATGCTGTTGACATTAGGTGTACACCTTGATTAGAGGCAGGTACCCCCAGTTACTAGGCATAAACTACTAGATCTATTTCGGATCAAAACCTACAAGGAACAATTTTCACCTTTGACATTAAGGGTACACCTTGATCAGAGGCCAGCACCCTCAGTTACTTGGTGAAGACTTCCCCTATAGATTTGACCCTATGAACAGAGATAGCCTGAAGCACTTCATGACTTATGAATTCTCCTGCTTCTTTGGAGGAGATCACAGTTTCTCAGTGCAATTCAGCAATTGCTCTGTCACTGTGTTCAGCTCTTTACATTGATGATCTTATTACTGCTGCCCTGATTTCTTTTAGAGTGTTTGTTTAAAAAATAGTACACACTCTTATACACCTTTTCTAGACATTTCCAGTTTAACACGTTCAGGCATTAAAAAAAACTTTTTCTATTCTAACCATGAGACAAAGATTAAGAGCTATAAAGGTTTTCTTTTATCTCAAGTTCTGAAGTGCAGACACTTAACTCTTCAATTTATAAAAGTTAAACCTTTAGTTCTTTTCAATTTGCAAGTGTGATTCTTATAAATGAAAAATTACAATAACCACAGCTCAATGTACTAAACCAGAAGCAATAATGTTGTTCAGTGAAGGTGATAGAGAAATGATAGCAATAGGCATTAAGGTCCAAGAGCATCTGATGTCAAAGAATATGAATGAATTGAATGGGGACTATGAGGAGTGAAAAAGATTCAATGTACTGAACTTAGCTCTCATCTCCCCCTGACACCAAGATGCAACAATATGCTATGCAATGCTTTCAACTAACTAAATGCAGACTATGCAACAATGATACATAAAGTAAGTATGCAATCATTTCAAGTTTATGCACCCAAGGCATGAACATTTTATCCTTTTTCAGAGAGTTTATTTCATGAAAGTCAGGTGTATATAATCTAGAGAATTGAGAATCAACTACAACTTAATGCCCTAAGTCAACATGACTTTCTCAATTCTGAAGGTGATTCACTTACCTACTTTACCTGACTGATTTATTTTTTTACCCTTGGTGTTGCATCAGAATGTTGACAAGGCCTCCAATCTCCTTCAGTTTTTATAATTTTTGCCCTGCCTCTTGTCATATGCCTGGAGTAGCTATTCCTGTTTCATCATTTTGTTCCCGGCTACCAAGCATATCTACAAACACACTTAGGGAGAAGATTTTGGAACCCAAGATAGTTTGGGCCCCAAGACAAAAACAGACACGTGAGAGTGAAAACATGACAAAAGCTATTTAGGGATCCACATTTGTGTGAAAGTGGATGGTTTGGTGGATTCTACAGCTTGAGAATTCTTTTTGTTATTTTTCTTTTTCTCAGCACCAACAGGTTTAGCTTTCTTTTTCTGGTGCTGTGATGGTTTTTGTGTAGTCCTGGCATTCATTTTATTAGAAACATTGTTGTTTTTCTGCCAGTGCCTTGGCCAATGAGTGTACTGGAAGTTGTGGCCCAAATTGGTCCTAGGCTGACCATAGAACACCTGTTGACTAGGACTCCATGTCCTAAAGTGACCATCCCATCTCCTAGCTGGCTTAGATCTATAGGGCTGAGTGGGGAAATTCTGATACCTAGACCTCATGTACACAGGATTCCACCCAAACCTATTAAGTGGTTGTGAGTGAATGTGATGATAGACTTGGGCTCGAGGGAAATAGGGATGTGCAAACTGGTTCATAGCCGCACTTGGTCTCCCTGCCACCTTTGACCCTCTAGGATTCTGTACTGACTTATATTTGGTCTTTTTCTGAGCAGTTGATGGTGGTGGAGACTTAGCAGCCTTGGACTGGGGTTCGAATGTGCTAGCTGGCTGACCCCTAACCTTGGACTTACCCTTGGGAGAAGAGCATGCAGCACTAGGCTCTACAACTTTCTGCTTTCCCTTGTCCTTAGCACTGGACACTTTTGATTTTACATTTTTGGAAGCAGATTTTTTGCTGACCATTTTTATGAGTGATCCTTTGTTCTTTTCTCCCACGAGTGAAATGGTTTTCAATTCAAAACTCTTTTTAGCCGAGGGATTAAAACCGAGACCCTCCTTTCTAAAATTGACTTTTGACCCTAGCAAGGCATTAAGATTTTCTGTTCCTTGGGTCATGCTTTCAATGATTTTCTCCTTGTCAGAATTTTCATTTTCTAAATTTTCAATAGTTTTCTTCAGTTCAGCATTCACTGACAAGACAACTTCATATTTTTCATTTGAAATCTTTATTTCATTTTCAAACTTCTAAATTGTCAATTTCAACTCATCAACGACATTTTTCAGCAATTCATTTTCTTTCCTACAATCAATCAAAACATGCTTTAACTCATCTAAATCTGAACTTACACTTTTCAATCGGTCATTCTCTGATTGTAAACATGCAACCTTATCAGAAAGTGTTTTATCATTAACTAGAGAATTTACTTTCTTCTTCCAGTGTATGTTCTCCTTCCTAATATCATCCACTTTATCTAACAGTTCTCCATAAGCATTTTCCCAATCAGAAATAGTATAGTGTTCGAAAGGGGATGATACCTCATCGGATTCTTCTTCTTCTCTTCCATTCCTGGCCATCAAGCAGGTGTCCTTTCCTTCTTTCACACTATCTGAGGAAGTGCTCAGCGTGTCTTCTTCCTCATCACTCCATGTACTGACCATGGCCTTTCCCTTTGGCACTTTCTTCCATGGTCTTTCTTTCATTTTCTGGAACTCTGGACAATCAGCCTTAATATGGCCAGTCTTCCTGCAATGATAACAATTATTAGCATCAGATTTTTCAGCAGGGTTGAATTTATACCTGTTTTGCTTCCTGCTGTGGTGTCTTCTGTAGACATTCTTCCCTTCTCTTCTAAGAAATCTTCCGAACTTTTTTGTGATCATAGCTATTTCATCCTTTTCAAGGCCCGATCCAGATAGACTCCGATCACTGGATGATCCAGTGCTGCTGGACTGTTTTGAACAACTATGCTTGGCCTTCAGAGCAATAGGCTTCTTGTATTCGAGCTCTTCAGCTTGTAGAAGATTCATCTCGTACACCATCAAAGAACCTATCAGCTCATTAGGTTTCATCTTTTGTAAATCTCTTGACTCCTCAACCACAGTCGCTTTGGTATGCCATATCGGAGTCAACGATCGAAGGATCTTCCTCACAACTTCATAATCGGTATAGCTTTTTCCCAGATTTCTTAGACCATTTGTTATAATGGTCAGACGAGCAAACATTTCGCTCACTAACTCACCGGGCTTCATTCGAAATGCTTCATACTCTGACACTAACATATTTGCCCGCGTCTCTCTCACTTGAGACGTTCCCTCATAAATGACCTCAAGGGTATCCCACATCTCCTTAGCCGTCTTGCAGGATGACACTCTATCAAATTCAGTGGGATGGAGTGCACATTGAATGGCGTTGATGGTGCTCCAGTTCAGAGTGGATTTCCAGATTTCTTCTTTAGTCCACACTTCCTCGTTCTCATGTAACTCATAAGGACCTTTGCTTATAATTTTCCAGATTTCGTAATCTTTGGCTCTGAGGAAGACCTACATCCGGTTCTTCCAATATGGGTAGTTGGATCCGTCGAAGAATGGTGGCTTTGCAGTGGACTGTCCCTCTGCTATTAACCCTCTAGCATCCATGGCCGTTCCTCTTTAGGATGTTAGTCCTGCACAAAGAGTTAGGCTCTGATACCAATTGTTGTGACGCTTAAGGTGATCTAGAGGGGGGTGAATAGATCAGTCACCCGATAAAAACGACTGCAGCAGATTCAAGTGCGGAATATAAGAACTTCTGCTAGATAGATAGAGGGCACAAAGCAAAGACCAGCCAGACCTTCTAAAGAACCGTCCTAAACAGTCATCTACTGCGCAAAGTACAAGAATAAAGAAGCGATGCAAACCACAAAGCAATCACACAGTACACAGGAGTTTTTAGGTGGTTTGGTCCTCCAGACCTACGTCCACCCCACACTCAAACCCGAGTGAGGATTCCGCTGACTCACAGCTTGAACCGCTGGGCCTCACAGCTTGTCTACAACCGCTGAGCATCATAGCTTGCTTCCGCTGGGCAATACAACTTAGCCATCCCCTGGGGACTACAGCTTAACCCGTCCAGTGGAATCCTCTACTGCAAATGCTGAGCAACACAGCTTGCTCCGCTGACAAACAGCTTGAAGAAAGGTTTGAAAGAAAACACAAATGGGAAACAAAACAGCAACTAAAAGCTGTATACGATAAAGTACAAAATATATCCCTGCAGGGAATGAAGCTCAAACAATTGAGCAAACTCAGATCTGGTTTTGAACCAAAGATCTGAGGAACAAATCTCTCTCAACTCTCTCCTTCTTCTCTTTCTTTTTCTTTTTCTTCTCTGCTCTCAATCTCTCTTCCTCTTTCTTTTTCTTCTTCTTCTCTGTTGCTTTCACACTCTGCTCTTCTTCTCTTTTTTTTTCTTCTGGATCGTGCATGCTCTCTCTCTCTGCTTCTGCCCCTTCTGCTTCGATCACGATCAGTCTTCTCTAGATGGAGAAGTCCTCTTTATATAGCAGTTCCAGGAGGAGCAACACTGGGCGTGTGATTCCCACGCCTTTCCGTCAAGAAGGTTCCTCCACGTGTCATCATCCTGTCAACCCTTCTAGCCTCGGATCACGTGCCAGGCACCAACCTCGGATCATGTGCTCAGTCATCTGCCAGTTTAATGACAGAGTTACTTCAGTCGATCAAGCAGAAATAAAACATTCTGTACTGACTTTATGCATGAATGAAAAACAACTGATGTATAGACATGTCACATGGGAGTGTATAGACTTATGCAGACTTGCTAACATGCGGATGTATAGTCTTGTACAGACTTCAGTATGCAACATGTGTGAGCATACACAGACTTGTGCATGCCTACGATGCCAAAGCTGTACAGAGTATATGTGCTAGGATGAAGGATGTACAGACTATATATGCTAGCAGCACAACCAGAAGCATGCACAGACAAGACGATGTATAGACTAGCTCAGTCATCAAAACAAACAAGCGCTCATTAGTGTATAGACTTGCTACGGCATCAAAGCAACTGTGTGCAGACTTTAAAATAAAGAATGTACAGACTTCAGATGAATGCATGGACTATGTCGTTTGAAGGGTGCTGACGATGTACAGACTTGTTGAACTACAGCATAAACATATCAGCAGAGTACATTGAAACATGATGCACGGACTTACCCTGTACAGACTTGAAGCGTTATGTGAGACACACCATGATACGCTAAATGAGACAGATGTTCACGAGATATGAAATGCATTGGCTGTACAGACTTTAAATGCTCAAGCAGATGTATAGACTTTAAATGCTCAAGTGAGACGCTAAGTGAGACGGTGCAATGTATAGACTTAGCCAAGACGTCATGAGCAATTGGATGATGTACAGACTTGAGTTCGTGCATGCTATAGGGCAATGTATGGACTTTGAATGTGTTCATGTTAAAACAGTGAACGTAGGTAAAGATAGGAATGTATAGACTTGTGTGTGTGCGACCAGACAATGTATAGACTTTGGAAATGCTTGAAGCACACGATGCAGCAAGACTCTGTACAGACATTATGTTCAATACACAGACGTTGAACAGACTTGCTAAGTCTGGAGTTAAGCATGAACGCACAATGCACGGACTATGCATATGATGCAACAACGTATAGACTTGATAGCAAGGAATGTGCATGCGACAGCAATGTATAGACCTTGAACACGTGCAATGCAGCAAGGCAATGCATAGACTTGTGTGTGTGTGCATGCTGCAATGAAATGTATAGACTTGTGTGTGTACGCGTCAAAGCTATCAGCAGAGAATGTGCAGACTTGCTGTAATGATGCATGAATGTTACAGCAAAGAATGTATAGACTATATGGCGTGCAACTGATGAATGCACCGAAGCAGTGTATGCATATAGTAGTGAACAAATGCAATGTATGCTAAACACAATGACTGGCTCACTGTGATACTCTCACTGTGTTGCTATCATCAAAACAAAATAGCATATGCTTGTGCCTAAGGGGCACAACACTCCCCTTAATGGATCACATTATCTTAATGGGCCTTATTCTCACAATGGGCTTCCCTCTTCTACTTTTAGCAGGCCCCCTCCGTTTAACGGGCCCGTTTATTCTCTTAATGGGCCCTGTGTTGCTGCTGGCCCAATCGATCCTAGTTCCCATATTCCTGATCCTTCCAGACCCCCATGTCTTTCTATTCCTGGAATGGGTATCTCTTCTTCTCGGGCAGGGTCCCCTTATTCGGCCCAATACCATAACCCTAGTCCAAATTCACACTCCCCTACTCAAGCTGGCCTGCATCCTTCTCGATCTCTCCCCAGTGAGGAGATGATTGCCCAAGCTCAACGCCAGCTTGATGAACTACAACGTCGAATCAATCCTCAATATTCTTTGAGTGTCCCTTTCGCATTCTAAGGTCTTCAGCTTCCACCGCGTTCACAGATTCGTACATATCATCATTATGGTGGCGTCAGTGACCCCTACGTACACTTGAAGGAGTTTTTCTATGAGTCAGCCCAGTTTCGACACGACCAGCGCCTGATGGCTTATCTGTTCGGTCTGTCTTTAGAAGGCCCGGCTCAGGATTGGTTCTTTTCATTGTCGCAAGATCAAGTTGTGAGTTTCCAAGCCGTTCAAGAGAAGTTTCTTCAACAATATCCAGACTAGGTGGGGCCCAAATATTCCATGGTTGATCTGGCCCAGGAGAAGATGAAGCCCAATGAGGAATTCTCGACCTTTGCCGATCGCTGGCGTCATTTGGCTCCTCAAGTCCCGGGGTATATTCCGGAGGGAGAGCAGATCAAGATGGTCATTTCCAATGCAATGCCCGAGTTCAAGTGTATCTTAACCTTGAATGATATCACTTCCTGGCAACAATTGTATAGCCGAGCCCGCTTCATCCACCAACAATTTCTAGGTCCTCTTGACCCCGAGTCTCCTTCACCTTCTACGCCCGCATACGCCTCCTACCCATCATCTCCCATATATCCCTTCATAAGTCGGCCCTCCACCACATATCCTTCCACGAGTTGGTCTTCCGCTCCTGCACGCCCTTATACCTCCACATACTCCTCCACATATCAACCCTCCATGAGTCAGCCTTCCGCTTCTTCACACCCGCGTAAACCTCTAACTCCGGTCAAGGAGACACCACACCACGAGCATGTTGATGTCGTCTACATACCTCCCAGCTCCCTTTCCGCTCCACGCATGCCACCACCAGGTCATTCCACTAGTTGCCATGCATTTTTGCCTTCGCAACCCCCGCTTCCATCCCCGCAACCGCCTCCATTGCATCCACCATGCCCGAAGCAGGCTCCTCACCCTTCGTTGCCGGACTCCTTTACAGATATTTTCAGGGCTTTGATGGCCACTCGCACATTCCAACTCCCTCCCGTTGTGCCTTGCCGACCTATGGTCAGAAATTCGCCCCATTTTTGTGAGTTTCATCATCAACAGGGGCATTTGGTCGAGAGTTACCCCGAGTTCTGGGAATTTGTTTATGATCTGGAAAATGACGAGAGGATTTATTGGACTGTCATGCATGAAGTTATTTTGGATCTCCGCAGTAAGCAACAGCAGCAGCAAGTGCCGTCCGGGCAACCGTCCCCATTTCAAGACCAGGGGCATCCCTGTGATTCTTCAGTTAGGGAAGCACCCGCTCCGTTATCTATCCCTTCTCCTATCCCATCTCCTTTACCTATCCAAGCCTCTACTCAGGCAAATACCCCTCTTTCACCCTCCACTTCCACCACCGCTCTTGCTCCCAAGGCCGCTCGACGCATCATACTAATACGTCGAAGAGCGCCGCAACCGGCCACTTCCTCCACTCCACCATCGCCACCTCTACTACCCTCATCTCCATCGCCATTACCTTCATCACCTTCCTCCTCAAAGATCCCTATTCCACCACCATCTCCACTACCTTTGCCACCCCTTTCACCGTCATCGCCCGAGCCTGAGCAGGCGGAACCCCCTCCCATGCCTCCACCTTTGCCTTTGCCTCCACCCGAGCTTATTATCGCCGTTATCCCTCCACCACCTAAGGCCTCTACACCTCCTAAACCTCTGCCTCCACTTTCCAAGCCTTCTCCTTCCCTTCCTCCACCTAATTCCGCCGCACGGAGCGGGTGTTCATTGCCTTTGGTGCCCCTTGGGTCTAGTCCCCAGGGAGATGATAAGCTGAGCCTGGCTTCGATTGGGCATTACAAGCTTCATGATTTCATTTGCCGCATGCCGGTCCAAGTTCTGGTCCCTGGCTATCTTGGGGATGATCAGCCTGCACTTCCCACCACGGTTGCCAAGAGAAGCTCCTTAGCACTAGTGCCGGTTTCTTCTCGAGCGAGGCCGGTGGCAATCTCTTTGCTCGCCGGAGGATTCATTATTGATGATGTTATCACATCGCGCTCGATTGCTGTTCGGTTCACTTGCCGAGAGGGGTTCTCTACTCAGATTATGCTAACCTATACGGCCGCCAAGAGCTTGATGGATTCCCTATACAAGGGGCAATTGGCCATATTTTCAAGGTTGGCTAGGGGCATTCTGCACTTTTTATGTAATCTCCCTCAGTTTGTTGGTGAGACGGCCACTTCAACGACACGCATTACTCTCCCTCGGTATCGTCCTACACTTTCGGTAAGGGAGTTATGCTTCATGCCCAACTGCCAAGTGGAGATGCTAAATCTCATGCTGCTAGTGCCAAGTGGTAAAACTCCGTGGCTTTCTAATATTCAATTTGAGGAAGTATTTGTCCAAGAATGTCCAACGATGGTTAGCACCGGGTGTCTAGGGGCAACCGCCCCGACAAAGCTGCATATTCATAATCGGGCTAGGCCCTCTGCCAGATGGGCCCATTACATGAGAAGATATTACAAGATAAGAGGCCAAAAGGTCCGAGTCCGTGCCAGGCGGGTCCGTTACAAGACAATTTCTACCAAGAAGAGGCGGCGGCGTCAGTTCAGGGGCCGCCAGTTGTGCATTCGGGGGCTCACTTCACCTCCTTCTTCCATCCATTCATCATTTCTCTTGCTCAGTTCCTATCCTTGGGTGGTGTACCTTCCGCCACCCGACCAAAATTTTACCATCTTCTCCTATCCTCACCATTCTATGTCTTGACCTATGTCCTCCTCTTCCCCTGATCTAGGAGCTTCTTCTAGTATTCCTCCCTCGGTACGCCCAGATTCCTCTTCTCATCCTTTTCCCCCGGCCCTGTCAGGGGTTCCTCATGCTCGTTCCCCGACCCTGTCAAGCGGTTTTTCTTCTCCTTCCCCGACTTTGTCGGGTGATTTCCATGTCTTTTCCCCGACCCTGTCGAGTGACCATTGTTCTTCCCCGACCCCGTCGGGTGATTCTCGCTCCCCTTCCCCGACCCTATCGGGTGATCGCTACTCTCCTTCTCTTACCATGTCGGATGATTCTTATTCTCCTCTTTCTTCTCACTCCTCTTCACCCTTTCGGGGTCACCACCCTTTTTCTTGCTGTTCTCGAGGCTTTAGCCCGCCTTGATCTCAGTTAATCTCGGTTTATTCTGTATCTGGTTCCTTGTTATCAAGGCGTCAGTGCCTTAATGAGGGAGTTGTAGCCCTCGTCTCTCTTTTCCTTTTTATCTCTTCTTCATCCAGTATGATGTCTGTCACTCCTCTATGTCGAGGAATCCAACCCTTTGCTCTCCTTTCATCGTTTATCCTGACAAGCAAGGAATACAAAGCTACTTACGCTCCTCAAAGCTCGATGATTGAAATCGCTTGATCAGGATGTTATTTCCATGCCATGGACTTGCAAGGTATCTTTTATCCTGTGCAATAATATGCTATCATTTCCATCATTACTTCATGCACATTGTTGTTCTAATGCTGGTTCCTCAACATGAATGAGTGGCTTAGTTAGGCTTTATTCAGTTTTAGTCAAATGAGTCGCTTCTGCAGCACCCTAGACTGGTGATAGCTCCGCACTGGGAGTCTAGTTCTTTCCCCATCATTGAGGATGACATTTGAGTATGGGTTTTTCACACACTTCATGGCAAGTCATAGCCGATTCCTCTTAGGCACACCATTGCTGCTTTGGCCATACTATGGGTATGCATAAGGGCCTTTTCTCTTCTTTGATCGGCCAAGTGCAGGGGCAAGAGATCGATGGATGAAATAACCGACCTAGGCATTCCCCAATACGAGAGAGGTTTCAAATAGGGGTAGTCTTAAAAAAAAATGAATGAAAAACACCATGAAAAATACCCCTGATCCTAGTAACCGGCCCTGCTTCTCCTAAGGCAAGAGATGAGGTTCGCGTAAAACGGTGAAGGGTAGTGCAGCATCATGCGTGTGTCAAAATCAAAAGTGAGCGTTATTTCAATATTTGGCCAATAAAGGCCATGTCAAAATTATATATGCAAAATTATGATCAAAGACACAAAATCCCGGCGTAACAAACTGTATATTTGAGGGGTAGTGCCCTGGAAGGAAGTCGAGTCCTAATATCTCCCATCCTGCATAAAGCTTGTCTCTAATTTTTCTTCTGCTCCTCCCTCATGGGCTGTGTTGTATCCCGGGTATGGCCTTAGTAGGGGCACCGTTCTTTATAGGTGGTTGGTTGTGGCGAGCCACCCTTATATGCACACCCTGCTTAAGGGAAGCCTTTAATCAGAGTGGTAGGAACGACGATCCCTAGCCAGTAGTTTGAGCCCGTCTTAGGTGCTGCGGATTACTATTTCAAAAATTCAAAAAAAAAGAAATTATTGCCAAAAATCCAAAAAAATGAGATATTATGAATAGTTCAAAAAAAATCAAAAATTGTTCAAAAACCAAAAAAATTAAATATTGTTGAAAATTTAAAAAAATTCAGAAAATTTGAAAAATCTAAAATTTTTTATCTTTTTATTCCTTTCTATCTATTTGTTTTGAGGAGGGATACGTGATCTGTTTGCTAAGTGTGCAGGTTGCAGGTGTTCAAGTTTCCTTGCTCTATCTTTCGCTCTGCCTCCCGTTCATGACCTCTGATATGTTCTCTCTTCTTCAATCTATATCTCTCGATCTGTTCTTATGCTTATGTCCTTCTCAACTCTCGCTTCATCTCATCATGTCTCTATGAGAGGGCATTGCCTCACGATTTTGAACCTAGCAAGTTCTGCATCATCCGATCTTGGGGCTTTGATTGAAAAAAATGTGTTTGTTATCGTTTTCCCCCTGTGTTGGTTGTCACATGAGTTTATGTCTATCATGTCCTTATTTCATGTGTCTATGTCTCGCACGTGTTGTCTTATGTCCCCCGTGGTGTCGTCCCACGGGTCTTTGTCCCACCATGTCCTTGTCCCACCGTGTTGTGGTGTTGTCTTGTTCTACCGTATTCTTCATTCTCACGCATGCTTGCCATTGGTTCTTGTGATGTTTGTTATGTAGTTAGGTTTTTTGCAACATTATGTTTAATTCATGTTCAGTTATGTTATGTTATCCTCATGCTTGTTCATGTGGTTGCGTCTTATTCAAAAATCCAACAAAATGCCATTTCGCCTGCACAGGTAAGTCAGGTATGGCCTTCTATCTCTATATCCTTATTGCATTACTATATGGTGTTATACTATATTATATCGAGAACCAGTTGGTTATCCATATGTTCCAAGATCTGATGTTCCCCTACAACAAAAATAATGATGATCTAGGTTCATGTGTTTGATCAACGGATATGCCATTAGGTTGGGAAAGTTAGGGGACGACGGTTCTATCTCACATGCCGTGGTTGCAGATAGTATCCCGACCCTCATTGCCCCAGTCTAGCATTATTATTCTCGAGTATTTTCTATTTTATCTTTTCTTCGTATTCGTTTTAATGATTTCTTTTCTTTTAGCCCAGCATGCATCATACGCATTCTTTTGAGCATTCATGACCCATGGTTTGTCTGCACATGTCCCACTAGTGATGGATGATTGTTCGTTCATGTCTGAGTAAGAGGAACTATTCTACTCAGAGTTGGAAGGGTTCTCTCTAGTCTGTTCACTTGGCTTGGTTGATTAAGAGTTCTCCGTCTGGAGTTTTAGTCTCTCTTTTTCATTTACTGCTTTGGTCTCCTCATTGGTCCGCAAAATTGTGTCCCTCATGAGGCTGATCTAATGTTCCTTCCTTTTTAGTTTAGTTCCTCCAGATGGGTGGCGCTTTGGTCTAACTATTCCTTCTGAGTAGTTCAGATTTTTCGAAGATTCCTATCGCTTGTTGGCGAGAAAACGGGTGTCTTTTACCTTAACGCTCGCTTTTCAGTCCGCTCCGCTTCATTTCCGCTTCATCTCCATGTTCCATTTCACTTTTCGCTTCACCTCCGCTCGCTCCCCCACAAGAGGACGTTAAGGAGGGGCATCTGTTGACACCCATTTTTTGTCGATAAGTTGAGTCATTCCTTTTACCACCATTTGTTGATGCCTCAAGTTGTCCATTGCTCATTGGGATATTTTCAAGCATAACCTTGGGCTTATTCTATGGGTACCTTCCTCCCTGGCTCGATTTGTTCTCAAATACAGGCTTATTGGGTCTTGATTTCGATTGATGTTTGGGTTGAATGGGTTCGTTTATCCCATTTTATTGATTTTAATGTCTAGCCTTTACGCGGCCTTTCGATTGACCGTTCAATTAAGTACACGGTCCTTTGAGGACCGTGCCTTTGAAACCAGCATCGAGCTGAGTTATCTTTGCACCGACCTACCTTTGCTTAAAAACAGCCTATCGATCGACCGTTTAGTCTATAAGTGGTTTGGTTGAGACCGTCTACTAAACCTGCACCGACCTAGCCTTTGCTTGCACCGACCTTGCTCTGAGCTTGCACCGACTTTCTTATTTTCATTGAATGGTTCCAAGTGAACAACTACTAATTGAACGGCCTATTGAAAGACCATTTAAAGGTAGGAAAGGCCAGCGTTTTAATTAGCATCCCATCTTAAGTGGGACGGTCTAGTGAAGGACCACGTTCAACATAACAGCATCTTAACTAGCGTCTCTCCTCAATGACGACGGTCTATTTACTGGTCGTCCACTTATTGAGCGGCCTGGTGGGAATCGTTTACTTGATTTATTGGATATTTATTTGATTTTCTAAAATTCCACCGACAAGTATTTGAACGGTCCTCGTTTAGCCGTTTAATACCATTGAAATGTGTGGCTGTAGACCGTCCAGTTCCCAGAGTCCCCAAGGCGTTGGTTTTTAGATAATTATCTATTTATCTAATTTGTCTGGATTTATCACCAACAGGCCCTACACGGTTGGATTTGGACCACCTGCCCATTGACTGGTCTAGCAGTAGACCGTTCAATCCATGAGAGTCCAACGGCGAAATGGTCGGTCAGTTCGATGGATAATTAGATTATTTTCATAATTATTTATTTTCCATCGACAGTGTAAAACGGTCTGGCATCGGACCGTGCAATGTTTTGGGCGGTCTATCGCTCGATCGCGCTATGGTCCGATCTCTGAAGAATTAAAGGGTTTTCTCTCCCCAACCCATGGATAAACCCTTGACTTACCCCACCATTTTATTCGTGGTTTCTCAACCAAATAGGATTCCGTTCGATCCTGGTGAGAGATAATTCAGTTTTCTATGATTTTTGTGTTATTATCTCTAGCTAAAATGGGCTAGAAACTCTAATTTCGAGCTAGGTTTAGGGGCTCTATAAATAGGACCCTTAGTCCAAGCTTTGAAAGGGGAGATCCAACGTCGACGACGAAGCTCTGTCGGATTTCTGAACGAACTGTAGCCAGGGAGGGAGGCTTTCTACGTCCTTTAAGCCTCCTGCTCAGGGAGCATTTGTGTTTTGAGTTTTCATTTGATAGTCCCGTCGTCATTTTGTTCACGTGCATGCGTCTATTCTTTGTTTCTCTCTTCCACGTTTTTCATCATTGCACTTCATTTCACACCCCTCCTATTATTTTCCACTCCCCTAGGGGTTTAAAATCTCTTAGGTATCCCCCATTCCATGTTAGTTGGTTTATTTCTCATGTCCTTTTCTAGTTACTACACTCTCTCGTTCTGCTTTGGGTTTTCTTTTGTGTTTTGCACTGTGTTTTGCAGGTCAGCATCATCCTAGCATGAGGCCCACTCCCTCTGGCCGGCCGGAAGGGGTGGAGGTTCAGCTCTCACAACTTAAAACTTGGTGGAATTGAGCAGTCATCTTCCTGTCCGTTTGGAGAATAGCGCGGACGCATCTGCACCGTCCTGCGTCCTTCGACGGCTTCCTCTGGACCGTTTTGTTGTCAAGCCAGGCTTCATCCCGCATTCTTGCAGCACTGGTGAGCGGTCTATCGAGTGACCGTGAAGTTATTAGAGCGGCCCTGCCAGAACCGTTCATCTTCGCAGTGCTATTTTTGAGGCTAGTGTCTCCCTTTTCCATGGTACGGGTGTAACTCTTTTACATTTCAGAACCTTGGTGGCGATCACGATCACTCCTTCATATCCTTTTCACTTCAATTCATTTTCTTTCACATTGATTCATTAGAAGAGAGAAGGAAAAATATGTCAACAGTGGCGACACACCCAAGGATGGGGAATCCAACACCACCACCTCCGTAGGCCCGAAGCCCCAGACTTCTATGTCTCCACGGTCTCGAGCGACTACCTAGAGTGGGAAGCCGCTATGGATAAATACTTTGAGTGTTACATTATGTCCGTTGCCATGCAAGTTGACTTTGCCACAAGGCAGCTTTTTTACGAAGCCGCCGAAATATGGAGGGACATAGAATGCTTGAGGGAAATTAGGAGGCAATTGCCTATAGAGTCATGGCATGAGATGAAGGGCGAGCTTAGAAGGGTCTACCTACCAGGCCCAGTCACCTCCAACCGACCCCACCCAATCACCTCCAGCCAAGTGGGTCATAGTCGGAGGCAAAGAGCCCCACATGTAGACAAGCCTAAGCCCAATACTAGGCCGAGTGATTATGGGCGAGTCCATCACGATACCCCTACTCCAAACCCTACCATTGTCGAACTTTTTAGAATCATGTCAGATAAGGTGGATAGGATGTATACCCAGATTGACGGACTCCTGCCCAAGTATAGGGAGGTCGTAGCCGGTAGCCTCAACCCGATGCCACCCCAAGAACCTCTTCCCCTCAAGGAGGACACTCCTTCTCCGCCCCGTGAGAGCTCCTATGCCCCCACCCTCACCTTCCGATCATTATTCGGAGCCACCTCATTTGGAGCCACATCAGCTAGAGCCGCCCGTACTTCTAATGGGAAAGCTAATCATCACCGAGCCACTACGTAGCTGGCTCAAGACAGGCTTGGTCCCTAAAGCACCTTGCTATCCATCAATGGACCCTACACTACCATTAGTGTTCGTCAACTCATTCCATGCCACCTTCCGGTCTTGTCACCATATTGATACATTGGATGACCTTCTTAAGGGATTAGATCGGCAATTACAGTTGACTCACTTCTTGGCCCCAGGCATCGACCGACCCAAAGGTCTTAGTTTCACCCATCTGGCTTTGGGGTCTATTACCTCCGTGTGCACTGTGGGTCATGTCACCACGGAGGTTCTTCTATTCCTCCCCATGCCGGTCGAGCCCGACTTCATCCCCCTTTTCCTAAGGGAGGAACCTTATCTTCTCCATCAGACCACCATCCCATCTACCCCAGTGCATGAAGGTGACCACCTACACCTTCAAGAATTCCACACATGGGACCGTGTCATGAGGGAACCTGTCTCAAGGGGTCACAGTTTCTTTGATCCCTTCGACCCCTTCCCTAGTGAACCCCTTGACCCATCACATCTACTCCACTTCTTTAGGAAAGTTCACTATCACACCCCTTCCCCACGGGCCAGTCCACCTACACTCTGCAAGGAGCCCATTCATTGGGGTACGGAAGAAAGTGACTTTGGCTCTCCTAGCCCACCCAAACCTGCCAAATCCAAAGGACCGTCAGTGTGTGAATGGTGCTTGTTAGGATGTCTAGGATTCCATTCCACCAATATTAGGTTACGTCGTGTGTATGCATGGCACACATTCAGATGTCCTGGTCCACCATTGCATATGTATGGGTCAGTCTAACTGTAGGTTTGTTTAGGGTATTGTGTGAGTCTATGTTTTTTTCTTTATTTGTTCAAAGTCTGTACATACAGGAGTTGAGCATGTTAGGAGTCACATAGTAGGTTCAATGTCAGCTTGCGATGTCAGTCCCTTTTGAGTGTGAGGCAAGTCGGGTCTACTACTTACGTTGTAGACTTGCCAGAATTTAGGATCGGCTCTACCTCAATATCTCAGATCTAGTCACATAGGGACTCCACGGTGATTCCTAGTGAGTCATTGAGCCGTCTCCTTCCTTTGAGAGTGACCCCACCTCGGAGTGTCCCCCACTAGCCTCAATCCCACAACAGCATGTGCATATCGAATATATACGGGATGAACATGTGACGATTACTTGGAGTGGAGCGTACTCTGCGCTACCTGGTCGGTGATAGATCCGCAGGAGCCATACGAGCAGCCACACCCCTTACTCGACGGGGACGAGTTCTTCCCACCCGGGGAGAATTGATGGGAATCAACATCGGGCACTAACATTTTATTTTTACATTTGTATACTATTGTTTGCATTTATATCCTTGGGCTAATTGGGTTTGCAATTGTATGGCAATTATAAGAAAATATGTTTATCCTTAGGAATCTTTGTGTTTCTTTGCAAAAAGCCAGTAGGTCCAGTAGGGTCCCCCACCCTCTTTCCCATTGGTCCACCTAGGTTCTAGGGCCCACATGGCTGGTCTTTGGTCCATGGGAGAAGATTGGCCAAGGTATAAAATTCTAATTTGCCTTCTTGCCATGAAAGGGGCGCACCCCCCTTCTTTCCCCATTCAACCACCACATGTTAACATCCCCATTTCCACTTCCATTTCCACAAATTGACATTTCTTTGCATTGGAGGAATGCATCCACGTATTACCTCCATAGCTCCATTAAAAAAACCATTTTGTCAATCGTGGTGGCCATCTTTGACCATGGCAAGAAGAGGAGGGCACACCCCCCTTATATGGGTTTTTTTTTTTTTGGTTTTTTTGACCACATGGGAGAAGAATTGATGGGAATCGACGCCGAGCATGTATATTTTTTTTTTACATTTGTGTCCTTTAGTTTATTTTTATATCCATGGGAAAATATATGCGCAATTGTAAGGCTTTGCAAGCCAATGCGTCATTCCCTTGGATTGTGTGGGTTTTTGTGCAATTGTGTAGTAGGTCCAGCTAGGGGGCCCTCAGCCCTTTCCCATTGGTCCATGTCACCTATGTGGGGCTGGTCAACCATCCTAGGTGGCCATCTAGAAGGGTTGAATGCCAATTGACCACATGGGAGACAAAGGGGTCAAAATTTCAAAGGTTGGCCACCAACCTACCCCTTGGTCAAGGGGGTGCCCCCTTCCACTTGTAATATTTTATTTTTTTGTGTGAGATTCACATCCAATCTAGGCCATCCATTCCCCATCCCTAGATCCAAGGGTGTAGATTAGATTAGATTCATAGCATATAAAAGGTTGTATTTTTTATTTGTTACAATTAATGAGAAGAAAAAAGGAATTTATAGCTTGGTGATTTGCGCCCCCCTCCTCTCTCTCCTGGAGTTCTTCCATCCCCAACCCCAATTCTAGAGTGGTTCTATCTTCAATCTCCTCCCCTATATCTCCGGTGATCATTAGTGCCGCCGCCGCCGCCGTTCGTGCCGCCATCGCGCCGCCGCGAAGCCGTCTTCGGTGTTCTGTCCATCCAGGACAGAGGCAACTTCCACGAATTTCTGCTCCCACCTCCCTCCTCCTCTGGAGCTAAAATTTTCAGGAGTGGTTCACCTCTCGAAGCCTTATCTTCACAAAACATTTCAAGTCATATTTCCTTCATTTGATATTTTTCAATTTTTGTTCAAACTGTCATTCCAGTTCTGCCAGATCTCTGTCTACAGTGATAGTTTCCCTGAGTTTTCCATTTCCCGACCACTTTTTGATTTTTATTGGAGCCCCCAATTTTACTGGGAGTTCTATCCACCTTCCTCTACCTCTCAAAATTTTCGTGGAATTTTGAAAGTTCATCTCATATTTTTAGAAATTCCTTTTCCAACTCATCTACAGTTCTATCTGCATCAGTCCAGATCCGACCCCAGTCTAGTGTAAACACCCTAGAAACTCCAAATCACCATGTTTTCCAGATATTAAAGTACCCCTGGTTTCCTCTCTTGAAGATCTACAACTTTACCGAAGGATCCAATTTCAGATTCGGACGTCTACCTCACGGTGAAAGGCGATCTATAAGAAAGTTCTCTGCTGATCTGAGAATTCGGGTACTGTACAACAGCAGCTTCAAAATTAGTTAAGGCCCAGATTCGTGAAGATCCAGCTACTCTCTCCAGTCCTATCTTGAAGGATTTCGAGAGAGATTTCCATCGGTACCTCCTGATCATCGATCAAACATCGGGGTTAGTCGCAGCGAGCGATCTCGTCGGGTCGCTCGCTAAAAATTAGAACCGGTAGATCCGTGGCCGGTTATTCCGACCGGTGCCGATCGGAGCCATCCGACCTCCGGTCGGTGAATCAACGTGCTGCCATCCCGGGGAGTGCTTCTCCAAGTGTCCCCACTACAGCGGTGCCACCGGGTCCCACACGGCCCCTCCGGCCAGCACGTGGGTCCCACAGTCACGAGTTCGGGTGCTGCCGAAGCTACGCGAGAAGCTGGCCGTCAACCCGAAATCGGTCCTCCCGGGCCCCATTGTGTCGTCCTTTACCTCCCTGCGTGGAGTGGGCCGTAAATTCATTGTTGTAATATTTGTGTACTAATTGTCCCGGGAGTATGAGTTTCGGCCGGGTCCGTCTTCCCCACGTCGGGAGCGTGGAGGTATCATATTCGCTCCCTGACTCGGCATTTGCTTTACTCATATATACTTGTTTATGCCGCTGCTAGAGAGCATGTGTAGGGATATCTAGCTCGCTATATATTGTTTATTACCACTGCTGCGAGAGAGTGCGTGACCGTCCCGTGACCCGATCCGGGCACGAAAGAGAGCCGACCACCCTAGCTCATTGCCGGTTTCTCAACCGCGCACATCCGACGCTTCCCTCGTTATGGGACAATCGCGAGCTTGTCGTGTCCGTGGTCCGTCCTGCATCAATTTGGTATCAGAGCATGTTTGAGTCTAGGGTGTCAAAAAAAAAGAGTGTCATTTAAGTCTAAGTGTCTAAGTCGGTCTTAGGAGTTGCATTTGCATACCATTAGTCGATATATCAAAAGGTGTTGTCCGAACGTTAGGCTACGCCTATCGGGAAGGCCGCACATTTGCGCGAGTGATCTTCAGATCGATTAGCTCCGCCACGTACCGAGTCTTGGTCATCATGTCTAGGGTTGTAGTCCATTGTCTAGTTGGTTTATCTACTAGTGTCGACATGGCCATGCACTAGCTTCTCCGTGTCCCATGGATTACCAAACACCCGGATCTTATCCATGGTGGCGATACTATCTCAAATGGAAGGACCACCCGAATCACCCCACTAGGCCCGAAACCCGGGACTTCTACGGGTCTGATGACCCAGGTGACTACCTAGAGTGGGAAGCCATTATGGACGACTACTTGGAGGTGTACAATATGTACGGGCCCATGCAAGTCGATGTTGCCAAAAGGTGACTTTTTGGTGAAGCCGCCGAAACATGGAGGGACATCAAATATTGGAGGAAGGATAGGAATCTAAGGCCCATCGAGTCATGGGGGGAAATGAAGAGAGCGTTTAGGAGGGCCTACTTTCCCCGCCCACCTACCTCCAACCACGGAGGACATACCACTCACCAACCCCACCAACTCACCCACAATCAAGTGGGCCACACCTCTACCCAATCCCACCCCTTCACCACCGTCCAAGCCCACCAAGGCGACCCCAATCTAGTGGCCTGCCCAGTCACCTCCAACCAACCTCCCCTTGGCACCCCCATCCCAACCCACTCAAGTACCTCCAACCGAGTGGAATCCCCGCTTATAGCCGAGCCTAGGACCCCACCTAGGCCAAGGGACGAGGAGTGAGTCCACCCCAAGGTCCCTACTCCAACCCGCACCCTTGCTGAGATCTTGAAACAATTTACGGACGGGCTGGATAGGATTGAGAGGGCACTACTCCAACCCGAGCCCAAAGAGGTCATAGCCGGTAGTCTTCACCCGGCCCCACCTCTAGCATCCCCAAGCCCTCTTCCCACCATGGATACAGCGCCTCCATTACCCTCGAGAGCTCCAATGCCACCACCCTGTATGTCCGAACGTGATTCGAAACCATCTCAATTGGAGCCACCAAGGCCCGAACCACCCGTATTTCTAACAGGTACACTATACATCGCCGAGCCGCTTTTTAGTTGGCTCAAGGATGACTTGGTCCCACCTCCCTTTCCATCTATGGACCCCATCCTCCCTTTAGTGCCAGTCAACTCTTTCCATACCACATTTCGATCTAGTCACCATGTTGACACATTGGATGATCTTGTCATGGGATTAGATTCACAATGGAAGTTGACGCATCTTTTGGGGCGAGGCTTTGATCAACCCGTTAGTCTTAGCTTCACCCATCCGGCCTTCGGGTCCATTACCTCCGACTGCACCGTAGGTTGTGTCACCACGGAGGTTCTTCTTCTTCTCCCGCTACCGGACGAGCCCGAATTCATACCCTTTTGTCCGAGGGAGGAATCATACTTCTTGCCTACGACCCCCGTCCCACCCGTCACAATTCAAGAAGGTGACTATCCACACCTTCAAAACTTCTACACGTGGGACCGTGACTTGTGGGAACCCACCACAAGGGGTCATACCTTCTTTGATCCATTTGACCCATTCCCTAGTGGATCCTTAGACCCTCCATATATACTTCACTTCTTAGAGGGAGTCCACTATCACACTCTTACCCCACGGGCCGGGTCATCTACGCCCACCAAGCCCGTACACCTACAAGATACACCATCATCTAGGGAAAATACTCTTGGTCCTCCCACATCCACATCCCATATGCATGCATGGCCCACCGTAGGAGGTCTAGGATTTCCGCATGATGTCAACCACCGGTTACGTCAGATGCATGCATGGCATACGTTCGGGTGTCCTGGTCCGCCGTCATCCATGTACGGGTCGGACTAACCATAGATTTGTCTCGAGTCATGAGTGGGTTTCTTATTTGTGTGGTTTGCATATGTGTGTTAGTGCATGGTGAGTCTGCATGTGTCATGTGCAAGCTCGTCGATGTCAGTCCCTTATGAGTGTGAAAGTGAGTAGACTCACTCGAGGAGTTTGGGAACGGTTCTACCTCTATACCCGGATCAGACACCTACAGGGACCCAGCGGTGATTCCTAGTGAGTCTTCGAGCCGCCTCCTCCCATTTTGATAGTGCCCCACCCGGAGTGTCCACCTTTAGCCCATAACAGTTCGTGCATATCGAGTATATATGGAATGAGCAGGTGACGATCACTTGGAGTGGAGCATACCCGCGCTACTTGGCATGGTGACGTATCCGCCGGAGTACCCGAGCATCCATACCCCTACTCAACGGGGTCGAGTTCCTCCCACCTGGGGAGAGTTGATGGGAATCGACGCCGAGCATGTACATTTTATTTTGCATTTGTGTCCTTTAGTTTATTTTTATATCCATGGGAAGGTATATGCACAATTGTAAGGCTTTGTAAGCCAATGTGTCATTCCCTTGGATTGTGTGGGTTTTTATGCAATTGTGTAGTAGGTCCAGCTAGGGGGCCCTCAGACCTTTTCCATTGATCCATGTCACCTATGTGGGGCTGGTCAACCATCCTAGGTGGCCATCTAGAAGGGTTGAATGCCAATTGACCACATGGGAGACAAAGGGGTCAAAATTTCAAAGGTTGGCCACCAACCTACCCCTTGGTCAAGGGGGCGCCCCCTTCCACTTGTAATATTTTATTTTTTTGTGTGAGATTCACATCCAATCTAGGCCATCCATTCCCCATCCCTAGATCCAAGGGTGTAGATTAGATTAGATTCATAGCATATAAAAGGTTGTATTTTCCATTTGTTACAATTAATGAGAAGAAAAAAGGCATTTGTAGCTTGGTGATTTGCGTCCCCCTCCTCTCTCTCCTGGAGTTCTTCCATCCCCAACCCCAATTCTAGAGTGGTTCTATCTTCAATCTCCTCCCCTCTATCTCCGGTGATCATCAGTGCCGCCGCCGTTCGTGCCGCCATCGCGCCGCCGCGAAGCCGTCTTCGGTGTTCTGTCCATCCAGGACAGAGGCAACTTCCACGAATTTCTGCTCCCACCTCCCTCCTCCTCTGGAGCTAAAATTTTCAGGAGTGGTTCACCTCTCGAACCCTTATCTTCACAAAAAAATTCAAGTCATATTTCCTTCATTTGCTATTTTTCAATTTTCGTTCAAACTGTCATTCCAGTTCTGCCAGATCTCTATCTACAGTGATAGTTTCCCTGAGTTTTCCATTTCCCAACCACTTTTTGATTTTTCTTGGAGCCCCCAATTTTACTGGGAGTTCCGTCCACCTTCCTCTACCTCTCCAAAGTTTCGTGGAATTTTTAAAGTTCATCTCATATTTTTAGAAATTCTTTTTCCAACTCATCTACAGTTCTATCTGCATCAGTCCAGATCCGACCCCAGTCCAGTGTAAACACTTTACAAAATCCAAATCACCATGTTTTCTAGATCTAAAAATACCCTTGGTTTCTTCTCTTGAAGATCTACAACTTTTCTGAAGGATCCAACTTCAGATTCGGACGTCTACCTCGCGGTCAAAGGCGATCTATAGGAAAGTTATCTGCTGATCTGAGAATTCAGGTACTATACAACAGCAGCTTTAAAATTAGTTAAGGCCCAGATCCGTGAAGATCCAGCTACTCTCTCCAGTCCTATCTTGAAGGATTTCGAGAGAGCTTTCCATCGGTACCTTCTGATCGTCGATCCGACATCGGGGTTGGTCGCAGTGAGCGATCTCGTCAGGTCACACGCTGAAAAATAGAACCGACAGATCCGTGGCCGGTTATTCCGACCAGTGCCGATCGGAGCCATCCGGCCTCCGGCCGGTGAATCAGCGTGCCGCCATCCCCGGGAGCGCTTCTCCAAGTGTCCCTACTACAGCGGTGCCACCGGGTCCCACACGGCCCCTCCGGCCAGCACGCGTGTCCCACAGTCACGAGTTCGGGTGCTGCCGAAGCTACGCGAGAAGCCGCCCGTCAACCCGAAATCGGTCCTCCCGGGCCCCATTGTGTCATCCTTTACCTCCCTACGTGGAGTGGGCCGTAAATTCATTGCTGTAATATTTGTGTACTAATTGTCCCGGGAGTACGAGTTTCGGCCGGGTCCGTCTTCCCCACGCCGGGAGCGTGGAGGTATCGTATTCGCTCCCTGACTCGGTATTTACTTTACTTATATATACTTGTTTATGCCGCTGCTAGAGAGCATGTGTAGGGATATCTAGCTCGCTATATATTATTTATTACCGCTGCTGCGAGAGAGTGCGTGACCGTCCCGTGACCCGATCCGGGCACGAAAGAGAGCCGACCACCCTAGCTCATTGCCGGTTTCTCAACCGTGCACGTCCGACGCTTCCCTCGTTAAGGGACAATCGCGAGCTTGTCGTGTCCATGGTCCGTCCCGCATCAAGAATTCTTGGTGAGGACACGTGCCGCATCACTCGACGGAGCACACGGAGCACGCCAGCATCTCTTTGGCTAGGCGACTACGGCATCTACTAGAGGATCTTGTCTTCTCATTTGAGGCCATGTTGGGCCTAGGTTTGGTCCCTGCGCGGACACGTTATCTAGTTCTTTTATGTTATCAGACTATGTGTAGGGAGTAGTGGGCTGTCTTCCTTTATTATTGGGCTTAGCCTTGGCCCATAGCTGGTTGGATTAGGGTTAGGGCTTTGGGGAGGAGGGCGCATCCCTCACTCATGGTGGCTGCGCCACCTTCCCCCCCTTGGCCCCTCCACTTTCCTTTTTGGGCGTCCCCCTTTCCCCATTCCATCTTCCCCCCCTTTCCCCCTTGGGCGCCCCCCCCCTTGATCCCTCCTTGATTGGAGGGGGGGTGGCCGCACCCCCCTTGAATGGAGGAGGGCTGGTCGCACCCCCCCTTCCATTTGCGCCCCCCCCCCCTTCCTTGTGGCTTGGGATGAAACCCTAGCTTCCCCCCCAGATATATAAGGCTTGTATTTTCTTTGGGAGGAATTATTGAATGAATAGAAAAGAAAATTGCTTGTGCTCTTGAAGGTGGCTGCGCCCCCCTCTGTTCCTCCTTGCTCCTGCGACCGGAGCAAGCCTGGGGTGTGACTCCCCATCCCCTCGGTGCGACGCCGAGGTTCCCCCTCTCTTCTATCTCTTCACAGGTTCAAGCTCATTGCAACCAGATTTCATCTCCAAGAGCTGCGACGTCCTCCTCTGTTCTTGGCCACTGTGGGTGACCAGCCCATTTTTGGGTGATTCTACTACGAGTCTCCGACGCGTGCGAGGTGGTCTCGCCTCATTCGGAGTTCGGCATCACCCGTGGAGATTTTCTTCGTGGGCGCACGCAGGACCCCCTCTCCCTGCGAGCCAGGTTCTGTCCGCCCCCTTGCCAAAATCCCACGGGACGGACTTCAGCGAGTTTGGACGTGATATCTTCACCGGTCGTACCTCTCTTCGTCCTCTCTCCAACACCGCCGACCTCGCCTTGTTCCGACGTCCGAGCTGTTCGTGGCGTCCATTCCCGTGAGGTCACGCAGATCTGTCCTGCCCACCCGGCGCCAGGACCACCTTCGGATTCCATAGCCTGATGCTCTCAGCCCCGACCAGATCTGACCGATCCCTTTGGTCGGGACCTGCTGCTCTGCGTCCTCTTCGTCCTCCAACAAGCGGAACTCCGTTCGCCCTTCGGAGCTATTTCTTATGATTTTTCCCGCTCGAGCGCGCGGTTCTAGGAGCAGAATCCTGTCGCAACTTGCAGGTGCGCCCCCGGCTTCCACGGAGGGAATTTGCACGCCCCCTTTGGCCGAGGCTTCCTCCCGTGACCTAGCTACGCGCCATCGCTGACGGCACCTCAATCGGACACCGGACCAGGTCGTGGGAGCTTTCACCGCGGAGTCACGCATTACTGCGAACCTGCCGACCACCGTTCGGATCCTCCTCGCGGCCAACCCTTCACTGAGTGCCGCCCGTCAGCCCGTACATCGGCAGCCCCGAATCTCTTTGTGTAGCCTGTTATCTCCCTGCGAGGAGTGGGCGTTGGTGGTTGAGGTTGTATTATTGTTCGTCCTTGTGTATCGGGGTTGTTGATCTCGGCCGGGGTTCCTTCCCCACGCCTAGGCGTGGAGGTACGTGCGACGCTCCCTTAGTTGGCATTTGCTTTACTAGTATGCTTTCTATTATGCCGCGTGAGTGTTTAGGTTCCTAGCTAGTCTTTAGTCACCGCGTGACTGCGAGTTGAGAGCACCCATCCCGTGGCCCTAGCCGAGCGCCGAGCTCGGACTAGATTCCCTTAGACGTAAGGCGGTTCCTTAGCCGCTGAGATCCCCGCGCTTCCCTCATAGGGACGGTCGTTGGGCTTGAGTTTCTTGTTGAGAGACGCCTCCACCTGGAGGAACGCTACGGAGGTCAGCCGCCCGGCTTGCCTTTGGCGTGCGAGTGCTGGCCGCACTTGTTGCATTCGTAGGTCTTAGCTCATTTCAATCCCGTCCCACATCAAAGTGGTATCAGAGCCAGGTTTGCGTCTAGGGTTGAGTCTTGCATTCCATTTAGCATGTGTCCACCCATATAGGTCTTAGTGAGTCCCCCTTCGCTCCATTTAGGTCCCATTGCATGCCCACTTGGGGTGGCACCCACTACCATCGCCCGGACACTATGGGTGACCCCCGTGGTATCACCCAGGGAGCCCCCTCTCTAGAGGATTTCATGGCCGAAGTCATGGAGCGCTTGGCTAGTTCTGAACAAGCCATTAAGGACCAGACCGTCCGTCTGGAGGGCCGATTCAAGGCCATAGAGGAACGCGCTGAGGTTTCTGACCGATCTATCCAAGGTCTGATCGGGCGGATAGGGAGGATAGAGGAAGTGCCCCATCAGGACCCCCCTAGAGTTGATCGTGCCCCACAGGCGGCAGCTGCCCAGCCCCCACCATATCGGGCTGAGGAGCGACGGCCACGAGTCCCCGACTTTGAGGATTATGGATCCGACAATGATTATGAGGGGAATGGCCGACGCCACCGTGGTCACCGACCATAGAGGGATGACGAGGATGATCGGGCCCTTAGGACCGTTCACGCGGACTCTCCCACTTTTGACGGGTCCCTGGACCCGAAGATCTACCTAGACTGGGAGGCTAGCATGGACAGGTACTTTGAGTGGGTTGAGATGTCTGACCACCGGCAAGTTAAGTTTGCCAAGATGAAGTTACTAGGTCGGGCACAAACATATTGGAGGAATCTGGAGAGTCTGCTATTTCAGCGTCAGGACCCCCAGGTCGAGTCTTGGAGTGAGATGAAGGTCAAACTCCGAGACAAGTACCTACCTCCCTCATATCGCCAGAGGCTCATTGACAGATGGCAAAGTCTCAGCCAGGGAGATCGGACCGTGGCCGAGTACATCGCAGAGTTCGACGAGTATTTCTTGCGATGTGGAGTCAGTGAGGAGAGTGCCATGCCCATCTCTCGTTTCCGTCGTGGTCTACGGCCCCATTACCAGTATGAGTTATTTCGCCGTAATGTGAACACCTTAGTGCTCGCGTATCAGGTTGCTATGGAGCTAGAGCAGTTTGAGGTGGAGTTCACTCCTACTCAACGTCAGGGGACCACCGGTCAGCGGGGGTTCGACCCACGCACCGCACCTAGTTCTTATAGTCGGTTTCCGGCGGCTCGGCCCTCGGAACCCCCTCGCCAGGACCCCACTGTTCCTAGGCCTCGCCTTCCCCTGCCGAGGGACACTCTCCCTCCCCCTCGCCAGCAGCCACCTTACCCCACCTCACGCCCTCAGCCGCCCGCGTTCCCTACCCGACCCCAGCTACCACCACCCCCGGCCCGTCATGATGACAAGGGGAAAGGGCCGATGACCGGTGGAGCATCTCCTAGCACAGGGGCACGTAACAATTGTTATAGGTGTGGTGGAGTCGGCCATTATGTGAACAAATGCCCCACTAGAGAGTCGCTTGTTGTGACGGACCCCTCACCCACTGATCCCACGGCTGAGCTTCTGCCAGTCAGCTATGAGGCCGACCAGGAGTTGGCAGAGGAGTTCTTTGATGATTTGCTTGAGAGAGAGCAGGACGGTGTCCCTGGTACTCAGTATCAGGGTGATGCGCAGTTAGGGGTAGTCTGGTGTATCCTTACCCAGCCCCAGGTGAGTGACGACTAGCGTCGTACCACCATTTTTCACACCTTTTGTAGGCTTGGAGGGAAGGCCTGCAAGGTGATCATTGACAGTGGGAGTTGCATTAATGCCATATCCACCGGTACGGTTACTCATCTTGGGTTGACACCTGTGGACCACCCTGCTCCATATCGGGTATCCTGGGTAGATTCTACCTCTATCCCAGTTAGGCTTCGTTGTCTAGTGCCATTGCAGTTTCAGACCTACCATGATGAGATTTGGTGTGACGTGCTACCTATGGAGGTGGGTAGTATTATTCTAGGTAGGCCTTGGCTCTTCGATAGGGATGCCACCCTCCATGGTCGGTCGAACACTTGCATCTTCGACCATGGTGGCCATAGGATCACTCTTCACCCCACCCAGCCTAGGGATCCTGGTGTTCGCGGGCCAGCCGGCCCCAGTACCACGAACACCCCTCGTCAGGGGAAGGCCGACCCTCCTACCCCACCCTTGGTGCCAGCCACTACCTCCTCCACTACCCTCACCCTAGGAGAGCCTTCCACTAGGAGGTTAATGGTGATTAGTCCCCGTGAGATGGAGAGGGAGTTCACCAGTGGTAGTCCCCTCTTTGCTGTTGTTGTTCGAGAGGTGAGTGATGTCGTCCCAGGATCCGAGGGTGAGCTAAACCCCGAGTTGGCTGCGATTTTACGTGAGTTTTCTGATATCTTCCCGGAGGACCTCCCTGGAGGCCTTCCACCTATGCGTGACATCCAGCATGAGATTGACCTTGTCCCGGGCTCTTCGTTGCCTAACCTCCCTCACTATAGGATGAGCCCCGCGGACCATGCCGAGTTGCAGAGGCAGGTTGAGGAGTTGATGAGTAGGGGATCCCTCAGGGACAGCAAGAGCCCTTGCACTGTCCCCGCTTTCCTAGCCCCGAAGAAAGATGGCACATGGAGGATGTGCATCGATAGCCGTACGATCAATAAGATCACGGTGAAATATCATTTTCCTATTCCCCGACTGGATGACTTATTAGATATGATGTCAGGAGCCACTATTTTTTCTAAAATTGATCTTCGAAGTGGCTATCACCAGGTTAGGATCAGGCCTGGGGATGAATGGAAAACTGCATTCAAGACCAAGGATGGTCTGTATGAGTGGTTAGTTATGCCTTTCGGGCTATCTAATGCCCCTAGTACATTCATGCGGTTGATGACCCAGGTCCTGTGGCCTATGATAGGGGTCTTTTTGGTCGTCTACTTCGATGACATCCTTATTTATAGCCGCACTAAGGAGCACCACTTAGACCATCTCAGGCAGGTCTGCGTTGTTTTGAGGCGAGAGAGCTTATTCGCCAACCCGAAGAAGTGTGCTTTCATGACCGACCAGGTTTCCTTCCTTGGGTTCATTGTGTCTCGAGATGGGGTCCCCGCTGATCCGGAGAAGATACGCGCCATTCAGGAGTGGCCCGAGCCCCGCACCCTCCACGATGTTCGGAGCTTCCATGGCCTGGCGACGTTCTATCGTCACTTCATTCGTGGCTTCAGTTCCATCACTGCCCCGATCACGGATTGCATTAGGAAGGGGGCATTCACATGGACTAAGGCTGCAGCCACGGCCTTTCAGAGCATCAAGGAGCGGATGACCCAGGCACCTGTTCTTACCTTACCTGATTTTTCTAAGGTGTTTGAGGTCACCTGTGACGCTTCTGGAGTGGGTATAGGGGGAGTCTTGAGTCAGGAGTCTCATCCCATTGCCTTTTTCAGCGAGAAGCTGAACGATGCCAAACTGCGGTATTCCACATATGATAAGGAGTTTTATGCAGTCATCCATGCATTGAGATACTGGAGGCACTATCTCCTACACCAGGAGTTTGTGCTCTTTTCTGATCACGAGGCTTTAAGGTTTCTCCATACCCAGAAGAAGCTGAATGCACGTCATAGTCGGTGGGTGGAGTACCTTCAGGAGTATACCTTCGTGCTTAGACACAAGGCAGGGGCCGAGAACAAGGTGGCCGATGCGCTGAGTCGGCGGATGATGATGTTGTCCACCATGAATGTAGAGGTGGTGGGATTAGAAAGGCTGAAGGAGGCTTATGTTGACTGCCCGGACTTCGGTCCGATCTATGCTGCCCTTCAGTCAGGCCCCTCCCGTGATTATAGTGAGTTTGTCCTTCAGGAGGGTCATTTATTCCGAGGTGGCAGGTTGTGCATCCCACGGACGTCTGTTCGTGATTTCCTCACTTGGGAGTTGCACGCAGGGGGTCTTGCTGGCCACTTCGGCCGGAACAAGACCATTGAGGCCGTTGAGCATAGGTTCTATTGGCCTAGTTTGAAGAGGGATGTTGCTCGCATCGTGGCTTAGTGCCGCACTTGCGCTATGGCCAAGCAGAAGAAGCAGAACACCGGCCTTTATACTCCCCTCCCTGTCCCGGACAGTCCATGGCAGGACATTAGCATGGACTTCGTGTTAGGATTGCCTCGTACCCTCCGTCGGCATGACTCCATTTTTGTGGTGGTAGACAGGTTCTCTAAGATGGCTTTGTTCATTCCCTGTTCCAAGACTTCAGACGCCTCTAGAGTTGCCCGTCTGTTCTTTACTCACTATGTCTCCAGGTTTGGGCTTCCACGTACTATAGTGTCTGATAGGGATGTGCGCTTCACTAGCTACTTCTGGAAAACCCTATGGCACATGATGGGCACCCAGTTGAAGTTCTCTACCTCCTATCACCCCCAGACCGATGGTCAGACAGAGGTAGTCAATAGGAGTCTAGGGGATCTTCTTAGGTGCTTAGTGCGTGATCGTGTCAGGGATTGGGACATGGTTCTACCTCTAGCAGAGTTTGCATTTAATGACTCGGTCAATAGGTCTACAGGTCTGAGTCCCTTTGAGATTGTTACTGGCCGTAGACCTAGGAAGCCGATAGACTTGGTTCCATCCACCATCCAGGCCCGTGTTTCTGAGTCAGCTGAGTCCTTTGCAGAGCATATTAGGCAGTTGCATGAGCATGTACGTCATCATATAGAGGCCAGCAACGCACGTTATAAGGAGTTAGCTGATGCGCATCGACGCACCCGTGAGTTTCGAGAGGGAGAGTACGTCATGATCAGGGTCAGACCTGAACGGTTTCCTTCGGGGGCCGTGAAGAAACTCCAGGCCCGCGGTGCTGGACCCTTTCGAGTCTTGAAGTGAATTGGGTCGAATGCGTATGAGATTGAGCTGCCAGATGACTATGGGATCTGTTCGACGTTCAATGTCTCAGATCTGGTGGCATATCGGGATCCCGCGGTGATTCCCAGTGAGCTTTTTGGGCCCTCCCCTCCTGTTGAGAGTATTACACCTTCTGAGCGTCCACCTCTTCCAGCCCCATTACAGAAACACGAGCATATAGATTGTATACTGGATGAGCAGGTGACCACGACCAGGAGCGGAGCATACAAACGCTTCCTAGTGCGTTGGAGAGGGCGCCCTGCGACAGACGACGCCTGGATCACACGTGGAGAGCTGGAGAGGATCGACCCGGACCTGCTGGAGCGCAACTTGAGCGACCGTGACCCTTACTCGACGGGGTCGAGTTCTTCCCACCCGGGGAGAATTGGTGAGGACACGTGCCGCATCACTCGACGGAGCACACGAAGCACGCCAGCATCTCTTTGGCTAGGCGACTACGGCATCTACTAGAGGATCTTGTCTTCTCATTTGAGGCCATGTTGGGCCTAGGTTTGGTCCCTGCGCGGACACGTTATCTAGTTCTTTTATGTTATCAGACTATGTGTAGGGAGTAGTGGGCTGTCTTCCTTTATTATTGGGCTTGGCCTTGGCCCATAGCTGGTTGGATTAGGGTTAGGGCTTTGGGGAGGAGGGCGCATCCCTCACTCATGGTGGCTGCGCCACCTTCCCCCCCTTGGCCCCTCCACTTTCCTTTTTGGGCGCCCCCCTTTCCCCATTCCATCTTCCCCCCCTTTCCCCCTTGGGCGCCCCCCCTTGATCCCTCCTTGATTGGAGGGGGGGTGGCCGCACCCCCCTTGAATGGAGGAGGGCTGGTCGCCCCCCCCCTTCCATTTGCGCCCCCCCCACTTCCTTGTGGCTTGGGATGAAACCCTAGCTTCCCCCCCGGATATATAAGGCTTGTATTTTCTTTGGGAGGAATTATTGAATGAATAGAAAAGAAAATTGCTTGTGCTCTTGAAGGTGGCTGCGCCCCCCTCTGTTCCTCCTTGCTCCTGCGACGGGAGCAAGCCCGGGGTGTGACTCCCCATCCCCTCGGTGCGACGCCGAGGTTCCCCCTCTCTTCTATCTCTTCACAGGTTCAAGCTCGTTGCAACCAGATTTCATCTCCAAGAGCTGCAACGTCCTTCTCTGTTCTTGGCGACTGTGGGCGACCAGCCCATTTTTGGGTGATTCTACTACGAGTCGCCAACGCGTGCGAGGTGGTCACGCCTCATTCGGAGTTCGGCATCACCCGTGGCGATTTTCTTCGTGGGCGCGCGCAGGACCCCCTCTCCCTGCGAGCCAGGTTCTGTCCGCCCCCTTGCCAAAATCCCACGGGACGGACTTCAGCGAGTTTGGACATGAGATCTTCATCGGTCGTACCTATCTTCGTCCTCTCTCCAACGCCGCCGACCTCGCCTTGTTCCGACGTCCGAACTGTTCGTGGCGTCCATTCCCGTGAGGTCACGCAGATCTGTCCTGCCCACCCGGCGCCAGGACCACCTTCGGATTCCATAGCCTGCTGCTCTCAGCCCTGACCAGATCTGACCGATCCCTTTGGTCGGGACCTGCTGCTCTGCGTCCTCTTTGTCCTCCAACAAGCGGAGCTCCGTTCTCCCTTCGGAGCTATTTCTTCTGATTTTTCCCACTCGAGCGCGTGGTTCTGGGAGCAGAATCCTATCGCAACTTGCAGGTGCGCCCCCAGCTTCCACGGACGGAATCTGCGCGCCCCCTTTGGCCGAGGCTTCCTCCCGTGACCTAGCTACGCGCCATCGCTGACGGCACCTCAATCGGACACCGGACCAGGTCGTGGGAGCTTTCACCGCGGAGTCACGTATTGCTGCGAACCTGCCGACCACCGTTCGGATCCTCCTCGCGGCCAACCCTTCACCGAGTGCCGCCCGTCAGCCCGTACATCGGCAGCCCTGAATCTCTTTGTGTAGCCTGTTATCTCCCTGTGAGGAGTGGGCGTTGGTGGTTGAGGTTGTATTATTGTTCGTCCTTGTGTATCGGGGTTGTTGATCTCGGCCGGGGTTCCTTCCCCACGCCTAGGCGTGGAGGTACGTGCGACGCTCCCTTAGTTGGCATTTGCTTTACTAGTATGCTTTCTATTATGCCGCGTGAGTGTTTAGGTTCCTAGCTAGTCTTTAGTCACCGCGTGACTGCGAGTTGAGAGCACCCATCCCGTGGCCCTAGCCGAGCGCCGAGCTCGGACTAGATTCCCTTAGACGTAAGGCGGTTCCTTAGCCGCTGAGATCCCCGCGCTTCCCTCATAGGGACGGTCGTTGGGCTTGAGTTTCTTGTTGAGAGACGCCTCCACCCGGAGGAACGCTACGGAGGTCAGCCACCCGGCTTGCCTTTGGCGTGCGAGTGCTGGCCGCACTTGTTGCATTCGTAGGTCTTAGCTCATTTCAATCCCGTCCCGCATCAATTCTCCATTCCTCATTTGCCCCTCCCTAACCCTAGATCTAAGGATATTTTAGGTCTTTTATACATTTCTATATAAGCCTTGTATTTTCACATTTCATAGAATTAATGAAGAAAATTCAATTTTTTTTGGTGAAGAAGCCAATGGCACAGCCCCTCTCTCTCCTCTCTCCCCCCTTGGAGCCGTGAAAGCTCAGATCTTTAGAGGTGTGAAGCCTCCCCATCAACCCATCTCTGAGTGAGAAGCTCAGCACTGCCACCGCCGCCGCCATCGAGCCGCCATCGCACCACCGCCGCCCCCTCGTCAGAGTTCTGTCCATCTCTGGACAACAAGCTAAGGTCGAAATTCTATCTCCCAATCCGTATATCTGTTCAACCCCAAATTTTGAGATTTTGCTCCCCCTGTCATCCCCCATCTCAAGTTTAAAGTTCGTGTCATTCCTCCTTCATTTACTATTTTTCCCAATAATTATGTTTTACCCACAGCAATCTACCAGTTTGCAGATCTGCGGGACAATGTCTTGTTGTTATATTTTTCCCACCCCCTTAGCCATCTCCAAAAAATCCCAAAACATTCATACGTGATCCTCACATCCCCCCTTCCAATCATAATTTTCTCAGAGCCTAGATCCATCATTTCTATTTTGGTCAAAATTCATTTTCAGGCAGATCATGTTCTGTCCTGACTGTCTGTAATCCGAGCCAGTAGAAATACTTGGGGAATAGTCATTTTTATTTCCAATTCGTTTGCTAGATGATCTTGAAATAATGATATGTTGTAGCCCTTTGAGGCCTCTATCAAACGACGCCAATCTCGCCTCGATCTGCCTCTGGATCTGGGCACAACAATTCTTTTCACCGGGTCGTGCAAACATGTTCTGTGAACAGGCCAGCAAAGGCAGCAGCAAGTTAATTCTTGCAAAATTACTTCGACGACGATTCAGCCGCCGTCGAGTTTAGAGATCAAAGAGGGGTCTTCCACCGACGCCCCAACCAGCCACCGTGATCAGAGAGTGACCGGAAGCCGTCGTCCCACAAGCCAAGTTCGATTGCTGTCCAGCGAGTCAAAACAATACCGAGTCGAACCAGCAGCCCACCTCCGGTGCGAGAGCCCTTCCGACTTGTTACCCGTCAGCCCGAGACTGCTACTCCTGGGTCCATTGTAGCCCTTTACCTCCCTGCATGGAGTGGGCATAGAAATTCACTTCTGTAATTAATCACATTTAATGTACCGGGAGTTACGGTCTTGGCCGGGGTCGTCTTCCCCATACCCGGAGCATGGAGGTACATGGCCACCCTCCTACTTTGGCATTTAGCTTATCTCGTATATTTTCATATGCCGCTGCATGAGTGATAGGATAACTAGCTCGTCAAATTTTTATCACCGCTGCGAGAGTGAGTGAGTGGAACCCGTCCCGTGACTCGATCCGAGCATGCGAAAAAGCCGATACCTGAGAATCATTGTCGGTTTCTCAACCGCCCACGTCCTCACGTTTCCCTCGCTTAGGGACGTCCGCGAGCGAGAGTCCCAGGTTCGTGTCCCGTACCGCACTAATGCCATAGCGGAGGCATATGAATTGGTGGTGGAGGTGTATAACATGGAGGGTTTCATGGTGGCGAATGGGGAGGCGGAGGGCCATATGAATGAATGGGGTGAATAGGCAGAGGGCGGACGACGTCCACTTGATCGTTGAAATCTTCCGGCTCTCGCTCACCTGCGTTGATGCCGTAATCATCTCTCCTATCCTTCCAATCACTTTCCATCTTCGTAATGTTGTTCAGCATAGTGTGAAGAGGATTGATTGGAGAAGGAGGAGGAGGTGCGGGCCGCGGGCTTGCTACCCTATTTAATTGTTCCTCCAATGAAGCGACTTTATCAGCGAGAACCTGTTGGAGGGGCGTAACTTGAGAAGCAAAGGGTTGGCATAGTGGCCTTGGAGGAGGGGCCGCATAAGATGTCCGTGGAGGGAGATTAACAGCTTGACCCAAAGAAGGACCCGGTCGGGTCGGGTTGCAATGAATGGACGGGCCTTGGGGCCGTGAAAGAGGAGGAATAGACGGAGGTGGGTGATGGACCACCCGAAGAGGAGTATGAACATGAGAGGAAGGTGGGTGATGGGCCACCCGAATCGGAATGGAAGGAGAATGAGTAGAAGGCGATGCACCCTCAACAACGGCCTTAAGGGCTTGGATCTATTGAGGGGTGAGATGATCTATTGCATGCAAGATTTGGGAGACCCTCTCGTCGTCGGGAGGAGACGGTCCCAAAGAAATAGTAGCACGCGATTGAGGCGGGGGACCATGAGATTGGAAATTACCCGTGGGTCGGGCAAGACCATAAGAATGAGAACGTGGTCCCTTGAAAGAATTGTGGTGAGAATTATGAAATTGAGGATTGTAAGATGTGCTAGGTTGTGCATCCTCATGATGGTGAAAATTATTAGACATGTTGTCCAAGCCAAACATTATGAAAAATAATCAACCAAAATGCAGTCAAATTACAATTGCAACAATGTCAAGTAAATGGATGTTTACGCTTGATTTTATTTGTTGAACCTTGGTGAATTAAATGATTTTAACCAAAGTTGATGTGATCCACTCAAGGTCATGAACCTAGTTTCAATAAGATTTACTTCGATGCCAACTAGGTTGATTCTCACCACATTTAGGCCAACTAAACCCGGGGACTCCAAAGGGTACAACCTACCCGGCATCCGTGAGGGAATCCACGGGTGCGGGGGCATATGGAGACCTTGATTTAGGAATTCCCGGTCCAATGAGACGGAATGCTCAATGGAGGGTCCTTCCTTCACCAAGAGAGGGGTAAGGGACCTAGAAGTGTAGGGAGAGGAGGTCTCCCAAACCAAGATGCTCCTAGAATGCAAGTACTAATGCAAGAAGGAAAGAAATTGAACAACAGAATGAGAGGTAACAGAAAGAATGCTGATGCGCAAGGAAGATAAAATCACACAGAATGATATGATATAACTACAACAACACACAGAACAGAGACAAAATGCACCAATGCCAATAGGAGCAATAAACGCAAGGTGACCCACAGGGTGCAATGGACAAATTCAATCAAACAAGAAAAGTGCAGGAATAATAGTAATGTGATATGCAATTATGCGAGTACAGTATGCAACAAGACAGACATTATTCGTGAAGATGATCTACCACCAATGGATGATGTGGTATGCAGCAAATGCACAACGGGATATACAAAGTGATATGAAATGGGTATAACACTTAATATGAAATGATAACAGATAATATAGAACAATGCAACAAGGGAGAAATGCAAGAGAATGGGTGTTTAGTGAATTAGCGACTACCACACTTGACACCCATTAAATCGGTGTCTACAGTGGTGGACGCCATTTTTTTGGTGTTTTTTTAAGAAACCCTATAACAACGACCCGAGATTTAATAGAATGCAGAGATTATCTGGGAACACTCACAACTCTCTGCAACCAAACAACAAAAATAGGGTGTTTAGGGAATTCACGTCTGTTGCTAGATAACAGAAGTGGAAACTTCGAATAAATATACAAATCAACCATCACTTGGGAAAATAAAGAGTGCTCGTGGAGCACTAATGGGAGATGCACCGTGGGTGAAAAAAAGGAGATGGCACACGTGGGTGCCTAATGGAGAAGGGTAATCAAAGAAAAAACTAAAGGAAGTCCCACCGTGATCGCCAATCTGTAGATCTATTTAAAAATCCACTTAAAAAAATTAATGACAATAATGCAAATAAACAAGCTATGAATGAAGAATAATGGAAAAAGGGGATGGGAGCATACGATGGATGCTATGACGGAGGGTGATCGCCAGAGGACGTGAGGGTCTCAAAAGATATGATAATAATAACAAGGAGGGATCATGGAATACCTTAAAGTGTGGGGAGATGTGGGGTGACTTCCTTCTCTTCCTGTCAGCCGGCCAAAGGAGAGAGTCTTCTTTCTTGATTACCCTTGCAAACAAAGAAACAACACCAATAAATAAAATATAGAATTAGAAAATGGAGTGTGCAGTATCAAAATCTCAAGTGAATATGTAAACATGAAAGCATGGAGAATGACCCACCTGTTGGGTGTTGGCCCTTTAAACCCCTATGTGAATGGTTGGGAAAAACATGATGAATGAAGATATAAAAAGGGACGTGCAAGTGTTACACTAGGGGAGCCTAACGTGGTTGAGAAAGGGAGATTAATAGCAGAAAGATGCATGCATGCATGCGAGCTAATGCAATGAAAATAAAAGCAATAGAGAAGGGTTGAAGAAGCCTGTGGGTATTGATTCTCCAGAGAAGGCCCTTGATGAGCGTTGGGGAAGAAGTCTCCGATGGATGAAACAATGGATGCAATGTAGACTTCTCCTTCTGAGCCAGAGATCCGGCAGCACCTCCCCTCTTAATGGAATCAGCCCCCCATTAATAGAGAGACGAAGGGCTTATTTATACGAGAAGAAATGTGATTTTAATTTCAAGAACAATTAGGAATATTGATTTTAGAAATGAGATAAATATTGAAAAGAGTCCTCCCCAGTTCCGGAAAGTCACAGGAATCCTTCCCCAGTTGCAACGGGCCTTAAAATGAGGAAGAGAAGGGCCACAACAATTGAGAAAATTGGCATCAAATGTATATGACGTTTATAAAGTAAACGTCAAATGCAAAAGACGCATATTGGCAAAACATAAATCCTCAAAGAAAATAGCGTCACATGTAGCTGACATTTATAAAATAAACGTCCATTACACCAAACGCAAATTAGCAATATAGTGAGGGAAGCCCATTGAGGAAATGACGTCATATGTACGTGACATTTATAAAATAAACGTCAAATGCAACAGACGTTATTTACAAAATAAATAAAGCAAGCCCAATTGTTTCCAAAATTAAAAAATAATGTGTGTTTGGGCTTCTAGACGTTTATTATAGAAAATACGCTTTTAAGCTGGACTCAGAAAACACAAAATTACCGACAATATGATCAGACGCAAAAAACAAAAATCAAAACAAAAAAAAAGAATGGGCGCCCACCCCTGTGGGCGCCATCTCTTTTTACATTTTATATATTTTTTATTTTTTTGGTGAATGTGCGTCTGATTGAGCTGATTCAAATTCCTATTTTTCCATATTTTTTGAACCCAAAAACCCACTCAAAATGGCTCAGAACGGTCATCTGGAATGAATAAAAAAATTAAAATTTCAAGAATGGCCATCCAACCTTCTTGGCGCCCATTCATTTTTTTTTATTTAAAAAAAAAGGAAATGGCGTTCACCCTAATAGCCATTAATTCTTTAAAATCTGTAAAAATGGATAAAAATATCCCAAAAATCCAAAAACATAGGGAAAATAGGGAAAAATAGAGAAAAGCTAGAAATTCAAAAAAAGTGGGGAAAACCACTCAAACAAGGTTGATTTGAGGGTCAAATTGGGATATCACAAGCAATATGAGATGCACTCACATGTTTTTAAAAAGGTCACAAGCAATAAGAGATGCATTCCAAGAGTATCTTGGTTTGGGAGACCTCCTCTCCCTACACTTCTAGGACCCTTACCCCTCTCTTGGTGAAGGAAGCACCCTCTATTGAGCATTTCATCTCATTGGACTAGGAATTCCTAAATCAAGGCCTCCATAAGTCCCCGCACCCGTGGATTCCCTCACGGACGCCGGGCAGGTTGTACCCTTTGGAGTCCCCGGGTTTAGTTGGCGTAAATGTGGTGAGAATCAACCTAGTCGGCATCGAAGTAAATCTTATAGAAACTAGGTTCATGACCTTGAGTGGATCACATCAACTTTGATGAAAATCATTTAATTCACCAAGGTTCAACAAATAAAATCAAACGTCAACATCCATGTGCTTGACATTGTTGCAATTATACTTTGACTGCATTTTGGTTGATTTTTTTGCATAATGTTTTGCTTGGACAACATGTCTAATAATTTTCACCATCATGAGGATGCACAACCTAGCACATCTTACAATCCTCAATTTCATAATTCTCACCACAATTCTTTCAAGGGACCATGTCCTCATTCTTATGGTCTTGCTTGACCCACGGGTAATTTCCAATCTCATAGTCCCCCGCCTCAATCGCGAGCTACTATTTCTTCGAGACCGTCTCCTCCCGACGACGAGAGGGTCTCCCAAATCTTGCATGCAATAGATCATCTCACCCCTCAAAAGATCCAAGCCCTTAAGCCCATTGTTGAGGGTGCATTCCCTTCTACTCATTCTCTTTCTATTCCCATTCGGGTGGCCCATCACCCACCTCCCTCTCTTTTTCATATTCCCATTCGGGTGGCCCATCACCCGCCTTCCTCACATGTTCATACTCCTCTTCGGGTGGTCCATCACCCGCCTCCTTCTATTCCTCCTCTTTCACGGCCCCAAGGCTCGTCCATTCATTACAACCCGGCCCAACCGGGTCCTTCTTTGGGTCAACCTATAAATCCCCCTCCACGGCAATCTTATGCGGCCCCTGCTCCAAGGCCACTATGCCAACCCTCTACTTCTCAAGTTACGCACCTCCAACAGGTTCTCGATGATAAAGTCGTTTCATTAGAAGAACAATTAAAGAGGGTAGCGAGCCCGCGGCCCGCTCCTCCTCCTCCTTATCCACTCAATCCTCTTCACACTATGCTGAACAACATTATGAAGATGGAAAGAGATTGGAAGGATATGAGAGATGATTACGGCATCAACGCAGGTGAGCGAGAGCCGGCAGATTTCAACGATCAAGTGGACGCCATCCGCCCTCTGCCTATTAACACCATTCATTCATATGGCCCTCCGCCTCCGCATTCACCACCACGAAACCCTCCATGGTATACACCTCCACCACCCATTCATATGCCTCCGCTATGGCATCCACTTGAGCTTGACAATGAAGAGCCGGTATACTAGCAATTGAAGGCGGCATGTGAGGAAGAAGTTTTGAAGGCACCCCTTCCGAGTTTCCTTCGTTTTTCTCTCTCTCCATTACCACCAGAGGAACCTCCTGCTCAGGACGATGCCATCATCCACGAACCAACCCCCATTTTTGAGACTTATTGGTGTTACGACGATGGGTCGATACTCCAACCACCTACACCAGCGCATCATGAGTCTTCTTCTACCCCTAACACCTCTCGCCCCATTCGGCATTTTCTACATACCAAACATCCCACCAAACCTCCTCCTTTTATGCCTCCTTGCATACCTTCATTAAGCACCATGCCATCAACCTTCGTAGCACTGGCCTCCGTAGCACTGTGATCTGGATGAGAAGTATGGTGGCAATGCCCCTAATATGCAATCTCAAACTGATTTCCTAAACTGCATCAATAACTGCAGCCTTCTAGACCTAGGCTTTGCTGGTTCCAAATTCACTTGGCATAACAACCAACCAGGATCCTGGGGAATTTGGGCTCGGCTACATCGAGTGCTGGTCAATAATGAATGGCAGACCTCCTTTCCTACTGTAGCGGAACATTTGGCTCGTGAGGCTTCGAATCATGCTCCTCTGGTTGTCAAAATCAAGGAACTCTCAAGGCACACTTCCATATTCTTATTCCAACAAATGTGGACTAAACACGAGAACTTTCTCCAAGTTGTGGCCAGATCTTGGAGGACTAGTCCAATGGCCTGCTCTGCCATCAACACTCTTTATCTTAAATTGAAGGCTATAAGATCAATGCTTAAGTGGAATAAAGAGGTCTTTGGTAATGTTTTTCAAAACTGTTCGTAAGTAGAGGACCTATTGCTATAGGCCCAATTTTAGTTTGATTCTGACCCATCAGATTCCAATTTTGCTACACTAGACATGGCAAAATCTCAGCTTTCAGCAACTTATTTACAAGAGGAGATCTACTAGCGCCAAAAATCCCGCATTCGCTGGTTGTCTGAGGGGGATAGAAACACCAAATTCTTTCATGCCACGGCTGTTAACAACCGGCGACGTAACATTATTTCTCAACTCTGCGACCCTCAAGGTGTGTGGTCACTGAACTAGAGGCTATCAAGAATCTGGTGGTCGCACATTATGCTCAGGCTATTACTACCCAGGAGCATTTTATTCCTGATGGCCTTCTTGATTGTATCCCTCCTCTAGTCTCTAAGATTGACAATGTTTCTCTCACAAATATTCCTTCTACTGAAGAGATCAAATAGGTTGTCTTTGCTTTATCTCCGGACGGTGCACCCAGCCCTGATGGCTTGTCTGGACATTTCTTCCAATCTACTTGGGATATTATCGCTCTTGAAGTGTGCTCTACTGTACAGGAATTCTTTTCTTCCAAAGGTCCCTTACCTCGCTCTTATACTTCGACCATCATTGCCTTAGTCCCCAAGGTTGCGGCTCCATCTCACGTTTCCGATTATCATCCAATTAGCTTGTGTAATTTCACTTTCAATTTTTTTTCAAAGCTCGTGAATGGTAGGATGGCAAAAATCTTACCTGCTATTATCTCAGAGGAACAATGGGCTTTTATCAAGGGATGATATATCATGGATAACATTCATCTTGCCCAGGAGATGGTTCATGATATTGGTCGGAACGTCCGTGGTAACAATGTTATTTTCACGATTGATATGGCTAAGGCCTATGATCGCATAGAGTGGGATTTCTTGCTGGCAGTCCTCCACCGTTATGGTTTTTCTAACACTTTCCTTGACTTGATCGAGCCTCTGGTTAACAACTGCTGGTTTTCGATCCTTATCAATGGCGATATGGCGGGTTATTTCAAATCTACAAGGGGCCTCCGACAGGGTGATCCCCTGGTGCCTTCCCTCTTCATTCTTGTTGAAGAAGTTCTCAGTCGGTCTATTTCATCTGTTTTTGCAAATTAGAGGATTGGCTATTATTCTGCTCCTCGGGGTTGTCTGCGCATTTCCCATTTACTATTTGCTGATGACATACAACTTTTTGCTAATGGTCACTCTCAATCTATTAGGAACCTCATGGGACTACTGAAAACTTATGAACAAGCTTCTGGTCAGCAAATTAATGTTTCTAAGAGTTGTTTCCTTCTCCATCCAAAGGCGACTCCCAGTTTGAAAGCAAAAATCCATTCTCTAACTGGCTTTTCTTATCAGTCCTTTCCTCTTAAATACCTGGGAATTCCTCTTATTTCAGGCAGATCAAAAAAAGTTTTCTACTCTGGCATCCTTATTGTGATTAACAAAAAACTTTTAGGCTGGAGAGCTAGTCTGCTATCCCAAGGTGGTCGTCTCATCCTAATCAAGCATGTATTGACTTCTATTCCCATTTATACTCTGGCCTCGACCCCAGTTCATGAAGGAATTCACAAATTAATTGATTCTGCCCTTGCTAATTTCTTTTAGGGTTCCACGGTGGAGGGCCCTAAATGACATTGGAAAGCTTGGGACTCCATCACCAAGCCGGTGAGTGATGGTGGCTTGGGTGTTCTTTCTCTCAGAACCATGCAATTGGTTATGTGTGTCAAGATGCTCTAGAGGTATTTGCATACCACATCGTTGTGGGCCACCTATTTCCAAGCTAAGCACCTTAAAGGTCGCCACCTCTCAGCTGCAAGCCTCAAGTCCATTAAAGGTCCGGCTCATCACGTCTAGCTAAGGGCAAAAGAGGTCATTCTACAACACAGCAGGGTGATCATAGGTAACGGCTCAGCTAATTTCTGGCATGACACTTGGCTTGGGGAATGTCTACTATCTTCATTTATCCCTGAGGATACCAGAAACCAATTTTTTTTTAAAAAAAAACCGTACCTAGGGTTTGATGAGAGAGTGCACCCTTTACCAAAGGTAAAGAGAAAGCCACTCCACCAGTCGAACACTAGGGGGTAATTTTTATTGCTGATCAAAAGGAATTACATTTACATCAAACGAATACTGGGCATACCCAGCTTATCTAATCGAGCTGCTCCCTTTATAGGTGAAGGAAGCTCATCATAAGAAAAGAAAACATTACATTTGGAACTGCAAGCCAAAGAGGCTAAGGAATCAGCAACTTTATTTCCTTCTCTGTATATATGATCAACTGCATCATTCTGAGTAAGTAAGCTCCAGATCTCTCTCACATAGGATAGAATGGACCATGGGCAATGAATTTCCTTCTTGATAATTCGAACTAGTGTATTCGAGTCACATTCAATATGGACTGGCTTGACATCAACAGTACGCAGGTATTTAATGCCATCAAGTAAAGCACGTGCCTCTGCTATATGGCTATTGGACTGGCCATAGTAATGAGAAAATGCAAGAAGAGTACTGCCTCTGTTGTCTCTAATAATACCAGAAACCAATTGTCTTCTACTATCCTCACTATTGGAGAGGGCGTCTCCTGCCCAACTCTGGAACAACAGAGGTTATTAATGGACTTCATTCCAAATAATATTATCAGCAAGATCTCTGGAACGATTTTCATCGACACCCCGGACATCCACATTTGGTCCCTCAGTTCTAATGGTCGTTTCTCCACCTCCTCAGTCCATAAGCTCAGTCATGCTCCGCCCTATATACAATTTGATTAGAAGCGCATGTGGTCTCCACTCATTCCCATCAAATGGACCGTCCTTTCTTGGAGAGTTCTTCATAACTGCCTGCCAACCGATGATAGAGTTACGCGATTGGGAATTCAGTTGTGCTCGAAGTGCAATTGCTGCTTGGGCTCAAAGCAAGAATGTGCGGATCACTTATTTCTTCATGGGGAATGGGCTATCTACCATTAGAACTTCTTAGGGCTATTTGGTGTCGCTCATCCCACTGGCCACTCAACTTGCTATCAACACATTACATCTCTTCTTATGGGCTACAGGACCTCTACCATGCACGGCCTTTTCATCCAGTCTTCCATATGTGCTACCCTGTGGGAGATCTGGAGAGTGCGGAACCATGCTAGATATGAGGGATCTTCATCCCTTAGACAGACAATCAAGGTCAAAGTCATTGATCAAATCAAGCTAGTGATGTCGCATGCGTCTTTGCAGGAGCCTGTCGAACGGATAAGAAATCTGCTTATATCCTTTGGCATCCGAATTGCTCCTTCATTGCTCTATCCCTGGCGCATTATCTCTTGGTGCTGGCCTCCCTCCCATGCCCTGAAGCTCAACACTGATGGAGCCTGGAAGCTTAACAACGTCTCAGGCAGAGGCAGAATCATTAGGAATTCTGATGGTGATATCATGTTTGCCTTCTCCCACTTTTATGACAACTGTAGCAGTCTCATGGCTGAAGCTAGAGCTCTTGTTGATGCCCTCAGATATGCTCATGCATTATCTTGCCCTTTACATCTGATTGAGTGTGACTCCAAGCTGTTGGCTGATGTATTATCGGATAATATTCCTTGTTCTTGGAATATCATCACAATTGTCCGAGAAATCAACTCTTTGTGTGGCACAGTAAAAATCACCCATGTGTTTAGAGAAACTAACCATGCAGCAGACCGCCTTGCCAACTTTGCTTGTCTCTCTCATTGTAATTCTTTTTTCTTTAGTTGGCATTCTTTACCCTGGGATGTCCGGGGAGCTGTAAAGATGGATAAGCTAGGGATGCCTAGCATTCGTTTGTAATTTTTTTCTATGAAATAAAGCCAGTGGTGGCCCAGCCACCTCCTACGCCTTAAAAAAAGAGAGGATAAAATAGCAAGATACTCGAGAATAGTATTGCTAGACCAGACAAATCAGGGTCATGACACTATCTACAACCACAACATGCAAGATAGAACCATCGTCCACCAACTCTTCCAACCTAACGGCATATCCAACGATTAAACATGTGCACTTAGATCATCATCATTTTTGTTAGAGGGGAACATCAGATCCCAGAACACATGAATGACCAGCCGGTTCTCGAGGTAATATATCATAGATACCATATAGTAATGCATTAAGGGACTTAGGAATCGAGATACTTACTTCACTTACCTGCCTGGCGAGAAAGCAATGTGATGTGACGACGTTCATGACTGTGATAATAAGAGGTTAGCCATCAATAATGTAGCATAATGGAGATGAAGACCACACAAGAATGGAACAAAGAATGGCACAAATGTATTATCTCAAATCATCACAGCATTCAACAGCCAAACGGTCATTCCAAGACTGCAAGTGAGGCGTAATGGTCTACCAGAAGACCGCCAACCTTGGGCGGTTTACATTCCCCGATGGGCGTGACTCTAAGGAAGAATGGTCCAGGGAGGACCGCTAAGTGCACTCTAACGGTCTATCGAACGACCGCATGGCTCTGGAATAATTCAAAAGCAGAACCGGCCATTCCCTCTCCTACCCTTACCCATTCTCTCAACCTCACCTTCACTCCGGTGACGAGCCCTCTCTCGACGACCACCGCCACCGATCAACCCATTCACTCACCCAGAAGATCATGAGGAGGAAGAAGACCGCGATGAAGTGATTTTTGCATCGTTTGGAGGAGGAGGGAACACCTCCGGCGGTGGCGAACCAACTGGAAGGGGAGGAACCACCACCGGCCCAAACATTGGTGGAAGAGCCTTCCAAGGCGGTGCCTGTGCCTGAGGAAGCTCCTGGAGACGAGGAGGGCGAGTACACGGTGGAGGAGACCACCGAGGTGGTGGTCGGACGCCGGTCATCTGAGGTAGCCCGAGACCTTAAAAAACCCATTTTTGATTTTACTAGTGGCATGAATGGGGGTAGATTAGCCAGCGAATGGGTCAGGGGACCCATTGAGGTGACGTAGAGGCCTTCAAGGCCATTCCACAAGCCTGGGAGAATGGGGAGAGAACTACCGTCACGGCGGGAGACTAGCAGTCCTTCCAGCGATCGCTAGGGAGGCAAACGGTCTAGACAAGACCACTAAGGTCGAACAAACGGTCTAGAGGGAACCATTTAGTTTTTTGAGAGGGAAAAAAAGAAGATTTTTTTTCTCTTTTTTTTAATGTATGGCTTATTATTCTACAAGGATGACTAACCCTAAAAATGCATGCAGGGCAAATGACGGACGAGGATCTCCTGGCTGTAGGTTCAAGCTGTGTACCTGGCGCTGTCGGACTTCCATAGAGAGAGGCTGGCTGCACTGGGGTTCACTAAGTTCTTGGGCATGGAAGTGATGAGGCTAGACACTGCCCTCCTATACGCGATCCATGATCGGTGGGATCCATTCAGCAAGGCGTTCCTGTTCCCGTGAGGACATATGATCCCCATGCTGGAGGACGTGGCGAGGATTATTGGTTTACGAGTCCACGGAGCACCAGTGACAGGGATGACGTACGCCGACTACCGGGAGTTGGCGAGAGAGATGCTCTGGTTGGAGCTGATGAGACCTGGGCACCACTCGTCCATGCTGGCACGAGCGACCCTCCAGGAGAGCCAAGGGTTGAGAGGAGCAGCGATAGACGTGGGAGAGCTGTCTGAGGAGCACCTAGGGTGGCTGACGAATCGAGCCAGACAGAGGGTGGCGGTGGGACCAGGCCCGGAGGGAGACATAGTCCTCTCCCGTTTCCTGATGCTGATGTTCGGGAAACTCATCTTTGCGACGAGGGTGGATGGAGTGAGTTGCAAGGTCCTCCCATTACTGAGAGACTTAGACGGAGTCAGGGACTACACTTGGGGCGCCGCAGCGTTGGCATTTTTTTTTGACTCCCTCAGTACCACTGACCGGCAGACGATGTTGGGCGGCTTCTTACCTCTGCTTCAGGTAAAATGCTCTACTTGAAATGCTTATGCTATTGCGATTATGCTTATGACTGCTATATGTTGTCACTTGACAAATGCGGGTATGGAGCTACATGTATCACCCCAGCCTAGGGAGAGGGAAGGAGGTAAATCCGGACCGTGTACCCATCGCGAGGTGATGGATGGCGGTACGGGATATCGGGTTGCTACGATGCTTAGCGCGGGCGATCCATGACGACATCGACACGCTCCCTTATGCATCAGTAAGATTCTAAACTTAAGACTTCTAAATGCACCTAAATGCTTCTAATGCTGGTGCTTTGACTTAGCGCTTGCCTTTTAAGGTGCGCTGGACACCGTACCGTGATGAGGGTCACGAGGGACAGCCTTGGGTGGAGGTGGCCCAGGCATACACGAGACGAGATGTGAGGCTTCATTGCATGAACACCATCGAGCCACTGCACCATTGCCTGATCATGAGGACCAGGGGCATCCACTAGCTAGAGGTGGAGTTCCCAGCGAGAGACGAGGAGCACATGGGACGATCTTCGAAGGGATTGAGCGGTGAGATCGACTGGGTTACCCGGGCGATAAACCAGATCCGAGACTGGACGCGGAGAGGTAGGGTGGTGCGAGCCCGAGCTACCAGTGATGAGGCCTACTTGAAGGCATACGCCAAGAGATATAGAGACCAGGTCTTCTGCGACGCTCGACGACCGGTACGACTCTCTAAACTTAAACCCCTAAGTGACTTCTATTGCACTGACACCTTGACTTTCTTTATGCAACTAGACCCCTAGGGAAGGATAGCGGAGCTCCACGGTCTCCTCCACTCCACCATTCAGCAGAGGGATGAGTTCCAGCGCGCACTGGAGCTTCTGGTGAGCTTTGCTAAACCCCAGACTAAAATGCAAAATGAACTTGACTGACTTCTTAAATGCAGCGAGCCGAGGGAGCACAGCGGCAGGGACCGGACGCTCCATCCTCTTCCTCCCAGCCAGCGAGTAGGGCTGAGCGGGATGCCAGCATTGCACGGACAGTTACTTGGGTCGAGGCCACTCTCGCAGAGAGGGTAAGCAAACAAACCGACTTAATGCTGATGCTAATGCAAATGACTGACCATGATGATTGCTTATGCAGACGAGGGAGCTGACTGCGGCATTGAGCGAGGCAGAGCGGTCCCCAGCGGAGGCAGAGCGACTTTGGGCAGAGGAGGAGTGCTTCCGTGTAGAGGCGGAGTGACTCCGAGCAAAGGCGGCGTGACTCCGTACGTGAGCAATGGACCTAGAGCGCTACCGTACTGAGGTGAGGGAGACTCGGCTATGATTTGAAGATTGATCAGTGGGCCGTGGAGCGGACCGTCCGGATGATGGGCCGAGGACCTGAGCGGAGTGTGTCGCAGAGTGGTGCGCGGAGCAGCGCGTTCCCGGAGTTCCTCACCGGCTCCTCCGGTCATTGGAGGAACGAGGAGGCAGAGAGGTGACGACGACGAGAGGAGGGGAGCACCACCATGTGCACGCCAGAGAAGCGACGCGATGGTATTGGCTATAGTGAGGGTCCAAGAGAGTGACCTGCTTGAGAGTTACCTTGTACTGATGGACATATGCATGCATCGACATAAATTAATGAAAGTATGATCTCTTTTTGTCTTTTTCTTTTGTTAAATGCAAATGTGTGGATGCAGACTCTTCTAATCACGACGAACTCTAAGATTGACAAAGAAAGCGAGACAGGATGAAAGAGAGCAGATTGGGGAGAGAGAGAACGCGGGAGAGAACTGATGATCAGGTGAGAGAAAAATGGTCTAAGTAGGGCCGCTAACCATGGGGTGACGGTCCAACAAAAGGCCGTTAGGGGTAGACGGTGAAGATCAAGGAGAAAACTGGAAAATGGTCTACTGAAGATCGCAAGGGGAATAAACGGTCGTGACATGACCGTTAGGCGAGCGAAAGAGAAGGTGGTAAAGGAAGGGGATAAACGGTCGCCTGACGACCGCTAGGGGAGCCTAGCGGTCGTGCGATAGACCGCATGGGCGAAGACAGAGTTAAATCTAAGTGGGACTCTCTGGGAGAGTCTCAACCCGTGGATAGAGGCACCTAAACTGCACAAAGACTTGTCCTAACTTAAATTGAGACCACCTAGACTCAATCCCAATGCATTAGGACTAGAGTTAGAGCCCTATAACTTGGAATATATCGAGAATTCGTAGCTCATAGAAAACTCCTGCTTTGAGCCCTAAAAACACCATTAAAATCACCCAAATCATCATGAAGAGGATCTTTAAAGTTAGCACCATGGAGGAGGTTGTCGACACCGGGCCAAAGCTGGCTAGGAAGGAGCATGCGGAGCTGGAGCGACTGACCTCCGTCCCCAAGCACCTGAGCACAAGCCCTTCAAGAGAGGTAAGCTACATGAAGTTCATGAGTTTTAATTCATGAATTTCCTTAAATTTTCTTATGACACTTCTCTTCTTCTTCTTCTTTCTCTTCTTCTTCCTTTAGCTCCTTCCTGGCCCAAGATGCTACTCTAGCTTGAAGTGGGTGGCTCCCATGATAAAGGAACTCCCTTTAGAGGTCCTCTCAATCCTAAGGGCATGCCACCTTCACCCCTTATTAGGTCTAGGCAAGAATTTCCAAAAAAATTCCTTAGATTGGCCTAGCATTTTAGCTCTAGTGGAGTTGTGGCATCCTCAAACACACACCTTCATGTTCCCAACCTTTGAAGCTATTGTCCTCTTAGAGGAAGTTGAGACCTACCTAGCCCTTCCTAAGACTAAAGTGGGGGATGAAGATTTGTTATGCCATATAGTTGACCCTATTTATCCATCACTCATCTTGGGGGACTTCATACACAATCCAAAGGATGTTAGGACCATGATTAGCTCTCGCCATATCCACTTGATACCCATGGCTCAATGGATCACCACTTATTGTAAGAACAAGAGCGGGAGGTTTGAAGCCATAGCCAAAGCTACTTCCATTTGCTTGTGCGGGGTCTTACTCTTTTCCACCATCGACAACCTCTTAGACATCCAAAACCTCAGCATTATTATGGGTTGTGGCGGGATTTATCCATTTCCCAAGCCATCCTTTCTTACCTTTATGAAGGTTTTAGTTCAGCTTCTCTAGGGGGTCCCCTTTTTGGGTCCATGATCATCCTTGAGTGTTGTATGAGAATTAGACTAAAATTTCTACCCAAAGAGGACATGCCATCGGCTAGCCGCATATTCGAGAGCCACCCACTCTTCTTTATAGGAGGTGCATCTGGGTTTTCTACACAGGTTGAATGCTAGACATCAGAGAAGAAGACATGGGACGATTGGTGCCTATTCCTCAACACCTTGCCACTCGACAAATTCGTGATGCGACCACGGGCACTCCAAGGCACTACTCTCATATTACCCCGGTGATTGGGCCTAGACCTGTAGCTAGTGGGGAACACTACCTTGGCAATCTACAACCCGCACCGGTGCTACTTAGAAGTTGGACTCCCTCGCACCACGGTTCCAACACTATCTCACTTCCCTCCTCTGCAAGCTAGGAAGACCGGGACCGAGGAGGACGAGCAGGCGATCTGGAGTGCTCTGACCATGTGGGAGATCAGCCGAGTCCGTACCTTGCCGACAGAAGTGACAGAAGATGAGGAGGATTACCGAGCTTACGTGAAAGCACTATGCAAAATTCGGCCCCGTGCGGATGTGAAATTGAATGTAACTTGAGCTTTATGATTATGAATTTGAAATTATGGTAAGAATGATGTATTATGAACCTTGAATGAATGAAATGAAAGATTGGTTTTGAAAGATTTGCAGTGAGATTGTTCCTTTAGCTTGATGGTTCATATAGGACAAGGTTCTCTGTTTTGAAAATATTCCAGAAAAGGACCGCCAGGCCCACCTAACGGTCTAGCGATAGACCGCAAGGAGAAGGACCCAGAAAAAAATTGTGCTTCTTTGCTCTCGGGAATGGCATGCGGTCTCCATTTGACCGCTAGGAAGAGACTTAACGGTCTATCAAAAGACTGCAAGGGAGAAGGAACAGAGAAACTGAGCATTCGGGTTCTCGAGTGAGGAAAACGGTCACCGCGTGGCTGCTAGGAAGGATTAACGGTATACCAAAAGACTGCATGGGATAAGAGATAGAAAAACCTGTCAGCCTTGAATCTTGGAACCTGTGCCCGCACACACTAAAACAAGAAAACAAATCAGATCTGTTCTTAGGCTCAACCCCTTTCCTGCAGCAAGTTAGAAGATGACCAATCCTTGATATTTGATCAAGGGGTGGAGCCTTATTAAATATGCGAGAATATAATGAAAAATATGAATGCAATGCATGCTATGCAAGGATGATGGTATTTTTGGATTTTTTGAAAATATCTGATTTTTGTTGGATTTTGAGAGTATCTGATTTTTTTGGATTTTAAGAATATCTGATTTTTTGGATTTATTTTGAGAATATCTGATTTGATTTTTTTTTAAACCAGTTCCACCCAGGCAACGAGGGTCCTCCTTATTCCATTAAGAGCCTCCCCCGAGGTTAGCGTGTAACGAGGGTGACAAACCCTAGCCAAGTCTACCTCACCCATATAACGGTGCCTCTCCAAGGGCCATACCCTAGGTATGTCCTAGTCCCTTAAGGAAGAGAGATGAATTGTTGGGGGTAAGCCTAGCATAGGGATAGAAGCCTTTAGGGCTCGAATTCCTCCCATGACAACCCGTTTGGAGATTTGGTCTGCTGCGCCGGGGCTTTGTGTCCACCATCGAACCTTTATCCATTTTAGACATGCATACGACCGGGCTCATGATGTCCCGCGGGGAAACTATACTGCCACTTTTGCCATGCCTAGTTTGGTTTTATTTTCATGGCGTAATTTGACGTTGTAGTTTGTACTTTTGATAGAAGTGATGGCTTTTGCCTTGATTCATGATCTTTTCTTTTTTCCATCCTTTGTGGATTCAGGTCATAGCGGACTACCCATATTTGAGACCTCCTCTCGTTAGAGTGTCTTGATTGGTCTGTTGTGCCCCTTGTGCCTTGATGATGCTGTGATGTTTTGATGATAGCAACATTAGTGTCACCACATAAGATTGCATGATTAATCTATGATTGAGTGCTTGATATGTATGCCTTGATGATGATTTAACTGATGAGCATTCAGTCGCTGCTTTAGGTTGGTGCATTGTTCTGTGCACTGGTTTGCTTGCTGCATTGGGTCTAAACATGTCTACGCATCAGTTAAGTCAGTGCACTTATGTTTTGTCTAAGGCTAGTGCATTTTTGTCAATCCGGCTGCTCAACAACCACGGTGCATGTCACCGTTCATAGGCATTAAGGTCTGTGCATTCCACTCTATGTGCACGTAGTCTTGGCGAGTGTTAGGTCGGTGCATTGCTTATTATGCGTCTCATGGTGGCCTGGAGTCAGTGCATGTGTGCGTCTCATTTAGCGTCTCACACACACCTTAAGTCGATGCACATGAGCCTTCACGGTCGGTGCAATGCAATGTTTGCTATGGGCTAGCACTAGGTCGGTGCATTTTCTTATTGTTGTGCTCGTTTTCATGCTAGTTGGTACATAGTCGGTGCACATCTCACCAAGGTCCGTGCATGCTTGCCACCTCGCATTCTTAGGTCTGTGCACGGTCTCATACTTGCATAATAAGTCAGTGCAGTTCATTCATACCGCATACACATAGTCGGTACAATTTATAGCTCTGCATTCACGACAAGTCTGTGTATATATATGCTTTGTTAACTTGAGTCCGTGCATACATAATCTCATGCTAAATCAAGTCTGTACCCACCTCGTAACCAATTCAGTGCATAAGAGATTCATGCATCTTAGTCCATGAAATGTCTGTAGTCTGCATAGTCAGTGCATCCGTTAGTCTTGTGCTACAAATAAGTCTGTGCATATGCTAGTGTGACAATACTGAACTCGTGCATATAATACCCTATGTCCGTGTACATCTTTCGTGATTGAATGAAGTTTGTGCATATTTTATACATAACTAAAAGACACTTATGCAACAGGTCAATAGCTCATGTTCTTCAAGAAGGGCACGTGATCCAATGACGATCCTCACTCAAAGATGCTGCCACGTGGACCTTGAAGCTTCCAGATTCTGACAAGTGGCGAGTGTCTCCTGAAGCTTCCAGGCCGGAGCTTTCCCTACACACTCCTAGGGCAAGAGCTCGTCAACCTGACCTGATCGAGTATATATAGTCTGCTTCCTGCAATCAGAAGGATATCTCTCGAAAGCAGTAGAAGAAAAAGAGAAAGAGAGAAATCGAGAGTAGCAGAGAAACGCAGAAGAAGAAGAAGAAGAAGAAGACAGGAAGAGAGAGAGATCGAGAGTTTGAGAAGAGAAGAAGAGAAGCTTCATCAGAAGATTAGTCCCTACTGGAATCTGGATCAAATCCAATCCAGTCAGCTCCTTGAGAGCCATATCTGCGCTTTAGTGTTTACAGATTTCAGTTGCTGTCATTTCTCGTTTCTTGTTTTCCTTTTTATTGTTATTTCAAGCTATTTGTCAGTAGAGCAAGCTGTGTTGCTCAGCTGTAGCAGAGGAGGATTCCTCTGGACAGGTTAAGCTGTAAGCCCTAGCGGTTGCAGAGGTGTGGTGTCATCTGGACGGTGAAGCTGTAATGCCCAGCGGGTCAAGCTATGTGTCAGCGGATGGCTAAGGTGTATTGCCCAGCAGAAGCAAGCTGTGATGCTCAGCAGATATAGGCAAGCTATGAGGCCCAGCTGTTAAGCTGTGTATCAGCAGGAAGCCGCACTCTGGTTGAAGTGTGGGGTGGACGTAGGTCTAGAGGACCGAACCACCTTAAAATCTTCTGTTCATCGTTGTTTGATTGTTTATTCTGCCCTGCTAGATGTATGCTTAGGAACGTTCATGATAGTCTGATCATATATCTAGTGAGAGATAGGTTTGCACACCGTGCATTTGATTCTGGTCTTGATAGAGTCTAGTTAATTAGATGAACTGAGTCATCTCTTTAGTTTATATGGAGTAGATCAGAAGTACAGTCTCTCTGATCTTCCTTCCATCTTTTGAAGGGTGCATCTAAGCTGATTAAGGCACCCGTGGGTTTTAATTCCGCATCTCTATTTGTTATAAGTTTTAATTGGGCATAGTTTTAGAGAGGGATTCATTCACCGCCCATTTTTGAATCCATCGCATCCGTCCCATCAACTGGTATCCGAGCGGGTCTCTGTGTATTAGATCTAACGATCTACAGAGGATCCTGCTACTTCCGTTGTGCATTTCAGAGTGGATCTGGTTTTATCGCTTTTGGTGCTTTAGTCTTTCTGAGTCGGTGTCTTACTGTACTTCAGTTGATTCCAGTGCACTTCTCATTTCTTTCTATTGATTAATTCATCTCTCGAGGGCTCATCCACCGATCTTCAGAGGTGATGGTTTTGAGCTATGGCTGAAAAAGTTGCATCGGCATGTAAGAACAACCGATCCTGACTTGTGGAAGGTAATGACTCACGGTTCACATAAATTATTAAAAGATAAATCCAAATGGACCGAGGAGGACACATTGAATGACTCCGTCAATTCTAGAGCATTGAACATGGTAAAAGCATCAATTGACAGGGCACTAATCTCACACGTCTCATCTGGCAGGTCTACCAAAGAAATCTTGAACAAATTGAAGGATGGCAACTGCAAAAATGATACTCAATGCATGATGGCTCAAGGAAGTGAACATAGCAGCAATCAAGAAAAAGAACAGGACAATGATCAGGTAAACATCTTTGAAGACTATGCCCTGGATGATTGGATTGCTGCATATAATGAATTGCTAGAGTTTCATGATCATCTAAGAAAATAATATAAGAATATGAAAAAGAAAATTGACAAAAATGATTCTAATTCATCTTGTGAAAAGTGCTTGAATATCAATGAATTATATGATAAATGTCTATCTGAGACTCACGTGAATATGAAGCAAATGCGCTTGCTGAAAAATGAAAACCAAGAATGTGCCAATAAAATTTCTGAATTAGAAAGTTAGTTAAAGCTGAAAACTGATGAACATCTGATAAACCTGGAAGAGTTGGAAATGATTAACTCTGATCTGGAGAAATTGAAAGCTGAGAATGGAGAAATTCAGAGGAATAATAAAAATCTAAAAGCAGAAATAGAGAAAGTTAACAAGGAAGGTGTGCAGGGTTCCTCTCTAAAATTGATCGGCAACAAGTGCTTGGCTCTAAAAGAATGTAATGAAGATATATATGATGAAAATGAGGGGCAAAGAAAATTGATTGAATCTCTAAAAGAAGAAAACAAAGAATTGTTGATTGAGAAAATTAAAGTTGAAGAAAGAGAAGATGAACTAATTGAAAGACTGGAAACTATATCCAGTAGTAAAGAAATTGAGATGCTAACCAATGAGAACAAGGAACTAAAAGAACAAAACAAAAAACTCAAGGTCCTAAATACTGTTATTTCAGAGAGGCTTCTGGCTATAGAGAGAGAAATGTGCGCTAGTAAGGAAATTGGAGCTAGAAAACTCGTGGAGGAAAACCATGAATTGAAAGTTGAAATTGAAAAGTTAAAACAATTAAACACTGGTATGTCTGAACAGCTTCTCATATTAGAGAAAGGAAAAACTGCTTACAATGAAGAGACTAGCATATTGAGCAGTTTGGAACAAGAAATTGAGAACTATAAACCGGCAAATATAGTCTTAAGTGAATGCATTAATTGCAGTGAACAAGAGATAGCCAGTTATGAACTTCACATCGTCTTTTTGGAAACTAAAATTTAGGATCTGGAAAAATCAACATCCGAGTCTGCTGAAAGCAAGAGAAAAATGAAAGATGTCATGAAAAGTGAGGATAATAACTCAAAAAAGGGGATAAACTATTAGAAACCAGCTATACACCATCTTCGTGCAAAATTCTGAAGTAGTTGGTACCACAAGTCAATCCCCAAAACAAAATGAAGACATGAAAACTTCTTCATCATCTGTCTTTCAATTTAAGGCTCAGAAAAATGAAAAATAAACAAAAGTTGTGAACAAGGGTAAACAATTGAACAAGAATGGTAAGAAAAATAAGGTCAAAAATGTCCCTACTTGTGTCTTGAAATCTGCTAGCTCTGCTGCATCTGATGGGTCAATGCATACTGCTCATAACTCGTTTACTTATTTGTATGCATTTGATAAGAGTGTTTCATGCCATTGTTGTGGCAAGGTAGGCCACATAATTGATGATTGTAGATTATTGATAGAAGATGAGCATGCAAGTGCATTCTAGAAATTCATTTTGTAGAAACCATCCTACTAAGAAGTCTAGTGCATCTTGTCATTACTATGGTAGGCATGGTCATATCATGAATGCATGTTTCATCATGAAACAAAATGATAAAATGCATGCTAGGTCTTCTGGTAATCATCCTAGCCCCAAAAGAAACACGTTTGCTTCAAACCAGCACATTATTTGTTTTAACTGTAACAAACGTGGTCACAAAGTCATTGAGTGCTGGTCTGGATCTACTTGGGGTAAAAATGGTTCTAAAGGTAAGCACATCAGGTGCTTCGAGTGTGGGAAGCATGGCCATACAGTCGAGGACTGTTGGCATGTCCAAGAAAATTCTATTAATCCCTATTTTATCAAATTCTCTGTAAAACGACCTGTGAACTTTTCATGCTTTGACTGTGGTAAGCCAGGTCACAAATCTGCTGAATGTTGGCTGATTAAGAATAAGAAACAAAATGTCCATGTAAACAACAGAACATTTCATGCTCAGGTTCATAGGTCTCATGCTGCTGTTGATATGCATCATAGGACCAGAAAATCTGCTGTTTTATGTAGATATTGTGGTAAATTCGGTCACTTCATGGCCAATTGTTATCTGATGGATTTTGATGACAATGTCGCTAAGAAAATGTTCATAACTTATGTTAGGGCTAATACAGGACCCAAGGCTACTTGGGTTTCTGCAGGATCAAAATGATTACATTGCTGCAGCTGTGCCTTGGAATGAATAAAGAGGGGTCAATAAACCAAGGCACTCAAAAATTAAAAGATCACATGGTCCTGCTCTTCAGGTCTGTTCTGAGGAATTACTTCGAATTCTATCATCTGAATTTGTGAGTTTGAAAGGTTTGAATATCATGATGATTCGGTCTGTGCTAAATTGAAATCATCTGAAAATTTGAATTGCACATAATGTTTATGGTAATCTCCTTTTGATTGTATTGCATGTTTGTTTCATGAGCCTTCATCATAAAATCATGTGTTACGTTTTCTTTGTATACCATGCACTTAGTTAGGGGGAGATTGACTACTTTCGTTTAATTTTCATGCTGCTCATGTGTAGTTTTCTTATATGTTGCGTCTAGACAGGGGGAGCATTCCTGTTTCATCACCTCTTGAACTCTTTCTGTCTAGCAATCTGATCCATTCTCTGCACTTAGGTGGTTCACCTAAATTCTCTGCTGTCTCTACTTGCATAGCTGATCTATCTGTATTCCAGACTTAGCTACTGAAATTGATTCTGCTCCGCATATATTTATGCGCTTCTCTCCTACTGTTATTTGCTCTACCAGCTTGTACTTATCCAACACTCACATCCTTTCAAGTTGGTCTGATTAATCTGGTTCTTGTTCCAGGAATGATAAGCTGTTTAGTTGCATTGTTTGGACTGATCTGAGATCCTTATGCTGCGTACCATGTTTTATTCTGAATTCTTAAAATAAATTCCTATCATATAGGTTTAAGAATGTCTAATGATTCAGACTGATATAAGTCTAATGTATTCTCAGATTTGTATTCAAATGTATTGAAAGTATCTGAATGATGAGTTTTAATAAATTTTAACCAACTGTGTCATGAATACCCTAGTCTCACCCATCTGTAATCTGAAAATGTGATATCAAGGCTACTTTGGTAGAGACACATAGAGTGAGTATTGTTTTTAAACATTAACCAGAAAAATGTTGACTATATGGAAAAATAGAATTCAGCGCAATGACTTGGTCACAGAGAAACTAGGTATAGAGTGAGTATTGTTTTTAAACATTAACCTGAAAAATGTTGACTATATGGAAAAATAGAATTCAGAGCAATGACTTGGTCACAGAGAAACTAGGTTCTATATCAATGAAATAGAGTAAACCTATGTCATGAAGTGCCACAGTTATCTCTGGTGAAAATTTATTGAAAAATCTGACAGAGCAATAGCATGTCTGTGTTGAGTAACTGGGGAGTCCGGCCTCTAATCAAGGTGTCTCCTCATGTAAAAAGACACTCCTATTGCTAACTCTGCTCTCAAAGTTGAGAGGCAATGAAAGTTATCACACTGAGTAACTGGGTCACTTCACCTAAGACGTGTTGTGCCTCATGTAAAAAGGTGTTGATTAACTTAAATTTCTCAAGAAAAATAATGTGCTATCAAAAGAAAATATCTTGCAAAATCAGTCAACTCACATTCTAGTAAGGGTGTTTAATCTCAATTCTACTCTGTGTGACTCTCAAAGGAGTCATCGAGTTCATTTGAGTAAGATGGAAGGTGGTTGTTTTTGAGTATTGCTTGATTTATTGGTTCACCTATATTAAAAACTACCTTCAGATATGAGTATTGAATTTAATTGACAAATTTGGTATACATCATGGTTAAATCAGTTGGGTCATGTCGGTTAATTCATAACCCCCCTATGATAGGAGAGTCTTTCCTTGTGAGGACTTATTACTGTGGTACCTGCCATACAATTTTCTATGATCAGGTTCACCTCTAGCAACTTAATCATCATGCTAACTTACCTGTTGGAGATCATGTGCCTTACTTGATGTTATTTACTCCTCCCCTTGGCTACATCTACTTCATTTACATCATCAGTTTCACTCTCTACACTGTTGGAATCTTCAATCTTGTTTCTGTATCCCTGACGAATGACTCTTGTAACTGGTTCTGGTTCTGTGGGCCTTTCACCTGCATTGTTCTGTCCATACAAATGTAATGTGTGCCACAACCAATTTTGCTTCAGAATTCTTGTGGTGGTGGATTCCAGTATGATTCATTGGATAACCAGAGTTCATCCCTGTGGATACATCGTGTGCTAGCATTTTCGATTCCTTTCATGCTCTCAGGGGGAGTTCTGGACATTATAGATATTCATGATTAGGTCAAAGGGGGAGGTGTATATTTCAAAGCAGGAGAATAGGTTCATGCATCATATTATTTTTCACGCAAACTACCTTCTTTTTGCTGAAGTCAAAGGTGGAGAATAGTTTGATTTGTCGAGTCCGTGTGACTCATTGTGTTGCCATTATCAAAAGGGGGGATATTGTTGTGCCCCTTGTGCCTTGATGATGCTGTTCGTTTTGATGATAGCAACATTAGTGTCACCACATAAGATTGCATGATTAATCTATGATTGAGTGCTTGATCTGTATGCCTTGATGATGATTTAATTGATGAGCATTTAGTTGCTGCTTTAGGTCAGTTAAGTCAGTGCACTTATGTTTTGAATAAGGCTAGTGCATTTTTGTCAATCCGGCTGCTCAACAACCTCGGTGCATGTCACCGTTCATAGCCATTAAGGTCTGTGCATTCCACTCTCTGTGCACGCAGTCTTGGTGAGTATTAGGTCGTTGCATTGCTTATTCTGCGTCCCATGGTGGCCTTGAGTCGGTGCATGTGTGCGTGAGTCGGTGCATGTGTGCGTCTCACACACACCTTAAGTCGATGCACATGAGCCTTGACGGTCGGTGCAATGCAATGTTTGCTATGGGCTAGCACTACGTCGGTGCATAATCTTATTGTTGTGCTCGTTTTCATGCTAGTTGGTACATAGTCGGTGCACATCTCACCAATGTCCGTGCACGCTTGCCACCTCGCATTCTCAGGTCTGTGCACGATCTCGTACTTGCATAATAAGTCAGTGTAGTTCATGCATACCGCATACACATAGTCGGTACAATTTATAGCTCCGCATTCACGACAAGTCTGTGCATATATCTGCTTTGTTAACTTGAGCCCGTGCATACATAATCTCATGCTAAATCAAGTCTGTGCCCACCTCGTAACCAATTCAGTGCATAAGAGATTCATTCATCTTAGTCCATGAAATGTCTGTAGTCTGCATAGTCAGTGCATCCGTTAGTCTTGTGCTGCAAATAAGTCTATGCATATGCTAGTGTGACAGTACTGAACTAGTGCATATAATCCCCTATGTCCGTGTACATCTTTCGTGATTGAATGAAGTCTGTGCATATTTTATACATAACTGAAAGACACTGATGCAACAGGTCAATAGCTCGTGTTCTTCAAGAAGGGCACATGATCCAATGATGATCCTCACTCAAAGATGATGCCACGTGGACCCTGAAGCTTCCAGATTCTGACAAGTGGCGATTGTCTCCTGAAGCTTCCAGGCGGGAGCGTTCCATCCACACTCCTAGGGCAAGAGCTCATCAACCTGACCTGTCGGAGTTATTATTGTCCCGCTCTAGAGGTGGATTGTTCCCTCTATGTCTAGAGGTGTCTTAAATGCCAACTCCATGTTGATAAAATCCATGCTTCTGCTTCATCCATTTATCCTCTCTCTGCTCCTTGGCCATTCTCTATGTGGGCTTTCGATATTTTCGGCCCACTAGGTGATCCCAACTCTCAGACCAAGCAAAAATCTTTCATTCTTACCGCCAATGAGTACTTCACCAAATGGGACGAAGCAGAAGCATACACAGAGATCAAAGCCACCACGGTGTGTCGCTTCATCCTAAAGAACATCATCTCGCGGTTTGGAGTGCCAGGTAGCATCGTCACCGACAATGGACCCCAGTTCGTCTCTCAAGAGCTTCAGGACCTCTGTAAGAAGTTCAATACTACATAGCATCATTCATCTCCATACTACCATCAAGGCAACAGTCAAGTTGAAGCCACTAATAAAACCCTTCTTAAAATCATCAAGAAAACATGTGAATCTCATAAATTTATTGATTGGCCTGAATGATTAGTGGAAGCTGTATGGGCTTACCGCACCTCCGTCCGTACTCCTATGGGGAAAACACCCTATGCTCTTACTTACGGGATGGAGGCGGTGCTCCCATATGAGATCTTGATCCCTTCCCTAAGGGTACAGCTCGATAAGGAACTTAATCTCGATGAACGTCGAGAGGCGTTGCTTGTCCAGCTAGAAGTCTTGGATGAGAAGAGGCTAAATGCGGCCGATCACGTGTCTATTTATCAAAGGAGAGTCTCGCGTTATTTTTAAAAGAAGGTAATTGAATGTAAATTTTAAGTAGGTGATATGGTTTTGAAATGTAAATTCATTAGATCTGGAGGTCCTAGGTCTAAATTACAACCTAATTGGGAAGGGCCGTTCGTCGTTAGAGAGGCTTATCTAGGGAACGCTTATCGTCTAGTCAACGCAGAAGGTGAGGAGCTATCTCACGCTTGGAATGTGTTGTATGTTAAGTATTTTTCCATTAGAGTCAAGCTAGTGCCAACTCGGTAGCAAGACGTCTCTCCCTTTTACCACGAAGGAGGACCCCGAGCACGGCAATGACACACTACACGATGACTCTGGTCTGGTTTTCTCTCTACTAGGTGACACCGTCACCCCTTCGGCCATGCCTAGGGGAAGTAGAGGTCCCTGCTTTTCTCTCTTCGGCCATGCACGGGTACAAGGGGTGAATAAGGGGGAGATGACCATGATGGGACCGATGCGATGGATTCAGAAAGGGGGGGTCAATGAATCCCTCACTAAAACTATGCCCAATTAAAACTTATAACAAACAGAGATGCGGAATTAAAACCCACGGGTGCCTTAATCAGCTTAGATGCACCCTTCGAAAGATGGAAGGAAGATTAGAGAGACTGTACTTCTGATCTACTCCATATAAACTGAAGAGATGACTCAGTTCATCTAATCAACTTGACTCTATCAAGACCAGAATCAAACGCACGGTGTGCAAACATATCTCTCACTAGATATAAGATCAGACTATCATGAACGTTCCTAAGCATACATCTAGCGGAGCAGAATAAACAATCAAACCATGATGAACAGAAGATTTTAAGGTGGTTCGGTCCTCCAGACTTACGTCCACCCCACACTCCAACCAGAGTGTGGCTTCCCGCTGATACACAGCTTAACAGCTGGGCCTCACAGCTTGCCTATATCCACTGAGCATCACAGCTTGCTTCTGCTGGGCAATACACCTTAGCCATCCGCTGACACACAGCTTGACCCACTGGGCATTACACCTTCACCGTCCAAAGGACACCACACCTCTGCAACCGCTGAGGTTTACAAGTTAACCTGTCCAGAGGAATCCTCATCTGCTACAGCTGAGAAACACAGCTTGCTCTGCTGACAAACAACTTGAAATAACAATAAAAAGGAAAATAAGAAACGGGAAATGACAGCAACTGAAAGGTGTAAACACTAAAGCGTAGATATGGCTCTCAAGGAGCTGACTGGATTGGATTTGATCCAGATTCCAATAGGGACTAATCTTCAAATGAAGCTTCTCTTCTTCTCTTCTCAAACTCTCGATGTCTCTCTCTCTTCCTGTCTTCTTCTTCTGCGTTTCTCTGCTGCTCTCGATCTCTCTCTTTCTCTTTTTCTTCTACTGCTTTCGAGAGATATCCTTCTGATTGCAGGAAGCAGACTATATATACTCCATCAGGTCAGGTTGACGAGTTCTTGCCCTAGGAGTGTGAAGGGAACGCTCCGGCCTGCAATCTTCAGGAGACACTCGCCACTTGTCAGAATCTGGAAGCTTCAGGGTCCACGTGGCAGCATCTTTGAGTGAGGATCGTCATTGGATCACGTGCCCTTCTCGAAGAACACGAGCTATTGACCTGTTGCATAAGTGTCTTTCAGTTATGTATAAAATATGCACAGACTTCATTCAATCACAAAAGATGTACACGGACATAGGGTATTATATGCACTAGTTCAGTACTATCACACTAGCATATGCACATACTTATTTGCAGCACAAGACTAACGGATGCACTGACTATGCAGACTATAGATATTTCATGGACTAAGATGCATGAATCTCTTATGCACTGAATTGGTTACGAGGTGGGCACAGACTTGATTTAGCATGAGATTATGTATGCACGGACTCAAGTTAACAAAGCAGATATATGCACAGACTTGTCGTGAATGCGGAGCTATAAATTGTACCGACTATGTGTATGCGGTATGCATTAACTGCACGGACTTATTATGCAAGTATGAGACCATGCACAGACTTGAGAATGCGAGGTGGCAAGCGTGCACGGACATTGGTGAGATGTGCACCAACTATGTACCAACTAGCATGAAAACGGGCACAACAATAAGAAAATGCATCGACCTAGTGCTAGCCCATAGCAAACATTGCATTGCACCGACCGTGAAGGCTCATGTGCATCGACTTAAGGTGTGTGTGACACGGTAAATGAGACGCACACATGCATTGACTCCAGGCCACCATGAGATGCAGAATAAGCAATGCACTGACCTAACACTCGCCAAGACTGCGTGCACAGAGAGTGGAATGCACAGACCATAATGCCTATGAACGGTGACATGCATTGAGGTTGTTGAGCAGCCGGACTGACAAAAATGCACTAGCCTTAGACAAAACATAAGTGCACCAACTTAACTGATGCGTAGAAATGTTTAAACCCAATGCAACAAGCAAAATAGTGCACAGAACAATGCACCAACCTAAAGCAGCAACTGAATGCTCGTCAGTTAAATCGTCATCAAGGCATACAGATCAAGCACTCAATCATAGATTAATCATGCAATCTTATGTGGTGACACTAATGTTGCTATCATCAAAACATCACAGCATCATCAAGGCACAAGGGGCACAACAATCTCCCCCTTTTTGATGATGGCAACACAATGAGTCACACGGACTCGACAAATCAAACTATTCTCCCCCTCTGACTTCAGTAAAAAGAAGGTAGTTTGCGTGAAAAATAATATGATGCATGAAGCTATTCTCCCCCCTTTGAAATACAGCCCTCCCCCTTTGACATAATCATGAATATCTATAATGCCCAGAACTCCCCCTTAGAGCATGAAAGGAATCGAAACTGCAAGCACATGATGTATCCACAGGGATGAACTCTGGTTATCCAATGAATCGATCTGGAATCCACCACCACAAGAATTCTGAAGCAAAATTGGTTATGGCACACCTTACATTTGTATGGACAGAACAATGCAGGTGAAAGGCCCACAGAACTAGAACCAGTTACAAGAGTCATTCGTCAGGGATACAGAAACAAGATGGAAGATTCCAACAATGTGGGGAGTAAAACTGATGATGTAAATGAAGTAGATGTAGCCAAGGGTAGGAGTAAATAACAGCAAGCAAGGCACAAGATCTCCAACAGGTAAGTTAGCATGATGATAAGTTGTCAGAGGTGAGCCTAATCAGAGGAAATTGTATGGCAGGTACCACAGTAATAAGTCCTCACAAGGAAAGATTCTCCTATCATAGGGGGTTATGATTTAACCGACACGACCAAACTGATTTAACCATGATGTATACCAAATTTGTCAATTAAATTCAATACTCATATCTGAATGTAGGTTTTAATAAAGGTGAATCAAATAATCAAGCAATACTCAAGAACAACCACCTTCCATCTTACTCAAATGAACTCGATGACTCCTTTGTGAGTCACACAGAGCAGAATTGAGATTAAACACCCTTACTAGAATGCGAGTTGACTGTTTTTGCAAGATATTTTCTTTTGATTATCACATTATTTTTCTTGAGCAATTTAAGTTGATCAACACCTTTTTACATGAGGCACAACACGTCTTAGGTGAAGTGACCCAGTTACTCAGTGTGATAACTTTCATTGCCTCTCAACTTTGAGAGCAGAGTTAGCAATGGAAGTGTCTTTTTACATGAGGAGACACCTTGATTAGAGGCCGGACTCCCCAGTTACTCAACACAGACATGCTATTGCTCTGTCAGATTTTTCAATAAATTCTCACCGGAGATAACTATGGCACTTCATGACATATGTTTACTCTATTTAATTGATAGAGAACCCAGTTTCTCAGTGACCAAGTCATTGCTCTGAATTCAATTTTTCCATTTAGTTAACATTTTTCAGGTTAATGTTTAAAAACAATACTCACTCTATGTGTCTCTACCAAAGTAGCCTTGATATCACATTTTCAGATTACAGATGGGTGAGACTAGGGTATTCATAACACAGTTGGTTAAAATTTATTAAAACTCATCATTCAGATACTTTCAATACATTTGAATACAAATCTGAGAATACATTAGACTTATATCAGTCTGAATCAGTAGACATTCTTAAACCTATATGATAGGAATTTCTTTTAACAATTCAGACTAAAACATGGTACGCAACATAAGGATCCCAGATCAGTCGAATCACTGCAACTAAATAGCTTATCATTCCTGGAACAAGAACCAGATTAATCAGACCAACTTGAAAGGATGTGAGTGTTGGATAAGTACAAGCTGGTAGAGCAAATAACAGCAGCATAGAAGCACATCAAATATATGCTGAACAGAATCAATTTCAGTAGCTGAGTCTAGAATACAGATAGATCAGCCATGCAAGTAGAGACAGCAGAGAATTTAGGTGAATCACCTAAGTGTAGAGAATGGATCAGATTGCTAGACAGAAAGAGTTCAAGAGGTGAAGAGGTGATGAAACAGGAATGCTCCCCCTGTCTAGACGCAACATGTAATAAAACTACACATGAGCAGCATGAAAATTAAACGAAAGCAGTCAATCTCCCCCTGACTAAGTGCATGGTATACAAAGAAAACGTAACACATGGTTTTATGATGAAGGCTCATGAAACAGACATGCAATTCAATCAAAAGGAGATTACCATAAACATTATGTGCAATTCAAATTTTTAGATGATTTCAATTCAGCACAGAAAGAATCATCATGATATTCAAACCTTTCAAACTCACAATTTTAGATGACAGAATTCGAAGTAATTGCTCAGAACAGACCTGAAGAGCAGGACCATGGGATCTTTTAATTTTTGAGTGCCTTTGTTTATTAACCCCTCTTTATTTATTCCAAGGCACACCTGCAGCAAAGTAATCATTTTGATCCTGTAGGAACCCAAGCAGCCTTGGGTCCTGTATTAGCCCTAACAGAAGTTATGAACAGTTTCTTAGCGACATTATCATCAAAATCCATCAGATAACAATTGGCCATGAAGTGACCAAATTTACCACAATATCTACATAAAACAGCAGATTTCATGGTCCTATGATGCATATCAACAGCAGCATGAGACCTATGAACCTGAGCATGAAATGTTCTGTTGTTTACATGGACATTTTGTTTCTTATTCTTAATCAGCCAACATTCAGCAAATTTGTGACCTGGCTTACCACAGTCAAAGCATGAAAAGTTCATAGGTCATTTTGCAGAGAATTTGACAAAATAGGGATTAACAGAATTTTCTTGAACATGCCAACAATCCTCGACTGTATGGCCATGCTTCCCACACTCGAAGCACCTGATGTGCTCACCTTTAGAAATATTTTTACCCCAAGTAGATCCAGACCAGCACTCAATGGCTTTGTGACCACGTTTGTTACAGTTAAAACAAATAATGTGCTGGTTTGAAGCAAACGTGTTTCTTTTGGGGCCAGGATGATTACCAGAAGACCTAGCATGCATTTTATCATTTTGTTTCATGATGAAACTTGCATTCATGAGATGACCATCCCTACCATAGTAATGACAAGATGCACCAGACTTCCTAGTAGCATGGTTTCTACAAAATGAATTTCTAGAATGCAATGTTTCACTTGCATGCTCATCTTCTATCAATAATATGCAATCATCCATTACGTGGCCTACCTTGCCACAACAATGGCATGAAACACTCTTATCAAATGCATACGAATAAGTAAACAAGTTATGAGCAGTATGTATTGACCCATCAGATGCAGCAGAGCTAGCAGATTTCAAGACACAAGTAGGGACATTTTTGACCGTATTTTTCGTACCATTCTTGTTCAATTGTTTACCTTTGTTCACAACTTTGGTTTGTTTTTCATTTTTCTGAGCCTTAAATTGAAAGTCAGATGATGAAGAAGTTTTCATGTCTTCATTTTGTTTTGGGGATTGACTTGTGCTACCAACTACTTCAGAATTTTGCCCGAAGATGGTGTATAGCTGGTTTCTAATAATTTTCTTAACATCAAAACTGTAACTTATCCCCTTTTTTGAGTTATTATCCTCACTTTTCATGACAGCTTTCATTTTTCTCTTGTTTTCAGCAGACTCGGATGTTGATTTTTCCAGATCCTGAATTTTAGTTTCCAAAAAGGCGATGTGAAGTTCATAATTGGCAATCTCTTGTTCACTGTAATTAACACATTCACTTAGGACTATATTTGCCGGTTTGTACTTCTCAATTTCTTGTTCCAAACTGCTCAATATGTTAGTCTCTTCATTGTAAACAATTTTTCCTTTCTCTAATATGAGAAGCTGTTCAGACATACCAGTGTTTAATTGTTTTAACTTCTCAATTTCCAGCTTCAATTTCCTTACTAGCACACCTTTCTCTCTCTATAGCCAGAAGCCTCTCTGAAACAACAGTATTTAGGACCTTGAGTTTTTTGTTTTGTTCTTTCAGTTCCTTGTTCTCATTGGTTAGCTTCTCAATTTATTTACTACTGGATATAGATTCCAGTCATTCAATTAGTTCATCTTCTCTTTCTTCAACTTTAATTTTCTCAATCAACAATTCTTTGTTTTCTTCTTTTAGAGATTCAATCAATTTTCTCTGCCCCTCATTTTCATCATACAGATCTTCATTACATTCTTTTAGAGCCAAGCACTTGTTGCAGATCAATTTTAGAGAGGAACCCTGCACACCTTCCTTGTTAACTTTGTCTATTTCTGCTTTTAGATTTTTATTATTCCTCTGAATTTCTCCATTCTCAGCTTTCAATTTCTCTAGATCAGAGTTAATCCTTTCCAACTCTTCCAGGTTTATCAGATGTTCATCAGTTTTCAGCTTTAACTGACTTTCTAATTCAAAAATTTTATTGGGATATTCTTGGTTTTCATTTTTCAGCAAGCACACTTGCTTCATATTCACGTGAGTCTCAGATAGACATTTATCATATAATTCATTGATATTCAAGCACTTTTCACAAGATGAATTAGAATCATCTTTGTCAATTTTCTTTTTCATCTTCTTATATTGTTTTCTTAGATGATCATGAGACTCTAGCAATTCATTATATGCAGCAATCCAATCATCCAGGGCATAGTCTTCAAAGATGTTTACCTGATCATTGTCATGTTCTTCATCTTGATTGCTGCTATGTTCACTTCCTTGAGCCATCATGCATCGATTATCATTTTTGCAGCTGCCATCCTTCAGTTTGTTCAAGATTTCTTTGACAGGCCTGCAAGATGAGACGTATGAGATTAGTGCTCTATCAATTGATACTTTTACCAAGTTCAATGCTCTAGAATTGACGGAGTCTTTCAATGTGTCCTCCTCGGTCCATTTGGATTTATCTTTTGATAATTTGTGTGAACCGTGAGTCAGTACCTTCCACAAGTCAGGATCAGTTGTTCTTACATACCGACGCAACTTTCTCAGCCATAGCTCAAAACCATCACCTCTGAAGATCGGTGGATGAGCCATCGAGAGATGAATTAATCAATAGAAAGAAATGAGAAGTGCACTGGAATTAACCAAAGTACAACAAGACACGACTCAGATAGACTGAAGCACCAAAAGCGACAAAACCAGATCCACTCTGAAATGCACCACGGAAGTAGTAGGATCCTCTGTAGATCGTTAGATCTAATACAGAGAGACTCGCTCTGATACCAATTGATGGGACCGGTGCGATGGATTCAAAAGGGGGGGGGTGAATGAATCCCTCTCTAAAACTATGCCCAATTAAAACTAATAACAAACAGAGATGCGGAATTAAAACCAACAGGAGACTTAATCAGCTTAGATGCACTCTTCGAAAGATGGAAGGACGACTTGAGAGAATGTACTTCTAATCTACTCCATATAGACTAAAGAGATGACTCGGTTCATCTAATCAACTAGACTCTATCAAGACTAGAATCAAACGCATAGTGTGCAACCTTATCTCTCACTAGATATAAGATCGGACTATCATGAACGTTCCTAAGCATACATCTAGCGGAGCAGAATAAACAATCAAACCACGATGAACAGAAGATTTTAAGGTGGTTCGGTCCTCCAGACCTACGTCAACCCCACACTCCAACCAGAGTGTGGCTTCCCGCTGATACACAGCTTAACAACTGGGCCTCATAGCTTGCTTACATCCGCTGAGCATCACAGCTTGCTTCTGCTGGGCAATACATCTTAACCATCCGCTGACACACAGCTTGACCCGCTGGGCATTACAGCTTCGCCGTCCAGAGGACACCACACCTCTGCAACCACTGGGGCATACAGCTTAACCCGTCCAGAGGAATCCTCCTCTACTACAGCTTGAAGTAACAATAAAAAGGAAAACAAGTAACGGGAAATGACAGCAACTGAAACCTGTAAACACTAAAGCGCAGATATGGCTCTCAAGGAGCTGACTGGATTGGATTTGATCCAGATTCCAGTAGGGGCTAATCTTCAGATGAAGCTTCTCTTCTTCTCTTCTCAAACTCTCGATCTCTCTCTCTCTTCCTGTCTACTTCTTCTTCTTCTGCGTTTCTCTACTGCTCTCGATCTCTCTCTTTCTCTTTTTCTCCTACTACTTTTCGAGAGATGTCCTTCTGATTGCAGGAAGTAGACTATATATATACTCCATCAGGTCAGGTTGACGAGCTCTTGCCCTAGGAGTGTGGAGGGAACACTCCGGCCTAGAAGCTTCAGGAGACAACCGCCACTTGTCAGAATCTAAAAGCTCCAAGGTCTACGTGGCAGCATCTTTGAGTGAGGATCATCATTGGATCACATGCCCTTCTTGAAGAACACGAGCTATTGACGTGTTGCATAAGTGTCTTTCAGTTATGTATAAAATATGCACAGACTTCATTCAATCACGAAAGATGTACACGGACATAGGGTATTATATGTGTTTGACCCCGAGATTATGATGTGTGGATTTATGAGTTTTGATGATTAATGGATGTAATGTGTGTTCATGTTTTTGGGTGACTCAATTTCTTTATAATCATGCAATGGTGATCAATGGTTGATACTCTAATAATTCTTGAATGGGAAATTCAACAATTGAGCAAGCAATTGAGGACCGAAAGTAAATTCAGGTAAAATGATAATGTAAATGTTAGAATGTGGGTTGTTATGAATATTTCACTCCTCCTTCAATCGTCACTCCTGGAATGAAAAATGGAAAACGTTTTGGTTAAGCCTAAACAGTTATATGTTTTCAAGTTGATATAATTCCATTTAAAAGGGTGAAATGAAATGGCTATTTTGTGAGCTATATGATGTTGTATCAGTCTGACAATTACTTGGTGTTTTTACAGGCTGGAAGACCTCCTTACAATCATTTTTTTTCTTACCATCATCTGTGGAGGAGTTGGTGCTATCTTTCTAGCAAACTGGGTCTCTGGGCCTTTTGGAACTGCAAGAGTCGACATCTGGTTCCAGAACATGGTTCCAGCAACCAGTTCAGGAGGTGTCGACACCAGGTGTCGACACGTACTTGAAACCGGTTCTGGTTGTTAGCCTGAAAACCAGGTGTCTGGTGTCGTCACCTAGTGTCCAGACTATTTTTTTGAGGCTTCTGTAACCTTGAATGCACAAGGTGTCGACACCTATGCGGAGCCATGAATTTGGACTTTTTGCGTTCACGAACCTTTGGTCAACCCACTCCCATCGATCCGCCTTGTATTACTCCAGGTTTCATGGATCTTGTCCCAGACGTGTCCCTTGACCGTGCTAGTTGCATATAGCCATCTCTGTGGCCTCAAACCTAAGAAGTGGAGATCTATTTTTCGGTTTTTGGTTCTCTCTAAAAACACTACAGGTGCAGGACGCAAGTAGCTGCTCCAGGGCTTCTCCCACATTGTTCTGAGCTTGTATGTGAAGGGAAGAAGGTGGATTCAAGTCTTCAATCAACCCTCTACTGGAAGCTACGTGGGAAATCAAGTTACAACCTCGTTTTTGCAAGAATCGCTCATTTTCTTTGAAGAACCATCCTCAAACTATAGGAGCAATCAAATACCTTCAAAAGAGAGAAATGGGGAGCTCTAAATCACTACCAATCTTCTCAAGTCTTTGCTGATTGATTTTGAACATTTGTTGTAATCCTTGAACAACTTGAAACACATTCGTGTGTGTGTGCTCGTGATCTGTGATACGAGAGCGTGTGTGTGTGTGTGGTGGCCGAGATAGGCTACCATGTGTGTGTTGGCTGTCGTTACAGCGTGTGTGTGGCTCACCTCATAGTGGCGCATTAATCCTCACATGTGAGGGGTGGACGTAGGGGACACATTTGTGTACCCGAACCACCTAAAAATTATGTGCCTCCTTTGTGGTTTGTTCTTCGTGGTTGGAACGAGTGGGCTTCACGGTTAGCTGAGCGATTTCTTTCTCCATCTTAGAATTCATATTTTTACTTCGTGTACTCGCGAGAGAGATCTTGTTCGGGTAAGGCTGAGTGTTTGCATAACTAGAATTCTTTCTAGTTTGTGGTTTTCCTTCCTACTTGCATTTCAATTAGTAATCTTTTTTATTTGGCCAATCAATTCACCCCTCCCCTCTTGATTGCCGCCCTTCGGGACCCAATAATTGGTATCAGAGCCTTGGTCTCTGTTTAAGTCGACCACACAGTCACAGAGCTTAATCCTAGATCATGGCAAACAGAGGGATGTTGCCCGAAGGGCATTCAGTACACAGGCCTCCATTTTTTGATGGAACTAACTACACATATTGGAAAAATAGAATGTATGTTTTCCTGCGTGCTCAAGAGTATGATGTGTGGAATCTGATCAATAAAGGCCCTTATAAGTTGCCTGACAATGAAGATGATTGGGATGATGAGCATATCAATAATTGTTCAGCTGACTTTAAGGCCATGAATATAATTCAATGTGCTAGTCATCCAAATGAATACTCACGTATCTCTATGTGTTCCTCTGCACAGGAAATGTGGGATAAACTATACTTGATCTATGAAGGAACTTCTGAAGTCAAAGAGACCAAAGCAAATCTATTGGTCCGAGATTATTAGCTGTTTATGATGAAGCCAAAAGAATCCATTTCTAAAATGTTCGTGAGGCTGATGGAAATTACAAATGGTTTGAAGGCTCTTGGAAAGGAGTATTCAAACCGAGATCTTATAAGGAAGGTATTGAGATCTCTATCACCACAGTGGCACACAATGGCCGCAATAATTGAAGATTCAAAAGATCTCGGCACCCTGACTTTGGACGAATTAGTTGGCTCTCTGATGACATACGAAATCAACATCAAAAGGAGCAAGGAGGGCAGCAAAAAGAAGAAGGTAGCCATAACATTGGCATTGAAGGGAAACCCACAAGAGTTTGATGAAAGTGAGGCAGGATCCACGGCCAATACTGAAGATGAGGAGCTTGTTGCTATGATCACTAGAAGAGCAAGAAAATTTGTCAAGAATACCAGAAAGTTCAGTGTTCAGTTCAGAAAAGGACCAAGAAGGCAAGGTCCTAAGAAGAATGAAAGCAGCAAGAAGGATGAAGTAATATGCTACGAATGCAAGAAACCTGATCACATGCGGGGTGAGTGCCCGGATTTAATGAAGAGATTCAAGAAAAGAAAATTCAAAAAGCCCAAAGCCATGGTCGCCACATGGAGCGACGAGGATGAGGAAGGATCCGGAAGTGAAGATGACTTGGATGAGCTTGTTCAAAATCTGTGTTTCATGGCAGACGAGGACAACTAAAATGAGGTAGATTCTGAATCCGAATCTCTTACTTGTGAACAATGGCAAATTGCATATGAATCTTTATATGGAAAATGCAAAAAATTAAAATCTGAAAATAAACTTCTAAAAAAGAAAATGGAGCAAGATGTGCATGCTGAAGATTCTTGTGAGAGTTGCAATGCCTTGAATTCTAAAAATGAGAATCTCAAACATGAAAATGAAAGTCTTATTTCTAAAATTGAATTATTTGAAGAAGAGAGCTCATGCATGCGTGAGGATCAATCCATTTTTGTTAAAATGCATGAAGACTTGAAGAGGGAATTAGAACAAGAAAGGTTGGAGAAAATTGCATGCGATCAAACCAAAGAAACCGCTGAAAAGAAAATTGAAACCTTGATGATTGAGATAAATGAGTTGAAAACTGCTCTTGCTATCTTGAAAAAAGGGAAACAAGTAATGAACACTTGTGTGGATCCTCATGAAGAAAGTTCTCTCCCTACCTTTGAAAATAGAAAAACATCACAATCAAAAGCATACAAGACTCCTTGGGTTTCAAGAAGCTTATTTTCCTGCACGTCCAACACACATATGCATAACTCATTTATGAATGTGAACAGGAGGAGAAACTATAATAACAGGATCACTACATGTTTTTATTGTGGAAGATTTGGCCATGATATGCATGAATGTAGAACCATGTGATTTGACGATGAACATTTTGCAAGAATGATGAATATGTCATATAGGCCTTTTTTGTCTAACCATCGTGGACCCAAGCTTGCTTGGGTACCAAAAATCCCATAAGTATTCTTTTTGAAACTGCAGGTCTGCCTTGGAGCTCAAAAGAACAAATGGTACCTGGATAATGGATGCTCAAGACATATGACGGGAAACAAGGAAATGTTTGCAGACCTGTATGAAAAGGATGGTGGAGTGGTAGCTTTTGGGGGAAAAGACAAAGGAAAAATTGTCGGAGAAGGTAAGATAGGTAAGAATCAAACTCAAGTTTTGCTTGTAAAAGGCTTGCATAAGAATCTCCTGAGCATAAGTCAACTCTGTGACAAAGGTTGCAATGTGTCATTTGATTCTACTCACTGCACTGTGATAGATAGAAACTCTCATGAAATTAAGTTCATAGGGTTTAGACACAACAATGTTTATATGATTGATCTTGATGATGTCTCACATGAAAATCTATGTTTAGTTGCTAAAAATACTGATGATGCATGGCTTTGGCATCGCCGTTTTGGGCATGCTAGTTTTAATGTGATGGTGAAGTTGTTCAGGAAAAATCTGGTTGTTGGCTTACCCAAGTTGAAGCTTGTCAATGAAGGAATTTGTGGGGCATGCAGCAGGGGCAAACAGACAAGAACATCATTTAAATGTAAGAGTGATGTAAAAACTTCCAGGCCCCTTGAATTGATCCATATTGATTTATTTGGACCAAGCAGAACACACAGCTTGGGTGGTAAGCTATATGGGTTTGTGATTGTGGATGATTTTTTGAGATATAGCTGGGTGTATTTTATCTCTAACAAAAGTGATGCTTTGATGGAGTTTGAGGCATTTTGCAAGATGGTTCAGAATGAAAAAGGATGGTGCATCAAGACCGTGCAGAGTGATCATGGTAGGGAATTTGATAACCATGAGTTCAACAATTTTTGCAGGGCTCAAGGCTACATACACAACTTCTCCGCACCGAGGACCCCCGAGCAAAATGGGGTCGTTGAGAGGAAGAACAGAACGCTAGTTGAAATGGCCAGAACTATACAAAATGAAAATAACCTGCCGAGGTATTTCTGGGCTGAAGCCGTGAACACTGCATGCTACATAATAAACCGAGCCTTGGTAAGGCCATTGTTCAAGAAAACACCTTATGAGCTATATCGAGGTAAGAAACCGAATATTTCTTACTTCACGATCCCGCATTTCCCTCGCTTAGAGATAAGTTGCGAGCTAGAGTCCCAGGTTCGCGTGTCTGTCCCGCATCACCGACCAACCTAGGAGCCTTGACATCCAACAACTATGTGTCAGGTCTATCACCGGGGTTTACACTGTGGGTTGCTACACTAGCGACCTCCTTCTATTCCTCCCTACACCGAATGAGCTAGATGCTATCCGCAAATTGGAGTTGCTTATCTTGAATAGAACGTCAAGCCCTCCATTCATGGCCGACCATCCCACCCAAATCACTGGCCCAATTATCCTGATGGAGGAGGATGCCTCATCATCTTTTGAGGACCTTGAGGACTTAGAGTACCTCTCTCTAGGAAACCCATTCCATGATCCCTTCGACTCCTTCCTATGGGAGCCTAGATGCCCATGTGACCCACCCGCCTTACTCACCACCCACTATTCCCTACCCTCACCCACCATGTTTGACCACGCCCACCTCTCCCAAGTCCTGGGCGACACAAAAAATCATCCACAATCACAAACCCATATAGCTTACCACCCAAGCTGTGTGTTCTGCTTGGTCCAAATAGATCAATATGGATCAATTCAAGGGGCCTGGAAGTTTTTACATCACTCTTACATTTAAATGATGTTCTTGTCTGTTTGCCCCTGCTGCATGCCCCACAAATTCCTTCATTGACAAGCTTCAACTTGGGTAAGCCAACAACCAGAGTTTTCCTGAACAACTTCACCATCACATTAAAACTAGCATGCCCAAGACGGCGATGCCAAAGCCATGCATCATCAGTATTTTTAGCAACTAAACATAGATTTTCATGTGAGACATCATCAAGATCAATCATATAAACATTGTTGTGTCTAAACCCTATGAACTTAATTTCATGAGAGTTTCTATCTATCACAGTGCAGTGAGTAGAATCAAAAGACACATTGCAACCTTTGTCACAGAGTTGACTTATGCTCAGGAGATTCTTATGCAAGCCTTTTACAAGCAAAACATTTTCAATGACTTGAGTTTGATTCTTACCTATCTTACCTTCTCCGACAATTTTTCCTTTGTCTTTTCCCCCAAAAGTTACCACTCCACCACCCATTTCTTGCAGGTCTACAAACATTTCCTTGTTTCCCGTCATATGTCTTGAGCATCCACTATCCAGGTACCATTTGTTCGTTTGATCTCCAAGGCAGACCTGCAGTTTCAAAAAGAATACTTATGGGATTTTTGGTACCCAAGCAAGCTTGGGTCCATGATGGTTAGACAAAAAAGGCCTATATGACATATTCATCATTCTTGCAAAATGATCACCAGAAGAGCAAGAAAATTTGTCAAGAATACCAGAAAGTTCAGTGTTCAGTTCAGAAAAGGACCAAGAAGGCAAGGTCCTAAGAAGAATGAAAGTAGCAAGAAGGATGAAGTAATATGCTACGAATGCAAGAAACCTGATCACATGCGGGGTGAGTGCCCGGATTTAATGAAGAGATTCAAGAAAGGAAAATTCATAAATCCCAAAGCCATGGTCGCCACATGGAGCGACGAGGATGAGGAAGGATCCGGAAGTGAAGATGACTTGGATGAGCTTGTTCAAAATCTGTGTTTCATGGCAGACGAGGACAACTAAAATGAGGTAGATTCTGAATCCAAATCTCTTACTTGTGAACAATGGTAAATTGCATATGAATCTTTATATGGAAAATGCAAAAAAATAAAATCTGAAAATAAACTTCTAAAAAAGAAAATGGAGCAAGAGGTGCATGCTGAAGATTCTTGTGAGAGTTGCAATGCCTTGAATTCTAAAAATGAGAATCTCAAACATGAAAATGAAAGTCTTATGTCTAAAATTGAATTATTTGAAGAAGAGAGCTCATGCATGCGTGAGGATCAATCCATTTTTGTTCAAATGCATGAAGACTTGAAGAGGGAATTAGAACAAGAAAGGTTGGAGAAAATTGCATGCGATCAAACCGATGTCACTCCCAACGTCGGATCGACGCACAAGAGGTACCGTTGGAAAGCTAACTCAAAATCCTTCGATGTACGGCCGGAGAAAGAAACTTCAATTTCCATTTGATGGCCTTTGTCGAATTTTCAAGCTGCTGACTCACAGGATTTGAAAACTCAGGACAGAAATGATTTTTCATGAGAGTTGGCGTTGAATATGATGTAGACCTTTGATTTTGCCTTTACACCCTTCATGAAAGTTGTAGAGGCCGAAGAGAGGAAATCGGTGATATATCTTATGAATGATTTGGTGGAGATTTGACTGGGGAAAAGTATTTTATGGTACCGGGTGGTCGGATCTGGACAGCAGAGACAGAACTGAATTTGGGGGAAAGACATAATTTCTAAAAATAGGTAGAGGGCTTTTGAAATTCGACGAAAATTTGTGGAGGATGGGGATGGTAGAAAGAACCTCCAATAAATTTGGAGATTCAAACAAAAATCAATAAGTGGGTCTAAACCTAGGAATACAGAGCTACTGTTACACAGATCTGAACTGGGACAGAACTAGAAGGTTGAAAGACACGAAAATGGAAAATTATAAAAAGAAAGGTAAATGACGGGATAATTTTACTGGAGGTTGGGAATCAAGATAGAAACCAACCCTAAAAATCTCAACTCCAGATGATGCCGGAGTTTGGAGCTAAAATTCTCGGAGTGAACCTATGTTCAGCAAAACAGAACCTGGACAGCACTTCGGAAGCGGCATCGCGGCGGCTCGATGGCGGCACGAACGGTGGCGGCGGCAACAGAGATAGAAATCAGAGATAGAGGGGCTAAGATAGAAGGGTTCTATACCCTGAAATGCTGAAGGAGGAGGGAGGAACCAGAGAGAGAGAGGGGGGGGCGCAAATTGCTCTTGGCATACACAAAATTTCCTTCTTCATTAATTCTCACAAATGGAAATTACATGCTATTTATATGAAATGAAAAAAGACTCTTAATACCCTCAGATCTAGGGTTGGGAGGGGTATACAAGGTATAGAACTAATTAGTTCTAATAGAATTTTTTTAAAAATTAAATTTGGACAAAAAATGGGGGGCGCCCCCTTGACTAGGTAGGTGTAAGGTAGGTGGCATCTTTAAATTTTTTAACCACTTGTCTCCCATGTGTCCAATTGACCTTCTAGATGCCACCTAAGACTTTGACCAACCCCACATGGACCCAAATGATGCCACTTGGACCAATGAGGAAGGAGTGAGGGCCCCCTTGTGTCGCTCAGGACTTAGGAGAGGTGGGCGTGGTCAAACATGGTGGGTGACGGTAGGGAATAGTGGGTGGTGAGTAAGGCGGGTGGGTCACATGGACATCTAGGCTCCCATAGGAAGGGGTCGAAGGGATCATGGAATGGGTTTCCTAGAGAGAGGTACTCTAAGTCCTCAAGGTCCTCAAAAGACGATGAGGCATCCTCCTCCAACGGGATAATTGGGCCAGTGATTTGGGTGGGATGGTCGGCCATGAATGGAGGGCTTGACGTTCTACCCAAGATAAGCAACTCCAATTTGCGGATAGCATCGAGCTCATTCGGTGTAGGGAGGAATAGAAGGAGGTCGCTAGTGTAGCAACCCACAGTGTAAACCCCAGTAATAGACCTGACACATAGGTGTTGGATGTCAAGGCTCCTAGGTTGGTCGGTGATGCGGGACGGACACGCGAACCAGGGACTCTAGCTCGCAACTTATCTCTAAGCGAGGGAAATGCGGGATCTCCAGGCCTAGAATACGAAGCCTTCAAGAGAAGAGTGTGCAGTCTCATACTTGCATAATAAGTCAGTGCAATTCATTCATACCACATACACATAGTCGGTACAATTTATAGCTCTGCATTCATGACAAGTCTGTGCATATATCTACTTTGTTAACTTGAGTCCGTGCATACATAATCTCATGCTAAATCAAGTCTGTTCCCACCTCGTAACCAATTCAGTGCATAAGAGATTCATGCATCTTAGTCCATGAAATGTCTGTAGTCTGCATAGTCAGTGCATCCGTTAGTCTTGTGCTACAAATAAGTCTGTGCATATGCTAGTGTGACAATACTGAACTCGTGCATATAATACCCTATGTCCGTGTACATCTTTCGTGATTGAATGAAGTCTATGCAGATTTTATACATAACTGAAAGACACTTATGCAATAGGTCAATAGCTCATGTTCTTCAAGAAGGGCACGTGATCCAATGACGATCCTCACTCAAAGATGCTGCCACGTAGACCTTGAAGCTTCCAGATTCGGACAAGTGGCGAGTGTCTCCTGAAGCTTCCAGGCCGGAGCGTTCCCTCCACACTCCTAGGGCAAGAGCTCGTCAACCTGACCTGATGGAGTATATATAGTCTGCTTCCTGCAATCAGAAGGATATCTCTCGAAAGCAGTAGAAGAAAAAGAGAAAGAAAGAGATCGAGAGCAGCAGAGAAACACAGAAGAAGAAGAAGAAGAAGACAGGAAGAGAGAGAGATCGAGAGTTTGAGAAGAGAAGAAGAGAAGCTTCATCAGAAGATTAGTCCCTACTAGAATCTGGATCAAATCCAATCCAGTCAGCTCCTTGAGAGCCATATCTACGCTTTAGTGTTTATAGATTTCAGTTGCTGTCATGTCTCGTTTCTTGTTTTCCTTTTTATTGTTATTTCAAGCTATTTGTCAGTAGAGCAAGCTGTGTTGCTCAGCTGTAGCATAGAAGGATTCCTCTGGACGGGTTAAGCTGTAAGCCCCAGCGGTTGCAGAGGTGTGGTGTCATCTGGACGGCGAAGCTGTAATGCCCAGCGGGTCAAGCTATGTGTCAGCGGATGGCTAAGGTGTATTGCCCAACAGAAGCAAGCTGTGATGCTCAGCAGATATAGGCAAGCTATGAGGCCCAGCTGTTAAGCTGTGTATCAGCAGGAAGCCACACTCTGGTTGAAGTGTGGGGTGGACGTAGGTCTGGAGGACCGAACCACCTTAAAATCTTCTGTTCATCGTTGTTTGATTGTTTATTCTACTCCGATAGATGTATGCTTAGGAACATTCATGATAGTCTGATCATATATCTAGTGAGAGATAGGTTTGCACACCGTGCATTTGATTCTGGTCTTGATAGAGTCTAGTTGATTAGATGAACTGAGTCATCTCTTTAGTTTATATGGAGTAGATCAAAAGTACAGTCTCTCTGATCTTCCTTCCATCTTTCGAAGGGTGCATCTAAGCTGATTAAGGCACCCGTGGGTTTTAATTCCGCATCTCTATTTGTTATAAGTTTTAATTGGGCATAGTTTTAGAGAGGGATTCATTCACCGCCTGTTTTTGAATCCATCGCATTGGTCCCATCAATTGGTATTAGAGCGGGTCTCTGTGTATTAGATCTAACGATCTACAGAGGATCCTGCTACTTCCGTTGTGCATTTCAAAGTGGATCTGGTTTTATCACTTTTGGTGCTTCAGTCTTTCTGAGTCGGTGTCTTGCTGTACTTCGGTTGATTCCAGTGCACTTCTCATTTCTTTCTATTGATTAATTCATCTCTCGATGGCTCATCCACCGATCTTCAGAGGTGATGGTTTTGAGCTATGGCTGAAAAAGTTGCATCGGTATGTAAGAACAACCGATCCTGACTTGTGGAAGGTAATGACTCATGGTTCACATAAATTATTAAAAGATAAATCCAAATGGACCGAGGAGGACACATTGAAAGACTCCGTCAATTCTAGAGCATTGAACATGGTAAAAGCATCAATTGACAGGGCACTAACCTCATACGTCTCATCTTGCAGGTCTACCAAAGAAATCTTGAACAAACTGAAGGATGGCAACTGCAAAAATGATAGTCAATGCATGATGGCTCAAGGAAGTGAACATAGTAGCAATCAAGAAAAAGAACAGGACAATGATCAGGTAAACATCTTTGAAGACTATGCCCTGGATGATTGGATTGCTGCATATAATGAATTGCTAGAGTCTCATGATCATCTAAGAAAATAATATAAGAATATGAAAAAGAAAATTGACAAAAATGATTCTAATTCATCATGTGAAAAGTGCTTGAATATCAATGAATTATATGATAAATGTCTATCTGAGACTCACGTGAATATGAAGCAAATGCACTTGCTGAAAAATGAAAACCAAGAATGTGCCAATAAAATTTCTGAATTCGAAAGTCAGTTAAAGCTGAAAACTGATGAACATCTGATAAACCTGGAAGAGTTGGAAATGATTAACTCTGATCTGGAGAAATTGAAGTTGAGAATGGAGAAATTCAGAGGAATAATAAAAATCTAAAAGCAGAAATAGAGAAAGTTAACAAGGAAGGTGTGCAGGGTTCCTCTCTAAAATTGATCGGCAACAAGTGCTTGGCTCTAAAAGAATGTAATGAAGATCTATATGATGAAAATGAGGGGGAGAGAAAATTGATTGAATCTCTAAAAGAAGAAAATAAAGAATTATTGATTGAGAAAATTAAAGTTGAAGAAAGAGAAGATGAACTAATTGAAAGACTGGAATCTGAAGAGGTTAAATCTCGCGCTGGTTCCTGAGCGGGCTGGTAATCACCAAGTTAATGAACTGCAAGACAGGGAAACGGGTCAGAGGGCCCAGGGAAATTCCCTGGGGCAAAACCCTCCGACGCTCAAGTCAGTAGAGCAGCGGTGGGAGCAGCGATAGGGAGGAGAAGGTGAAGGCGCGAGATCCCGCTCCACCAATGGGGTGATGTGATCCTTGCTCAGGAATTGGGGGTGGATCAATGCCCTTTTGGACTTACCTTTCACCGGAGGGTATGCCAGGTTTAAATAGTGCGGCGCCCTCTGGAGTCCTGCAAGCTGAGAGGTCTCCGGTGGAGGTTACGTCCTCGTCGTGGGCTTTTAGGGTCTCATCGTGGGGGCGTTATCCTCGCAGAGAAGCCTGAGCTCCTGGACTTCTTAGCATCCGGCCCGCTGTGGACTCTAACGGCTGTAATGATGAACATTTTATCGGTCATACCGAGCTTAGGGGGGCCGGCCCTATCGGGCGATAGGCCTAGCTCGGTGAGGAGATGGGTCGGACAGACCGGCTAGCGCTTCCTCCCTTCGTGCGGAGGGATAGCTCGTGCGCGGGTCTTCCTGTGACCTGACCGAGGCTCGGGCTCTCCGAGCCTTGGGGCCGCCTAGGAGAGTTGTTTCCTCGAGCATTGTTTTATTGGGCTTTTTCGAGTGGGCCCTGTGGGCTGTCACTTGGACGAGCTTACCTCGTTGGGCCTTGTTGGGCCTAGTTGGGTCTGCTCTTTGAGTGGGCTGTAGGAATCCCCCTCTCCACTTGTCCCCCTCCTACTCCCGAGCCAAGGAGGATCGGTTGAGTAGTTTTTTGAGGCTTTGGACCGGCGTGGCTCGGGTGGGTGGAATCCTGTTGGCGTGATGAAGCCACGTGTAGTGGTCGCCTGGGCCTGTAGTAATAATGATCCTGACAGATTTAAAATGAAGGGGCCCCCTTTTTCTCGGAGGTTGAAACGGCGCGCCGCCTCCCGCGAGGGTTTATAGGCGTAGGGCGCTGCTCGTTCCTCCCAATCTTTTTAGGGTTTTTGGCCTTTCCTCCATTTCTCTGCTTCTGGTGCTCCTTGATGCGCCATGAAGATACAGCGGGGGAGCAAACTCTTGCGGCGGCATTTGAGGAGCTGGCGCGTGTAACCGCGAAGGCGATCCGGCAGCTTCCTTCTCCCCCGGAGTCTTCGGGCTCTAATGAAGGTTCTTCTTCCAGCTCGATGGCGGATCTGTGCTCAGAAATCGAGTAGGTGAGGTGGGAGCCCGTCCCCAATCGCAGCGAGTTGGGGGAGGCTGATGTGAAGAAACTGGAGCATCAGTTTCGCCTGCCTCTCCGATATAGCTTTGTAGCTGCTGCCCCATACGAGACGAGCTTGGACAGCCGCACGAGCCATATCTGTACTTTTCTCCTGGCGTGGAAGAGCGGATTCTGCCTCCCCTTCGAGCCTTTCGTCTTGAAGCTTCTCAATTTTTTCGTGTTGGCTCCTGTTCAGCTGGTGGCCAACTCGTATCTCTTGCTTTTTGCCTTTCGGATCCTCTGCCGCCTGCAGGGGGTTCCCCCTTCACTGGATCTTTTTCATTATTTATTTGAGCTGAAGGCACATCCGTCGGCGGGGAAAGGCTTCTATTTTATCCAGGCGCGTAGGAATCGGAGTTGTATTCCGCTGGCGGCGAAGGATTCTTCGCACAAAGGGTGGAAGAGGCAATTTTTCTAGGTGAAGGCGGAAGCAGTGGATGAGTCCTGGAGGTGCCAGGTTATGCCCAACTTCCATCCGAATCTTCCCCCGCGCCAGGAGGAGTTCCCCGCCGACGTGGAAGAGCACGCCGCTCGCTTGTTGACGAATCGCCGGTCGACTGAGGAGCTGGTGACGCTGGAGAACGTGCAGCGATATCTGCTTACACAGCTCAAGCCATCGGGTACCATCCTTCGTATTCTTCTGCGGGGTCGGAGGGTTGCCTTTTCGCTTCCTAACCAAACCTTCTTCTTCATTGCAGACATCCGGCGGGAGCCCTTGGAAGAGGTCACCGAGGTCGTCGATCTTGGGGATGACTCGGCGGCCGATGAGCCTGTTGCTCCCGCAGGTCCTTCCCAAGCCCGGGATAAGGGCAAGGGGGCGGCCACCGAGGGATCTTCGCGGCCAAGCAGGGCGAAGCGCAAGGATCCCCTGGAGGGAAAATTGCGGAAAGCCGCGAAGGCCAAGAAACGGGCCAAGAAGGCCGGCCATCCTACCGCTGTCGGGGGCGATTCTGGCTCGGCGGCGCTCCCCTCTCGGGGCAAGGTGGGGCCGACCCTTCCGGGCCAGCTCCCCCACCTACCAGGCGAGAGGGGGCCGAAGAGACCAGGGACCCCTCAGAGGGCGGAGATGGGTTGGTTCTCCCCTCCCCGGGGATGAAGGTGGCCGACGCTGTAGCAGCCGGCGTCGAGACCGAGAGACCGGTCGAGGTCGGCGCTGTCTCGGGCGGCGAGGCACGGGTCGAGATAGATAGGGATGGGGGTTCGCCCGCGAGGGCGTCACAGCCCCAAGTGCCTAAAGTTCCTGGTGCTGTCGATCCTGTGGCGTCAGTCGAGGTTGGGGGTTCACCCGGGGAGGCGTCGTAGCCCCAACCGACCGCACCGCGCGGGGCGGTCGGGCCCGTCGCTCGGTCGAACCTTCTGGCGGGGCGTCCCGTGGGGAGCGTATCTCCATGCCGGAGGCTTTGGAAAGGCTCGGCATTTCGGGCGACCTGTACCAGATCTGCCGAGAGGTTGCCGCAAAGACGAGGGGGGGAGACAAGCGCCACTCCCCCTCCGGCGTCCTCGACGTCCTCATGGAGGGCGGCCTAGTCATGGCTCGGTCAGCGGCCTTGATGGCGGAGACGTACGCTCGGACGGAGGCGGAGCTATCGAATCTCGCCTGGGCCCTCGGGGGGTGCTAGAGGAAACTGGCCCGCCTCAGCGAGGAGCATGAGGGGCTCCGACGGGAGTTCTCTGCGATCAGGGACTCGGCACGGGCGAGCCGGCTAGAAACCGAGGCGCTGACTAAGCAGTTGGCTAAGGCCCAGGAGTTGCTCGAGAGGAAGGGCAAACTCTTGGAAGAGGAGCGTCTGCGTCACCTCGAGCTGGACGGTCGCTGGGAGCTCGAACGTGCCGAGCTACTGGACCGGGCAGAGGTAGCGGAGCGCCTTCATTCCGTGGCCGAGGCGGACCAAGTCTGGGCGGAGAGGCGGTCGAACGAGGCCGAGCGAGGGATGATCGCGGTAGAGGAATGCCTGGCGGGAGCAGAGGAGGGTGCGGCCGAGGCGGAGCGGGCTCGGGTCGAGCTCGTTGGAAGGACGGAGCAGATCAAGGCGGAGGCGATCGAGCGATATAGAAGCTCGGACGCTTACTCAGCCGACCTGGAGAGAGCCGCCCTACCATATTACGAGGTAGCGCTTCACCGTGGCGCCCGAAAGGGGTTTAAGCAGGGTTATCATCGGGCGATGGACTACGCCTTCGATCGAGACTCCGGGATCGAGTTCCCTTTGGGCCAGATCTATGACTCGAATGAGTCGGTTTCTAGCTCCTCTGCATCGAGCGGGGAAGATCCAGAGGGGTCTCCTACGGCGGGGTCACCAACTCCGGACGTCTCGGGAGGGCTCGCGACCGAGACAGTTCTTGCCGAGGCGAGGTCAGTGCCCGGGTCGACCGTCACCGAGGGTGCTGGGGGTGACGCGCCTACTTCCGTCACTCCCGAGCTTCAAAGTGGGCATGGGGCCTGATGTATTTTGCCTTATTTTGCCCCTTTCTCTTGTTTGTCTCTCTTTCCTCCTTTAGAGAGTTTCCTCTTTATGAGATAATAAATGACTTACTTGTTTGATCGCCATCCTTGCCGTGATTTGGCTGGCGTATCTGAAGTAGTTGAAAACTGCCGATATGTCCTGCATGATTTTCGCATGCTGATTCGGTAGGCTTCTGACAGGACGCCTTTCCGTTCCCTCACGCTTTGAATGCCAGGCCGCTTCGTGAATCCTGCTAGGGCGGGAAACGAGGAATTGGGGGTGACTGTTCAGGGGAGAAATCCTTTGGCGTGTTTTAGAGGGGGGAGTCATTTAAGGTGCATAGCCTCCTTTGGCCTATAAGAAGGACCGAAAGGCGCCCTTTCCTCTTTACCGCTTGGGATTTTCTTTAACAGTCTTCCCTCACTCCTTCTTCTTCACTCTGCGTTGTGCCGTTGCATTCCGAGCATGGAGGATCCTTTGGAGGGTGACGCCGCCGACGACGGGGAGCAGAGAGTTTTTGCCATCCCGGCTTGTTTTACGGGTCCCACGGTCGTCGCGCGGGTTTGAGACGGGTCCCACGGTCGCCGCGCGGATCTGGGGAGGGCTTCGACGTGCGAGGGCACAGCTCTTGCCCTTTCTCAGTTCTGGCGTGGCTTCTGGGCGGGCACCGAGGCGGAGGACGGATGGGGGTATCAGGGATGCCTGCCGCCACTCCCCCTCTGCATGGGGGGGGAGGCGCATCAAGTTCCCTCCTCACCAAAGCCTTCCTCCGTCTGCAGCCTCTTTCTCCCTCTTCTGCTCTTCATTTCTTTCACTCTTCGGAGGCTGCTTGCTCTCTGTTCCCTTCCAAGGAGTTGGCAGGTTTGGAAAGAAGGGGTCTTCACGGTGCTCCTTCTCCCTGGCCTCCATCAACTTGGAAGGTAGCCTTCTCCGACATTGGAAGGTGGCTACCTTCGCTGTAGTCCCTCTGTCACCTTTATCGGGGGTCATCTGAGCCAACTGGATCGGCCCCCTTTTGTCCGAGCCAGTTTCCACGCGAGGCAGAGTTAGTGGCTAGGCGGGAGGAGATCGAGATCGAGTCAACCGAGCGATGACCCCTTGCAGCGGTGTTAGACGGATTTTCTTACTTTTTGTCATGCAATGTACTGGCCTTTGCCTTTCTGATGTATCAATAGTTTTGAATGGAAAGGAATTTATTTCGTCCTTCTTATTGTACAATTTTAAAAATAGAATTTGCGTAGTGCGGCTACGTTCCATGTCCGAGGAATGGGATCCCCTTCCATTGTTGCTAACCTGTACGCACCTTTCCCGAGCGTCTCGACCACTCGGTAGGGGCCTTCCCAATTAGGGGATAGCTTGCCGGCCGCCTCTTGTGGTCGAGAGGCTTCGGCTTTTCTGAGGACGAAGTCTCCCGGTTGGAAGTGTCAGCTTCGGACTCTGGCGTTGTAGTATCGAGTGAGGCGTCGCTGGTATTCCGTCGCTCGGATGCTAGCAATATCCCGGAGTTCATCGGCTAGGTCGAGGTTCTTGAGTAACTTTTGGTTGTTTTCCTCGAGCGAGTAGCGGATGAATCGGAGAGACGGGTTGGCGATCTCTAATGGAATGACGGCCTCAGTGCCGTACACCAACTGAAAAGGACTTTCACCGGTTGCCGTCCTGGGAGTCGTTCGGTGCGACCATAGTACGCTAGGCAATTCCTCGAGCCAACTACCCTTGGCTTTGCCGAGTTTGGTCTTTATGCCTTTCAAGATAGTCTTATTGGCATTTTCGACCAGCCCGTTGGCCTGAGGGTGGGCGACCGAAGTGAAGTGGTTGCGGATGTTTAGGTCGGCGCATCTGTCTCGAAAATATCGAGAATCAAATTGCCGACCGTTATCGCTCACTATCACTCGGGGGATGCCGAAGCGACAAATGATCGATTTCCAGATGAAACTCCAGACGACTGTCTCGGTGATCCTTGCAGTGGCTTCAGCCTCGATCCATTTAGTGAAGTAGTCGATGGCGACGACGATGAACTTTTTCTGGGACTGAGCCGTGGGGAATGGTCCGAGAATGTCGATCCCCCACCGAGCGAAGGGATAAGGCTCGGCGAGGGTGACGAGTTCTGTAGCCGGCTGATGGACCAAGTGGTCGAACCGCTGGCATCGGTCGCACTGTTGAGCATAGGCCGAGCAGTCGCGCTGCAGGGTGGGCCACCAGTACCCCTGTCGTAACAGGATTCTGGCCAGTGACCTTGCCCCTGAGTGCGCTCCGCACAGGCCTTCATGAACCTCTCGGATGGCTCGGATGGCTTCATCGTGGCCGAGGCACTTCAGGAGATGGCCGGCGAAAGACCTTCGGTAGAGTGCGTCGTCCAGGACGATGAAGCGCCGGGCTTGGTACTTCATTCGGCGTGCTTCCCAAGGGTCGGAGAACTCTTGGGAGTCTCGAAGCCAAAACAGGTAGGGGGTGAGCCAGTCGCTCGGGACGGCCGAGTCAACAGCGAGGAGCTCCGAGTCAATGCTCGGGCGTTCTAGCTCTTCGAGGAGGACCGATCGGGTACCTTCTGGGTCTAGGGAGGAGGCCAATCGAGAGAGGGCGTCCGCTCGGGAGTTTTTTTCCCGGGCTATTCGGACTACCTCGAATCCCTCGAATTGTTGGGCCAGGCTCCTGACCAGCTGGAGGTATTTGATCATGGGTGCCTCTCGAGCTTCGTACTCGCCGTTGACCTGGCTTGCGACCAGCTGGGAGTCGGTGTGGATCCTGACTCGCTCAGCCCCCAACCGCCGGGCCATGCGTGCTCCCGATATAAGGGCCTCGTACTCGGAAGCATTGTTGGACGCCTGAAAGTTGAATTTCAAGGCGTACTACAGCTCCACTCCTTCGGGGGATCTTAGGAGGATCCCAGCACCACTACCGACTGAGTTGGAAGATCCGTTGACGTACAGTTCCCAGGTTGGCCCGGGCATGGTTAGTAGTCTTTCTTTGGTCGGGATGGTGCTTTCGGCGATGAAGTCGGCGAGCGCTTGACCATTTATAGCTGAGCGCGGGCGATGCGAGATGTCGTAGGCCCCAAGCATAATGGCCCATTTGACGAGTCACCCCGAGGCCTCGGGGTGGGCCAAAATCTTCTTCAACGGCTCGTCGGTTAGCACGGTGATGGGGTGCCCCTGGAAGTAGGGTCGGAGGCATTTCGCGGAGGTAACCAGCGATAGCACGAGCTTCTCGGTTGTGGGGTACCTCCTCTCGGCCTCGTTAAGCACCTTGCTGGTGTAGTAGACTGGTCTTTCGATTCCCGAGTCATTTCTGACTAGGACCGAGCTGACCGTTGATGACGTCGCCGAGAGATAGAGTAGCAAGGCTTCGCCCGGCACGGGCTTGGAGAGCACCGGGGGCGAAGGCAGGAACTCCTTGAGCTCAGCGAACGCTTTCTGGCATTACTCATCCCATGCGAACGTAGCAGATGCCAACTTGGGACCCTTCAACAGTTTAAAAAGGGCAAGCATCGTTCGGCCGCACGGGACAAGAAACGGTTGAGAGCGGCGACACACCCTGTCAGACGTTGGACATCCTTGATGCAGGCAGGCGGGCGCATGTCCAGGATGGCCTGGACCTTGTCGGGGTTAGCTTCGATCCCACGCTAAGTGACCAGGAAACCCAGGAACTTCCCGGATCTTACTCCGAAGGTGCACTTGGCAGGATTGAGCTTCATGTTGTACTTCAGGAGGACGCCGAAAGTTTCGGTGAGGTTGGTGAAGTGGTCCTGGGCCTTGGGGGTCTTGACGAGCATGTCGTCAATGTAGGCCTCGACGTTCCGACCTAGCTGCTCCTCGAACATGTGGTTGACCAGTCTTTGGTATGTGGCTCCGGCGTTCTTCAACCCGAAAGGCATCCGGGTATAGCAGTACACGCCGTAGTCGGTGATGAAGGCGGTCTTCTCGACGTCTTCAGAATTCATTCTGATCTGATGGTAACCCGAATAGGCGTCCAGGAAGCTGAGCATCTCGTTGCCCGATGTCGAGTCAACCAGTTGGTCGATGCTGGGTAAGGGATAGCAGTCCTTAGGGGATGCCTTGTTCAAGTCGGTGAAGTCCACGCACATCCGCCACTCGCCGGAAGCCTTTGGTACCAGGACGACATTGGCTAGCCACGTCGGGTACAGGACCGGTCTAAAAAGACAAGTCTCTTGCCCCTTGGTGACCTGCGCCTTGATAATCATCTGTTTCTCTGGTGCGTGCTTCCTTCGGCACTGCTGCACGGGCTTCATGGTGGGGTTGAGGTTGAGTCGGTGCAGCACGGTCTCCTCTGGTATCCCAGGGAGCTGATCGTCGGACCAAGCGAAGACTCTGATGTGCTCAGAAAGAAAATTCTTATATTGCTGCTGTTCCTCGGGTGGTAGGTCAGCTCCGATCCTTACTCCTAGGGTCGGGTCGTCGTTTAGGAAAATTGTCAGCAACTCGCCACCTGGCTCAGTAGCTGCGGATTTTTCCTCGACTTCCCGGGGGCCCTTATCATTTCCGTCCGGCCTCGTGGCCTCCACCGAGATGTTGTAGCACCTTCGGGCCGTGGCCTGGTTACCTCGGATTTCCCCTACCCCGTTCTTGGTGGGGAACTTCATTTTTTGGTGGTAGGTAGACGGTACTGCCTTGATCCGGCTGAGGATTCCCCGGCCGAAGATGGCGTTGTACGCTATCATCCCTTTGATCACCATGAAGTCTACCATGACCATAACGGTTTTGGGTGGGGTGCCGAGGGTAACCGGTAGGCTTAGGGCTCCTTCGGGGAGAGTGGCCTGGCCATTGAACCCACAGAGGGGCGTTCAGATCTGGCGGAGTTTGGATGGACCCTCTCCCATTTTGAGGAAACAGTCATAAGACAACACATCAGGGGCACTTCCATTGTCCACAAGAATCTGATCTACGTTACAATGGTTTATAATGGTCGAGATTACGAGGGCGTCATCGTGCGGGGTGCTCAGCCCCTCCAGGTCTTGATCGGAGAATACTATGACCTGGGGCGGGGCCTTGGGTGGCTCTGGGGCTCGGTTCGCCCGCTCGGCATGACACTTCCTTCCACGGCTGCTGTCGCCTCCTGATGCTATTCCTCCAGAGATGACGTTGATGTGGACCCCTCGGGGGGCATTGTCGATCTCCTCTGCGGTGCCTTGATCTTCTCTGCGCTCGGTAGTGAACCGAGCCAGGTGCCCCAGGTGGATGAGGCGCTCGATTTCGTCTTGGAGCTGGTGGCAATCACCGGTGTGATGCCCATGATCGCCGTGGAATAGACAATGTCTGTCTCGCTTGCGGTTCTTCGACCTCATCGGCTCGGGCCGACGGAGATGTCCCGAGTCTTTGACGTCTTCATAGATTTCATAGACCGGGGCGGTTAACGGGGTGTACCGCTTGTACTTCCGCTTGCGCTCTCCATCTCGATCTCGCTTCTTTCCCGAGCTAGGATCTGGCTCGGGGCCCCGCTTCTTGTCCCCTTCCCGACCAGAGCCGGTTGTGTCTCGGCAAGCGCTGAGCACTTCTTCACACTCGGCGTGGCGCAGAGCCAGAGTCACTAGCTCGGCAAGGGTCGAGGGAGGGTGGAGGATGAGTTCGCGGCGGAGGTTCTCGTCCCGGGTACCCCCGGTCAGTGCGGTTGTGGCCGAGGCCACATCCGGGCGGGGGATTCGGAGGGCTTCCGATTTAAATCGGTGGACGTAAGCCCGGAGCCTTTCCCCTTGCGCCTGTTTGAGGGCCAAGAGCCCCTCTATCGATCTAGGGGGGGCACTTCCGGCGAAGCTCCCCTTGAAGACTCGCCCGAACTGCTTGAAGTCTCGGATGGATCTGGGGGCGAGAGCCCGGAACCACGCTTGAGCGCCCTGGACCAGAGTGGTCACGAAGGCTCGGCACTTGATGGGGTCCGACGCTCCGTGTAGAGTCATCAGGGCGTCGAAGCTATCATAATGGTCGGCCGGGTCACCCTGGCCGTCGTAAAGCTTGAAGGTTGGCATGGGGGCTCTGGGAGATACCTCTGCCTTCAAGATATACTCGGAGAACGGGGATTTCTCCTCATCTTCTGGGGAAGAGGCCTTCTGCAGGGCGCGAAGGGCGCGCTCCTGCTCAGCGAAGCGCCGTTCGAAATCGCGCAGCCAGAGGGATAACTCCGGTTGCTGTCGTGCCGCGAGGCTAGGGGGGCGCCTTGGCGGTCTCCGGGAATGTCAGCTTCCGGATCTGGCCGTTGCGTCCCCCGCCTTCCTTTCCTCGGCGTGGAGGAGGCCTCTTGCTCCGGAGGTGGAGCTTGCGAGGGTCCTCCGACCCTGTTACGGATGAGCTGCTGGCCGCGGAGGGTGAAGCGGCCCCCAGCTGTGTGCTGGGACGTACTCCTGCGGGGGGGGCTCCCTGACAGGGCGCGGGACCTTACATCCCTGGCCGCCTGGGTCTTCATGAGTTCCACGAGGACATCCAGTTTGGCGTTGAGGGCCTGGAAGGCTTCGACGCCACCGTAGGGGGGTAGCCCCGCCGCCGCGGGGGGGGGGGGGGGTGGTGGTCCGTCGGCGGGGATGCTGGCGTTGGAGGGAGGGTTCTGTGAGGCCCTGGAAGGGCCATCCCCTACTGCTGCCATGGCCTTACCCTTTTCGCCGGCGGACCTCCTCCCTGAGCTCCTTCTCACCATGTTCCCTCTTCGTACGTTTCCCACAGAAGGCGCCAGATGAAGAGGCGAAATCTCGCGCTGGTTCCTGAGCAGGCTGGTAATCACCAAGTTAATGAACTACAAGATAGGGAAAAAGGTCAGAGGGCCCAGGGGGATTCCCTGGGGAAAAACCCTCCGACGCTCAACTCAGTAGAGCAGCGGTGGGAGCAGCGATAGGGAGGAGAAGGTGAAGGCGCGAGTTCCCTCTCCACCAATGGGGTGAAGTGATCCTTGCTCAGGAATTAGGGGTGGATCAATGCCCTTTTGGTCGTAACCTCCACCGGAGACCTCTCAGCTTGCAGGACTCCAGAGGGCGGCGCACTATTTAAACCTGGGATACCCTCCGGCGAAAGGTAAGTCCAAAAGGGAATTGATCCACCCCCAATTCCTGAGCAAGGATCACTTCACCCCATTGGTGGAGAGGGATCTCGCGCCTTCACCTTCTCCTCCCTATCGCTGCTCCCACCGCTGCTCTACTGACTTGAGCGTCGGAGGGTTTTACCCCAGGGAATCCCCCTGGGCCCTCTGACCCGTTTCCCTATCTTGCAGTTCATTAACTTGGTGATTACCAGCCTGCTCAGGAACCAGCGCGAGATTTCGCCTCTTCAGAATCTATATCCAGTAGTAAAGAAATTGAGAAGCTAACCAATGAGAACAAGGAACTGAAAGAACAAAACAAAAAACTCATGGTCCTAAATACTGTTATTTCAGAGAGGCTTCTGGCTATAGAGAGAGAAAGGTGCGCTAGTAAGGAAATTGAAGCTGGAAAACTCGTGGAGGAAAACCATGAATTGAAAGTTGAAATTGAGAAGTTAAAATAATTAAACACTGGTATGTCTGAACAGCTTCTCATATTAGAGAGAGGAAAAACTGCTTACAATGAAGAGACTAACATATTGAGCAGTTTGGAACAAGAAATTGAGAACTACAAACCGGCAAATATAGTCTTAAGTGAATGCATTAATTGCAGTGAACAAGAGATAGCCAGTTATGAACTTCACATCGCCTTTTTGGAAACTAAAATTCAGGATCTGGAAAAATCAACATTCGAGTCTGCTGAAAGCAAGAGAAAAATGAAAGCTGTCATGAAAAGTGAGGATAATAACTCAAAAAAGGGGATAAGTTGCAGTTCTGATGTTAAGAAAACTATTAGAAACCAGCTATACACCATCTTCGTGCAAAATTCTGAAGTAGTTGGTACCATAAGTCAATCCCCAAAACAAAATGAAGACATGAAAACTTCTTTATCATCTGTCTTTCAATTTAAGGCTCAGAAAAATGAAAAATAAACAAAAGTTCTGAACAAGGGTAAACAATTGAACAAGAATGGTAAGAAAAATAACGTCAAAAATGTCCCTACTTGTGTCTTGAAATCTGCTAGCTCTGCTGCATCTGATGGGTCAATGCATAACTGCTCATAACTCGTTTGCTTATTCGTATGCATTTGATAAGAGTGTTTCATGCCATTGTTGTGGCAAGGTAGGCCACATAATTGATGATTGCGGATTATTAATAGAAGATGAGCATGCAAGTGAAACATTGCATTCTAGAAATTCATTTTGTAGAAACCATGCTACTAAGAAGTCTGGTGCATCTTGTCATTACTATGGTTGGCATGGTCATATCATGAATGCATGTTTCATCTTGAAACAAAATGATAAAATGCATGCTAGGTCTTCTGGTAATCATCCTGGCCCCAAAAGAAACACGTTTGCTTCAAACCAGCACATTATTTGTTTTAACTGTAACAAACGTGGTCACAAAGCCATTGAGTGCTGGTCTGGATCTACTTGGGGTAAAAATGGTTCTAAAGGTAAGCACATCAGGTGCTTCGATTGTGGGAAGCATGGCCATACAGTCGAGGACTGTTGGCATGTTCAAGAAAATTCTGTTAATCCCTATTTTGTCAAATTCTCTACAAAACGACTTGTGAACTTTTCATGCTTTGACTGTGGTAAGCCAAGTCACAAATCTGCTGAATGTTGGCTGATTAAGAATAAGAAACAAAATGTCCATGTAAACAATAGAACATTTCATGCTTAGGTTCATAGGTCTCATACTGCTGTTGATATGCATCATAGGACTAGAAAATCTGCTATTTTATGTAGATATTGTCGTAAATTCGGTCACTTCATGGCCAATTGTTATCTGATGGATTTTGATGACAATGTCACTAAGAAACTATTCATATCTTCTGTTAGGGCTAATACAGGACCCAAGGCTGCTTGGGTTCCTGCAGGATCAAAATGATTACTTTGCTGCAGGTGTGCCTTGGAATGAATAAAGAGGGGTCAATAAACCAAGGCACTCAAAAATTAAAAGATCCCATGGTCCTACTCTTCAGGTCTGTTCTGAGCAATTACTTCAAATTCTATCATCTGAATTTGTGAGTTTGAAAGGTTTGAATATCATGATGATTCGGTCTGTGCTAAATTGAAATCATCTGAAAATTTGAATTGCACATAATGTTTATGGTAATCTCCTTTTGATTGAATTGCATGTTTGTTTCATGAGCCTTCATCATAAAATCATGTGTTACGTTTTCTTTCTATACCATGCACTTAGTCAGGGGGAGATTGACCGCTTTCGTTTAATTTTCATGCTGCTCATGTGTAGTTTTATTATATGTTGCGTCTAGACAGGGGGAGCATTCCTATTTCATCACCTCTTGAACTCTTTCTGTCTAGCAATCTGATCCATTCTCTGCACTTAGGTGGTTCACCTAAATTCTCTGCTGTCTCTACTTGCATAGCTGATCTTTATGTATTCCAGACTCAGCTACTGAAATTGATTCTGCTCCGCATATATTTATGCGCTTCTCTCCTACTGTTATTTGCTCTACCAGCTTGTACTTATCCAACACTCACATCCTTTCAAGCTGGTCTGATTAATATGGTTCTTGTTCCAGGAATGATAAGCTGTTTAGTTGCATTGTTTGGACTGATCTGAGATCCTTATGTTGCGTACCATGTTTTAGTCTGAATTCTTAAAAGAAATTCCTATCATATAGGTTTAAGAATGTCTAATGATTCAGACTGATATAAGTCTAATGTATTCTCAGATTTGTATTCAAATGTATTGAAAATATCTGAATGATGAGTTTTAATAAATTTTAACCAACTGTGTCATGAATACCCGAGTCTCACCCATCTGTAATCTGAAAATGTGATATCAAGGCTACTTTGGTAGAGACACATAGAGTGAGTATTGTTTTTAAACATTAACCTGAAAAATGTTGACTATATGGAAAAATAAAATTCAGAGCAATGACTTGGTCACAGAGAAACTAGGTATAGAGTGAGTATTGTTTTTAAACATTAACCTGAAAAATGTAGACTATATGGAAAAATAGAATTCAGAGCAATGACTTGGTCACAGAGAAACTAGGTTCTATATCAATGAAATAGGGTAAACCTATGTCATGAAGTGCCACAGTTATCTCTGGTGAAAATTTATTGAAAAATCTGACAGAGCAATAGCATGTCTGTGTTGAGTAACTGGGGAGTCCGGCCTCTAATCAAGATGTCTCCTCATGTAAAAAGACACTCCTATTGCTAACTCTGCTCTCAAAGTTGAGAGGCAATGAAAGTTATCACACTGAGTAACTGGGTCACTTCACCTAAGACGTGTTGTGCCTCATGTAAAAAGGTGTTGATTAACTTAAATTTCTCAAGAAAAATAATGTGCTATCAAAAGAAAATATCTTGCAAAATCAGTCAACTCACATTCTAGTAAGGGTGTTTAATCTCAATTCTACTCTGTGTGACTCTCAAAGGAGTCATCGAGTTCATTTGAGTAAGATGGAAGGTGGTTATTTTTGAGTATTGCTTGATTTATTGGTTCACCTTTATTAAAACTTACATTCAGATATGAGTATTGAATTTGATTGAAAAATTTGGTATACATCATGGTTAAATCAGTTGGGTCATGTCGGTTAATTCATAACCCCCCTATGATAGGAGAGTCTTTCCTTGTGAGGACTTATTACTGTGGTACCTACCATACAATTTTCTATGATCAGGTTCACCTCTAGCAACTTAATCATCATGCTAACTTACCTATTGGAGATCCTGTGCCTTACTTGCTGTTATTTACTCCTCCCCTTGGCTACATCTACTTCATTTACATCATCACTTTCACTCTCTACACTGTTGGAATCTTCCATCTTGTTTCTATATCCCTGACGAATGACTCTTGTAACTGGTTCTGGTTCTGTGGGCCTTTCACCTGCATTGTTCTGTCCATACAAATGTAATGTGTGCCATAACCAATTTTGCTTCAGAATTCTTGTGGTGGTGGATTCCAGTATGATTCATTGGATAACCAGAGTTCATCCCTGTGGATACATCGTGTGCTAGCATTTTAGATTCCTTTCATGCTCTAAGGGGGAGTTCTGGGCATTATAGATATTCATGATTAGGTCAAAGGGGAGGGGTCTATATTTCAAAGGAGGAGAATAGGTTCATGCATCATATTATTTTTCACGCAAACTACCTGCTTTTTGTTGAAGTCAAAGCGGGAGAATAGTTTGATTTGTCGAGTCCGTGTGACTCATTGTGTTGCCATCATCAAAAGGGGGGAGATTGTTGTGCCCCTTGTGCCTTGATGATGCTGTGATGTTTTGATGATAGCAACATTAGTGTCACCACATAAGATTGCATGATTAATCTATGATTGAGTGCTTGATCTGTATGCCTTGATGATGATTTAACTGATGAGCATTTAGTTGCTGCTTTAGGTCAGTTAAGTCAGTGCACTTATGTTTTGAATAAGGCTAGTGCATTTTTGTCAATCCGGCTGCTCAACAACCTCGGTGCATGTCACCGTTCATAGCCATTAAGGTCTGTGCATTCCACTCTCTGTGCACGCAGTCTTGGTCAGTATTAGGTCGTTGCATTGCTTATTCTGCGTCCCATGGTGGCCTGGAGTCGGTGCATGTGTGCGTGAGTCGGTGCATGTGTGCGTCTCACACACACCTTAAGTCGATGCACATGAGCCTTGGCGGTCGGTGCAATGCAATGTTTGCTATGGGCTAGCACTACGTCGGTGCATATTCTTATTGTTGTGCTCGTTTTCATGCTAGTTGGTACATAGTCGGTGCACATCTCACCAATGTCCGTGCACGCTTGCGACCTAGCATTCTCAGGTCTGTGCACGATCTCGTACTTGCATAATAAGTCAGTGCAGTTCATGCATACCGCATACACATAGTCAGTACAATTTATAGCTCCGCATTCACGACAAGTCTGTGCATATATCTACTTTGTTAACTTGAGCCCGTGCATACATAATATCATGCTAAATCAAGTCTGTGCCCACCTCGTAACCAATTTAGTGCATAAGAGATTCATTCATCTTAGTCCATGAAATGTCTGTAGTCTGCATAGTCAGTGCATCCGTTAGTCTTGTGCTGCAAATAAGTCTGTGCATATGCTAGTGTGACAGTACTGAACTAGTGCATATAATCCCCTATGTCCGTGTACATCTTTCGTGATTGAATGAAGTCTGTGCATATTTTATACATAACTGAAAGACACTGATGCAACATGTCAATAGCTCGTGTTCTTCAAGAAGGGCACATGATCCAATGATGATCCTCACTCAAAGATGCTGCCACGTGGACCCTGAAGCTTCCAGATTCTGACAAGTGGCGATTGTCTCCTGAGCTTCCAGGCGCGAGCGTTCCCTCCACACTCTTAGGGCAAGAGCTCATCAACCTGACATGACGGAGTTATTATTGTCCCACTCTAGAGGAGGATTGTTCCCTCTATGTCTAGAGGTGTCTTAAATGCCAACTCCATGTTGATAAAATCCATGCTTCTGCTTCATCCATTCATCCTCTCTCTGCTCCTTGGCCATTCTCTATGTGGGCTTTCGATATTTTCGGCCCACTAGGTGATCCCAACTCTCAGACCAAGCAAAAATCATTCATTCTTACCGCCACTGAGTACTTCACGAAATGGGACGAAGTAGAAGCATACACAGAGATCAAAGCCACCACGGTGTGTCGCTTCATCCTAAAGAACATCATCTCACGGTTTGGAGTGCCATGTAGCATCGTCACCGACAATGGACCCCACTTCGTCTCTCAAGAGCTTCATGACCTCTGTAAGAAGTTCAATACTGCATTGCATCATTCATCTCCATACTACCATCAAGGAAATAGTCAAGTTGAAGCCACTAATAAAACCCTTCTTAAAATCATCAAGAAAACATGTGAATCTCATAAATTTATTGATTGGCCTGAACGATTAGTGGAAGCTGTATGGGCTTACCGCACCTCCGTCCGTACTCCTATGGGGCAAACACCCTATGCTCTTACTTACGGGATGGAGGCGGTGCTCCCATATGAGATCTTGATCCCTTCCCTAAGGGTACAGCTCGACAAGGAACTTAATCTCGATGAACGTCGAGAGGCGTTGCTTGTCCAGCTAGAAGTCTTGGATGAGAAGAGGCTAAATGCTGCCGATCACGTGTCTATTTATCAAAGGAGAGTCTCGCGTTATTTTTAAAAGAAGGTAATTGAATGTAAATTTTAAGTAGGTGATATGGTTTTGAAATGTAAATTCATTAGATCTGGAGGTCCTAGATCTAAATTACAACCTAACTGGGAAGGGCCGTTCGTCGTTAGAGAGGCTTATCCAGGGAACGCTTATCATCTAGTCAACGCAGAAGGTGAGGAGCTATCTCACGCTTGGAATGGGTTGTATCTTACGTATTTTTTCCATTAGAGTCAAGCTAGTGCCAACTCGGTAGTGAGACGTCTCTCCCTTTTACCACGAAGGAGGACCCCGAGCACGGCAATGACACACTACACGATGACTCTGGTCTGGTTTTCCCTCTACTAGGTGACACCGTCACCCCTTCGGCCATGCCTAGGGGAAGTAGAGGTCCCTGCTTTTCTCTCTTCGGCCATGCACAGGTGCAAGGGGTGAATAAGGGGGAGATGACCATGATGGGACCGATGCGATGGATTCAGAAAGGGGGGGTGAATGAATCCCTCACTAAAACTATGCCCAATTAAAACTTATAACAAACAGAGATGCGGAATTAAAACCCACGGGTGCCTTAATTAGCTTAGATGCACCCTTCGAAAGATGGAAGGAAGATTAGAGAGACTGTACTTCTGATCTACTCCATATAAACTGAAGAGATGACTCAGTTCATCTAATCAACTTGACTCTATCAAGACCAGAATCAAACGCACGGTGTGCAAACATATCTCTCACTAGATATAAGATCAGACTATCATGAACGTTCCTAAGCATACATCTAGCGGAGCAGAATAAACAATCAAACCATGATGAACAGAAGATTTTAAGGTGGTTCGGTCCTCCAGACCTACGTCCACCCCACACTCCAACAAGAGTGTGGCTTCCCACTGATATACAGCTTAACAGCTGGGCCTCACAGCTTGCCTATATCCGCCGAGCATCAAAGCTTGCTTCTGCTGGGCAATACACCTTAGCCATCCGCTGACACACAACTTGACCCGCTGGGCATTACACCTTCGCCGTCCAAAGGACACCACACCTCAACAACCGCTGAGGCTTACAAGTTAACCCGTCCAGAGGAATCCTCATCTGCTACAGCTGAGCAACACAGCTTGCTCTGCTGACAAACAGCTTGAAATAACAATAAAAAGGAAAATAAGAAACGAGAAATGACAGCAACTGAAAGGTGTAAACACTAAAGCGCAGATATGGCTCTCAAGGAGCTGACTGGATTGGATTTGATCCAGATTCCAGTAGGGACTAATCTTCAAATGAAGCTTCTCTTCTTCTCTTCTCAAACTCTCGATCTCTCTCTCTTCCTGTCTTCTTCTTCTTCTTCTTCTGCGTTTCTCTGCTGCTCTCGATTTCTCTCTTTCTCTTTTTCTTCTACTGCTTTTGAGAAATATCCTTCTGATTGCAGGAAGCAGACTATATATACTCCATCAGGTCAGGTTGATGAGTTCTTGCCCTAGGAGTGTGTGTTAGGGTGCTAGGCCCGGATACAGAGGGGGGGTGAATGTATCCTGCTACGAAATATGCCCAATTTAATAACTAGGATGCTAAGCAAGTTCCGGAGTTAAGCTAATACGATTAGACAAAATAACAAGCAGGTGGAGCGAACCTATCCAAGCATCCAGCAGAAGCAAATCTAGCAATCTGATGAACCAGTTGAAAATCCTTTTAAACAAAAGAGCAAATATGTAACTGGCCCCCCAAACAATCAACTAGCGGAAGCAGCACAAATGAGAATAAGAAATCTCAAGACAATCTGTGAAGGGTGATAGGAGATATGGAAGAACACACTACAAGCAAACCACTGCTCAAAGATTTTAAGGTGGTTCGGTCCTCCAGACCTACATCCACCCCTCACTCCCAACCGGAGTGACGCTTCACTAGCAAACGCTAGAACCAAGCAGACTCAGTCTGCAAACAGTTGCTGCCACACAGCTTGACTAGGGGAACAGCCTCCCCTCTTCCTCCAAACCGGAGGGACACCCAAGTCACTCCCAGCCACTTGGAAACTAGAGGTCGAAGACCTCTCTTCCTCCAGACCAGGAGGGACACCTAGACTTGCAACCACAAGCCCAGAACCGGAGGACTAGCCACCCTTCCTCTAACCAGAGGGAACCCACAAGTGACAACCTGTCACTTGCAACCCGGAGATCAGATCTCCCTTCTCCTGAACCAACAGGAGGAACCCGATCCCCAACAGGGCAATCGGAAGAACAAAGATAATCAGAAAAATAAAAGAAAAATAATAAACGAAAATGACACAGCAATCAGAAGGCTGTAAAAGATGAAAACATAGATGTGGCTCTCAACAGAGCTGACTGGCTTGGATTTGATCCACGGTCCAGTAGACAGATCTTCAGTAGCTTCGTCCTTCTTCTCCACGAACTCTCTCTCTCTCTTTCTATCTCTCTTTCTTTCTCCTCTGCTCTCTTCCTCTTTCACTCTCTGCTGCACTTCTTCTTCTTCACTCTTTCTTCTCTCTTCACACGAGCACTATCTCTCTCTCTTTTTCTTTCTCTGCTCTCACTCTCTTCTCTGCTCTCTTCTTTTCTTCTTTTTCTGGATCGAAGGGCTTTCTAATCCTCCGGCTTTCTGCTTCGATGATTTTTTCAGAGGATGAAGACCCATATATACAGCAGCAGCATCATCATCACCCCCGACGTGTGACCTCCACATTTCCAGCCCTAAGTATTCGGACCACGTGGCAGTCTCTCAACAGGCTTCATTTCAGCCTCGGATCACGTGCTGCCAGTCACTCGGGAATATTTCCTCGGACCACCTTCTTCTTCTCCTACAAGGAATTAACACGATTAAAAACTCAGGGCACCAGAACCTAAAACTGCACGAGGTGTATAGAAACAACAAGAGGTGCACTGCACTGAGGACGACACAAAATACAGTGGTGACAAAACAAACACTACACATAGAACGACACGAGGTTCAAAGGTGACAAAATAAGTACTACACAGAGAACGACATTAGGTCATAAACACAAGAATAACACGAAGACACGAATACAAAGAAACAACACGACATAATAAACAGCAGAGAGAACGACATTAGGTGAAACGACACGTGATAAAATAAAGAAAGCAGGAATATGACTTTAGTAGCTACAATAAATGACACGAGAACACAAGATTACTACAGTACGAGACAAGGAGAGCATGACACGAGGTCAGATGAAAACAGCACGAGGTAAAACGAGAACGACACGAAGTGTCACTGTAACAAAACAAACACTACGAAGAGATCGACACGAGATACATACTAATAACGCTTAACACTATAGAGAAAACGACACGAAGTAAAAAGCAACTCGACATAACAAATAGCAAAGAGAACGACACGAGCTGACCACAACACGAAGACGAAAAATAGAAATCAACACGAAGTGTGGTTTCAACACAAGAAAGACACGAGGTCTAGGAAGAACAACACGAAGACGGAAATAACAAAGAACCGACTCGAAGAACAACAGTAAGTGACACGAAATTAAACAAGCAGACATAAAAGATGACACGAGATGAGGTCACAAAGCGACAAAGACACGAGGTCTAGAAAACACGACATGAAGACATGAGATAGACACGTCTTCAACAACACGTGATGAAACGGTGGAAGCAGAAGAACAACTCGAGGAACTAAAGTAATTGACACGAAGACACAAGAGCAATCATAGAGGACTGACTCGAGATGAGCAACTAAGTGCTAACGACATGAGGTTAATACAGAAGCAACTCGAAGTTCATCAGAACAATTTGATCTGCTTCAGAGGAATCAGCACGAAGTCAATCAGCACACAACTTAAGGTAACACGAGGTACGAAAGAAATAACATGGACATAAACACAAGAATAACACGAAGTATGACAGAAACAGTACGGACATACAATGTACTACCTCATAGCAGATTTCCTGTTAATCAATATGCATCAGACGACTGTGTATGGACTTGAAGACCCTTAGCCAATGTATAGACTTCAAAGTAGAGACCGATGTGTAGACTTCACGTGAAAGCCCAATGTGCAGACTTGACGCTGTATAGACTTGAACTGAAGACCAATGTATGGACTTCAAAACAGATGCTAAGGCCAAGAGGAGTGTATAGACTTTCACGATGTATGGACTTGATGATCTTCAAAGCACAATGTCCAGACTTTGCCACTGTATGGACTTGAAGAAACAGTGCAACGTATGGACTTGATCTCAAGAAATGTAAGCGATGTACACACTTAGCTAATGTGTAGACTTTGCCTTAGATGCTAAATAAGACGCTAAAGTCTGTATAGACTTAGCCTAAGACAATGTATGAACATATCAGCAGAGAAGCAATGCACAGAACAGAAATCAAGAACAGAAATCAAGCACAAGCCAATATATCACAGCATGACTCAAGCATACACATGCGTTCTTCACAATTCAGACATGGCACACTTATGCAATCTCCCACAGAAAAGGTCAGACATATTCAAGACAATGTGGTGACTCATTCATGTTGCTATCATTAAAACATCACATCATCAACAAAGTACAAGGGGCACAACAATCTCCCCCTTTTTGATGATGGCAACATGAATGAGTCACACTGACTCATCAAACTATTCTCCCCCTTTGACATAATCAAAAAGAAGGGAAATGGTTTGATAGTCAAATGCAGCACAACAATGCAGAGAATGAGTCAAGGTTCTTTAAAATGAAGATCTCCCTTATGACCATGAAACAGATCTCCCCCTATCAATATGCATGATTGACTATTCTCCCCTTAGATGAAAATAAACCATAACTCCCCCTGAGGCACATGAATGGACTCTAGTTATCCAGTAAATTAATCTGAAATCAGCCATTACAAAGAATCTGAATTCTGGTGAAGATACCACAGAATCAAAACTTATTGCAGAGCACGATGGAAGATTCCAACAGTGTAGAGAGAAATACATCTCAGGAAACAATCATAAAGATTCTGAGGTTTAGAAGGCTACAAGTGAACAAGATAATAATGGGAGTGGCACCTCACATTTGTATGGTCAGAAAAATACTGATGGAATCAGTCAACTGATAAGAAAGGAGTTGACTATACAGTTTTTGTTGATCATGCATAAATCTGATCATGAGGGATTTGAATGCAAGGTCACAAATGATATGAACATGATTCTGTATGACAAGGAATGCTCCCCCTGAATAGATGCCACTTGATATGCAAGTGATGCATGACATGGGAGCTTCCCCTTAATAAGTGGAATCTTATGAGATAGATGAGAAGGAGACCACAGGGGCAGACAAGGAGAAGTTCAAGTCAATGATCTAAGGAAAGTGAGCAGAAAGATTTTCAAGGAGATATCAATCTTATAAATCCAAAACATAATTTTTCAAGGTCTTCCATTATAGGGACTTATGAATGAGCCTTTTGAACAACATGGTTTAAACATGATGTATGCAGAGTTTATCAATAAAATTCTGTATTGATATCTAAAACCATGTTTTAATAAAGATGAACCAAGCCCTCATATTTATCTTGATTAATCTCCCTTTCTCTTACACAATCAAATCTATTGACTTCTTTCAGAATTACATGCACCAATATTGAAGTCAAGCAATTATGAAGTCATATGATTTTGTCTACGGTTGTAGCAATTTGATTTTAGCATCAATATTCAGATATTTCAATTTGTTCAACAATTTTCCATGCTACAAATTTTACGAGCACTCTAGTTCAGTTCACACCTTGTAACTAGAGGATATATCTTGATCAGAGGCCAATGTCCCTAAGCACTTAGTGTGACTAACTGTCATGCTATATATGAACAGAGATAGCATTTACACATCATGACACACTCCAAATTATTTCTTGATGAGTGAGTTGTATTTTTCAGTGTGCATGCCATTGCTCTGCCTGAATTTCAATGAATTCTTAATCAGAGTTAACTAAGGCACCTCATGACACAGTCCTTCGGACATGTGTTTCTCAGTGACCAATGTCATTGCTCTGACATATATTACCCTTTAGACATTTCAGAAAAATTCATTTGCTTTAAAGCAATAATAGTTTCATGTACTTAATCAGTTGAAGTCATATATTCAAAAGTGCAGATTTCAGAAGATTTTACAAGACATAGCATGAAACAGATGGTTAAGGTTTATTAAACATGCTTCAGATATTTTTAAGAGATTTTAAAACCAAACTCATTGAATATATTAAACTTAAACCACATGAGTTATTTCAGTCATTCATAAAAACGTATAATAGAAGATTTCTAGTTCAAGAGTTTTTAGATTTATGATCGAGATAGCCCATTGAAATCTTCATGAAAGACTGATAGAATTCTGAAGCCAAATGATACCAAATTGATAGTAGAAATACCAACTGTTAAGAAAGATTGTGAAGCTCAAAGTTTTCAGAATATGATTAAGGTTTGTCAACAAAATCAGTAAGAGAGGATATGCAATGAGTTCTGACCCATGTATGCATTTGACAACCTATATGCAATGCAATGACTCCCCCTCACAATATGCATTCAAACTCCCTTTTTGGCATTTTCAATGTAAGGAAATGCAATGCACTATATGTATGCAGGGACATGCAAAGACTCGACATTGAATTGCTATGCAAGGATATGCAACTAACTCCCCCTGAAAACATGCAATGTTTGCACTGAAAACTGAACATATGATACCAAATGATTCATGCACATTCAGACTGCCCTGTCAAGCAAAATGACCCATGGTACTAGGCGGAGCACTTGGTCTAAAAGACCCGCTCTCACATAGTAAGGACCTCCGGACAGATTTCCCTACCTTTTGGTAGCTTACCATTTGATATACCATAGAGGTCATGAATATCAAGGTGAAACCAACAGTCCTATATGCAATTCAGGTTTTCAATGAATGTACTCTACATGCAAATCACATATATACACTTCAGATGAGTAGAGTTCAGAGGCATCATTTCAGACAATGCAGATGAAGAATGATTATGCAAAAACAGATTTAACTTGCTATGCATTAAAACTAAAAACAAGAAGAGCAGGAAGTTTACCTGAAAAGTTCAGTATGGGGTTTTCTTCTTGAGTGCCTTGGATCATTACCCCTTTTTATTTCAGTCCCAAGGCACACCTACATAGCAATGTTATTTTGCACAAACAGGTACCCAAGAAGTCTTGGGTCCTGACAAAACAGTATTACTCCTAGCAGGTTTTCTCAGCACATTTCTAGGAGCAGTTTTCAGATCTGATTTATGCAGATTCTTGTTAGCATGAATTCTATGTGCATAAGCATGAGATTTCTTGTTAACAGAATAAAAATTCTGTTTGCCAAAACCAGTTTGGTTTTGATATCCTGCCAGCCAACAGGTTGCAGCCCTGTGACCTGGCTTCCCACAGTTGAAGCACTCATTGTGCTTGCCTCTAAAAACATTACTTCCAAAAACATTTCCATTTACAGGGAGTTTAACAGTTTTAGAATTGAATTGTCTACCCTGAGCATGCCAACAGTGGGCTGCAATGTGGCCCATCTTGCCACAGTGAAAGCATGAATTAGAACTTTTCTTACCAGCATTCAGCCAGCATTCAAATCTCTTATGACCCAATTTTCCACAATTAAAGCATGTCATATGCTGGTTCATTGGAACATACTTGTTCTTGTTAAGAGCATGATAGTTTGCATGAAATTTATTCTTATCACTAACAAACCAGCATTGTGAAATTTTGTGTCCTAGTTTACCACAATGAAAACACTCAATTTTCCTTTTCTGAGATGAAAGATTTTTATCATGATATTTTCTAGCACTCAGATCATCCTTTTCCATCAGTCTACATTCATGCATCAGATGCCCAAATTTATGACAGTAATGACAGATCATTTTCTTTTTGGATGCTTGTGAATGTGTATGAGGACTATGATCAATATGCACTGATGAACCCTTTTCATTTATTTTCTGATTTACAGTCCTTTTCTGATTTTTATCCTATTTTCCTATTTTCTTAGCCTTGTACTGAGTTGGAGATGAAGTAGAAGGCTTCTCCTGTTCAGAGGATTTAACAAAGACAGTTTTCAGGTTGGCTCCATCAGCCTTCCTCATGACTGGACTGTAACCCAGTCCTTCTTTCTTAAAATTAATCTTTGTTCCCAGTATTTTCTGAATAATGGGTTGTTTGTCTTTTGATGTTGTGGCTACTTTTGAGGCATTTACAAAGGATGTCATTACTTTATTCTGCAAAGCCTTTTTATTTAGATTATTGTAGCCCAACCCTTCCCTTTTGACATTGACTTTTACACCTAGCAGCTTGTCTAGGTTTTCTTGCCCATCAACAAATTTTGACAAAGAGACTTTCAAATCCTGAATTTCATCTTCCAAAGAGGAAATATGTAGCTCATAACTGGCAATCTCTTGTTCACTGCAATTCACACATTCAGTTAACACATTGTTAGCAATTTTGTATTTTTCAATTTCCTGTTCCAGATTGCTCAGTTTATTAGAATCTTCAACACAAATACTTTTTCCTCTTTCCAAAGCTAGAAGTCTCTCTGACATAGTGGAATTCAACATTTTTAATTTTTCATTTTCTTCCTTAAGCTTGTCATTCTGAATTAACTCATTTATTAGAGTCTGATCTTCTGAGTTAATTTCAAGTTTTCTTTCAGCCTTGAATTCCTTCAAATCTTTTTCCTTCTTTTCAATGTTTTTCTGTAATTCCACATTCACAGATTTGATGGCTTCCAGTTTTTCAGCAAGTAAGTTTTTCTCCTGCTTGAGTTTCTCAAATTTGTTATCATTTTTATTAGCAGATGTTCTCAGGGAATCATTTTCGGATCTCAGCTTGTTTAAATCTGAGTTTACACTTTTAAAGTTTTTCAGCAATTTTTCATACTGGTCATGATAGTTAACAACAGTCTGATTATCATTATCTGAGTTCAATTTTTCTTTGAGTTCAGATATCACATTTATATGTTCTTGATTTTCAATTTTCAATAATGAAACTTGTTTCTTCAGTATTTGAAAGTCAGACATACAAGCATCATGAATATTTTTCAATTCAACACAATTTCTACAAGGAACGCTTGAACTATCTAAACCAGTACCCTTCTTCAATTTCTTATACTGTTTTCTTAACAGCTCATGAGATTCAAGTAATTCAGCATAAGCATTCTCCCAATCTTCTAGAGAGAAATTCTCGAAGATATTTACCTCATCATCATCATCTTCTTCAGTTTGATTGCTGCCTTGATCGCTTCTGTTGGCCATAATGCAGCTTGTTTGATTTCCTTTCCCGGCTCTCTTCATCATTTCCAACATATCCCTTGCAGATCTGCAATCAAGGAAACATGAGTGAAAGGCTTTGTCAGTGACTGCTTTCATCAGATTTATAGCTGTCTGATTCTCCTCATACATTGATTCGTGACTGTCAGTCCATTTGGACTTTTTCTTTGGTAATTCATGAGGACCATGTGAAATTACTTTCCACAGGTCTGGATCAACAGATTTAACATAAGCACGTAAAGTACTGTGCCACTGGTTGAAATCAGAACCACTAAAGACGGGTGGACAAGCCATTGAAACAGATAGTAGATAGATTCAATGCAACAAGAATATTGATGCACTAAAACAAATTAGCACCTAAGACTACAAGATCGATCTGCAGGTCGCTGGACCTTGTATGCAGAAACCTGGCTCTGATACCAACTGTTAGGGTGCTAGGCCCGGATACAGAGGGGGGGTGAATGTATCCTGCTACGAAATATGCCCAATTTAATAACTAGGATGCTAATCATGTTCCGGAGTTAAGCTAATACGATTAGACAAAATAACAAGCAGGTGGAGCGAACCTATCCAAGCATCCAACAGAAGCAAATCTAGCAATCTGATGAACCAGTTGAAAATCCTTTTAAACAAAAGAGCAAATATGTAACTGGCCCCCCAAACAATCAACTAGCGGAAGCAGCACAAATGAGAATAAGAAATCTCAAGACAATCTGTGAAGGGTGATAGGAGATATGGAAGAACACACTACAAGCAAACCACTACTCAAAGATTTTAAGGTGGTTCGGTCCTCCAGACCTACATCCACCCCTCACTCCCAACCGGAGTGACGCTTCACTAGCAAACGCTAGAACCAAGCAGACTCAGTCTACAAACAGTTGCTGCCACACAGCTTGACTAGGGGAATAGCCTCCCCTCTTCCTCCCAACCGGGGGGACACCCAAGTGACTCCCAGCCACTTGGAAACTAGAGGTCGAAGACCTCTCTTCCTCCAGACCAGGAGGGACACCTAGACTTGCAACCACAAGCCCAGAACCGGAGGACTAGCCTCCCTTCCTCTAACCAGAGGGAACCCACAAGTGACAACCTATCACTTGGAACCCGGAGATCAGATCTCCCTTCTCCTGAACCAACAGGAGGAACCCGATCCCCAACAGGGCAATCGGAAGAACAAAGATAATCAGAAAAACAATAAACGAAAATGACACAGTAATCAAAAGGCTGTAAAAGATGAAAACATAGATGTGGCTCTCAACGGAGCTGACTGGCCTGGATTTGATCCACGGTCCAGTAGACAGATCTTCAGTAGCTTCGTCCTTCTTCTCCACGAACTCTCTCTCTCTCTTTCTATCTCTCTTTCTTTCTCCTCTGCTCTCTTCCTCTTTCACTCTCTGCTGCACTTCTTCTTCTTCACTCTTTCTTCTCTCTTCACACGAGCACTATCTCTCTCTCTTTTTCTTTCTCTGCTCTCACTCTCTTCTCTGCTCTCTTCTTTTCTTTCTTTTCTTCTTTTTCTGGATCGAAGGGCTTTCTACACCTCCGGCTTTCTGCTTCGATGATTTTTTCTGAGGATGAAGACCCATATATATAGCAGCAGCATCATCATCACCCCCGACGTGTGACCTCCACATTTCCAGCCCTAAGTATTCGGACCACGTGGCAGTCTCTCAGCAGGCTTCATTTCAGCCTCAGATCACGTGCTGCCAGTCACTCGGGAATATTTCCTCGGACCACCTTCTTCTTCTCCTGCAAGGAATTAACACGATTAAAAACTCAGGGCACCAGAACCTAAAACTGCACGAGGTGTATAGAAACAACAAGAGGTGCACTGCACTGAGGACGACACGAAATACAGTGGTGACAAAACAAACACTACACATAGAACGACACGAGGTTCAAAGGTGACAAAACAAGTACTACACAGAGAACGACACTAGGTCATAAACACAAGAATAACACGAAGACACGAATACAAAGAAACAACACGACATAATAAACAGCAGAGAGAATGACATTAGGTGAAACGACACGTGATAAAACAAAGAAAGCAGGAATATGACTCGAGTAGCTACAGTAAATGACACGAGAACACAAGATTACTACAGTACGAGACAAGGAGAGCATGACACGAGGTCAGATGAAAACAGCACGAGGTAAAACGAGAACGACACGAAGTGTCACTGTAACAAAACAAACGCTACGAAGAGACCGACACGAGATACATACTAATAACGCTTAACACTACAGAGAAAACGACACGAAGTAAAAAGTAACTCGACATAACAAATAGCAAAGAGAACGACACGAGCTGACCACAACACGAAGATGAAAAACAGAAACCAACACGAAGTGTGGTTTCAACACAAGAAAGACACGAGGTCTAGGAAGAACAACACGAAGACGGAAATAACAAAGAACCGACTCGAAGAACAACAGTAAGTGACACGAAATTAAACAAGCAGACATAAAAGATGACACGAGATGAGGTCACAAAGCGACAAAGACACGAGGTCTAGAAAACACGACATGAAGACATGAGATAGACACGTCTTCAACAACACGTGATGAAACGGTGGAAGCAGAAGAACAACTCGAGGAACTACAGTAATTGACACGAAGACACAAGAGCAATCATAGAGGACTGACTCGAGATGAGCAACTAAGTGCTAACGACACGAGGTTCATACAGAAGCAACTCGAAGTTCATCAGAACAATTCGATCTGCTTCAGAGGAATCAGCACGAAGTCAATCAGCACACAACTTAAGGTAACACGAGGTACGAAAGAAATAACACGGACATTAACACAAGAATAACACGAAGTATGACAGAAACAGTACGGACATACAATGTACTACCTCATAGCAGATTTCCTGTTAATCAATATGCATCAGACGACTGTGTATGGACTTGAAGACCCTTAGCCAATGTATAGACTTCAAAGTAGAGACCGATGTGTAGACTTCACGTGAAAGCCCAATGTGCAGACTTGACGCTGTACAGACTTGAACTGAAGACCAATGTATGGACTTCAAAACAGATGCTAAGGCCAAGAGGAGTGTATAGACTTTCACGATGTATGGACTTGATGATCTTCAAAGCACAATGTCCAGACTTTGCCACTGTATGGACTTGAAGAAACAGTGCAACGTATGGACTTGATCTCAAGAAATGTAAGCGATGTACACACTTAGCTAATGTGTAGACTTTGCCTTAGATGCTAAATGAGACGCTAAAGTCTGTATAGACTTAGCCTAAGACAATGTATGAACATATCAGTAGAGAAGTAATGCACAGAACAGAAATCAAGAATAGAAATCAAGCACAAGCCAATATATCACAGCATGACTCAAGCATACACATGCGTTCTTCACAATTCAGACATGGCACACTTATGCAATCTCCCACAGAAAAGGTCAGACATATTCAAGACAATGTGGTGACTCATTCATGTTGCTATCATTAAAACATCACATCATCAACAAAGTACAAGGGGCACAACAGTGTGAAGGGAACGCTCCGGCCTGGAATCTTCAGGAGACACTCGCCACTTGTCAGAATCTGGAAGCTTCAGGGTCCATGTGGTAGCATCTTTGAGTGAGGATCGTCATTGGATCACGTGCCCTTCTCGAAGAACACGAGCTATTGACCTGTTGCATTAGTGTCTTTCAGTTATGTATAAAATATGCACATACTTCATTCAATCACAAAAGATGTACACGGACATAGGGTATTATATGCACTAGTTCAGTACTATCACACTAGCATATGCACATACTTATTTGCAGCACAAGACTAACGGATGCACTGACTATGCAGACTATAGATATTTCATGGACTAAGATGCATGAATCTCTTATGCACTAAATTGGTTACGAGGTGGGCACAGACTTGATTTAGCATGAGATTATGTATGCACGGACTCAAGTTAACAAAGCAGATATATGCACAGACTTGTCGTGAATGCGGAGCTATAAATTGTACCGACTATGTGTATGCGGTATGCATTAACTGCACTGACTTATTATGCAAGGATGAGTGCATGCACAGACTTGAGAATGAGAGGTGGCAAGCGTGCACGGACATTGGTGAGATGTGCACCGACTATGTACCAACTAGCATGAAAATGGGCACAACAATAAGAAAATGCACCGACCTAGTGCTAGCCCATAGCAAACATTGCATTGCACCGACCGTCAAGGCTCATGTGCATCGACTTAAGGTGTGTGTGACACGGTAAATGAGACGCACACATGCACAGACTCCAGGCCACCATGAGACACAGAATAAGCAATGCACCGACCTCACACTCGCCAAGACTGCGTGCACAGAGAGTGGAATGCACAGACCTTAATGCCTATGAACGGTGACATGAACCGAGGTTGTTGAGCAGCCGGACTGACAAAAATGCACTAGCCTTAGACAAAACATAAGTGCACTAACTTAACTGATGCGTAGACATGTTTAGACCCAATGCAACAAGCAAAACAGTGCACAGAACAATGCACCAACCTAAAGCAGCAACTGAATGCTCATCAGTTAAATCATCATCAAGGCATACAGATCAAGCACTCAATCATAGATTAATCATGCAATCTTATGTGGTGACACTAATGTTGCTATCATCAAAACATCACAGCATCATCAAGGCACAAGGGGCACAACAATCTCCCCCTTTTTGATGATGGCAACACAATGAGTCACATGGACTCGACAAATCAAACTATTCTCCCCCTCTGACTTCAGCAAAAAGAAGGTAGTTTGTGTGAAAAATAATGTGATGCATGAAGCTATTCTCCCCCCTTTGAAATACAGCCCTCCCCCTTTGACATAATCATGAATATCTATAATGCCCAGAACTCCCCCTTAGAGCATGAAAGGAATCGAAAATGCAAGCACATGATGTATCCACAGGGATGAACTCTGGTTATCTAATGAATCGATCTGGAATCCACCACCACAAGAATTCTGAAGCAAAATTGGTTATGGCACACCTTACATTTGTATGGACAGAACAATGCAGGTGAAAGGCCCACAGAACTAGAACCAGTTACAAGAGTCATTCATCAGGGATACAAAAATAAGATGGAAGATTCCAATAATGTGGAGAGTAAAAATGATGATGTAAATGAAGTAGATGTAGCCAAGGGTAGGAGTAAATAACAGCAAGCAAGGCACAAGATCTCCAACAGGTAAGTTAGCATGATGATAAGTTTTCAGAGGTGAGCCTAATCAGAGGAAATTGTATGGCAGGTACCATAGTAATAAGTCCTCACAAGGAAAGATTATCCTATCATAGGGGGTTATGAATTAACCGACATGACCAAACTGATTTAACCATGATGTATACCAAATTTGTCAATTAAATTCAATACTCATATCTGAATGTAGGTTTTAATAAAGGTGAATCAAATAATCAAGCAATACTCAAGAACAACCACCTTCCAGCTTACTCAAATGAACCCGATGACTCCTTTGAGAGTCACACAGAGCAGAATTGAGATTAAACACCCTTACTAGAATGTGAGTTGACAATTTTTGCAAGATATTTTCTTTTGATTATCACATTATTTTTCCTGAGCAATTTAAGTTGATCAACACCTTTTTACATGAGGCACAACACGTCTTAGGTGAAGTGACCCAGTTACTCAGTGTGATAACTTTCATTGCCTCTCAACTTTGAGAGCAGAGTTAGCAATGGAAGTGTCTTTTTACATGAGGAGACACCTTGATTAGTGGCCGGACTCCCTAGTTACTCAACACAGACATGCTATTGCTCTGTCAGATTTTTCAATAAATTCTCACCGAAGATAACTATGGCACTTCATGACATAGGTTTACTCTATTTTATTGATGGAGAACCCAGTTTCTCAGTGACCAAGTCATTGCTCTGAATTCAATTTTTCCATTTAGTTAACATTTTTCAGGTTAATGTTTAAAAACAATACTCACTCTATGTGTCTCTACCAAAGTAGCCTTGATATCACATTTTCAGATTACAGATGGGTGAGACTAGGGTATTCATAACACAGTTGGTTACAATTTATTAAAACTCATCATTCAGATACTTTCAATACATTTGAATACAAATCTGAGAATACATTAGACTTATATCAGTCTGAATCAGTAGACATTCTTAAACCTATATGATAGGATTTTTTTTTAAGAATTCAGACTAAAACATGGTACGCAGCATAAGGATCTCATATCAGTCGAATCACTGCAACTGAATAGCTTATCATTCCTGGAACAAGAACCAGATTAATCAGACCAGCTTGAAAGGATGTGAGTGTTGGATAAGTACAAGCTGGTAGAGCAAATAACAGCAGCAGAGAAGCACATCAAATATATGCAGAGCAGAATCAATTTCAGCAGCTGAGTCTAGAATACAGATAGATCAGCCATGCAAGTAGAGACAGCAGAGAATTTAGGTGAATCACCTAAGTGTAGAGAATGGATCAGATTACTAGACAGAAAGAGTTCAAGAGGTGAAGAGCTGATGAAACAGGAATGCTCCCCCTGTCTTGACGCAACATGTAATAAAACTACACATCAGCAGCATGAAAATTAAACGAAAGCAGTCAATCTCCCCCTAACTAAGTGCATGGTATACAAAGAAAACGTAACGCATGGTTTTATGATGAAGGCTCATGAAACAGACATGCAATTCAATCAAAAGGTTATTACCATAAACATTATGTGCAATTCAAATTTTCAGATGATTTCAATTTAGCACAGACCGAATCATCATGATATTCAAACCTTTCAAACTCACAATTTCAGATGACAAAATTCGAAGTAATTGCTCAGAACATACCTGAAGAGCAGGACCATGGGATCTTTTAATTTTTGAGTGCCTTGGTTTATTAACCCCTCTTTATTCATTCCAAGGCACACCTGCAGCAAAGTAATCATTTAGATCCTGCAGGAACCCAAGCAGCCTTGGGTCATGTATTAGCCCTAACAGAAGTTATGAACAGTTTCTTAGCGACATTGTCATCAAAATCCATCAGATAACAATTGGCCATGAAGTGACCGAATTTACCACAATATCTACATAAAACATCAGATTTCATGGTCCTATGATGCATATCAACATCAGCATGAGACCTATGAACCTAAGCATGAAATGTTCTGTTGTTTACAAGGGCATTTTGTTTCTTATTCTTAATCAGCCAACATTCAGCAAATTTGTGACCTGGCTTACCACAGTCAAAGCATGAAAAGTTCACAGGTCGTTTTGCAGAGAATTTGACAAAATAGGGATTAACAGAATTTTCTTGAACATGCCATCAATCCTCGACTGTATGGTCATGCTTCCCACACTCGAAGCACCTGATGTGCTCACCTTTAGAAATATTTTTACCCCAAGTAGATCCAGACCAGCACTCAATGGCTTTGTGACCACGTTTATTACAGTTAAAACAAATAATGTGCTGGTTTTAAGCAAACGTGTTTCTTTTGGGGCCAGGATGATTACCAGAAGACCTAGCATGTGTTTTATCATTTTGTTTCATGATGAAACTTGCATTCATGAGATGACCATGACTACCATAGTAATGACAAGATGCACCAGACTTCCTAGTAGCATGGTTTCTACAAAATGAATTTCTAGAATGCAATGTTTCACTTGCATGCTCATCTTCTATCAATAATCTGCAATCATCCATTACGTGGCCTATCTTGCCACAACAATGGCATGAAACACTCTTATCAAATGCATACGAATAAGTAAACGAGTTATGAGCAGTATGTATTGACCCATCAGATGCAGCAGAGCTAGCAGATTTCAAGACACAAGTAGGGACATTTTTGACCTTATTTTTCTAACCATTCTTGTTCAATTGTTTACCTTTGTTCACAACTTTGGTTTGTTTTTCTTTTTTCTGAGCCTTAAATTGAAAGACAGATGATGAAGAAGTTTTCATGTCTTCATTTTGTTTTGGGGATTGACTTGTGGTACCAACTACTTCAGAATTTTGCACGAAGATGGTGTATAGCTGGTTTCTAATAGTTTTCTTAACATCAGAACTGTAACTTATCCCCTTTTTTGAGTTATTATCCTCACTTTTCATGACAGCTTTCATTTTTCTCTTGTTTTCAGCAGACTAGGATGTTGATTTTTCCAGATCCTGAATTTTAGTTTCCAAAAAGGCGATGTGAAGTTCATAATTGGCTATATCTTGTTCACTGTAATTAACGCATTCACTTAGGACTATATTTGCTGGTTTGTACTTCTCAATTTCTTGTTCCAAACTACTCAATATGTTAGTCTCTTCATTGTAAGCAGTTTTTGTTGTGGCCCTGTGGTTTTGATGATGGTTTTAATGGTGGTTTGATGTTTGGCATTTGTAGTGAGCTATTCACTGTGAGTCAACTTGTGTGAGTCAAATCGCTAGTATTCACTTTTTGATCATAATGCAGTTCTTCATTAGTTCTAATATGGCATTGTATAATTGATTATGTTCAGTCATGTTATACATTGGTCTTCAGGCGTCCCAAGTATGCATATTGTTTCAGGTTCTCCAAGTCTATACAATGAAGTCTGATCATTGCATTTGCATTCAAAATGTCTTCACACCTGAAGTCTGTTCATCCACTGTTAAATTTGAAGTCTGTACATCGGACTACTTCTTTTGAAGTCTATACATTGTGGCCTTGAAACTTCAAGTATATACACCTTCAGTTGAACGCAAAGTGTATACGTTGCAGCGTTAACTCATTGGGCTGCAGCATCAACTCAGCAAGTATGCACATCGCATTCAGACTTTCAAGTCTATACACTCCATCTTCATAGGTTTCAAGTCTGTACAGCATGCCTTGCTATTCACAGCCTTTAAAGTCTGTACATTGGTTCAGACTCCTCAAAGTCTATACAGCGTGAAGTCTAAACATTATTTTCAGGGCTTGTCTTCGTGTCGTTATTTGTTCCATTGCGTGCAGAACATTGCAGCACCTCGTGTTGCTTTCTGTGTCACCTCGTGTCGTTTCTTCAGTATTTAGTTGCTCATCTCGAGTCATCCTTTTTATTTTTTCTCTTGTGTTTTCATGTCATTTACTGTAGTTACTCGAGTCGTTTTCCTGCTTTCATTATTTTATCACGTGTCGTTGTAGCCGTTCCTGTCTTCTGTTCCCGTGTTGTCTTTCCTAGACCCCGTGTCTTTTCTTGCTTTGTGAACACACTTCGTGTCGGTTTCTATGTTCATCTTCGAGTTGGTTTCAGTCCGTGTTGTTTTCTTGTCGTCCTCGTCTTCGAGTCGTTCGTTAGTTCGAGCAATCTTGTATTCGAGTTGTGTTTCATGTCTTCGTGTTATCTTTTGTGTTTTATGTCTTCGTGTTATTTTTGTGTTTGAGTCTTCATGTTATTTCTGTGTTTGTGTCTTAGTGTTACTTTTATGTCTTCATGTTGCCTCTTTCTATCTCCGTCCAGGTTTTCTCTGATCGCGTGTTTTACTACCGTTTTACTCCGTGTTATTTCCTTTCTCACCTCGTGCTATTCTCATCAGACTTCGTGTCATTTCCTTTGTAGTGTTAGCTTTATTACTGTGTATCTCGTGTCGTTCTCCCTTTACCTCGTGCTATTTTTCATTTGACCTCGTGTCATTCTCTCTTTATTTCATACTGTAATAATCTTGTGTATCTCGTGTCGTTCTCAGTATAGTGCATCTCGTATTGCTATCACATACCACATGCAGTTTTAGTTTGTATGGCCCTGAGTTTTAATGGTTTTAATTTCTTTGCAGGAGAAGAAGAAAAACAAAAAGAAGAAGGTGGTCCGAGGAAGAATATTCCCAGTGACTGGACTGCACGTGATCCAATGCTAAATGAACCAATGCTATAAAGGCACGTGGCAAGAAGGTTCTGGATCAAGTGTGGGAGGCACACGCATTCTGCACCTTATCCACCTGCTGCTGCTATATATTGAAGCCTTCGTCCACAGATGAAGGTTGATCGAAAGGGAAAAGCAAAAAGCAGAAGTGCATAGAGTTCGATCCAGAAAAAGAAGAGAAGAAAATAGAGTGCAGAAACTGAAGTAGAGGAAGAAGAGAGAATAACAGAGAGAGTGAGAGAGAGAGAGCTCGAAGCTGAGAGTTCAGAAAGAATAAGAAGAAAAAGGTTTCTGGTTTCAGGATCAAATCCGAACCAGTTTGCTCTATTGTGAGCTATATTCCCTGTTTCATCGTTCCAGCATTCAGTCTGCTGTATCTTTTTGTGTTTCTTATTTTTTTTATCTTTCTTTACTGTTCTAATTTTGTCTCCGAGTCTCAGGTTGAGATCGGTGGTCCTCCTGTTCTGTTGGTTCAGGAGAAGGGAGACGCTGTCTCCGGTTGCAAGTGGCCGTGTGCTGCTTGTGGGTCCCCTCTGGGGTTTAGAGGAAGAGAGACCTTGGTCTCTGGTTCTAGTGACTGCAGATCACTAGTGTTCCCTCCGGTTGGAGGAAGAGGAATGTGTTTCCTAGTTTCTAGGGACTTGGCGTCCTTAGGGTTCTCTCCAGGTGTGGAGGAAGAGGGGAGGGTGTTCCCTTGGTGAAGCTGTGAATCAGCCGTTGTCGCAGACTGAGTCTGCTTGGCTAGCTGGTGCTAGTGGAAGCCTCACTTCGGTTTGAAGTGAGGGGTGGACGTAGGCAGACTGGAGGTCTGACCGAACCACCTTAAAAATCCCTGGTGCAGTGTGTTTTGATTTATCTTCTGGCTTTGGATCTATTCGGTAGATGCTTGTCTAGGCCGATCCATCTCTATCTTCCTAACTGATCATTCTGCCCGGTTAGTATTTGACCATTAAGATCTTTTTCGGAAACTCCTAATTGAGAACTTAGTTTTTAATCCTCATTGTTTTTACTGGTAAAGGTCCATTCACCCCCCCTCTGGACCTATCAATTGGTATCAGAGCGGTCTCTGGTTCAGAATCCAACGATTCTCTGAGGATCCTCTACGTGTTTCCTGTGTGTATTGTTCTGCTTGTGAGTTAGTGTTTGATATCTGTTCGTTTGAACTGATGGCAATGGTTAATCCACCGATTTTTAAGGGATCTGATTTTGACATTTGGTTCAGCGTTTTTCGCATGTTTGTTAAACAAGCTGATAAGGACTTGTGGAAGTTGATTTCACAAGGTCCGTATGAACTGCCCAAGAAAAGGTCCAAGTGGACGGACAGTGAGAATCAGATGTTCCAAGAGAATCAAAAGGCTTTAAACCTAATGTTAACAACGACTGATAAAGCCTTGCATTCTTGTTCCAATGATTGCAGATCCGCCAAGGATATTATGGACCAGCTGAAGCTAGCTCACAAGAGAAATGAAAGCACATGCATGATGGTTAGTAGAAGTGACCATAGTACCATCCAAGAGGTGGAGGAGAATGAAGAAGAGGTAAACCTCTTCGAGAACCTTTCTATAGAAGATTGGGAAAATGCTTACAGCGATTTATCTGAGTCATATGAAAAATTGCAAAAATGATATAAAAAATTGAAAAGGAATAAGGGGCTAGATAATTCAAAGTCTGACTGTAAAAAATGTGCTGAATTGAAGAATTCTCATGATGCCTGTGTGTCTGATCTACAAGTTTTGAAAATACAAAATGAAGTGCTAAGCAATGGTAATAAGAATCATGTGAGTGAGATTGACTCCCTGAGAAAATCCTCAGCTGAAAGCAAGGAAAGTTTAGAGAAGATCAGGATTGAAAATAAATTACTTGCTGAAAAATCTGCAGCCATTAAGTCTGTCAATTTTTAATTACAGAAAAACATTGAGAAACTGCAAAAAGACTTGAAAGCTCTTAAGGATGGAAGAAAATCTGAAACTGACTCTGATGATCAGATTTTGATAAATGAAATAGTTCAGAATGACAAACTTAAGGAAGAAAATGAGAAGTTAAGAATGCTGAACTTCACTATGTCTGAGAGACTTCTAGCTTTAGAAAAAGTAAAATCTGTTTACATTGAAGAATTTGAAAGAGTAAGAAATCTGGAACAAGAAGTTGAGGATTGCAAAATTGCAAATAAAGTGCTAAGTGAATGTGTAAATTGCAATGAACAAGAGATTGCCAGTTATGAAATACACATCGTTTCTCTGGAAAATGAAATTGAAGATTTGAATAAATATCTGTCAAAATTTGTGGAAGGACAAGAAAATCTGGACATGCTGTTAGGTGTTAAGGTCAATACTCAAAAGGAAGGGTTAGGCTACAACAATGTCAACAAGAAGACCTTCAAAAATAAACTAATGACATCATTTATCAAAGCATCTGATGTAGCCACCACCTCAGAAGATAAACAATCCACCGTTCAGAAAAACCAAAAATAAGCTAAAAAGTTAAAAAAGGGTGATGGATCCAAGCTGACAAATGTTCGTGTTAAATCTTCTGAACAGGAAATGCCTTCTACCTCATCCCCACCTCACTATAAGGATAAGAAAACACAAGAACAGGATAAGAGACAGAAAATGAATAAAAAGGGCTCATCTGTGTATGTGGATCACAATACAAACACACACACGCATGCCTCTAAACGGAAAGTTCAATGTCACTACTGTCACCGACTTGGACATGGGATGCATGAGTGCAGGATAAAAGATAAAGATGACTGGTTGGCTAGTGAAAGACATACAGGGAACTTTCATGAAAGGGACTTCTCTCGTCAGAAAAAGAAAATTCAGTGTTTTTGTTGTGGCAAGCTAGGCCACACTTTTGCCCCATGTTGGGATAGACCAGGAGGTAAGAAAATTCACTGTTACTACTGTGGGAAACATGGCCATACTCTTAAAAATTCTTGGCATGCTCAGGGGAGTAGATTCAATTCTAGATCTGGAAAACTTCCTGCTCCCAATGTGGCTGTCTTTAAAGAGAATCTCTCAGCATGTATCAACTGCCGAAAATCAGGCCACAGAGCTGATGACTGTTGGCAGGCTAGATATGAAAAAGAAAAATTTCATGTTAATAACAAAAAATTTTCTGTCAATGCACACATATTTCATCCTTATCATAGTCTATATGAACAGAATTTGAAATCAGGTTGTGAGCGCCATGGTGGTCGGTTTGGACATACCATGTCCAAAGGTAAGTTGTTGGTTTCCAAAAAATTTGCTAGAATTGAAGCAGGACCCAAGTTTGCCTGGGTCCCTGCAGGACCAAAATAATTTGATTTGTTGCAAGTGTGCCTTGGAAGCTGAAGAATAAAGAGGGGTAATAAACCAAGGCACTCGAAAGGAAAAAACCCCAGGATTTTAATATTCAGGTCAGTTCCCAATACCTGCTTTAATTTTTGGTGTATTGTGACTTAAATTTGGTTCTGTGATATAGTCAGTATGCAACTGAGAATTCCATGATCATGCTCATAGTCAGGGGGAGGCATACAAGTATTGGGTCAACTTACTGATTCGTGTTCACTGCATGCTCATTGCATCACATTCCATTTATTTGAAAAACCATAAGTTTGCTTCAACGTATTGCACTTCAGCTGATAGCATGCATGTTACTCAATAAATAATTAATATTTCTAAGAGTTGTGTGTGTGAGATGTCCTCGCGTGGGATGAAAAGGAGCATGTCAGGTCATCTGGTATCTGAAGAATCTTTGTCTGCCTATGTGGTTAATTGGTGATGAGTTCAGTCATCTCATGAGGTTGCAGCTTATTGCCCAAGAGCATTCTCTGGTTACTAGATTGTAGTTCCTCAGGAAGATTTCATTTGTGAGCTCCTTTGGTCTTTACTCTCTAGAGTAGTCTCTCACTTGCTGCTTTGTTGTAAGGAGTGCTTCTCATCTCATCTCATCTCTATCCATTCTGGTTGTCACCCACTTATCCTTTTATTATCCCTTTGGGTTCAGGAATTGTCTTGAAGAAAAATTCCTTCTTTTACCCTTGTTACTCTTATCAGATTTGATCATGAATGCCTTAAACCACCCAAAATTTATTGTAACAAGTTACCCCTGTTAATAAAGAACTTTAATGTATGGGGGTTATATCCTGTCCTTTAATCCTTCTAAGTTATCCTCTCTATTGTTGGTCAACATATTGTAAAACTTTCTATTAACTGGAAAAACCTTGCTGAGGATTTCATTTTAACTGAAACTTATGTGAAGAGGGCTATGAGATAAAAAATTGTGTTATGTAAGGGCTCTATCTTTTGTCCAAGATCATGAGAGGTGCTACCAGGGAATACGCCATACCTTGTGGCAGAGCAATGGCAATTGTGGAGAAATAGATATTCTAGATCAAAGAAGTCTAGAGTTTCTATCATGATACAATTAGCTATCTCTGTTTCTTATGGAAATGTTGAAATAAAAAAATAAAAATAAAGGGGAAAGAAAAGTCAACAAAAAATTCATTGGTTTTCATTGGCATAAAGGTAGCCTGTCCTGAGTAACCAGGGATTCTGGTGTCTTATAAACATGTATCCTTGTGTAAAAAGGGACAATTCTACCGTGTGCTCAACAAATTGGTTGACTCTGTATGCCCTCTCTTGTCCTTTAAATGAAGTAATGAACCCTGCTTGACTATCTTTTTGTTATTTTCTGGCCTGACAAACATAAGGTGTATCTTAATCGTGACCTTCTGTAGGCTAAGTACCTTTAACAACTAGTTTTGTGATCATGTTGATTTAATGACTTGAGGTAACTGACCAAGGTATTCGGAAGAATATAATAATTCCATATATTGAAGAGCGAACTTTAACGGGAAATGGCTGTGTTACATATTGAATAAGGGTAGTTTGGGCATTTCCTGAAAAGTACGATAAGAGTGAAAAGTGACCCCCCAAAACCCTTCTTGTTCCTCAAGGTTACATCCATAAACCCTCGCGTGCCCTTGCCGCTTCCTGTGTCTCCTCGTGTCGATACGTCTTGTATGCTTCTTCAAACCCTTCTCTCCCGCTCATTATTCTTCACGAAAATCTCATCGGCCCCACAGAGTTCACTTCCGGTCTTGGTCCTAGCTTCATCTCCAGCAGCAACCAGCAAGAAAGGGGTTGATACTCTGGGAGTTACGGCAAATGGATCAGCTAGAATCCGTCGCTTCTATTGAAAGGAAGAGAAAGGGAAAAGAAACAGTTGAGGAGCCTTCGTGCAAGCAGCAAAGATGTGTTGAACCAAAAATAGCGGTGGATATTTCTTCTGCACAAGGTACTAGGCCTTCTCAGTCTACCGTGTTTTTAGAGAGTGGGAAAATTATTCCTCCAAGGATAATAGATTTCAGAGATGAAACCCTGGTTTTGAAGTTTCCAGAACTTTTGGAGATTTTTGAGTTTCAGGAATGGAGGAAATTCCTAGAAAATCACCGTGTCTATTACCCTAGCCTGGTAATGGAATTTTATAATAATTTGTCTTTGAGCCGAGATAAGGTTGCTCTGATCTCGTCTGTTAAAGGGGTTGAGATTGCAGTAACGTGTGACTCTCTCCACAAAGCTCTCGGTATTCCAGAAAAAGGGGAAGTTGAGAGAGGGTTTAGATATAGTCTGCACGAAGCCTTTTCGGTCATTACTGGTAAACCCAGTAACATTCATGACAAGGGACAACTGAAGCTGAAAGCTTACCAAACCTCATCATTTCCCCCTCTTCACAAGCTTCTTCAGAACATCATTGCTTCTATAATCACCCCACAGACTGGAGCTAGAGGAAGAATCACAGACACTCAGAGGTTTCTATTGTTCTGTCTGATTCAGCACGTAAAGATCTGTTTGCCTGAAATTATTTTTAATGTCATGAAGGGGTGTATTGGGTCCAAAAGACACCTGCCATACGCCGCCCACCTGACAGATATTTTCAAGTATTCAAAGATTTCCCTGGAGGGAGAGGTCATGTCTGAAGTGAGGACTCGAAACATATTTAACATGAATTTTGTTTCAGTATTTTTGGGCTTGGAGGGCTCTTCTCTCCTGGGGCACGTTAAGGCCCAGAAAGTCAAGGAATCACAAGCTTAGGGGGAGCTCCTGGAACACCCTCAAGATTCTGCCCAAACAGTTTTAGCATCAGCTTCTGAGGTTGCTCTACAGGAAACACCATCTGAACTACCACAGTCTGCTATGTCTGCTACACCCACTGAAGCATCTCTATCTTTTCAGAGGCTTGTTGAGATTGCATCTGAAGAAGTTAGGATGTCTGAAAATAGCATTCAGCCTGAACTAGATACAAGCATTGATGGTTTGTTTGATTGCTTTGGGAAGACATCAGAAGAAATAAGGTTGCCCATGGAACAGCCTGCTCAAGAGCAAGAAAGTAATGGGCAAGACCTGGTTGAGTTTGTTAATTTAATTCTAAGAGAAACTGTGGAGAAAAGTTTGGAAGAGGCTGACATCGTGGTTTCAGTTGAAATTATAGAACAGGCACCTGTTGAAATCTCTGTAGATGATGATCTCATGAAAGAAAGAGTGGATGAGGTTCAGGAGAAAGTTACTGACCTAGAACAAGAAGCAGAATCATCAAGTGAAGAAGAGGCTCCTGAAAATGTAATTCCTGATAAAGAAATCCAAGCTGAAGATGAAGATCAGGTTCCAGCAGAAGACAGCCAAACGCCAGTACAAGGAGAAGCAGATGAGGGAACTGCACCAGGCTGTGAATCTTATGGTACTCCTCTAGGTCAACCTCGACTTCTATCTGCTCGGGCGCCCAACATTGAAGAACTCCTTATAAATTTGACTCAGCAGATGCAGAGACAGGATAAGAAAATGGATGATCTGCTCAAGTATGTCACTTTAAATATTAATCAAGTTCATTCCAGGCTACTGAAGCTTGAAATTTCTCTCCTGATTGAATGGAAAAAGTTCCTGCTAAACAAGAAAGCTTCAGATGATGCCACCAGGTCCTCGATGGAAATCCTGCAGGTGGTATGTTCGAAGATAGCAACAGCCCTTCGTGAATTACAAGATGCTCATATTTCCTCTGTTAAGTCATCTGCCAGCATTATAGATCATTGTTTTGAGATCAGGACATCCTTAGAAGTTTTGAAGGGGTCATCTAGTGCCCTAGGTCCAGATGTCCAGAAGATCTATGACAGATTGATCGCCTTCTTAACAGAAGTGAGAACTCTGACTGACAGATATGAATCTGTTAATATTCGCCAGGAAGACATCATTTCAGAAGTGGCACATGTCAGAAGCTCTGTTGTGTATTGGCTAGCTGAATTGTCTAATGACTTGAAGGATTTTCACTCTGCTTTGGGTTCAGCTCCTGGTCAGGCTTCCTCCAGCAGAAGTCCAACTCAAGAATTCTCCTCTGTTGCTCCTAGGGGTAGACCACCACAAGACAGGCAGCGTGGCCATTCCAACAGACATGCCAGATTCTTTTCTCCTTAAAAACAGTGTTCTGTATTTTTTGCCAATTTGGAGGATCTCTCACTCTTGGATTTGTTAATTACATCTCATATCATTTGCATTTCTGCCTCCTTTTGTTTCTTTCTTTTTGATGTTGCCAAAGGGGAAGAATTGTGATCTTGCATTTTGAAATCTCCATGTGCATATGCATTCTTATCCTCCCATGATTCATCTTGGCTATATCAAAGGGGGAGATTGCTTTTCAATTATAGCATGCTGGTTGCGTTAATTTCTCAAACTATTTTCTTTTTGATGAAGTCAAAGGGGGAGAATAGTTTGAGTCATCTGATGACTCACTGTGTAGTGTTGCCATCATCAAAAGGGGGGAGATTGTTGTGCCCCTGTGGTTTTGATGATGGTTTTAATGGTGGTTTTGATGTTTGGCATTTGTAGTGAGCTATTCACTGTGAGTCATCTTATGTGAGTCAAATCGCTAGTATTCACTTTCTGATCATAATGCAGTTCTTCATTAGTTCTAATATGGCTTGCATAATTGATTATGTTCAGTCATGTTATACATTGGTCTTCAGGCGTCCCAAGTATGCATATTGTTTCAGGTTCTCCAAGTCTATACAATGAAGTCTGATCATTGCATTTGCATTCACAATGTCTTCACACCTGAAGTCTGTTCATCCACTGTTAAATTTGAAGTCTGTACATCGGACTGCTTCTTTTGAAGTCTATACATTGTGGCCTTAAAACTTCAAGTATATACACCTTCAGTTGAACGCAAAGTGTATACGTTGTAGCGTTAACTCATTGGGCTGCAGCGTCAACTCAGCAAGTATGCACATCGCATTCAGACTTTCAAGTCTATACACTCCATCTTCATAGCTTTCAAGTCTGTACAGCATGCCTTGCTATTCACAGCCTTTAAAGTCTGTACATTGGTTCAGACTCCTCAAAGTCTGTACAGCGTGAAGTCTAAACATTATTTTCAGGGCTTGTCTTCGTGTCGTTATTTGTTCCATTGCGTGCAGAACATTGCAGCACCTCGTGTTGCTTTCTGTGTCACCTCGTGTCGTTTCTTCATTATTTAGTTGCTCATCTCGAGTCATCCTTTTTATTTTTTCTCTTGTGTTTTCGTGTCATTTACTGTAGTTACTCGAGTCATTTTCCTGCTTTCATTGTTTTATCACGTGTCGTTGTAGCCGTTCCTGTCTTCTGTCCTCGTGTTGTCTTTCCTAGACCCCATGTCTTTTCTTGCTTTGTGAACACACTTCGTGTCAGTTTCTGTGTTCATCTTCGAGTTGGTTTCAGTCCGTGTTGTTTTCGTGTCGTCCTCGTCTTCGAGTCGTTCATTAGTTCGAGCAATCTTGTATTCGAGTTGTGTTTCATGTCTTCGTGTTATCTTTTGTGTTTTATGTCTTCGTGTTATTTTTGTATTTGAGTCTTCATGTTATTTCTGTGTTTGTGTCTTAGTGTTGCTTTTATGTCTTCGTGTTGCCTCTTTCTATCTCCGTCCAGGTTTTCTCTGATCGCGTGTTTTACTACCGTTTTACTCCGTGTTATTTCCTTTCTCACCTCGTGCTGTTCTCATCTGACTTCGTGTCGTTTCCTTTGTAGTGTTAGCTTTATTACTGTGTATCTCGTGTCGTTCTCCCTTTACCTCGTGCTGTTTTTCATTTGACCTCGTGTCATTCTCTCTTTATTTCGTACTGTAATAATCTTATGTATCTCGTGTCGTTCTCAGTATAGTGCATCTCGTATTGCTATCACATACCACATGCAGTTTTAGTTTGTATGGCCCTGAGTTTTAATGGTTTTAATTTCTTTGCAGGAGAAGAAGAAAAACAAAAAGCAGAAGGTGGTCCGAGGAAGAATATTCCCAGTGACTGGGCTACACGTGATCCAATGCTAAAGAAACCAATGCTATAAAGGCACGTGGCAAGAAGGTTCTGGATCAAGTGTGGGAGGCACACGCATTCTGCACCTTATCCACCTGCTGCTGCTATATATTCAAGCCTTCGTCCACAGATGAAGGTTGATCGAAAGGGAAAAGCAAAAAGTAGAAGTGCAGAGAGTTCGATCCAGAAAAAGAAGAGAAGAAAATAGAGTGCAGAAACTGAAGTAGAGGAAGAAGAGAGAATAGCAGAGAGAGTGAGAGAGAGAGAGCTCGAAGCTGAGAGTTCATAAAGAATAAGAAGAAGAAGGTTTCTGTTTTCAGGATCAAATTCGAACCAGTTTGCTCTATTGTGAGCTATATTCCGTGTTTCATCGTTCCAGCATTCAGTCTGCTATATCTTTTTGTGTTTCTTGTTTTTTTATCTTTCTTCACTGTTCTAGTTTTGTCTCCGAGTCTCAGGTTGAGATCGGTGGTCCTCCTGTTCTGTTGGTCCGGGAGAAGGGAGACGCTGTCTCCGGTTGCAAGTGGCCGTGTGCTGCTTGTGGGTCCCCTCTGGGGTTCAGAGGAAGAGAGACCTTGGTCTCTGGTTCTAGTGACTGCAGATCACTAGTGTTCCCTCCGGTTGGAGGAAGAGGAACGTGTTTCCTAGTTTCTAGGGACTTGGCATCCTTAGGGTTCCCTCCAGGTGTGGAGGAAGAGGGGAGGGTGTTCCCTTGGTGAAGCTGTGAATCAACCGTTGTCGCAGACTGAGTCTGCTTGGCTAGCTGGTGCTAGTGGAAGCCTCACTTTGGTTTGAAGTGAGGGGTGGACGTAGGCAGACTGGACGTCTGACCGAACCACCTTAAAAATCCCTAGCGCAGTGTGTTTTGATTTATCTTCTGGCTTTGGATCTATTCGGTAGATGCTTGTCTAGGCCGATCCATCTCTATCTTCCTAACTGATCATTCTGCGTGGTTACTATTTGACCATTAAGATCTTTTTCGGAAACTCCTAATTGAGAACTTAGTTTTTAATCCTCATTATTTTTACTGGTAAAGGTCCATTCACCCCCCTCTGGACCTATCAGTTTTTCCTTTCTCTAATATGAGAAGCTGTTCAGACATACCAGTGTTTAATTGTTTTAACTTCTCAATTTCAGCTTTCAATTCATGGTTTTCCTCAACGAGTTTTCCAGCTTCAATTTCCTTACTAGCACACCTTTCTCTCTCTATACCCAGAAGCCTCCCTGAAATAACAGTATTTAGGACCTTGAGTTTTTTGTTTTGTTCTTTCAGTTCCTTGTTCTCATTGGTTAGCTTCTCAATTTCTTTACTACTGGATATAGATTCCAGTCATTCAATTAGTTCATCTTCTCTTTCTTCAACTTTAATTTTATCAATCAACAATTCTTTGTTTTCTTCTTTTAGAGATTCAATCAATTTTCTCTGCCCCTCATTTTCATCATACAGATCTTCATTACATTCTTTTAGAGCCAAGCACTTGTTGCAGATCAATTTTAGAGAGGAACCCTGCACACCTTCCTTGTTAACTTTCTCTATTTCTGCTTTTAGATTTTTATTATTCCTCTGAATTTCTCCATTCTCAGCTTTCAATTTCTCTATATCAGAGTTAATCCTTTCCAACTCTTCCAGGTTTATCAGATGTTCATCAGTTTTCAGCTTTAACTGACTTTCTAAGTCAGAAATTTTATTAGCATATTCTTGGTTTTCATTTTTCAGCAAGCACATTTGCTTCATATTCACGTGTGTCTCAGATAGACATTTATCATATAATTCATTGATATTCAAGCACTTTTCACAAGATGAATTAGAATCATTTTTGTCAATTTTATTTTTCATCTTCTTATATTGTTTTCTTAGATGATCATGAGACTCTAGCAATTCATTATATGCAGCAATCCAATCATCCAGGGCATAGTCTTCAAAGATGTTTACCTGATCATTGTCCTGTTCTTCATCTTGATTGCTGCTATGTTCGCTTCCTTGAGCCATCATGCATCGATTATCATTTTTGTAGCTGCCATCCTTCAGTTTGTTCAAGATTTCTTTGACAGGCCTGCACGATGAGACGTATGAGATTAGTGCTCTGTCAATTGATACTTTTACCAAGTTCAATGCTCTAGAATTGACGGAGTCTTTCAATGTGTCCTCCTCGGTCCATTTAGATTTATCTTTTGATAATTTATGTGAACCGTGAGTCATTACCTTCCACAAGTCAGGATCAGTTGTTCTTACATACCGACGCAACTTTTTCAGCCATAGCTCAAAACCATCACCTCTGAAGATCGGTGGATGAGCCATCGAGAGATGAATTAATCAATAGAAAGAAATGAGAAGTGCACTGGAATTAACCGAAGTACAGCAAGACACGACTCAGAAAGACTGAAGCACCAAAAGCGACAAAACCAGATCCACTCTGAAATGCACCACGGAAGTAGCAGGATCCTCTGTAGATCGTTAGATCTAATACACAGAGACCCGCTCTGATACCAATTGATGGGACCGGTGCGATGGATTCAAAAGGGGGGGTGAATGAATCCCTCTCTAAAACTATGCCCAATTAAAACTAATAATAAACAGAGATGCGGAATTAAAACCCACAGGAGACTTAATCAGATTAGATGCACTCTTCGAAAGATGGAAGGAAGACTTGAGAGACTGTACTTCTGATCTACTCCATATAGACTAAAGAGATGAATCGGTTCATCTAATCAACTAGACTCTATCAAGACCAGAATCAAACGCACAGTGTGCAACCTTATCTCTCACTAGATATAAGATCAGACTATCATGAACATTACTAAGCATACATCTAGCGGAGTAGAATAAACAATCAAACCACGATGAACAGAAGATTTTAAGGTGGTTCCCCACACTCCAACCAGAGTGTGGCTTCTCGCTGATACACAGCTTAACAACTGGGCCTCATAGCTTGCTTACATCCGCTGAGCATAACAGCTTGCTTCTGCTGGGCAATACATCTTAACCATCCGCTGACACACAGCTTGACCCGCTGGGCATTACAGCTTCGCCGTCCAGAGGACACCACACCTCTGCAACCACTGGGGCTTACAGCTTAACCCGTCTAGAGGAATCCTCCTCTACTACAGCTTGAAGTAACAATAAAAAGGAAAACAAGTAACGGGAAACGACAGCAACTGAAAGCTGTAAACACTAAAGCGTAGATATGGCTCTCAAGGAGCTGACTGGATTGGATTTGATCCAGATTCCAGTAGGGACTAATCTTCAGATGAAGCTTCTCTTCTTCTCTTCTCAAACTTTCGATCTCTCTCTCTTCCTGTCTACTTCTTCTTCTTCTGCGTTTCTCTGCTGCTCTCGATCTCTCTCTTTCTCTTTTTCTCCTACTACTTTTTGAGAGATGTCCTTCTGATTGCAGGAAGTAGACTATATATATACTCCATCAGGTCAGGTTGACGAGCTCTTGCCCTAGGAGTGTGGAGGGAACACTCCGGCCTAGAAGCTTCAGGAGACAATCGCCACTTGTCAGAATCTAAAAGCTTCAGGGTCTACGTGGGAGCATCTTTGAGTGAGGATCATCATTGGATCACGTGCCCTTCTTGAAGAACACGAGCTATTGACCTGTTGCATAAGTGTCTTTCAGTTATGTATAAAATATGCACAGACTTCATTCAATCACGAAAGATGTACACGGACATAGGGTATTATATGTGTTTGACCCCGAGATTATGATGTGTGGATTTATGAGTTTTGATGATTAATGGATGTAATGTGTGTTCATGTTTTTGGGTGACTCAAATTCTTTATAATCATGCAATGGTGATCAATGGTTGATACTCTAATAATTCTTGAATGGGAAATTCAAAAATTGAGCAAGCAATTGAGGACCGAAAGTAAATTTAGGTAAAATTATAATGTAAATGTTAGAATGTGGGTTGTTATGAATATTTCACTCCTCCTTCAATCGTCACTCCTGGAATGAAAAATGGAAAACATTTTGGTTAAGCCTACACAGTTATATGTTTTCAAGTTGATATAATTTCATTTAAAAGGGTGAAATGAAATGGCTATTTTGTGAGCTATATGATGTTGTATCAGCCTGACAATTACTTGGTGTTTTTACAGGCTGGAAGACCTCCTTACAATCATTTTTTTCTTACCATCATCTGTGGAGGAGTTGGTGCTATCTTTCTAGCAAACCGGGTCTCTGGGCCTTTTGGAACTGCAAGAGTTGACATCTGGTTCCAGAACATGGTTCCAGCAACCAGTTCAGGAGGTGTCGACACCAGGTGTCGACACCTACTTGAAACCGGTTCTGGTTGTTAGCCTGAAAACCAGGTGTCTGGTGTCGTCACCTAGTGTCCAGACTATTTTTTTGAGGCTTCTGTAACCTTGAATGCACAAGGTGTCGACACCTATGCGGAGCCGTGAATTTGGACTTTTTGATTCCACGAACCTTTGGTCAACCCACTCCCATCGATCCGCCTTGTATTACTCCAGGTTTCATGGATCTTGTCCCAGACGTGTCCCTTGACCGTGTTGGTTGCATATACCCATCTTTGTGGCCTCAAACCTAAGAAGTGGAGATCTATTTTTCGGTTTTTGGTTCTCTCTAAAAACTCTACATGTGCAGGACGCAAGCATCTGCTCCAGGGCTTCTCCCACGTTGTTCTGAGCTTGTATGTGAAGGGAAGAAGGTGGATTCAAGTCTTCAATCAACCCTCTATTGGAAGCTGCGTGGGAAATCAAGTTACAACCTCGTTTTTGCAAGAATCGCTCATTTTCTTTCAAGAACCATCCTCAAACTATAGGAGCAATCAAATACCTTCAAAAGAGAGAAATGGGGAGCTCTAAATCACTACCAATCTTCTCAAGTCTTTGTTGATTGATTTTGAACATTTGTTGTAATCCTTGAACATCTTGAAACACATTCGTGTGTGTGTGCTCGTGATCTGTGATACGAGAGCGTGTGTGTGTGTGTGGTGGCCGAGATAGGCTACCGTGTGTGTGTTGGCTGTCGTTACAGCGTGTGTGTGGCTCACCTCATAGTGGAGCATTAATCCTCACATGTGAGGGGTGGACGTAGGGGACACATTTGTGTACCCGAACCACCTAAAAATTATGTGCCTCCTTTGTGGTTTGTTCTTCGTGGTTTGAACGAGTGAGCTTCACTATTAGCTGAGCGATTTCTTTCTCCATCTTAGAATTCATATTTTTACTTCGTGTACTCGCGAGAGAGATCTTGTTCGGGTAAGGCTGAGTGTTTGCATAACTAGAATTCTTTCTAGTTTGTGGTTTTCCTTCCTACTTGCATTTCAATTAGTAATCTTTTTTATTTGGCCAATCAATTCACCCCTCCCCTCTTGATTGCCGCTCGTCGGGACCCAACAATTGGTATCAGAGCCTTGGTCTCTGTTTAAGTCGACCAGATAGTCGCAGAGCTTAATCCTAGATCATGGCAAACATAGGGATGTTGCCCGAAGGGCATTCAGTACACATGCCTCCATTTTTTGATGGAACTAACTACACATATTGGAAAAATAGAATGTATGTTTTCTTGCGTGCTCAAGAGTATGATGTGTGGAATGTGATCAATAAAGGCCCTTATAAGTTTCCTGACAATGAAGATGATTGGGATGATGAGCATATCAATAATTATTCAGCTAACTTTAAGTCCATGAATATAATTCAATGTGCTAGTCATCCAAATGAATACTCACGTATCTCTATGTGTTCCTCTGCACAGGAAATGTGGGACAAACTATGCTTGATCTATGAAGGAACTTCTGAAGTCAAAGAGACCAAAGCAAATCTATTGGTCCGAGATTATTAGCTGTTTATGATGAAGCCAAAAGAATCCATTTCTGAAATGTTCGCGAGGCTGATGGAAATTACAAATGGTTTGAAGGCTCTTAGAAAGGAGTACTCAAACCGAGATCTTGTAAGGAAGGTATTGAGATCTCTATCACCATAGTGGCACACAAAGGCCGCAGTAATTGAAGATTCAAAAGATCTCGGCACCCTGGCTTTGGACGAATTAGTTGGCTCTCTGATGACATACGAAATCAACATCAAAAGGAGCAAGGAGGACAGCAAAAAGAAGAAGGTAGCCATAACATTGGCATTGAAGGGAAACCCACAAGAGTTTGATGAAAGCGAGGCAGGATCCATGGCCAATACTGAAGATGAGGAGCTTGTTGCTATGATCACCAGAAGAGCAAGAAAATTTGTCAAGAATACCAGAAAGTTCAGTGTTCAGTTCAGAAGAGGACCAAGAAGGCAAGGTCCTAAGAAGAATGAAAGTAGCAAGAAGGATGAAGTAATATGCTACGAATGCAAGAAACCTGATCACATGCGGGGTGAGTGCCCGGATTTAATGAAGAGATTCAAGAAAGGAAAATTCAAAAAGCCCAAAGCCATGGTCGCCACATGGAGCGGCGAGGATGAGGAAGGATCCGGAAGTGAAGATGACTTGGATGAGCTTGTTCAAAATCTGTGTTTCATGGCAGACGAGGACAACTAAAATGAGGTAGATTCTGAATCCGAATCTCTTACTTGTGAACAATGGCAAATTGCATATGAATCTTTATATGAAAAATGCAAAAAATTAAAATCTGAAAATAAACTTCTAAAAAAGAAAATGGAGCAAGATGTGCATGCTGAAGATTCTTGTGAGAGTTGCAATGCCTTGAATTCTAAAAATGAGAATCTCAAACATGAAAATGAAAGTCTTATGTCTAAAATTGAATTATTTGAAGAAGAGAGCTCATGCATGTGTGAGGATCAATCCATTTTTGTTAAAATGCATGAAGACTTGAAGAGGGAATTAGATCAAGAAAGGTTGGAGAAAATTGCATGCGATCAAACCAAAGAAACTGCTGAAAAGAAAATTGAAACCTTGATGATTGAGATAAATGAGTTGAAAATTGCTCTTGCTATCTTGAAAAAAGGGAAACAAGTAATGAACACTTGTGTGGATCCTCATGAAGAAAGTTCTCTCCCTACCTTTGAAAATAGAAAAACATTACAATCAAAAGAATACAAGACTCCTTGGGTTTCAAGAAGCTTATTTTCCTCCACATCCAACACACATATGCATAACTCATTTATGAATGTGAACAGGAGGAGAAACTATAATAACATGATCACTACATGTTTTTATTGTGGATGATTTGGCCATGATATGCATGAATGTAGAACCATGAGATTTGACGATGAACATTTTGTAAGAATGATGAATATGTCATATAGGCCTTTTTTATCTAACCATCGTGGACCCAAGTTTGCTTGGGTACCAAAAATCCCATAAGTATTCTTTTTGAAACTGCAGGTCTGCCTTGGAGCTCAAAAGAACAAATGGTACCTGGATAGTGGATGCTCAAGACATATGACGGGAAACAAGGAAATGTTTGTAGACCTGCAAGAAAAGGATGGTGGAGTGGTAGCTTTTGGGGGAAAAGACAAAGGAAAAGTTGTCGGAGAAGGTAAGATAGGTAAGAATCAAACTCAAGTCATTGAAAATGTTTTGCTTGTAAAAGGCTTGCATAAGAATCTCCTGAGCATAAGTCAACTCTGTGACAAAGGTTGCAATGTGTCTTTTGATTCTACTCACTGCACTGTGATAGATAGAAACTCTCATGAAATTAAGTTCATAGGGTTTAGACACAACAATGTTTATATGATTGATCTTGATGATGTCTCACATGAAAATCTATGTTTAGTTGCTAAAAATACTGATGATGCATGGCTTTGGCATCGCCGTTTTGGGCATGCTAGTTTTAATGTGATGGTGAAGTTGTTCAGGAAAAATCTGGTTGTTGGCTTACCCAAGTTGAAGCTTGTCAATGAAGGAATTTGTGGGGCATGCAGTAGGGGCAAACAGACAAGAACATCATTTAAATGTAAGAGTGATGTAAAAACTTCTAGGCCCCTTGAATTGATCCATATTGATCTATTTGGACCAAGCAGAACACACAGCTTGGGTGGTAAGCTATATGGGTTTGTGATTGTGGATGATTTTTTGAGACATAGCTGGGTGTATTTTATCTCTAACAAAAGTGATGCTTTGATGGAGTTTGAGGTATTTTGCAAGATGGTTTAGAATGAAAAAGGATGGTGCATCAAGACCGTGTAGAGTGATCATGGTAGGGAATTTGATAACCATGAGTTCAACAATTTTTGCAGGGCTCAAGGCTACATACACAACTTCTCCGCACCAAGGACCCCCGAGCAAAATGGGGTCGTTGAGAGGAAGAACAGAATGCTAGTTGAAATGGCCAGAACTATACTAAATGAAAATAACCTGCCAAGGTATTTCTGGGCTGAAGCCGTGAACACTGCATGCTACATAATAAACCGAGCCATGGTAAGGCCATTGTTCAAGAAAACACCTTATGAGCTATATTGAGGTAAGAAACCGAATATTTCTTACTTCAGACCTTTTGGCTCTATTTGTTACATCCATAATAACAGCAAGGTGGATTTGGCAAAGTTTGACCCTAAGAGTGACAAGGGGATATTTCTCGGATACTCCCTTAGCTCAAGAGCCTATCGAGTGTATAACTTGAGAACTCTTGTAGTTGAGGAAAGTCCCCATATTATTGTTGATGAATCATCATCCAAAGACACTAATGAAAAGTTTGTCTTGCAGGAAGAAGAATCAGAAGATGATGATAGCAAAGAGTTGTCAAAGAAAGTCAATAAACCATGTGGTGAAGAACAACAAAATGCTGATGAAAATTAGCAAACTCAAATTGAACTTCAGATACCTAGGCAATGGACTTTTGCAAAAGATCATCCGCCAGAGGTTGTCATTGACAATGTAGAAGAAGGAATAAGAATGCGTTCCTCATTCAGGGAAGTTGAAAATCTTGATTGCATTGCGTTACTCTCGCAATCTGAACCTCACTCCTTAGAAGATGTCTTGAAGGATGATTCCTGGATCATGGCTATGCAAGAAGAACTACACCAGTTCCAAAGGAACAAGGTGTGGTTCCTCGTGCCTCGTCCTAGAGACCACTCAGTGATCGGAACCAAGTGGATCTTTCGTAACAAAATAAACGATCAAGGAGTGGTAACTAGAAACAAGGCGAGGCTTGTTGCCAAAGGTTATAGTCAGGAGCTAGGCATTGACTTTGATGAGTCATTTGCTCCAATAGCAAGACTCGAGGCAGTGAGGATTCTTTTGGCATTTTCATGTTGCAATAACATTAAATTGTTTCAAATGGATGTGAAAAGTGCATTTTTAAATGGTTTTATCCAGGAGGACGTGTATGTGGAGCAACCACTGGGGTTTGAAGATACGGAGCATCCAGACTATGTGTGCAAGCTAGACAAAGCCCTTTATGGTCTCAAACAAGCACCCCGAGCATGGTATGAATGACTGAGTGATTTCCTTGTTCAAAATAGATTCAAACGAGGTAATGTTGATCAAACTCTCTTTACACTACTAAATGGTAAGGAAATTCTAATCGTTCAAGTGTATGTAGATGATATCATTTTTGGCTCCACTAAGGACACTCTAAGTAAAGACTTTGCTAAATTGATGCAAAGTGAGTTTGAAATGAGTCTTATGGGAGAGTTAACATTTTTCTTGGGATTGCAGGTGACTCCGATAGTTGATGGTCTATTCATAACCCAGAAGAAATATGCTATGGATCTGCTCAAGAAATTCAATTTGACAACAACCAAACCACAACCTACTCCCATGTCCACATCTTTGAAACTTGATCAAGATAACCAAGGCAAATCCGTCAACCAAACCCTTTTCAGGAGCATGATAGGATCCTTGTTATATTTGACTGTCAGCAGGCTCGATATTCAATATGCAGTATGTCTGTGTGCGAGGTTTCAATCGAATCCTAAAGAGTCACACATGTCGGCCGTAAAGCGAATTTTTAGATATATTACTGGTACGTGTGATTTGGGTTTGTGGTTTCCGCGTACTTCAGCTCTTGAATTAGTTGGTTATTCTGATGCTGATTACTCGAGTTACAAAATAGACCGAAAGAGCACAAGTGGGTATTGTCAGTTCCTCGGAGGTTGCTTGGTTTCATGGGCCTCCAAGAAACAAAATTCTGTGGCATTATCAACTACCGAGGCCAAATATGTGGCCGTAGGTAGCTGTGTTGCCCAAGTGCTCTGGATACAGCAACAACTGATTGATTTTGGCATCACACTAGGAAATGTGATAACACTTCTGTAATAAATTTGTCAAAGAATCCAGTGCATCATTCTCGCACAAAGCATATTGAGGTTAAGCATCACTTTCTACGTGATCATGTTAGCAAGGGGGATGTTGAAATAAAATTTGTTGACTCAAATAATCAAATTGCTGATATCTTCACAAAACCTCTCAATGAAGACAAATTAACTTCTTTTAGAAGAGAGTTAGGCATTTGTCGTCTAGATAGCCAGTGAGTGTCTTGTACTTATTCTAGTCAGTTTCATGCATTTGCATCTGCATTTCACCACTAGATTTTGGTTTATGTAATCTCCTTGGATCATGCATATGCATCATGTTTGTATTGTGGATTACACTTTGCACGCTTGTTTGGTTAATCAATATGCCTGGTGTGTATGTATATATATATATATATATATCTTATTGAAAAACCCAAACTCAGATGACCTCCCTTGATTTTCTATGACTATATACTCCTTGAGTAATAATGCATTGCTACTAGAAGTTCAAGATGAATCATGTTCGGGATATCGGTTATGGAGTTAGGCTCTATATGATTTCATTTGGCTTAAGAACTACCCCAAATTGACAATCACACAAACTATCCTCTTTACATTGATCCATTTACTCTGACAGTCATTTGGGGCTCAAGCCTTGATCATTGGAATTCCATTTTTCTACAAAATACTTCATCTTTTAATGGACACCAGGAAGGTTTCGACACAAAAAGTCGACACCCTGCCCTGTCTGGTGTTTTAAGTTTTTGGGCAGAACTGGGCGCTCAAGGTGTCGACACCCAATGTCGACACCTACCGATCGTGGTTTTCGCAAACCGGTTCACAAGGGTCTTAGACCCTTTACAAAACCACTCGAACCCCCTCCTAAACATGCCCTAGTGCCCCTCCTCTACCAGTGTCGCACACCTTTGCTCGCCAACTCCTCTTCTTGTTATTCCTTCACCCTTTCAAGCCCTACAAAGAGTGGAAATCGCTGCGGCACCCGCGCCTCCCCTTGGACGAGCATCCGTCGGCCTCCTCTTGGGCCATTTGTCCCCTAGAGTGTGGATGATCTGTGGAGAGTCCTCCCATCCGCGGTAAGGGCCTCATTGTCGCCCCCAATCATCTCCTCATCTCCTCTTTCATCTTCCTACGAGATTGGTCTCCCATGGCACCCAAACGACGTACGCAGGGCAAGGAACTCGCTGAGGAATCCGGCCGAAAGAGGGAAGCTCGGGCTAAGCGCAAAGAGCATGAAGCCATTCTGGAGAAGCCCACTCTCGCGCAATTTAAAATGATGGATCAGAAAGTTCTCCGACCTCGAGCAGTTGATTTCAATGATCTTCACCAAGGACTCCCTGAGTTGCTCCCTTTGGTAAAAAATAAACCAAACCTTCTTTCGTTTATGCCTGATCACCGGAAGATATATCATTCTCTTGTCCTTCAATACTATGGAAATGTGTTTTTCAAGAACAACAAATACATGACAATAGTGAATGGACAAATTCATGGTATCTCAGAAGAATAGTTAGCTAATGCTTTTAAGGTGCCTATTACTGGCGAACTTCATGTGGAGGCAATGTGTCACGCCCCGACGCAGAATATCGCGACCGGCAGTAGAAAACGCTAGTAAAGATAACATGCTAAGCTAAGAATTAACATAATACCATGAACAGAAATAACTCCAATTCTATTATAATAATCATCAAACGTCTTACAAATGACTCAAACATAATCAAACATAATCTCTACTCGACTCCGGAACAATAACTAACACCAGTTCTAAGACATAGCTAGATGTAAACCACTAAACAAACTCAACATATCTACTAGCTGATACACTCCAAGCTATCACTCTCGCCCATTCCCATTCATCTGTGAATCTTCACCTGAGCTGCCTGGAAAGGGGGAAACAACTATATGAGCGAAAGCTCAGTAGGTAACAACAGGCAAGTGTAAGTGATTAACCAATTAATTACATGTTAATATGAAACGGAAGGAAAAGAAATAACGATCGAATGAAACAACGTAATAACAAAAAGTGCTAAAGAATGGAATGGAATAATAATATGACAAGAATGATAAGATTACAAGAATTGCAAGTTTATGAACAATATATATAATAGGAAATTGCAGGAAATTGGCCAACAAGCAAGATTGTAACCAAGTCAAACACGATTCAAGTAAGATATAAAAGATCATTGTCATAGACATAACGCTAGTCATGCACTCGGTACAATGCCTCACCTTGTCATTACAAACTCCCATGGGCACAAGTACTTTTCGGGCGCTCTCCTCAGGACCAGACCGGGCCCCTATGGTGCGTTGGCATTGATTAATTGGATCTAAGATCCCAAGTTGTCTAGACTTTAACTAAGTTAAATGGCCAATTATAATCAAGTATAAACTTACCTCGGAATATCCCAAGGTAAAGTTGAAGAATTACAGTCCAGAATTTCTGTCCAGGAGTCCAAATTATCAAGAACCATCATGTTCTTGGATTCAAAACCATAAAACACGAGGAAAACTAGTCTCTGGAAGACATGCGGCCAATATTGGGCTGCTCAAGGCTTGTGCGATTAACACTGGGCCGCACTAACAGGAACTGGGCTGGGTTTAGCCCTCGGGAGGTCAAGGTTGAACGGCTGCTGACGGGCCACCCTTCTATATGAACGGTTAGGATAGGGCCGCACAAGGCCAGAAGGTTACAGAATCGAGGATAGGATGTATGGTCCTGACAGAGCCGCTCATTAGTTGAACGGTCCACTCAGGGCCGCTTATAAGAAGTACGGTCCATTACTGGCCGCACAATACATGAACTAACCAAGAGTTAGAATTTAGCCCAAGTGGGTTCCCGGGCTACCATAGGCGGGGTGGAACTGAACCAGAGTCCAGCCCACTGTCTACTGGTCGGCCTAGGGTCTACTGGACTGATCAAAACAGGATTTGGCCGAAGATAGATCAAGGATAATCGGCCAAGACAAATTGGCATCAGCCAGGGATGAACGGTCTCCACTGGCCCATTCATTGGTATATGCGGTCTATCAATAGCCACGCAAGTCTCTGTTAATCCAATTTGTATTAACTCAAGTAACAGCGGTTCGATTGAGTCTAAATCAAAACTAGGGGATACAATGGTTCAAGATTAAGGTTATCACAAGTATGAACCTAATAGCCATTCAATTATAAAGGATTCACAATTAAAAATTGACATTCATTGGAAAGATGAATCAAGATCAAGCTCAATTTAAATAGACCAGCAAGAATTATTTACTGTCATGAATTACAATTTATTAGGTGTGTTGCTAACATGCAATTAACCATTAATCTACTAACATAACATGTTGTAATGACAATTTAATCTACTCTGTTACAGATGTGCGGTCAGTTCTGGACCTTACATCCCCATGAACGGTCATAGACTGGCCGCACACGTCCCCTCAGATCCAAAGACCTGTTGGATATGGACGGTCGGTAGTGTGCCGCATGGAGGGATGTGCGGTCTGGAACTGGCCGCAGGAAATACATGCGGTTAGGGGTAGGCCGCACGTTCCAGGGACACGAACAGATATAGAAAACTATAAACGGTCAACATAGGGCCGCCTGTCTAGATGTGCGGTCTATCGTGTGGCCGTACATGTCCAAATAGGTCGCCGCCTCTTCGCCGTGCCCGACTCCGACGAGGTTTCTAGGGTTAAATTTAAAACACTAAATTCGCATGATATAAAGCATGGAATTTGGGGCTTTTACTACCAAAAGAAAGAGCACGAAAAACTATACAAGATGCATGAATCAATTTTATGTTTACAGCCTGAAATCACAACTTAATCGAAAAGGAACAATTATAACCCTAGATGTGACATGCTTCTACTAAAACCTAAAATTCTCGCAGGATACTTGTTAGAATTTAAGGCTTTCTATATCAATGGAAAGCTAACACGATGCTGCTTCTAACCATATATTATTTGTAGGGTTTGGCTTGCTATCACCTACCTAAATCGGATGAAGAAGGAAGGAGAAAGAAAACCAAGGACGCCGGTACACGTAGCCACTAATCGCTCGAGATCTCCCTCGGTCCAACTCCTCTGCAGCCGCCGTTGGTTCTAAACGATTCTAGGGTTAGAGAGCTTCATTTTAATAGGTCACACACCTTCTGGAGGCTTCTATGCGCGGAGTATTCATCCACGCAAGTCAGGTCGATGTGAACGCCGCCGTAAAGGTTGACTCGATCCAAACTCTGTCGAATGCATCTCCTAGGGTTAGGGTTTCGAGAGATTAAGAGAGGGTAAATGATCCTCTCATCCTGGCCTTTCATTTGCCACCGATTTGGGCTCATTTGATGGAGTATTGGGCTCGAATTTGGCGTTTCAAGGTATGGTTAACTAAGTGTTCAATTTGGGCTTAAACCACTAATTCGGCCTACTTACAGATTTTATTTGGGTTGGCCACAGCAGACAAATTTGTTAAACGTGTTATCCTCTACAAGAATATAGTTTTTATGGATTTTTATAAAATGGTCGAAATCTAGCTTATTCTATTTATTAAGAGATTATTCTAATTAATTTCTAATTAATTTCAAATAAATTTCTAATTACTTTCTAAAAGAAATCGGGGTATTACACCCTCCGCCACTTAAGGAATTTGGTCCTCCTAATTCAATGCACTTAATAAAAAGAGGGAGTGAGACAGCTCACCTAGAATAAGTCAGGGAACTGTCTCTGCATAGTATTTTCCGACTCCCACGTAGCCTCTTCAGTTCCACGCCAACTGCATTGCACTTTAACCATCGGTATGGAAAGATTCCTGAGTTGTTGTTGCTTCTGATCTAAAATCTATATCGGTCTTTCTTCATAAGTCAGATCTTCCTTCAATTCGAAGTCCATATGCTGAATAATGTGAGTGGGATCGTACACATATTTCCGTAACATAGACACATGGAAAATATTGTGCACTCCAGATAACTGAGGTGATAGTGCCAAACGGTAAGCAACCTCCACCACTCTTTCTAGAATCTCGAATGGACCAATGTATCTTGGACTCAGTTTGCCCTGAACATCAAACCTTCGAATTCCTCTCATAGGAGAGACCTTTAAAAATACATGTTCACCAACCTAAAATTCCAATGCTCTCCTCCTGGTATCAGCATAACTCTTCTGTCTCGATTGTGCTACTTGCAACCAATCTCTGATAATACGGATGTTCTTGGATGATTCAGAAATGAGATCTGGTCCAAGCCATTGCTTCTCACCTACCTCATCCCAACATAACGGGGATCGACGGCTTCTACCATACAAAGCTTCAAATGGAGCCATCTGAATGCTGGACTGGTAACTGTTGTTGTAGGTGAATTCAACCAATGTCAAATGATCACTCCAACTACCTCCAAAGTCAATCATGCAGGCTCTAAGCATATCTTCCACTATCTGGTTGGTCCTTTCAGTCTGTCCGTCTGTTTGTGGATGGAAAGCAATACTGAAATTCAGACGAGTTCCCAAGGATTCTTGCAATCCTTTCCAAAAATGAGAAGTGAATCTGGGGTGTCTATCAGACACAATGCTGACTGGTATACCATGTAGTCTTACCACTTCCTTCATATACAAAGCAGCCAAAACATCAACTGTCCATTTAGACTTAATGGATAAGAAATGAGCCGATTTTGTAAATCTGTCGACAATCACCCATATTGCATCAAATCCACTACGAGTCCTAGGTAGACCCATAATGAAATCCATGCCAATGCTCTCCCACTTCCATTGGGGTATATCAAGGGGTTTCAATTTCCCTACTGGTCTGAAATGCTCCTCCTTGACTTGCTGACAAACCAAACATCTACTTACGAAGTCTGCCACTTCCCTTTTCATATTCGGCCACCAAAAAGATCTTTTCAAATCCTTGAATATTTTAGTACCTCCAGGATGAATGGTGTATCTGTATCTATGAGCTTCCTCGAGGATCTTACTCTTGATCTCAGCTATATCAGGTACACAAGTTCTTCCTTGAAATAACAATCTTCCATCATCAGCCATCATGAAGTCAGGTCTGTTACTCAAGCTTCCCTTGATTTCTACCAACTCTGGGTCATCATCTTGCAGAGACTTGATTTCCATCAATAATTCGAGCTTAAGTTGAATCTAAGAAATCATAACCCGATCCTTGTCAACATTAAGATGCAAACTAGCTAATTGCTCTAACAATTTCCATTCTTGTAACATCAGGCTTGACAACTTGGCTATAGGCTTGTGGCTTAAGGCATCTACCACAACATTACCTTTTCCAGGATGATACTCAATGGAGAAATCGAAATCCTTGAAATACTCCAGCCATCTTCACTGCCTCATATTAAGTTCCTTCTGAGAAAACAAGTATTACAAACTCTTATGATCTAAAAACACCGTGAATGCTTCACCATACAAGTAGTGCCTCCATATCTTCAAGGCGAACACCACTGCTGCTAGCTCCAAATCATGAGCAGGATAATTCTCTTCATGCTTCCTCAACTGCCTAGAAGAATAGGCTATCACTTTCCCGTGCTGCATGAGTACACACCCTAAACCAATACCTGAAGCATCGGTGTATACAGCAGAACCTCCTTCACCAGAAGGTAAAGCCAAAACAGATGCAGTAGTCAAACATTCCTTCAAGGTCTAAAAGCTTCGCTTGCAATCTTCTGATCAATCCAATTTGATCTCCTTGCGGGTTAATCTTGACAGATGTACCGCAATCTTGGAGAAATCTTGAATAAACCTTCGGTAGTAACCTGCTAGGCCTAGGAAACTTCTCACTTCAGTTACATTAGTAGGCTTAGCCCAATTCTTTACTGCCTCTACCTTCGAATGATCAACAGAAATACCTTCTTTTGTGATGATATGCCCTAGAAAGGACACCTCTCGTAGCTAGAAATCACACTTACTAAACTTGGCATAAAACTGATGATATCTCAATAGTTGCAATGCCATCCTCAAATGTTCAGCATGCTCCTCCCCACTTTTATAATAAATCAAGATATCATCAATGAACACTACGACCCATTGATCAAGATAGGGCCGAAACACATCATTCATCAGCTGCATGAAAGCTGCAAGTGCATTCGTTAGCCCAAAAGGCATTACTACAAATTTGAAATGCCCATACCTACTGCGGAAGGCTGTTTTATAGATATCCTCCTCCTTAATTCGTAACTGATGATATCCAGATCGAAGGTCGATCTTACAAAAATATTGAGCTCCTGCTATCTGATCAAATAACTCATCTGTTGTGCCCATGTGATCATTTGAGTCTTCCTGTTATTTGGGTCATTCGACATCATCTTGTGGTCATTTGAGTTATTGGATATTCTTGGTTTTGATAATAGCTAAACACTATAAGTCATTATTGTTTTCCACTCTCATATGACTGACATACGTGATGTTTTATTCATGACATATATGCCAATAACTGGACAAGGAATTGAGTAGAAATGGCAAAAGTGAAAGCTCAATGATTGCGGCCTCGCACGCGGATCGACCGACATGGTCAGGTCGAGAGGATTGACCTACCCGGTCAGGTCGCGGGGGTCAAGGGGGCAACGCCCCTTGCGGGGGTTTCTGGGGGTGGAGCCCCCGGAACAAAATTTTGATTAAAGCCTCAGTAATAAAACTTCAAGACAGTCAAGGTTGATGCCACAAATGAGAACGAACTGCTAAAGGACTCAAGCGACTAAGCTAAAGGGGTTAACGGACTGAACAGGGAAGACCCGGGGTCTGCCCAGCTGGCAGTCGACCGCTAGCACAGGGGCGGTCGACCGCCCCAGCCAGCAGCTCCCAGTCTGCACGAGTCTCAGTGGCGGTCGAACGCCAGCCCAGTAGCGGTCGACCAAAAATTCCAGGGACCATCCGTCTACAGCGTTTCTCAGTAGCGGTCGACCGCCAACTTCTGCAGGTCGACCGCCAGCCCTGAGCCTTCAATGTTGACTTTGTTTTCCACTTCGAGAAGAGCCCCTTTCCTTGTATTTGTTTAACCCCAAAGTCACCCAATCCCCCATGGATTGTCGATCTAGTCTGAAGGATGTCCAAGGACCATTCAAAGTCTATAAAACCAACACAAGGATGGTTAGAAACCCTAATGCTTCAAGGGGATTCAAGGGAGGCTACGAGGGTGTGTTCAAAGGAGAGGAGTCCGAGTACTATAGCTATGAACAGTACTACGGGAAGAAGCTTCTTCATCCGCAACTGATTCAAGCTTCTTCAAGAGGAGATCAAGCCCAAGCCAAGAGAAGATAAAGCTGCATCCTTCATCTTCTTCATCATCTCAAGGGTGATCTAAACTGCATCAAACTCTTCATCAACTCAAGGAGATCAAAAGGAAGATCAAAGCTACATCCATAGTTGTAGCGACCCGAGAATCCGATTACCGAGAAGGCCCGATAACCCGAGACTCGAACCGCCGCCCACGAGCCGGGAGGGCTCGGAAGGGCTAAAAGGAGTGTGGAGGCACAAAGAAATAGGAAATAAAGTAGGACAATCAACAGAAATAAATAAACAACTACAGCTACAACAGAGTCCAGTCAAAAAGAAAGTACAGTCTAAAGCAGTAAAACGTACCACATGCCGAGTGAACACTCAGCCTGGTGAGCTGGCAACTGAGAACCTCCGCACCGCACCCTCGGACCTCGAGGAAGAATCGCCACACCTGAAAAGTAGGGAATGAGTCTCCAAAACAGAGACTCAGCAGGGATCCCGCGGAACCCCAACTGGAAACAACGGCGGTAGCGGAAAGGAAGGCTACAAGAGAACCCGCAACAGTAGGAACAGTAAACCCGGTGGCCGGTCGAAACTCGGCACTACCACTAATCCTACTGTACCGGAAACACACCCCGAACTCATGGTCAGGGGCTACCAAACTACACTAGTACCGCATACCGAAGTAAAAACCCACGGCAACAATGCAATAGAGGCCTGCCTCCCAGAACACGGCCAACCTGGACACGCTATCCAAAGTGTAACCCTAACACCTGTTACGGGTCCCGCATGACAAGACGCAACCTTGGTAAGGCCACTAGCACTAGTCTCCCGGCGCGAAAACCAACACACGCGCCACAGCGAAACAACCGAAAACTCAACGGTCGACACGACCAAAAACCCAAAGGTCAAAGTCACGAAACTGACAGTCTGACACTCCCTACTCGACAGGAGTACCTCCCACTAGAAGCAGAGCCGGTAGCGTCCCCTGACATCTTACACCGCACCGTAGGTGAACTGCCTGATGTGGTAGCGCCTACCAAAGGCACAGACACTGTACAAGTACCACTAACAAGTAACTAGCTGGGGTCACGCTCGTCAGCGTGGGTCCAACCACCCCCAACCACGTGTGCACACACAGACCGTGCGTCCCTGATCTGGTCCTCCGACCGGTTTTCCCCTCAGCCAGACTCTGGCTGGTAGACGCGGGGCCCGACGGTACCCGGTCCACAAACCGTCTCTAAGGGTCGGCCCGTACACCACTCCTTGGTGAGACCAGCACCGCGTACTGGTGGGCTACGACTAGTGGAGGGTCACGGCAGTAGTAGACTCTCAAGTCAACGGAAAACAACGTCCAAACTCGATGAAGTACGGGGACCATCCCACGTACCAGCACCGTCGCACGGTGACCACGGTCGGAGAAGAAATGAGACTCACAGTCCACGAGCCGCACACCCGGCCACGCAGAAACGTGAAAACACGGTTCCCAAGGTAGCTCACGGGCCACCAAACCCAATCCCATTCTGATGAGGACATCACCAGCTTTCCCCTTTGTTCGAGGATCCAGATGCTCGCCAGCTATGCTACATCTTGTCCGCCACTATATTTCGAGTCATATGATGTAATTTTCATTTTCTTATCATGTACTTTTCCTTTTATTTGAGTCCAATACCTAGGTTAGGTAGCTATTTACCTAAGTCTAGAGTCATTATGTTGGTTAGTGGGCCCAATTATATGGGCTAGGCCCAGGGGCGCCCCCTTCCCCTTGGTTAAGTATTGTAGTCCAAAAGTCAGGGACTTATGTTAAAATGTGGGATTCCTATAAATAGGACCCCAATCCCTCATTTGGAGGCTAATGAAGTATTGATAAAATTGCCACAAGAATTTATGCCTCTCTCTCTAGCTCTCTCTCTCTATTTCTCTCTCTCTCTCTCTAAAGGGGGCGAACCCCATTCTTTCTCCTCCCCACCCCCAAATTTGAAATTCACTCTCTCTCCTCCCTATTCACCTCTAATTAAGACCCCTCCCCCTTCCCCATACCTCCCATTTAAGTCCCCTCCAACCCCTAGGTGGAATCCCCTTCTCCTAGGCACCTCTCCCTCCTCCCAAGCAACCTTTCCCCTTCCCCATACAACCTTTCATTTTCCCAAGGGAGAATCCCTTCTCCCAAGCACCCCTTCCCCTCCCCAAGACAACCCTTCTCATTCCCTAGGCCCCCATTAACCCCTCCATTAACCCACCATTCAAAACAAAGGAGAGATCTCTCCTCCCTCTCTCCTTCCCAACCCAAATTCGCATCTCCCCCTCCCTCCACTTGCTAGACCACCTCCCAGCCCCCTTTCTGCCCTTCCCACACCTTGAATCACCCCCTAACAGACTCCCTCATAGTCAGGTGTCACCCCCACACCCATCCACCCCATTTCCCACCCCATCTACTCTGTCTCCCATCACCTTTCATCACCCTATCCATCTCAGTTCACAGGCAGCAGTGGAGCCCGACTTGCAAAGACTACCTCGGTGCTGTCCGATGTCATCTTGAGGTGCACCATACATTGCCAGAAAGGTCTTCCAGTTTTCTTCGCAGGCGAGGTAGAATCGTCTCGTTCCGACTTCACTACAGATTGTGGTGCCCATTCTCGTCCGACTGCGCAACCAGGACCAGAACTTGGACCAGAGCTGCAGTGAAGAAGCTACCACGGCCACACCCCTCAACTTATGAAGGCGCCACTTGGCCGAGAGCTGATACCACAAGGCATCTACCATCACCAACAAGCGGCCACCCTTTCGGCATCAGGAAGAGCCTTTTCCAATTTTTCTCTCCCGGGCGCGCAGAACAGATCGTTCAGGTCCTACCCTGACCCCTCCTCACTCAATGGACTCCTCCTCGCCACCCCGACATCTTCTGGTGCTCTGCTTGGTTGCTGCTCAAAGAAGACTTGTCCACGGTCGTCCATGACTTGGTCTCGCATCAATCGGACTTCAGGAGCGGTCGTGGTGACTACATCCATCTGCTGCTGCACCCTGGGAACAGTATGAATCTGAGCGCAGGGGCCCTGTTCCAGAGCCTGCCCCAGCCGGTGACAACTTCAGGACTACCCACAAATATTCACAAACATGCCTGGATCCGTCAGCGTCGTTTCAGTGCCAGTCTCGTCAAATTCTGAGTTCGGAGGAGTGCACTGAGACGACTACACCGACCCCCTGTTCTGCGGTCCCAGACCTAGGCAGATTCGGCGGGGTGCTTCATCGGCGCTAATCAAGCATAACTCCTTTCCCCGCCTGGCCGGCTTAGCGCCCCTCCCTGCGTGGAGGTAGTGTTTGGTTTGTAACCTCATTTCCCCACCCCTAGTCACCCCCTCTGTGAGGGCGTAGTGATTGTACTAGCAGGTAAGCGGCCGAAGCGTCATCAACGCGGCGTGCGGGTAGCCCACGCTTCCCCGCTCGCCCTCGTCTCCGGCCGGGATCGGCGTCCTCATGCCGATCAGGTGAGCTTCTGGCCACTTCCTCTACTGGTTTTACTTTTGCTTGTCTTAGTATTGTTTCTAGTTGACCGTCGGCGGTGAGGTGAGCGCCTGATCTCAAACACCATTGAATTGTGTGAACACCGCGGAGTGAGTTGAGAGTGTGACACTACAACCCACGCCCTCGGCTTGCTGGCCGCCCTTGAAATTGGGCATCCCTGGCCCATTGGGGACCATCCCTAGCTGTCCATACCCTTGGAACTTTGAGGTCCAACCTCGGACCCTCCCCATCATCGCCGGTCCGCCTACGGACCCGGGTGTGTGCGACGCGGGTGAACCAGCTTGAGTGGGTCCGCCGTTCGGTTCGGTTGCTTGCAATTCTAGGTCCGAGGGGTCGTGTCTCATCAAATTGGTATCAGAGCATCATCATCCTTAGGCGTGTCGCATCAATTGGTATCAGAGTAAGTTTTAGACTTGTCTCTACGCTCTGCTTTGGTACGGGATTAAATATATCCCGGTTAAAGTTTAATGGTTTTATTAGTTCCTCACTTATACTTTTTTACTTTGGTATGAGATTGGGTTAAATTATCCCATCTGTGGAGGTGGGATAATTTAACATGACTTAAGTCAATTTAACAAACTTTTAAGTAGATTATCTAAAAAACTCCCGCCAAATCAAAGAGGACTAAGTTACATCAAAAAGTAACTTATTCCTATGTTAAACCCCAAACAAAGCGGTGCTACGAGTCTAGTCCTAGGGCATTATCAATTGAGTCTCCCTTGCATCATGTTTTCCATCACTCCATTGCATGACCACCCTAGGGAGATGCCCCAAATATCCATGGACCGATTTTACACTTTCACTAACAAGATTCATAACTATCTTGATACCCTCACCACCCGACTTGACCGGCTCGAAACAAAAAGGAACCACGACCCTAAAGCTTGGTCACCTCGGGATGAATTTGGATGGGAAACCAAAGGACCCAGATACCCATGGGAAGAGATGAGGATTGAGATTAAGAAGATCTTCACTCCCCCTTTCCCTCCTAGTCAACCCAAGACCTCCCTTAGGGCCCAAACTCCACCACCCCAAATAATTCCAACCCCGATCACCACCACCATTCAAACCAAATTGGCCACCACCCAACCCACAAATCCTCCTCCCACCCCTTTCGAAAAGGAACTTAAGGAGGTGACCGAAATCTATGAGGCTCCCCTAGATTGGGAAGAAGAATATGAAGCCCAATTGGGTCAAGAGGACTCATTCCTTCCCAAAGAAAACACATTGAGCCAAATTGGGTGCACCCTCACCTATGAGTTACAAGATGCCCAACCTAGGCCTCCACTACTACCCCTCCCCATTCTATCCCAAGTCCCCCATTACCCACCACCCAAAGAGCACCACATGCCAATCATCATCACCCCACCCACAAAGGACCTACTCACCTCTTTGGTAGAGGAAACCATGATCCCCACACCCGACCCCCTAGTAGGGAACACCACAAAACCACTCCCAATCTTGGAGGAAAGTCATGGCCAAAAAGAGTAAGAAACTTCACCTTTCATGCCACCCCCAATTTGGAGTGAACTGATCATAAGTGGGCCTTTGGTTAGATGGCTTGTGGAAAACCGGGCTCACCCTATCCTGCCCCTTGCCTACCCTTCCATGGAACAACACCTCCCCATAGTACCCTTATCCACCTATCACACCACAATCCAATCATCCTATCAAGTGGAAACATTAGGGGATCTACTTAAGGGTATAGCTTGGCAAATGGAACTAACTGGCATGTTGACTACAGTAGCCGACCGACCTAGGAGCCTTGACCTCCTACACCTATGTGTCAGATCCATCTCCTCCATTTACACTATGGGTTGCTACACTAGCGACCTTCTTTACTCCTCCCTACACCCGACGAGCCCGTTGCTATCCATAAACTAGAGTTGCTTGTCTCGGGTAGAACATCTAGTCCTCTATTCATGGCCGACCATCCCACCAAAAACTTTGGTCTAATCACTTTACTAGAGGAGGAGAGTCCGCCATCAAATGGTTGTGAGGACCATGAGGACCTAGAGTTCCTCTCTTTAGGTGACCCTTACCATGACCCCTTCAATACCCTCCTATACCCCCCCACCTTACTCACCACCAACCTTTTCCTACCCCAACCGACCTTATTGGACCAAGCCCACTCCATTTTCCTAGACCCCTTTGACCCCTATGAGTGGAAACTCTCACACTAAGCCATATACATAAGAGAAACCATTTGGATGTGAATGCATGTGCCACGACATTTTGCATCATTTGGTAGGGCTAGTAAGCCCAGTCATCTCATACATGTCACGCACACTTTAGGCCCAATGCATGACTGGCTCACATTTGGATGTGCTGGTCCTCCCTCATTCATCATTGATCATATGCATGTTAGGAGCATCTACGGGTGTCCAGGTCCCCCGGCATTCATCACCACTTTGTGTGATAGGTTCTCCTACAGATACCATGGCCCTCCCACCATTGTTATGAAGCCCATGCATGATAGGACCACTAGTGGTTGCCCCGGTCCACCTAAGTTCATCAAGGTCCACATGGCATCACAGCATGATAGGTCAATTTACGGTTACCCCGGTCCACCTTTACACACCAAGCTCTTCACACCCACACCGCATCATAGTGCATGGCATACGCATACACGCAAGCAATTCGCAATAAGCGGTGATGTTCACAAAGAGCGGATAAGAGCTCGTGAGCGCCACTTGGAATTTCAAGTAGGCGATTTGGTGATGATGGCATCGGAGTGGCTCTACCTTAGGGTCACCTCCCATTCGAGGGCACGAGGACTTAGACCTTTCCCTGTTCCTAATGGCTTTGGCAACACAGCTTGTGGATTGAATTTACCAATGGGTTATGGGATATACCCCACTTCTCACGTGGCAGACCCGGCACCCTATATGGGCACCGCGGTGGATCCTAGTGAGTGCTTTGAGCCTATACCTTCCTTTAAGAGGGACACCCCGGAGAGCCACCACAAAATAGCCTTGAGAGCCCGACGTGTGCACAAAGGGGCAATACTATGCAAGCAGGGTTCCATCGCCAGCAAGAGGGTGTGCCCCAGCCACCTTGAGAGGATGAAGGACCGTCCCTTGGTCGCAGATGCGGGTTGAGTTTGGAGGTTGAGGGTCGCCCTGAGCTGCTTTGGAGGACCTCCCCCCCGGTGGGCCCATACTCGACGGAGTCGAGTTCTCCGCACCCCAGGGGTATGATGAGGACATCACCAGCTTTCCCCTTTGTTCGAGGATCCAGATGCTCGCCAGCTATGCTACATCTTGTCCGCCACTATATTTCGGGTCATATGATGTAATTTTCATTTTCTTATCATGTACTTTTCCTTTTATTTGAGTCCAATACCGGTGAGGTAGCTATTTACCTAGGTCTAGAGTCATTATGTTGGTTAATGGGCCCAATTATATGGGCTAGGCCCAGGGGTGCCCCCTTCCCCTTGGTTAAGTGTTAGTAGTCCAAAAGTCAGGGACTTATGTGAAAATGTGGGATTCCTATAAATAGGACCTCAATCCCTCATTTGGAGGCTAATGAAGTATTGATAAAATTGCCACAAGAATTTGTGCCTCTCTCTCTAGCTCTCTCTCTATTTCTCTCTCTCTCTCTCTAAAGGGGGCGAACCCCATTCTCTCTCCTCCCCACCCCCAAATTCGAAATTCACTCTCTCTCCTCCCTATTCACCTCTAATTAAGACCCCTCCCCCTTCCCCATACCTCCCATTTAAGTCCCCTCCAACCCCTAGGTGGAATCCCCTTCTCCTAGGCACCTCTCCCTCCTCCCAAGCAACCTTTCCCCTTCCCCATACAACCTTTCATTTTCCCAAGGGAGAATCCCTTCTCCCAAGCACCCCTTCCCATCCCCAAGGCAACCCTTCCCATTCCTTAGGCCCCCATTAACCCCTCCATTAACCCACCATTCAAAACAAAGGAGAGATCACTCCTCCCTCTCTCCTTCCCAACCCAAATTTGCATCTCCCCCTCCCTCCACTTGCTAGACCACCTCCCAGCCCCCTTTCTGCCCTTCCCACACCTTGAATCACCACCTAACAGACCCCCACATAGTCAGGTGTCACCCCCACACCCATCCACCCCATTTCCCACCCTATCTACTCCGTCTCCCATCACCTTTCATCACCCTATCCATCTCAGTTCGCAGGCAGTAGTGGAGCCCGACTTGCAGAGACTGCCTCGGTGCTTTCCGATGTCATCTTGAGGTGCACCATACATCGCCGGAAAGGTCTTCCAGTCTTCTCCGCAGGCGAGGTGGAATCGTCTCGTTCCGACTTCACTACAGATCGTGGTGTCCATTCTCGTCCGACTGCGCAACCGGGATCAGAACCTGGACCAGAGCTGCAGTGCAAAAGCTACCACAGCCACACCCCTCAACTTCTGAATGCGCCACTTGGCAGAGATCTGATACCATAAGGAATCTACCATCACCAACAAGCGGCTTCCCTTTCGGCATCAGGAAGATCCTTTTCCAATTTTTCTCTCCCGGGCGCGCAGAACAGATCGTTCAGGTCCTGCCCTGACCCCCCCTCACTCAACGGAATCCTCCTCTCCACCCCGACATCGTCTGGTTCTCTGCTTGGTTTCTGCTCGAAGAACACTCGTCCACGGCCGTCCTCGACTTGGTCTCGCATCAATCGGACTTCAGGAGCGGTCGTGGTGACTACATCCATCTGCTTCTGCACCCTAGGAACAGTACGAATCTGAGCACAGGGGCCCTGTTCCAGAGCCTGCCCCAGCCGGTGACGACTTCAGGACTGCCCAAAAAAATTCACAGACATGCGTGGATCCATCAGCATCGTTTTAGTGCCAGTCTCGTCAAATTCTGAGTTGGGAGGAGTGCACAGCGATGACTACACCGACCCCCTATGCTGCTGTCCCAGACTTGGGCAGATTCGGCGGGGTGCTTCATCGGCGCTAATCAAGCATAACTCCTTTCCCCGCCTGGCCGGCTTAGCGCCCCTCCCTGCATGGAGGTAGTGTTTGATTTGTAACCTCATTTCCCCACCCCTAGTCCACCCCCTCTGTGAGGGCGTAGTGATTGTACTAGCAGGTAAGCGGCCGAAGCGTCATCGACGCGGCGTGCGGGTAGCCCACGCTTCCCCGCTCGCCCTCGTCTCCGGCCGGGATCGGCGTCCTCATGCCGATCAGGTGAGCTTCTGGCCACTTCCTCTACTGGTTTTACTTTTGCTTGTCTTAGTATTGTTTCTAGTTGACCGTCGGCGGTGAGGTGAGCGCCTGATCTCAAACGCCATTGAATTGTGTGAACACCGCGGAGTGAGTTGAGAGTGTGACACTACAACCCACGCCCTCGGCTTGCTGGCCGCCCTTGAAATTGGGCATCCCTGGCCCATTGGGGACCATCCCTAGCTGGCCATACCCTTGGAACCTTGAGGTCCAACCTCGGACCCTCCCCATCATCGCCGGTCCGCCTACGGACCCGGGTGTGCGCGACGCTGGTGAACCCGGTTGAGTGGGTCCGCCGTTCGGTTCGGTTGCTTGCAATTCTAGGTCCGAGGGGTCATGTCTCATCAAATTGGTATCAGAGCATCATCATCCTTAGGCGTGTCGCATCACATTCTCAGGTAAAAGTGGGAACCCTCCAGCTCTAGGCTAGACAACTAGACTCGCGGTCCAAGGCCACACACACATGGCCCACTCAGAAGCCACCTTCCAGAGAAGCAACGACCCGCTGGAAAAACCTCACCGCACTCACACCGATGCACGGTGACTCGATCTAGCAAGAACACGGAAGCCCGGAACACCTGGGGTCACCCGGACCCGCCAAGCCCACGGGCATGCTTATCGAGGTAACCTGGTTCCTCCAGACACCCAAAGACACGGTCACGGAACTCCACGGGGTGTCCGGGACACTCACGAGACAAAAGTCGACCACTGGGTCACAACCGGGTCGACCGGTGGTCCACACATAGCGAAACGATCGCGGAGGACACGAAAACTCACCTCGGCGCAACCCAGAGCCTGACGGTCTAGCCTTGGGCCGTCACAGTATGTAACGGTCCAAGCCCCGACCGTCACAGCCCTCTAACGGTCCAACATAGGAGCGTTACGTGAAAGAAGCAAAACTGGCTGTGACGCGCCCACCCTGGGGCGTCACAGCCTCTAACGGACCGAGCCTGCCGCGTTAGAAGACATGTTGTGATGCACACCCCTCGGGGCGTCACAACCCCTAACGAACCTGCCCAAGAGCGTTAGAAGAGGGGATATGTCAACTCTGACGCACCCCAGTAAGGGCGTCACAAAGCTCTGACGGACCAAGCCTGGTGCGTCAGAGGCTCATGACCCCAACGGTCCAAAACCTCCGAGACGAACGTAACGGTCGGACCCAGGCACGTTACAGAGCTGTGGCGGTCTATCGCGAGACCGCCACACACCCAGACCCTAGTTGGCTAAACGGGTCACACCCTTCGGAGCACGAAACGGCGGGAAACAGCCCAAAAATCTGATCCATGCCCCGATCACCCCCGGGTGATGGGGAAACAAAGGGAAATCCATCCCCAAGCCCCTAGGCATGCATCTAAACCCCTGGATCGGCCAAAAACGTAATGAAATGGGAGATCGGCCCACGAGCCCTAAAACATGGATTTTTCCCAAAAACACCCCAAACGCCCCGCTCGGCTCACCACGGCCTACAACACTCGCGGGAAATGAAGTACGCGAGTTGAGGGTCCATCTCCCTACCTCCACTGAAGAAACAACGCGCCGTGGACGCTGATCCACGAAGAAAATGCCGTTGAAGCCTCGCCGTTCCACAAACCCACGGCCGAGCTTCACCACGCCTCCACCGCCTCGATCCTCATCCCTCCTCGCCCGTTCCTCACCCGCGCCGTCCCCACCTCACCCATGCTCCACCCCGTCGGCCGCCGGAGAGAGAGGGAGAGAGGAGAGAGCGTGAGAAGGGAGAGGGAGTGAAGAGAGAAATGAGAGGGGAGAGAGAGAAAAAGGAGGTTAATATATGGAAAAATCCGAAATTCTGGAAAATACCAAAAAATAGAAAATCACGTTTCCAGGATCCTCGGAGGACACCGATCACACGGTACCACTCGTGCCCAAGTGAACGACCCGGTTCACCAGCAACGAGGTTCCAAAGGAATTACCGAAACACACACCGAGAATCGAAAAACACACACGGAAAAGCCGCGGAACGCTTCCGGGCGTCCGAAACAACTCCGGATCGCGCCGATCCGAACACGAAAGATGTCCGAAATGAAATTTCAGACACAACGGAGTCAGACACTCTGAGAAACCAGAATCGAGACCCACGAACAAGGATCCAAAAAATCCGGGGCATTACAGCCCTCCCCCCTTAATGGAATTTCATCCTCGAAATTCAGGACCTAGCACTTAATAAAAAGAGGGAGTGAGACAGCTCACCTAAAATAAGTCAGGGTACTATCTCCGCATAGTATTTTCTGACTCCCATGTAGCCTCTTCAGTTCCACGCCGACTCCATTGCACTTTAACTATCGGTATGGAACGATTCCTGAGTTGTTGTTGCTTCCGATCCAAAATCTTGATCGGTCTTTCTTCATAAGTCAGATCTTCCCTCAATTCGAAGTCCATATGCTGAATAATGTGAGTGGGATCGTACACATATTTCCGAAACATAGACACATGGAAAATATTGTGCACTCCAGATAACTGAGGTGGTAGTGCCAAACGGTAAGCAACCTCCCCCACTCTTTCCAGAATCTCGAATGGACCAATGTATCTTGGACTCGGTTTGCCCTGAACATCAAACCTTCGAATTCCTCTCATAGGAGAGACCTTTAAAAACACATGTTCACCAACCTGAATTTCCAATGCTCTCCTCCTGGTATCAGCATAACTCTTCTGTCTCGATTGTGCTACTTGCAACCGATCTCTGATAATACAGATGTTCTTGGACGATTCAGAAATGAGATCTGGTCTAAGCCATTGCTTCTCACCTACTTCATCCCAACATAACGGGGATCGACGGCTTCTACCATACAAAGTTTCAAATAGAGCCATCTGAATGCTGGACTGGTAACTGTTGTTGTAGGCAAATTCAACCAATGCCAAATGATCACTCCAACTACCTCCAAAGTCAATCATGCAGGCTCTAAGCATATCTTCCACTATCTGGTTGGTCCTTTCAGTCTGTCTGTCTGTTTGTGGATGGAAAGTAGTACTGAAATTCAGACGAGTTCCCAAGGATTCTTGCAATCCTTTTCAAAAATGAGAAGTGAATCTGGGGTCTCTATCAGACACAATGCTGACTGGTATACCATGTAGTCTTACCACTTCCTTCATATACAAAGCAGCTAAAACATCAACTGTCCATTTAGACTTAATGGATAAGAAATGAGCCGATTTTGTCAATCTGTCGACAATTACCCATATTACATCAAATCCACTACGAGTCCTAGATAGACCCATAATGAAATCCATGCCAATGCTCTCCCACTTCCATTGGGGTATATCAAGGGGTTTCAATTTCCCTACTGGTCTAAAATGCTCCGTCTTGACTTGCTGACAAACCAAGCATCTACTTACGAAGTCTGCCACTTCCCTTTTCATATTCGGCCACCAAAAAGATCTTTTCAAATCCTTGAATATTTTAGTACCTCCAGGATGAATGGTGTATCTGTATCTATGAGCTTCCTCGAGGATCTTACACTTTATCTCAGCTATATCAGGTACACAAGTTCTTCCTTGAAATAACAATCTTCCATCATTAGCCATCATGAAGTCAGGTCTGTTACTCAAGTTTCCCTTGATCTCTACCAACTCTGGGTCATCATCTTGCAGAGACTTGATTTCCATCAATAATTCGGGCTTAAGTTGAATCTAAGAAATCATAACCAGATCCTTGTCAACATTAAGATCCAAACTAGCTAATTGCTCCAACAATTTCCATTCTTGTAACATGAGACTTGACAACTTGGCTATAGGCTTGTGGCTTAAGGCATCTACCACAACACTACCTTTTCCAGGATGATACTCAATGGAGAAATTGAAATCCTTCAAATACTCCAGCCATCTTCACTGCCTCATATTAAGTTCCTTCTGAGAAAACAAGTATTTCAAACTCTTATGATCAGAAAACACCGTGAATGCTTCACCATACAAGTAGTGCCTCCATATCTTCAAGGCGAACACCACTGCTGCTAGCTCCAAATCATGAACATGATAATTCTCTTCATGCTTCCTCAACTGCCTAGAAGAATAGGCTATCACTTTCCCGTGCTGCATGAGTACACACCCTAAACCAATACCTGAAGCATCGGTGTATACAACAGAACCTCCTTCACCAGAAGGTAAAGCCAAAACAGATGCAGTAGTCAAACATTCCTTCAAGGTCTGAAAGCTTCGCTTGTAATCTTCTGATCAATCCAATTTGATCTCCTTGCGGGTTAATCTTGTCAGAGGTACCGCAATCTTGGAGAAATCTTGAATAAACCTTCGGTAGTAACCTGCTAGGCCTAGGAAACTTCTCACTTCAGTTACATTAGTAGGCTTAGCCCAATTCTTTACTGCCTCTACCTTCGAATGATCAACAGAAATACCTTCTTTTGTGATGATATGCCCTAGAAAGGACACCTCTCGCAGCAAGAAATCACACTTACTAAACTTGGCATATAACTGATGATATCTCAATAGTTGCAATGCCATCCTTAAATGTTCAGCATGCTCCTCCCCACTTTTAGAATAAACCAAGATATCATCAATGAACACTACGACCCATTGATCAAGATAGGGCCGAAACACATCATTCATCAGCTGCATGAAAGCTGCAAGTGCATTCGTTAACCCAAAAGGCATTACTAAAAATTTGAAATGCCCATACCTACTGCGGAAGGTTGTTTTATAGATATCCTCCTCCTTAATTCGTAACTGATGATATCCAGATCGAAGGTCGATCTTACAAAAATATTAAGCTCCTGCTATCTGATCAAATAACTCATCTGTTGTGCCCATGTGATCATTTGAGTCTTCCTGTGATTTGGGTCATTCGACATCATCTTGTGGTCATTTGAGTTATTGGATATTCTTGGTTTTGATAATAGCTAAACACTATAAGTCATTATTATTTTCCACTCTCATATGACCGACATACGTGATGTTTTGTTTGTGACAGATATGCCAATGAATGGACAAGGAATTGAGTAGAAATGGCAAAAGTGAAAGCTCAATGATTGCGGCCTTGCACGCGGATCGACCGGCATGGTCAGGTCGCGAGGATTGACCTGCCCGGTCGCGGGGGTCAAGGTGGCAGCGCCCCTTGCGAGGGTTTCTGGGGGCGGAGCCCCCGGAACAAAATTTTGATTAAAGCCTCAGTAATAAAACTTCAAGACAGTCAAGGTTGATGCCACAAATGAGAACGGACTGCTAAAGGACTCAAGCGACTGAGCTAAAGGCGTTAATGGACTGAACCGGGAAGACCCGGGGTCTGCCTGTGCTGGCGGTCGACCGCCAGCACAGGGGTGGTCGACCGCCCCAGCCAGCAGCTCCCAGTCTGCAAGAGTCTCAGTGGCGGTCGACCGCCAGCCCAGTAGCGGTCGACCGAAAATTCTAGGGACCATCCGTCTACAGCGTTTCTCAGTAGCGGTCGACCACCAACTTCTGTAGGTCGACCGCCAGCCCCGAGCCTTCAATGTTGACTTTGTTTTCCACTTCGAGAAGAGCCCCTTTCCTTGTATTTGTTTAACCCCAAAGTCACCCAATCCCCCATGGATTGTCGATCTAGTCTGAAGGATGTCCAAGGACCATTCAAAGTCTATAAAACCAACACAAGGAGGGTTAGAAACCCTAATGCTTCAAGGGGATTCAAGGGAGGCTACGAGGGTGTGTTCAAAGGAGAGGAGTTCGAGTACTGTAGCTGTGAACAGTACTACGGGAAGAAGCTTCTTCATCCTCAAGTGATTCAAGCTTCTTCAAGAGGAGATCAAGCCCAAGCCAAGAGAAGATAAAGCTGCATCCTTCATCTTCTTCATCATCTCAAGGGTGATCTAAACTGCATCAAACTCTTCATCAACTCAAGGAGATCAAAAGGAAGATCAAAGCTACATCCATAGTTGTAGCGACCCGAGAATCCGATTACCGGGAAGGTCCGATAACCTGAGACTCGAATTATCGCCCACGAGCCGGGAGGGCTTGGAAGGGCTAAAAGGAGTGTGGAGGCATAAAGAAATAGGAAATAAAGTAGGATAACCAACAGAAATAAATAAACAACTACAGTTACAACAGAGTCCAGTCCAAAAGAAAGTATAGTCTAAAGCAGTAAAACGTATCACATGCCGAGTGAACACTCGGCCCGACAAGCTGGCAACTGAGAACCTCCGCACCGCGCCCTCAGACCTCAAGGAAGAACCGCCACACCTGAAAAGCAGGGAATGAGTCTCCAAAATAGAGGCTCTATAGAGATCCCGCGGAACCCCAACCGGAAACAACGGCGGTAGCGGAAAGGAAGGCTACAAGAGCACCCGCAACAGTAGAAACAGTAAACCCGGTGGCCGGTCGAAACCCGGCACTACCACTAATCCTACTGTACCGGAAACACACCCCGAACTCACGGTCGGGGGCTACCGAACTACACTAGTACCGCATACCGAAGTAAAAACCCACGGCAACCACACCGTAGAGGCCTACCTCCCAGAACATGGCCAACCTGGACACGCTATCCAAAGTGCAACCCTGACACCTGTCACGGGTACCGCACGACAAGACGCAACCTCGGTAAGGCCACTATCACTAGTCTCCTGGCGCGAAAACCAACACACACGCCACGGTGAAACAACCGAAAACTCAACGGTCGACACGACCGAAAACCCGAAGGTCAAAGTCACGGAAACTGACAATCTGACACTCCCTACTCGACAGGAGTACCTCCCACTAGAAGCACAGCCGATAGCATCCCCTGACATCTTACATCGCACCGCAAGTGAACTGCCTAACGTGGTAGCGCCTACCAAAGGCACAGGCACCGTACAAGTACCACTAACAAGTACCTAGCTGGGGTCACGCTCGTCAGCGTGGGTCCAACCACCCCCAACCATGTGTGCACACACCGATCGAGCGTCCCTGGTCTGGTCCTCTGATCGGTTTTCCCCTCAGCCGGACTCTGACTGGTAGACGCGGGGCCCGACGGTAACCGGTCCACAAACCGTCTCTATGGGTCGGCCCTTACACCACTCCCTGGTGAGACCAGCACCGCGTACTGGTGGGCTACGACTAGTGGAGGGTCACTGAAGTAGTAGACTCTCAAGTCAATGGTAAACAACGTCCGAACTCGATGAAGTACGGGGACTGTCCCACGTACCAGCACCGTCGCACGGTGACCACAGTCCACGGGCCGCACACCCGGCCACGCAGAAACATGAAAAGACGGTTCCCAAGGCAACTCACGGGCCACCAAACCCAATCCCATTCTCAAGTAAAAGCGGGAACCCTCCAGCTCTAGGCTAGACAACTAGACTCGCGGTCCAAGGCCACACACACATGGCCCACTCAGAAGCCACCTTCCAGAGAAGCAACGACCTGCTGGAAAAACCTCACCGCACTCACACCGATGCACGGTGACTCGATCTAGCAAGAACACGGAAGCCCGAAACACCTGGGGTCACCCGGACCCGCCAAGCCCACTAGCACACTTATCGAGGTAACCCGGTACCTCCAGATACCCAAAGACACGGTCACGGAACTCCACGGGGTGTCCGGGACACTCACGAGACAAAATTCGACCACTGGGTCACAACCGGGTCGACCGGAGGTCCACACATCACGAAACGATCGCGGAGGACACGAAATCTCACCTCGGTGCAACACAGAGCCTAACGGTCTAGCCTTGGGCCGTCACAGTATGTAACGGTCCAAGCCCCGATTGTCACAGCCCTCTAACGGTCCAACACAAGAGCGTTACGTGAAAGAAGCAAAATTGGCTGTGACGCGCCCACCCTGGGGCGTCACAGCCTCTAACGGACCGAGCCTGCCGCGTTAGAAGTCATGTTGTGACACACACCCCTCGGGGCGTCACAACACCTAACGAACCTGCCCAGGAGCGTTAGAAGAGGGGATACGTCAACTCTAACGCACCCCAGTAAGGGCGTCACAAAGCTCTGACGGACCAAGCCTGGTGCGTTAGAGGCTCATGACCCTAACGGTCCGAAACCTCGGAGACGAACGTAACGGTCGGACCCAGACGCGTTAGAGAGCTGTGGCGGTCTATCGCGAGACCGTCACACACCCAGACCCCAGTTGGCTTAACGGGCCCTGTGACGCACCCACCCTGGGGCATCACAGGCTGTGACGGTCACTGGAAGGACCGTCACACCCATCCGAGCACGAAACGGTGGGAAACAGCCCAAAAATCCGATCCACGCCCCGATCAACCCCGGGTGATGGGGAAACAAAGGGAAATCCATCCCCAAGCCCCTAGGCATGCATCTAAACCCCTGGATCGGCCAAAAACGTAATGAAACGGGAGATCGGCTCACGATCCCTAAAACATGGATTTTTCCCAAAAACACCCCAAACGCCCCGCTCGGCTCAACACGGCCTAAAAAACTCGCGGGAAATGAAGTACGCGAGTTGAGGGTCCATCTGTCTACCTCCACCGAAGAAACGACGCGCCGTGGACACCGATCCGCGAAGAAAATGTCGTTGAAGCCTCGCCGTTCCACAAACCCACGGCCGAGCTTCACAACGCCTTCACCGCCTCGATCCTCATCCATCCTCGCCTGTTCCTCGCCCGTGCCGTCCCCACCTCGCCCACGCTCCACCCCATCGGCCGCTAGAGAGAGAGGGAGAGAGGAGAGAGTGTGAGAAGAGAGAGGGAGAGAAGAGAGAAATGAGAGGGGAGAGAGAGAAACAGGAGGTTAATATATGGAAAAATCCAGAAATTTCAAAAAATACCAAAAAATAGAAAATCACGTTTCCGAGATCCTCGGAGCGCACCGATCGCACCGTACCACTCGTGCCCAGGTGAATGACCCGGTTCACCCGCAACGAGGTTCCAAAGGAATTACCGAAACACACACCGAGAATCAGAAAACACACGCGGAAAAGCTGTGGAACGCTTCCAGGCCTCCAAAACAACTCCGGATCGTGCCGATCCGAACACGAAAGAAATGAAATTTCAGACACAACAGAGTCAGACACTCTGAGAAACCAGAACCGATACCCACGAACAAGGATCCAAAAAATCCGGGGCATTACAGCCCTCCCCCCTTAAAGGAATTTCATCCTCGAAATTCATGACCTGGCACAAAGTCACAGGGGAAGAACACTGAACCAACTGACAACGCTGTCAGGGCCCCAGCACAGAAAACCTCGATTCTCATGAAAACATCGATCCTGAGGGACACAGCCAGATTTACAATCACAAACAACACCTCGCTCCGCACGCCGTGCACACCGGCCATCAGAGTAGGTATATACCAGAGGACATAGTCCGGCATCACCTCAGACACCTCAAAAACCAACATGGCATCGCTGTCACAATCTCGGTCACCGAGGAGACACACCCTCGATACGAGAAACAGCTACCGATCCATCCTATGGTTCGCAGACAAAACATACGTCAGCTTCACAACCAGCTGACAGGTCGCACACCCTCTCAAAGGAACCACCAACACAGAGCCTCCATCGGCTCGCGCAGCCATCTCAACGGACCGCAACCAGCTCATTGACTCAGCGCTAAGGATCACCTCACACCCGGCAACCCGAAAGCCAGTCATACCACCGTGCCAACTCGACCCTCTCAGGGAGCACGACAAAACCAGATGACAAGATCCTGGTGTCCTCAGTCATCGCCTCACTCGACTCAGACTCACAGGGGAACCATCCCATGCTGGTCGCCAAACTAGGGATAACCATTGCGACACCAACGTCCCATCAAGGACCACCCTCCGATGCCAATCTCATAAAAAGGCCTCCACCCACATGCGCCACTCTTCCATCTGGTCTCATCAAATCCTTCGATCAATCTAAGTGGACACCCACCAATCCCGATTCCGCCCTTACCACAGAGCCACGGGATACCACCTGAACAATGCTCACGGGTCCCCAAGCAACATACATCTCACCGTGGTCGGCTACGAGACTAGCCTTACTAGTCACTCACAGCCACCAACAGGAACCCACAGCCTGCCAGAGATCACTTCTCCAAAAATGATCTCATCCGAGGACACGACTGGGAACACAAGTCGGGCACCAAGCCACCGACTCTGACCAACACATCCTCGACCTCCGTCAGGTGACATCCTCAACAACCTCATCCGGGTCCAACACTGACGCCTGACACGGCTTCCATCACAGGAACAGGGTACTCATGCGGCGCACTAGCCAGCACATTCCCCAACACTCCATCTTGCCAGTGCCAAGAACCATAATACCTCGAGCAACGGTACGACAACAACACATTTCACACCGAGGAACCAATCCTCTAATGCTCAACGCAAACTCAGGAATCCGCCCGTAGCAACCAACGCTACGATCCTGAACCAGTGGGTCACAAGCCCACCAGGCTTTCGCTGCGCACTCCGATCCACGCACACAGCCACAAATTCTCGGGAACACCGCCCAACCAGCACTCGTCCTTTCGGAAATGTGCCAACATACCCTCACACGACAAGGGAATGGGCACAACTTCTCACAGGCAACCACCTTGCCAAGACAAGGAGCACGTCTCGCACGGACTTCATGGCACACATGGCCAACCAATCCGGGCACACAATGCAAGACGACTTGCCTTAGCCCAACACAATCTCTCCAACCAAAGGAGAAACCAAACGCACTTCCGACCTATGGAAGAACTCCACGCTCGACCTGACCTCGAACCTCGCACATGCTAGAAACAACACCATCCAGCATGGTGAGGACACGCGCCGTAGCTCACGATGGAGTACACGGACCACGCCGGCATCCCTTTGGCTCGGTGATCACTTGGCGGACTAGCGGAGTTATCTTCATGCTTTAGGCCATGGTGGGCCTTGGATTAGTCCCTGCGTGGACACTTTTTATTATTTGTGGACCTTTGTAGGCCAATTGGAGCCAATTAGGCTTTAGTTGGGTCATTTTTATGCTTATTAGGTAGGAGATAGGGCTATTGGGCCACTTTCTTGGTTCAAGCCTTGGCCCATTTGGCATGGCTGGCCAACCAAGGCTTGGCCCACCTGGGGAATTGCGCCCCCCCTCCCTAGGGTTAGGGTTTTGGGCGCCCCCCCCCTTTTCCCTCCTCTTGTAAGGTGGCAGCCGCCCCTCTCCTAGATTATAGGAAGAGGGGTGCGGCCCCCCCTTTTCCCTTCCCCATCCGACCACCCCCTCCCTCCTTTGGCCGCCCCCCATCCCCAATCTCCTCCTAGAATCTAGGAGTGGTGCGCACACCCCCCTTTTCCCCAAGCACCTTGCGCACCCCCCCCTTTCCCTCTTGGCTAGGGTTTCAACCCTAGCATTCCCCCTCCCCATATAAAAGGTTTGTATTTTTCTTTGGAGGATTATTATGAATGAAAGAAAATTGCTGATTCTCCTTGAAGGTGGCTGCGCCCCCCTCCTTGTTCATCTTTGCTCCTGTGACGGGAGCAAGCCCGGGGTGTGACTCCCCATCCCTCGGTGCGACGCCGAGGTTCCCCCTCTCCTCTATCTCTTTTCAGGTTCACGTTTGGTGCGCCCCGACATTGTCTCCGAGAGAAGCGACGTCCTCTCCTTGCTTCTGGCGACTTTGGGCGACCAGCCCATTTTTGGGTGATTCTTCTACGAGTCTCCAACGCAGGCGAGGCGGTCTTGCCTCGTTTGGAGATCGACAATGCCCGGGGTGGTTTTCTTCGTGAGATCGCGCAGGACCCCCTCTCCCTGCAAACCAGATCCTGCCCGCCCTCTTACGAAAATTCCACAGGGCGGACAACTTGGAGTTTGGACGCGGGATCTTCAGGGATCGTACCTCTCTTCGTCCCCTTTCCAACGCCGCTGACCTCGCCTCATTCCGACGTCCGAGCTGTTCGTGGTATCCATTTTCGTGAGGTCACGCGGGTCTGCCCCACCCACCCGGCGCCCGTACCAACCGCGAGTTTCAGAGGCCACTGCGCGCAACCCCGACCACATCTGATCGAGCCCTTTGGTCGGGACCTGCTGCTCTGCGTCCTCTTCGTCCTCCAACAAGCTCGATCGATCTTCGGACCTGCTGCTCTGCGTCCCCTTTCCATCGCCCTTCGGAGCTATTTCTTGTCATTTTTCCCGCTCGATCACGTGGTTCTGGGAGCAGAATCCCTGTCACAACTTGCAGGGGCGCCCCCGGCTTTCACGGAGGGAATCTACGAGCCCCCTTTGGCCGAGGCTTCCTCCCGTGACTTAGCTACGCGCCCTCACTGACGGCGCCTCAATCGGACACCGGACCAGGCCGTGGGAGCTTTCACCGCCAAGTCGCGCGTTGCTGCGAACCTGCCGACTGCCGCTCGTGTCCTCCTCGCGGCCACCCCTTCACCGAGTGCCGCCCGTCAGCCCGTGCATCGGCAGCCCCGAATCCATATGTTGTAGCCTGTTATCTCCCTGTGAGGAGTGGGCATTTTTTGTTGGAGTTGTATTATTATTCATCTTGTGTATCGGGGTTGTTGATCTTGGCCGGGGTTTCTTCCCCACGCCTAGGCGTGGAGGTACGTGCGACGCTCCCCTTGTTGGCATTTGCTTTACTAGTATGTTTTCTAGTATGCCGCGTGAGTGTAAGACCCCAAATTCTTTAGAAATTTATTTAGTAAGTTATTTGTAATTATTCGAAATTTATTTGAAGTTATTCGAATTAATGAGAATTATCCAAATTAATTAGATTAATTAATTAATTAATAGAATAAGTCATTTTTCAACTATTTTCTAAAAATCCCCAAAAATCACATCTTGTAGAATTAATTTTGTTTAGTAACTTTGTCTTCTACATTTAAGCCTAAGAAAATCATTTATTATGCCGAATTAGTGAACTTAGTCTTCCGAACTTAACATTTAACTATTTACGGAATAGTATAAGTAATAATCCGACTACCTTAGAAAAATCTGTAAAAATAGTAAACAGATTAAGGTCGAGGTAGATAACAACTTTTCCTTCTGGCATTAGGCCATTGTAAATCCGTGGTAAGATCTATTTAGAGTTTAAACCCAAAAGTGCACACTTTTGACCCATACCTAACCCTTAGATTAAAACACGAAATTCGACCTCAATTCTCAACCAAATGATCTGAAATCAGTGGCAAATGGAAGGCCACAATGTAAGGAACATTTACCCTCAATCAATTTGAGGTAAACTTAGCCCCAAAATGTGCTACCGACATAGTTTGGTCAAGTCAAAGATTTCGGCGCCGTTTCTAAACACGTAGGTTGCAGCAGCGAATACTCCCAACTCAGAAGGCTCCATAAGCTCTATGAGCTATCAAAATGAAGCCCTACGAGTCTTCTTTCATTTGGCTGCTGTGGGGTTCGCTAAAGTTTCAGATCTGGAGAGATCTAGCTCGATTTGTGGAGGTGGGTTAGCAGGCCGTTGGCTTTCCTTCATCCTTTTTTGATCCATCGATTGAGGTAGGATTTCTCAACCAAGTTTTGATCATGAGTATAGCAAGTTGTTCCTCTCATCGAGCTCTATCCATTGGTGGCAAAAGCCCCAATTTTCATTAGGTATCCGTGGAGAAATCGAGCTTTTTGTGAGGTGCTGTCCAAGTGTTCTTCATCCTAGGGTTTGAGTTTTCTCTCTCCAATTTGAGGTAGGATCTAACAACCAAACTCTAATTAACTTACATGAAGTAATCAGCATGTTATTATCTTTCATTTAACGTAGAAAGCCCCAAATTCCATTGAGCATGCATCGTGAATTTCAATTTTTGTAGAAGCATGTCTAGAACATGATTCATATAGTGTTCCTTAAGTCAGAGCTTGATTACAGGCTTATTTTGAGTCATGTAACTTGATCTTCATGTAGCATATCATATATGTTTGGATTCATGATCGTGTTAGCTTTCTTTTGACACCAAAATCCCCAAATTTGGTTTTGTATATCGAGAGAATTCGACGATTTAGTGGAAGTATGTCCTGAACTAGGATTCCTTGTGTTCTTCATAGAATAGGTTGTGATTCTTGTGAATTCTGATGAAATTCGTGTTTCCAAACTATAGTTTTATGACCCTAATATGTCTAGCAAGATTCCTATGGCATGTGGCTTTGATTTCAACTCAATTGGACCTCAATTGGGTGAGATTTCTCGTTTTCCGGAAGCCCCAGCCGCTGCTGTTCTTGCAGGGGTCGACCCCAGGGGTCGACCCATCACCTGGCAGCCCAGGCCAGCCCGAGGGTCGACCCCAGGGGTCGACCCATTCAGCTTCCAGACCCCAATTTTTCAGGGGTCAACCCCAAGGGTCGACCCGTACACCAGAAACCCGATTTTCTTCGTTTTTCGAACCGAAGATGGATCCGAATTAGTGGGGAATCAACCCATTTAACTTAGACCCATTGAAATTATATTTTTGAAGAACTTTTGACCTATTCATGTACCCCCCTTGATTTCAATTTGCATTGGTCCTTTCTCGCAAACATAGTACAAAACACGATGTTTACTATCTCCATTACAACACTTACATTGGTTAAATATAAACTCACTTAATTAATGATTAATGGTGTAATTAAAGCCCCTGATAATGCATCCTATTTCACCGCTGTGAGAGCTTGTTCTTTACCTTGACAACTTGTTCTAGCTTGTTGGCTCTTTGGCTAATACAAATGATAATGGTTAATCATGATATCTTAACTTGGTGATTAGGATTAATATGTTGATTAGCTTGTTTGATTGCTGCTGTTTTACAGCAGCGCAGCACGATTTACTCTTGTTGTGACTTGGTTTCGATCTCCTTGATGACTATACTTACCTTGAAATTCTGGAAATGAATCTCTTTCCTACTTGAAGTTGTTATTGCTACTTAGTTTAAACCTTGGAATTCTGGCCATAAACTGTGGAAGTCTAAATTCGTGGGATCTTTGATCCAAAGAAATCAATGCCTGGCAAACAATTAAGGACTCGGTCTAGTCCTGGGAAGAGCGCCCGAACACTACGTGTACCCCCGGGGAGGTGAATGACTAGGTGTGGCATTTGGCACCAGTACTTGACATGTGTTAAATCTAGGACTGTCTACTACTCTCTCCACTACTCTCTACATTACTTTCTACTACTTTTCACTTTCCACTCTTCACTGTTCTATACTCTACTTGTGGTTACTTTACTTGCTTATTACTTGGACGTGGAAATGAAATTACATACGTGCTTGACATGACTTGAATTGTCTTGATATGGCCAACTACTTTTTATCGTTATCTCCTGTAGTAAATTCTTGTCTTACCATTCTATTCATTATATTTCTTGACCTTGCAAGATCTTTGAATTTTGTTTTCGTGATATCATCGTTATCTTTTTATTGTTTTTATCATTTGTAGCATGACATTTTAAAATGTAATTAAACTGTTAATCACTTATACCTGTCTGTTATTTCCTACTGAGCGTCAGCTCATAGTTGTGTTTTCCCCCCTTTCCAGGCTTTTCAGGTGACGCGCTTACCGATGGGGAAGGGCAGGAGTGATGTCTTGAGTGTATCAGTTCTAGTGTGTTAGTAGTGTGTTATCTTTCTTTAGTTGTGTTTTGGAGAGCTTTTAGTCTCAGCCATGTTATTGAGTTTTAGTGGTTGTTATTCCAGTTGTAGTAAGTTGAACTTGAGGTTATTGTATCAGTGGTGGTTTGTTAATGATCATTTAGTATTTCCATCTTGTAGCACTTGTGTATTATTTAGTTTTTCCTCTCTCTCTTGCCAGCGTGTCCCTAACTGTACGTCCCGATATTTCCGCCTTGTTCCGGGCGTGACAGTGAGTGTTTAGGATCCTAGCTAGTCTTTTAGTCACCGTGTGACTGTGAGTTGAGAGCACCCGTCCCATGGCCCTAGTCGAGCGCCGAGCTCGGACTAGACTCCCCTAGTCATACGGCGGTTCCTTAGCCGCTGAGATCCCCGCGCTTCCCTCATAGGGACGGTCGTTGGGCTTGAGTTTCTTGTTGAGAGACACCTCCACCCGGAGGAACGCTACGGAGGTCAGCCGCCCGGCTTGCCTTTGGCGTGCGAGTGCTGGCCACACTTCGTTGTAGTCGTAGGTCTTAGCCCTTTCAGTCCCGTCCCGCATCAAATTGGTATCAGAGCTTAGGGAACCAGTTTGTTCTAACAAATTGGGGTCTTAGGTCATTTGAGTCTTTAGGTTGTCTAGGGTGCAATTGAGGCATTAGACTTGTCTAAGTTGCATGTGAGTCATTAGGTTTGTTTTAGGTGCATTTGAGTCCGCATTCTTCCCCTTTTTCCATCGCCATTTTGAGTCGTGTCTAGTCCCATCCCTTAGTTGTCCTACATGTCCCTTCCATAGTCCTAGGGCGTGCATGTGTATTTAGAGTCCTCAGGTGCATCATCATGGCTATCCCTACTTGGTCAACTCCATACAACTCGGCCCTCCACAAGGGTCCGACCGACCCTCTATTCCTGGACATCATTCTAGATGAGGACCTTCGCTTTGATGGATCGAGCCCTAGTGCCTATCTAGAGTGGGAGGCTACCATGGGAAAATACTTTGAGAAGAATTGGATATATGGTTTCGAGAGAGTCAACATTGCCAAGGGACAACTTTCACCTCAAGCCATGGAAGCGTGGAATCACATAGTGGGTCTTAGGGCAGGTTGGAGGCAAGAGCCCATACACTCATGGGAGGAGATGAAGGTAGAACTTAGGAAGATCTACAGTCCCCAACGCTCCCCCTCCTACTCGGAGACCCATAGCCCGAGGAGCACTACCACTCCTCCTTTCTCTCTCGGCCAGTCTAAGGCCACTATAAGGGCTCAACCTCCGCAACGCCCATCACCTTTTACCCCCAACCGAGCACATCATAGTCGGAGGCGAAAGGCTCCACTTGTGCATGAGTCTAGGTCCACAACTAGGCCTAATGATTTTGGGCAAATTCACCATAGAGACCCCACCCCAAGTCCCGCCTTTGTCGAACTCTTGCAAAACTTTTCAGATCGGTTGGATAAGAGGCATGCTTATATTGAGTTGCTAATTTCCCCTAGCCCACAGTCCGCTCCGCCTCCGGGCTCACGCCTGCCACCACCCCCGGAGCCCGCCCCTGTGGCCCCCTGTAGTGGGGATGCCCAATTCTCTGACCAGTGTCCTTCACATTCCCCTATCTTGGAGGACACACATTCGGAGGATGCCCCACCTGGGTTTGTTCCAGTGACTTACGAGGCTGAACAGGAGTTGGCTGAGGAGTACCTAACTGAGGTTGAGGAGTTAGGGAATGATCCCATGGAGCACCCAGTCGTGCCTGAACCTTTGGAAGTTAGGGCCGACACTCTCGGCCCGAGACCCTCGACTGAGGGCCAGGGACCCCTCCACATCATAGAGGACTCCGTTTCCATTCCCGAGAGAGATGCTTCACCCTTAGACCCTCATATAGAGCCATTCTTACCTTCCGAGGGTGAACTGGTCATTGGAGAGTCTTTAGCTAGCTGGCTAAGGGAGGGTCCACTTCTAGATGTCTCCATTCCTTGCTATACACCCATGGGACCAGCCCTCCCAATGGTACCCCTCAACTCCTTTCACACCACTTTTCGGTCCTTCTGCTTTCTTGATCATGCGGCCCAGCCCGAGGGTCGACCCCAGGGGTCGACCCATTCAGCTTCCAGACCCCAGTTTTTCAGGGGTCGACCCCAAGGGTCGACCCGTACACCAGAAACCCGATTTTCTTCGTTTTTCGAACCGAAGATGGATCCGAATCAGTGGGGAATCAACCCATTTAACTTAGACCCATTGAAATTATATTTTTGAAGAACTTTTGACCTATTCTGTACCCCCCTTGATTTCAATTTGCATTGGTCCTTTCTCGCAAACATAGTACAAAACACGATGTTTACTATCTCCATTACAACACTTACATTGGTTAAATAGAAACTCACTTAATTAATGATTAATGGTGTAATTAAAGCCCCTGATAATACATCCTATTTCACCGCTGTGAGAGCTTGTTCTTTACCTTGACAGCTTGTTCTAGCTTGTTGGCTCTTTTGCTAATACAAATGATAATGGTTAAGCATGATATCTTAACTTGGTGATTAGGATTAATATGTTGATTAGCTTGTTTGATTGCTGCTGTTTTACAGTAGCGCAACACGATTTACTCTTGTTGTGACTTGGTTTCGATCTCCTTGATGATTATACCTACCTTGAAATTCTGGAAATGAATCTCTTTCCTACTTGAAGTTGTTATTGCTACTTAGTTTAAACCTTGGAATTCTGGCCATAAACTGTGGAAGTATAGATTCGTGGGATCTTTGATCCAAAGAAATCAATGCCTGGCAAACAATTAAGGACTCGATCTAGTCCTAGGAAGAGCGCCCGAACACTACGTGTACCCCCGGGGAGGTGAATGACTAGGTGTGGCATTTGGCACCAGTACTTGACATGTGTTAAATCTAGGACTGTCCACTACTCTCTCCACTACTCTCTACATTACTTTCTACTACTTTTCACTTTCCACTCTTCACTGTTCTATACTCTACTTGTGGTTACTTTACTTGCTTATTACTTGAACGTGGAAATGAAATTACATACGTGCTTGACATGACTTGAATTGTCTTGATATGGCCAACTACTTTTTATCGTTATCTCCTGTAGTAAATTCTTGTCTTACCATTCTATTCATTATATTTCTTGACCTTGCAAGATCTTTGAATTTTGTTTTCGTGATATCATCGTTATCTTTTTATTATTTTTATCATTTGTAGCATGACATTTTAAAATGTAATTAAACTGTTAATCACTTATACCTGTCTGTTATTTCCTACTGAGCGTCAGCTCATAGTTGTGTTTTCCCCCCTTTCCAGGTTTTTCAGGTGACGCGCTTACCGATGGGGAAGGGCAGGAGTGATGTCTTGAGTGTATCAGTTCTAGTGTGTTAGTAGTGTGTTATCTTTCTTTAGTTGTGTTTTGGAGAGCTTTTAGTCTCAGCCATGTTATTGAGTTTTAGTGGTTGTTATTCCAGTTGTAGTAAGTTGAACTTGAGGTTATTGTATCAGTGGTGGTTTGTTAATGATCATTTAGTATTTCCATCTTGTAGCACTTGTGTATTATTTAGTTTTTCCTCTCTCTCTTGCCAGCGTGTCCCTAACTGTACGTCCCGATATTTCCGCCTTGTTCGGGGCGTGACAGTTTAGTTGGTATCAGAGCCTAGGTTTCACATTCCTAGGTTTCCTAAGTTTTAGGTTTTCTTGCATTGCATCCCAATAATCGGTATATCAAAAGGTGTTGTCCGAACGTTAGGCTACGCCTATCGGGAAGGTCGCACACTTGCGCGAGTGGTTTTCGAACCGATTACCTCCGCCAGGTACCGAGTTTTAGTTGTGTCTAGGTGCACTAGATCCCTAACCTTGTAAAAGTTTAAGACCTGACCTGGTAAGAATGGGTAGAACTTGGGTTAAGTTCGTTCCTTAATCGTGCTTTATCTATCTTATTAAACCTAAGTAATCTACTTCTCGTGTAGATGGCAGCTGATCATGCTGAATGGAGGAACCTACAGCGTACGGTGCAAGGCCTTACTCAGGCCCTTCAGCAAGTAGCTCAGGCAGGAGCGGCACCGCATGGCACCGGTGATCTATACCGGAACTTTCGCGGAATGAACCCGCCTAGATTCGTTGGTTCGACTGACCCTGACCAAGCCGAGCACTAGCTAGATGAGATGGGGAGGATCTTTGAAGTTATGCAATGCACCAACCAGGAGCGTGTCCTTTTGTCCACATTTCAACTGGAACATGATGCACGTACTTGGTGGGATTCTATCAAGGCAACTCTCGGTGATCGGCAAGTTATGTGGGAAGAATTCGAAGAATTCTTCAACAGCAAGTATTTTTCTGATAGAGTGCAAGAGAAGAAAGCGGCAGAGTTCGCGGCCTTGAAACAGCGAGGTTTGTCCGTGGCAGAGTATGAGGCTCAATTTGCACGGCTTTCTCGATATGCTACACATCTCATTTCCACCGAGAAGATGAAGGCGAAGCGCTTTCTCAATGGATTGAAGCTTCATTATATCAACCAATTGGCACTAGATCAACAATCCAGTATTTCTATCCTTCTAGTAAGGTTATGATTGGTGAACAGAACTTTCCAGCAGATTTGGTCTGCATGGATATGAAGGATTATGATGTAATCCTAGGAGCAGATTGGTTTGATAAGTAAGATGTGATGTGATCTAGAAGGGGAGGGGATGAATAGATCACGGTTTTTCGAAGAATTAAAAATTACTGCAGTGTATTTCGCTAAAAGCAAATAATATCGAAATCGAACTATCAAAAATGCAGTGCAGACAAAGGCTCGAGTAAATAGAAAGCACACCACAACATCACCACAAGTAATCACACAAAGACTCTGAGGAGTTTTAAGGTGGTTCGGTCCTTCAGACCTACATCCACCCCACACTCAAACCGAGTGTGGCTTCACTAACGGCTGGGCAACATAGCTTGCCAAACAACTGCTGATACACAGCTTCCCAGGAGAACAACCTCTCCTCTTCCTCCTATCCGGAGGGAACCTCTAGCAACCCACAGTCACTAGAACCCAGAGACTCACGTCTCTCTTCCTCTTTACCAAGAGGGAACCCCACTAGTAGTATCCCCACTGCTAGTGAACCAGAGGTCGAAGACCCCTCTTCCTCCCAACCCGGAGGGAACCCACAAGCTGCCTACCTGCTGCTTGCAAATCGGAGATTGAATCTCCCTTCTCCTGATATCACAGGAGGACCCCGACCTCAATCCAGAGGATCGGAAACACAAATAAGGACAGTTGAAGAAAGATAAGAACAATAAACGAAAAATACGAACGAAGGAAATCAAATGCCAGAAAATGGAAACAATGTAGCTCAATACAGAGCAATAAACTTTAGATTTGATCCGCAAGTCAGAACAACTCTTCTGATCACTCTTCTGCTCTCTCTTTCTCTCTGCTTTTCTCACTCTTCTGCTCTCTCTTTTTTTCTCTGCTATTTTTTTCTTCTTTCTTTTCTTTTCCTGGATCAAAGGACTCTCTATTTTTCTGCTCTTTCTACTATTCCTCTCTTCTTCGATCACCTTCATCTGAGGATGAAGGGTTCTATTTATAGCATCAACAGCAGGTGGATAGGGCATGAAACGCGTGTGCCTCCCACGCTCGATCCAGAAGCTTCCTGCCACGTGTCTTTATCAGATTAGTTCCTCTTGTCTCGGATCACGTGCAGCCCAGGTGTGTGGAATGTTCTTCCTCAGACCTGTAATGAGAGTAAATCCATTAACACGCTGCATGGCCATAAAAACCAAAAACTGCATGAGGTATATAATAACAACACGACGTGACTACTATACGAGATAAGAAAAGAACAACACGAGATACATGCTGAATCAGAGATAACAAAAACGACATGAAGTGTAGAGGACAAAACACACACTACACATAGAACGACACGAGGTGGCACAGGAAGCAACACGAGGTGCTGCAATGTCCTGTATGCAAAAGTACAAAAACGACACGCAGACACAACACGAAGAACGACACGAAGATAGTTTATAAAGCAAGAGAGACATGAAAATAAACACAACAAAAAAAGGACACAAATGCTAGACCAACACTAGGTTACGAATGCAACAACAACACGAGGTCAACACGGGCTGACACCAGAAACCGACACGAAGTGGAATAACCCTTGGAAAAATAAGAAAATCAGCACGAGGTGAGAAATAACGACACGAGGTACACACGATGTCTACAACACGAAATAAAGAAAACGACATGAAGTTCATAAACACAACACGAAGTGAAACAGGAACCGACACGAGTTTTGAAAACAACACGAAGACGAAACTCAAGAATCGACACGGAGTGTAGTCAAGGTGAGAAAGACACGAAGTCTAAAAGCGAAAAACCGACACGAAGACAGAATGCAAAGAAACGACTCGAAGTGAGATGAGAACAGAATGAAACAAAGAAAACGACACGGAGTACATAAAACCAACACGAAGACATAGCTACTGAATTAATACGAAAATCACGGACACAACACGAAGGCCAAACTAAAATAGGAAACTACGAAAACAACACGAAGACACGATACACAGAGTAACGTGAAGACACAATTATGAAAACAACACAAAGTGACAGACAGCATGGAGAACGACACGAAGTGAAGGAAAACAACATGAAGTTCATTCAGAAGCAATCATAGAAGACTGACTCGAGATGACCAACATAAATGCTGACGACACGAGGTCCATACAGAAGTGACTCGAAGTTCATCAGAACAGACCGAGCTACTTCAGAAGAACAGATCGAAGACCATCAGCACACAACTGAACCAACACGAGGTACAGAAGGACACGAAGTATTACCTCTTAGCAGCTTTTATCTTGTAAAACATGGATAATTCAAGTGCAAGAAATCTGATCAGAAATAACAACAATTTTAACATAGTGTTGCTCATCATCAAAACGCTTAGGGAAGACACAAAAACCAACAATCTCCCCCTTTTTGATGATGGCAACACTATATTAAGTATAAGAGATGAAATGCAAAAGAAATGCAAAAGAGATCATGCCAAGAAATTTGCAGACTAAACAATGCAGACAATGCAGACTCTCAACGCACTTGCTTCCTCTGACGACTCTAGAACACTCCCCCTGAACACAGCAACAGCTTTCCTCAGACTGGATAACTAACTTCCCCTCAACACTTAACTCCCCCTCAACACAATGGCATGCATACACACCCCTTTAACACCTTGGCAACAAAACTCTGCAACCTATCAATACAAATCTCTCCCCCTTTGTCATCATCAAAACTAGGGGCAAGTCTGAAGATACAGAGAAAGGAAGATTGCTGACTGTAGAGAGAAAACAGGACAGAGTAAGGCAGATAAATGGAAGATATTGAGATGTTAAGGCAATTAAGAAAGCCATTAATTTTATGTGAGGATTTTAAAAATCAGTTAGTCAGACTGTGCAAAAACTGTGAATAAGGATTCGCTCCATACACAGAAACAGATTCTAAGCAAGTGAGGTACAAGATACCAGAATGGTCAGAGTAAGTCTTTACTTAGAGAGTATGAAGTAAGACAGTCAGAAGACAAAGACCTGTGGTATTGAGAACAAACAAATCAAGAGCTATACTCCAAGTGAGCAGGATCTTTAAAGATGGTCAAGATCAAAGGTAAGTCTGTCAAGTACACCTTTGACATTAGGGAGACACCTTGTTTAGAGGCATGAAACCCCAGTTACCCGGTGGCAGGACCACATTACCCCTTCTGACAAGAGGACAGAGATAGTATTCTAACTGGTGTTGACATTAAGGTGACACCTTTATCAGAGGCCAGACACCCCAGTTACTAACCAGATATGTACCATAGCTCTATATGATCAAGACAATTAAAAAAAAACCAGATAAGTACTGCCATCTCATGACATGGGATGTTTTTTTTTTCACTTCATTGATGAAAATCCCAGTTTCTCAATGAGCAGTTAACAAGGTTGATAACAATTTTATGAAATTTTTGTTTTTATTAACCAGCTCTTAAAACCTTGTTAATTAAGCTTGAGTCCGTTTGAGAACAATACACCAGATCCAAGGTGATTCAGACTAAAGCACAAAATACCTCATTTCGGACTCAACATTGACTAAGTAGGTATGTTGTACTGGCTAGATCAGAAGACAGTTACCGTGTAGGAAGATAATCTTTGAATTCAGATTTTGATCTCAGTGGGACTAACAGCTGAAATTCCAACATGAAATTAGATGAGCAGTCTTAACGGATAAGGCATGCAACAATTTCTTTTATACACCTGCTCAACCTGATTCTCTTTTAATGTCAGCAAGATGCCGTTCAAAGTATGTTCAGCTTAGGTCAAAGGACAAGACCCCTCTTATAACTCTAGCTCCCCCTGAGACCTTGACCTCAACACAGACTTAACCAAAACACACCTCAAAACACCTCAAAGAAAACACCATGATGTCAGAACATATTATTCAATCAAAACGGAGTGAGTCAGCAATCACTCATAATGAGGTTATTTTTCAGCAACAGACAATGAATATGATAAGCATAAGAACACATGACATGGTATTCAGAAATCAGTTGTTCAATCACGAAATTCTGTAAATACCTAGTTCTCTGCGCAAAGTGCTAAATTTTTCAGTATCTAGTGGCTTAGTGAAAATATCTGCAATTTGTGAGTTAGTGCCAACATGGATCAACTCAAAAGTCTTCCTAGCTACTTCATCTCGAATAAAATGATGCCTGATTTCAATGTGTTTAGTTCGAGAATGAAGTACAGGATTCTTTGCAATGTTTATTGCACTAGTATTGTCACAAAAGATAGAAGTACAATCTAGCTCAACCGAGTAATCCAGAAGCTGGTGTTTTATCCATATAACCTGTGTGCCACAGCTCCCTGCTGCCACATACTCAGCTTCAGCAGTAGAGAGAGCCACAGAGTGTTGCTTCTTGGATCCCCAAGAGACTAAGCACCCTCCTAGAAATTCGCAGTGACCACTAGTACTCTTCCTGTCCAATTTACATCCTGCATAATCGGCATCAGTGTATGCAATGAGATCTAAACTACATGATGCAGGATACCAGAGGCCTAGATCATGGGTGGCAGATAAGTATCTAAAGATTCTCTTTACAGCTGCTAGATGCAATTCAGTAGGTCTAGCCTGGTATCTGGCACACATCCCTACACTAAATTGAATGTCAGGCCTGGATGCTGTTAAGTAGAGGAGTGAACCGATCATACCTCTATATAATTTAGCATCCACCTCTTTACCTTTTTCGTCTGAATCTAGTGAAGAGCTGGTACCCATGGGTGTTGAGATTCTCTTGAGGTTGGTCATTCCAAACCTTTTCAGCATCTCCAGAGTATACTTGGTTTGATTTATGAAGCAACCATCCTCCATCTGTTTGACCTGCAGCCCAAGAAAATATTTTAGTTCGCCAACTAAACTCATTTCAAATTCTTGGGACATAGACTCAGAAAAATCTTTACATAATTTTGAATTATTGGATCCGAAGATGATATCATCAACATATACCTGGACCACTATTAAGTCTTTTTCGAGATTTTTGGTGAAGAGGGTTTGGTCAACCTTACCTCGAGTGTAGCCCTTGCTCAAAAGGAATTCAGAAAGTCTCTCATACCAGGCTCGGGGAGCCTGCTTCAATCCATAGAGGGCTTTATTCAACCTAAAAACCATGTTAGGCTGAACCGAGAAATTAAACCCAGGAGGTTGTTCAACAAATACCTCTTCCTTCAATAACCCATTTAAAAATGCGCTCTTGGCATCCATCTGCTGTAGCCTAATGTTTCTAGAGCATGCAAATGCAAACAGAATTCTTATGGCTTCCATCCTAGCCACTGGAGCATAGGATTCATCAAAATCCACTCCAAATTCCTGACTGTAGCCTTGAGCTACAAGTCTTGCTTTGTTTCTAGAGATAGCTCCATTTTCATCAATCTTATTCTTGAAAACCCATTTAGTGCCAATGACATGAGTGTTTTCAGGTCTAGGAACTAGTTTCCATACATTATTTTTCTCAAATTGATTTAATTCCTCACTCATGGAGGGTACCCAAGAATCATGTTTTAAAGCTTCTTCCACAGTCTTGGGTTCTACCTGAGATGTCAAAGCAACTAAGTCCTGTTCTTGGATAATTCTAAAATGAGACCTTGTCCTAGGGGGATCATGCAAATTACCTATGACATTTTCACTAGGGTGGTCTTTGTGAAATATTACCTCACCTGAGGGTTCACCTACCTCAGTTGCTCCTTCTTGTTGTAAGTTTTTTGCTTGAGCAGCTGGCTGCATCTCTTCTTCTTCAATTTTCTCCAAGAAATCTCCCTCATGAGATGGCTCCCTGTCATCATTTATCAGTTTGTTAGATAGAATATTCTCATCAAACACTACATGAGGTGTTTCTTCAACAGTTTGCTCATCTTTATTGAAAACTCTGTAAGCCCTAGAGGTTTCTGAATATCCGAGAAAAATTCCAGGATAGCTTCTTGCTTCAAACTTATCCAAAGCATTCTTACCATTATTGTGGATGAAACATTTGGAACCAAAGATTTTGAAGTAAGAAATGTTTGGTTGCTTACCCTTGAGGAGTTCATAAGGAGTTTTCTTATGAGTAGGTCTTACCAAAGCGCGATTTAAAATGTAACATGCTGTACTTGCAGCTTCTGCCCAAAATCTCCTGGGAAGACCACTCTCAATTAGCATTGTCCTGGCCATTTCAATTATTGACCTGTTTCTTCTCTCAACAATTCCATTCTGCTCAGGTGTCCTGGGAGAAGAGAATCTGTGAGTCACTCCCTCTCTTGAGCAAAATTCAGAAAATGAGGAGTTCTCAAACTCTCCTCCATGGTTAGACTGAATTGTAATGACATTATGTTCACCTTGCAGTTTGATTTTATTGAAAAGTTCTTCAAAGTGAACAAAAGCATCATTTTATTTGCTAAACAGAACAACCAAGAAAATCTAGTGAAGTCATCAACTATGACTAGACCATATCTCTTACCTGACAGGCTTTGTATTCGAGTAGGACCAATGAGATCCATGTGCAAGTGCTGTAGTTGTTTAGATGAGAGACCCTCAGCTCTCAACTTAAAAATTGAACGAGTCTGTTTACCTTGAGCACAAGCATCACAGAGCTTGGACCCTAACTGGAATTTTATTTTGGGCAAACCTCTGACTAGGTTAAGATTAGACAGTTTATTCAAAGTAGACACACTAGCATGGCCTAGACGCCTATGCCATTCAAAAGCAACCTGTTCAGAATTAGCAGACAGACACAAGTTTGTTTCAGAATCATCATCCAGATCAACGATGTACACATTAATTACTCTATGACCTTTGAACATGATGTTATCAGAATTCAGCTCAAAAACCGTGCAAGAATTATGGTCAAAGAGTACCTTGTGTCCTTTGTCACAAAGTTGACTTATACTTACCAAGTTGTGCTGAAGTCCTTCTACAAGATACACATCTTCAATGGTGTTAGTAGAGGACTTACCAACCATACCAATTCCAATAATTCTTCCTCTGTTTTCTCCACCGAATTTGACCAAGCCCCCAAACTTTATTTTTAGTTTGCTGAATTTGGACCGGTCTCCTATCATGTGCCTGCTACAGCCGCTGTCAAGATACCACTTGTTATGCTCAGCTGCCAGGCTGACCTGCAAAAGTTCAGACAGAGTAATGTGGGACCCAATTCAAATTGGGTCCAAAACCAGTTTTCAGATTATGCAAAAAGCACTTAGGAACCCACATTTGTTTTACTATTCTCTTCAGTGGTTTCATGTGGGTTGATTCTTCCCTTTTGGCATTTCTTGGTGGGTGTTGAATGAACCTATTCCTATTAGAGCTATGCTGTTTCTGAGCAAAAACATTGTTGGTTGGCCTCTTAGAGGATGTGCGTGTGTGTTGAGTGTAATTCATGTAAGCATTTTTATTCCAATGAAAATGGTGCTGAAAATGGTGAATGTTGGCATGCTCTCCTTGATGACCAGCATGATGAGCTTTGTTAACAAATTTTTTCACCTTTTTAGTGACATCAATAGGACTGGTCCTGTGAGAACCCTTGTTCCACACCTGTTGCACAGGAGCAGTTCTTGTCTCAGGATTTCCTGACTTAGGTTGCTGACCAGTGGATTGAATAAATTTGCTGGTCGAAAACTTCATAGTAGAGACAGATTTGGAGCTGGATGGTGTTTCCAGTTTCTCTTTGCCCTTGGCGGGGCAGAACGTGGTAGTTTTAAATTCAAAGGATTTTTTACTAGTGGGATTGTATCCTAATCCCTCCCTATTGAAGTTTACCCTCGACCCCAGAAGGGCATTCAGGTTGTTTCTCCCCTCTGTAAATTTCTCAAGTATTTTTTCTTTATCCTCAATCTCCTTCTGAAATTTATTACATTGGTCCTGGAGTTCCTGATTTACTTTTCTAACTGCCTCATATTTTTCAGCCATCATTCTAATCTCTCCTTTACACTCTTCAGCTTTGCACTTCAGCTCATTCATCCTAGCTAGACTCTCCTCTCTTTCCATTCTCAACCTCTCAATCTCACCTTTAACCTGGTGTAGCTCAATGGCCATCTCCTTGTTTTTCAAGCTATCAGTGACAACAGTAGAGTGTTCCTCAGAAAGAGAATGAAACTTACGTCTAAGCATTCTGTGCTCCTTGGTTAAACAATTATATTTACTTAACAGATCGCCATAGGATTCCTCCCAATCATCCAACGTAAAATTCTCAAATAAGTTTGTTACCTCTTTCTCATGGTCGGCCATGAGGCAAGTCTTTTCTTCATCTTCACTGGATGAAGTGGCTTATGGATCTTCCTCCTCATCGCTCCATGTGCACAGCATGGCCTTCTTCTTCTTGTGCACCATCTTCTTCTGGTGTCCAGGAGCCTTAGCTTGCAGCTCTGGACATTCACTTTTCATGTGACCGGGTTTCTGACAATGATAGCAAGTGATCTTCTTAGCAAATCGGTTCTTCTCAAATTCTCGTTCAGGAGACTTCCTTGCAGCATTAAATTTCTTCCTCCTGTAGAATCTTCCTTTAGTTCTCAGGAACTTTCTGAATTGCCTGGTGAGCATAGCTTGCTCGTCCTTGTCCAGGTCTGAGAGTCCATCAGAGCCTTTGCTGCTGTTGTTGCTCTTCTTAGTATGTTGTGAGACCTTCAGAGCAACATTCTTTCCCTTTCTGTCATGCCCATCGTTTCCTCGTTTGAAATTCATTTCATGGGTCATGAGAGATCCAATCAGTTGGGTTACTGTCATGATGGATAAATCTCTTGATTCCTCTATGACAGTCACCTTAGTGTCCCAGATGGGAGTTAGAGACCTAAGGATCTTCCTGACTATGTCTTCTTGCTGAATATCTTTTCCAAGGCCTTTCAGACTGTTGACGATCACAGATAATCTGGCATACATTTCTGTGATCGACTCCTCTGGCTTCATCTTAAATAACTCATATTGAGTTGTAAGCATGTTGATCTTGGTAGCTTTCACCTGAGATGTGCCCTCATGAATTAACTGCAAATCATCCCACATGTTCTTTGCAGTCTTGCACGCTGAGATCCTCGAATACTCTTCCGGGTGGACGGCGCACTATATGATGTTAAGAGCTGTCCAATTCAGTGCGGAGAGTTTAACCTGATCTTCTGTCCACATATCTTCGTTCGGTGGAAGGGTGTATGGACCATCTGTAATAACTTTCCATAGCTTGTGGCTTTGGGCCCTGATAAAGACTTCCATCCTGTTCTTCCAAAAGAAGTAATTATTACCATCAAAGAAAGGGGGACGGGTGATAGACTGCCCATCAGCTATGAAACTACGAGGACCAGTGGATCCGTTTCCCTGGCCGTTGGACCACATTCTGGGAAAAACCTGCTCTGATACCAACTGATAAGTAAGATGTGATGTGATCTAGAAGGGGAGGGGATGAATAGATCACGGTTTTTCGAAGAATTAAAAATTACTGCAGTGTATTTCGCTAAAAGCAAATAATATAGAAATCGAACTATCAAAAATGCAGTGCAGACAAAGGCTCGAGTAAATAGAAAGCACACCACAACATCACCACAAGCAATCACACAAAGACTCTGAGGAGTTTTAAGGTGGTTCGGTCCTTCAGACCTACATCCACCCCACACTCAAACCGAGTGTGGCTTCACTAACGGCTGGGCAACACAGCTTGCTAAACAACTGCTGATACACAGCTTCCCAGGAGAACAACCTCTCCTCTTCCTCCTACCCGGAGGGAACCTCTAGCAACCCACAGTCACTAGAACCCAGAGACTCACGTCTCTCTTCCTCTTTACCAAGAGGGAACCCCACTAGTAGTATCCCCACTGCTAGTGAACCAGAGGTCGAAGACCCCTCTTCCTCCCAACCCGGAGGGAACCCACAAGCTGCCTACCTGCTGCTTGCAAACCGGAGATTGAATCTCCCTTCTCCTGATCTCACAGGAGGACCCCGACCCCAATCCAGAGAATCGGAAACACAAACAAGGACAGTTGAAGAAAGATAAGAACAATAAACGAAAAATACGAACGAAGGAAATCAAATGCCAGAAAATGGAAACAATGTAGCTCAATACAAAGCAATAGACTTCGGATTTGATCCGCAAGTCAGAACAACTCTTCTGATCACTCTTCTGCTCTCTCTTTCTCTCTGCTTTTCTCACTCTTCTGCTCTCTCTTTTTTTCTCTGCTATTTTTTTCTTCTTTCTTTTCTTTTCCTGGATCGAAGGACTCTCTGTTTTTCTGCTCTTTCTACTATTCCTCTCTTCTTCGATCACCTTCATCTGAGGACGAAGGGTTCTATTTATAGCATCAACAGCAGGTGGATAGGGCACGAAACGCGTGTGCCTCCCACGCTCGATCCAGAAGCTTCCTGCCACGTGTCTTTATCAGATTAGTTCCTCTTGTCTCGGATCACGTGCATCCCAGGTGTGTGGAATGTTCTTCCTCAGACCTGTAATGAGAGTAAATCCATTAACACGCTGCATGGCCACAAAAACCAAAAACTGCATGAGGTATATAATAACAACACGACGTGACTACTATACGAGATAAGAAAAGAACAACACGAGATACATGCTGAATCAGAGATAACGAAAACGACATGAAGTGTAGAGGACAAAACACACACTACACATAGAACGACACGAGGTGGCACAGGAAGCAACACGAGGTGCTGCAATGTCCTGTACGCAAAAGTACAAAAATGACACGCAGACACAACACGAAGAACGACACGAAGATAGTTTATAATGCAAGAGAGACACGAAAATAAACACAACAAAAAAAGGACACAAATGCTAGACCAACACTATGTTACGAATGCAACAACAACACGAGGTCAACACGGGCTGACACCAGAAACCGACACGAAGTGGAATAACCCTTGGAAAAATATGAAAATCAGCACGAGGTGAGAAATAACGACACGAGGTACACACGATGTCTACAACACGAAATAAAGAAAATGACACGAAGTTCATAAACACAACACGAAGTGAAACAGGAACCGACACGAGTTTTGAAAACAACACGAAGACGAAACTCAAGAATCGACACGGAGTGTAGTCAAGGTGAGAAAGACACGAAGTATAAAAGTGAAAAACCGACACGAAGACAGAATGCAAAGAAACGACTCGAAGTGAGATGAGAACAGAATGAAACAAAGAAAACGACACGAAGTACATAAAACCAACACGAAGACATAGCTACTGAATTAATACGAAAATCACGGACACAACACGAAGGCCAAACTAAAATAGGAAACTACGAAAACAACACGAAGACACGATACACAGAGTAACGTGAAGACACAATTATGAAAACAACACAAAGTGACAGACAGCATGGAGAACGACACGAAGTGAAGGAAAACAACACGAAGTTCATTCAGAAGCAATCATAGAAGACTGACTCGAGATGACCAACATAAATGCTGACGACACGAGGTCCATACAGAAGTGACTCGAAGTTCATCAGAACAGACCGAGCTACTTCAGAAGAACAGCTCGAAGACCATCAGCACACAACTGAACCAACATGAGGTACAGAAGGACACGAAGTATTACCTCTTAGCAGCTTTTATCTTGTAAAACATGGATAATTCAAGTGCAAGAAATCTGATCAGAAATAACAACAATTTTAACATAGTGTTGCTCATCATCAAAACGCTTAGGGAAGACACAAAAACCAACATGGTTGGCCAAGTATGAGGCCAATGTTCACTGTAGTTCTAGCTCAGTGACTTTTACTGGACATTCTGGTTTATCTTTTACGGGAGTCAAGCACCATAACTCCGTACCGCTCATTTCGGCTCTCCGAGCTGATAGGCTTTTGAGGCATGGATGTGAGGCTTTTCTAGCCTTTGTTTGTGCAACTCCTGAGTAGCAGATGGAGATCAAGGACATTCCTGTTGTCTGAGATTTGTCTGATGTCTTTCCAGAAGAACTACCAGGACTTCTGCCTGAGCGGGAAGTTATCTTTTCTATTGATCTTATTCTTGGCACATCTCCTATTTCCAAGGCTCCTTATCGTATGTCTCCTGCGGAACTGAGGGAACTGAAGCAGCAACTGATGGAATTACTTGAGAAGGGTTTTATTCATCCTAGTACTTCTCCGTGGGGAGCCCCTGTACTATTTGTCAGGAAGAAAGATGGTTCGATGAGGCTGTGCATTGATTATCGGCAAATAAACCAGCAGACTGTCAAGAATAAATATCCCTTGCCGAGGATTGACGAACTATTTGACCAGATAGCAGGAGCTCAATATTTTTCTAAGATCGATCTTCGATCTGGATATCGTCAGTTGCGGATTAAGGAAGAGGATATTTATAAAACGGCTTTCCGCAGTAGGTATGGTCATTTTGAGTTTGTCGTTATGCCTTTTGGTCTAACGAATGCACCAGCGGCTTTCATGCAGTTGATGAACGATGCATTTCGGCCCTATCTTGATCAATGGGTCGTGGTCTTTATTGATGACATCCTGATTTATTCTAAGAATGAGGAGGAACATGCTGAACATCTGAGAATGGCATTACAATTGTTGAGAGATCATCGACTATATGCTAAGTTCAGTAAGTGTGAATTCTGGCTGCAAGAGGTGTCCTTTCTAGGACATATCATTACGAAGAACGGTATTTCTGTTGATCCTTCGAAGATTGAGGCAGTGAAGAATTGGGAGCAGCCTACTAGTGCAACTGAAGTTAGAAGTTTTCTAGGCCTGGCAGGTTATTATGAAAGATTTATTCAAGATTTCTCCAAGATTGCAGTACCTATGACAAGATTAACCCGCAAGGAGAATAAGTTTGATTGGTCAGATGATTGTCAGCGAAGCTTTCAGACTCTGAAGGAGTGTTTGACTACTGCACCTGTTTTGGCTTTACCTTCTGGTGAAGGAGGATTTGTTGTTTATACTGATGCATCAGATATTGGCTTAGGCTGTGTACTCATGTAGCATGGGAAGGTGATTGCCTATTCCTCTAGACAGTTGAGGAAGCACGAAGATAATTATCCTGTTCATGATTTGGAACTTGCTGCAGTCGTGTTTGCTTTGAAGATATGGAGGCATTACTTGTATGGAGAAACCTTTACAGTGTTCTCAGATCATAAGAGTTTGAAGTATTTATTTTCTCAGAAGGAACTCAACATGAGGCAGCGGAGATGGTTGGAGTACTTGGAAGACTTCGACTTCTCGATTGAGTATCATCCTAGCAAAGGTAATGTTGTGGCAGATGCATTAAGCCGAAAGCCGGTAGCTAGATTGTCAAGTCTCATGTTACAAGAATGGAGGTTGTTGGAACAATTATCTAGTCTGGATCTTAATATCGACAATGATCGGGTCATGATTGCTCAGATCCAACTTAAGCCCGAATTGTTGATAGAGATCAAGTCCTTGCAAGATAATGATCCCGAGTTGGTAGAGATCAAGGGAAACTTGAGCAGCAGACCTGATTTCATGTTGGCCGATGATGGTAGATTATTATTTAAAGGCAGAACTTGTGTTCCGGATGAGGCTACAATAAAGAACAAAATTCTTGAGGAAGCTCATAGATCCAGATATACCATTCATCCTGGAGGCACTAAGATGTACCGAGATTTGAAAAGGTCCTTTTGGTGGCCGAATATGAAAAGAGAAGTTGTAGATTTTGTGAGCAGATGTTTGGTATGTCAGCAAGTTAAGGCCGAACATTTCAGACCGGCAGGGAAATTGAAACCACTCGACATACCCCAATGGAAGTGGGAAAGCATTGGCATGGATTTCATTATGGGTCTACCTAGGACTCGTGGTGGATTTGATGCGATATGGGTGATTGTCGATCGATTGACAAAGTCAGCTCATTTCTTACCAATTAAGTCCAAGTGGATGATTGATGTATTGGCTGCTTTGTATATAAAGGAAGTGGTGAGATTGCATGGTATCCCAGTGAATATAGTATCTGATCGAGACCCTAGATTTACTTCACATTTCTGGAAGGGACTGCAAGAGTCTTTGGGTACTCGTCTGAATTTCAGTACTGCTTTTCATCCACAGACAGATGGACAGACTGAAAGAACCAATCAGATAGTGGAAGATATGCTGCGAGCTTGCACGATTGATTTTGGTGGAAATTGGACTGAGCATTTGGCATTAATTGAATTTGCCTACAATAACAGCTATCAGTCTAGCATTCAGATGGCTCCTTTTGAAGCACTATATGGTAGAAGTTGTCGTTCCCCATTGTGTTGGGACGAGGTAGGTGAGAAACAGTGGCTTGGACCAGATCTTGTTACGGAATCATCACAGAACATCAGTGTTATCCGAGACCGGTTACAAGTAGCCCAGTCAAGACAGAAGAGTTATGCCGACAACAGAAGGAGAGCATTGGAATTTCAGGTTGGCGAGCATGTGTTCTTAAAGGTCTCTCCGACGAGAGGGATCCGAAGATTTGGCATTCATGGCAAGCTGAGTCCGAGGTATATTGGTCCATTCGAGATTCTAGATAGAGTGAGAGAGGTGGCATACAGACTGGCTTTACCACCGCATTTGTCTGGCGTACATAACCTTTTCCATGTGTCTATGTTGCGGAAATATGTGTACGATCCCACTCATATCATTCAGCAGGTGGATTTTGAACTGAAGGAAGATTTGACCTATGAGGAAAGACCTGTCAAGATTCTAGACCGGAAGCAACAGCAACTCCAGAATCGTTCGATACCGATGGTCAAGATTCAGTGGAGTCGGCGTGGGACCGAAGAAGCTACATGGGAGTCTGAAGAGACTATGCGAAAGCGGTATCCCGATCTATTCTAGGTGAGCGATCTTTTTCTACTCTCAGTTTTAGTGCAGTGAATTTGGAGGACCAAATTTCTTTAAGTAGGGGAGGGTGTAAGACCCCAAATTCTTTAGAAATTTATTTAGTAAGTTATTTGTAATTATTCAGAATTTATTTGAAGTTATTCGAATTAATGAGAATTATCCAAATTAATTAGATTAATTAATTAATTAATAGAATAAGTCATTTTTCAACTATTTTCTAAAAATCCCCAAAAATCACATCTTGTAGAATTAATTTTGTTTAGCAACTTTGTCTTCTACATTTAAGCCTAAGAAAATCATTTATTATGCCGAATTAGTGAACTTAGTCTTCCGAACTTAACATTTAACTATTTACGGAATAGTATAAGTAATAATCCGACTACCTTAGAAAAATCTGTAAAAATAGTAAACAGATTAAGGTCGAGGTAGATAACAACTTTTCCTTCTGGCATTAGGCCATTGTAAATCCGTGGTAAGATCTATTTAGAGTTTAAACCCAAAAGTGCACACTTTTGACCCATACCTAACCCTTAGATAAAAACACGAAATTCGACCTCAATTCTCAACCAAATGATCTGAAATCAGTGGCAAATGGAAGGCCACAATGTAAGGAACATTTACCCTCAATCAATTTGAGGTAAACTTAGCCCCAAAACGTGCTGCCGACATAGTTTGGTCAAGTCAAAGATTTTGGCGCCGTTTCTAAATACGTAGCTTGCAGCAGTGAATACTCCCAACTCAGAAGGCTCCAGAAGCTCTATGAGCTATCAAAATGAAGCCCTACGAGTCTTCTTTCATTTGGCTGCTGTGGGGTTCGCTGAAGTTTCAGATCTGGAGAGATCTAGCTCGATTTGTGGAGGTGGGTCAGCAGGCCGTTGGCTTTCCTTCATCCTTCTTTGATCCATCGATTGAGGTAGGATTTCTCAACCAAATTTTGATCATGAGTATAGAAAGTTATTCCTCTCATCGAGCTCTATCCATTGGTGGCAAAAGCCCCAATTTTCATTAGGTATCCGTGGAGAAATCGAGCTTTTTGTGAGGTGCTGTCCAAGTGTTCTTCATCCTAGGGTTTGAGTTGTCTCTCTCCGATTTGAGGTAGGATCTAACAACCAAACTCTAATTAACTTACATGAAGTAATCAGCATGTTATTATCTTTCATTTAACGTAGAAAGCCCCAAATTCCATTGAGCATGCATCGTGAATTTTGATTTTTGTAGAAGCATGTCTAGAACATGATTCATATAGTGTTCCTTAAGTCAGAGCTTGATTATGGGCTTATTTTGAGTCATGTAACTTGATCTTCATGTAGCATATCATATATGTTTGGATTCATGATCGTGTTAGCTTTCTTTTGACACCAAAATCCCCAAATTTGGTTTTGTATATCGAGAGAATTCGACGATTTAGTGGAAGTATGTCCTGAACTAGGTCTCCTTGTGTTCTTCATAGAATAGGTTGTGATTCTTGTGAATTCTGATGAAATTCGTGTTTCCAAACTATAGTTTTATGACCCTAATATGTCTAGCAAGATTCCTATGGCATGTGGCTTTGATTTCAACTCAATTGGACCTCAATTGGGTGAGATTTCTCATTTTCCGGAAGCCCCAGCCGCTGCTGTTCTTGCAGGGGTCGACCCCAGGGGTTGACCCATCACTTGGCAGCCCAGGCCAGCCCGAGGGTCGACCCCAGGGGTCGACCCATGCGGCCCAGCCCGAGGGTCGACCCCAGGGGTCGACCCATTCAGCTTCCAGACCCCAGTTTTTCAGGGGTCGACCCCAAGGGTCGACCCGTACACCAGAAACCCGATTTTCTTCATTTTTCGAACCGAAGATGGATCCGAATTAGTGGGGAATCAACCAATTTAACTTAGACCCATTGAAATTATATTTTTGAAGAACTTTTGACCTATTCATGTACCCCCCTTGATTTCAATTTGCATTGGTCCTTTCTCGCAAACATAGTACAAAACACGATATTTACTATCTCCATTACAACACTTACATTGGTTAAATAGAAACTCACTTAATTAATGATTAATGGTGTAATTAAAGCCCCTGATAATGCATCCTATTTCACCGCTGTGAGAGCTTGTTCTTTACCTTGACAACTTGTTCTAGCTTGTTGGCTCTTTGGCTAATACAAATGATAATGGTTAATCATGATATCTTAACTTGGTGATTAGGATTAATATGTTGATTAGCTTGTTTGATTGCTGCTGTTTTACAGTAGCGCAGCACGATTTACTCTTGTTGTGACTTGGTTTCGATCTCCTTGATGACTATACTTACCTTGAAATTCTGGAAATGAATCTCTTTCCTACTTGAAGTTGTTATTGCTACTTAGTTTAAACCTTAGAATTCTGGCCATAAACTGTGGAAGTCTAGATTCGTGGGATCTTTGATCCAAAGAAATCAATACCTGGCAAACAATTAAGGACTCGGTCTAGTCCTGGGAAGAGCGCCCGAACACTACGTGTACCCCCGGGGAGGTGAATGACTAGGTGTGGCATTTGGCACCAGTACTTGACATGTGTTAAATCTAGGACTGTCCACTACTCTCTCCACTACTCTCTACATTACTTTCTACTACTTTTCACTTTCCACTCTTCACTGTTCTATACTCTACTTGTAGTTACTTTACTTGCTTATTACTTGGACGTGGAAATGAAATTACATACGTGCTTGACATGACTTGAATTGTCTTGATATGGCCAACTACTTTTTATCGTTATCTCCTGTAGTAAATTCTTGTCTTACCATTCTATTCATTATATTTCTTGACCTTGCAAGATCTTTAAATTTTGTTTTCGTGATATCATCGTTATCTTTTTATTGTTTTTATCATTTGTAGCATGACATTTTAAAATGTAATTAAACTGTTAATCACTTATACCTGTCTGTTATTTCCTACTGAGCGTCAGCTCATAGTTGTGTTTTCCCCCCTTTCCAGGCTTTTCAGGTGACGCGCTTACCGATGGGGAAGGGCAGGAGTGATGTCTTGAGTGTATCAGTTCTAGTGTGTTAGTAGTGTGTTATCTTTCTTTAGTTGTGTTTTGGAGAGCTTTTAGTCTCAGCCATGTTATTGAGTTTTAGTGGTTGTTATTCCAGTTGTAGTAAGTTAACTTGAGGTTATTGTATCAGTGGTGGTTTGTTAATGATCATTTAGTATTTCCATCTTGTAGCACTTGTGTATTATTTAGTTTTTCCTCTCTCTCTTGCCAGCGTGTCCCTAACTGTACGTCCCGATATTTTCGCCTTGTTCCGGGCGTGACAGTGAGTGTTTAGGATCCTAGCTAGTCTTTTAGTCACCGCGTGACTGTGAGTTGAGAGCACCCGTCCCATGGCCCTAGTCGAGCGCCGAGCTCGGACTAGACTCCCCTAGTCGTACGGCGGTTCCTTAGCCGCTGAGATCCCCGCGCTTCCCTCATAGGGACGGTCGTTGGGCTTGAGTTTCTTGTTGAGAGACGCCTCCACCCGGAGGAACGCTACGGAGGTCAGCCGCCCGGCTTGCCTTTGGCGTGCGAGTGCTGGCCGCACTTCGTTGTAGTCGTACGTCTTAGCCCTTTCAGTCCCGTCCCGCATCAAATTGGTATCAGAGCTTAGGGAACCAATTTTTTCTAACAAATTGGGGTCTTAGGTCATTTGAGTCTTTAGGTTGTCTAGGGTGCAATTGAGGCAATAGACTTGTCTAAGTTGCATGTTAGTCATTAGGTTTGTTTTAGGTGCATTTGAGTCCGCATTCTTCCCCTTTTTCCATCGCCATTTTGAGTCGTGTCTAGTCCCATCCCTTAGTTGTCCTACATGTCCCTTCCATAGTCCTAGGGCGTGCATGTGTATTTAGAGTCCTCAGGTGCATCATCATGGCTATCCCTACTTGGTCAACTCCATACAACTCGGCCCTCCACAAGGGTCCGACCGACCCTCTATTCCTGGACATCATTCTAGATGAGGACCTTCGCTTTGATGGATCGAGCCCTAGTGCCTATCTAGAGTGGGAGGCTACCATGGGAAAATACTTTGAGAAGAATTGGATATATGGTTTCGAGAGAGTCAACATTGCCAAGGGACAACTTTCACCTCAAGCCATGGAAGCGTGGAATCACATAGTGGGTCTTAGGGCAGGTTGGAGGCAAGAGCCCATACACTCATGGGAGGAGATGAAGGTAGAACTTAGGAAGATCTACAGTCCCCAACGCTCCCCCTCCTACTCGGAGACCCATAGCCCGAGGAGCACTACCACTTCTCCTTTCTCTCTCGGCCAGTCTAAGGCCACTATAAGGGCTCAACCTCCGCAACGCCCATCACCTCTTACCCCCAACCGAGCACATCATAGTCGGAGGCGAAAGGCTCCACTTGTGCATGAGTCTAGGTCCACGACTAGGCCTAATGATTTTGGGCAAATTAACCATAGAGACCCCACCCCAAGTCCCACCTTTGTCGAACTCTTGCAAAACTTTTCAGATCGGTTGGATAAGAGGCATGCTTATATTGAGTTGCTAATTTCCCCTAGCCCACAGTCCGCTCCACCTCCGGGCTCACGCCTGCCACCACCCCCGGAGCCCGCCCCTGTGGCCCCCTGTAGTGGGGATGCCCAATTCTTTGACCAGTGTCCTTCACATTCCCCTATCTTGGAGGACACACATTCGGAGGATGCCCCACCCGGGTTTGTTCCAGTGACTTACGAGGCTGAACAGGAGTTGGCTGAGGAGTACCTAACTGAGGTTGAGGAGTTAGGGAATGATCCCATGGAGCACCCAGTCGTGCCTGAACCTTTGGAAGTTAGGGCCGACACTCTCGGCCCGAGACCCTCGACTGAGGGCCAGGGACCCCTCCACATCATAGAGGACTCCGTTTCCATTCCCGAGAGAGATGCTTCACCCTTAGACCCTCATATAGAGCCATTCTTACCTTCCGAGGGTGAACTGGTCATTGGAGAGTCTTTAGCTAGCTGGCTAAGGGAGGGTCCACTTCTAGATGTCTCCATTCCTTGCTATACACCCATGGGACCAGCCCTCCCAATGGTACCCCTCAACTCCTTTCACACCACTTTTCGGTCCTTCTGCTTTCTTGAAAATGTGAAGGACTTCCTTAGGAGTTTAGATTGTCAATGGGGGTTGACATATATGTTGACCTTAGGGTCTGACCAACCCTATAGTCATAGCTTTACACTCCTTGCTATGGGGTCTATTACCTCGGTCTACACCATAGGACATATCACCTCCGAGGTCCTTTTATTCTTTCCCATACCCGTGGAGGTTGATTTTATCCCCTCTTATGGTATCACGGTCCCGAAGGAGGAACCTAGCTTTCCTTGCCTCCCTCATGAGCCACCTGCCCCATATATTAGAGCGCCTGAAGGTGATCATCTGCACCTGGGCGAATGTCGGACATGGGCAAGTATAGTGAAGGACCCATCGGGAGGGGTCATCATTTCTTTGACCCATTCGATCCCCTCCCTAGTGAGCCTCTCGACTCGTATTCTTTTCCCCACCTTGTCGAGGAGGTCCATTATCACACCCCATCCAGACCTGCTAGTCAACACCTCACCTTGCATACACCCAGACGCCAGAGTTTAGGAGGCCAGAGACACATGTCTCTCTCTCATGTTTCTCCATGTCCCTCATCATATAGGGGTAATGTCATGAGTGAGTTTGGGGTTATTCGTCCTCCTGAGTCTACCATATCTAGTAGGACACATGTGCATGATAGGTCATACTTTGGTTGTCCAGGTCCTCCCCATGTTGTCAAGTCTGGTAGATGTCATAGGCATATTAGATCCATATTTGGATGTTCAGGACCACCCCTGTATTCACGTAGGTATGAGTCTACCCATCTTATTCGGAGTCTGCAACACCACCACCTTGAGGCCAGCAACGCACGTTATAAGGAGTTAGCTGACGCGCATCGACACACCCGTGAGTTCCGTAAGGGAGAGTACGTCATGATCAGGGTCAGACCTGAACGGTTTCCTCCAGGGGCCGTGAAGAAACTCCAGGCCCGCGGTGCTGGACCCTTCTGAGTCTTGAAGCGAATTGGGTCGAATGCGTATGAGATTGAGCTGCCAGAAGGCTATGGGATCTGTTCGATGTTCAATGTCTCAGATTTAGTGGCATATCGGGACCCCGCGGTGATTCCCAGTGAGCCTTTTGAGCCCTCCCCTCCTCTTGAGAGTGTTACACCTTCGGAGCGTCCACCTCCTCCAGCCCCATTACAGAAACGCGAGCATATAGATTGCATACTAGATGAGCAGGTGACCACTACCAGGAGCGGAGCCTACCAACGCTTCCTAGTGCGTTGGAGAGGGCGCCCTGCGACAGAAGACACTTGGATCACACGTAGAGAGCTAGGGAGGATCGACCCGGACTTGCTGGAGCACTATTGGAGTGACCAGGACCCTTACTCGACAGGGTCGAGTTCTTCCCACCCGGGGAGAATTGGTGAGGACATGCGCCGCAGCTCACGATGGAGTACACGGACCACGCCGGCATCCCTTTGGCTCGGCGATCACTTGGCGGACTAGCGGAGTTATCTTCATGCTTTAGGCCATGGTGGGCCTTGGATTAGTCCCTGCGTGGACACTTTTTATTATTTGTGGACCTTTGTAGGCCAATTGGAGCCAATTAGGCTTTAGTTGGGTCATTTTTATGCTTATTAGGTAGGAGATAGGGCTATTGGGCCAGTTTCTTGGTTCAAGCCTTGGCCCATTTGGCATGGCTGGCCAACCAAGGCATGACCCACCTGGGGAATTGCTCCCCCCCTCCCTAGGGTTAGGGTTTTGGGTGCCCCCCCCCTTTTCCCTCCTCTTGGAAGGTGGCAGCCGCCCCTCTCCTAGATTATAGGAAGAGGGGTGCGGCCCCCACTTTTCCCTTCCCCATCCGACCACCCCCTCCCTCCTTTGGCCGCCCCCCATCCCCAATCTCCTCCTAGAATCTAGGAGTGGTGCGCACACCCCCCTTTTCCCCAAGCACCTTGCGCACCCCCCCCCCCTTTCCCTCTTGGCTAGGGTTTCAACCCTAGCATTCCCCCTCCCCATATAAAAGGTTTGTATTTTTCTTTGGAAGATTATTATGAATGAAAGAAAATTGCTGATTCTCCTTGAAGGTGGCTGCGCCCCCCTCCTTGTTCATCTTTGCTCCTGCGACGGGAGCAAGCCCGGGGTGTGACTCCTCATCCCTCGGTGCGACGCCGAGGTTCCCCCTCTCCTCTATCTCTTTTCAGGTTCACGTTTGGTGCGCCCCGACATTGTCTCCGAGAGAAGCAACGTCCTCTCCTTGCTTCTGGCGACTTTGGGGCAACCAGCCCATTTTTGGGTGATTCTTCTACGAGTCGCCAACGCAGGCGAGGTGGTCTCGCCTCGTTTGGAGATCGACAACGCCCGGGGTGGTTTTCTTCGTGAGATCGCGCAGGACCCCCTCTCCCTGCGAACCAGATCCTGCCCGCCCTCTTCCGAAAATTCCACAGGCGGAAAACTTGGAGTTTGGACGCGGGATCTTCAGGGTTCGTACATCTCTTCGTCCCCTTTCCAACGCCGCCGACCTCGTCTCATTCCGACGTCCGAGCTGTTCGTGGTATCCGTTTTCGTGAGGTCGCGCGGGTCTGCCCCACCCACCCGGCGCCCGTACCAACCGCGAGTTTCAGAGGCCACTGCGCGCAACCCCAACCACATCTGATCGAGCCCTTTGGTCGAGACCTGCTGCTCTGCGTCCTCTTCGTCCTCCAACAAGCGGAGCTCCCATCGCCCTTCGGAGCTATTTCTTATCATTTTTCCCGCTTGATCGTGCGGTTCTGGGAGTAGAATCCCTGTCACAACTTGCAGGTGCGCCCCCGGATTTCACGGACGGAATCTGCACGCCCCCTTTGGCCGAGGCTTCCTCCCGTGACTTAGCTACGTGCCCTCTCTGACGGCACCTCAATCGGACACCGGAACAGGCCGTGGGAGCTTTCACCGCCGAGTCGCGCGTTGCTGCGAACCTGCCGACTGCCGCCCGGGTCCTCCTCCCGGCCACCCCTTCACCGAGTGCCGCCCATCAGCCCATGCATCGGCAGCCCCGAATCCATATATTGTAGCCTGTTATCTCCCTGTGAGGAGTGGGCATTTTTGGTTGGAGTTGTATTATTGTTCATCTTGTGTATCGGGGTTATTGATCTCGGCCGGGATTTCTTCCCCACGCCTAGGCGTGGAGGTACGTGCGACGCTCCCCTTGTTGGCATTTGCTTTACTAGTATGCTTTCTAGTATGCCGCGTGAGTGTTTAGGATCCTAGCTAGTCTTTTAGTCACCGCGTGACAGTGAGTTGAGAGCACCCGTCCCATGGCCCTAGTCGAGCGCCGAGCTCGGACTAGACTCCCCTAGTCGTACGGCGGTTCCTTAGCCGCTGAGATCCCCGCGCTTCCCTCATAGGGACGGTCGTTGGGCTTGAGTTTCTTGTTGAGAGACGCCTCCACCCGGAGGAACGCTATGGAGGTCAGCCGCCCGGCTTGCCTTTGGCGTGCGAGTGCTGGCCGCACTTCGTTGTAGTCGTAGGTCTTAGCCCTTTCAGTCCCGTCCCGCATCACAGCACCAAGGAAAACCATCGCTTCCATCAGGTTAGCGCCTCCGACACACTCGGCGAGTGTCATGTCGGACCACGATCACAACATCTCTCGATGCACCACTGCTGCAATTCCTTGAACTGCAACACACCACGCCAAGAGCCACAACACGAGCCATAACGACAACCGCCGACGCTCATCCTCGAGTCCCGAACTAGTCGTGGAGCCTTCACATCTCAAGCCAACTCCAGGGCGAACACAACCCATTCGCACACAAGAGCGCAGGAGCAAGACTTACTGGGACATCTCTGCCAAATCCTACCTCGAAATCCGTAAAATAATCAGGACTGACACGTCATTTCTGACGCCACAGAGCACGATAAGAACATCAGGCTCGATGAAACAGTTGCTCACCAAGAAGATATTCTGCTCACCCGAGCACACTTCTCGATCAGAACACCCGCTCTACCACCTTAAACTACGACCTGAACACCACAGGGGCTGGACAAACCTCAAGCTGGAGTGGCCAAAAATCGACAGTACCTCCCTCAAAGCACGCTCACGGCCACTTAACCACAAATAATCCTCGTCAGCCACCTGACCACGCTGCATACCCCTCGATCGCAGCACCGTGTAGCATCCCGTATAAAAATATATATATATATATATATATATATATTAATAATATTTCCCAAAAAATATATATTAGATAAACTCTAGATTAAGTACGAAGTTGGAACACGTAGTTATCATATGTAAAGAGTATTCACTTAACAAGTGGCTTCCTAGTGTAGTTGGTTAAGTAACTTGCCTTTCAACCCAATGACCAGTGTCACGCCCCGACGCAGAATATCGGGACGTACAGTTAGAAACGAGCTGGTAAGAGAGAGAACTTGATGCGGGACGGACACGGGAGATGACACTATTAGGTGCCACCCTCGGACTCTAGATGAAGACGCGACCAGCAATACACACCAGGGAGACACTAAGCCCGACACTACGAGCTCCTAGTTGCAAAACGTCGCTAACAGAAGTAGAAGCTCACTCGTCGTCCCAAGCGAGGGAAAGCGCGGACCGTGCGCGGTTAAGAAACCGGCGGAGGTCAAGGGTAGTTCGACTCAACTTCCGGACTCGGATCGAGTCGCGGGACGGGTCACTCTCACTCTCACAGCGGTGACATGGACACACGAGCTAGTACCTACACTCTCGGCAGCGGCCTAAGACCGTATACTAGCTAAGCAATGTAACGCCAAGAAGTTCGGATCATTACCTCCACGCACCCGGCGCGGCGAAGACAACCCCGGCCAATCACGGACTCCCGATTAACATAATTTTACAGAAATACAACAATTTGACCCACTCCACGCAGGGAGGTAAAAGGTCACATGCAGGGCCCGGGAATCACGCTAATTGGGTTGACGGGCAGCATCTTGATGTCGCTCGGCGGTGCCGAACTCCGCGTTTTAGTGCTTTCCGAACGGCGGGTTCTGTGGGCCCGTGGGGCCCACGGGTGGCGCTGGCCTCCGGATCTGCAGGAGTGGGTCCCACTGTGATGGGGACCCCTGGTGGCACGCCTCCACGGAAGGCGGTCGGCCGGGAACACCGACCGGTGGCCGAACAACTCCGATCTCCAAGCTTTTGGAATGCTGCCCACGGATTTCTGCTTGCTGTTTTCAGGTGCGCGCTCCGACGAAAATGGCCGCTGTGATCAGCCCCGTCGCTGGAATGGGATGAAACTAGCGCCGTTGGAAAGAGGACTCAAAATCCTCCAATCTAAGGCCAGTGGATTCCTCTGAACCTGCGCGGACCTGGACCTTAACTAATTTTCAATTCTCTGCTACACAGTTCCAGAACTCTCAGATCAGCACATCAGTTCCCTATAAACAGCCATTGACCGCCTACATACATTGGGATTCAGACTTCGAGCTCTTTTTTAAAGTTGTAGATATTCAAACCACGAAGTGGGGACAATTTTTGGAATTGGATCTGGAGGTGGTGAAGATTTGATATGATTTTTGGAGTGACTAGTGGTCGGATCTGGGAATGGGTGGACAGAACTTCAGGTGGATCTGAGAACGATTTGTGGAAAATATGAAACGGACGAACTAGAAATTTATAAAAATTTTGAATGAAGGGGTGGATGAAAGGAAACTCCAGTAAAATTTTTGGGACTAAATAAAATCAAAACGTTGACCTAAGACCTAAAACTCAGGGCGGAGATGCATCTGGACAGACTGCTGGCAGAACTGGAATGAAAGAGGGAACGAAAATCAAAAATTATGAAACGGGATCTGAATGACAAACCAATTTTTTTAGGACATCCTTGACACCTATGGAACCTCCAGTAAAATCCCCAAGTAGATCAGAGCTCTTTGCGGAGTTGGGAATTTCGTGGGAGTTGCTGTGGTACTGCGCGGGCAGAACTCCGATGAAGACGATGGCGGTGCGGTGGCGGCTCGTGGCGGCGGCGAGGATGACCGGAACTGATAGGGGAGGAGTCACACCTCCAGAGGAAACCTTCACAGCTGCAAGGGGGGAGAGAGGGGCGCACCAAGCTGGAGCTCCAACAATTTCTTTGATTCCAAATGGCATTAATTCAAGTAAAATGGAAAATACAAGTTTAAATAGCTTACATCTCACATCCATCCACAACCGTAGGATCTAGGGGTAAGAGATGAAGGGCTGGGATGGCATGTGACACACACACAAAAAAGAAATAAAAAATTAAGGGGAGGGGGGCGGCCCTTGGACTTTGAATGGGAGGGGTGTGGAAGGTTGAAATGTAGGTGGGAGGTAGGTAGCCTCCTTGGACTTTTTAAGCCCATTGTCCCCCATGTGTCCAATTACAAGTCAAGCTTCTAGATGCTCCCATGTGGCATGTTGACTGGCCCCACGTGGGACCCTAGGCTGAGGTGGCCCAATGTGGTGGGGCCCGGGGGGCCCGTGGGGCCCACGGGATCCGAAATGCTCGTAAGCCCCTATTACACTCAAAATGGTAAACCGAATGCAACGAAATAAATACAAATTACACACACATAAAGTCTAGCTAAATATAATAAATGGGGAGGCTCAAGGCGGAGTCTCCAGGCTGTCTCCGAGCCAGATGGACGCTGAGGTGGCTCGTGTCGTGCTCCGTGTGCGGTACCGGTGGCTCGGTGTGTCGTGCCGATCAACTGCTCGGGTGTCCGCACCAATTCTCCCCGGGTGGGAGAAACTCGACCCTGTCGAGTAAGGGTCTGCATCGCTCCTGTATCGCTCCAAAAGGTCCGGATCAATCTACTGCAACTCGCCATGTGTGATCCATGTGTCCTCAGTAGCGGGCCGTCCTCTCCATCGCACTAGGTAGCGCGGGTAAGATCCACTCCTGGTAACTGTCACTTGCTCGTCCAGTATACGATCTATATGCTCACGCTGCCGTGAAAAGGGGGCTGGAGGTGGAAGTGGACACTCAGGTGTGGGATCACTCTCAAGGGGAGGAGATGGCTCAAAAGGCTCACTAGGGATCACCGATGGGTCCCTATATGCAACAAGATCCGATACATTTAAGGTAGAGCTTATACCATATTCCTCGGGCAGGTCCACAACATACGCATTGGATCCAACGCGTTTCAACACTCTAAAGGGACCGGCTCCACGAGCTTGCAACTTCTTAACGGTTCCAGAGGGAAACCGTTCAGGTCTTACCCTGATCATGACGTACTCGCCCTCATGGAACTCTCGGTGGTGTCGGTGGGCATCGGCTAACTCCTTGTACTGTGCATTGCTGGCCTCAATGTGACGACGGATGTCGTCATGCAAACTCCTAACATGCCTAGCAAACGACTCGGCCGACTCCGACACTCTAGCATGGATAGGCATGGGGACAAGGTCAACGGGCTTCCTAGGCCTACGACCTGTGACAATCTCAAATGGACTCATGCCGGTAGACCTATTCACCGAATCATTGTATGCAAACTCAGCCATGGGTAAAATGAGATCCCAATCCCCAATGCGGTCCTTAACTAGACACCTCAAAAGATCTCCCAGACTCCTATTGACCACCTCGGTCTGACCGTCTGTCTGGGGATGATATGCAGTGAAAAACTTGAGGTGCGTACCCATCATATGCCATAGTGTCTTCCAAAAATAGGAAGTGAATCTAACATCACGGTCAGACACTATAGTGCGAGGCAACCCGAACTTGCACACCACATGAGTAAGGAATAGGCGGGCTACCCTAGAAGCATCCGAAGTCTTCGAGCAGGGGATAAAGAGGGCCATCTTCGAGAAACGGTCAACCACCACATAGACCGAGTCATGCTTCCTAGAGGTACGTGGCAATCCCAAAATAAAGTCCATACTAACATCCTGCCACGGGGCATCAGGCACGGGAAGAGGCGTATAAAGGCCCGAGCTTTGCTTCTTCATCTTGGCCGTAGCACATGTACGGCACTGAGCCACGATGTTAGCAACATCGCGCTTCAAGCTCAGCCAATAAAATCGATGCTCCACTGCCTCAATAGTCTTGTTCCGACCAAAGTGGCTGGCTAGACCTCCAGCATGTAGTTCCCACACTAAGAAATCTCGAACCGAAGTTCGGGGAACACATAGCCTGCTACCTCGAAAGAGGTAACCCTCCTGAAGCATATACTCATCAAGGTCTCCCGAGGGTCCGGCCTGGAGGGTGGTAAAAATCTGACCGAAGTCAGGACAATCAACATAGGCCTCCTTCATCTTCTCTAACCCTATGACCTCGGCACTCATGGTGGTAAGCAAGCATGCTCACCGACTCAAGGCATCAGCCACCTTGTTCTCCACTCCAGCCTTATGTTTAAGCACAAAGGTGAACTGCTGGAGATACTCGACCCAACGACTGTGACGCGAGTTAAGCTTCTTTTGGGAATGGAGGTACCTCAATGCCTCGTGATCGGAGTATAGGACAAACTCCTGATGTAAAAGATAGTGCCTCCAATGCCTAAGAGCCTGAACAACTGCGTAGAATTCTTTATCATATGTGGAATATCGCAGTTTCGCGTCGTTCAGCTTCTCGCTGAAATATGCGATCGGGTGGGACTCCTGACTCAAAAATCCTCCAATCCCAACACCCGACGCATCACAACAGACCTCAAACACCTTCGAGAAATCAGGCAATCGAAGGATATGTGTCTAGGTCATGCGCTCCTTGATATCCTTGAAGGCGACAGATGCGGCCTTCGTCCATACAAATGTGCCCTTACGGATGCAATCCGTGATCGGGGCGGTGACGGAGCTAAATCCGCGGATGAAGCGACGGTAGAACGTCGCAAGGCCATGAAAGCTGCGGACATCATGAACCGTACGGGGTTCCGGCCACTCAACAATGGCCCGGACCTTCTCCGGATCGGCGGAGACCCCAGTACTAGACACAATGAAACCCATGAAGGTAAGCTGAGGTGTCATGAAGGCACACTTCTGTGGGTTCGCGAACAACTGCTCTCGCCGAAGAAGTAGACAGACCTGCCGAAGGTGGTCTAAGTGGTCCCCTGTGGTGCGGCTATAGATAAGGATATCATCAAAATACACCACTACAAAGACTCCAATGAAATGTCGAAGGACCTGAGTCATGAGCCGCATGAAAGTGCTAGGGGCATTGGTCAACCCAAAAGGCATGACCAACCACTCATATAGACCGTCCTTGGTTTTAAATGCGGTCTTCCACTCATCACCTGGCCTAATCCTCACCTGATGGTAGCCACTCTTAAGATCAATCTTCGAAAAGATAGTGGCACCTGCCATCATGTCTAACATGTCATCCAGGCGGGGAATAGGGAACCTGTACTTCACGGTGATCTTGTTGATGGCACGACTATCAATGCACATTCTCCACGTGCCATCCTTCTTCGGGGCGAGTAATGCGGGCACAGCACATGGACTCATGCTGTCCCGGATAGATCCTCTCTGGACTAACTCATCGACCTGCCGTTTAAGCTCGGCATGCTCCGTGGGGCTCATTCGATAATGAGGAAGGTTGGGTAAAGAAGAGCCCGGAACAAGGTCGATGGCATGCTGAATATCCCGCATAGGTGGGAGTCCCTCGGGAAGCTCATCGGGGAATACATCAGCATACTCCTGCAGAATGGGAACGACCTCGGGTGGGAGCTCACCCTCGGAGTCCCGCTCCACCTCTCGGACCATAATGGCAAACACCGGACAGCCCTGACTAAGCTCCTGCTCCATTTCCCGGGAGCTAATCATCATCAATCTCCTCGTCGAGGGCTCTCCTGGGCCAGAGGCAACGGTCATAGCCCGAGCTGGGGATGGGGTACTGGGCCCGGGAATATAAGGCTTCGGAGTACTAGGGCCAGTAGGACCCCTAACAGATGGGCTCCTGGGCCGAACGGGTTGGAGGGTGACCCGCTGGCCATCGCAGTCGAAGGTACAGGTGTTCGACCGACCATGGAGTGTGGCATCTCGGCAGAATAACCACGGCCTACCAAGAATGATACTTCCCACTTCCATGGGAAGAACATCACACCAGATCTCGTCACGGTAGGAGTGGAGCTGCAGCGGGACCAAGCACCGCAGCCTGACCGAAATGGAAGTGGTATCCACCCATGATACCTGGTAGGGGCAAGGGTGGTCTACGGGTGTGAGACCAAGACGAGTGACAGCGTTCATGGAGATTGCATTGATACAACTCCCGCTATCGATGACCACCTTGCAAATTTACTTTCCCAGCCTACAGAATACATGAAGGATAGTGGTCCGACGCCAGTCATCACTGACCTGTGGCTGGGTGAGGATACATCTGACGACCCCCACGCGGGTATCGTCCGACTGCTGGACATCCTGGGCCTCACCTCCCATCTCAGAGTACTCGTCAGCTAACTCTTCATCTGCCTCATAGCTGACTAACTCGAGGCCCGTAGGGGTGGTATCCTCGGCCTGTGTGTCCCCAATGTGAAGAGATGGACGGGTGGGACACTGGTTGGCGAAATGGCCAAACCCATTGCAGCGATAACACTGCTGCCGTGATCCACTAGGCTCCCCAATCATAGGTCCTTTACCTTTATCCTCCCGATGGATAGGAGGCGTGGGCAACAAAGGACGTGCAGGAGGTGCGGGTGCCGGTGGACGGGATATGGGTGGGGCCGTAAGATGCTGGGGACGAGGAAGGTCCCTCAGGGGTGGAGGACGAGGCCTAGGAGCAAAGGGCTCGGGGCGAGCAGGCTCCTGAGGTCGTGCCATGGGGGCCCTCGGATACGTGCCAGATGAGCCACGAGACTCGACACTACGAAGGGGAAAGGAGCCCAACCGATGGGGTGACTCAAACTCGGCCTCGAACTGCTCCAATTCGAGAGCAATCTGATATGCCTGCTCCAAAGTGGTGGCATTGCGGCGAAAGAGTTCATATTGATAATTGGGCCGCAAACCTCTTCGAAAGCGGGATATCGTCATGGTGCTCTCTTCCGTGACCCCGCACCGCAAATAATACTCATCCAACTCGGCGGTGTACTCGGTCACGGATCGGTTCCCTTGGGAGATGCTTTGCCACTTGTCTATGAGACGTTGGCGATATGAGGCAGGAAGGTACTTCTCCCTCAACTTGGTTTTCATATCATCCCATGTACCGATCTGGGGTTGACGTCGCTGGTTGAGCAGGCTCTCCACATTGATCCAATAAGTTTGGGCCTGCCCTTGCAGCTTCATCTTTGCGTATCGGACTCTTCGGTGGTCCGTCATCTCAAACCACTCGAAGTACCGGTCCATGCCGGCCTCCCAATCTAAATACACCCTAGGGTCCAAGGACCCGCTAAAAGTGGGAGGGTCCGCACGCACACCCCTTTGAATGCGGTCGTCATCCTCGTCATCACGATTCCGTCGTTGATGACGACAACTGTTACCCCCGTGATCATTGTCGGAGGCATAATCATCCACTATAGGCGCCTGTTGCCTCCCGACATCCTCCACCTGAGCCCTTGGCACAGCGGGTTGCTGCACCGGCTCTTGTTGGCCGTTTGTCGGCGCGGGTTGCGCCGCTACTGGGCCCCTCTCTAGGACGGCAATCCTCCCAACAAGGCCTTGAATGGACTGCTCTGAAACCCCGGCCCGATCCTCGAGGACCTTCATCCGCCCTTCTAGACGCGTCCCTATGCCATCCATACGCATACTAAGACCATCCATACGCGTGTCTAAACGATCCATGATGGCCCGGAACATCTCGGCCGTGGAAGACTCATCGGAACTACGGGCTCGGGAGTCCGCCATAGGTGGTGGTGGCGAGTATTGGGTGCCTCGACGGGTGGGCATGCAAAGACGTACGGACTAGGTGACAACAACCGACTAATGCAAACACACTAAATGATACACTTAGACCTAATTGTAATTTGAAAACACTCTTTTTTTTGGTATTTTGAAAGAATGCAATTTAAAACACTTTTTTTTTGTTTTGAAAAGAATGAGACTCGACTACACCCTAGACACGGCCAAGACTCGGTACGCGGCGGAGGTAATCGACCCGAAGGTCACTCGCGCAAGTGTGCGGTCTTCCCGGTAGGTGAAACCTAATGGTCGGACAACACCTTTGGATATACCGAGTGAAGGTGTGTGTGGGGTAACCTTAGACTATGCAAGACTTATGCAACGACTACCCTAGACTCGACTGCTCTGATACCAAACTGATGCGGGACGGACACGGGAGACGACACTATTAGGTGCCACCCTCGGACTCTAGATGAAGACGCGACCAGTAATACACACCAGGGAGACACTAAGCCCGACACTACGAGCTCCTAGTGGCAAAACATCGCTAACAGAAGTAGAAGCTCACTCATCGTCCCAAGCGAGGGAAAGCGCGGACCGTGCGCGGTTAAGGAACCGGCGGAGGTCAAGGGTAGTCCGACTCAACTTCCGGACTCGGATCGAGTTGCGGGACGGGTCACTCTCACTCTCACAGCGGTGACATGGACACACGGGCTAGTACCTACACTCTCGGCAGCGGCCTAAGACCGTATACTAGCTAAGCAATGTAACGCCAAGAAGTTCGGATCATTACCTCCACGCACCCGGCGTGGCGAAGACAACCCCGGCCAATCACGGACTCCCGGTTAACACAATTTTACAGAAATACAACAATTTGACCCACTCCACCCAGGGAGGTAAAAGGTCACATGCAGGGCCCGGGAATCACGCTAATTGGGTTGACGGGCAGCATCTTGATATCGCCCGGCGGTGCCGAACTCCGCGTTTTAGTGCTTTCCGAACGGCGGGTTCTGCGGGCCCGTGGGGCCCACGGGTGGCGCTGGCCTCCGGATCTGCAGGAGTGGGTCCCACTGTGATGGGGACCCCTAGTGGCACGCCTCCACGGAGGGCGGTCGGCCGGGAACACCGACCGGTGGCCGAACAACTCCGATCTCCAAGCTTTTGGAATGCTGCCCACGGATTTCTGCTTGCTATTTTCAGGTGGCCGTTGTGATCAGCCCCTTCGCTGGAATGGGATGAAACCAGCGCCGTTGGAAAGAGGACTCAAAATCCTCCAATCTAAGGCCAGTGGATTCCTCTGAACCTGCGCGGACCTGGACCTTAACTAATTTTCAATTCTTTGCTACACAGTTCCAAAACTCTCAGATCAGCACGTCAGTTCTCTGTAAACGGCCGTTGACCGCCTACTTACATTGGGATTCAGACTTTGAGCTATTCTTCAAACTTGTATATATTCAAACCACGAAGCAGGGACAATTTTTGGAATTGGATTTGGAGGTGATGGAGATTTGATATGATTTTTGGAGATACTAGTGTTCGGATCTGGGAACGGGTGGACAGAACTTCAGGTGGATCTGAGAACGATTTGTGGAAAATATTAAATAGATGAACTAGAAATTTAGAAAAATTGTGGATGAAGGGGTAAAGGAAACTCCAGTAAAATTTGTGGGACTAAAGAAAATAAAACGTGGACCTAAGACCTAAAACTCAGGGCGGAGATGCATCTGGACAGACTGCTGGCAGAACTGGAATGAAAGAGGGAACGAAAATCAAAAATTATGAAACGGGATATGAATGACAAACCAATTTTTTTGGGACATCCTTGACACCTATGGAACCTCCAGTAAAATCCCTAGGTCGATCAGAGCTCTTGGCTGAGTTGGGAATTTCGTGGGATTTGCTGTGGTACTGCGCGGGCAGAACTCCGATGAAGACGATGGCGGTGCGGTGGCGGCTCGTGGCGGCGGCGAGGATGACCGGAACTGATAGGGGAGGAGTCACACCTCCAGAGGAAACCTTCACAGCTGCAAGGGGGGAGAGAGGGGCGCATCAAGCTGGAGCTCCAACAATTTCTTTGATTCCAAATGGCATTAATTCAAGTAAAATAGAAAATACAAGTTTAAATAGCTTACATCTCACATCCATCCACAACCGTAGGATCTAGGGGTAAGAGATGAAGGGCTGGGATGGCATGTGACACACACACAAAAAAGAAATAAAAAATTAAGGGGAGGGGGGCGGCCCTTGGACTTTGAATGGGAGGGGTGTGGAAGGTTGAAATGTAGGTGGGAGGTAGGTAGCCTCCTTGGACTTTTTAAGCCCATTGTCCCCCATGTGTCCAATTACAAGTCAAGCTTCTAGATGCTCCCATGTGGCATGTTGACTGGCCCCACGTGGGACCATAGGCTGAGGTGGCCCAATGTGGTGGGGCCCGGGGGGCCCGTGGGGCCCACGGGATCCGAAATGCTCGTAAGCTCCTATTACACTCAAAATGGCAAACCGAATGCAACGAAATAAATACAAATTACACACACATAAAGTCTAGTTAAATATAATAAATGGGGAGGCTCAAGGCGGAGTCTCCAGGCTGTCTCCGAGCCAGATGGACGCTGAGGTGGCTCGTGTCGTGCTCCGTGTGCGGTACCGGTGGCTCGGTGTGTCGTGCCGATCAACTGCTCAGGTGTCCGCACCAGAACTAATCTAAATATATACAAATGCTAAAAAATGGAAATAACTTATTGACCATTAAACAAAACATAACTGGTACATAATCCTCAAATCAACTCAATACAACTGGGATAACAACTCTAAACCACAATAACATAACTGAAGCACAACACACTCTAAACACAACTAACTGATACACTCAAAACATCACTCCTGCCCTTCCCCATCGGTAAGCGTGTCACCTGAAAAGCCTGGAAAAGGGGGAAACAACAACTATGAGCTAACGCTCAGTAGGAAATAACAGATAGGTATAAGTGATTAGCAGTTTAATTACATTTTCAAAATATCATGTTACAAAGAATAATGCAATAAAAGAATAATGATGATATAATAAAACAAAATTTAAAGATCTTGCAAGGTCAAGAAATATAAAGGAACAGAATGGTAATACTTAAGAGGAATAAAAAAGACAAGAATTTACTACAGGAGATGACGATAAAGAGTTGGCCATATCAAGATAATTCAAGTCATGTCAAGCACGTATGTAGTTTCGTTTCCACGTCCAAGTAACAGCAAGTAAGTAACAAGAAGTAGAGTATAGAACAGTGAAGAGTGGAAAGTGAAAAGTAGTAGAGAGTAGTGGAGAGTAGTAGAGAGTAGTAGAGAGTAGTAGAGAGTAGTGGCCAGTCCTAGATTTAACTCATGTCATAGTACTGGTGCCAAATGCCACACCTAGTCAATCACCTCCCCGGGGGTACACGTAGTGTTCGGGCGCTCCTCCCAGGACTAGACCAAGCCCTTAATTGTTTGCCAGGCATTGATTTCTTTGGATCAAAGATCCCACGAATCTAGACTTCCACAATTTATGGCCAGAATTCCAAGGTTTGAACCATGTAGCAATAACAATTTCAAGTAGGAAAGAGATTCATTTCAGAATTTCAAGGTAAGCACAATCATCAAGAAGATTGAAAATCAAATCACAATAAGAGTTAATCATGCTGCGCTACTGTAGTACAGCAGCTATCCAACAAGCTAATCAACATATTAATCCTAATTATCAAGTTAATATGTCAAAGATTATCCATTATCATTTGCATTAAGACAATTGTCAAAAACTGATCCACGATGATAAGGTAAAGGACAAGCTTGTACAGGAAGGAAAAAGTATGCATTAACAGAGATTTAATTACATTATTAACCACTAATTATGTGAGTTTCTATTTAACCATTGTATACATTGCAATTAAGATGATGAATGACATGCTTTTACATCATGATAGAACATAGGAACCAATGCAATTGAAAATCATAAGGCTCATGATTAGGTCACTGGTTCTTCAGAAATATAGTTTTCAATTGGTCTAAGTTGATTAGGTCGATCCCCTAATGATCCGGATCGATCCACGGGTCGAAAAATGATGAAAACTAGGTTTTTGGTACATGGGTCGACCCCTGGGGTCGACCCCTGAAAAATTGGGGTCTGTCTGCTGGATGGGTCGACCCCAAGGGTCGACCCTCGGGCTGGCCTTTACTGCTGGGGCATGGGTCGACCCCTGCAAGCCCAGAAAAGGCCGGGGCCTCCGGAAAACATGTAAACTTACCCATTTGAGGTCCAATTGAGTTGAAATCAAAACCCCATGCTATAGGAATCTTACTAGACATATGAGGGTCATAATACATGAGTTTTAAAGCATGAATTTCATCAGAAACCCATTTAATCACAACCTATTCTATGAAGAACACCAGAAGACCTAATTCTTGACATTCTTCCACTAAATCTAAAAATTCTCCCAACATACACAACTGAATTTGGGGATTTTGGTGTCAAAAGAAAGCTAACAACATGCTGATTACATCATGTAAGTTAATTAGAGTTTGGTTGTTAGATCCTACCTCAAATCGGAGAAAGAATTCGAAACCCTAGAATGAAGAACAAGCTTGATAGCAGCTCACAAAAAGCTCGATATCTCCACGGATACCTAATGAAATTTAGGGCTTTCAGTCCCATTGGATAGATCTCGTCGAGCTGATCAAGATACTATATTTACAAGTCTCATTTGGTTAAGGGTACCAACCTTAATCGACGGATTAAAGGGCTGGAGATGAAGAACGACGAACTACCAACACCCTCCACCAAAACGACGAATACTCCCAGATCTGGACTCCTCGTCGGCTGACCCAGCTACCAAATGAAACTAGAGTCGAACAGCTACATTTTTATAGGTCATGGGGCTTCTGGAGCCTTCGGAGTTGGGAGTATTTGGCGCTGCAAGTTACGTGTTAGAAACGGCACCGGAATCCCTGACTCGACCAAAGCTATGTCAGCAGCACGTTTTAGGGCTAGGTTTACCTCAAATTGATTGAGGGTAAATGTTCCTTACCTCGTGGCCTTCCATTTTCCCTTGATTTCAGATCATTTGGTTGAGTAATAAGGTCTAATTTCACGTTTTAAGTTACGATTAGGTAAAGGTTAGGTAAAAGTCAAATTCGGGATTAATCCTCTAATTAGACAAGGTTACGTAATTAATTTGGGTCAAGTCCAGAAGACAAAATTGCTATAAAAATGATCTTTTACCCAATTACTATTTTTACAGATTTTTCTAAGGTAGTCGAATTTTAGAGGTTCTATTTTCTAATGAATTAAATATTAATATTTCGAAATTCAAACATTAATTCATTTTAATTCAATTTTTAATTAATAAAAGCTCAATAAAACTTAATAAATAATCGGGGTATTACACCCTCCCCTACTTAAAGAATTTGGTCCTCCAAATTCACTGCACTATATACGGAAAGTAGGGAAAAGATAGATCACCTAGAATAGGTCGGGATACCGCTTCTGCATAGTATCTTCCGATTCCCAAGTAGCCTCTTCGGTCCCACGCCGACTCCACTGAATCTTGACCATCGATATAGAGCGATTCTGGAGTTGCTGTTGCTTCTGGTCCAGAATCTTTATCGGTCTTTCCTCGTAGGTCAGATCCTCCTTCAGCTCGAAATCCACATGATGAATAACATGAGTGGGGTCGTACACATACTTCCGCAACATAGAAATATGGAAGACGTTGTGCACGCCAGACAACTGAGGCGGTAACGCCAATCGATAAGCCACCTCGCCCACTCTATCCAGAATCTCGAACGGACCAATATACCGCGGGCTTAGCTTGCCGCGAATGCCGAATCTACGAATCCCTCTCGTAGGAGAGACCTTCAGAAATACATTCTCACCCACTTGGAACTCTAATGCCCTTCTCCGGTTGTCAGCATAGCTTTTCTGTCTTGATTGTGCCACTTGTAACCGGTCTCGGATGATACGGATATTCTGTGACGACTCCGAAATAAGATCCGATCCAAGCCATTGCTTCTCGCCCACCTCGTCCCAACACAACGGGGAACGACAGCTTCTTCCATACAAAGCTTCAAATGGAGCCATTTGTATGCTGGATTGGTAACTGTTGTTGTAGGCGAATTCAATCAATGCCAAGTGATTACTCCAACTGCCTCCGAAATCAATCATGCAAGCTCGCAGCATATCTTCCACTATCTGGATGGTTCTTTCAGTCTGTCCATCTGTCTGTGGATGAAAAGCAGTACTGAAATTCAGACGAGTACCAAGAGACTCTTGCAGTCCCTTCCAGAAATGTGAAGTAAATCTCGGGTCTCTATCAGACACAATGCTGACAGGTATACCATGGAGCCTTACCACTTCCTTCAAATATAAAGCAGCCAATACATCAACTGTCCACTTGGACTTAATGGGTAAGAAATGAGCCGATTTTGTCAAGCGATCGACGATCACCCATATCGCATCAAATCCACCACGAGTCTTAGGTAGACCCATAATGAAATCCATGCCAATGCTTTCCCACTTCCATTGGGGTATGTCGAGTGGTTTCAACTTTCCTGCCGGTCTAAAATGTTCAGCCTTAACTTGTTGACAAACCAGACATCTACTCACGAAATCTACAATTTCCCTTTTCATATTCGGCCACCAAAAAGACCTTTTCAAATCCTTGAACATTTTTGTGCCTCCAGGATGAGTAGTGTATTTGGATCTATGTGCTTCCTCCAGAATCTTGTTCTTTAACTCAGCTTCATCAGGTACACAAGTTCTACCCTGGAATAACAATCTTCCATCGTCAGCTACCATGAAGTCGGGTATGCTGCTCAAACTTCCCTTGATCTCAACCAGCTCGTGATCATTATCTTGCAAGGATTTGATCTCCATCAATAATTCAGGCTTAAGTCGAATCTGTGCAATTATAACCCGATCATTATCAACATTTAGATCTAGGCTAGCTAACTGTTCTAATAGCCTCCACTCTTGTAACATGAGACTTGATAATTTAGCCACAGGCTTCCGGCTTAATGCATCTGCCACCACATTGCCTTTACCGGGATGATATTCAATCAAGAAGTCGAAGTCCTTCAAGTACTCCAACCATCTTCTCTACCTCATGTTAAGTTCTCTCTGAGAAAATAAATACTTCGGACTCTTATGATCTGAAAATACTGTGAATGTTTCTCCATACAAGTAATGCCTCCAAATTTTTAAGGCGAATACAACTGTTGCAAGTTCCAAGTCATGAACGGGGTAATTCTCTTCATGCTTCCTCAGCTGCCTAGAAGAATAGGCAATCACCTTACCATGCTGCATGAGTACACAGCCTAAGCCAATACCAGAAGCATCGGTATAGACCACGATACCACCGTCGCCAGAAGGTAAAGCCAATACGGGTGCAGTAGTGAGGCAATCCTTCAATGTTTGAAAGCTCTGCTGACATTCCTCGGACCATTCAAACTTGTTATCTTTGCGGGTCAATCGAGTGAGAGGTACCGCAATCTTGGAGAAGTCTTGAATAAATCTCCGATAATAGCCTGCCAGGCCTAGGAAGCTTCTCACTTCGGTCACTGTAGTAGGCTGATCCCAGTTCCTTACTGCCTCCACTTTCGAAGGATCAACTGAAATATCTTCTTTGGTGATGATATGTCCTAAGAAGGACACTTCTTGCAGCCAAAAATCACATTTACTGAATTTGGCATATAGTTGATGATCTTTCAATATCTGCAATGCCATCCTCAAATGTTCAGCATGCTCTTCTTCAATCTTGGAATAAATTAGTATGTCGTCAATGAATACCACGACCCATTGATCAACATAAGGCCGGAATGCATTATTCATTAACTGCATGAAAGCTGCTGGTGCATTCGTTAGACCAAAAGGCATAACGACAAACTCAAAATGACCATACCTGCTGCGGAAAGCCGTTTTATAAATATCATCTTCCTTAATCCGCAGCTGATGATATCCAGATCGAAGATCGATCTTAGAGAAATAATGTGCTCCCGCTATCTGGTCGAATAATTCATCGATCCTCGGCAATGGGTATTTATTCTTGATAGTTAGCTGGTTCAGTTGCCGATAATCGATGCATAATCACATCGAACCATCCTTTTTCCTGACGAATAATATAGGAGCTCCCCAAGGTGAAGTACTCGGACGAATAAAGCCCTTCTCGAGCAATTCCATCAGCTGTTGCTTTAATTCCCTTACCTCCGCAGGGGACATACGGTAAGGAGCTCTAGAAATAGGAGACGCGCCAGGAACAATATCAATGGAGAAGATAACTTCCCGCTCAGGCGGAAGTCCTGGTAGTTCCTCTGGAAAGACTTTGGAGAATTCTCGGACAATAGAAGTGTCCTTTATCTCAACTCGCTGTTCCGGTGTAGCATGGACAAAGGCTAGAAAAGCCTCGCAACCTCGCCTCATCAGCTTGTCGGCTCGAAGAGAAGAGATGAGCGATACGGAGTTATGGTGCTTGATCCCCGTAAAAGATAAACCAGAATGTCCAGTAAAAGTCACTGAGCTAGAACTGCAATGAACACTGGCCTCATACTTGGCCAACCAATCTGCTCCAAGGATTACATCATAATCCTTCATATCCATGCAAACTAAGTTAGCTGGAAAATTCCGTTCGTCAATAATAACCTTACTAGAAGGATAGTAATATTGAATAGCCGCTCCAGAACCAATAGGAGTTGATATAACTAATGGAGAATTCATCATAATAGGTTCGACAGATAACGACTTCGCAAATTTCTGAGATATAAAAGAATGCGTTGCACCAGTATCAAAGAGAACAAATGCGGGCTTGTCGATTATAGTAAGGGTACCTTCGACGAGTCTGCCATCATCAGAAATCCCAGTTTCATCCGCATGTAAAGCTTGGAGCCTTCCTTGCGGCTTCTTGATAACTTGAGGTTTTACCGGTGTAGCTTGTTCCGATAGAAGAGGGCAGTCAGGGATACGGTGTTCCCTACTTTCACATCGTAAACACGCACCTAGCTTGCGCCAGCATTCCTCCATCTTGTGACCTGGACGATCACAATACTTGCACTTGCCCTTGAATGGAACAATAGGGCCGGGTTTCTTCTCTTCATTTCTTGGCATCTTGCCTTTCCACGTTCCCGATCCGATCCACGAACTAGACCCACTCATGGGCCTCTTTTTGCTAGTGCCAAATCCGGGTCTAGGAGTTGGTTGTTCCTTCTTCATGCCTTGCCCACGGATCCTCTCCGTCATTTCCAAGGTATCTTCTAGAACTTGTGCCTTTCTCACCATCTCAGAATAAGTAGAGATCTCCATCGGCGCCAGTTGATTGATGTAGTGAAGCTTCAACCCGTTGAGAAATCGCTTAGCTTTCATCTTTTCTGTGGAGATAAGGTGAGTATCATAGCGCGAAAGCCGAGAGAACTGTGCTTCATATTTGGCCACCGATAAGCTTCTCTACTTTAGAGCCGCGAACTCCGCCGCCTTCTTCTCTTGTACACGATCGGAAAAATATTTGTCGTTGAAGAATTCCTCGAACTCTTCCCATGTGACTTGTTGATCGCCTAGAGTTGCCTTGACGGAATCCCACCAAGTACGCGCGTCCCGCTCCAATTGGAAGGTAAAAAGAAGGACACGCTCTTGGTCGGTGCATTGCATGACTTCAAAAATTCTCCCCATTTCGTTGAGCCAATGCTCGGCCTCGTCGGGGTTAGTCGAACCAGCAAATTGGCGGGTTCATTCCTCGAAAGTTCCGGTATAAGTCACCGGTGCCATGACCTGCTGCTCCAGCTTGAGCTACCTGATGTAACGCCTGAGTCAGGCCTTGAACTGTGCGCTGCAGGTTCCTCCATTCAGCACGTTCGGCTGCCATCTACACGAGAAATAGATTACTTAGGTCCAATAAAATAGATAATAACACGATTAAGGAACGAACTTAACTCAAGTTTCTACCCAATCTCACCAGGTCAGGTTCTAGACTTTAACAAGGTTAGAGGTCCAATGCACCTAAACACGACCAAAAACTCAGTACCTGGCGGAGCTAATCGGTCTGAAGACCACTCGCGCAAGTATGCGACCTTCCCGATAGGCGTAGCCTAACGTTCGGACAACACCTTTTGATATACCGATTATTGGGATGCAATGCAAGAAAACCTAAACTTAGGGAACCTAGGAATATGAAACCTAGGGCTCTGATACCAACTAAACTGTCACGCCCCGACGCGGAATATCGGGACGTACAGTTAGAAACGAGCTGGTAAGAGAGAGAACTAATCTAAATATATACAAATGCTAAGAAATGGAAATAACTTATTGACCATTAAACAAAACATAACTGGTACATAATCCTCAAATCAACTCAATACAACTGGGATAACAACTCTAAACCACAATAACATAACTGAAGCACAACACACTCTAAACACAACTAACTGATACACTCAAAATATCACTCCTGCCCTTCCCCATCGGTAAGCGCGTCACCTGAAAAGCCTGAAAAAGGGGGAAACAACAACTATGAGCTAACGCTCAGTAGGAAATAACAGATAGGTATAAGTGATTAGCAGTTTAATTACATTTTCAAAATATCATGCTACAAAGGATAATGCAATAAAAGAATAATGATGATATAATGAAACAAAATTTAAAGATCTTGCAAGGTCAAGAAATATAAAGGAACATAATGGTAATACTTAAGAGGAATAACAAAGACAAGAATTTACTACAGGAGATGACGATAAAGAGTTGGCCATATCAAGATAATTCAAGTCATGTCAACCACGTATGTAGTTTCGTTTCCACGTCCAAGTAACAGCAAGTAAGTAACAACAAGTAGAGTATAGAACAGTGAAGAGTGGAAAGTGAAAAGTAGTAAAGAGTAGTGGAGAGTAGTAGAGAGTAGTAGAGAGTAGTAGAGAGTAGTGGCCAGTCCTAGATTTAACTCATGTCATAGTACTGGTGCCAAATGCCACACCTAGTCAATCACCTCCCCGGGGGTACACGTAGTGTTCGGGCGCTCCTCCCAGGACTAGACCAAGCCCTTAATTGTTTGCCAGGCATTGATTTCTTTGATCAAAGATCCCACGAATCTAGACTTCCACAATTTATGGCCAGAATTCCAAGGTTTGAACCATGTAGCAATAACAATTTCAAGTAGGAAAGAGATTCATTTCAGAATTTCAAGGTAAGCACAATCATCAAGAAGATTGAAAACCAAATCACAATAAGAGTTAATCATGATGCGCTACTGTAGCACAGCAGCTATCCAACAAGCTAATCAACATATTAATCCTAATTATCAAGTTAATATGTCAAAGATTATCCATTATCATTTGCATTAAGACAATTGTCAAAAACTGATCCAAGATGATAAGGTAAAGGACAAGCTTGTACAGGAAGGAAAAAGCATGCATTAATAGAGATTTAATTACATTATTAACCACTAATTATGTGAGTTTCTATTTAACCATTGTATACATTGCAATTAAGATGATGAATGACATGCTTTTACATCGTGATAGAACATAGGAACCAATGCAATTGAAAATCATAAGGCTCATGATTAGGTCACTGGTTCTTCAGAAATATAGTTTTCAATTGGTCTAAGTTGATTAGGTCGATCCCCTAATGATCCGGATCGATCCACGGGTCGAAAAATGATGAAAACTAGGTTTTTGGTACATGGGTCGACCCCTGGGGTCGACCCCTGAAAAATTGGGGTCTGTCTGCTGGATGGGTCGACCCCTGGGGTCGACCCCCTCAAATCCAGCAGCATGGGTCGACCCATTGGGTCGACCCTCGGGCTGGGCCGAATGGGTCGACCCCAGGGGTCGACCCTCGGGCTGGCCTTTGCTGCTGGGGCATGGGTCGACCCCTGGGGTCGACCCCTGCAAGCCCAGAAAAGGCCGGGGCCTCCAGAAAATATGTAAACTTACCCATTTGAGGTCCAATTGAGTTGAAATCAAAACCCCATGCTATAGGAATCTTACTAGACAGATGAGGGTCATAATACATGAGTTTTAAAGCACGAATTTCATCAGAAACCCATTTAATCACAACCTATTCTATGAAGAACACCAGAAGACCTAATTCTTGACATTCTTCCACTAAATCTAAAAATTCTCCCAACATACACAACGGAATTTGGGGATTTTGGTGTCAAAAGAAAGCTAACAACATGCTGATTACATCATGTAAGTTAATTAGAGTTTGGTTGTTAGATCCTACCTCAAATCGGAGAAAGAATTCGAAACCCTAGAATGAAGAACAAGCTTGACAGCAGCTCACAAAAAGCTCAATATCTCCACAGATACCTAATGAAATTTGGGGCTTTCAGTCCCATTGGATAGATCTCGTCGAGCTGATCAAGATACTATATTTACAAGTCTCATTTGGTTAAGGGTACCTACCTTAATCGACGGATTAAAGGGCTGGAGATGAAGAACGACGAACTACTAACACCCTCCACCAAAACGACGAATACTCCCAGATCTGGACTCCTCGTCGGCTGACCCAGCTACCAAATGAAACTAGAGTCGAAGAGCTACATTTCTATAGGTCATGGGGCTTCTGGAGCCTTCGGAGTTGGGAGTATTTGGCGCTGCAAGTTACGAACGGCGCCAGAATCCCTGACTCGACCAAAGCTATGTCGGCAGCACGTTTTAGGGCTATGTTTACCTCAAATTGATTGAGGGTAAATGTTCCTTACCTCGTGGCCCTCCATTTGCCCTTGATTTCAGATCATTTGGTTGAGTAATAAGGTCGAATTTCACGTTTTAAGTTACGATTAGGTAAAGGTTAGGTAAAAGTCAAATTCGGGATTAATCCTCTAATTAGACAAGGTTACGTAATTAATTTGGGTCAAGTCCAGAAGACAAAATTGCTATAAAAATGATCTTTTACCCAATTACTATTTTTACAGATTTTTCTAAGGTAGTCGAATTTTAGAGGTTCTATTTTCTAATGAATTAAATATTAATATTTCAAAATTCAAACATTAATTCATTTTAATTCAATTTTTAATTAATAAAAGCTCAATAAAACTTAATAAATAATCGGGGTATTACAACCAGGGTTCAAATCCTAACATCCACCATTTACCTTTTGTGCCAATTAATTATACATTATAAGCTAGCAACGTACAGACTTGGAAGATCACTAATGGATGTACAGACTTCACCTCGTTATATAGACTTGGAAGAATGATGCACAGTGCAATGTACAGACTTCATGACTATGCTCAGGCAATGTATAGACTTTGAGAGGGAAGCCAATGTACAGACTTGTGATGTACAGACTTTGTGAATAGGCTAGCAATAGCCAATGTATAGACTTTGTGGTGTACAGACTTCGAGAGGAAATGATGTACAGACTTTGAGAGGAAGCCAATGTATAGACTTTGAGAGGGAGAGAATGTACAGACTTGTGATGTACAGACTTAGTGAATAGGCTAGCAATAGCAATGTACAGACTTTGTGATGTGCAGACTTTGTGAAGCCAATGTATAGACTTTGAGGATGTACAGACTTTGAAAGTGTGCACATTGAAGAGGGATCGTGTATGAATGTGGGAGACAGACTTTACGATCTGGGCCATGGATTGGCTATCCAAACAGTATCCCTTATCTCTCCAGCCTGTACAAGCTGTAAAGCCCCATTATTTCAGATCTTGCCTCCCATTCAGCCATGACAACCCTATAAACATACCCCTTTTGCTACCCCCATTCTAGGCTAGCTAAGGCTGGGGCAAAGCTCTGCAGAGATTACAAAGAAGGGTTCTGCTGCTACGATCTTCCAACAAGTAGGTGTTCTCAACTTTTAACTAAACTAGTAGCTAATCTAGGATGATTAGTCTAGGCATTTAGTCTTAGGCTCATTTCCATGCGATATTTAGTGTTCATAAAGCATGTGTTAGCTTAAATCTAGGATGATTAGCATGTATTAGCTTCATACCTAAGATACTTAACATGTATTAGCATTATACCCAGAATAATTAGCATGTATTAGTAAATATTAGCAAGTATTAGTCTCATACCTAGAATAATTAGCATGTGTTGGCTTAAATCTAGGATGATTAGCGTGTATTAGCTTCATACCCAAGATAATTAGCAAGTATTAGTCTCATACCTAGAATAATTAGCATGTGTTGGCTTGAAATCTAGGATGATTAGCGTGTATTAGCTTCATACACAAGATAATTAGTAAGTATTAGTCTCATACCTAGAATAATTAGCATGTGTTAGCTTAAATCTAGGATGATTAGCATGTATTAGCCTCGTATCAGATAATTAGCATGTAGTAGCCTTATACCCAAGATGATTAGAATTGATTAGCATGTATTAGCTTCAATCTAGGGTAGTTGGCATGTATTAGCTTCATATCCATACGATATATCCGTTTAACGCAAGTTTTATCGTAGTATTACGTAACTTATTAGTTTAACTAACCTGTTAACATACCTAATTAACATGTTAGTTGATCTACTAACTAACTAGCATACCTAATTAATCTGTTAGGTAGCCTATCTAGAAACATTATCTCCATTTAGTTCCTTTAAAAATGAAAACTTGTATGATACGTCATGTTAAAAATCTGATATTTAAGCAACTAAAGCATGAAACGAATGCATGAATAAAGATCTATAATCCTTACAGTTTTCTCTATCTATCCATGTCATCAGTTTTACCTAAATAAACTTAACTCAAAGGTTAATACCCTAGTTTAATCAAAGACTAATACCTTAAGCCATTTTGAGCAAATATGAACTGTAGAGTCGACCCTGCCAGTTCATCGCGTTGACGCGATGAACTGATGAGTCGACCCTGCCTGTTCACAGGGTCGACCCTGCCAGTTCATCACGTTGACGCGATGAACTGATGAGTCGACCCTGCCTGCTCACAGGGTCGACCCTGCCAGTTCACAGGGTTGACGCGATGAACTGATGAGTCGACCCTGCCTACTCCCAGGGTCGACCCTGCCAGTTCACAGGGTTGACGCGATGAACTGATGAGTCGACCCTGCCAGTTCACAGGGTTGACGCGATGAACTGATGAGTCGACCCTGCCAGTTCACAGGGTTGACGCGATGAACTGATGAGTCGACCCTGCTAGTTCACAGGGTTGACGCGATGAACTGATGAGTCGACCCAGCCTGTTCACAGGGTTGACGCGATGAACTGCAGGGTTTACGCGATGAACTACAGCTGGCTCATTGCGTTAACCTGATCGTTAGGCCTTCACTTTTGCCATCTCGACTGATAGATGGCAGCCTGAGAGGTGATATTTAACTCTGACAGGGTCCTCTAAACCCTGTATAATTCCCAAGAAGGGCATCCCACAGTGAGGGTGTCGTTTCTAAAATTGTCAGGTGGCCCATAAGGCACCTCTCTTATCTAGTTTTTTTCCGTGTATCAAACGTTACTGGTTTCCACTCCTAGTTCATCCCTACACATTAATGCGCCCTTGGATTCCATTCCATAATTCTACCTTATATATCATACTGGTCAAACCTTGAAATTCCATATTGGCTATAAATGAGAGTGGATGTCGACAGACATGATTAATGCTGTGCATATAGGGCCTGGTCTGGTCCTGGGAGGAGCACCCGAAGGTACTTGTGCCCATGGGAGTTTATTGACCACGGTGTTTGGCATTGTACCGAAGTACTTGCTTGCTAGACTTTAGACATTCCACTCATTCTCGTGATATTACTTGATTGATTTGACTTGAGACCCGCAGAAGGGTAAAGTTTTGCTTGAATGAAATTGATAAATAGCCAATTCCAGTTTTACATGCTTGAATTTATATTACTTTCTATTACTTGCTTGACATGAGTTCTTACTCTCTTGGAAAGATTTTCGTTAATTCCAGTTATTACTTGCTTGAATCTCTTGCCATTACTGCATTGAAGTTGGAATCCTTATACTCTCACTTGTTATTCCTTCACTGCTCTTGTCGATTTTTACAATCCTTGATATCTACTCATCTACATGCATAACTTTTCTGACATTAATCGAACTTGTAAACCACTTAAAGCATGTTAAATCTTGAGATGTAATTCCTACTGAGCGATTCGCTCATCTAGTTATTTTTCTAACCTTTTCAGGTAGTTTGGATATCGGCCAGAACACGGAAGGGGATGAGTCTGAGTGATGATTGTAGAATGGAGTCATCAATTATCATGTTAATTGTGATGTCCTTTGTGTTATTGTATTAGTTCACTTATGTCAGTTGTATCAATTCATCTATGTCATTTGTATTAGTCAACTTGATTAGAACTGCTTAAGATTTGAAGCCTAGTCGTTGGACTCTGGGAACATATGTATTTGTCCTTTGATTAGTTGTGACAATTGTCAGCTCGTACTATTTGTATTAATTTTGAGTTAAAACTTAGTTATTTGCGCACTCTGATATTTACATGATTGACACGATCCATATAGACGCGTCACGCCTCCGGGTAATCTTCCGCGCTCGGGGCGTGACAGTCTTCGTGGTATCAGAGCCTAGGTTTTCAAACCTAGATAATTAGAAAAAATAAACGGTTAGAAATTGAAATCTAAGTAAAAACTTGAGTCCAAGGATAGGTAAAACCCAAGTTCAAGGATAGATATACCTTACCCGGTGAGATGGATAGAGCCATGGGTTAAGTTCTACAATGACTTTCAACCTTACAAGTAAATCTGATCTTTATCATACTTAACTCTTTTGTAGGATCATGGCTGCGGAAAGAGCACAATGGCGCGAGATGCAGCGCACCGTGCAAGGCCTCACACAGGCACTACAGCAAGTGGCCCAAGGTGGAGCAAATCGTGAGCGGGTGATCTCCACCGAAGTTTCCGTAACATGAACCCACCGAGGTTCATGGTTTCGTCCGACCCCGAGGATGCCGAGAATTGACTAAAGGAGATGGAACAAATCTTCCGTGTGATGCAATGCGCGGATGAAGAGAAGGTTTTACTTGCCATATTCCAACTAGAGCGGGATGCTCGATGCTGGTGGGAATCCATAAGAAGCAACACTGCCAGAATACCATGTCACATGGGATGAATTCACGGAGCATTTCAACAACAAGCACTTCTCCGATCATATCCAGGAAAAGAAAGCCACGGAATTCGCCGTTCTAAAACAACGGGGCTTGAAAGTGGCCGAGTATGAGGCCCAATTCTCCAGATTATCTAGGTATGCACCCCACTTGGTGTGTACGGAAAAGATGAAGGCGAGAAGATTCCGCAACGGGCTTCGGCCCCATTATATCACACAACTTGCCCCGATGGACATCCAAGTCTATTCGGAGATGGTTCGGCGTGCTCAACTGCTGGAAGACGCCACCGAATTATCTGAGAGAATGTGAGGAAGATACAAGAAGGAACCCGTCACAAGCCCGAGAAAATTCAAACAATCCTTCAACAAGAAGCGATTCTTCGTGGGAGGGGAGCCCTCTAAGGTGAAGAAATTCCAGATGAATGACAGGCCATTCTCCACCACCACACCATCAAAGGAGATTTGCAAGTATTGTGATAAAGCTGGTCATAAGACCGAGGAATGCTGGAGAAAGTTAGGAGCTTGTCTTTGATGTGGGAGCCGAGAGCATCGAATCCTAGACTGCCCACTGATGAAGGAACAAGACACCAAAGACGAGAAGCGTCCGGTAAAGAAACAAGGCCGTCTGCAAGCTCTCCAAGAGACGGAACCCACTAAATGTGGAATTGTGGAAGGTATTCTTACTATTTGTTCAAAAACTGCTCAAGTTTTATTCGATACCGGAGCAACTCATTCATTCGTTTCTAAGAACTTTGCTGCTTCATTTTCTAAGAAACATGAACTGTTAGATTTGGTCATATCTACTCCTCTTGGGAATGAGTCTGATAGCACTTATCACTATCCAAACTGTGAAGTGATGATTAAGGGAAATAATTTACCTGCTGACCTGATATGCCTAGATATAAAGGGTTATGATGTCATACTAGGTGCCGACTGGCTATCCACATACCAAGCAACTACAGACTGCCGGCATGGCAAGGTAACTTTCGTAGATTTCCCAGAGCTAGTTTACAATAACCCTCGGAGTAAATCACTTCTTATATCAGCACTCCGAGCTAGTAAACTTATGAATAAGGGATGCATGACTTTCATAGCATTCGTGACTGCCACGGAAGTCGAGAAGGTTAAACTTGAAGACATCCGTGTAATTCGGGATTTTCATGATGTTTTTCCAGAAGATTTAACCGGCTTACCCCCGGAAAGGGAAGTGTCGTTCACAATCGACCTTGTCCCTGGTGCTCGTCCTATTTCCAGGGCACCATACAGAATGTCCCCTGCTGAGCTGAAGGAATTAAAAGAGCAGCTAATGGAGTTATTGAACAAGGGTTTCATCAGGCCGAGTACTTCCCCATGGGGAGCACCCGTGCTATTCGTCAAAAAGAAGGACGGATCGATGAGATTATGCATATATTATCGACAGCTAAATCACCTTACAATCAAGAACAAGTATCCACTGCCAAGGATTGATGAGCTGTTCGATCAACTATCTGGAGCTTCATATTTCTCCAAGATTGATCTTTGTTCTGGTTACCACCAATTGAAGATCAAAGAAGAAGATATTCATAAAACTGCATTCCGAAGCACGTATGGGTATTACGAATTTACTGTTATGCCTTTCGGACTAACAAATGCCCCCGCAGCTTTTATGCAGTTAATGAACAGCATATTCAGGCCCTATTTAGACCAATTTATTATGGTCTTTATTGATGATATTCTGATCTATTCAAAGACCGAAGAGGATCATGAAGAACACCTCAAGAAGGCATTGCAGATATTAAGGGGAAACAAGCTATATACCAAATTCAGCAAATGCGAGTTTTGGCTCGAGGAAGTATCTTTCTTAGGCCATATCATTTCGAAGAATGGAATTGCTGTTGACCCATCAAAGGTCAAAGCCGTGAAGAACTGGGAACGACCCATAAATGTAACTGAGATTCGGAGCTTCTTGGGTCTAGCTGGTTACTACCGGCGTTTTATAAAGGACTTCTCCAAAATTGTTGTTCCCCTGACCAGGTTAACCCGCAAGGAAGTGGCTTATGAGTGGAAGGAAGACTGTGAAAAGTGTTTTCAAACTTTGAAGGATCTCTTGACCACTGCTCCAGTCTTATCATTACCAATGGAAGGAGAAAAATACGAGGTATATACCGATGCTTCTGGTATTGGTCTCGGATGTGTATTGATGCAGAATGGGGGAGTCATTGCATACTCTTCCCGACAATTGAAGAAACATGAAGAGAACTACCCAGTTCACGACTTAGAACTGGCCGCAGTAGTATTCGCTTTAAAGATCTGGAGGCACTATCTCTACGGAGAACAATTCACTGTGTACTCCGATCATAAAAGCCTCAAGTACTTATTCTCCCAAAAGGAGCTGAACATGCGGCAAAGGCGTTGGCTCGAGTATCTCAAGGATTTCGACTTCACTATACAGTACCATCCTGGTAAGGGTAATTCCGTAGCTGATGCCCTTAGTCGAAAGCCCAGAACAATATTGGCCAACTGCATGATACAAGAATGGAAACTGCTGGAGAAATTCTCTGAGCTTGATATCAGCACAGATGAGAAGAACATGTGTATTATTCTATCTCATATGAGCCTACATCCAGATTTGCTACCTGAAATCAAGAAGTTACAAGAAGAGGATCCCTCGCTAGTGGAGATAAAGAGCAAGCTGGACGAGAGACTGAATTTCAAGCTGGCACCTGATGGCAGATTACTATTTCATGAACGGACATGTGTGTCCGACTGTCCCGAATTGAAGAAGAAGATTCTTGAAGAAGCTCATAGATCGAGGTACACAATCCACCCTAGATCCACTAAGATGTACCAAGACTTGAAAAGAACTTTCTGGTGGCCTAACATGAAAAGGGAGGTAGCAGACTTTGTGTCTCGTTGCCTCACATGCCAACAAGTGAAGGCGGAACATCAAAAACCCGCCGGAAAGCTACATCCGCTGGATATTCCCAAGTGGAAGTGGGAAGACATTGGCATGGACTTTATCTTGGGTTTGCCCAAGTCTAGGGGCGGATATGATGGAATTTGGGTAATTATCGACCGGTTAACTAAATCGGCCCATTTCTTACCCATCAAAAGTCGATGGTCAGTCGACGTACTTGCTACCCTGTATATGAAGGAAATGGTTAGATTGCATGGAGTTCCCGTCTCGATCGTATCTGACCGAGACCCGCGCTTCACCTCTTATTTCTGGAAGAGCCTGCAACACTCCTTGGGGATGAGACTCAACTACAGCACTGCTTTTCATCCCCAGACAGATGGACAGACCGAGAGGACTAAACAAGTTGTGGAAGATATGTTAAGGACATGCATTATAGACTTCGGCGGTAGTTGGAATGACCACTTACCACTAGCCGAATTTGCATATAACAACAGCTATCAAGCTAGCATACAAATGGCACATTTTGAGGCATTATATGGCAGGAGTTGCCGATCTCCCATATGCTGGGATGAAGTCGGTGAAAAAAAAATTCTAGGTCCTGACATGGTGAGAGATTCTACCGAGAAGATACAACTCATTAGAGAAAGGTTAATGATAGCATAGTCCAGGCAGAAATCTTATGTCGATAACAGAAGGTGAGACCTGGAATTTCAAGTCGGAGATCATGTTTTCCTCAAGGTATCTCCCGGCGGAGGCATTAGAAGATTTGGTGTTAAAGGCAAATTAACACCAAGGTTTATCGGTCCATTCGAAGTACTGGAAAGGGTAGGTGAAGTGGCTTATCGTATCGCCCTACCTCCACAATTGTCAGAAGTGCACAACGTATTTCATGTTTCTATGCTAAAGAAATACGTGCACGATTTCTCACATGTCATCGATCACACTGACTTGGTGATACAGAAGGACCTCACCTGTGAGCAAAGGCCAGTAAAGATCCTCGACCAAGAAATCTGAGTTCTAAGGAACAAGACGATCCATATGGTAAAAATTCAATGGAATCGATGCTTAGAACAAGAAGCTACATGGGAAACCGAGGAGTCTATGAGAAGGAGATTTCCAGAATTATTCTAGTCCGTAAGTAATTCTCACCCTCTTTGTCTCTATATAATGTAATTGAATTTGGGGATCAAATTCTTTTAAGTGGGGGAGGGTGTAGCATCCCGTATAATATATATATATATATATATATATATTAATAATATTTCCCAAAAAAAAATATTAGATAAACTCTAGATTAAGTAAGAAGTTGGAACACGTAGTTATCATATGTAAAGAGTATTCACTTAACAAGTGACTTCCTAGTGTAGTTGGTTAAGTAACTTGCCTTTCAACCCAATGACCAGGGTTCAAATCCTAGCATCCACCATTTACCTTTTGTGCCAATTAATTATACATTATAAGCTAGCAACGTACAGACTTGGAAGATCACTAATGGATGTACAGACTTCACCTCATTGTATAGACTTGGAAGAATGATGCACAGTGCAATGTACATACTTCATGACTATGCTCAGGCAATGTATAGACTTTGTGAGGGAAGCCAATGTATAGACTTTGAGTGGGAGAGGATGTACAGACTTTGTGAATAGGCTAGCAATAGCCAATGTATAGACTTTGTGATGTACAGACTTTGAGAGGAAGTGATGTACAGACTTTGAGAGGAAGCCAATGTATAGACTTTGAGAGGGAGAGGATGTACAGACTTAGTGAATAGGCTAGCAATAGCAATGTACAAACTTTGTGATGTGCAGACTTTGTGAAGCCAATGTATAGACTTTGAGGATGTACAGACTTTGAAAGTGTGTACATTGAAGAGGGATTGTGTATGAATGTGGGAGACAGACTTTACGATCTGGGCCATGGATTGGCTGTCAAAACATTATCCCTTATCTCTCCAGCCTGTACAAGCTGTAAAGCCCCATTATTTCAGATCTTGCCTCCCATTCGGCCATGACAACCCTATAAACATACCCCTTTTGCTACCCCCATTCTAGGCTAGCTAAGGTTGGGGCAAAGCTCTGCAAGGATTACAAAGAAGGGTTCTGCTGCTACAACCTTCCAACAAGTAGGTGTTCTCAACTTTTAACTAAACTAGTAGCTAATCTAGGATGATTAGTCTAGGCATTTAGTCTTAGGCTCATTTCCATGCGATATTTAGTGTTCATAAAGCATGTGTTAGCTTAAATCTAGGATGATTAGCATGTATTAGCTTCATACCTAAGATAATTAGCATGTATTAGTATTATACCCAGAATAATTAGCATGTATTAGCAAATATTAGCAAGTATTAGTCTCATACCTAGAATAATTAGCATGTGTTGGCTTAAATCTAGGATGATTAGCGTGTATTAGCTTCATACCCAAGATAATTAGCAAGTATTAGTCTCATACCTAGAATAAGTAGCATGTGTTGGCTTAAATCTAGGATGATTAGCGTGTATTAGCTTCATACACAAGATAATTAGCAAGTATTAGTCTCATATTTAGAATAATTAGCACGTGTTAGCTTAAATCTAGGATGATTAGCATGCATTAGCCTCGTACCAAGATAATTAGCATGTAGTAGCCTTATACCCAAGATGATTAGCATTGATTAGCATGTATTAGCTTCAATCTAGGGTAATTGGCATGTATTAGCTTCATATCCATACGATATATCCGTTTAACGTAAGTTTTATCGTGTTTTTACGTAACTTATTAGTTTAACTAACCTGTTAACATACCTAATTAACATGTTAGTTGATCTACTAACTAACTAGCATACCTAATTAATCTGTTAGGTAGCCTATCTAGAAACCTTGTCTCCATTTAGTTCCTTTAAAAATGAAAACTTGTATGATACGTCATGTTAAAAATCTGATATTTAAGCAACTAAAGCATGAAACGAATGCATGAATAAAGATCTATAATCCTTACAGTTTTCTCTATCTATCCATGTCATCATTTTTACCTAAATAAACTCAAATCAAAGGTTAATACCCTAGTTTAATCAAAGATTAATACCTTAAGCCATTTTGAGCAAATATGAACTGCAGAGTCGACCCTGCCAGTTCATCGCGTTGACGAGATGAACTGATGAGTCGACCCTACCTGTTCACAGGGTCGACCCTGCCATTTCATCGCGTTGACGCGATGAACTGATGAGTCGACCCTGCCTGCTCACAGGGTCGACCCTGCCAGTTCACAGGGCTGACGCGATGAACTGATGAGTCGACCCTGCCAGTTCACAGGGTTGACGCGATGAACTGATGAGTCTACCCTGACAGTTCACAGGGTTGACGCGATGAACTGATGAGTCGACCCTGCCTGCTGACAGGGTCGACCCTGCCAGTTCACAGGGTTGACGTGATGAACTGATGAGTCGACCCTGCCAGTTCACAGGGTTGACGCGATGAACTGATGAGTCGACCCTGCCAGTTCACAGGGTTGACGCGATGAACTGATGAGTCGACCTTGCCTGCTCATAGGGTCGACCCGCCAGTTCACAGGGTTGACGCGATGAACTGATGAGTCGACCCAGCCTGTTCGCAGGGTTGACGCGATGAACTGATGAGTCCACCCTGCCTGTTCACAGGGTTGACGCGATGAACTGATGAGTCGACCCTGCCTGTTCACAGGGTTGACGCGATGAACTGATGAGTCGACCCTGCCTGTTCGCAGGGTTGACGCGATGAACTGATGAGTCGACCCAACCTGTTCGCAGGGTTGACGCGATGAACTGCAGGGTTGACGCGATGAACTACAGCTGGCTCATTGCGTTAACCTGGTCATTAGGCTTTCGCTTTTGCCATCTCCACTGATAGATGGCAGCCTGAGAGGTGATATTTAACTCCTGACAGGGTCCTCTAAACCATGTATAATTCCCAAGAAGGGCATCCCACAGTAAGGGTGTCGTTTCTAAAATTGTGAGGTGGCCCATAAGGCACCTCTCTTATCTAGTTTTTTTCCGTGTATCAAACGTTACTGGTTTCCACTCCTAGTTCATCCCTACACATTAATGCGCCCTTGGATTCCATTCCATAATTCTACCTTATATATCATACTGGTCAAACCTTGAAATTCTATATTGGCTATAAATGAGAGTGGATGTCGACAGACATGATTAATGCTGTGCATATAGGGCCCGGTCTGGTCCTGGGAGGAGCACCCGAAGGTACTTGTGCCCATGTGAGTTTATTGACCACGGTGTTTGGCATTGCACCGAAGTACTTGCGTGCTAGGCTTTAGACATTCCACTCATTCTCGTGATATTACTTGATTGATTTGACTTGAGACCCGCAGAAGGGTAAAGTTTTGCTTGAATGAAATTGATAAATAGTCAATTCCAGTTTTAGATGCTTGAATTTATATTACTTTCTATTACTTGCTTGACATGAGTTCTTACTCTCTTGGAAAGATTTTCATTAATTCCAGTTATTACTTGGTTGAATCTCTTGCTATTGCTTCATTGAAGTTGTAATTCTTATACTCTCACTTGTTATTCCTTCACTGCTCTTGTCGATTTTTACAATCCTTGATATCTACTCATCTACATGCATAACTTTACTGACATTAATCGAACTTGTAAACCACTTAAAGCATGTTAAATCTTGAGATGTAATTCCTACTGAGCGATTCGCTCATCTAGTTATTTTTCTAACCTTTTCAGGTAGTTTGGATATCGGCTAGAACACGGAAAGGGATGAGTCTGAGTGATGAGTGTAGAATGGAGTCATCAATTGTCATGTTAATTATGATGTCCTTTGTGTTATTGTATTAGTTCACTTATGTCAGTTGTATCAATTCATCTATGTCATTTGTATTAGTCAACTTGATTAGAACTGCTTAATATTTGAAGCCTAGTCGTTGGACTCTGGGAACATATGTATTTGTCCTTTGATTAGTTGTGACAATTGTCAGCTCATACTATTTGTATTAATTTCGAGTTAAAGCTTAGTTATTTACGCACTCTGATATTTACATGATTGACACGATCCATATAGACGCGTCACGCCTCCGGGTAATCTTCCGCGCTCGGGGCGTGACAGCAGCGACACACCTGTCGGCAACCTCTGCCCAATGCAGCACGACCAGGGCCACCACCGATGATGGAGAAGGCTCTCAACCTCGATCCTTAGACCCCATGCTGGCACGAAATCCGCGAACAACAACCACCTTCACAGCACCGCACGGCGCACTCAAGCTCTCACACGAGAAATCAAGCAGAAAACAAGCACGAAACCCTACGCCAGCTACCGACTGTACTGGACCTTACGGACTCTGATCACTGCAATATCTCGAATTCACATGTACGTCCACAACCTTGCTCTGATACCAGCTGTAGCGACCTGAGAATCAGATTATTGGGAAGGCCCGATAACCCGGGACTCGAACCGCCGCCCACGAGTCAGGAGGGCTCGGAAGGGCTAAAAGGAGTGTGGAGGTACAAAGAAATAGGAAATAAAGCAGGACAACCAACAAAAATAAATAAACAACTACAGCTACAATAGAGTCTAGTCCAAAAGAAAGTACAGTCTAAAGCAGTAAAACGTACCACATGCCGAGTGAACACTCGGCCCGGCGAGCTGGCAATTGAGAACCTCCGCACCGCACCCTCGGACCTCGAGGAAGAACCGCCACACTTGAAAAGTAGGGAATGAGTCTCCAAAACAGAGACTCAGCAGGGATCCCACGGAACCCCAACCGGAAACAACGGCGGTAGCGGAAAGGAAGGCTACAAGAGCACCCGCAACAGTAGGAATAGTAAACCCGGTGGCCGGTCGAAACCCGGCACTACAACTACTCCTACTATACCGAAAACACACCCCGCACGGTCGGGGGCTACCGAACTACACTAGTATCGCTTACCGAAGTAAAAACCCACGGTAACCACGCCGTAGAGGCCTGCCTCCCAGAACACGGCCAACTTGGACACGCTATCCAAAGTGTAACCCTGAAACCTGTCACGGGTACTGCACGACAAGATGCAACCTCGGTAAGGCCACTAGCACTAGTCTCCCGACGCGAAAACCAACACACGCGCCACGGCGAAACAACCGAAAACTCAACGGTCGACACGACCGAAAACCCGAAGGTCAAAGTCACAGAAAATGACAGTCTGACACTCCCTACTCGACAGGAGTACCTCCCACTAGAAGCATAGTCGGTAGCGTCCCCTAACGTCTTACACCGCACCGCAGGTGAACTGCCTGACGTGGTAGCTCCTACCAAAGGCACGGACACCATACAAGCACCACTAACAAGTAACTAGCGGGGGTCACGCTCGTCAGCCTGGGTCCAACCCCCCCCAACCATGTGTGAACACACAGACCGTGCGTCCCTGGTCTGGTCCTCTGACATGTTTTCCCCTCAGCCGGACTCTGGCTGGTAGACGCGGGGCCCGACGGTAACCGATCCACAAACCGTCTCTATGGGTCGGCCCGTACACCACTCCCTGGTGAGACCAGCACCGCGTACTGGTGGGCTACGACTAGTGGAGGGTCACTGAAGGAGTAGACTCTCAAGTCAACGAAAAACAACGTCCGAACCCGACGAAGTACGGGGACTGTCCCACGTACCAGCACCGTCGTACGGTGACCATGGTCGGAGAAGAAACGGGACTCACAGTCCACCGCACACCCGGCTACGCATAAAAGTGAAAACACAGTTCCAAGCCAGCTCACGGGCCACCAAACCCAATCCCATTCTCAGGTAAAAGCGGGAACCCTCCAGCTCTAGGCTGGATAACTAGACTCGCGGTCCAAGGCCACTCACACATGGCCCAGTCGGAAGCCACCTTCCAGAGAAGCAACGACCTGTTGAAAAATCCTCACCGCACTCACATCGATGCACGGTGACTCGATCTAGCAAGAACACGGAAGCCCGGAACACCTGGGGTCACCCGAACCCGCCAAGCCCATGGGCATGCTTATCGAGGTAACCTGGTTCCTCCAGACACCCAAAGACACGGTCATGGAACTCCACGGGGTGTCCGGGACACTCACGAGACAAAAGTCGACCACTGGGTCACAACCGGGTCGACCGGAGGTCCACACATAGCGAAACGATCGCGGAGGACACGAAAACTCACCTCGGCGCAACCCAGAGCCTGACGGTCTAGCCTTGGGCCGTCACAGTATGTAACGGTCCAAGCCCCGACCGTCACAGCCCTCTAACGGTCCAACACTGGAGCGTTACGCGAAAGAAGCAAAACTGGCTGTGACGCGCCCACCCTGGGGCGTCACAGCCTCTAACGGACCGAGCCTGCCGCGTTAGAAGACATGTTGTGACGCACACCCCTCGGGGCGTCACAACCCCTAATGAACCTGCCCAGGAGCGTTAGAAGAGGGAATATGTCAACTCTGACGCACCCCAGTAAGGGCGTCACAAAGCTCTGACGGACCAAGCCTGGTGCGTAAGAGGCTCATGACCCCAACGGTCCGAAACCTCGGAGACGAACGTAACGGTCGGACCCAGGCACGTTACAGAGCTGTGGCGGTCTATCGCGAGACCGCCGCACACCCAGACCCTAGTTGGATAAACGGGCCCTGTGACGCACCCACCCTGGGGCGTCACAGGCTGTGACGGTCACTGGAAGGACCGTCACACCCTTCGGAGCACTAAACGGCGGGAAACAGCCCAAAAATCTGATCCATGCCCCGATCACCCCCGGGTGATGGGGAAACAAAGGGAAATCCATCCCCAAGCCCCTAGGCATGCATCTAAACCCCTGGATCGGCCAAAAACTTAATGAAATGGGAGATCGGCCCACGAGCCCTAAAACATGGATTTTTCCCAAAAACACCCCAAACGCCCCGCTCGGCTCACCACGGCCTACAACACTCGCGGGAAATGAAGTACGCGAGTTGAGGGTCCATATCCCTACCTCCACCGAAGAAACAACGTGCCGTGGACGCTGATCCATGAAGAAAATGCCGTTGAAGCCTCGCCGTTCCACAAACCCACGGCCGAGCTTCACCACGCCTCCACCGCCTCGATCCTCATCCATCCTCGCCCGTTCCTCACCCGCGCCGTCCCCACCTCACCCACGCTCCACCCCATCGGCCGCCGGAGATAGAGGGAGAGAGGAGAGAGCGTGAGAAGAGAGAGGAAGAGAAGAGAGAAATGAGAGGGGAGAGAGAGAAAAAGGAGGTTAATATATGGAAAATTCTGAAAAATACCAAAAAATAGAAAATCACATTTTCGGGATCCTCGGAGCGCACCGATCACACGGTACCGCTCGTGCCCAGGTGAACGACCCGGTTCACCAGCAACGAGGTTCCGAAGGAATTACCGAAACACATATCGGGAATCGAAAAACACACGCGAAAAAGCCGCGGAACGCTTCCGGGCCTCCGAAACAACTCTGGATCGCGCCGATCCGAACACGAAAGATGTCTGAAATGAAATTTTAGACAAAAAGGAGTCAGACACTCTGAGAAACCAGATCCGAGACCCACGAACAAGGATCCAAAAAATCCGGGGCATTACAATAGTCTTCTTCATCAACTCAAGGAAGATCATCTCTCAAAGAAGAAGACGCCATCGAAGGATCATATTCAAGCTCCTGCAACTCCGATAAGATCTTTTTACTTTAATCATATTCTATATTTTGTTTGAGTGATTTCATATTTGTTCTTTTTCCATTTCATTCAAACATTTGAAACTGAAGATCGTCCCTACCGGTGGTTAGTAGGAAGGTAATTGGAAGTTGTCCGATCTACGGTGTTGACGTCCCTACCTGTAGTTAGTAGGAAGGCAATCGGAGGTCTTTTCGATTTGTGGTTCAGTGTGTGGCACTAGTGGAGCCTCACTAGATTTGGTAAGGGGTGGACATAGGACTGGGGATTCAGTCCGAACCACCTTAAAATCCTTTGCGTTGTAGTTTACTTGTATGATTGCTTCGTTCTAGATGCATGCTTAGGTTCAAATCGATATATTAGTTGCTCATCTTACCAAGTGAATCATAGTGTTCTTCGATAAGCTAGTTACACTCTGTTGTAATTTATTTTATCTAGCTATATAGAGGGTTGCATTGTGAAAAGAGGGGCAGATCTATTCACCCCTCCCCTCTAGATCCACTGTCCACTACTCAACATCATCAATCCTTGGCAATAAATATTTGTTCTTGATAGTCAACTTGTTCAATTGCCGATAATTGATGCACAACCTCATCGAACCATCCTTCTTCCGGACGAATAATATAGGGGCTACCCAAGGGGAAGTACTTCGTCGAATGAACCCTTTGTCAAGCAATTCCATCAACTGCTGCTTTAGTTCCCTTAGCTCCGCAGGAGACATACGATAAGGAGCTTTGGAAATAGGGGTCGTACAACGAATTAGATCAACAGAAAAGATAACTTCTCTCTCAAGAGGAAGTCCTAGTAATTCCTCAGGAAAGACATCTAGAAAATCTCGGACGATAGAAAAGTCCACAATTTCAATCTTCTGCTCAGGGGTCACAAAAATAAAGGCTAGAAAAGCCTGACATCCTCTTCTCATCAGCTTATCAACTCGAAGAGCCGAAATAAGCGGAACAGACTTATGGTGTCTAATTCTTATAAAAGAAAGTCCAGGGTGTCCAGTAAAAGACACAGAACTAGATCTGCACTGAACATTGGCCTCATACTTAGCCAACCAATCTACTCCAAGGATTACGTCATAATCCTTCTGATGTGACACCACCTTGGGGTGATAGTCACAAGACCGAATGCCCTTGGACCTACAATTGCAAGCAAGTATCTTTGAGCGGCGGACTTACTCTAGCAAGCTCACTCGCGTGGCGCACACTAGTGCCCGTAGGCGACTCGGCGATGATGGAGAGGGTCCGAGGCGGACCTTGATGCTCCAATGGTTGGCTAGCTTGGGGAGAACCCCAAATGGGCCAGGGATGCCCAACTCACGGGCGTCCAGCACACCAAGGGTGTGGGATGCAGGGGATCACTCACAACTCACCCGCGGTGATCACTCACATCAATGGCAATTATGGGCCGAGCTCTCACTCTCCGTCCGACGAAGCAATAATGATAATACTATGCTAAGCAAGGAATTTAAACCAAACAAGAGGGGGACTGAGGCTCACCTAGTCGGCGTGACGACGCCGACCCCGGTCGGAGACGGGTGCGAGTGGGGAGGCGAGGGTATGCACCCGCACGCCGCGTCGATGAAGCTTCAAACCTGAAATTTCAGATTACATGCACTACGCCCCATGCAAGGGGGGAGATCTTGGGGAAGGGAAGCCAATGACTACACCCAAACACTACCTCCACACAGGGAGGGGCCTTCAGCCGGCCAAGCAAGAGGGGAAAAATCGAGCTAGAAGCAAAGAAAGGGAGCCGATGCCGATTCTGACCACTCTCTGCGCTTCTGGATAGGCAGTTGGTTATCTTGGCGCTGCGGCCACTCCAGATTTTTGTTGATGATGAAACTAGTTAGAATTTCGTCATAGCTGGATCGGGATGACGCCTGAATTTTGTTGATTTCTCTGGTCACAGGTGCTGGTCGGGGCAGAAGCTCGAACAGGGTGGCAGGTCTTCAGTTCTGACTGCTTCAGGTTCACAACAGCAGGAAGAAGAGGTTGCCACAAGCGATCCAGAGCTCAAGATTAGGCACCGCCAGAGTCGTTGGAACCGTCGGTGAGTCCTCTTCGAAGCAAGTCCAACGAGGATGACAAACGTTGTCGTAGTAGATCGGTAGAGCTCGAACAATGAGTGGGGGTCGGAGCAGACAGTTAGGAAGCAGAACCGCACACCCGGAGGAAGAAAATGAGAACTCTTGATTCCGGGTGCAAAACAAAGCTCCCCTTCTTGATTCTGGAAGTAGACTTGTCGAAGAAGCTCCCGGCCAAGCCTCGCCTCCAGATTTTTAAGAGAGTGGTCGTGATAGCTTCAGGAGTCAGCTTTAGGTTGCTCTTCAGGGAGGAAGTGCGCAGTTGGGGAAGAACGGCTCCCCCGGGCGACCACAAGCTCATAAAGGAATGAGACCACTGTCGTTGCGAAGAGGACGAAGAGACGCTTCCAACGGTACCTCTTGGGCCTCTAGGGACTCTAGGATGAAGTCGGGGCAGGCTCTGCAAGCTGTTGGTACTCTACTACCTACGACCTGAGAATTGCAGGTGGTGAAAGGTGGTGGGGGAATGGGGTAGAAGGGATGGGAAATGGGGTGGATGGGTATGGGGGCAACCCTTGGCTGTGAGGGGGTCTGGGAGGGGGTGTTCCACGGTTTGGATGGGGGAGAATGGGGTCTGGAAGGTGGTGTTTGCAGTGGGTGATAGAGGAGCTACAAATTTGGTTGGAAGGGAGAGAGGGAAAGGGTATTTGAAAATGGGTTTAAGGGTGGGATTAATTTCTGGTCTTGGGGATGGGAAGGGGTGTGTGGGGAAGGTAAAGGGGGGCTTGGGGAGTGGGAATTCTCCCTTGGGAGATGAGAGGGTGCTTAGGGAAGGGGATTGGGTAGTTGGTGGTTGGGTGGTGGAGTATGGATTGGTGGAGGGTCTCTTGGGACTAGGGGTGGAGTAATGAGGGTTGGGGTAGTTGGGAGGATGAGTAATGATGGGAGAGGAAGGGTTGATGATGTGGAGGAGAGAGAGGGAGGGGAGGAGAGAGAAAGAAGAGAGAGAAAGAGAGAGGGGAATCCACCCCTTAGAAAGAGAGAGAGAGATTTAGAGAAGTCACTCCAATAAGACACTAAAACTCACTTGATTTAAATTGATCATAAAAGGTTGTTACATATGAGAGGAGTGGGGGCCTATTTATAGACTCCATACTTTTCATATGACCATAGTGACCCTGACAAACTAACTAATGACCAAAGTAGTCCAAGGGAGGGGTGCCCCTGGGCCAAGCCCATTAGTTGGGCCCATTAGCCTATCAAACCAACCATATGACAACTAACTTACGAAAATGACTCACTAACCTAGGTACATGACTCAAATAAAGGGAAAATTACATAGTTTATGACTCAAAGAAAATATGAAAATTACATGACTAGACTCAGAAACACATGACTAACACAATGGCGCTTGCCGACGAACAATCCGAGCCCATAAAAAATGTGGAGGGGCAAGGGATGCCCCCATCATACCCCCGGGGTGGGGAAAACTCGACCCCGTCGAGTATGGGTCCACCGGGGAAGTAGTACACCAAAATACAACTCCGGGTGAACAACGATCTCCAAACTCAACCCGCGTCCATAGCTGGGGAATGGCGCTTCAGCTTTTCAAAGTGGCTCGGACACACCCTCATGCTGACTATGAGGTCTTGCTTGCCTAGTATTGCCACCGTGTGCTCACGTCGGGCTCTCAGGATAATTTGTGGTGGCACTCCGGGGTGTCTCTCGCAATGATAGGTGTAAGCTCAAGACACTCACTTGGATCCACCGCGGTGCCCGTAGAGGGTGCCGGATCCGCCACGTGAGAAATGGGGTGAATCCCAAAACACATAGGTAAGTCCAACCCGCAAGCCGATTTGCCAAAGCCCCTCGGAACTTGGCAAGGTCCAAGTCCTCGTGCCCTAAAATTGGAGGTGACCCTAGGGTAGAGCCACTCCAAAGTCATCGTCACCAAGTTGCCAACTTGGAATTCCAAGTGGCGCTCATGAGTTTTTGCCCGCTTCTTGCGAATCTCACCGCCTGTTGCTTGATACTTGCTTGGATGCATATGCCATGCACTATGATGCGGTGTGAGTGGACAATGTGTGATATGCAAAGGTGGTCCAGGACAACCACATATAGACCTATCGTGCATTGATGTTATGAAGACTTTGAATGATTTGGGAGGACCGGGGCATCCATAAATGTCCCTCTCATGCGTACGTATGATAAGTGCCGGAGGACCCGGACATCAATGAATACTTCTAATATGCTTAAGACTCATGATGAATGAAGGTGGACCATTACATCCGAATATGGACCACTCATGCTTTCTACTTGACATGTGGGTGATATGAATAAATGGACCCGACTTATGAATCATGTCAAGTGGTGCGGTATGCCTAGGCACATGCATTCCTATCCTAGAGATGACTTCCATGTGCATGGGTGTGGGGTGGCCCTTGAGCTTCCACTTGTATGGATCAAAGGGATCTAAGAAGGGGGACATCATGGAGTGAGGCAATTCATCAATCCCAAGTTGTATGTTGCCTAAGGTCAAGGCTCCCATGGTGTAACCCGATTCTAGGAAGGGAGGGGTTTGGCCCAACATGGTGGGTGGGGGTAGGGTAAGGTGAGTGGTGAGTAAGGTGGGTGGGTCACATGGGGAACTAGACTCCCATAGGAAGGTATCAAAGGGATCATGATAAGGGTTTCCCAGAGAGAGATACTCCATGTCCTCAAGGTCCTCACAAGGTGATGAATCATCCTCCTCTAGTGAAATGGTTGGGCCGGTGCATGAGGTGGGTTGGTTGGTCAAGGTTCTAGGAATCACAATGGTAGGGAAGTGGACCGGGATGGGCTCTTCCACCATGGGGAGAAGGAAAAGGAGGTCGCTAGTGTAGCAACCAATAGTGTAAACCGAGGTGATAGACCCGGTACATGGGTGGATGAGGTCAAGGCTCTTGGGTCAGTCCGACCCTAGAGTCAACAAACAAGTCAAGTCTAATTGCCACTCTAGACCCTTGAAGAGATCATCCCAACCCTCTACCTCATAGTAGGATTGGATCATGGTGTGAAAGGAGGGGAGGGCCACAATTTGGGATTGATGTCCCATGGGTGAGAGGTGTGGCGGTGGACTAGGGACGGGGGGGCCTTGCTTGAGCCATTGGAGTATGGACTCATTCACGGTGAAGGTGTGTGGCTCTTGAGGATCCGGACTAGGGGAGGTGGGTGGAAGTGGAGATTCTTGGATTTCCTTTATGGTGGGTTGCGGATCCGGACTAGCATCCATTTCCATGTGGGTGGGTGTGTGGGTCTCAACTTCTAATGATAATGGGGTGGGTAGGTCTAATGCGGGGGAATTGGTGATAGTCGATGTGTGGTGCACCCGAGGTGGTGAACAAGTATGGGCTTGGGTTGGGATTGGTAAGGGAAGTAGTAGAGGTCTAGGTTGGGGTTGGGTTGGGGTAGGAAGTGGAAGATGGGTGGGTTGAGGGGGTTTGAGAAGATTGTCCTTGGAAGGAGTGTCTTTGTTGGGGGATGATGGAGGGGTAATGGTGGCCGGGGTGGGAGAGGTTTCAACCACTAGGGGTATGGGATGATGCTTCCTCGTGGGGCATTGTCCGGCGATGTGCCCCAATTGGTGGCACCTATAACATTCTGGCTCGCACTTACCCATGGTTATTTCACTCACTTCTATCTCCATAGGACCTTTTCCTTTTTGAGAAGGGGTAAGGTGAGGGGTGGAGGTGGACGTGGGGGCCAAAGGGCCTTGAGTAAGGTGGGTTGTGGAATTGGGTTTTGGTTGCATTGTGGGGAATTGAGGAATTGGAGTCTTGGGTTGGCCAGGTGGGCATGGTGGAGTTGAAGTGCTCCTTGGGCTTTGGTGATCCGAGTAGGAAGGGGACACATATCTAGCCCTAAGTTGTTCCTTCATGTTTCCCCAAGTGGTGATGGGATCTTCCCTTCTAATTATCCTTAGCCCGACAATTTGTAGCCAATAGGTTTGAGCCCATTTGGTAAGTTGTGATTTGGCACATCGGACTTTCTCATCCTCGGACATGGGATACCAAGTGAAGTAATGGTCCATTGAGACTTCCCAATCTAAATAGTCAATATGATGAGTTCCATCAAAGATGGGAGGTGGGGGAGGAGCCCTACTATCATCCGCCCTTGGGGCGGGCCCATTTTCTCCTAGTTGGTCGAGTCGACCCGATAGGTTATCAAGCCGCTCATTGGCATAGGTCAAGGCCTTCATGAGGTAGTTGACATGGCCAGGGAGGTCATGTGTGTTAGTGGTAGGCATCCCTTGGGGGTTTGGACTCATGGAGAGGGCCGATGGGTAAGGTCAGTAAGAGGTGGCCATGCTAGTGGACAAAAGAGATGCAACCGAGGACTCTAAATGCATAAACACGCCCTAGGACCAACTTGATAGAGACAAGTTGTGAACTTGCTCTGATATCAATTGATGTGACACCACCTTAGGTGATAGTCACAAGACCAAATGCCCTTGGACCTACAATTGCAAGTAAGTATCTTTGAGCGGCGGACTTACTCTAGCGAACTCACTCGTGTGGCACACACTAGTGCCCGTAGGCGACTCGGCAATGATGGAGAGGGTCTGAGGCGGAACCTTGATGCTCCAATGGTTGGCTAGCTTGGGGAGAACCCTAAATGGGCCAGGGATGCCCAACTCATGGGCGGCCAGCACACCAAGGGTGTGGGATGTAGGGGATCACTCACAACTAGCCCGCGGTGATCACTCACATCAATGGCAATTATGGGCCGAGCTCTCACTCTCCGTCCGACGAAGCAATAATGATAATACTCTGCTAAGCAAGGAATTTAAACCAACCAAGAGGGGGACTGAGGCTCACCTGGTCGGCGTGAAGACGCCGACCCCGGCCGGAGACGAGGGCGAGCGGGGAGGCGAGGGTATGCACCCGCACGCCGCGTCGATGAAGCTTCAAACCTGAAATTTCCGATTACATGCACTACGCCCCATGTAAGGGGGGGATCTTGGGGAAGCGAAGCCAATGACTACACCCAAACACTACCTCCACATAGGGAGGGGCCTTCAGCCGGCCAAGCAAGAGGGGAAAATTCGAGCTAGAAGAAAAGAAAGAGAGCCGATGCCGATTCTGACCAGTCTCTGCGCTTCTGGACAGGCAGTTGGTTATCTTGGCGCTGCGGCCACTCCAAATTTTTGTTGATGACAAAACTAGTTAGAATTTCTTCGTAGCTGGATCGGGATGACGTCTGAATTTTGTTGATTTCTCTGGTGACAGGTGCAGGTCGGGGCAGAAGCTCGAACAGGGTGGCAGGTCTTCAGTTCTGACTGCTTCAGGTTTACAACAGTAGGAAGAAGAGGTTGCCACAAGCGCTCCAGAGCTCAGAATCAGGTACCTCTAGAATCGTTGGAACCGTCAGTGAGTCCTCTTCGAAGCGAGTCCAACGAGGATGCCAAACGTTGTCGGAGTAGACCGGTAGAGCTCGAACAATGATGGGCGGTTGGAGCAGACTATCAGGAAGCAGAACCGCACACCCGGAGGAAGAAATTGAGAACTCTTGATTTCGGGCGCAAAACAGAGCTCCGCTTCTTGATTCTGGAAGTAGACTTGTCGAAGAAGCTCCCGGCCAAGCCTCACCTCCATATATTTAAGAGAGTGGTCGTGGTAGCTTCAGGAGTCAGCTTTAGGTTGCTCTTCAGGGAGGAAGTGCGCAGTTGGGGGAGAAAGGCTCCCCCGGGCGACCACGAGCTCCGAAAGGGATGAAACCACCACCGTTGCGAAGAGGATAGAGAGACGCTTCCAACGGTACCTCTTGGGACTCTAGAGACACTGGGATGAAGTCGGGGCTGGCTCTTCAAGCTGCTGGTACTCTACTACCTGCGACCTGAGAATTGCAGGTGGTGGAAGGTGGTGGGGGAATGGGGTAGAAGGGATGAGAAATGGGGTGGATGGGTATGGGGGCAACCCCTGGCTGTGAGGGGGTCTGGGAGGGGGTGTTCCAAGGTGTGGATGGGGGAGAATGGGGTCTGGAAGGTGGTGTTTGTAGTGGGTGAGAGAGGAGCTGCGAATTTGGTTGGAAGGGAGAGAGGGAAAGGGTATTTGAAAATAGGTTTAAGGGTGGGATTAATTTCTGGTCTTGGGGATGGGAAGGGGTGTGTGGGGAAGGTAAAGGGGGGCTTGGGGAGTGGGAATTCTCCCTTGGGAGATGAGAGGGTGCTTAGGGAAGGGGATTGGGTAGTTGGTGGTTGGGTGGTGGAGTATGGATTGGTGGAGGGTCTCTTGGGACTAGGGGTGGAGTAATGAGGGTTGGGGTAGTTGGGAGGATGAGTAATGAGGGGAGAGGAAGGGTTGATGATGTGGAGGAGAGAGAGGGAGGGGAGGAGAGAGAAAGAAGAGTGAGAAAGATAGAGGGGAATCCACCCCTTAGAGAGAGAGAGATTTGGAGAATACACTCCAATAAGACACTAAAACTCACTTGATTTAAATTGATCATAAAAGGTTGTTACATATGAGAGGAGTGGGGGCCTATTTATAGACTCCATACTTTTCATATGACCATAGTGACCCTGACAAACTAACTAATGACCAAAGCAGTCCAAGGGAGGGGCGCCCCTGGGCCAAGCCCATTAGTTGGGCCCATTAGCCTATCAAACCAACCATATGACAACTAACTTAGGAAAATGACTCACTAACCTAGGTACATGACTCAAATAAAGGGAAAATTACATAGTTTATGACTCAAAGAAAATATGAAAATTACATGACTAGACTCAGAAACACATGACTAACACAATGGCGCTTGCCGATGAACAATCCGAGCCCATAAAAAATGTGGAGGGGCAAGGGATGCCCCCATCACCTTCATATCCATGCAAACTAAATCAGCTGGCAGGTTTTGTTCATTGATCAAGACCTTACTAGATGCATAGAAATACTTAATTGCTGAACCGGAACCAATAGGAGTTGAAATCTCTAACGGAGAATTCATCAAAGCTGGCTTCACAGCTAAAGACTTCATAAATCTCCGAGAAATAAAAGAATGAGTGGCACCAGTATCAAAAAGAACAAAAGCTTATTTATCATGTATAATAAGAGTACCTTCGATAAGTCCACCTTCCTCGGTGGGTCTTGTCTCATCTTCTTGTAGAGCCTGGAGCTTGCCTTGCTGCTTCCTGATTCCTTGCGGTTTCATCGGGGTAGCTTGCTTAGATAATAGAGGGCACTTGGGAATACGGCGGTCCCTACTACCACAACGTAAACAGGCACCCAGCTTGCGCCAACACTCCTCCATCTTGTGACCTGGGCGGTCACAATACTTGCATACGCCCTTGAATGGAACAATAGGGCCATGTTTCTTGTCTTCAATCTTTGACATCTTGCCCTTCCACGAACCAGACCCGCTAATGGGCCTCTTCCTGCCATGACCAGGCTTGATACTCCCAGAACCAGTATGGTGTTGTTCAATCTTAACACTCTTCCCACAGATTCTCTCCGTCATTTCGAAAGTATCTTCCAACACTTGAGCCTTTCTCACCATCTCGGAATATGTTGGAATTTCCATCGATGCCAACTGGTTGATATACTATAGCTTCAGCCCATTAAGAAAGCGCTTAGCCCATGGGGTCGACCCAAAAGGCAGAAATTGTGGGGGTCGACCCATTCAGCAGACAGAAGTCTAATTTGCAGGGGTCGACCCCAGGGGTCGACCCATCACATAGGCAGACCCTGGTTTTTCTAAGGGTCGACCCAATGGGTCGACCCATATGCCAGCAGACCCGTTTTAGTTGTTTTTCGACCCGAGGATCGATCCGGACTGTTAGGGGATCGACCCATTCAACCTAGTCCAATTGAAAACTATATTTTTGGGGAACTAGTGACCCATGCATGTAACCCTATGATCTCAAGTTACAATGGTCCTTGCATTCAATCATAGTGTAAAAACATTCCGATTACTATCTTCACTTCAACGCACACAATGGTTAATTAGAAACCCACATGATTAGTGGTTAATTATGTAACTAAATTTCTGTTAATTGCATGTTGTTCATTCCTACGCGATCTTGTTCATTCTCTTTATCATCTTGAATCATCTTTTTGGCAATTTGAGTAAATGAAAAACTTAATCCTTTGTAAATTGACATGAAATTAGGATTCATATGATTATTAGGTTGCTGGTCAGCCACTTTACTTCTGTAGAATAGCGGCCAACTTATGACCGCATATCCGTAATACGGTCCAGTATGGACCGTATGTCTTGTTCATGGGTCTTAATGTCTTCTGGACATGAGCGGCCCATAATGCACCATTCATACCGTAGAGCGGCCCACTGTCAGCCGTTCTTTCTTGACCTCGTGGACTGAGTTTTGGTCCAGTTCTTGTAATGCAGCCAGTAGTAGCCGTATGTCCTGTCACACGGCACAGAAGTGACCGTATACCGAGTTTTTTATTTGATGAATCCAAGGACAAGTTAGTCCTTAAATCTAATACTTATGGACAGTAATTCCTCTGATTAATTGGCCATAAATTTGACTAAATGTCTAGACGGATCTTGGGATCTTGTATCCAATAAATCAATGCCAACGCATCATAAGGGTCCGGTCTGGTCTTGGGGAGAGCGCCCGAAAAATTAGTGAGCCCATGGTATGTTATAATGACATGGTGAGGCATTCACCGAGTGCATGACTAGCTTGTTATCTACGACAGAAAAACTCTTGTTACTCTTGTTACTTGATCGTGCTTGACTTGTTATCTCTTGTTACTTACTAGTGGCCATTCCTCATTACAGTTCTTGTTACACTTGTACATGTTATTCTTGTTAAATTCTAGTTATCTTATATTTCTTGACCTTGCAAGATCTTTTATTATGTTGTTTCATTGTATCATCATTTATTTCTTTTATTAGCATGGCATATGAAAATGTTATTAAATTATTAATCATGTAAACTTGTCTGTTATTACCTACTGAGCGTCAGCTCATAGTTGTTGTTTCCCCCCTTTTCCAGGCTGTTCAGGTGATGATGCGCATACCGATGGGGAGGGGCAGGAGTGATACTTTTGAGAGTACTTGTTAGTAGATGCCGAGTTGGCATAGTTGTTTACACTAGTTATTCCTTAGAGTTGTGTTAGTACTTTATTACTTTTGGAATCAGTTATTGTATTAGAGTCAGTTTGGAGGTTACATTTGATCGTGTTTAAACAGTTGTTGGTTATTGTAATAAATTTGGAATCTTCTTGATCAATAGATTTACTTCTTTCCATAGCACTTGTGTAATTGTTTAGTTTAGAATATTTATTTGATTTCTAGCTAGTTTCTAACTGTACGACCCGATATTCTGCGTCGGGGCGTGACAACTCTCCCCTTCCCAACTGGATGCCGCCTGCCGCATTTGGTTGTGTAACCCTAAGGACTACCCCATGCGACGACGATCATGCACATGGGTTGGATCGTATCACACGGGTTTTGGGTCATGACTTGGGTAATAAGAGGTCTTTGCATCGGCACATGAGGTTTGGCCCATTCACGTTGTGATCATGCGACCTCCTCCCTCTTTATACATAGGTGGGCTGAAGCCCATTGGACGTGGGTTTTGGGTTATGGTTTACACGGTGGCTAAGGCTTTGTATATTATATAGTTGGGGTTTAGGTGTAGATATATTGTAATGTCCCGGATCCTTCAGATCTTTCCTTGTGGTTCCCGGATCTGGTTTCTTGGAGTGTCTGACTCTTTTGTGTCAGAAATTTCGTTTCGGATATCTTTCGTGTTTGGATCGGCGCGATCCGGAGTTGTTTCGAAGGCCCGGAGTGCGTCCGCGGCTTTTCCGTGTGTGTTTTCCGATTTCCGTGTGCGGGTTTCGGCGGATCCTTTGAAACCCTGTGGCGGGTGAACTGGGTCGTTCACCTACCCGCGAGTTGTACCGTTGCGATCAGCGCGTCGAGAGGATCGAGGAGGTGTATTTTTCTATTTTTCAGGATTTTTCTGATTTTCCGGATTTTTTATAAATATCATATCTTTTTCCTTTTTCTTTTTTTTTTTACCTTTTCTTCTTCTTCTTCTTCCTCCTCCCTCCCCAACCGTTGGAGAGCGCCCTCTCCCCCGCGCCACTCTTCTTCCCCAGGCGACCGAGACACGGCCTCCCTCACTCCGGCAACGGCGTGGCGGCGGCGGTGAGGCAGTCCCGGTGGTGTGCTTTTCGCGGCGAGAGGCGGGGCGTTCATGGGTCTAAAAGCTTCTTCCTTGATTTCGGCGTCGATTCGGTGGGGCATTCGCTCCATTGAGGTAGGGGGACGAATCCTTATGCTCATCCCGTCGTTCCCCGTGATTTGTTGGCCGAATGGGAGCCGAGAGGGGCATTTTTTAGCGGGTTAGGGCAAAACCATGCTTTGGGGAGAGCTTGCCCGATCTATGGATTTGAGCCGCGATTCGGCGTTTTGATGGCCTAGAATCATACTAGGGGTCCCCAGGGGTCTTCCCCTTTGATTTTTCCCTCTCTTTTGGAGGCATGGGGGCGTGGTTTGCATTTTTGGCTGTTTCACGCCGTTCCACCGTCGGGTGTGTGTGACGGTCCTTCCAGGGACCGTCACACGGTGTAACGCACCCAGGTAGGTGCGTTACAGCCCCACTATAGCCGTTGGGGGTCTGTGGCTGTGACGGCCCCACGATAGACTACCAGGGCATCGTGACGGTCCAGGGCAAGGCCGTCAGAGCCTTCTTAACGTTGGCTTTTTGACCGTTGATTTGTGACCGTTGGGGGTTTAGGGTCTGTGACGAACCAGGCCTGGTGCGTCACAGCCCTGTAAAACCCAGGTGTGGGTGCGTTAGAGCAGGCGACCCAACCACCTTGACGTGCCCAGGTCGGGCCGTCAGGTGCTGTGACGGCCCGGGCGGGGCGCGTCATGGTTTGTTTTCACCGTGGCTGTGACGGCCCAGGGCTGGACCGTCATAGCCCTGTGACGGCCTAGTGCAGGCGCGTCACAGCCTGTGACGGCCCAGGAGGGGCGCGTCACAGTCTGTTTTCTCACTTGGCTCGTGACGGCCCAGGGCTGGACCGTCAGAGCCGTGTGACGCGCTAGAGTAGACGCGTCACAGCCTGTGACGGCCCAGGGGTGGACTGTCAGGCACTGAGCTGCACCGTGTGTATGCGGCCACGTTTCTTCGACGGTGGTTTCCGTGAGTTAGTCCTTATTGGCAGTGACCTGTGCACTAGTCGTAGCTTCCTGCGTACGCGGGTGCGGACCCACCTGGGAGTGGTGGAGAGCGAGACCCAGTGAGAGGTGGTTTTTAGGCTGGTCACCGTAGGGCCCCTTGCCTTTGCCACCAGAGTCCAGTGGGGGGGGGGGGGGAACCAGCTAGAGGACCCGACCTAGAGCAGATGGTCTGTGTGTGCACACGTAGTTGGGGGCTTAGGACACGCGCTGACGAGCGTGACCCCAGCTAGTCCTTGTTGTGGTACTTGTTGCGTGTCTGAGTCTCACGCCCGGGGCGTCGTAGCTAGACACTTGTGACGCGGTGTAAGACGTCAGGGGACGCAACCGATCGTTCTTCTAGTGGGTAGTGCTCCTATTGGCTGTCAGGTGTGGACTCGAGTTTTGTTAGAGCGAGGTCCGTAGTTCGGTACTATTATAGTAGATGGGTTTTCCGTTTATTTACTTTAGCTTGTTGGTTCTGCCGTACTCCTATTAGGTAGTGTTACCTTCTGCTTTCTCATTTTTCGTGCGAGGTTGGGATTCGCGGGATCCCTACTGGGCCAATGAAATGAGGCTCACTCCTACTTTTCAGGTGAGGGGGGGTCTTCGAGTGGCGCGGCCGAGTTTCAGCGTGGTTCTTCTAGCCAGGGTTAGTCGCCAGTCTGCCAGAGCTGGGGGATGCCCCGTGTAGTTGTACTCCGGGGGATGCCCCGTGTAGTTGTACTTTTCTTTCTGTTGACTGTACTTTCATTTTGGACATGAGATACACTGGACCTTGTAGTAGTTTACTTTATTTATATTATTCTGTGCATTTTATTTTAGATTATTGTGCTATCTCTGTGGTCTTTTTAGCTTCTCTTGTACTCCCACAGCATCCCTTTCTACCCTTTCGAGTCTTCGGGCTCGTGGGTTGGCGGGCCGAGATTCGAGATGCGCCGGTTCCTTTACGGTACTCGGATCCCGGGTCGTCACAGCTGGTATCAGAGCGTAGGTTGTGGACGTACATCAAAACTTGAAATGAATTGTGGTGGTCCAAGAGGTCCATGAATGTCCTATACAGTCGGCGACTGGCTTAGGGCCGCGCGTGTTTTATTGATTTGTGGTTGTTTTCTTGGTGCCAGGTGTGTTATGGCGCCTCGGAGGAGGGCTCGTCCCTAGCTGGGAGAGTCTAGTGGTTGTTCGGAGGAGCAGAGCAGGGCTTTAGTTTTCGAGGGTGTAGCTGGAGGTGCGAGAGCTCCGGGGATGGATGATTTCTTCCGAGACATGTTTGAGTATGCGTTTCAGCGACAGTAGGAAGGTCAACAGCAAAGCGGTGATGCTGGAGAGGACCAGGCTCGTGGTGGTCATGGTCGTGTGCTGAAGGAGTTCTTGTTGTTCCAGCCTCCTTCCTTCAATGGGCAGCCAGATCCCGAGGTGGCCAGAGAGTGGCTGAATGATGTGCGGCGGATTTTCAGTGCGATGTAGTGTCCCGAAAAGGAGCAGGTAGCGTTGGCTACTTATCATCTTCAGGGAGCGGCCCATACTTGGTGGACGTCAGAGTGGGGTTCAGTGTTCCAGTCCCGTCCTCTTCGGCAGATTGCGTGGCAGGAGTTCGTCACTGCTTTCGAGCGTGCTTTCTGTCCGTCCTTTGTCAGATCGTAGAGGTTGCATGAGTTTATGGAGCTGACTCAAGGTGACATGACGGTGATGCAGTACCGTGCAAGGTTTATTGAGTTGGGCCGTTATGCTCCTCATATTGTGGCAGATGAGGAGGTGAAAATCGATCAGTTTGTGGGTGGCCTGAGGCTAGAGTTGAGGCATCATCTTCTTGCGTCATGTTTGACCACATTGGATGCGGCATGCAAGGCAGCAGCAGCGCTGGAGAGAGATTGGCAGAAGGTTCGAGGGCAGGGCAGTGCTAGTCAGGTGCAGGCAGATTTCAGCCAGCCGACAGGGATGCAGCAGCAGAGTACCGCCCATCTCTCAGTAGGTGGATCAGTGGCGACGCAATCTGTGGCTCCTGCGCCAGGATCGTCATCCTTTAAATCGAAGCTTAAAAAGTTGCTTAAGGAAGTTGGTTTTGGCAAGAGGCATCAGGAACATAAGGAGTCGAAGCAGGAGTCGATGGACAGTGTTCAGTAGCTGGTGGCTTTTCAGCGTCAGGGTTCGATGACTGGTTCGCGGGGCGGTTGTCCTAGGTGTGGTGGTTCTCATCTGGATAGACCATGTTCGGCGCCCGTGATTTACTTCAGGTGTGATCAGCCGGGGCACATGGCACGTGACTGTCCGCAGAGGCCGCGTCAGTCGCACGAGTTTCAGCAGCAGCAGCAGTTTCAGCCCCAGCAGTTGTCATCGCAGCCGCAGCAGTACCAGCAGCAGGGACAGTTTCCTCAGTTGTCACAGTCAGCTACAGTGGGGAGGCAGAGATCCCGAGGCAGGGTGACTCACATGACCAGGGCAGAGGCTGAGGCATCGCATCTGGTGGAAGGTACTCTCTCGATTTTGGGTTGTGCGGCTCGTGTTTTGTTTGATTCAGGTGCTTCTCATTCGTTCGTCTCGGAGGATTTTGCTCAGAGTGTGGAGGACCCAGTGACCGAGGTGTCCTGTGACTTGGTGGTAGAGTTGCCTATCGGTGACTTCATGATCACCCCGTACTGCTTTGAGAAGGTACCTGTGTGGGTGGAAGGGTGGAACTTGCCGGTTAGACTCTACGAGTTACCGCTTCAGGACTTCGATGTGATTTTGGGCATGGATTGGCTTGAGGCTCATCATGCCTTGGTGGATTGCGGCTCGAAGAAGGTCTACTTCCGACAGCTTCGTGAACCCACCTTCTATGTCCAAGGTATTCGGTCTTCCTCTTCTCGCTTGCTTATTTCGGCTATCCATGCGCGTCGCTTGCTTGATGCAGGTTGTCAAGGCTTTCTCGCATCCGTGGTTTTGAGTGATCGACAATGTCCTGAGGTGGAAGACATTCTCATCGTGTGCGAGTTTCCTGATGTTTTTCCCAAGGAGCTACCAGGCTTGCCATCGCAGCGAGAGATTGATTTCGTGATTGAAGTGGTGCCGGGTACGGCGCCTATGTCGAAGGCCCCTTATCGGATGGCGCCTGCTAAGTTGCGAGAGCTGAAGGCGCAGTTGCAGGAGTTGCTGGCCAAGGGGTATATTCATCCTAGTTATTCCCCGTGGGGTGTGCCGGTGTTGTTTGTGAAGAAGAAGGATGGTACTTTGAGGCTGTTCATCGACTACCGTCAGTTGAACCAGGCGACTGTTAAGAACAAGTATCTGTTGCCTCGGATTGATGACTTGTTTGATCCGCTTCAGTCGGTCCGAGTGTTTTCGAGGATCGATTTGAGATCAGGCTATTACCAGCTGCAGATTCGAGAGTCTGACGTGGAGAAGACGGCGTTTCGAATGAGGTATGGGCATTATGCGTTCTTGGTGATGCCGTTTGGGCTCACCAATGCCCCCGCAGCGTTTATGGATCTGATGCATAGGGTGTTTCGTCCGTACCTGGACCAATTCGTGATCGTGTTTGTGGACGACATCCTTGTGTATTCGCGGTCTGCTGAGGAGCATGGGCACCATTTGAGAGTAGTGTTGCAGACCCTTCGTGATCACCAGTTGTATGCGAAGCTCAGTAAGTGCGAGTTCTGGCTTCGTGAGGTGCACTTTTTGGGGCACGTGATTTCTGGTGAGGGTGTTTCTGTGGACCCGGCTAAGGTCGAGGCTGTGGCGCAGTGGCCGAGGCTGAGCTCTGTCATGGAGATCCGGAGTTTTTTGGGGCTCGCAGGCTATTATCGACGGTTTATTCAGGATTTTTCCCGTATTGTAGCCCCGATGACCAGGCTTACGCGGAAGGAGGTGTCGTTTGTCTGGACATAGGAGTGTGAGCGGAGCTTCGTGGAGCTAAAGAGATTGCTTAACACTGCTCCGATTTTGGTGTTGCCATCTGGCTCGGGTGGTTTCGTGGTGTGTACATATGCTTCTGGGTAGGTCTCGGTGCTGTGTTGATGCAGCATGGGAGAGTTGTGGCGTATGCGTCGCGGCAGTTGAAGCCACATGAGGCGAACTACCATGTTCATGATCTTGAGTTGGCGGTGGTGATTTTTACTCTGAAGATCTGGAGGCATTATTTGTACGGCGAGAGGTTTGAGCTTTTCACTGACCATCAGAGTTTGAGGTATGTGTTCACGTAGAAGGACCTTAACCTCAGGTAGAGGAGGTGGATGGAATACATGAAGGATTATGATTTCACTCTGTCTTATCAGCCTGGCAGGATGAACGTCGTGGCTGATGCTCTGAGTAGGAGAGTATTGGTCAGTCAGATGTTGTTGAGGAAGTGGAGGCTTTGGGAGCAGGTTCTGGCCATGACTTTTAGGCTCAAGGTCCCCCAGGACCAGGGTTCAGCTGTCCTTGCGAGTCTGACTGTCACGCCCGCGGTGCGTCGACAGGTGACTGAGGCTCAGTGAGTGGACCCTGAGCTACCTCATATTCTATCGATGGCCGAGGTGGAGTTTGGAGAAGATGGAGCTGTGAGGTTCATAGGTAGGTTGTACGTGCCAGCCGAGGGGCAGGTGCGGCGTACGGTATTGCGTGAGGCTCATGGGAGTCGGTATGCCATGCACCCCGGGTCGGCCAAGATGTACCAGAACCTGAAGAGACATTTTTGGTGGCCTGGCATGAAGAGAGATGTTGCGGAATTTGTGGCCAGGTGTTTGACCTGTCAGCAGGTGAAGGCTGAGCACCAGCGACCAGGTGGCACACTTCAGCCCTTGGATGTTCCTGCGTGAAAGTGGGACCACGTGACCACTGATTTCGTGGTTGGGTTGCCGAGGACGTCTAGCGGGGAGGATAGTATCTGGTTTCTAGTGGATAGACTGACGAAGACGGCGCGGTTGCTGCCGATCAAGGTCAGTTGGAGCGTGCATCGTTTGGCTCGTTTGTATGTGGAGCGGATCATTCCGTTGCATGGAGTTCCCATCTCCATTGTGTCTGATCGTGATCCCCGCTTCACTTCTGGATTCTGGAGAAGCTTCCAGAAGGCTCTAGGCACCGAGTTGGCATTCAGCTCAGCCTATCATCCTCAATCAGACGGTCAGTCTGAGCGGACCATTCAGACTCTGGAGGGCATGTTGCGAGCGTGTTGCTTAGAATGGCAGGGGAGTTGGACCCACCATCTACCATTAGTGGAGTTTACCTATAACAACAGCTATCATTCGAGCATTGGTATGACTCCCTATGAGACGTTGTACGGGCGACCCTGTCGGACTCCGCTTGATTGGTTCGAGGTGAGCGAGCGTGCCCTAACCGGACCAGATTTGGTGCAGTAGTGTGTTGAGGTGGTGCATCTCGTTCGGCAGAAGATGTTGGCAGCTCAGAGCCGGCAGAAGAGCTATGCCGATCGGAGCAGGCGACCTCTCAGCTTTGTTGTGGGAGACCAAGTTTTCTTGAGAGTTTCTCCCATGAAGGGCGTGATGCGTTTTGGTAGGCGTGGGAAGCTGAGCCCCCGCTACATTGGTCCCTTTCCCATCGTCGAGCGTGTTGCGGAAGTTGCTTATCGGTTGCAGCTACCTCCGGAGCTTTCCGTCGTGCATGATGTGTTCCACGTATCGATGCTTCAGAAGTATATGCCCGATGATTCTCATGTTCTCGAGGATGCCGTTTGGCCAGAGGTGACCCCATATCTGTCCCTTTCGGAGTTTCCTGTTCGCATTGAGGATCAGCGAGAGGAGCGCCTGCGGAACAAGGTTCTTCCTCTGGTCAAGGTGATCTGGCAGGGTCATTTTGGTGGCGAGGCATCTTGGGAGCGCGAGGATGAGATGCGGGAGCAGTATCCTTATTTGTTTGCGTGAGTCTTTCCCCCGTTCTTGTGCTTCGATCTTGAATTTCGAGGACGAAGTTCGCTTAAGGGGGGTGGGCTGTAATGTCTCGAATCCTCCAGATCATTCCTTGTGGGTCCCGGATCTGGTTTCTCAGAGTGCCAAACTCTGTTGTGTCTAAAATTTCCTTTCGGATATCTTTCATGTTCGGATCGGCGCGATCCGGAGTTGTTTCGGAGGCCCGGAGTGCGTCCGTGGCTTTTCCGTGTGTATTTTCCAATTTCCATGCACGGGTTTCGGCGAATCCTTTGAAACACTGTAGCGGGTGAACCGGGTCGTTCACCTACCCGCGAGTGGTACCGTTGCGATCAGCGCATTGAGAGGATCGAGAAGGTGTATTTTTCTATTTTTCAAGATTTTTCTAATTTTCTGGATTTTCTATAAATATCATATGTTTTTCCTTTTTCTTTTTTTTACCTTTTCTTCTCCTTCTTCTTCCTCCTCCTTCCCCAACCGTTGGAGAGCGCACTCTCCCCCGCGCCACTCTTCTTCCCCGGGCAACCGAGACATGACCTCCCTCACTCCGGCAACGGCGTGGCGGCGGTGAGGCGGTCCGGGTGGTGTGCTTTTCGCGGCGAGAGGCGGGGCGTTCGTGGGTCTAAAAGCTTCTTCCTTGATTTCGGCGTCGATCCGGCGGGGCATTCGCTCCATTGAGGTAGGGGGACGAATCCTTATGCTCATCCCGTCGTTCCCCGTGATTTGTAGGCCGAATGGGAGCCGAGAGGGGCATTTTTGAGCGGGTTATGGCAAAACCTTGCTTTGCGGAGAGCTCGCCCGATCTATGGATTTGAGTCGCGATTCGGCGTTTTGATGGCCTAGAATCATGCTAGGGGTCCCCAGGGGTCTTCCCCTTTGATTTCCCCCTCTCCTTTGGAGGCATGGGGGCGTGGTTTGCATTTTTGGATGTTTCACGCCGTTTCGCTGTCGGGTGTGTGAGACGGTCCTTCCAGGGACCGTCACACGGTGTAACGCACCCAGGTAGGTGCGTTACAGCCCCTCTGTAGCCGTTGGGGGTCTGTGGCTTTGACGGCCCCACGATAGACTGCCAGGCCATCATGACGGTCCAGGGCAAGGCCATTAGAGCCTTCTGACCGTTGGATTTTTGACCGTTGATTTGTGACCGTTGGGGGTTCAGTGTCTGTGACGAACCAGGCCTGGCGCGTCACAGCCCTGCAACGCCCAGGTGTGGGCGCGTAAGAGCAGGCGACCCAACCACCCTGACGCGCCCAGGTCGGGCCGTTAGGTGCTGTGACGGCCCGGGCGGGGCGCGTCACGGTTTGTTTTCACCGTGGCTATGACGGCCCAGGGCTGGACCGTCAGAGCCCTGTGACGGCCTAGTGCAGGCGCGTCACAGCCTGTGACGGCCCAGGAGGGGTGCGTCACAGTCTGTTTTCTCACTTGGCTCGTGACGGCCTAGGGCTGGACCGTCAGAGCCGTGTGACGCGCTAGAGTAGACACGTCACAGCCTGTGACGGCCCAGGGGTGGACCTTCAGGCGCTGAGCTGCACCGTGTGTGTGTGGCCCCGTTTCTTCGACGGTGGTTTCCGTGAGTTAGTCCTTACTGGCAATGACATGTCCACTAGTCGTAGCTTCATGCGCACGCGGGTGCGGACCCACCTGGGAGTGGTGGAGAGCGAGACCGTGAGAGGTGGTTTTTAGGCTGGTCACCGTAGGGCCCCTTGTCTTTGCCACCAGAGTCCAGTGGGGGGGAAAACCAGCTAGTGGACCCGACCTAGAGCAGATGGTATGTGTGTGTACACGTAGTTGGGGGCTTAGGACATGCGCTGATGAGCGTGACCCCAGCTCGTCCTTGTTGTGGTACTTGTTGCGTGTCTGAGTCTCACGCCCGGGACGTCGTAGGTAGACACTTGTGACGCGGTGTAAGACGTCAGGGGACGCATCCGGTCGTTCTTCTAGTTGATAGTTCTCCTGTTTGCTGTCAGGTGTGGACTCGAGTTTTGTTAGACCGAGGTCCATAGTGCGGTACTGTTAGAGTATATGTACTTTAGCTTGTTGGTTCTACCGTACTCCTGTTAGGTAGTGTTGCCTTCTGCTTTCTCATTTTTCGTGCGAGGTGGGGATTCGTGGCATCCCTACTGGGCCAATGAAATGAGGCTCACTCCTGCTTTTCAGGTGAGGTGGGGTCTTCGAGAGGCGCGGCCGAGTTTCAGCGTGGTTCTTCTAGCCAAGGTTAGTCGCTAGTCTGCCAGAGCCGGGGGATGCCCCGTGTAGTTGTACTCCGGGGGATGCCGCGTGTAGTTGTACTTTTCTTTCTGTTGACTGTACTTTCATTTTGGACATGAGATACACTGGACCTTGTAGCAGTTTGCTTTATTTATATTATTCTGTGCATTTTATTTTAGATTATTATGCTATCTCTGCGGTCGTTTCAGCTTCTCTTGCACTCCCACACCATCCCTTTCTACCCTTCCGAGTCTTCGGGCTCATGGGTTGGCGGGCCGAGATTCGAGACGCGCCGGTTCCTTTCCGGTACTCGGATCCCAGGTCGTCACATATATTCCTTCTATTGATGTCTATTTTAAAATGGTGATAGAGAGGTTTTGGTGTTTATAACCAACCCTTAAGTTCCATATAATTATATATATATATATATATATATATATATATAAAGCCCAATGTCAGGCCCATTGGTCTATTAAGCTAAATTCACCTACGTGAGACCTATTTGTATGTATATATATAAAAGGTTGAGACTTTTTAATATGAGTATGGGTTGAGGCCCTGAGGTGTAGGTTGTGGATTGGGCTTCTATATGGAGTTTTTGGGCTTTTATTCTTTGTGGACATATATGTGTTAATTTTACTTATGCATTTCTTTATTTGGCCTTCTTATTTAATTGTAAGAGATTCACTCATTTATTTAGAAAAGGTTTTATTTCCTATTATTTTATCTGGGGTGCTACATCCTCCCCCACTTAAAAGAATTTTATCCCTAAATTCACATAAAATTTATTTCCAAAAATAATAGTGGGGTATGTAGCCCTATTCCTTAAACCCCAACAAGATCATATAAGCATGCTTGCAAAGCAATCTACAATCTGAGGAAAGAAAGCTAAGCTAAGGTTAAGGGATACCTCTAGCTACTTCATTGTCAGCATGTTCGACTCGTCTCATTGCTTGCAATTGTCCTTGACGCCACTCTTTATTACAATCCTTTGCCTGCTGAGGTTGATCTTTAGGAAGGGGACACTCGGATACCTTATGTTCTTGGCTTCCACAATGGAAACATGATCCATTCTTCCAGTGACACTTCTCGGATCGATGACCTTCATTCCCACAATACTTGCACTTCTCTCCTTTTTCCTTTTGCCATTTGGAACGCCATCCTCAACATTAGGCCTCTTGTTGCCGTTTCCTAACTTCCTCTTTTCCATTCTCGCCTTAACTTTTTTGGATAATTCTATGGCATCCTCCAATAACTGAGCTCTTTTAACCATCTCGGCATATGATTGAATATCCATCGGTGCCAATTGGGGAATATATTGCAATCTTAATCCATTCAAAAATCGCTTGGCCTTCATCTTATCCGTCGATATTAAATGAGGCACATATCAGGACAATCTAGAAAACTGTGCTTTATATTCTGCTATGGACATACTTCTTTGCTTAAGTGAGGCAAATTCTCCCGCCTTTCTCTCCCGAACTCTTTCCGAGAAATACTTCTCATTAAAGTGCCCTAAAAATTCTACCCATGCTACCTAGTCATTTGGCAAGGTTGCTTCCACGGACTCCCACAAAGCCCTTGCATCTCTCTCTAATTGGAATGTTGCTAAAAGGACCTTATCTTGGTCCGAGCAATGCATTACTCGAAAGAATCTCTCCATCTCCTTAGTCCAATCTTTCGCCACATCAGGATCAGGGGTCCCACTAAACCTCGGGGGATTGAGGCTCCGAAACTCGCGATGCAATTCTCCAGCTCCATGATTTTGTCCACCCTTGGCTAATCGCTGAAGAGCCTGGGTCAAGCCCTGAACTATCCTTTGCATCTTCCGCCATTGTGCACGCTCAGCAGCCATTGCTAGCTATCTAGCTCTACAAGAGACAAGATAAATTAATATAAGATTTACCATTTATTTCCATGAAGGTTGCTAAGCCATTTTTATTATAAGCTGATATTATTAATATAGTTAGTATATATATATTTTAGCACTTAACCCAAAGTTCTACCCAATCTCACCAGGTAATAATAGGATTGAATCTAGAACTTATGGCGACCTATAGTCAAAACCTAGGGTTTAATATACATAGGCTCTGATACCACTTCTGTCACGTCCCGAACCGATAGCAGTGAAACGCATTGCTCGGAACATGGCAGTGAACAGTCATGAATAATTAGAGCAATCATAAGACATGAACACACGGCTAGACAATATTGACAAAATATAAACCTTATTAATATCAGAAAGTGAATATTACATCTTGACTCAACTTACATAAGGAAAAGAAAGGACTCAATACTACACCTGATAAAAGGAAAAGACTCAAGTGACAGGACAAGACTCAATAAAATAAAAGACACCGACTCGATTCTCCATATCCACTGTTCTTGGGCAGATCCAAAAAGGTTTTCTTTGCTGGCATCATCACCACCATTCAAAAAAGGATAGAAGGCTGGCAGGCTAAACTGCTATCACAGAGTGCTAGGTTAACCTTGATAAAACATGTCTTAGCCTCCATTCCTATATATATTCTGGCTTCTACTCCTCTACATGCAGGCATTCATCAACTGATGGACAGGGCATTTGCTAATTTTTTCTGGGGCTCCTCTATACATGGCAACCGTAAACATTGGAAATCTTGGACTGCTATTTGCAAACCTATGGTGCAGGGAGGTCTTGGGATTATGTCCCTAAGACATATGGACTTAGCTCTTAGAGTCAAAATGCTGTGGAATGGACTCCACTCTCAATCTCTATGGGCAAATTATTTCAGGGCCAAGTATATTCAGAATGTACATCTTGCTGAGGTCAAATTCAAAAATATGAAAGGAGTCAACAGAAGCAGCTGGAATAAAGCTAAAGCTCTCATTCTGGAGCATCAGAGGGTCATTCTAGGTGATGGTTCCAAAACTAATTTCTGGCAAGATGTATGGCTGGGAAACCGAACTCTTAATTCTTATATATGTACTGCTGGAGCCATCACTTCAAATGCCACTGTTAGAGACATAATTATGAACCCAAAGCCGGAAGACATTGAAGCACTGGAACTTAACCTTCCAGTTGAGATTAGGAACATATTTTCTCCCTCCCTTTTAACTTCCCACAGTGATCATTTCATCTGGTCACTCTCAGGGAATGGGAATTATTCAGTCTCCTCCATATATAAAAAACTGATTCTTCAACAACAGCCTCAGATTATGGAGAGGGATATTCCTTGGAAACGCATTTGGTCTCCTTGGATCCCAACCAAAATTTCCCTGCATATATGGAAAGTCTATTTCAACTGTTTGCCCACTGATCAGAATGTTAAAGCTTGTGGTATCCCTCTTTGTTCCAAATGCACCTGCTGTCTTTCTCCCAAAGAAGAGGATTCTAACCATCTCTTCCTCAGCAGTGACTGGGCTGCTAATATTTGGTCTTTCTTTCAAAATAAGGGATTGGAGATAGGTGGCCGGACTATCAAAGATCTGATTGCTAAAAACATTCAAACATCAGCTGGTAACTCACTGTTTGGTCTTTTTATTATTGCCATCACTGGTTTCTGTTTATGGGAGTTTTGGACTGCCAGAAATTCAGTCATCCATGATGGTAAGACTCCAAAGAGCCAGCAGATGATACCTAAAATTCTGATCCAGGTTAATCAGTCATTAGCACTGTCCAAGCTTCCGGAAAGCAGTCATGAAAAGAGAATTATACTAGCAGCATGTGGAATTCACTCTTTCAGCAACAACAGTCCCAAACTGAAACTTGTCAAATGGCAATTCCCACCTTGGCCACATCTCAAACTGAACACCGATGGTGCATCCAAGCTTGCCCACATTTCTGGTGGTGGAGGAATCATTAGGGACACTCATGGATCAATCATCCTGGCTTTCTCTCATTTTTATGATCAAGCTAGTAGCATGATGGCAGAAGCTCGAGCACTCAAAGATGGCCTTAAATATCTGAGAAGCATTACAACTCAACCGAGCCACATTGAAAGTGACTCCCAAACACTGGTCCAAGTTCTCAACCACAAATTTCCTTGTCCCTGGGAAATTTTAAAGTATGTGAGGGAAATCTGGACCCTTCTCATGGCTAATGATACCATCACCCACATATTTCGTGAGGCCAACCAGGTGGCAGATTCTCTGGCTAACCTAGCATGTACAAACAAATGTAATATGCATTTTTCCTCACAGCAGCAACTTCCTGCAGTTATTAGAGGCATTGCCCGGATGGATCAACTAGGTTTTCCTAGTATCCGAATTATGTAATTTCTTTTTTCCTCTTATATGAATAAAACACCTCCTAGCTGTGCACTTTGCACCTAGGTAAGGATTTTTGATAAAAAAAAAAAAATTACTCTTGCCCTTCCCCGTATGATTGATTGTCTTCGACATTATTACCTGAACAATGTTAAAATAGGATGGTGAGCATAAAGCTTAGTAGGAATTGCATCTCTCATCAAGCAGGATATAAGTGATTAGCGAATTAATCATGTTCATGAGCATGTAATGCATGAATGATATAACATGACACTAGATATAGTAGAAAGGTGATCATTATCAAACATCAAAAGCCAAGGGCAGATATAAGCTCAAGAGAAAAGGGAATAATTCCCACGCAGAACTAAGGACAAGATGCCAGTATGAAAGCAAAGGCAGATACTTCAGACGAACATAACTTTATAGAATTGGCCAGAATATATCAGAATTTCAATAATGATAAGCAGAAATAATCAGTCCAGCAGAATATCTAAATTATCATAATAACAGAATATCAGAATTTTCAAAATATATAACATAATTTTACAGAATAACAGAATATCAGACTTTGGTGCAATGTCACACCCAGAATTTCCCATGGTTTACAGAATGGACTTTCGTCCTACCTGACATTGATAGTTGCTGACCCACATCCCTTAAATATTTCAGAATCAGATGTGGCCAACATAAAGTCAAAGGGTTATGTTCTTGAAATATTGGCAAGGAATTTTTGAAAGGAATAGCGTGTCATAGCTAACACGGGTGATAATCATGAAGATCCATGATATAACAGAGTTTAGGGACTAAAGAACATGTCGGGACAACATGTCGATAAATCTCTCATGAAATCTAAATATTCATGAAAACTAGGTTAAATGGCGTCCATACAGTCACCGTGAATTCAAGAATTTAGTAGGCACGAACGGAAATGACGTCAGTGTCATAGATGCTAATTCTAATTGGCATCGACTATCAGGTCGCCAATTACAGACAGAGACTAGACTTCTCACAGTGATCCATCGGGGCAATCCGTGATGGCTGGGGCGTCATGTTTCTTCAGAGTGACATGACAAACATGGTTTCCTAAGTTTTGAGGGTACAACTTGCTCGGCTGTCTTGAGAGAATTCAAGGCCAGCTGAGACTTACGGAGGCCTTAGAGAGAGAAACTACAGTCTAGTGGAAGGAATATCCGGCGGAGGGTCTTTCAATCTCCAAGAAATAGTGTGTAATCGTGAAACCTCGTGAAATAGGGACTCCATCTCGGCTATGAGATAGGAGTGCCAGAAGATCCGCGGCATGGGTCAAAGCATGATAAAACGTTCGAGGGAAGAATTCATGTCTCTTTGAACTGACGTCAATTTCTATTTAATTTATTATTTCAAAAAAATAGTATCTTCTTTTAAAAAAAGACATCCATTCATATTTTATTTCTATTTAATTTAATAATTTCAGAAATTAACGTCTCTTAAAAAGACGCATATGATTATATCTACACATATATATATATATATATGAAATAGTAGAGGAGATAGATGGGATTTTAAAAGATTAAAGAAGAGAAGGGATAATTATAGGGCATATACACTAAAAAGGGTTTTACGGGTTCGAGGGAAAATGTCAAAAAAAATAACATTTGACGTTATTTCTTTAAATATTTTAGTAAGGTGAATAATATCACTTTTTATTTAGTGAGAATTTAACACAACTAATTATATGATAATTAAGAGAAAAATCTAAGATGTTTAACCATGAAATAGCACAATTTTATTACATCAGGTTAAAAACATAAAAATCCTCAAAGATGATACAGTTGTTAACCCCATGAATAGGGTCGCTTTCTGATTTCAAATCTTTTTATGCATCTAAATATATAGAAATTAAGAGTAAAATGTGAGGATTTTATAAATATATTTCTCCAGATTTTTAGATACTTGGTTACATGATTATAAAATTTTTAATCGAGTGTGAAACAAAACAACATAAAACTCGGATTATGCATGCATTGCTTAGGCTTGATATAACTTACATAGAATCAACAGGAAACTTGCCACAGGGGAACATGCATGCCATATTTAATTAATAATAAGTTTGGCTTGGGAGAGAATACCTACGGAGATATCCAAGGAACCATGGAATATGCACAGAATAGTTTAAGATTCAATTTGTTAAAGAGTTTAGCTTGAGATATTGAAACACCTACCTTTTTAGAACTGAGAAAGCGACGACAGGGATGAAGGGGAAGAAGACCACGTAGCCACTATTGTAGCCGTAACAGCAGCAGGAACAAGGCCCTTCATGCGGGGGGAATAAAAGGAAGCAGAGGTAACAAGGATGCAGGAGGAAGATGACTTCACAGCAGCAAGGGGTTCTTCGAATGGCAGTAGCAAAGGCCCGTCGTTCGTCGAGAGCTTTATTTATAATAGAACTCGAACATTTCAAAGGGAAAGTTTAAGGACTTGCCATGCGTTACTCTCCCCTTCCCAACTGGATGCCGCCTTCCGCATTTGGTCGTGTAACCCTAAGGACTACCCCATGCGACGACGATCATGCACATGGGTTGGATCGTATCACACGGGTTTTGGGTCATGAATTGGGTAATAAGAGGTCTTTGCATCGGCACATGAGGTTTGGCCGATTCACGTTGTGATCATGCGACCTCCTCCCTCTTTATACATAGGTGGCCTGAAGCCCATTGGACGTGGGTTTTGGGTTATGGTTTACACGGTGGCTAAGGCTTTGTATATTATATAGTTGGGGTTTAGGCGTACATATATTCCTTCTATTGATCTCTGTTTTAAAATGGTGATAGAGAGGTTTTGGTGTTTATAACCAACCCTTAAGTTCCATATATATATATATATAGAGTCCAATGTCAAGCCCATTGGTCTATTAAGTTAAATTCACCTACGTGATACTATTTGTATGTATATATATAAAAGGTTGAGACTTTTTAATATGAGTATGGGTTGAGGCCCTGAGGTGTAAGTTGTGGATTGGGCTTCTATATGGAGTTTTTGGACTTTTATTCTTTGTGGACATATATGGGTTAATTTAACTTATGCATTTCTTTATTTAGCCTTCTTATTTAATTGTAAGAGATTCACTCATTTATTTAGAAAAAGTTTTATTCCCTATTATTTTATCCGGGGGTGCTACATAGGGTAATGAGCACACTTGCCTAATAGGTTTCTTCATATCAACATGTAGGCAATATTTAAATAATTAGTATTTTAGCTCTAGAAATGAAGATAAATGCATACAATGAAACATGCGAATAAAATAAAAGTAATACCGCAAGTAACAAGATATAGACTGTAGAGCTATGAGATTTCAAGTAGAATTAGAGCATGATCAAACAAGATTGTAAAGTGGCCTTTCATGTAACAAGAATGTACTAGCATGCATCGAGAATGTACTTTTCATAACCATAAAGTGTTAGGACCACCAATTTGGGCACTGTCCCAATTGGGTACAATTCAGACCCATTAACACGATGAACTAGAAATCTAAACAGAATATTTAAGGATCCTTAGAGAATTCATAACTCAACCCAGGAAGGTAGGAATTAGGTGAAACCAAAGCCCATGCGACGGCCATTGGGTAAGGAACAAATTGGGTGAAGATTATAACTTCCGTAAAATAGGCCTAATAGGGGATAAGATGGAGTTTATAATAATTGGTCGAAACAGTTATAGAAAACACTGCCATGTGTTGAAATAAGGATATCTTGGCCCATAGTTGTTCAAATGGGCTGAAACTAGGTCCATTAGAAAGATTGGGCCCTTAACCCGAACTCTTCCATTGAGATGGAAATCCAATTCGCACCAGAACCCGAGGTTCTGAGCCCCTTGTCTCCAGCTATCACGGAGAGGTGTGACTGTTGGGAGAATTTATGCATAAATAATTAGAAATTCATTACTTTGCTTGTAGAAAAATAAGTGACCTGAAACCAATGCCATAATCTCGAATGGGATGCTAGCTACATCTTCTATTTTGAGGTTGAGGACAAATTTTTCCTGGATACTAGAGCTATGCCCTAATTACCTCGGGCTACGGAAAGGTCGTGACTAGAACATGGGAGAATGAATGTTAATCTTGGAAAACTCATAACTCATGCTAGGGTTGATCAAACTCGATGAAACCAAGTCCCAAAGTCAGATCTGGAAGTCCTCTTGATTCCATCTGAAGACGTCCCAACCCAAATCCCAACATAAGAGCGTGCCCACTCACATTTATGACCAGGTAGACGAAGGGCAACATTTGTTCAAACCGAACAGGTGCATGGCCTTTACTTCCCTCCAACCAGTGACATTGGGAGCTGTACTGAGCCTTGTAGGTCATGGGCAAACCCTTGAGAGGCTTGAAAACCATATAAGAAGGTGGGTTTTGTGGGTAGTAAGCCTTTAGCAACCATTCTCTTTAACTCTCCACTATCTTCAATCCTTCTTGAGTGAGAAAGGGTGAGGGACCTTGACTCCACAAGAGTGGACGATCCGGCGCGTGATGGACGAGCCGGCGCGTGGAGGATGATCCTGCAGCGCCTTGGGACAAAGGGGAGAAGCTTCAGGTGGATTTGGGGTGTGGATCTCATCCCCGGATCATCGGTTTAACACTTTGAAGGTAGACACCTATCCTCAAATCTTAGGGGTCAACGATGTATTAGAACGATTTCTAAATAGTTTCTATACGTTAAAGAGGGACTAAGTGTATGTGGGATCGGCTACTACATTTATTTTCTAGTTTTTCAATCAAATTACGTGCTTTCGTGAGGTTCCTCTGAGTTTTTATTTAAATCTGGGTCTCTACATTGACTGCGTCGACGCAGCTCTTGGCTGCATCGACGCAGCCACTTTAGAGTGCTGACTGCCTCGATCCAGCTCTTGGCTGCATCGATACATCCTCCTTCAAAGGATTGACTGCCTCGATGCAGCTCTTGGCTTCATCGACGCATCCTCCTTCAGGGGATTGACTGCATCGATGCAGCCCCTGGCTGGGTCGATACACCCCTTTGAAATCTGCATGGCTGTGTCGACACACCTGGGGCTCTGTCCCAATTTCCAAAAACTTACAAAAAGAGGGTTTTGAGAGGCCATTCTAATTCAGAGAAATCTAAAAAGTGGAAAATGATAGAAGACTAAGTTAGTAACTCCCTGTAAAAATTTCGTGCTCATTGAAATTCTATACTTGTAGTTATGAATTATTTTCTACGCATGTGTAACCTAGACATAAACCTATTTTTTTATACAGAAACCTTGTTGGTAACATGATCATGTTCTATTCCACAACAGTAAAGTTATGAGTATGATTAGCCCACTTTAACCATATGGAAGCATGCTTATGTTATGATAAGATAAGATTAAAGTATAATATAAATATTATAATATGAATATGAATGTGAATGCGAATACGATGATAATGTTATGAAAAGAAAACAACAACATTCTGTGAGGTTAGACTTCGGTCCCTTCTGCGAGACGGCGATACATAACGCCACAGAAGTAAAAGAACTCACGGGATAGCGAGACGTAACGCCCTTGTTGAAATCCTTTGATTCGGCTGGTTCGTTCTATGGAGCTGCGATACGTTACGCCATAGAACCCGGGGGACAGCGAAACGTAACGCCCCGGGTGGCAGGAGTCTAGGTAGGAGTTCGCTCTCGGGTCTACGCTGTGCTCTTTCATTTGTTTGTGAGTGTGTGGGCCTCTTGTGTTTGCGGCAGCTGTTTGGTTCCATCAATAACGAAAATGTGAAACTCATGAAAATGTGATAATATATAACTACTCATTCATCGTGGTTTTGGTGCACGCATGGGTATCTTAAATGTTAACTAATAAACATGTATTTTCCTCATATGAATTATTTTAAGCAGACGATAATGAATGGATCATTGAGTAACATTTGATTTTTTTTTTAACTTTGGGATTGAACTGTTGTTTATATAGATTGTAGCAGAGTTCGGTCGACTGACCTGGGCATTTCGGTCGACCAAATTTGCCACTGTTGGCCAGTCTGTAACTTGTTACAGTTCAGTCGACCGGTGCCCTAGTTCTGTCGATCGATGGTCGCTCCGGTTTCATGTAACCCATCAATTTGGTCCACTTGGGTTCCATCCCTTACCATTTATCCTTGAATTCTTGACAGACCTATTGAGGTCATTTTGGAGGGTTCTGGAAAGATTATATGGGTTTTTGCACTCTTGTATTGTGATCATTGAATTATATATATGAATTGGATATATGAATGCGAGTTAACCTCGATTTGTTTAGGCTGCCTACCGAGCGTCACACTCACCCCCCTTGTGACACACCTTTCAGGAGATAGTGAAGGTGGTCGAGGAGAAAGCTGCGGCCGAGGAGTAGTTTAGTCTTGCCTACATCTGGGTACGCTATGGATATCTATCTTCCATATTATCGCTAGTTGTGGATTGGTAATCATGTAAGGTCTCATATGTAAAAGGACAAAGGACATGTATCATTTTGGATTATGAATGGTTGAGATGTTATTTACATTTCATGTGATTATGGTTTCTCTCTCTCTCTCATGCGAATTTATCTATTGGTGCTTCCGTGATACGTACAACGTAATGTCTCGAGGTCCGATGGAAGTAAAGAAAAAATATATATATGCCTGTAAATTGGGAATCAGATCTCGGGGCATTACAAAGTGGTATCAGAGCACAAGTGACAAACCATGATTACAACCATTCCAATTGTCCAAGTAGCATAAGAAGAGATAGGCTAGAGTGTAAAAGGGTAGAGTATGTTTAGAACCCATATATATAATAGGGCCTCCGTAAAAGCTTTTTGGATAAAATGATTTGATTCTACTATTTTTTCATTTGCCCACCTGGAAAGTAGAGAACAATCTTCTGCCATGAAAAGGTCCCAAATATCCTTTGGATCGCGTGCCAAATGATTGGCATCAAAGGCATGAACTCACCTCACGTGCTGCTCACATGTTCGACCATTTGTCTGCACACCCTGTCCATTTTATAGCATTACTGGCCATTTTATAGCCTTGAAGGACTATTTATCTACCTTGTAAGCCATTTGTGACCCTTAATCCGTAGCTAAATCTTTTCTTCCTTCCTTTGGCATTTCACCTAGGCTGCATTAACGCATACCGAAGGCTGCGTCGATGCAGCGTCTTTGGTTTTTGTTGTGTGCCTTGCATATGATTATGTTTTGATGATAACTAAACTTTATTTATGAGTATGCATTCATGATTCATTGTTCATTGCCATGATTCGTGTGATTCAATTCAGAATCAAGAAGACATGCTATATGGTATTATGATATGTGAAGTCGACCCCTTGCATGTGTTATGAGCCTTTGTGTTCTTGATGCTCAAATATGGTTGAGATGGCAATTGTATTTTTGAGGATAATACAAGTTGTTTTAATGCATGGCTAAGAATGTTGGTTGAGAAAAATTGATTTCTTGCTTATGATTTCATGCATATTGTTCATGGGTTGTTAAACCTTTGTTTGTGGTTCATGATTTCTTCATGAAGAATTCTGAGGCTCATAGTGTGCTTAAGTTATTCATATAACTTGAGATGGTAAATAATTTAAATGATGCTCATTGAAGAATGTCTGAACTGGTCTTGTGCATTATATCTCATGCTTAGATTGAACTTTGAAGAAACTGGTCAAACTGCTCATGTGGACTATATGCATCTTATTCATGGATTTGTAAAGATAACATCTATTCAGATCCTTGATATCATTCATGGTGAAACTTAGTTTCATGATCCCCGTCTAATGTGTGAAATGGTTTGATCTTTGGTCAATAGATTGAAGGATGCTAAAAGGGCTCTCATGCTTATCTTTTACTCGTTCTTAATGTTTTGTATGTACTTCATTGCATTTATCATTTGGATTATTGAGCTAAAGTTATAATCATTTTTCTTATGGTTTTGTAGGTTAAGATCCTTAGTATAAACCCTCCAAGATCAAAGGGGTTTGATCACACTGATTAATTTGGGCAACTAAGGATCAAAGGGACTGAACTCTGCACAAATTGGCATGTCTGCAGAGTTCGGTCGACCGAACTGGGAAATTCGGTCGACCGAACTTCCCAGAGCTGGTGGTTTTCAGCTCTGTAGAAGTTCGGTCGACAGACCCCAACTTCCGGTCGATCGATTGCGGCGTAAACCCAAAACGTGGATCCTAAACCCATCTAAACCCAATCCATTTGTGCTCTACTTTTACCCATTTGCCCCTAGGGTTATTATACATATCTTAGAGGGATTTTTCAGGGGTTTTGTGAAGGGTTTATGGGTCTTTTCATGTCTCTTATTAATACTCTCTTGTGACCTACAAATTTGAGAGAGAACCCCATTTGTGCTTACTCTTTCTATCTTGTAGGAGAAGAAAAAGGGGGAAAGGAGGAAGGAGCTCTTGTGGAGTGGATTTGATCTGCATCCAGACATCTCCGGGGCTCGTGGAAGAAGAAGAAAAGGAGCGGATCGACGAGAGGAGCAAGAGGACGTTCACATCTTCATCATCCGATCTGAGTTGTCAAGCAATATCTTCTATTCGTCTTGGAAACTAAAGGGGGATATTTTCAACACCTTATTTTTGCTTGGATGTGATGTTAATCATGTGTTTTATGTAGGTCTAAGCAAGTCTTGCATATTTGTTTAGATTTTCTGAACTAAAGAGATATTCGTGTGTGTGTGTGGACCGTCTACGTATAGTTGTGATTATTGTTGTAGCGACCCGGATTCCGGATACCCGGTGCACCCGGTATAAATACCGAATACACGTGATACCACATGGGACCCGCGAGGCCTCCCAAGCGCGGGAAAGCGCCGAAGGGAAAAAGGATTGTGTGGGAAATACATTGAAGCCAGCAGATATAACAGTAAGCAATTAAATTTCATTAGATTGGATTGCTAAAGTAGCAGAAATAAAATTACCTTTTATTAAACATTCAAGTTTTACAATTATACACCAGAGTCTAGCCCAAGGAAAGACAACAAGTCTAGCACAGTACAGTATGACAGAAAGAAACGTACACAGAAGTCGGAAGAAGCCCGACCGCAGGTACAGCTGGCAGCTACAACAGCAAGCGAGCACTCCGCCAGGAACAGCAGAGGCAGACGGCGAAACCCACCTGAAAAGCAGCAGGGGTGAGTCTCAACAGAAACTCAGTAGGGGTCACGCGGATCCCCACTGGAAAACCGCACAAAGCGAAGGCAACGGAAGCAGCAACAAACGTAGCAAGGACAGCAACGTAGCAAAGCAGGAAAGCTACACTACAAAGCTGTAAAGGAACAGACGGGAAGTAGGAGTAGGGAACACGCAGGAGAGGGTGAGAACCCGCACCAAACAAGCGGCTACCGAACTAACCTCGGTATCCCAAACTACTCCAAACAAAGGCAACAGATGGATGACCCTAAACTCACACAGAAGGGTACACCAGTCTGTCAACCAGCCCCAAACAAAGGCGAAGGCGAACGCCGACACCGGGAAACAGACAAAACACGACAGGGAACGTCGTGCACAAAGCCCCGCGCACGATCGGAACATCGCGCGGACGACAAACCACTGACCCCGAGTGCAGCCATGAACGGGCAACTCGCAAAGGTCACAGCGTACAGGAAAACGCCGAAAGCTACGCGTCACGTGACGGAAGCACCCCCTTAAAAGCCAGCTGCGTCCACTGACGTCTGACGCCGCACCTCAAGTGTCTCACCTACAGTACTACTGTAACAACAGCAGAGATGTAGACACCAGCTGAACCAAATAGTAACAGCAAAACAAGTAACTAGTCAGGGTCACGCCCGTCGACGTAAGTCCTAACCCCCGACCACGTGTGCACACACTGGCTATAGCCTAAGCCAGGTCCTCTAGCTAGTATTCTCCCTCGGCAGGACGCTACCGTTGGCTAGGAGCCCGCGGAACTAACTAAAAACCGCTCACTGGGAAAAACCCTCCGCCATCCGCTAGCGGGTCGGCACCTCTCGGCCTCAGGTCACACAAGTGGAGGCTTCACACGACACCGAAGCTCAAAACACAAGCGCCGAAGTACTAACGGGCAACCACGCCCCTCAACACGCACTTCGAGGCACCAAGTGACAGTATCACCACTGCCGACAACTCAGGACAAGCACTAGACCTCCTACGTAACGATCCTGAGCCAAACGACTCAAAGGTAAGATCGTCACAACAGCGGAACAAGCCGCCAATCGGTCTAAGCCTAAGCCAAAGAAACCACGCTCCGTAGAAAACGACACACGGAGACCTGAGGGAGATATCAAGAACCCTCAGCACACCTGGACACGCAAACCGAGGTAGAACAATACCTCGAAGCATCCAGAAGCAGTGTCTTAGGCAGGACAGAACCGCTAAGACACGCGCAAACAAGGTCACATGTCAACCACTGGGTCAGACCAGGTTGACCGAAACCCAAACAAGCACATGCAAAGGTAGGATAAGGAACCCTACCACAAGCAAGAAGACTCCTGGCTACCTTACAACGTAGTCTTAACCCTCATAGGACGTCAAGAGACATCCACGGGACAACGGGCAGACCACAAGGCCAAGCCAAGACACACAGAATCATCGGGCGGAAAACCAAGGCACAAGGAAAGTAACGCACCAGCTCTAGACCGCTACAAGCAAGCGACGGTCTAGGTTAGGGCCGTTATTTCCCAAACGACGGACGGACACCAGGCCGTCACTCACACCACCCTGATAACCTACAAACCACGCAAAAGCCAAGTAACGCACGGGACTAGGGGCGTTACAAGCAAACGACGCACAGGGCACCCACCGTCACATTCAACGGTGCAGCAAACCCAAACCAAAGCGAAGTAACGCGCTAAGCCAGGCGCGTCACTCACGAAACAGCGCGGCAGGGGAGGGCCGTCAGAACCAAACGACGCACGGGGGACCCATCCGTTACTCACAGACGGCATGGCCACCCTCAACCCAACACCACAGCAAATAACGGTCGGAGGCATGCGCGTTACTCACAAACGACGCACGGGGTCCCCACCGTCACACCCAACGGTGCAGTCAACCCAACCTCGACCAAAAGAGAATGTAACGGCCAGGGGCGGGCACGTCACACTCAAACAACGCATAGGGGCACGACCGCTAGAGGCACCGCCTCAACGAGTCAACGTCAGTCAACTGGCAAGTAACGGCCTGGGCAAGGCGCGCCACTTCCATCTAACGCACTGGGTCAAGCGCGTTAGACTAACCGACTCAACCCCAACATAAAACGACGAAGGCGAAGTAACGCACTAACCTAGGCACGTTACAAGGAAGCGACGCGCCACTCTAGGGCCGTCACTCACCTAGAAGCCAAAGCGCTAAAACGATGCAGACCAAACGACGGTCAGTCGTAGGGCCGCTAAAGACAAGTAACGGTCGCTGGCATGACCGCTACTTCGGTTACGGCGGGAAAACATAGGAATGGCCGGATCGGCCCGTTCCACGCCCCATTCACGCCGAAACGCAGGGGAAACACACCGCAACACCGAATAACAACATTCAAGGGCCAAAATGCCCACATGCAACACCAAAAACGCTCGATCCGGGCGATTTAGACAAATCCACCCTAAGTGGGTCACCGAGGTTCCCGGGCTTCTACCGGCCTCGAATGAACACCGAATCGCACGAAATCAACGTGGATGGGATTCTAACATCCCTGCGGTCATTTAGAAGCTAACTGAACCGCAAACGGTCACCGTTTACCGGCCGACCCTAAAAACCACGAAAATCACGGTTTAGGCAAAACAAGCCCAAACACACTCGTTTCCTAGCCGAACGCCGTGCAATGGCAGGGAAAACGAAGGTGAAGAAGCAAGGATCCGTCACCCTACCTCCACCGAAGAAACCGTGCCCCGAAGGGACTAAACCACGCCGAAAACCACTCGCGAACCAATTTCACCGGCTTTGAATCCACCGTTCGGGATCGCGCCAGAATCGATCCGATCCTCGCCTCATCGCGCACCAATCCAGCTCCACGTCCTCGCCAACTCACCCACGGTCGCTCCGTCTGCAGCCGGGGCCAAAGAGGGGGAGAAACGAGAGAGAACGGGAGAGAGAAACGGTCGCGGCCGAATGAGGGAAGAAAGAGAAAAAGAAAAGAAAAAGGAAAAGAAATTAGGAAATTTTCCTAATTTCCGAAAATTCCAAAAATGCGCCGAAAATACATAAATTCATAAAAATACACAAAAATAGTCGAAACGACCGGCTCGAAGAGTACATCGACGCTGTAGCATTCACGAGTTCGAGAATTGACAAATAAACTCACCGTAGGGTTCCGTAACTAGTACGTGAGAAAAACCCACACGGCTCGTCAAACTCAATTCGGAAGCCACAAAAGCGAACCGAAACTCAACGAAACCAATCCGAAACAGATCCGAAAGATCCATTAAAGATCCTACGAGATCCAGGGCATTACATCCTCCCCCCCTTCAAAGAATTTCGCCCCCGAAATTCAGGACTAGCAAAGGAGAAGCAGGGAAGAACAACCCAACAGCACAAAACTCGGAAAACACAGCTCAGAGGAACACCGTCAGATCACAATTACAGGTACACACTCAGCTTCCAAGACAGCAAGTCTACAGCACGAGTATGGCACCAAAGTGAATACATCTGACACCTCCAAAGCAAGGGCAACGTCGTTTACGTCTCACCAGAAATAGAGACACGACAGCCACAACAACAGACAACTGAGAAACACAACGACAACACGGCAAGCGGCAGCTTACACAAGGAACGCAGTCCCCACAGCTGACAGCTCGCAACATCATCGGCTCCAGTGCCAAAGGCAACAGGGAACACCTGGCACACAGGACACCAACGACAACAACAACGCTGCTGGACCCGAAACACAATCAAGTCAGCACTCACTCAGACATCACATCTGATCAAGTCGCAAGCTAACTCCACCAGGGAAAGAGAGCACAGCAAGCCAACTGACAAGACCATGGTCCAAGGCAGAGACACAAAATCATAAAGAAACAGCGCCAAAACAACACAACGGCAACACCTGCAGAATTTCGGCTCTACTTAACACGCAGAACCACGGAACACAACTGCAAGCAGGGTCACAACAAGGCACAAAAACAGCTGAACACACGACCACAAGAGACAGGTCACGCATCAGACTGCTCACCAAGAGAAAGACCCACAACAACGAAAAACAACAACAATGATCTCGGGGAATGCAACTCAAGGACTAGCAACACGCCTCAAGAGCACAACACCCAAGAAGAAAATACAGAGTAGAGGGTACTCAATCCGCAAAAGATGCCGACAAATTCCCCAACACTCGCACAATGCCGATGCCAACACAAGAAAACCACGAACAACGGCACGGCAACAACCAAAGTCAAGGCACAAGAAGCCAAGACAAAGCCACTTCGAGAAAGGAACAAGACCTCTCGACAAATGGGTAGCCGGCCCACACACTCCAGCTGTACTCTCAACAACGTGCACAGGCAACAGAACAACATCGATAATCGCATCTCAGCACACACCAGGCGTCATCGCAATCAACAAAGATCGCAATTATCACGCCACGAGCACTGATCAGGCGAACAACCGATCACAAAGAGCCTAAGTGCAACAAGAGAAGAGCACCAGCTTCAGCGCAAAGCACAAGGAAAGCATCAATCTCAGCTCACCATCACGTCCTGACACGATAAATGAGCCTTCACAACACATCGGCCGTTAGACACAGCACGACAACTACGGTACACAACAGCTCTTAACACCATCATGGAGTCCAAAGCTAAGCAACCGTACAACAAGGAGCAGATCAGGCTCAAAACAAAGCTGTCTACACTTAAGCAGACACAAGACAAAGGCACAACCAAGACAGCAATTCCGAGGCAAACCTCGAAAAGCTTCACCAAAGAGGGATGAGAAGCAACAAGCTCAACAACAACAGCTCACCAGGAAGGGAAAATCCAAGGCTCGCTCGAGCAACTTCTCAATCGAGGCAACACGACAATCGAAGCAACCAAAACAACGAAGCATCAGGAGCTACACAAACTCGAGCTGGGACAACCCAAGCAACGTAAGAACGTGCGTGGCCATCACACCAACGCTAAAAGTCATAAGCCACCTGAGCAAAATACAGAAAATAGCTCGAACAAGGCACTGCAGGTTCATGCCAACCGACAAACACTGCAAAGTGCACCACGATCGAGACCAACTTCAAAACCGAACGAAGCACATCGTCTCATCTAGACGAGAGCAAAACCATCTCGCACAGTGCCAACCAAGCACGTACAAGACCACACGCAAAAAGCACCGCGATAAACCATCGCAACACCTACGCCAGCAAGAGACTGTACTGGGCCTAAAGACTCTGGTAACTGTATATCTGGATTTCCATGTATCTCACACGACAATGATCTGATAGCTCAGAAAAGAACTCCGAACATCTCAGAACACTGCTCTGATACCACCTGTAGCGACCCGGATTCCGGATACCCGGTGCACCCGGTATAAATACCGAATACACGTGATACCACATGGGACCCGCGAGGCCTCCCAAGCGCGGGAAAGCGCCGAAGGGAAAAAGGATTGTGTGGGAAATACATTGAAGCCAGCAGATATAACAGTAAGCAATTAAATTTCATTAGATTGGATTGCTAAAGTAGCAGAAATAAAATTACCTTTTATTAAACATTCAAGTTTTACAATTATACACCAGAGTCTAGCCCAAGGAAAGACAACAAGTCTAGCACAGTACAGTATGACAGAAAGAAACGTACACAGAAGTCGGAAGAAGCCCGACCGCAGGTACAGCTGGCAGCTACAACAGCAAGCGAGCACTCCGCCAGGAACAGCAGAGGCAGACGGCGAAACCCACCTGAAAAGCAGCAGGGGTGAGTCTCAACAGAAACTCAGTAGGGGTCACGCGGATCCCCACTGGAAAACCGCACAAAGCGAAGGCAACGGAAGCAGCAACAAACGTAGCAAGGACAGCAACGTAGCAAAGCAGGAAAGCTACACTACAAAGCTGTAAAGGAACAGACGGGAAGTAGGAGTAGGGAACACGCAGGAGAGGGTGAGAACCCGCACCAAACAAGCGGCTACCGAACTAACCTCGGTATCCCAAACTACTCCAAACAAAGGCAACAGATGGATGACCCTAAACTCACACAGAAGGGTACACCAGTCTGTCAACCAGCCCCAAACAAAGGCGAAGGCGAACGCCGACACCGGGAAACAGACAAAACACGACAGGGAACGTCGTGCACAAAGCCCCGCGCACGATCGGAACATCGCGTGGACGACAAACCACTGACCCCGAGTGCAGCCATGAACGGGCAACTCGCAAAGGTCACAGCGTACAGGAAAACGCCGAAAGCTACGCGTCACGTGACGGAAGCACCCCCTTAAAAGCCAGCTGCGTCCACTGACGTCTGACGCCGCACCTCAAGTGTCTCACCTACAGTACTGCTGTAACAACAGCAGAGATGTAGACACCAGCTGAACCAAATAGTAACAGCAAAACAAGTAACTAGTCAGGGTCACGCCCGTCGACGTAAGTCCTAACCCCCGACCACGTGTGCACACACTGGCTATAGCCTAAGCCAGGTCCTCTAGCTAGTATTCTCCCTCGGCAGGACGCTACCGTTGGCTAGGAGCCCGCGGAACTAACTAAAAACCGCTCACTGGGAAAAACCCTCCGCCATCCGCTAGCGGGTCGGCACCTCTCGGCCTCAGGTCACACAAGTGGAGGCTTCACACGACACCGAAGCTCAAAACACAAGCGCCGAAGTACTAACGGGCAACCACGCCCCTCAACACGCACTTCGAGGCACCAAGTGACAGTATCACCACTGCCGACAACTCAGGACAAGCACTAGACCTCCTACGTAACGATCCTAAGCCAAACGACTCAAAGGTAAGATCGTCACAACAGCGGAACAAGCCGCCAATCGGTCTAAGCCTAAGCCAAAGAAACCACGCTCCGTAGAAAACGACACACGGAGACCTGAGGGAGATATCAAGAACCCTCAGCACACCTGGACACGCAAACCGAGGTAGAACAATACCTCGAAGCATCCAGAAGCAGTGTCTTAGGCAGGACAGAACCGCTAAGACACGCGCAAACAAGGTCACATGTCAACCACTGGGTCAGACCAGGTTGACCGAAACCCAAACAAGCACATGCAAAGGTAGGATAAGGAACCCTACCACAAGCAAGAAGACTCCTGGCTACCTTACAACGTAGTCTTAACCCTCATAGGACGTCAAGAGACATCCACGGGACAACGGGCAGACCACAAGGCCAAGCCAAGACACACAGAATCATCGGGCGGAAAACCAAGGCACAAGGAAAGTAACGCACCAGCTCTAGACCGCTACAAGCAAGCGACGGTCTAGGTTAGGGCCGTTATTTCCCAAACGACGGACGGACACCAGGCCGTCACTCACACCACCCTGATAACCTACAAACCACGCAAAAGCCAAGTAACGCACGGGACTAGGGGCGTTACAAGCAAACGACGCACAGGGCACCCACCGTCACATTCAACGGTGCAGCAAACCCAAACCAAAGCGAAGTAACGCGCTAAGCCAGGCGCGTCACTCACGAAACAGCGCGGCAGGGGAGGGCCGTCAGAACCAAACGACGCACGGGGGACCCATCCGTTACTCACAGACGGCATGGCCACCCTCAACCCAACACCACAGCAAATAACGGTCGGAGGCATGCGCGTTACTCACAAACGACGCACGGGGTCCCCACCGTCACACCCAACGGTGCAGTCAACCCAACCTCGACCAAAAGAGAATGTAACGGCCAGGGGCGGGCACGTCACACTCAAACAACGCATAGGGGCACGACCGCTAGAGGCACCGCCTCAACGAGTCAACGTCAGTCAACTGGCAAGTAACGGCCTGGGCAAGGCGCGCCACTTCCATCTAACGCACTGGGTCAAGCGCGTTAGACTAACCGACTCAACCCCAACATAAAACGACGAAGGCGAAGTAACGCACTAACCTAGGCACGTTACAAGGAAGCGACGCGCCACTCTAGGGCCGTCACTCACCTAGAAGCCAAAGCGCTAAAACGATGCAGACCAAACGACGGTCAGTCGTAGGGCCGCTAAAGACAAGTAACGGTCGCTGGCATGACCGCTACTTCGGTTACGGCGGGAAAACATAGGAATGGCCGGATCGGCCCGTTCCACGCCCCATTCACGCCGAAACGCAGGGGAAACACACCGCAACACCGAATAACAACATTCAAGGGCCAAAATGCCCACATGCAACACCAAAAACGCTCGATCCGGGCGATTTAGACAAATCCACCCTAAGTGGGTCACCGAGGTTCCCGGGCTTCTACCGGCCTCGAATGAACACCGAATCGCACGAAATCAACGTGGATGGGATTCTAACATCCCTGCGGTCATTTAGAAACTAACTGAACCGCAAACGGTCACCGTTTACCGGCCGACCCTAAAAACCACGAAAATCACGGTTTAGGCAAAACAAGCCCAAACACACTCGTTTCCTAGCCGAACGCCGTGCAATGGCAGGGAAAACGAAGGTGAAGAAGCAAGGATCCGTCACCCTACCTCCACCGAAGAAACCGTGCCCCGAAGGGACTAAACCACGCCGAAAACCACTCGCGAACCAATTTCACCGGCTTTGAATCCACCGTTCGGGATCGCGCCAGAATCGATCCGATCCTCGCCTCATCGCGCACCAATCCAGCTCCACGTCCTCGCCAACTCACCCACGGTCGCTCCGTCTGCAGCCGGGGCCAAAGAGGGGGAGAAACGAGAGAGAACGGGAGAGAGAAACGGTCGCGGCCGAATGAGGGAAGAAAGAGAAAAAGAAAAGAAAAAGGAAAAGAAATTAGGAAATTTTCCTAATTTCCGAAAATTCCAAAAATGCGCCGAAAATACATAAATTCATAAAAATACACAAAAATAGTCGAAACGACCGGCTCGAAGAGTACATCGACGCTGTAGCATTCACGAGTTCGAGAATTGACAAATAAACTCACCGTAGGGTTCCGTAACTAGTACGTGAGAAAAACCCACACGGCTCGTCAAACTCAATTCGGAAGCCACAAAAGCGAACCGAAACTCAACGAAACCAATCCGAAACAGATCCGAAAGATCCATTAAAGATCCTACGAGATCCAGGGCATTACAATTGTGCTACGGTTGTTGTAGCGTGTGTGTGTGTGTGTGTGTGTGTGCTGCTGGACTTATGATCCAGAGCGTCTGGGGTTCGTCCATGTGTTGCTGTGTCTACAGCGTGAGGAGATTTCTCCTCTTGGGTATTTATCCCCGTGTGTGTATTGGAGCGTCGCCTCCGTGTTGGGGATTTATCCCCGAGTGAAGCCTTATCGGTTTGCTAAGGGGTGGACATTGGGAGCCTGCCGTGGTCCCGAACCACCTTAAAAATCACCGTGTCCATATGATATGTGTGTTTGTGGGTTTGCTTGTTAATGTTGTTTATCTTGATTTGGTGTGAACGGCGAGATTGAGAGAACTTATTTACCCTTGCTTAGTTTATTTCTATCAATCTCGTTAAACTTGTTAATTCCACTTCGAAAGTTTTTAATTTGCCATATCGCATGGGGGACAATTCAACCTCCCTTCTTATCCGCTCGCCTACCTTGGGGCCAACAATTGGTATCAGAGCCACGGCTCTATCTACTTGAGGTCTCATGACCTATAGAGTGATCCCTTGGCGAGCTTTATTAGCATCATGTCTAATACTTGTTTGTCTTCTCCTCCTCCTTGTTTTAATGGTTCAAATTTCACTGAATGGCTTAAGCACATGAATCATTATGTTAAAACCATTGATCCCAAACTCTGGGGTTTAGTTAAGCATGATTCTTATGGGTTACCTAGTGATGAGTCTAAGTGGATTGTCGAGCATTTGAAGAGATACAAAGACAATTCTAAGCATTTACATATTTTTCAAAGCTCAATTGATCTTCACAAATTTCCACTTGTTGCCTCATGCAGGACGGCCAAGAAAATATTGAAATGCTTGATCGAGAACTACAAAGGAAAGAAAGACACTAAGTGCTTGATGGCCGATAAGCACGATAAATCAAGTAAGAAAAGCTCAGAGTCAGACTCTGAAGGTGGGAAAATCTCTTCCGAAGACCTTATCGATCTTTATGATGAATTGGTTGATAAGTATAAGAAGTTGAACTTTGAAAATAGAAAATTGAAAAAGAAATCTGAAAACACCTTCCTTAAAAATAGTTCTTGTGATTAATGTTCTAAACTTGAAGAACTTAAAAAGGAAAACAGTGCGATGTTAATTCAGAATTCACTGCTTAAAAGCTGTTCTAAAAATCTTGAAAATTCTTCATGTGATAGATGCTTAGAATTCCAATCTGACAATGAATCTGTCTTGATTGATATAAAAAAGTATGAAGAAACCATTTCATGTATGAGAGAAGAGAATGAAAAGCTGAAACATCTGAATACAACCATGTCTGAAAAATTGCTTGCATTTGAAAAGGGAAAAAGTTTGGTTGTTGATGAATGTGAAAAATTGCATCTGCTAGAACAAGAACTGGAAAGTTATAAAACTGTAAATAGAGTACTGAATGAAATTGTTGTTTGTAGTGAACAAGAAATAGTTAGCTATGAATTACACATTACATCCCTTGAAAAAAAAATTGTTGATTTGAATGCATCTCTATCCACATTTGTCAAAGGGAAAGATAATTTGGAGAAAATCTTGGAGACCAAGGTGAATTTTCAATGGGAAGGTCTTGGGTATGAACCCACAAAAAAGAAAGCCTTTGGTCTGAAAAACTCAAACGTCATTTGTGCATGCTTCATGTTCTTCTAATGCGTCTTTTGTTGAGAAACTGAAGATTAAAACTCAAGCCCAACCTAGGACCAAGAAATATGCTCCCTCACCCAACTGTCAAAATGGTCCTAAGGGTCAGAATAGAAAATTTGATTCTCACCAAAATCACATGAAGCATGCTCATATCCGAAGAACTTCAAAGTTTGATTATTTTTACTGTGGCAAGCATGGTCATGTTATGAGTCATTGTTATATGTTGAGGAATGACAACTTGAAAACATGCAATGAAAAAGATTATTTCAAGAATACAAGGAAGTTTTCAAAGAGAAGAAATGAATTTGAAAATCCAAAAGTTCATGCTCAAAGACAATATGCTAGGAATGCATCTTTGTTTTGTTGCAACTGTAGGGGATATGGTCATAAAATGGAATTATGTTTTCAATTGAAAAAGGATGACTTGAAAGTATGCAGAAATGATTTTATTTGCAAAAGAAGAAAAATTTCTTGTCATTCCTATGGAAAGCCAGGACACCATGAGTCACAGTGTTGGCAAGTAGATCGAAGAAGGAACTACCATGCTAAAAATAATTACAAGTTTGCCAACCCATAGAAATTTCATGCTTATCTTGTTAAGAAGAATGCTATGTCTTTTTTTAGTTGTTACTACTGTGGAAATTCTAGGCATACAATGTATGACTGTGGTTTAATGAATTTTGATGATATGTATGCTCAAAGTATGTGGAGAGCACTCACTAGAGGTGCAACTAATCATCCGAGACTCAAGGAGGTTTGGGTACCCAAAACTGTTAAATGAGAACTTTGTTGCAGGGATGCCCTGAGGACAAGTGAAAGGCTTGAAAAACAATGATTTCTCAAGGCACAGGTTTTGAAAATAAATTTTTGAGTTCTTTTTGAATAACTAAAAATTTGCTTTGACTAAAAATCCATCTATAAAATCATGAAAAATCTATTTTTGTTATTAGAATGCATAGCATCTTTCATGAATCACCATTGCATGATTACATTTTATAAAACTGAATATTCATCCATCTGTTCAGCATTGCATGACATCATGGTATATTAAATGATGACTTGAGGAAGGGCAAGTTATTTCTGTCTGAAATCTATCACCATGCATGAGAATGTGTCTCCGCCTGGTACCATGAGTCATTTGGTCATATAAGTCATAGGATGCATGATATTATGTCAAAATGTCAATTGTATAATCCATGCACATTGTGAGGGGAAGTTGCTAGTTGGTTAATATGTGCTCAAGGCCAAGACTCATTCTAAGAAAGTACATCTTGTGCTAATGTCTATGCTGAAAACTGCTGGCTCATTTGAAGTTCTTGCTGCACCATTGCTTGGAGTATGAAGATTGAACTTGCTAAAATGTTGACCTTCATGAGATTAGTGATTTTAGTGCTTGAAGGCATATGGTACTGCCTGCTGAACTAAGGTAACTCAACCTTTTTCTATGGAAACAAAATTTCATGCATTAACTTATGGCACTAGATGATATTGTTCTTATGACATGTATTGATTATGAAAACTTGAACTGTTATTCATCTATTCTATTGTGATGATTTTGCCAAATATTTGAATGAGTTGAATATTCATCTATTGGATGTGCATGAGTGATAAGTGCTATATTTCATATCATAATTTACATCACATTCATCACTTTTGAGCATTTATTGAACATAGTTGTGCATTAATATCACCCATATCTCAGTCTCACCATTAATTGGAGCTTTCATGAATTTATCATCAAATTTTGAGTAAAAATGACCATGTGAGAAATATTTAAGAAAATGCGCAACTATTATAATTTATTTTCTAATAAAGATTGTTGATATTTTGAATTTTTTGAATTTTTAAAAAATTACTATCAAGCTCTAGTCGCTAATTAATGAACGCCCTTCTGAGAAGGCGCAGATTCAAGAAACTGCGATATCTTGGCGGGAGCCTATTCATTTTGATCGAAAATAGAAAGAAAAAGTAAAAGATTGAGCGACGGTTTGAAGGGTCGCCCATTGAAGAACCTGCGACCGTTTACACGGGCGCTAATTCCTGATATACTGAAAAGATAAAAACACTGGAAAATTATTAAAAAAAGGAAATGATGAATGTGTGCCTGAGTGAAGAGTCATTTGTTAAGGAATAAATGACACTCAGGAGGTCGCCATTTTCAGTCTGAACCAAAAACAGAACAAGATCGCGGTTATCTTCTACTTTTTGTGCTTATCTTCTCTTGTTTGAGGAAAGGAGGACTTTAAACATGGTAAGAAACCTACTTTGATCAATCTTTGACGCTGATAAGGTGGATTCAAGCTAAATATGGAGAGATTTTCATGGGTTTTCTCTGAACCCTATATAAACTGTCCAAGAGCAGACCGATGGAGGAGTTAGCCTTTTCTTCTAGCCTAGTTTTCATGCTCTTTTAGTCGTCTTCTTAAGTTGTTTTCTTCCACAAAGTTCTTCATTTTTTAATTGTCTACAATTTCTTCTTCTTCTTCTTCTTCTTCTTCTAATTCTCTTCTGTTTTCAAACTATTTTTAGTTTTTCAAAGCTCTATCTCTGCATTTTTACTGTTCACCCATTTTCACACAACTTTGTTCTTCCTCTATTTTCTTCTTCTTATGCTCTTCTTTTTATCATAGTCTCTTCGTAAAATTTTTTCATCTTTCCTAGATATAGATTTTTTTCTTCTTCTTCTTCCTCCAATTCTTAATCATTTTCAAGTTAATATTTATTTTTCAAAGTTTAATTTATTAGGCGATTACTGTTCATCCGCGTAGATAGACCCCTATTCTTCTTCATTTTTCACCATCTTCCCTTCATTTTATCCTTCTGTGTTATTCAACAATCTTCTTTGTATTTTTCAGATCTACAACTTTCCTTTCTTACACTTATTCTAGTTCCTTCTATATTTAAATTTATTCTTCTTTTAATCACCCTCTATTTTCATCTTATTTTTACTACGTTTTCACCTTTTCCACCATATTTCTTCTTCTTCTATCTATCTCTTTCTTCACTATTTTTTTCACACATCTCTTTGGCGGATCATCTTCCTCTAAAGGCGGTGTCTACTACCATAGCGGGGTGAAATTCCAAGGCTCGATAGGGAGGCGCCGTCATTAATTTTCATCATCTTGGCTCAATTTCTCCCTTTTCCCTTGCTCTTTTATTTTCAAGTTGTAATTTTATTTTTATATACATTCTAGTCTTTCCTTTTAGTAATAAAGTTCATATTTTGTGCAGTTATGTCTTCTTAGTTTCTCATCTCTCTTTCTGAAGTCTCTTCTTTAACCCTCTCATATTCTTTAGATAGTTTATTTTCATGTAATTTTTTTTTTCATTAGTTTCAATCTCACTCAAAATTCGGATCTTTCAAATATAAGAATTTTCCATCTCATGCTTAATTGAAAATATTTCTTCTCCGTAGAATCGACTCGTTCTTACCACTTTGCTTTAATTTTAAATTTTTTTAAGTGAGTGAGTGTGGTTATTTTTTAAATTATGGCACGACTTTTCAACGATGGGTTTTGTGGCTATCAATTTTTGGCGTCGTTGTCGGGAAAAAAATAATTTTTAATGGTTAGAATTTCTTGTGTTTTATTTGTATATAGTTTTCTAATTTTTCTATTTTTATTTTGAAGGAAAAATCATAAAAATTAGAAAATCAAAAAATCACAGAAATTCGGACCTGCATATGCTCAAAAATTAATCTGTTACAAAAAGCGTCGCTATAGCCTGAATCTGTCATAGAAAGCTGAAAATCAGAAATTCTAAGAAATTCAAACGTCGCTAAAAGGTCAGTAAATGTAGGAAAAGATCCTGTTTTGAAAAATTCTGAAAAATTATAAAAAAATCTGAAAAATTCTTAAAAAATTAAAAAATCAGAAAAAACCAAAAACTGATCTTAGGTTTTAATTTTCAGTCATTTTGCATATTGATTGGTATTTTTATTTGGTATTTGTCCTTTATCTATCTCTCTTTTTGAAAAAAATTCAGAAAATAAAAAAATAAGAAAATTTTTTTTCATCATGTTAGCATGTCTTCATCTTAGTTGCATCTCTTTCATGCATTATGCATTTTAGTTGATTGCTTATTTAATTGCATCATCATTTGAAAATAAAAATCTTCCCTTTCTCTCTTCTCTTTCCTCTTCTCAAAGGCAAGTTAGGAGTCCTTGCACCATTCTTAGAATTGGAAAGACCATCCATTGAGCATTCCGTCTCTTTAGATTAGAATTTCCTTTTCTAAAATCTCCATAAGTCTACGCACCCATGGATTCCCCCACAGACGCCGGGAAGGTTGTTCCAAGAAGCACCTTGAAGGTCGATTGCCCTTACAAGGTTTCACATAAAAAATAAATAAATAAAGTGTTAGAATTTATTACTATTTTGAAAAATTAATTGGTGTCTAAATCTAGAAGTTTTGTGGTAATTTTCAAGCGATATTGTGGTTATTTAATTAGGACCCTACAAAAGTAGGGGGAGTCTCCCACAACTCCACCTCTTACCTAGTTGGTTGACCAATTTAGTAGTGAGTGCCAATTCTTCATTTCTTCAAAAAAATAAAAAATAATAGTTTGCATTCATATAATGATTAATTCATTACATTTGCATCATTCAAAAAAAGGGAAAAACAGAAAAGAAAAAAAATCATCATTTTTGCACACATAACTCATATACTTGTTATTGCTTTTGCATCAATTTGAAAAAAAATAAAAAAATCAATAAAAAATGGGTGAGAAAATTCCAATCTTTGAGTGGGCTCATAAATTCATTAAGGTGGACTTGTTGGCCCATATTTCTTGATCTATTATTTGGGCTATGAATTCAAACTCCTTCATTCTACCATATTATCATGATTATAATGACATGTGGGCCAGACCGGCCCATTATGTTTCCAATGGTCCAATTCAACCTTTACCATTCACCCAACTTGGCCGAACCCACTACGAAAGCCCATACTCTTGGTCGACCTACAATGGAATCCCATCACTCATGAGGGCCCAACTTCATTCCTTTAATCAAGATCATATCAAATCCACTCAATTCCTTCATGATCCCTATAATTCATTTCACCCCTAAGAACAAACCCAAAGTGCTCAAAGACCCTCCATACCTTCTTATGATTCTTATGGGGGAGGACAACATAATAGTTCTTGGGATTCTTATCAAGGGCTAGCCCAAAATTCTCCGGATCAATTCTTTCAACATTGGGCTCCATCTTCAAATAACTTTCATGATCAAGCCCACTATAGAGGACAACTCACATCCACCCCATTTTCTCACAATCAATCTGATCATTATTTAACTTCTTATCCTTTGAACTCTGCTTATCAACTTACAACTCTATCTCCTCCATGCCCAACTCTCAAAAAGGAAGAGAGCTTTGATCAATTTTATCAACTCATCATGGCTCAGAATCAAGCCATCCAAGATCACTCTCTCCAAGTCTAAGTGCGAATTGATAGGATGACTGAGGAGATCAAGAGGATAGAGGAAGATCAATTGCTTGGTTACTCGGGCTCCAATTCTACTGATCAAATTCCTTATGTTGACTATGATCAATCTATGATTCCCCAAGACCATAACACTCAAATCACTCTCGATTTAGATCATGTGGGACATATGAAGGAGTCTTATCACGAAGTTTCTGAGGAAGTTAGCCATAGTCATGATGATGATCGAAAAGATGAGTTCAAGGAGCATGAGCTTAATTACCATTATGCGAAGAGATCTAATGAAGTTGATGATCTCAAGTTGGGGGGTGAAGAAGAAGAAAATAATGTGCTATTCTATGATCAAATCACATTCACTTCTCTTCTTGAATTTGAGGAGACCATGTTCCAAGGGAAGGATGAAGAGGATGAACGAGTGGAGAAAGAATTGAGTAAGGCTATCAATGATCTCTCTTTGGTAAAGGAAGAGGCAGGGAACTTTCATGATGTTCACCTCGATTGGGCACTTTTTGATCAAGGGGAGGGTATTGATCTTTTACCTTTTCATGATTTCGGCGAATCTAATCTTGTTGAAGACATCGTTCAATTCGCTGATTTATCTGATCCTAATGAGTCCCGTGAGTTTTGTGTTAAGGACCATGCTTCTTTCCCTCTTGATATTGCTCATCTCCTTGGCACTAATCAATTTATGGGAGCCCCTCACCCTCCGATTTATTCTCACCTCACAAATATTCATGTAATTCCTACAATTGAGGTGGTAGAAATTTTTTTGAAAGATAATAAGGTCTGCATTCATATTTTCAACACTTATAAAGACCTTAAGTTTGAAGAGAAATATTTTATAGTAGATGATATGATAATTACTCTTTCATCTTCTACTCAGGGCGATCCGTTTAGCCTATTAAACTCATCATGGAATGGTATAAATGCCAAACCAAAAATACTGAATGTTGAATTTTCCATGACGCCCACAGAAGAAGAATTGTTAACATATGCATTGGACGAAAAAATCAAGCATGTTAACAACCAACTTATCTTTTGGCCACATATGCTTTTTCATGATCTTCTCTTTGCATGGTACAAATGGTGGAACATGAAAAAAGATGAGATCACGTGGTGGTTCATTTGTAATGCGACTCGTTGGTTATGGAGCTTGTACATTTTATGCATGCGTCTGGCTGAAGACATAAAACTTAGCGCTTCTAGGAGGCAACCCACTGTTTTTGTTGTTTGATGTTTTTGTTTGAGTATGTTTCAATAGTCAGGTCAAGGTCAAAGGAGAAGAAGTCGTCGCCATCCATCAATGGAGGTTTCATCCCGCATATCAGGTTGTCTCTTTCCTACTTAGAAGAATTTATTGTTACATTGTTCTATTGCTTTCAACTCTATATGCCATTGAGGACAATGTCATTTAAGTTGGGGGGGAGAGAAAAATTTCATGATGCATACAATACAACCTGACATAAGTTCGTGCATGATCATAATGTCCAGCATATCATTCCATTTACATGAAAATGTAAAGATGAAATCCCCAATTGAGTTTTTGTTAATTTATGCTTTTATTGAAAGTAATTCTGGAATAGAAAAGATTAAGAAAAAGGATGATGAAGAATTTATTCAATCTAGCTATGGAAAACTGATATAAGAATCTCTTTAAATTTCATGTACATTTTAGAAAAATAAAAATCACTTTGCATGCTAATGAAGCAAGCAGGATAAGCCTTCTGCTATTTTAGATATATTATCTGATATTCTACACTTCTCTTGAAAGAAGAGATCTTCTATAAGGCTTTCTGCCAAGTTCTATCAAATAAGTGCCAAAACACATTGAAAAGAAATGAAAAATGAAAATATGAGAAAAAGGCACCATGAGATATGTCTCTAGTCTTAGTAACCCGGCCTACTTCACCTAAGACATGTTGAGGTTCGCGTCAAACGGAAAAGGGAACCTTGGTTTGTATAACTGGGCCTGCTTCTCCTAAGGTAAGAGTTGAGGTTCATGTTAGGCAGTGAAGGGTAGTTCAACATCGTTGTGTCCCTGCGGTTCTGAAGTTTTGATGATGACAAATATTATGAGTCATTATACATATATTCTTGATGATATAATTTTCATGGATTCATTACTAATCTCATCATCTTTATATAGTAGTATGAAGATATGTCAGAACATCTTCTGAGAATGACTCAAAGTACTGGCTATTCAAAATTGTGACAAAAAGTCAACGCTAATGACCAATTAAAAAGGTGACAAAAGGTCAACGCTAGTTAGCCATTGCATTGAAGCTTACAGGTCAGCGCATATATCATTTGCCTTATCAGGTAAGGTCAATGCTGATTTTCAGCTTAGTCATATAAGATCAATGCATGTTCCATATGTCACTTAGCTCAGGTCTGTGCACATTTACTATAGCACTACATAAGGTTGGTGCATCTTCTGCTGCATGCATATAAAGCCCAAGCACATTTGCTTGCCAGGTCGGTGCACAATTGCATGCTCACTTAGAAGGTCAGTGCAACATTTCTATATACTGCATTGCCAACGTCATTGCATACTTTGTTAAACTCATATAAGGTCCGTGCACAATTAGTTTTCATGCATAAAGGTCGGTGCACACTCGCCTTGTGGTGCGGACACCAGAGCAAGTGAGAAGCATGAGTTGACGAACCGTCGGTACCGTACGCGTAGCACCACTCGAGCTACACTGGCATCCCTTTGGCTTGGAGACAGTTTGGAGTCTCCGTCTTGAGTCTGGGTATTTTCTAGTATTTATGGGGGTGTATTTGGTATTTATTGCATTGCATTAATGCATTTATAATGTGTGTTTGTTTGAGTTTTATTTGGGCTCCTTTGTAATGCTATTAATAAGTCATTGGGTCAAGTTCTTTATTTGAGCTCCTTTGTAAGGCTATTAATAAGCCATTGGGTCAAATTCATTTAGAGTCCATTAAGGGGTTATGTTCATATTGGACCTTAAGGTCACTTAAAGCCCAATTGGGCTTTTCCCTCTCTCATGGGCTTCCTAGCTTGGAAGGCCCCATAGGCTGGTCAAGGGTCCATGGGCCAATTGGTTGGTCATTGGCCCAAGTTGCCATTTTTGACCCATAAGGAGGGCGCCCCTTCTTTTGGCCTTATTAGGCTAAATTATTTATTTAGCTTTGACCACATGGGGAAAATTATATTTTGGCATTCCCAAGGTACCCCTCCCAAACCCTAGATCTGAGGGTAAGGTTGGTCATTTACCTAGGGTTCCCATTCCATATAAAAACCTTGTATTTTCCATTTTCACCACAATTAATTGAAGAATTTATGCATTTTCCTCCAAGAGCCAAGGCCCGCCCCCTCTCTCTCTCCTCTCCCTTCTCTTGTAGCTATGAAGGCTACCAATTTGAGGTTTGACGCCTCCCGTATCAGAGTGTGAAGCTCGCCATCCCTGCTGCCGCCGCCATCGAGCCGCCGTCGCACCACCCTCACCATCATCGGAGTTCTGCCCAATGCAGGACAGCAAGCCAAAGTCAAAATTTTAGCTCTCATCAAGTGGATGTGACGAGGTTGAAACTTTGAGGGTGAGTTCCCAAGGTTGATCCCACGTCCGCAAAAAAGTTTTAGATTTTTGCCACTTCGTTTTCCCATTTTTCCATTTAGATTCCCACAGCCCACACAATCTGCGACAGTGCAGACTTGTGTTCCAGCAACCAAACACTTCGCCCATGAGACCCCCTTTCCGATTCCAGAATAAGCTGAAATTTGGACTGGGCGTTCTTTCCACCTAAGCCATCTTCCATAAATTTTTCTGTGATTTTAGGAAATTTCTTTCCCATCCAAAAAATCACTACATTTTCCCAAATCTGTGCTACCCCTAGTAGTCCAAATCCGACCCATCTCTGTTAGAAAATCCCTTTCCCATATCAAACATCCACCAAAAAAATATCCTCGTGTTCCTTACCTCTTCCGACACCTCCCATAAAAATCCTACCTCCCAGATCTAAGGTTTCAACCTCGGTCAACGTACCTTCTCAAGCAGATCTCAGTCTACCCGGCCAGATCTGAGACAAGAAGCTTTCCTGTTGGAAAATCCCCCATGAACAATACTGTCACGCCCCGAGCCTTTATGACAACGGAAGACTCGCTCGAGTAACGCGAACAGCCGGCATGGTAAGCCTCTTGCAAGCAAGAATGATCAGAGCGCAAGGCAATCACACATAAGAATGCAATCGCATAATAATTAATCAAACTCCAACTTTATTTCATTAATGATCAAAACATTCCTTTACAATAACTCTTCAACCATCTCTAATCCATCAGACTCAATAAAATGAAAAATTACAAAGACTCGATCTAAACAAGATTGACTTCCTAAGTCTTCACTCTCATTTTGATATGGTTCTCATTCGCTCTCGGACCCGCTACTTGTATAACCCGAATCCGAATTCGAATCACTTTCATTTCCTGAAAAAGATTAGAAATAGGTAATGAGCACACTTGCCCAGTAGGTTTCTTCACATCAACATGAATATCACTATTAAAGTAATTAATATTTTAACTCTAAAGAATTTAGGTAAAATCATGCGAAATGCGACCAATCATGCGAGTAACTAAAGTAACAAAACGATCATGTAAGATAGAATGAGAGCAAGAATGAACTAGCAAGAACGTAACAAGAATGTATTGAGAATGTACTAGCAAGTCACATAATCATCACTTTAGTATCTTTTGCTTATGAGCAAGTACTTCATGAATTTTTGTGGAATATCAAGCAAGAAAGTCATGTACAAGAATGTCATGTCGTGCGTGGATTTTCACTTATTTATAAAGAAAGTACTCTCGGCGCAATGCGACGCCAGTAGCATCATACCCCATGGTTTATAATAGTATGTTTCCGACAATTAGCCGAGGGGACTAGCATAGAGCCCTTGAACACAATCAGTGCTCGATCGCATCTTCAAGTATAAATCAAGCTACTTCTATACATGTAACAATAAAGTATGGCCAAGAATGTATTAAGTTCAATAAGCTCATGATAACAATAATCAATGAATGAACACTTCAATTTAGAATATGAGAGATCAAGAATGACTTATACTATGTTATGCTCAAGGAAATAATTCGGCAGCATAACGGTACATTCCTTATTTTTCATAAATTAAATTAGGTATATTGACTTAATTTGGTAAGTCCTAGACCATTATTAATCCATCTAGGAACCTTAGAAAATCAACCCGTGGGTCAAACCTTGGGTTAAAGCACTCAAACATTGTGACGGTCTTGTACTGGGCCGTTACGTTCACGTGACGGTCGAGCCTTGATCCGTTAGAACGACTGAATCCAGAAACAATGATTGGACCCAGTTAAATGTGACAGTTGTATATTTGGTCGTTACATGGGCCTGACGGTCCAATATAGATCCGTTACATCGCTAGAACCAGAAAATATCGATAGTGTTGTCTAATCAATTGGGTTTTAATGGTACAACCAACTCGGCGTCTTTGTGGGAATCCCAGGCTCGCGGAGAATTACGGAGGCCTTGAAACAAGAATTCTTAGTCCATTGGAAGGAATATCCAATAGAGAGGTCCTCATATTCAAGAATAATGTTCCTACAGTGCAAATTGTGAACGAATGGTCATATACCGAAATATATGCTATGTACTTAGAGAAAATGACTCTATTGATAGAGAGAGAATGTGTAGCAACGTGAAACCAAGATAAAATTATGTCCATACATCATTGAAAATCAATGATTTAAAATACAAGACTATAGAATTTGGCACATGAAATTAACATAACTTAAAATAACTTAAGATACCTTAATCATGCAATTTCTATTATGAATCAGTAAATAAACTTAAAGTCATGATAACAAGTCCAAACTTAGCTATCTAAACTTATTTATAAGTAAACTTAACTGGTTACCATTCTACCTCGGGCTGACAGAACACAGGGGTCTGACGGTCTAAAAAGAGCGCGTCACAATATTTGTGACGGTTTATCGAGGGGCCGTTACAGTAGTGTAACGCTCCTGTTATGGTGCGTCAGAGACAACAGAGGAATTAAAATGTAACAGAGGGTGTGACGGCTTATCGTAAGACCGTTACAGTTTGTGACGGTCTAAGCATGATGCGTCAGAGTCCCTGCTAACTGCAATAGATAAAAAGATCCAAGGTTTCAACTTACATCATGTCTGGAAATCATATATAACCTTCCACATGATAGAATGAAGGCTAAGCTACTAGTATGCATGGATTTTCTGTGAATTTGACAAGAAAGATCCTTTTAACTTAGTTAGGGCTAAGAATACTCATGTATGCATGACTCTACTAAAACATGAAATCCATGATCTATAGTGCATGAAATTAAACACAATCAGGGGGCTTTTATCCTTAACAAGATGTTTTTGCCAATCATGAGATAACCTACCGCTTAACTGGGCTTTAAGCTTCTAATTTGAGCCTGAAAGACGTGCCCTAGTTCTCCCTTTCCAGTGAGTTTCCAGCAACTTCTCGCTGCTCTAGCTCCTCAGCCTCTTGACCTAAGGATGTGAAATTTTGAGGGTAAGAAGATGAAACTAAGGTGAACAAAAAGTTCTAAATAACCGAACTATAATTACCTCGTTTAGACGTTCTAATCTCTTGATCTTCAGGGGTCTTGCATTTAGTTTCCTGTGTTGCTAAGGTCCGACCAGTAACTTTGGAAGCTTCAATCTCCTTGGTTGTTTGATCTTCTAGCATGAAATTTGGAGAGCTATTAGTCTAATGTATTATAAACAAAAAGTTCTAAAGAACTTACCCGAAATTCTATCTCCTTAACTTGATTCTTCACGAGCCAAAAGTAAGGGTCGCTCAGTTCAGAACTGGGTCTTATTTATAGGGATTTGGCTAGGGTTTGAGGATTAGATCGATTCTAGAGTCCTTAGTTGGTCAAAACCTTATCCCTAAGAGTCCCTAGTAACCTTACATATTCTCCTAATTAGGTCTCTTGCAGATAGGATCCCAAAGATCCAATCTTTTTGCTCGTTCTTCCACTCACGGAACTGACAGAGGTGTAACGCATCAGGTCTAGTGCGTTACATAGCTGTAGCGGTCGCCCGATAGACCGTTACATCAAATGTGTATAGAGTTTAAATTTATTAAAACTCTTTTATTCGTTTATCCTTCTAATTATCTATATAAAAGAGTATTTATCTTTAAAATTCATGGATAGGCTAAATAACCTTCTAGAATATGGGCCAAACTTAATTGGGCTTGGTCCTTAGCCCTTTTGGATCATATTTAGATAGGCTAGGTTAATTATTTTAACAAAAATGGGCCTTATACTAACTTATTAATCTAATAATCCATTTATTAATTTATTTAGGCCTTTAGAAATTCTAGAAAATTATTAAATAACACAGAAATTACTTATATAAAACTTGGGGCACTACACCCTCCCCCACTTAGAAGAATTTGGTCCCCAAATTCAATACATGGATTATGGAGAGTGTACTTACAGTTAAATAATTCTAGAAATCTTTTCCGCATAGCTCCTTCGGTTCCCCATGTTGCTTCATATGGCCATGTTTTCTTCCATTGAATCTTGACCATAGGAATAATTTTATTTCTTAGTTGACGCATTTCCCGTTCCAGAATCTTTATTGGCGTTTGCTCGTATGTCATATCCTTCTGAATCTCCAGATTGTCATAGGTGATAATATGGTCATGATCATATACATACTTTTTGAGCATAGAGACGTGAAATACGTCATGAACTCCTGCTAATTGTAGAGGTAAAGCCAGTCTATAAGCTACTTCACCGACCCTTTCAAGAATTTCAAATGGGCTAATGAACCTGGGAGTTAGCTTGCCTTTGATGCCAAATCTTCGAATACCATGACCTGGAGAAACCTTTATATATACATGATCTCCATCCTGAAACTCCAAATCGCGCCTTCGATTATCGACATAAGACTTTTGCCTATCTTGTGCCATCTGCAGTCTTTCTCGAATGAGCTTGATCTTCTCTGTAGAATCCCTGATAAGGTCGGGGCCTAGAAATTACCTTTCCCCTATTTCATTCCAACAAATAGGTGATCTACAACTTTTTCCATATAACGCTTCAAAAGGTGCCATTTGTATGTTGGCTTGATAACTGTTGTTATATTAAAATTCTACCAGAGGCAAGTGATCATGCCAACTACCTCCAAAATCAATAGCACAAGCCCTGAGCATATCTTCTACTACCTGATTCGTTCTTTCCGTCTGACCATCAGTTTGTGGATAAAATACTGTGCTAAAATTCAATCTAGTCCCTAGTGAGTTTTGTAGACCCTTCCAGAAATGTGACGTGAATCTAGGATCTCTATCAGATATAATAGTGACAGGGACACCATGTAATTTGATAATTTCTTTTATACAGACCATCGACTTTTTATTGGTAGAAAATGTGTAGATTTAGTCAATCGGTCTATGATTACTCATATACCATCGTGTCCTCCTCTGGTTTTATGTAAACCCATGATGAAATCCATCCCTATACTCTCTCACTTCCATGTTGGATGTCTAAGGGATGTAATTTACCGGCGGGTCTAAAATGTTCTGCTTTAACTTGTTGGCAAGTGAGACAGTGAGACACGAAATCTGCTATCTCTCTCTTCATATTGGGCCACCAGAAGTTTCTTTTAAGATCTTGATATATTTTTGTACCACCTGGATGAATGGTATACTTGGAGTTGTGTGCTTCTTCTAGGATCAATTTCTTCATATCTTCATGATCCGGTATACATACTCGCCCCTTAAATAGCAATCTTCCGTCACTGGAAGCGGAGAAATCCGGCCTCTGATCTATGTTAGCTTTAATCTCCAGTAACGCGGGATCATCATCTTGCAACTTGACTAGATCCTCTATTAATGTTGGTTGAGGTCGGATATTAGTCATGAAGCAATCCTCTTCCTTTGTGTCAATATTTAAATTCAACTGAGCAAACTGAGGAATAAGATTAGTCATACTAAGCATAAGACTTGATAGCATTCTCATTGGTTTTCTGCTGAGTGCATCGGCTACAGCATTAACCTTGCCAAGATGATATTGAATAGTAAAATCAAAATCTTTGAGGTATTCTAACCATATTCTCTGCCTCATATTTAGCTCTTTTTGAGAAAATAAATATTTCAAGCACTTGTGGTCCGAGTAGATCATAAACTTTTCTCCATAGAGATAATGAAGTCAAATTTTTAAGGCGAAAATAATAGCGGCCAATTCCAAATCATGCACAAGATAAATTTCCTCGTGACACTTCAATTGTCTTGAAGAATAATAGATTACCTTTCCATTTTACATGAGGACACACCCTAAGCCAATGCCAGATGTATCCGTATATAATTCGAATCTACCACCTTCCACCGGTAGTGATAAAATGGGAGCTGTAGTAAGATGATTCTTAAGAGTTTGAAAACTCTTTTCACATTCCTCTGACCAGACAAAATGATTTTCTTTTCTTGTGAGTCTAGTTAAAGGAACTGCAATTTTTGAGAAGTCCTTAATGAACCTCCTATAATAACCAGCTAGACCCAACAAGCTTCTTACTTCTGATACAGTCGTTGTCCGGCTCCAATTCTTGACAGCTTATACTTTCGAAGGATCCACAGCGATTCCTTCCTTGGAAATAATGTGGCATAGGAATGAAGCTTCCTTGAGCCAGAATTCACATTTGTAAAGTTTTGCATAAAGTTTATGTTCTCTAAGTGTTTGCAGAGCTATCCTCAGATGTTCTTCGTGTTCCTCTTTTGTCTTGCAGTATATCAAGATGTCATCAATGAAGACGACGATGAATTGGTCAGGATATGGTTGGAAGATATTGTTCATAAGTTGCATAAATGCTGCTAGGGCATTAGTTAAGCCGAACGGCATTACCACGAATTCATAGTGGCCATAACGACTTCGAAAAGCTGACTTATAAATGTATTCTTTTTTAATTCTAAGCTGATGATAACCTGATCTGAGGTGAATCTTGGAGAAATATTCTACTCCCGAAAGCTAATCGAAGAGCTCATCAATACGCGGCAACGGATACTTGTTTTTGATTGTAAGTTGATTCAGTCACTGGTAATCGATGTATAGCCTGAGAGAGCCATCCTTCTTCTTGACAAAAAGAACTGGCGCATCCTAAGGGGATGTGATAGGTCTGATGAAGCCTTTATCCAGTAGTTTATGTAACTGCTTCTTTAGTTCCTTGAGTTCTGTGGGGGATATCCTGTAAGGGGCTATAGAAATAGGTGCTGCTCCTGAAATGAGTTCAATAGTGAAGTTCACTTCTCTCTCGGGTGGTAAACTGGGTAATTCGGATGGGAATACATCTGAGAACTCATTTACAATAGGGATGTCTGCTATGATAATTTCCTTGGACTCCGTAATAATGACAGAAGCATGAAAAGCTTCACATCCTTGCGAGATAAGTTTGCAAGCGTGAAGTGAGGATGTAATAGTGGGGTGTTTCTTGTATTTGATGCTAAGAAAAGAGAATCTTGGAAGACCGGGTTTTCGAAAGGATATAATCCTGTTTCTGCAATTGATATACGCATCTTGATCTACAAGCCAATCTACCCCTATAATGGCATCATAACCTTTCATGTCAAGGCATACTAAGTTCACGGGGAGATTATGACCTTCTACTATCACTTTGCTATCAGGATAATATTTGGTAAGCTTTGTTCCAGAACCTAAGGGTGTGGTAATAGCAAGATCTGAAGGTAAGGGAACTGATGCAATTGATAATATTTTTACGAAAGTAGCGGAGATAAAAGAATGAGAGGCACCAGTATCAAATTGCACAAATGCAGGACGAGAATAAATTTGAAGAGTACCTTCCATAAGTCCACCATCCCTGGGTGCTTCCTTTTCTTCTAGAACGGCATTGAGGCAAGCTTGCCTCCTACATCCTCCACCAGATGACTGGTCCTTCATAAGGGGGAAATCCGGCATGCGATGCTCCCTATTTCCACAATGTAAACAAGTGCCGAGGCGCTTCCAACACTCTTCAGCCGAATGGCTGAACTTTTCACAAAATGTGCAAGCCGTGGCGACCGGCTCCTCCTCCTTAATCTTTTTATTCTTCTGAGAACTTCCACCGTTCCCGCTCCTGGATCGCTTCTTATTATCACGGTTTTTGTGAGGTGTTAGCTAGGTACGATTGATAAACACTGATCCAGAGAGGGGGTGAATGGATCGTTCAAAGAATTCTACCCAATTTAAAATTCGCATGAGATGATAACAACTAGATCAGTGGACAATTGATCAAACAAGATATGCAAACTCAATTAAATTCTAGGATGTAGATAATCAATTAAATCACAGTCCTAGCATGCAACTAGCGGAAGCAGGCGATCAAACAAACCACTGCACGATGATTTTAGGTGGTTCGGTCAACAGACCTACATCCACCCCTCACTCCCAACCGGAGTGAGGCTTCCACTAGTAACACTAGCACAACAGACTCAGTCTGCAACAAATGCTGCCAAACAGTTTGACCAGGGGAACAACCTCCCCTCTTCCTCCCAACCGGAGAGACACCCCAAGTGACTCCCAGCCACTTGGAAACCAGAGACACATGGTCTCTCTTCCTCCAGACCCGGAGGGAACCCCTGGACTTGCTACCCACAAGCCCAGAACCGGAGGACCAAACCTCCCTTCCTCCAAACCGGAGGGGAACCTAGAGACCCAAGTCTCTCTTCCTCTAAACCCCAGAGGGAAGCACAAGTGACATTAAGTCACCTGCAAACCAGAGGTCTCGGACCTCTCTTCCTCCCAACCGGAGGGACCCCTGGACTTGAAACCTACAAGCCCAGAACCGGAGGACGAGCCTCCCTTCCTCTAACCAGAGGGAACCCACAAGTAGCACCCAGCTACTTGCAACCGGAGATAGCAATCTCCCTTCTCCTGAACCAACAGGAGAGACCCCGACCTCTCTACAGAGAATCGGAAATACAGCAGGTGAATAGTTCAAAAGAAAAACAAAACCCAGCAACAGAAAGCTGAAAAGATAAAAATAAATGTGGCTCTCGCAGGAGCTGGCTGGCCTGGATTTGATCCATGGTCCAGCAGGAACTTCTTCTACTGCTTCTTTCTTTCTCCCAACACGAACTCTCTTTTCTTCTTCTTCTTCTTCTTTCTTACTTCTTCTTCTTCTTACTGCTTCTGCCTTCTCCTTCTTCTCACTCTCTCTATCTCACTGTCTCTCTTTCTTTTTCTTCTTCTGCTCTCTCGATCTAGCTCTCAGCTTTCTCTATCTCTTCTTTCTCTTCTTCACTTCTTCTCTTAGCTCTGGCTGCTTCTACTTCAGTCACTCTCTGCCCTCCCCACGTTCAGAGGAAGAAGACACACATATATATAGCAGCAGCAGATTAGGGCGGCGTGTGCTCTTCACGATTCCCGCCCAAAATGCTTCAGTCCACGTGGAGGCTCCTCTGCATCTCGGATCACGTGCCAGATGCCAGCCTCATATCACGTGCCCCACTCTGCATGGGCTCCACGAACAGTACTTGTCACACAGTCATAGGAGATTAATCAGAAGGATAGAATGTATAGACTTTGAAGACTTAGCCAACGAGTGTATTGACTTGAACAGCTAGCCACGAGTGTATAGACTTAAGATGTGATAACAAGTGTGTAGACTTGAACTTAGAAATGAATGTATAGACATTAGAACAGCAAAAGGTGCACTATACTGAAAATGACACGAGGTACATAAGGTGACTACAGCACGAGATAAACAGAGAACGACACGAGGTACATACAGTATCAAGGCTAACACTACAAAGATAACGACACAAAGTCAGATGAGAACAGCACGAGGTAAGAGAGAATGACACGAGGTAAAACGGTAGTAAAACACGCGATCAGAGGAAACCTGGACGAAGATAGAAAGAAGTAACATGAAGGCATAAAAACAATACTAAGACATAAACACAGAATTAACATGAAGACTCAAACACAAAAATAACACGAAGACATAAAAACAACACGAAGACACGAATACTGAAATAACATGAAGACTCAAACACAAAAATAACACGAAGACATAAACACAGCACGAAGTGTAATCACAAAGCAAGAAAGACACGGGGTCTTGGAAGAAACAACACGAATACAGAAGACTCGAAGACATAGGGGTGACACAGATGGAGCGACACGAGGTGGCACAGAAAGCAGCACGAGGTGCTGCAGTGTTCAGCACGCGATGGAACAAATAACGACACTAAGGCTCATAGTGTTGCTATCCTCAAAACATGTAAAGACTCAACAAGACTTCATATGAACAGTCTAATGTGCAGACTGCGTTCAACTGGATGTATAGACTTGGAACGGCTTCAAGGCAACAATGTACAGACTTTGAAATAAAGAGTGTACAGACAGAGAGTTCAAGGCCACGATGTATAGACTTTGCCCAAGGAAACGAATGTGTAGATTTTGGCTTGGAACGAAGGTAAGGATGAGGCTGTATAGACTTGGCCAGAACGTAGGAAAAGCACCAATGTGCAGACATGAACATCCAGCAGTGTATAGACTTCGTGAACAAGATGCAATGCTGACCGATGTGTACACTTGGCAAAGAGAGTGATGCATGAACTACCCTGTACAGACTTTAAGACTTAATGCGCAACAAAAAGTAGACAAAGCAGCATGGCGTCAACCCAGCTGATCCACTGCGTCAACGCAGCCATTGCACAGAACCCATATTAATGAAAGACAGACATGCAGACATGATCTATGCCATGCTCACAGTTAAACTGTGTACCAAGTTCTGAATGAAGTAAACACATATGACATGAGACGGACGCTGTACATACTTGATGCATGTGAACAGTGAGACGGATGTATAGACTTGATGAACTGCAACATGAACATTATCAGCAGAGAAGCAATGCACAGAACAGAAATCAAGCACAAACCAATTTATCACAGCATGACTCAAGCATACACATGCATTCTTCACAATTCAGACATGGCACACTCATGCAATCTCCCACAGAATAGATCAGAGATATTCAAGACAAAGTGGTGACTCAATTATGTTGCTATCATTAAAACACCACATCATCTGACTCAATTATGTTGCTATCATTAAAACACCACATCATCAACAAAGCACAAGGGGCACAACAATCTCCCCCTTTTTGATGATGGCAACATAATGAGTCACACTGACTCTGAGTCACACTGACTCATCAAACTATTCTCCCCCTTTGACATAATCAAAAAGAAGGGAAATGGTTTGATAGTCAAATGTAGCACATAAATGCAGCACACAAATACAGCACATAAATGTAGAGAATGAGTCATGGTTCTTAAAAATGAAGATCTCCCTCATGACAATGAAACAACTCTCCCCTTATCAACATGCATGATTGACTACTCTCCTCTTAGATGTAAATAAACCATAACTCCCCCTGAAGCACAGGAATGGACTCTGGTTATCCAATAAATCAATCTGAAATCAGCCATTACAAAGAATCTGAATTCTGGTGAAAATACCACAGAATCAGAACTTATTGCAGAACAAGATGGAAGATTCCAACAGTGTGTAGAGAAATGCATCTCAGTAATCAATCTGAAATCCACCACCATAAGGATTCTAAAGTTCAGAGGGCGGCAAGTGAACAAGGTAATAATGGGAGTGGCACCTCACATTTGTATGGTCAGGAAAATGCAGATGGAATCAATCAACTGATAAGAGAGAAGTTCACTTTGTTGATCATGCAAGAATCTGATCATGAGGGATTTGAATGCATACATCACTTCAATAAGTCTTAAAAGATGTAGACTCTTCTATCATAAGGAGTTATGAAGTGGCAACTTAACCAATCTGATTTAATTTTGATGTATACCAACTTTGCCAAATTAAACTCAATGCTCATATCTGAATCCAAGTTTTAATAAAAGTGAACCAAATAGTCAGAAAAACACTCAAAAACAATCATCTTTTATCTTACACATATGATCTCAATTGCACCTTTGAAAGATACACAGGTTAGTACTGAAGTTAAACACTTTTTCAAGAACATGAGTTGACAGATTTTTTCAAGATAATTTTATTTGAAGCACATTATATTTTTTTCTGAGCAATTTAAGTTGATCAACACCTTTTTACATGAGGCACAACAAGTCTTAGTTGAAGTGACCCAGTTACTCAGTGTGATAACTGGCATTGCCTCTCACTTTGAGAGCAGAGTTAGCAATATGAGTGTCTTTTTACATGAGAAGACACCTTTATCAGAGGCCAGACTCCCCAGCTACTCAACACAAATAAGCTATTGCTCTGTCAGGTTTTGTTTCACTAAATTTTTATCAGAGATAACTGTGGCACCTCATGACATGAGTTACTTTATTTCATTGATGAGGAACTCAGTTTCTCAGTGACCGAGTCATTGCTCTGAATTCATAATTTTTTCATTTAGTCAACTTTTTCAAGTTAATGTTTAACCACAACACTCACTCTATGTATCTCTACCAAAGTAGCCTAGATTTCAAATTTTCAGATATCAGATGAGAGACTTTAAGGATTACATGACACAAGAGGTTAAAGTTTATTAAACCTTATCAACAGATATATTCAATTCGTTTAATTACAAGGCAGAGAATACATTAATCTTATATCAGTCTGATTCAGTGATAATTCTTAAACCCATATGACAGGAGTTTCTACCAAAATCTCAGACTGAATTGCATGAGATGCAGCTTAAGTTCCTCAGATCAGAACAATAAAATTAGCTGACCAACAACTCAATAATGCAGCCAACATAGTCACACCAGCTAAGAGGTATAGGAAGGAAGAGTACAGGCTGGTGGAAGAGTCAATCAGCAAGAGAGAATAAGGTTTAAAACCACTAGCAGAGTCAATCACTCAATACAGGTTTAAAGTCATTTCAGTCAGACAAAATGAGACACTCCTTCTTCAACAGATAGAGGATTAGCAGCCAAATTTTCAGATTCAAGAAGGTATGAACTCAAAATAGTCAATTGATGATTTGAAAGAGTGTAGAATGTGAATTTCAAATAGTGACAACAATATAATAAAGCTCCCCCTTGTCTATATGCAGTGACTCACATAAGACTCAACAAGCTCCCCCTGAACTGATGCAGTTTATGCAAGTTAGACAGATGAGAATTACTATAAGCATGATTGTTCAATTCATATTTCAGAAAACTTCAGTTTAGCACCAACAGATCAACATGATATGCAATACACTGCTCTATATGACTTGACCCATGGTACTGAGCAGAGGACTTGGTCCAAGGACCACCTCACACATGGCAGTAGCATCCAGACATACTCCAACTGCCCTCCAGCAATGTTCCATTTCATATACCATGATGGTCATGCAAATGACATATGCAGTGCAAAGCAATCTCATTTATTTAGTGCAAACAACAGCATGAGAAGAACATCAAAAATCAACCAAGCAAAACAACAATTTCAGATAACGAGATTGAAACAGATTTCAGAACTGACCTGAATTGAGTCCTGGGGTTTTCCTTTTTGAGTGCCTTGGTTAACCCCTTTTATTTCTCCCTCCAAGATACACCTGCAAAGTAATTGATCATCTTGATCCTGTAGGGACCCAAGCAGCTTTGGGTCCTGCGTTAGCCCTGACAGGTTTTCTAAACATTTTCATAGCAACATTATCATCAAATTTCATCAGTGAGCAGTCATTCATAGAATGTCCAAATTTTCCACAGTATCTACATGAAATGGCTGGTGTTTGTTTCTTATGATGCATATTAACAGTAGGGTGATATTTATAAACATGTTCATAAGATTTTCTGTTATATGCATGAGCAGTTTGATGCTTGTTCTTAACCATCCAACATTCAGCAGATTTATGACCTGGCTTCCCACAGTTATAGCATGAAATTTTCACAAAAGGTTTTACAGGAAATTTGACAAAATGGGGTTTAACATAGTTCTTTTGAACATACCAACAGTCCTTGACTGTGTGCCCCTTTTTCCCACAGTGGGAGCAAGCAAAAGAATTTCTTCTATGAAAAATATTTTTACCCCAAGTAGATCTAAACCAGCACTCAGCAGCCTTGTGCCCAGGCTTATTACAGTTGAAGCACACAATGTGCTGACTAGGATTGTGGTTAGATCCATATGGACCATGAACATGAATGGGGAACTTGGCATGCTGTTTATTGTCTTCTTTCATGATAAAACATTCACTCATGAGATGACCATGCTTTCCACAATAATAACATGAACCCTTTTTAATGTGAGTGTGTGAGAGATCATGTGAATTGTGTGTAGCCTTCTTTATAGTAGCAGGAGTGTCTTTATCCTTCTTCTGTGAAGTTTCACCCTTTTTCAATTTTTGATTTTGTTCCACAGTTTTGGGTTTCACAGTGGATTTTTGTGCAGTGAATTTGAAGACAGAAGGAGCAGAGGTTGTGTTCTGATTGGTGGCTTTGACAAAAACAGTAGATGTTTCATTCCCGTTACTCCTTTTATTTGTCGGACTATAGCCCAATCCCTTTCTCTCAAAGTTATCACTCTTTCCAAGAAGCTTATTCAGATTGTCCTTACCTTTGACAAATTTTGATAGAGAATTTTTCAAATCTTTAATCTCAAAATTCAAATCAGCAATTTTAGCTTCATATTTGAACAGATCTGTTTCGCAGGAAATGACTTGTTGATGCAAGGCATCATTCAGACTCTTGAGTTTTTCAACTTCCTGTTTTAGTTTTGTTTCATTGTCAGCTTCAGATAGGGGCTTATAAAGACCATCAACTTCTTGTTGAAGGGATGTGATAGTAAGCTCATACCCAGCTATTTTCGATTCACTACAACTGACATTTTCATTTAACATTAAGTTGATGGTTTTCAGACTCTCAATTTCTTGTTCAGCATTCATCAACCTATCAGAATTATCCACACTCACACACTTGCCTTTTTCCATTGTTATTAGCCTATCTGTCAACTGGGTGTTTAGATGTTTCAACTCATTGATTTCCTCGTGCAGTTTACCATTCTGCTCTAGGAGATCAGCATCAACCACCCATTCATCTGAGAGAGACTGACATTCACGAAACATTTCATGTTATTTTTCAGAATCTTTCTGTAATTCTATGTTTACAGATTTTATGGCATTAAGCTTTTCAATCAGCAATTTGTTCTCCTGTCTAAGTTTCTCTGATTTTTTATCATTTTTATTGGAGAACTCTTTAAGAGAATCTTTTTCATATTTCAGCTTGTTTAATTCAGACTTAACACATTCAATTTCTTTCAGCAAATCCTTGCTCTGAACAGAATCATGACTAGCTAGACTAAGCTTCTTTTCAAGTTTAGAGATTTCTTTCACATGATCTTGATTCTCAGTTTTCAATAAAGAAATTTGTTTCTTCAACATTAGAGAATCAGACATACAGGTAGCATGAATATTTTTCAATTCAACACACTTTCTACAAGGAGAACTTGAACTATCTAAACCACTACCCTTCTTCAATTTTTTATACTGTTTTCTTAACAGTTCATGAGATTCAAATAATTCAGCATATGCATTCTCCCAATCTTCTAGAGAAAAATTCTCGAAGAGATTTACCTCATCATCATCATCTTCAGTCTGACTGCTGCCTTGATTGCTGCTAATTGGATTACTTCTGTTAGCCATCATGCAGTTGTCCTCGTTTACCCTGTGAAATTGCTTCAGCCTATCTAGGATGTCCTTTGCTGAGCTGTAATTATGAAGACAAGACCATAAGGCTCTGTCAGTAGCTGCTTTCAACATGTTAAAGGCTTTCTGATTTTCTCCATCCTTTGATCTGTGTCTGTCGGTCCATTTGGACACTTTCGTTGGTAAGGTGTGAGGACCTTGTGAAATTAATTTCCACAAATCAGGATTAGCAGAATTTACGTAAGCATGTAAAGCAGTGTACCACTGACTGAAACCAGAACCACTAAAGATGGGTGGTAAAGCCATTGAAAAACAAATAGCGAGTAAGTTCAAGGCAACAGGAACAATTATGCACTAAAAACAAATTAGCACCTAAGACAGCAAGATCGAATCTGCAGGTCGATGGACCTTGTATGCAGACACCGCTTTGATACCAACTGTTAGCTAGGTACGATTGATAAACACTGATCCAGAGGGGGGGTGAATGGATCGTTCAAAGAATTCTACCCAATTTAAAATTCGCATGAGATGATAACAACTAGATCAGTGGACAATTGATCAAACAAGATATGCAAACTCAATTAAATTCTAGGATGTAGATAATCAATTAAATCACGGTCCTAGCATGCAACTAGCGGAAGCAGGCGATCAAACAAACCACTGCACGATGATTTTAGGTGGTTCGGTCAACAGACCTACATCCACCCCTCACTCCCAACCGGAGTGAGGCTTCCACTAGTAACACTAGCACAGCAGACTCAGTCTGCAACAAATGCTGCCAAACAGCTTGACCAGGGGAACAACCTCCCCTCTTCCTCCCAACTGGAGGGACACCCCAAGTGACTCCCAGCCACTTGGAAACCAGAGACACACGGTCTCTCTTCCTCCAGACCCGGAGGGAACCCCTGGACTTGCTACCCACAAGCCCAGAACCGGAGGACCAAACCTCCCTTCCTCCAAACCGGAGGGGAACCTAGAGACCCAAGTCTCTCTTCCTCTGAACCCCAGAGGGAAGCACAAGTGACATTAAGTCACCTGCAAACCAGAGGTCTCGGACCTCTCTTCCTTTCAACCGGAGGGACCCCTAGACTTGAAACCTACAAGCCCAGAACCGGAGGACGAGCCTCCCTTCCTCTAACCAGAGGGAACCCACAAGTAGCACCCAGCTACTTGCAACCGGAGATAGCAATCTCCCTTCTCCTGAACCAACAGGAGAGACCCCGACCTCTCTACAGAGAATCAGAAATAAAGCAGGTGAATAGTTCAAAAGAAAAACAAAACCCAGCAACAAAAAGCTGAAAAGATAAAAACAAATGTGGCTCTCGCAGGAGCTGGCTGGCCTGGATTTGATCCACGGTCCAGCAGGAACTTCTTCTACTGCTTCTTTCTTTCTCCCAGCACGAACTCTCTTTTCTTCTTCTTCTTCTTCTTTCTTACTTCTTCTTCTTCTTACTGCTTCTGCCTTCTCCTTCTTCTCACTCTCTCTATCTCACTGTCTCTCTTTCTTTTTCTTCTTCTGCTCTCTCGATCTAGCTCTCAGCTTTCTCTATCTCTTCTTTCTCTTCTTCACTTCTTCTCTTAGCTCTGGCTGCTTCTACTTCAGTCACTCTCTGCCCTCCCCACGTTCAGAGGAAGAAGACACACATATATATATAGCAGCAGCAGATTAGGGCGGCGTGTGCTCTTCACGATTCCCGCCCAAAATGCTTCAGGCCACGTGGAGGCTCCTCTGCATCTCGGATCACGTGCCAGATGCCAGCCTCGTATCATGTGCCCCACTCTACATGGGCTCCACGAATAGTACCTGTCACACAGTCATAGGAGATTAATCAGAAGGATAGAATGTATAGACTTTGAAGACTTAGCCAACGAGTGTATTGACTTGAACAGCTAGCCACGAGTGTATAGACTTAAGATGTGATAACAAGTGTGTAGACTTGAACTTAGAAATGAATGTATAGACATTAGAATAGAAAAAGGTGCACTATACTGAAAACGACACGAGGTACATAAGGTGACTACAGCACGAGATAAACAGAGAACGACATGAGATACATACAGTATCAAGGCTAACACTACAAAGATAACGACACAAAGTCAGATGAGAACAGCACGAGGTAAGAGAGAATGACACGAGGTAAAACGGTAGTAAAACACGCGATCAGAGGAAACCTGGACGAAGATAGAAAGAAGTAACATGAAGGCATAAAAACAATACTAAGACATAAACACAGAATTAACATGAAGACTCAAACACAAAAATAACACGAAGACATAAAAACAACACGAAGACACGAATACTGAAATAACATGAAGACTCAAACACAAAAATAACACGAAGACATAAACACAGCACGAAGTGTAATCATAAAGCAAGAAAGACACGGGGTCTTGGAAGAAACAACACGAATACAGAAGACTCGAAGACATAGGGGTGACACAGATGGAGCGACACGAGGTGGCACAGAAAGCAGCACGAGGTGCTGCAGTGTTCAGCACGCGATGGAACAAATAACGACACTAAGGCTCATAGTGTTGCTATCCTCAAAACATGTAAAGACTCAACAAGACTTCATATGAACAGTCTAATGTGCAGACTGCGTTCAACTGGATGTATAGACTTGGAACGGCTTCAAGGAAACAATGTACAGACTTTGAAATAAAGAGTGTACACACAGAGAGTTCTAGGCCACGATGTATAGACTTTGCCCAAGGAAACGAATGTGTAGATTTTGGTTTGGAACGAAGGTAAGGATGAGGCTGTATAGACTTGGCCAGAACGTAGGAAAAAGCACCAATGTGCAGACATGAACATCCAGCAGTGTATAGACTTCGTGAACAAGATGCAATGCTGACCGATGTGTACACTTGGCAAAGAGAGTGATGCATGAACTACCCTGTACAGACTTTAAGACTTAATGCACAACAAAAAGTAGACAAAGCAGCATGGCGTCAACCCAGCTGATCTACTGCGTCAACGCAGCCATTGCACAGAACCCATATTAATGAAAGATAGACATGCAGACATGATCTATGCCATGCTCACAGTTAAACTGTGTACCAAGTTCTGAATGAAGTAAACACATATGACATGAGACGGATGCTGTACATACTTGATGCATGTGAACAGTGAGACGGATGTATAGACTTGATGAACTGCAACATGAACATTATCAGCAGAGAAGCAATGCACAGAACAGAAATCAAGCACAAACTAATTTATCACAGCATGACTCAAGCATACACATGCATTCTTCACAATTCAGACATGGCACACTCATGCAATCTCCCACAGAATAGATCAGAGATATTCAAGACAAAGTGGTGACTCAATTATGTTGCTATCATTAAAACACCACATCATCTGACTCAATTATGTTGCTATCATTAAAACACCACATCATCAACAAAGCACAAGGGGCACAACATGAGGCTTCGTGATACTAAACTTTTCTATCTTATAACGCCGATCAGATCGTCGGCTAGACTCTTCTCCTTTCCCTTTCAATTTCTCGACCTTTTCTATGGTCCTTTCACATAAGTATGTCCGCTGAACCATTTCCGCATAAGTATGGATGTTTTGGGTCCCGAGCTACTGAATAAAACCGGGACGTAACCCATCCATAAACTGATTTACCTTTAATAGATAGGTACTGATTAGATGCGGTGCATAAGGTGCTATCCTTAAGAATTGTAGTTCATATTCAGCCACTGTCAGTATTCCCTGTCGAAGAGAGGCGAACTCCATAGCCTTTCTTTCTTTCACATGCTCAGAGAAATACTTGGCACGGAATAAAGCTAGAAAACCATCCCACGTATGAGGTGCATCGGCCGGAGGTGCCGGAACCGACTTCCACCATGTTCGAGCATCCTTGTTGAGTTGAAAAGTTACAAGATGCACCTTCTCTTGATCGGTGCATTGGATGACATCAAATATACAGTTCATCTCGTCAATCCAGTTCTCTGCTTCGTCCAGATTAGAAGAGCCATAGAAACGCGGAGGGTTTAAACTCTGAAAATTATGATGTAATTTGCCAGCCCTTGACCCTGCGCCAGCTTGCGCCATGGTTTGTAATGCCTAAGTAAGGCTGGCAACCGTTTATTGCATGCCATTCCAATCTACGCGATGAGCCATGGTAATAATAAGGTACCTGAGAGAAATATAACAATTTGTTATTTCTTGTGAAATTGGAAGAAAATCAATCTTAAAGCTAATTAACTATCTTATCCCGGGCTCTACCTAATTCTCACATGGGTATGGAAATTTCTTCCTTAGTTCATAGGTAGGGGTCCTTAAACCTTGGACTTATCCTATGACATGATTCTTCTCCCTAAGTCATGAGACTTAGGCTCTGATACAAACTTAACTATCACACCCCGAGCCTTTATGACAGCGGAAGACTTGCTCGAGGAACGCAAACAGCTGGCATGGTAAGCCTCTTGCAATCAAGAATGATCAGAGCGCTAGGCAATCACACATAAGAATGCAATCACATAATAATTAATCAAACTCCAACTTTATTTCATTAATGATCAAAACATTCTCTTACAATAACTCTTCAACCATCTCTAATCCATCAGACTCAAGAAAAGGAAAAATTACAAAGACTTGATCTAAACAAGATTGACTTCCTAATTCTTCACTCTCATTTTGATATGGTTCTCATTCGCTCTCGGACCCGCTACTTGTATAACCCGAATCCGAATTTGAATCACTTTCATTTCCTAAAAAAGATTAGAAATAGGTAATGAGCACACTTGCCCAGTAGGTATCTTCGCATCAACATGAATATCACTATTAAAGTAATTAGCATTTTAGCTCTAAAGAATTTAGGTAAAATCATGTGAAATGCGACTAATCATGCGAGTAACCAAAGTAACAAAATGATCATGTAAGATATAATGAGAGCAAGAATGAACTAGCAAGATCATAACAAGAATATGATATTGGCCTTTCATAAACAAGAATGTATCGAGAATGTACTAGCAAGCCACATAATCATCACTCTAGTATCTTTTGCTTATGAGCAAGTACTTCATGAATTTCTGTGGAATATCAAGCAAGAAAGTCATGTACAAGAATGTCATGTCGTGCCATGGATTTTCACTTATTTATAAAGAAAGTACTCCCAGCGTAATGCGACGCCAGTAGCATCATACCCCATGGTTTATAATAGTATGTTTTTGACAATCAGCCGAGGGGACTAGCATAGAGCCCTTGAACACAATCAGTGCTCGATCGCATCTTCAAGTATAAATCAAGCTACTTCCACGCATGTAACAATAAAGTATGACCAAGAATGTAATAAGTTCAATAAGCTCATGATAACAATAATCAATGAATGAACACTTCAATTTAGAATATGAGAGATCAAGAATGACTTATATAATGTTATGCTCATGAAAATAATTTGACAGCATACCGGTACATTCCTTATTTTCCATAAATTAAATTAGGTATCTTGACTCAATTTGGTAAGTCCTAGACCATTATTAATCCATCTAGGAACCTTAGAAAATCAACCCGTGGGTCAAACCTTGGGTTAAAGCACTCAAACATTGTGACGGTCTTGTACTGGGCCGTTACGTTCACGTGACGGTCGAGCCTTGATCCGTTAGAACGACTGAATCCAGAAATAATAATTGGACCCAATTCACTGTGACGATTGTATATTGGGTCGTTACATGGGACTGACGGTCCAATATAGATCCGTTACATCGCTAGAACCAGAAAATATCGATAGTGTTATCTAATCAATTGGGTTTTAATGGTACAACCAACTCGGCGTCCTAGTGGGAATCCAGGCTCGCGGAGAATTACGAAGGCCTTGAAACAATAATTCCTAGTCCATTGGAAGGAACATCTAATAGAGAGGTCCTCATGTTCAAGAATAATGTTCCTATAGTGTAAAGTGTGAACTAATGGCCACATACCGGAATATATGTCATGTACTTAGAGAAAATGACTCTATTGATAGAGAGAAAATGTGTAGCAACGTGAAACCAAGATAAAATTCCGTCCATACATCATTGAAAATCCATGATTTAAAATACAAGACTAGAATTTTGGCACATGAAATTAACAAAACTTAAAATAACTTAAGATACCTTAATCATGTAATTTCTAATATGAATCAGTAAATAAGCTTAAAGTCATGATAACAAGTCCAAACTTAGCTATCTAAGCTTATTTATAAGTAAACTTAACTAGTTATCATTCTGCCTCGCGCTGACAGAACACAGTGGTCTGACGGTCTAAAAAGAGCGCGTCACAGTACCTGTGACGGTTTATCGAGGGGCCGTTACAGTAGTGTAACGCTCCTGTTATGGTGCGTCAGAGACAACAGAGGAATTAAAATACAACAGAGGGTGTGACGGCTTATCGTAAGGCCGTTATAGTTTGTGATGGTCTAAGCATGATGCGTCAGAGTCCCTGCTAACAGTAATAGATAAAAAGATCCAAGGTTTATACTTACATCATGTCTAGAAATCATATATAACCTTCCACATGATAGAATGAAGGCTAAGCTACTAGTATGCATGGATTTTCTATGAATTTGACAAGAAATATCATTTTAACTTAGTTAGGGCTAAGAATACTCATGTATGCATGACTCTACTAAAACATGAAATCCATGATCTATAATGCATGAAATCAAACACAATCAAAGGACTTTTATCCTTAACAAGATATTTTTGTCAATCATGAGATAACCTACCGTTTAATTGGGCTTTAAACTTCTAATTTGAGCTTGAAAGACGTGCCCTAGTTCTCCCTTTCCAGTGAGTATCCAGCAACTTCTCGTTGCTCTAGCTCCTCAGCCTCTTGACCTAAGGATGTGAAATTTTGAGGGTAAGAAGATGAAACTAAGGTGAACAAAAGGTTCTAAATAACTGAACTCTAATTACCTCGTTTAGACGTCCTAATCTCTCGATCTTCAGGGGTCTTGCGTTTAGTTTCCTGGGTTGCTAAGGTCCGACTAGCAACTTTGGAAGCTTCAATCTACTTGGTTGGTTGATCTCCTTGCACAAAGTTTGGAGAGCTATTAGTCTAATGTATTATAAACAAAAAGTTCTAAAGAACATACCCGAAATTCTATCTCCTTACCTTGATTCTTCACGAGCCAAAAGTAAGGGTCGCTAAGTTCAGAACTGGGTCTTATTTATAGGGATTTGACTAGGGTTTGAGGATTAGATCGATTCTAGAGTCCTTAGTTGGCCAAAACCTGATCCCTAAGAGTCCCTAGTAACCTTACATATTCTCCTATTTAGGTCTCTTGTAGATAGGATCCCAAAGATCCAACCTTTTTGCTCGTTCTTCCACTCACGGAACTGACAAAGGTGTAACGCATTAGGTCTAGTGCGTTACATAGCTGTAGCGGTCGCCCGATAGATCGTTACATCAAACGTGTATAGAGTTTCGATTTATTAAAACTCTTTTATTCCTTTATCCTTCTAATTATCTATATAAAAGAGTATTTATCTTTAAAATTCGTGGATAGGCTAAATAACCTTCTAGAATATGGGCCAAACTTAATTGGGCTTGGTCCTTAACCCTTTTGGATCATATTTAGATAGGCTAGGTTAATTATTTTAACACAATTGGGCCTTATAATAACTTATTAATCCAATAATCCATTTATTAATGTATTTAGGCCTTTATAAATTCTAAAAAAATATTAAATAACCCAGAAATTACTTATATAAATTTTAGGGCACTACAAATACAGCCATAGCAAAATTCCTGTAACACTAGGGGGTTGAAGTACTCCGAGTTAGCTTCGCATCGGCGTCGGTTTCTCGACGTTCTGAGATCGGAGCTGGTCACAGCAATTTTTATCGCCGGGTCGATCATGCCTGAGATAGCAGGTCAGGTCTGGGGCAGCAAGCTTCCACACGTGACGATCGGAGCCATCCCGCCTTCCACAAGGTGAACCAGTGCAACCACCTCACAGGGGTCGTACCTCCAGGGGTCCCCTTCGTAGCGGGACCAACCCCGCCTCAGTCGGCCGTCCGAGCAGATCGTGGACCCCACAACCGTCAACCAGCGCCATCCGGACAACATCAAGTTGCAGCTTATCAGCACCGACGGAGCGGTTCAAAATGCTGCCCGTCAACCCAATTTCAATCCTCCCGTGTCCCACATGTTACCTATTACCTCCCTCTGTGGAGTGGGTTTAATTATGTAATTATTGATAATTATTAACAGAGAGTACGATCTTGGCCGGGATTGTCTTCCCCACGCCCAGAGCGTGGAGCATGAGTGCGTTAGAATCTTAGCTCGTTAAATCTTTTTAATCACCGCTGTGAGAAAGAGAGTGAACCCGTCCCGTGACTCGATTCGAGCACGGAATTGAGTTGACCACCCTTGACTCTGCCGGTTTCTCAACCGCGTGGATCTGCATTTCCCTCGCTGGTCGCATTTCTGTGTAAGGCATATATCCCATGGGAACTCTTAGTGTCGAGCCAAGGTAGCTCTATTGTTCGCGTGTCGCTGGTCGCGTCATCACTTAGAGTCCAAGGTTCGCATCATTTGGCGTCGGGTCCCTCATTCATCCCGCATCAGTTTGGTATCAGAGCAAGTTGAGTCTAGGGTAGTGTCTCATTGCATTCTTTACCCGATATATTAAAAGGTGTCCCCGGAACGATAGGTTACACCTATCATGAAGGAACACACTTGCGTGAGTGTGATCTTTGGATCAAACCTCCGCCACGTACCGAACATTGGCTAAGTCTAGGTTCATCATCTTTGATTTAGTCCGTGTATCCCAGTCACTCTGTCATTTGCATGCCCACCCGTAGAGGTACCCAATACTCACCACCACCACCTATGGCGGATCCCCGAGTCCGTAGTTTCGATGAGCCTTCGGTGGCTGAGATGTTCCGATCTCTCATGGATCGATTCGATACGCGTATGGATGGGCTTAGTATGCGTGTAGATGGCATAGGTACGCGTCTGGAAGGGAGGATGAAAGCCTTAGAGGATCGGGCCGAAGCATCGGACCAGTCTATGCCTCTCTGGTGGGGAGAATTGCTGTCCTAGAGAGGGCCCCAGTTGAGGCGTAACCCGCGCCGACCAATGGCCAACAGGAGCCGGTTCAGTAACCTGCTGCTGCTCCAAGGGTTCAAGAAGCAGATGATAGGAGGCAACAAGTGCCCAAGGTGGATGACTATGCATCCGACAATGAACAAGGGGGTTATGGTTGTGACCGTCGAGCCCCACGATGGAATCGTGATTACGATGACAATGACCGCGTTCTTAGGAACGTGCGTGCGGACCCTCCCCTTTTTGACGGGTCCTTGGACCCAAAGGTCTATTTAGATTGGGAGGCCGGCATGGATCGAAACTTCGAGTGGTTTGAGATGACGGACCACCTAAGAGTTCACTACACAAAGATGAAGTTGCAAGGGCAGGCGCAAACCTATTGGACTAATGTGGAGAGTATGTTGATGCAACGACATCAACCCCAGATTGGTACTTGGGATGACATGAAAACCAAGTTGAGGCAGAAGTACCTTCTTGCCACATACGGCCAGTGTCTCATAGACAAATGGAAAAATCTCACCCAAGGGAACCGATCTGTGACTGAGTACACCGTCGAGTTTGATGAGTATTATTTGCGGTGTGGAGCTACGGAAGAGAGTACCAAGACCATCTCGCGCTTTTGAAGAGGTCTGTGGCCAAACTATCAATACGAACTTTTCCTCCGCAATGTGACCACTTTGGAATAGGCATATCGGGTTTCTCTCAAGTTGGAGCAATTCGAGGCCGAGTTTGAGCCTACCCAACGGTTGGGCCCCTTCCCACTTCGTAGGGTCCAGCCCCGCAGCTCTTCAGGTGAATATCAAAGGGCCCCCATGGCTCGATTCGCTCCAAGGCCTCGCCCTCCCCCATCGAGGGATCTTCCTCCTCGACCCCAACAACCTGCACCCATTGCCCGTCCACCGGCGCCCGCACCTCTTGCCCGTCCCCTGTTGCCTATACCTCGTGTCCGTCGGGAGGATAAAGGTAAGGGACCTTTGATCGGGGAGCCTAGTGGATCACGATAGCAGTGTTTTCACTGCAATGGGTTTGGCCACTTTACAAACTAGTGTCCCACTCATCAATCTCTAGTCATTAGGGACACACAGGTCAGGAACACCTCATCTTCAGAGCTTGTGTCAGTCAGCTATGAGGTGGAACAGGAATTAGCTGATGAGTTCTCTAAGAATGAAGATGATGGCCAGGATGCCCAGCATCCAGACGATACCCATTTTGGGGTCGTCAGGTGTATTCTCACCCAGCCACAGGCCAGTGATGACTGGCGTCGGACCACTATCATTCATACATACTGTAGGCTAGGTGGAAAAGTTTGTAAGGTGATTATTGATAGTGGGAGTTGTATCAATGCAATCTCCGTGGGCACTGTTTCTCATCTTGGTCTTACTCTCGTGGATCATCCTTGCCCCTATCGAGTATCATGGGTGGATTCTACCTCCATTCCAATCAGGCTGCGGTGTCTGGTCCAACTGCAGTTCTATGCCTACTGTGACGAGATCTGGTGCGATGTCCTCCTCATGGAGGTGGATAGAATTATTCTTGGTAGGCCGTGGTTGTTTGATCGGGATGCCACACTCCATGACCGGATGAACACCTGTACCTTCGACCATGGTGGCCAACGAATTACCCTCCACACCTCTTAGCCCAAGAGTTCTTCAGTTAGGGGCCCTACTGGTCCTAGTACTCCATAGCCTTCCGTCCGTGGACCCAGTACCCCATCCCCAGCTCGGGCCATGACTGTTACATCTAGCATAGGCGAGCCCCCGTCTAGGAGGTTGATGTTGATTAGCTCCTAAGAAATGGAGAGGGAGGCTAGTAAGGGGAATCTTGTGTTTGCTATCACGGCCCGAGAAGTGGAGCAAAAGTCCGAGGGTGAACTCCCACCCGATGTCATTCCCATTCTGGAGGATTTTGCTGATACATTACCCAAGGAGCTTCCCGAGGGACTCCCACCTATGCGGGATATTCAGCATGCTATCGACCTGATTCCGGGATCCTCATTGCCCAATCCTTCCCACTATCGCATGAGTCCCACTAAGCACGCTGAGCTAAAGCGGCAGGTCGATGAGCTTATGCAGAGAGGATCTATTTGGGACAGCGTGAGTCCTTGTGCTATGCCCGCATTACTCGCCCCAAAGAAGGATGGCACTTAGAGGATGTGTATTGATAGTCGTGCCATCAACAAAATCACCGTGAAGTACAGGTTCCCTATTCCCTGCTTGGAGGATATGCTTGACATGATGACAAGTGCCACTATCTTTTCGAAGATCGACCTTAAGAGTGGCTATCATCAGGTAAGGATTAGGCCAGGTGATGAGTGGAAGCCTGCATTTAAGACCAAGGATGGTCTATATGAGTGAATGGTTATGCCCTTTGGGCTAACCAATGCCCCCAGCACCTTCATGCGACTCATGACTCAGGTCCTTCTACCATTCATTGGAGTCTTTGTGGTAGTGTATTTTGATGATATTCTCATCTATAGTCACACTACGGGGGACCACTTGGATCATCTACGGCTGGTCTGCCTACTCTTGAGGTGAGAGTAGTTGTTTGCAAACCCACAAAAGTGTGCCTTGATGACACTTCAGCTTACCTTCTTGGGTTTCATTGTGTCTAGTACTGGGGTCTCCACTGATCCGGAGATGGTCCGGGCCATTGTTGAGTGGCCGAAACACCGCACGATCCATGATGTCTGTAGCTTCCATGGCCTCGCGACGTTATCATCGTTTCATCTGAGGATTTAGTTCCGTCACTACCCTGATCACGGACTGTATCAGGAAGGGCACATTTGTATGGACGAAGGCCGTTGCTGCTGCCTTCAAGGACATCAAGGAGCGCATGACCCAGACACCGGTTCTTCGATTACCAGATTTCTCGAAGGTGTTTGCAGTCTGATGTGATGCGTCGGGTGTAGGAATTGGAGGAGTGTTGAGTCAGGAGACCCACCCGATTTCATATTTCAGTGAGAAGCTGAATGACGCGAAACTGCGATACTCTAGCTATGATAAGGAATTATATGCAGTTGTTCAGGCTCTTAGGCATTGGAGGAACTACTTATTACATCAGGAGTTTGCCTTATACTCCGACCATGAAGCCTTGAAGTTCCTCTATGCCCAAAAGAATCTTAATGCACATCATAGCAGATTGGTTGAGCATCTTCAGCAGTTAACATTTGTGCTCAAGCACAAGGCTGGAGTGGAGAACAAGGTGGCTGATGCCTTGAGTCGGCGTGCATGTCTACTGACTACCATGAGTGCCGAGGTTATAGGGCTAGAGAAGATGAGAGAGGCGTATGTTGATTGTCCTGACTTTGGTCAGATCTTTACCGCTCTCCAGGCCGGACCCTCGTGAGATCATAGTGATTATGTGTTTCAGGAGGGTTACCTCTTTCGAAGCGACAGGCTTGTGTTCCCTGAACTTCGGTTCGCGACTTCTTAGTCTGAGAACTTCATGCGGGAGGTCTAGCCGGCCACTTCGGTCGGAACAAGACTATCGAGGCTATCAAGCACAGGTTCTATTCACCGAGCTTGAAGAGAGATGTTACTCACATTGTGGCCCAGTGCCGTACATGTGTTACGGCCAAAATGAAGAAGCAAAGCTCAGGCCTCTACACGCCTCTTCCCGTACCTAATGCCTCGTGGCATGATGTTAGCATGGATTTTATTTTGGGATTGCCACGAACCTCTCGGAAGCATGATTCGGTCTATGTGGTAGTAGATCGATTCTCAAAGATGGCCCTTTTCATTCCATGCTCTAACACTTCGGATGCTTCGAGAGTAGCCTGTCTATTCCTTTCTCATGTGCTGTGTAAGTTTGGGTTGCCTCGTACCATAGTGTCTGACCGTGATGTTAGGTTCACCAGTTACTTTTGGAAGACACTGTGGCATATGTTAGGTACTCAGCTCAAGTTCTCCACTGCATATCATCCCGAGACAGATGGTCAGATCGAGGTGGTCAATAGGAGTCTGGGTGACCTTTTGAGGTGTCTTGTTAGGGACCGTGTAGAGGATTGGGACCTCATGTTACCACTAGCTGAGTTTGCATACAATGATTCGGTCAATAGGTCTACAGGTATGAGCCCGTTTGAGATTGTTGCAGGTCGTAGGCCTAGGAAACCAGTGGATCTTGTTCCCATGCCCATTAATGCACGAGTGTCAGAGTCTGCGGAGTCATTTGCTAGGCATGTTAGGAGTCTGCATGATGACATCCATCGTCACATTGAGGCCAGCAATGCACGGTACAAAGAGTTAACCGATGCCCACAAAGATCACCGTGAGTTCCAAGAGGGTGATTATGTCATGATCAGGGTTAGACATGAACGGTTTCCCTCTGGAACCGTCAATAAATTGCAAGCTCACGGAGCCAGTCCATTTCGAGTGTTAAAACGCGTCGGATCCAATGCGTATGTTGTGGATTTACCCGAGGAATATGGGATAAGCTCTACTTTCAATGTGTTGGATCTAGTTGCTTATAAGGACCCAGCGGTGATCTCCAGTGAGCCTTTTGAGCCATCTCCCCCTCTTGAGAGTGACCCCACAACTGAGTGTCCACCACCAGCCTCATTTCCATGGCAGCTTGAGTATATAGATCATATACTGGATGAGTAGGTGACTATTACCAGGAGTCGATCCTACCCGTGCTACCTAGTGCGATGGAGAGGATGACCCGCCACCGAGTATATGTGGATCACCAGGGCAGAGTTATAGAGGACAGATCCGGACCTTCTAGAGCGCTACCAGAGCGATCCCGACCCTTACTCGACATGGTCGAGTTTCTCCCACTCGGGGATAATTGGTGCGGACACCAGAGCAAGCGAGAAGCATGAGTCGGCGAACCGTCGGTACCGTACGCGCAGCACCACTTGAGCTACATTGGCATCCCTTTGGCTTGGAGACAGTTTGGAGTCTCCGTCTTGAGTCTGGGTATTTTTTAGTATTTATTGGGGTGTATTTGGTATTTATTGCATTGAATTAATGTATTTGTAATGTGTATTTGTTTGGGTTTTATTTGGGCTCCTTTGTAAGGCTATTAATAAGCCATTGGGTCAAGTTCTTTATTTGGGCTCCTTTGTAAGGCTATTAATAAGCCATTGGGTCAAGTTCATTTAGAGTCCATTAAGGGGTTATGTTCACATTGGATCTTAAGCTCACTTAAAGCCCAATTGGGCTTTTCCCTCTCTCATGGGCTTCCTAGCTTGGAAGGCCCCATAGGCTGGTCAGGGGTCCATGGGCCAATTGGTTAGTCTTTGGCCCAAGTTACGATTTTTGACCCATGAGGAGGGCGCCCCTTCTTTTGGCCGTATTAGGCTAAATTATTTATTTAGCTTTGACTACATGGGGAAAATTGGATTTTGGCATTCCCAAGGTACCCCTCCCAAACCCTAGATCTGAGGGTAAGGTTGGTCATTTACCTAGGGTTCCCATTCCATATAAAAACCTTGTATTTTCCATTTTCACCATAATTAATAGAAGAATTTATGCATTTTGCTCCAAGAGCCAAGGGCCGCTCCCCCTCTCTCTCCTCTCCCTTCTCTTGCAGCTGTGAAGGCTGCCAATCGGAGGTGTGACGCCTCCCATATCAGAGTGTGAAGCTCGCCATCCCTGCCACCGCCACCATCGAGCCGCCGTCGCACCACCCCTGCCATCGCCGGAGTTCTACCCAACGCAGGATAGCAAGCGAAAGTCAGAATTTTAGCTCTCAGCACGTAGATCTGACGAGGTTGAAACTTTGAGGGTGAGTTCCCAAGGTTGATCCCACATCACAAAAAAAGTTTTAGATTTTTCCCACTTTGTTTTCCCATTTTGTCATTTAGATTCCCACAGCCCACACAATCTGCGACTGTGCAGACTTGTGTTCCAACAACCTAACACTTCACCCATGAGACCACCTTTCCGATTTCAGAATGAGCTAAAATTTGGACTGGGAGTTTTGTCCAACTAAGCCATCTTCCATGAATTTTTCTGTGATTTTAGGAATTTTCTTTCCAATCCAAAAAATCACTGCTCCCTTTCCCATATCAAACCTCCACCAAAAATTACCAAAAAAATATCCTCGTGTTCCTTATCTCTTCCTCCACCTCCCATAAAAATCCCACCTCCCAGATCTAAGGTTTGAACCTCGGTCAATGTACCTTCTCAGGTAGATCTCAGTCTGCCTGGCCAGATCTGAGACAGGAACCTTTCATGTTGGAAAATCCCCCATGAAAAATATGGCCATAGCAAAATTCTTGTAACACTAGAGGGTTGAAGTACTCCGAGTTCGCTTTGCATCGGCGCTAGTTTCACCACGTTTCGAGATTGGAGCTGGTCGCAGTAATTTTTATCACCGGGTCACGCAAGCTTGAGACAGCAGGTCAGGTCTGGGGCAGCAAGGTTCCACACGTGACGATCGGAGCCATCCCGCCTTCCACAAGGCCAACCAATGCAACCGCCTCACAGGGGTCGTCCCTCCAGGGGTCCCCTTCGCAGCGACACCAACCCCACCTCAGTCGACCGTCCGAGCAGATCGTGGAGCCCACAACCGTCAACCCGCGTCGTCCGGACAGCATCAAGTTGCAGCGTGTCGGCACCGACGCAGCGGTTCAAAATGCTACCCGTCAACCCAATTTTGATCCTCATGGGTCCCACATGTTACCTATTACCTCCCTGCGTGGAGTTGGTTTAATTATGTAATTATTGATAATTATTAACAGAGAGTACGATCATGGCCGGGATTGTCTTCCCCATGCCCGGAGCATGGAGGTAATGATCTCTCCTTCTTGGCATTTGCTTACTTAGTATATGACTATATGCCGCTGCATGAGTGCGTTAGAATCTTAGCTCGTTAAATCTTTTTAATCACCGCTATGAGAAAGAGAGTGAACCTGTCCCGTGAGTCGATTCGAGCACGGAAGTGAGTTGACCACCCTTGAATCTGCCGATTTTTCAACCGCGCGGATCCGCGTTTCCCTCGCTTGGGACGACGAGTGAGCTCGCATTTCTTTGTAAGGCATATATCCTATAGGAAATCTTAGTGTCGAGCCGAGGTAGCTTTATTGCTCGTGTGTCGCTGGTCGGGTCATCACTTAGAGTCTAAGGTTCGCATCATTTGGCGTCGGGTCCCTCATTCGTCCCGCATCACCTTGTGTCTATACAAGGTCAGTGCATATTTGCCTTACATGTCTGAGCATAAGGTCAGTGCATATTCACACATATAGCATACAAAGTCAATGCACGTTCTTGTATCTTGCCCATATAGGTCAGTGCATGTTTAGAATAGTGCATTAAAGTTGATGCACCATTTTAGCTAGTGCATGTAAGGTCAGTGCATATTCGTGCATATGGAAGACCAAGGTCGGTGCACATCCCATTCGTGCAAGACCAAGGTCGGTGCATCATCTGCATTGTGCTTGCATATAGTTGGTGCACGTCTCTATAGAAACACATATAAGGTCGGTGCAGGTTTTGCACACTTACACCTCAAGGTCTGTGCACATTTGGTTTCAGGTCTGCGCACACTTGATTTCAACGTATAAAGGTCTGTGCATGTTCAGTGTTCAAGTCTGTGCACATTTAGATTGTGCTTGTTCAGGTCTGTGCATACACATAGAAAGGTCTATGCATACTAGGAGTGTCGACACTTGCAGTGATATCAAGCCTGAGCACATGCATAAGGCAAGGTATGTGCACACGCATTAGGTATGTTCTGTGCACACGTACTAGGCTTGATCTGATCAATTAAGGTTTTTGAATATTGATTAAGCATATATTCTCACACTGATGCTATGAGTATAAGGCGTTTGATGAAATGTTCTATTCCTTCTTGATAGGGTTAAGTCAACTAAAGGACCCAGTTTCGAGCAAGGAGCCTTACACTTAATGGAGTCACGTGATTCAAGACCTTTACCCAATGGCACGTGATCCAAGGCAAGGAGCAGACCAGATAATCCTGCCACATGGACTGCTATAGTACCACGATTCTGACACGTGGAACCTCAAAGGATCAGATCTGCGTGAAAGTTTGGGCGGGAAACACGGTATCCACGCGCCCATCGTCTGCTGCTTATAAAAGAGGATTAGAGGGCAAAAGAGAAAAAGATTGAAGGCAGATAGAGCAAGGAAGCTCGAAGATAGATAGATTGGAAGCAGTCTGAGAGAGCAGAAGAGAAGAAGAAATCTGAGAAGAAAACAAACCGTATTTCAGTAGAAATCTGAGAGAAAGAAGAGTGTGAGTCTGAGAGTGAAAAGTGATCGCGAGATAGTGAAGAGGGATCTCGAGAGAAGAGATTGTGAAGCAATTGAAGCAGTTCTTAAAGATTTGTTTCCACTGTGTCCTTTGGATCAAATCCAAGGGACAACACTCCTGCGTGAGCATTTTGATTTGATTTTACTGTCAGCTTTCCAATGCTGAACTTCTTGGTTTTCTATTTTCATTTTTCATACTTTTTCTAAGCTGTGTATCAGTAGAGGCTAAGCTGTAAGGCCTAGCGGATCAAGCTGTTAGGCAGCGGTGGCGAAGCTGTATTGCCCAGCAGTCAAGCTGTTAGTCAGCAATTAAGCAAGCTGTGAAGCTGAGCTGTTGTTGGCAAGCTGCGAGGCCCAACTGTTCATGCTGTTTGGCAGCGGAATCCACACTCTGGTTGGAGTGTGGGGTGGATGTAGGTCCTGAGGACTGAACCACCTAAAAAAATCTTGCGTACTGTGGTTTGCTTTCCAATTTGTCAACCGTGTGATGTATGCTAGGCGCGTTCCTATCTACGGTCTTGACTGCATGAATTTAGTGTACACGCTTGATTTGGTTCTGTCAACAGTATAGACTTGCTTAGGAGTCTGCACTTTTGCAGTTCATCTATTCGATTAAGTGCATCATTGGTTTTCATATTGTACAAAGCTTAATTGCTTTCAATTCCGCATAAGTCTAAAGTCTTTAGGTTAAGTTTTAAACTGATCAAGTTTTTTTTTTGAAGGAGATTCATTCACCCCCCCCTCTAAATCTTGGTTCGCACCACTACATCGTTTCAACAATTGGTATCTGAGCAGGTCTTTGATTGTCAAGATCCAACGATCTGTAGAGGATCCTACTATCTTGTCTTGGTGTATTGCTTATCGATTGCTTATTGCTTTGATCTGGTTGCTAATTGTCATTATGGATCTTCCTTTAGTCTTTGATGGTTCTAAGTTTAGTAGTTGGCTAGGCGGCCTATGTGTCTACATGAACTCCATTAATCATAATTTATGGAGTCTTGTATCTAATGGCCCACATGAACTGCCTCATGACCAGATCAAGTGGTCTGATGAGGACAGACTGAAGGATAGTGAGAACACAATGGTTCTCAGTATTCTAAAAGTTGCAGTTAACAATGACGTATTTCCTTTCGTTTTCAGGTGCAATTCTGGAAAGGAAATCCTGGATGAGGTGATAGCTACCCATGTGAAAAAGGAAGAAGAATGTCTTATGGCTAAAAGAAGGGATCATAGCAATGATCAACAGGAGGAGACTGCATCTCAAGTAAGTTCTAGATCCGAATAACTATCATTTGATGAATTAGTGAACATGTATGAAGAACTGCTTGAGAAATCTAGGAAAATGAAATCTGAGAATAAAAAGCTGAAGAAAAAGATTGATCAGAACAATTCTGAATTTTCTTGTGAAAACTGTCCAAAGCTGAGACAGTCTTGTGATCTGTGCATGGCAGATGTTCACAATCATAAAGAACATAATTATCTGCTGAAAAATGAGAATGATAAACTGCATTCTAAAATTTCTGAATTATAAGAAACATTTAGCTTATTTAATGAGAATCAGATTAGTTCTAATATTTCTTGTGAAAATTGTCTGAAATTGAAACAGTCTTTTGATGAATGTTTATCTAATGTTCATGCATATAAGAAATAATTGTGTTCATTAAAAGATGAGAACGAAGAACTTAATCTGAAACTTTCTGAACTGGAAGAAAAATTGAGTTCAAGTAATGATGATCATGTGTTGATCAATGAACTTGTTCAGAATGAAGAAATAAAATGAAGGACTGAAGCTGTTGAACACTGCTATATCAGAAAAACTTCTTGCTTTAGAAAAGGGGAAAACTATTTTTAATGAAGAATTTAAAAAACTGAGCAATCTAGAATAAGAAATTGAGAAATATAAAACTACAAACAATGTATTGAATGAAGCTGTTAATTGCAGTGAACAAGAGATTGCATGTTATGAAATACACATTGCATCTCTAGAAAATGAGATTCAAGATTTGAAAATATCTTTATCTAAATTTGTTAGTGGGCAAGATAATCTGAACAAATTGCTGGGAACAAAGGTTAATTGCAGGAAGGAAGGGCTGGGCTACAATAATGTTAATAAGAAAGCCTTTAAAAATAAGTTAATGACATCATTTGTCACTGCATCAAACGTAGCCACTACTTCAGAGGTTAAACAGTCCAATGTTCATAAAATTCAAAAATAACATGACAAAGTGATAAAGAATGATCACTTGTAGAAAGAGTCAAGAAACACTCATGCTAGAACTATGCATGCTGAACACAACTTGAACACACATACACATGCACACAAAAAGAAAATGTCATGCCATTATTGTCATAGATTTGGTCATTTGATGCATGAGTGTAGATTGATGGAACAAGATGATATAAATGCAAGTGCAACGCATGCTAGGAATTGTCATGAAAGAAATCATGCATTTAAGAAAAAAGGAATTCACTGTTCTTATTGTGAGAAGGTAGGCCACATTACAGCTAACTGTTGGCATGCTCAAAAGAGAAAAGCCAATTCTAAATCTGTCAAGTTTTCTACAAAACAAAATACTTTTGGTAGACATAAATCTGCTTTTAAAGAAAACTCTCTTGCATGCTTTAATTGTGGTAAGCCAGGCCATCATGCCTCTGAATGTTGGTCTGCTAAAAGTAAAGGTAAGTTTCATTCTCATTATGTAAATCCTCATGAGAACCAGCATGTCTTTGATAAGAATAAACTTGCTTTGACAAACCAGCATGTTGTGTGCTTCAACTGTGGTAAGCCAGGCCACAGAACTGCTGAGTGTTGGTTGTCTAAAAATGAAAAGAGAAACATTCATGATAATAACAGAAATAATCGTGCTCATATTCACAATTCTTATGCATATGTTAGTAAAAAGAACATGAGCTGGCAGTTCTTGTCATTATTGTGAAAATTTTGGGCACCCTATGAATGATTGCCATTTAATGAAATTCGATGATTTACAAGCCCAAAGATTGTGGAGAGCATCCTTTCGAGATGCTACTAACCCTCTAGGACCCAAGGAGACTTGAGTACCTAAACATGCTAAATGAGAAACTATTTTGCAGGAGTGCCTTGGGGATGGAGAATAAAAAGGGGTTCAATAAATCAAGGCACCCAAGTATGGTAAAAACCCCATTTGCTACATCTTCACAGGTTTGGTTATTTGAACTTTCTAGAATTTTATTTAGATAGTTGCATATCATGTCTGATCTGCATTTCCAATAATTTGAATTGACTGAACATGATGCTTGCATGTTGTCTCATGCATAAGATGCTCACCTGCATTCATATGTGCTTAAGTATGTGCATATAGAACTGCATTAGCACTACATTATCATGCATGACCATTATGGTATATCAAATGGTAAGTTACTAAAAGACAGATGCAATCTGTCTGGAAGTTCTTACTATGTATGAGGTGATTTTTTAGACCAAGTCCTCTACCCTGTACCATTGGTAAAAAAATTACACATAGGGCAGTCCAAGAACTTTATGAGCATAATTCATTAAACTCCTTGCAAAATGCTCATTGCATAAATTGCATTCAAAACTTAGTCATTCAATGCATAAAATCAGAGGGAGTCTGTCAAGATAATTCTTGTGCTTCATGAATAGTTGGTCAGATTAAATCCCTGCATGGTTGTGATGTCACATATAGTGGTTCAATGCATTTAGATAAGGAGAGCTCATAAATGCTCATCATTCTTGTAATCAATTGCTATCAATGCATTTTACTAGTGAGAGTCATTATACAGGCATACATATAATTAATTGCATAGAATTCATATTGAAAAACTCAAAAAGATTGATTCAATGCATATAAATAGGGGGAGCATTTAAATCAAATTTCTTGAACTAAATGGCTATTCATATGTTTCTTAACTGTTTAAATCGGTCGACCAAAAATGCTTTTTCGGTCAACTGATATCTTCACAGTCTAGCCATACCCTTGTTCATTCTGAAATTTCAGCTCTTCATGTAACCTTCATCAACTTTTGGTATGCCATGTCTCTATTTTGTCTAAACTCACAATCAATAGTTGGTTTCAATGGATTTCACTTGTCTTCATCTGATCTAAAATCATTGTTGTTGCTCCCACAGTTGCTGAGGGGGAGCTACATTGAAAGATTCCTGTGCTTTCTTTTAATAACTAAACAGTATATAAAAAGGTCTAGCTGGGAAGATAGGTCAGGCCTATCTGGAAGGTTAACCCTTGCGTAAGTAGATCCTTGGATCCAACCTCTGCCAAGTACTGTTTCTAGTTGTGACTTTGTTTATCAGCTCACCTTGCAATTCACATGTTTGTGACTGAAATTTTCTATCATTTATGTTTCAAGCTGGTATGACTTAATCTTCTTGTTGCTGAACTTTGAACATTTGGTATGCTCTCAGGTCATTGATTTCAAATAATCCTCATACCCTTTAAATCATTGACCTAAATTGATGCACTTCTTATAGTCCTAATTAGAAATGTCGACACCGTGAGTCAACATCCTCATTTTTGTACTTCTGATCTTATATCTGCCTTGATTGGTCAATCGAAGTCTTCATTATCTCATATCTTCAATTTGTGATTGTCTTTCTGAAATTGTTTGCTCTTGCTATCTTGACTATCATTGTCATACCTCTGAGGTTGTAAGTTTCTAATCAATGATGGTCATGTGTTTGGAATTCTTGTCATATTCTGAAACTAATCTGAAAACCCTGCTGATCCTATCTTATGTTTGAACTTCAAGTCTCTTGCACATGGTGCATTTTCTTGCTACTGTCTCTATTGATAAATTTATTATTTCCTTAAACATTCTTTCATATCTCTGAATTTCAGGAGGATTTAAATCTATGTACTTTGCTCATAAATATGAAAAACTAATTCAATGAGGAATCTTCTATTATACAGATTTATGAATGTCTGAAAGATCGGATTGATTTAAGTTTAATGTATTCATTAAGGTTGGTTATAAATGCCTTGAAAATATCTTAATCAACTTTAATAAACCTTAACCAACTGCTTCATGTTAAATCTTGACAAATCTTCTAAAATCTGAAAATGTTAAAATCATGACTTTATTTGGTTGAAATACATGAAATATGTATTATTTTTAAACATCTATCTATTCTGAAAAAGTCCAAGGGTCAAATCTTCTAAGAGCAATGACTTTTGTCACTGAGAAACACATCCAAAGGGCAGTGTCATGAGGTGCCTTAGTTAACTATGCTTAAAAATTAATTGAAAAATAGGCAGAGCAATGGCTGGCACACTGAGAAACATATCTCACTCATCAAAGAAATGTGATGAGGTATGTCATGAGGTGAAAAGTTAACTCTATTTATCTTAAAGCATGACTGTTAGTCACACTAAGTACTTAGAGATATTGGCATCTAAACAACATATATCCTTTAGTTACAAGGTGTGTACTGAACTAGATTGCTCGTAAGATTTGATAGCAAAATATTATCTGCTTGATTAAATGAAAAGTCTGAAAAATGAATGCAAAGGATAAATTGCTAACCCTGGACTAAATCAAGTGGTTTCATGGTTGTTTAACCTCAATACCTATGGTTGTAATTCCTAATGAAGTCATTGAAATTGATTGTGTAAGATGAAGTGAGGTTAATCATGACGTTAATATGAGAATTTGGTTCATTTTTATTAAATCTTGATTTTCAGATATGAGTACATAACTTTATTGTCAAACCATGTATAAATCATCTTAAAATCATGCAGTTCAATAAAGTTCATTCATAAACCCTTATAATGGGAGATTCTAGAAAAATTCCTAAGTTTCGATTTATGAAATTGGTATATTCTTTGAAATTCTTGTTGAATTTCTCATATGATTGACACTAATTTGCTCAAACATGTGCTCAGTGTGCATTTAATGATTGAAATTCAAAAACTCAGATTATGCACGCTGTTCTTCATACATTATGTCAGAACCTGATCTTATCTCTTGAATGCATATATGACTTATTTCAATCTATATGTCTAACTGTCCGGTTAAATCTCATATCCAATCTGACATGTCTGTCCAATCAGATTGGCTGATTTCCTTTTACATAATAGCATATAAAGGGGGAGATCTTGTCAGCACACTTAATGGTTCTTCCTTTTTGATGTTGTCAAAGGGGGAGAATTTTTGTGAGTCATTGGTTTGTTATTCTAACTGTTGGTTATTAGTCAGTTTGATACATGCTGCTGTATTCTGATAGAACCTAACCACTCCATGGTGATCATCATGCGGAATTATTGTAATGACTCATAATATTACAATTATCAAAAAGGGGAAGATTGTTGTGTCCCTGCGGTTCTAAAGTTTTGATGATGACAAATATTATGAGTCATTATATATATACTTATATTCTTCATGATATAATTTTGATGGATTCATTACTAATCTCATCATCTTTATATAGCAGTATGAAGATATGTCATAACAGGTTCTGAGAATGACTCAAAGTACTGGCTATTCAAAAAGGTGACAAAAAGTCAACGCTAATGACCAGTCAAAAAGGTGACAAAAGGTCAACGCCAGTTAGCCATTGCCTTGAAGTTTACAGGTCAGTACATATATCATTTGCCTTATCAGGTAAGGTGAATGCTCATTTTCAGCTTAGTCATATAAGATCAATGCATGTTCCATATGTTACTTAGCTCAGGTCTGTGCACATTTACTGTAGCACTACATAAGGTCGGTGCATCTTCTGCTGCATGCGTATAAAGCCCAAGCACATTTGCTTGCCAAGTTGGTGTACAATTGCATGCTCACTTAGAAGGTCGGTGCAACATTTCTATATATTGCATTGCCAAGGTCGTTGCATACTTTGTTAGACTCATATAAGGTCCATGCACAATTAGTTTTCATACATAAAGGTCGGTGCACACTCGCCTTATGTCTATACAAGGTCGGTGCATATTTGCCTTGCATGTCTGAGCATGAGGTCAATGCATATTCACTCATATAGCATACAAAGTCGATGCACGTTCCTGTAGCTTGCTTATATAGGTCGGTGCATGTTTAAAATACTACATTAAAGTTGATGCACCTTTTTAGCTAGTGCATGTAAGGTCAATGCATATTCATGCATATGGAAGACCAAGGTCGGTGCACATCCCATTCGTGCAAGACCAAGGTCAGTGCATCATCTACATTATGCTTGCATATAGTCGGTGCACGTCTCTATAGAAACACATATAAGGTCGGTGCATGATTTGCACACTTACACCTCAAGGTCTGTGCACATTTTGTTTCAGGTCTACACACACTTGATTTCAACGTATAAAGGTCTGTGCATGTCCAGTGTTCAAGTCTGCGCACATTTGGATTGTGCTTGTTCAGGTCTGTGCATACACATAGGAAGGTCTATGCATACTAGTAGTGTCGACACTTGTAGTGATATCAAGCCTGAGCACATGCATAAGACAAGGTCTGTGCACACGAATTAGATAAGGTCTGTGCACACGTACTAGGCTTGATCCGATCAATTAAGGTTTTTGAATATTGATTAAGCATATATTCTCACTTTGATGCTATGAGTATAAGGCGTTTGATGAAATGTCCTATTCCTTCTTGACAGGGTTAAGTCAACTAAAGGACCCAGTTTTGAGCAGGGAGCCTTACACTTAATGGAGTCATGTGATTCAAGACCTTTACCCAATGGCACGTGATCCAAGGCAAGGAGTGGACCAGATAATACGACCACATGGACTACTACAGTACCACGATTCTGACATGTGGAACCTCAAAGGATCATATCTGCGTGAAAGTTTGGGCGAGAAACGTGGTATCCACCTGCCCATCCTCTGCTGCTTATAAAAGAGGATTAGAGGGTAGAAGACAAAAAGATTGAAGGCAGATAGAACAAGCAAGCTCAAAGATAGAGAGATTAGAAGCAGTCTTAGAGAGCAGAAGAGAAGAAGAAATCTGAGAAGAAAATAGAGTGTTGTATTTTAGCAAAAATCCGAGAGAAAGAAGAGTGTGAGTCTGAGAGTGAAAAGTGATCGTAAGATAGTGAAGAGGGATCTCGGGAGAAGAGATTGTGAAGCAATTGAAACAGTTCTTGAAGATTTATTTCCAATGTGTCCTTTGGATCAGATGCAAGGCACAGCGCTCCTGCGTGAGCATTTTGATTTAATTTTACTGTCAGCTTTCCGATGTTGAACTTCTTGGTTTTCTATTTTCATTTTTCATACTTGTTCTAAGCTGTGTATCAGCAAAGGCTAAGCTGTAAGGCCCAGCAGATCAAGCTGTTAGGCAGCGGTGGCGAAGCTATATTTCCTAGCAGTCAAGCTGTTAGTCAGCAGTTAAGTAAGCTGTGAAGCTGAGCTGTTGTTGGAAGCTGTGAGGCCCAGCTGTTCAAGCTGTTTGGCAGCGGATTCCACACTCTGGTTGGAGTGTGGGGTGGATGTAGGTCCTGAGGACTGAACCACCTAAAAAGATCCTGCGTACTGTGGTTTGCTTTCCAATTTGTCAACCGTGTGATGTATGCTAGGCGCGTTCCTATCTACGGTCTTGACTGCATGAATTTAGTGTACACACTTGCTTGATTTGGTTCTGTCAACAGTATAGACTTGCTTAGGAGTCTGCACTTTTACAGTTCACCTGTTCGATTAAGTGCATCATTGGTTTTTATATTCTGTAGAGCTTAATTGCTTTCAATTCCGCATAAGTCTAAAGTCTTTAGGTTAAGTTTTAAATTGATCAAGTTTTTTTTTTGGAAGGACATTCATTCACCTCCCCCCTCTGAATCTTGGTTTGCACCACTACATCGTTTCAACAAGCATCATGTTTGAAGAAAAAATAAAAGATCCCAAAGGGACAATGAAATAAGGCAGACAAAGTGCTTGTATGCTTAATACTATGATCTAGAAGATGTAGGGTTGAAAGGCACTTGTTCGGAATAGCTAATGAGAGACGCAATTATCTATGATGTAGATTTAGTATTACACATGCACAAGTGCTATTGAACTTTGATTTGAATTCTTGATCATGTTCCTACATAAGGCTAGTGTGTATTAATGATTCCGGATTCTGAATCTTTGGTTGATTCTCTGAAGGAAGAGCTAGATATCAAGGTATGGACTTGTAAACTCTTGTTGGTCGTAAGTTTTAACTAATTGCATTACTAAGGGACTAGCAATGAGTAAGTTGGGGGGTGTGATAAGTGCTATGTTTCATATCATAATTTACATCACATTTGAGCATTTATTTAACATACTTGTGCATTAATATCACCCATATCTCAGTCTCACCATTAATTGGAGCTTTCATGATTTTATCATCAAATTTTGAGTCAAAATGACCATGTGAGAAATATTTAGAAAAATGCGCAACTATTACAATTTATTTTCTGATAAAGAATGTTGATATTTTAAAATTTTGAAATTTTCAGGAAATTATGACCAAGCTCTAGTCACTAATTAATGAACGCCCTTTTGAGAAGGCACAGATTCAAGAAACTGCGATAGCTTGGCAGGTGCATATTCATTTTGATCGAAAATAAAAAGAAAAAGGAAAAGATTGAGCGACGGTTCGAAGGGTCGCCCATTGAAGAACCTGCGACCGTTTACGAGGGCGATAATTCCTGATATACGGAAAAGATAAAAATGCTGGAAAAATATTTAAACAAGGAAATGACGAATGTGTGCCTGAGTGAAGAGTCATTTATTAAGGAATAAACGACACTGAGGAGGTCGCTATTTTCTGTCTGAACTAGAAACGGAACCCGATCGCGGTTATCTTCTACATTTTAAGCTTATCTCCTCTTGTTTGAGAAAAGGAGGACTCTAAATACGGCAAGAAACCTACTTTGATCAATCTTTGATGCTGATAAGGTGGATTCAAGCTAAATATGGAGAGATTTTCATGGGTTTTCTCTGAACCCTATATAAAATGTCCAAGAGCAGACTGATGGAGGACTTAGCCTTTCCTTCTAGCCTAGTTTTCATGCTCTTTTAGTTATCTTTTTAAGTTGCTTTCTTCTACAAAGTTCTTCATTTGTAAGCTGTATACAACCTCTTCTTCTTCATCTTCTACTAATTCTCTCTCGTTTTCAAACTATTCTTAGTTTTTCAAAGCTCTATCTCTGTGTTTTTACTATTCACCTATTTTCACACAACTCTGTTCTTCCTCTATTTTATTCTTCTTCTGCTTTTATTTTCATCATAGTCACTTCATAAAAGTTTTTCATTTTTCCTATATCTAGATTTTCTTCTTCTTCTTCTTTCTCTAGTTCTTAATAGTTTTCAAGTTATTAATTATTTTTCAAAGTTCAAGTTTTTAGGTGATTACTATTCATCCGCGCAGATAGACCCATGTTCTTCTTCATTTTTCACCATCTTGCCTTCGTTTTCTCCATCTGTGTTATTCAACAATCTTCTTCGTATTTTTTAGATCTACAACTTTTCGTTCTTCTACTTCTTCTAATTCCTTCTAGATTTAAAGATATTCTTCTTTTAATCACCCTATGTTTCATCATATTTTTAGTGCATTTTCACCTTTTCCACCACATTTCTTCTTCTTCTATCTATCTCTTTCTCCACTATTTTCTTCACACATCCCTTTGGCAGATCTTTTTCCTTCGGTGCTCTAAAGGCGGCGTCTACTTCCATAGCGAGGTGAAATTTCAAGGCTCCGCAAGGAGGAGACGGCGTTAATCTTCATCATATTGGCTCAATTTCTCCCTTTTCGCTTGCTCTTTTATTTTCAAGTTGTAATTTTCTTTTCATATACATTCTAGTCTTTCCTTTTAGTAATAAAGTTCATATTTTGTGCAATAGTGTCTTCTTAGTTTCCCATCTCTCTTTCCACAGTCTCTTCTTTAACCCTCTCATATTCTTTTGATAGTTTATTTTCATGTAATTTTCCTTTTCATTAGTTTAAATCTCACTTAAAATTCGGATCTTTCAAATATAAGAATTTTTCATCTCATGCTTAATTGAAAGTATTTCTTCTTTGTGCGATCGACTCGTTCTTACCACTTTACTTTAATTTCAAATCTTTTTAAGTGAGTGAGTACTGTTATTTTTAAATTGTGGCACTGCTTTTCAACGACGAGTTTTTGTTGCTATCAAGGAGCCTTTGAGATTAACTGAGTTTATGATATATAAAATGGTGTGATTGTGGAAGAGTGGATTACGTCCACTTGGAAGCTCTCACCATGTGTGAGTCGGGCCTTCGGACCTCAAACTCCGCCTTGTACCAGAACTTGGAGAAATCAAACCGCTAACTTGTGATTAGATAGTTTTTCTTCTGAAAAGTAATTGAAAATCTGTTTGGCTTGTGAATGACTTCTAAACTTTTGAAATGTGATTGAAAATCTATTTTTGAACATTTTTTGAAAACAATTGGGTTGCATTGCTCATTTCTGCACCCTTTTTTATAAAAGTCATGAGATGAAAAATGCTTGTTGTCTATCATTTACATATGAATACCTTTTTTTGGAATTTCATCATGATGTTCTAAAAAATAAACTTTTGCATCTTGCTTTTGCATCTTACATTACATTCTCATGTTGTTATAAGTTGCATGCATTAGAAATCATGCATTATGTGCATTTAGATCATTCAAAAGAAACTGAACTTTCACATTGTGCACCCACGTTAAATTCAGAAATGCGTTTGGAACATTCAAATAAAATCTGAAATTTTGCATCACATTACATTTTGCATTGCATTTTGCATGTTTTCCTCATTGTATGCTTGCATGTTATATATGCTATTCATCCCTCATCCTTAGAATTTCTAAGACCTCATGCTTCTTGCTAAATAATGTTGCAATTGAGTCATCACTAGAGTGTTTCATGTCATACACTCTAGGGGAGTAAATATTGGATAAGTGCATCTAGATAGGGGGAGCTGCACTGTTATGTGTTCATAAAATTTTTAGTATATATGTTGAATCAAATTCATACACTTCATGCACAAAATGTGAAAATGAGTGTTAAACATAAGGATATATGAATTTCTTTTCAACACTCTAGAGATTTTAAACTTGCTGCATGAATGTTAAAGTGGCAATTGAGAAAAAAGCTACCTGCCTATTTTTTGTAGAAAGAATCTGAAAAGAAAATGAATGACAGAGCAATGCTCAGTCTCATTGAGTAAACCAGATACACGTCACCTGAGACATGATGTGGTTCACTTCTGAAAGGTGTTGTACTGTAATATCTCTATTCAAAATGAGGTGAAACGGTTAATACTCTGAGTAACCAGGGAGTCTAACATGAGCTCCATGTGTCTCCTCGCATAAAAAGGAGTTATTTGAACTTCATCACTCTTGAAAAATTCTGAATATCAATGTGATTTACTTGAGTTGAAAAAATTCCGATGAAAATTCTTTGTGACAGAGCATACCCTTCAATACGTTGTTCTCATAAATTGAAGTGTAGTCTGTATAATCTCTTATTGTGTTGATATGAAAATCTAAATATCCATATTGTAACAATCTATTTTCATGTTATTCACCTACACATATGGAAATTTGATTTAATATGTATTCATAAAATTGATTGACTGCATTGACTATTGCATAACTCTTCTTTATGATTGCACAATCTCCTAGGTGTTACACACGAGCATCCTAGTTGTTTTGACTCTCATGCACCTTTCTTATACCTATTCCCTTCTTAAATAAGTAAGAGAGAGTTGTGTTGCATGTATATATACGTATCTGTTTGGTTGTATTGCATGTATTCATAGTGTCATCATTTGTATGCATTGAGTTTCTGCATTTCAAAAGAAAATTTAAAAATCAAAGAAAAGCTTTTGATGTTTCAACTGTTATGTTTTATTTTGGCAAACATCTTGCCTTCGCATTGCTAATTGCATCTTGTGAAAATCTGAAATGGGCTTTAGATTTTGAATGGTATCATCTTGCTTTGCAAGTCTTAAGTCTACACACCTTCCCATCTCGATAATCAACAACTGGTATCATCTTGATCTGTTCACTTGGCCAACAAAGAATTGGTATCTCACAATCAACATGCTTTGATCAGCTTGTCTTAGCTTTGATACTGCATCACTTGAACTTCTGAAGTGAGTTTTTATTGATTCATGAATCTAAAATTTGATCCACATTCCTTTCCTCCCACTTTTTGATAATGTCAAAGGGGGAGAAGAAAACAGTGTGTAATTTTTGGTATCATAAAGTTTGTCTCTGTGTGTAATTTTTAGTATCATAAAGTTTGTCATCATCAAACAGAGGTAGATTGTTGTGTGCAATGCATATGATTATGTTTTGATGATAACGAAACTTTATGTATGAGTATGCATTCAAGATTCATTGTTCATTACCATGATTCATGTGATTCAATTCAGAATCTAGAAGACATGCTATATGGTATTGTGATATGTAGAGTCGACCCCTTGCATGTGTTATGAGCCTTTGTGTTCTTGATGCTCAAATATGGTTGAGATGGCAAGTGTATTTTTGAGGCTCATACAAGTTGTTTTAATGCATGGCTAAGAATGTTGGTTGAGAAAATTTGAGTTCTTGCTTATGCTTTCATGCATATTATTCATGGGTTGTCAAACCTTTGTTTGAGGTTCATGATTTCTTCATGAAGAATTACGAGGCTCATAGTGTGCTTAAGTTATTCATATAACTTGAGATGGTAAATAATTTAAATGATGCTCATTGAAGAATGTCTGAACTGGTCTTGCACGTTCTATCTCATGCTTTGATTGAACTTTGAGGAAAATGGTCAAACTGCCCATGTGGACTATATGCATCTTATTCATGGATTTGTAAAGATAACGTCTGTTCAGATCTTTGATATCATTCATGGTGAAACTTAGTTTCATGATCCCCATCTAATGTGTGAAATGGTTTGATCTTTGGTCAATAGATTGAAGGATGCCAAAAGGGTTCTCATGCTTATCTTTTACTCGTTCTTAATGTTTTGTATGTACTTCATGCATTTATCATTTGGATTATTGAGCTAAAGTTATAATCATTTTTCTCATGGTTTTGAAGGTTAAGATCCTTAGTATAAACCCTCCAAGATCAAATGGGTTTGATCACACTGATTAATTTGGTCAACTATTGATCAAAGGGTCTGAACTCTGCATAAATTGGCATGTCTGCAGAGTTCGGTCGACTAAACTTCCCAGAGCAGGTGGTTTTCAGCTCTGCAGAAGTTCGGTCGACTGACCCCAACTTTCGGTCGACCGATTGCGACATAAACCCAAAAATGTGGATCTGAAACCCATCTAAACCCAATCCATTTGTGCTCTACTTTTACCCATTTTCCCCTAGGGTTATTATACATATCTTAGAGGGGTTTTTCATTGATGTTGTGAAGGGTTTATGGGTCTTTTCATGTCTCTTATATATACTCTCATGTGACCTATGAATTTGAGAGAGAACCCCATTTGTGCTACCTCTTTCTATCTTGTAGGAGAAGAAAAAGGGGGAAAGGAGGAAGGAGCTCTTGTGGAGTGGATTTGATTTGCATCCAGGCATCTGCGGGGCTCGTGGAAGAAGAAGAAAAGGAGCGGATCGATGAGAGGAGCAAGAGGACGTTCACATCATCATCATCTGATCTGAGTAGTCAAGCAATGTCTTCTATTCGTCTTGGAAACTAAAGGGGGATTATTTCTACATCTTATTTCTGCTTGGATGTGATGTTAATCATGTGTTTTATTTTGGTCTAAGCATGTCTTGCATATTTGTTTAGATTTTCTGAACTAAAGAGATATTCGTGTGTGTGTGTGGACCGTTTACGCACGGTTGTGCTTTTTGTGCTATAGCTGTTGTAGCAGGTGTGTTTGTGCTACTGGACTTACGATCCAGAGCGTCTGGGGTTCGTCCCTGTGTTGCTATGTCTACAGTATGAGGAGAGTTCTCCTCGTGAGGTATCCCCGTGTGTGTATTGGAGCATCTCCTCCGTGTTGGGGATTTATCCCCGAGTGAAGTCTTACTGGTTTGGTAAGGGGTGGACGTAGGGAGCTCGTCGTGGTCCCAAACACCTTAAAAATTGCTGTGTCCATGTGATATGTGTGTTTGTGGGTTTGCTTGTTAACATTGTTTATCTTGATCATGTGTGAAAGGCGATATTGAGAGAACTTGTTTACCCTTGCTTAGTTTATTTCTATCAATCTCATTAAACTTGTTCATTCCGCTACAAAGGTTTTTAATTTGCCATATCGCGTGGAGGACAATTTAACCCCCTTCTTACCGGCTCGCCTACCCCGGGACCAACAGTTTTCAACATTTCACCTTTGCGTTCCAAGGCTTCCAACGCTATCGCCCATTTTTGCAGCCTTACACATCTATTATTCAGCCTTGTCGACCATTTGTCACTCTTACCTGGCCATTTGTCACCGCTAGTCTAGCTGAGCCGTCGCCCTTACTTTGGCTTAATTTCCTTGCGGACTTTAACTAGAGTCTGACTCTAGAGGTTGACTCTACTCGACTCTTGTTCTAAAAAAAAAAACCTTCTTTGGCCAAGCTTCATCGTGTAGACCCATTTATCACCAAAGGGGACTTATTTGTCACCCTTAACTGATATTATACACCCTTAGCTGACCATTTATCAACGATAACATGCATTTGAGTCTGCTTTAAGATTTTGGCTTTTCTGACCATTTCTTTGACCTGTCTTCACAAAACTCATTGATTCATAGATTAACATTATCAAAAGTAATTGACAACGTTAAAAACATAAAAACATATGAGCCTCAAGATTCAAAACATATAAAGCTCAAAGAGCAAAAAACATATGAAACTCAAGATTCAAAGACATGAAACTCAATGATCAATGACATCTTCTCAACACATGATCCTCGAGAATAAATGAGTCACAGTGTTGACATCATCAAAACACAGGAGCACAATAATCCTTAGCGAAACTATTCATCACTGAGATCATTCGGTTGCATGGTGCACCTTTACCTATCATCTCTGACCAAGACCCTCGATTCACAGCGAGGTTCTGGAAGGGTCTACTGCAGGCTATGGGGACAGAGTTGCGGTTCAGCTTGACATTCCACCCTGAGACTGATGGGCAAACCGAGCACACTATCCAGACTCTAGAAGATATGCTGAGGGCATGCAGTATTGAGTAGAAGGTGAATTGGGATGATCATTTGCCACTTATAGAATTTGCGTACAACAATAGTTACCACTCTGCTATCGGAATGGCACCTTATGAAGCACTCTATGGGCGGCCATGTAGATCACCAATGTGTTGGTATGAAGCTGGTGATAAGCAGCTTTTCGGACCACAGTTGGTACATGACTACTCAGAGAAGAAATCTATGATCAGGCAGTGACTCCTCAAAGTCCAAAGCCGTCAGAAAAGTTATGCAGACTAGCAGCGGAGAGAGTTAGCATTTGTAGAGGGAGACCATGTGTTCCTAATGGTGTTTCCCACCAAGGGAGTTATGCGGTTGGGGAGGAAGGGCAAGCTCAGTCCTAGATATATCGGGCCTTTCAAGATTTGGCAAACGGTTGGCGAGGTGGCTTATCAACTTGCACTTCCGCCTGCTCTATTCCATGTACATCTGGTCTTTCACATCTCTATGCTCAGAAAGTATGTCCCGGATGCCTCGCATGTTATAGAGTATGATCCCTTGGAGGTTCGAGCAGAATTGTCATATGAGGAGCAACCCAGTGATATCGTAGACTAGAAGGAATAGGTGTTGAGAAATAAAACCATGCGGCTGGTGAAGGTGTAATGAAAGAATCCTCAATCCGAGGAAGCAACATGGGAACCAGAGGACAAGATACGCCAGGAATATCATCAACTGTTTGATAAGTAATCTTAAAATTTTAAGTTAATTTTGAGGAAAAAATTATTTTAAGGGGGAGAGGATGTTAGGATCACCAATTTGGGCATTGGCCCAATTGAGTATAATTCAGACCCATTAACACGATGAACTAGAAATTTAAACAGAATATTAAAGGATCCTTAGGGAATTCATAACTCAACCCAAGAAGGTAGGAATTAGGTGAAACCAAAGCCCATGCGATGATCATTGGGTAAGGAACAACTTGGATGAAGATTATAACTTTCGAAAAATAAGCCTAATAAGGGATAAGATGGAGTTTATGATAATAGGGCGAAATAGTTACAAAAAACACTGTCATCGGTTGAAATAAGGATATCTTGGCCCATAGTTGTCCAAATGGGCGAAAATCAGGTCCATTAGAAAGCTTAGGCCCTTAACCCGAACTCTTCCATTGAGATGGAAACTCAATTTGCACCAGAACCCAAGGTTCTGAGCCTCTTGTCACCAGCTATCACAGAGAGGTGTGACTGTTGGGAGAATCTGTGCGTAAATAATTAGAAATTCATAACTTCACTTGTAGATAAATAAATGACCTAAAACCAATGTCATAATCTAGAATGGGATGTTAGCTACATCTACGATGTTGAGTTCAAGGCCAAATTCTACCTGGATACTAGAGCTATGTCCTGATTACCTCGGGCTACCGAAAGGTCGCGATTGGATCATGGGAGAATGAACGTTAATCTTGGAAAAATCATAACTCGTGCTTGGGTTGATGAAACTCGATGAAACCATGTCCCAAAGTTAGATCTGAAAGTCCTCTTGATTCCATCTGAAGACGTCCCAACATAAATCCCAACCAAAGTGCGCGCCCACTCACATTTACGACCAGGTAGACGAAGGGTCTCGTTTGTTCAAACCGAACAGGTGCATGGCCTTTACTTCCCTCCAACCAGCGACCTTGGGAGCTGGACTGAGCCTTGTAGGTCATGGGTAAACACCTACGAGGCTTGAAAACCATATAAGGAGGTGGGTTTTGTGGGTAGTAAGACTTTGGCAACCATTCTCTTCAACTCTCCACCATCTTCTATCCTTCTTGAGTGAGAAAGGGTGAGGGACCATGACTCCATAAGAGTGGATGATCCGACGTGTGGTGGACGAGCCGGCGCATGGAGAACAATCCCGTAGCGCCTTGTGATGAAGGGGAGAAACTTTAGGTGGATCTGAGGTGTGGATCTCATCCCCGGATCGTCGGTTTAACTCTTTGAAGGTTTATTATCAAATCTTAGGGGTCAACAATACATTAGAACGATTTCTAAATCATTTCTATACGTTAAAGAGGGACTAAGGGTATGTGGGATCGACTACTACCTTTATTTTTTGATTTTTCCATCAAATTACATGCTTTCGTGAGGTTCCATTGAGTTTTTATTAAAAATCTGGGTCTCTGCACTGACTGCGTTGACGCAGCTCTTAGCTGCATCGATGCAGCAACTTTCGAGTGCTGACTGCCTCGATGCATCTCATGGATACATCGACGCATCCTCCGTCAAGGGATTGACTGCATCGATGCAGCCCCTAGCTGGGTCGATGCACCCTTTTAAAATCTGCAAGGCTGTGTCGACATTGTCTTGGACTGTGTCAACACACCTGGGGCTCTGATGCGGGACGGGACGTGACTCGACGCCAATTTGGACTCGAACCTGAGACTCTAGGCAAACTCGCGGACGTCCCTAGCTAGGGAAGCGTGCAGACGTGCGCGGTTGAGAAATCGGCAATGAGTCTGGGTGGTCAACTCTCATTCGTGCCCGGATCGGGTCATGGGACAGGTCTCGCTCTCTCTCGCAGCGGTGATTGAAATTATTTAACGAGTTAGATTAACCTATCACATGCAAGCAGCTGCATATAGAAATATATGAAGTAAGCAAAATGCCGAGTGAGGGAGCAGAAATTATACCTCCACGCTCCGGGGCTGGAGAAGGCGACCCCGGCCAAGACTCATACTCCCGGTACAAATGAATTAACAATAATTACAGAAATTCAATTCGCTGCCCACTCCACGTAGGGAGGTAAAGGGCTACAATGGTGACCCGGGAGTATCAAGCTCGGGTTGATGGGTGCCTTTTTGGGCAGCTTCGACGGCTCCGACGCACTACTACTCGGTGCTGCAGCTTGCTGTCCCGAATCTATTCTGCTATTTCAGAACTGTGTGACTCGGCGATAAAAAATTACTGCGGTCAGCTCCGACGTCGGATTGACATGAAACAAGCACTGTTGCAAAGCGAGCTTGGAGATCTACGACCACCTAGTGTTACAGGAATTTTCCTGTCTCTGTATCCTCCTTGGTGGAATTTAGCATAGATGGACTTTCTATCTTAGAAAATACTGGGCAGACTGGGATCTGCCTGAAAATATTGTTTCACCAAAGGGCAAGAGGTGGATCTAGGACTTGAAATTTTTATGAATGATAGATGGGAGTGCGTGGATGACACCCATTTTTTTGGTAATTTTTGGAGGTGGTTTAGGGCGTGGAATGGATTTTATGGCAGGGGTGGTCAGATCTGGACTACAGAGGACATAACATAATCTGATTTTTGCAGAGGATTTTAAGTGGGGTAAACAAACTCCTAAAATTGTGAAAAAATTTATGGAAGGGGGTTTTGGTGGACCGAAGTTCCAGTCCAAATTTTATCTTGATCTGAAATTGGAAAGGTGGTCAAACAGACAAAGTGGTGGGCTGCTGGAACACAGATCTTCACAGGGACAGAGTGTGTAGATAGGGATATTTTAAATGGAATGGGGGGCAAACAAGGGGTAATGACTTGATAATTTTTGTGGAGAGTGGGAATAACGAGGGGAACTCACCCTCCAATTTTCAGGTCGATCAGATCTTTGAATTAGGAGATAAAATTTGGGCTTGGGGCTGCTGTCCAAAGGTGGACAGATCGGAGACGACGAGGCGGTGGTGGTGCGATGGCGGCTCGATGGCGGTGGCGGCGGCGGTGCTGAGCTTCTCACTCAAAGAGGGGCTGATAAGGAGGCTTCACACCTCAAGAATCCACAGCAATCCAGCTACAAGGTGTGTTGGTTCCCGCGAGGTGCAGTCGGATCTAGAAGGGGGGGTTGAATAGATCCTATCAAATGCTTTGGTCTATTTAAAAACACTTAGCTACCAGAAGCATAAACCACTCCTATAAAGTGAATGAATCACTTAGGCACAATGCACAGCGGAATTAAGTAGAGTGGCTTAAATGGAAAAAGACTCGGATTACAAGCGATGAAGCGTCAACACTTCTTTAAGCACATTTGTGATCTTGAAAGAAATAAGCCTTGTAGTGCAGGGATCATAAAGCATAACACTAGAGCATGAAATAGCTTGCAACAACCGTGCGTGTGTGTGTGCTATGTTGATCACTCAAAGTGCATATGTGTGTGAATGAAGTGGTGATCAACCAAGGTGCATGCGAGTCTAAGCAAGGGAATCACTTAGCAATACTTTCACCTTGGCGCCTGTGTGCAAGGGTGCAGCAGGCCGCGCAAGGGATGCAGTCAAAGTGATAAGCTCAATTAAAGCACAGATAAAACCGAAGGTGCAAATCTGAGTGCTTGAGTGTGTAAATAAGATAACCAAGTTTGGAAGCTCACGGACCTGTGAATGGGAGTAGAAGAAATAGAGCTATCGCACACGATGAACAACCCATAACACCCGAAATTTTAAGGCGGTTCGGTTGCAACCCTGCAACCTACATCCACCCCTCACCAAAACCCGGTGAGGCTTTGCTGCTGACTCACAGCTTGACCAGGGACACGCCCCAAACCACAGAACAGAGAAAGGGCTCTTTCTATCTTCCTACACACAAAACTAGCAGGGACGGCTACACCACAGTTCGGAGAACTTCCGATTGCCTTCCTACAAACCACCGGTAGGGACGATCTTCAGTTTCAATAGATTGAATGAAATAAAAATAGAACAAATGAAAATGCTCAAACAAGATATGGAGATATGATAGATTGAAGTAGATCTTGTCTGAGATTTCTGGAGCTTTAATTTGATTCCTCAATCGATGTAGATCACCCACTGAGACTTCTTTCTCCTTCACAAAGCTCTCTTCTTGATTCAGCAACAACGGCTTCTTCTTCCTTGTGAAATGAGCTTCCTTGGATCTCCTTGAGTTGATGAAGAAGATAGAAGATACAGATTTGATCTCCCTTGAGAAGTGAGCTTCCTTGGATCTCCTTGATAGCCTTGCTTGCTTTTAGCTTCCTTTGAGGTTGCTTGCTTCAGATCTAACCTTGAATCACCTTGAGTTGATGGAGAGATTTAAGGATGCAGATTGAACTCCCTTGAGGGCTTGCTTGCTTCTTCACTTGCTTGGAGATTGATGACTTCAGATCTAGGCTTGAATCCCTTGGAATGGATGTAAAACTTCTGCACGGAGTACTGTTCACGGCTAAAGCACCTCTTCTTCCAACCTCCTCTCTAGATCTCTCCTTTGTTCCTCTTGAAGCATTAGGGTTTCTAACCCTCTTGTATGTGTTTTATAGACTTTGGATGGTCAATAGAAACCCCCCAAACTAGATCCACATTTTGTGGGTGATTGGGTGACTTTAGGATTAATGAAATCCATGGAGAATGGCTCTTCCCGAAGTGGAAAATAAAGTCAACAATTGATGGCTCGGGGCTGTTGATATGTTTTTACTTTCTCTTCAATACTAGCTTAAAAGATCTCTTCTATCCCTTCTACTAAGTCGATATGAAAAATGTAAATAGATGGATGGTAGAAGGAGACAGAGGCAGATAAACAAGTGTGATCGCCACCAAGGTGCCTAATGTGATTGACACACCGTACCTTGGAAAGAGAGGGAGACACTCGCCTTATGAGCAGCACTGCAGGGATGCGCATCCTGTGAAGAACCGCCTTTCATGTTGAACGGCCGCACGACAGACCGCTCGTCAGTGCTGCAGAGGACGCGGGACGTAGAACTACTGGCAGATGAACGGCTCCAAGTCAACCGCAGTTAGAAGAAGAACGGCCGAAGATCCACCGCACCTCTTCTTGAATGGACGTATGGGAACTGCGCAAGATCACCACGCCAGAAGTTGTAAGGGCCCAACCTCCACCCTTTTCGGCCGGCTAGAAAGGATGGGCCTCGTGTTAGTGTGTTGCTGACCTGCGAAAAAAAGTGTAGAACACAAAGAAAAACCCAATATCAGAACTGTGAAGTGTAGAAAATGCTAAAATGGAAAGAAGTAAACATAACTAAATAAAGTGGAGGATACCTGGGGGGTTTTAAACCCCTAGGGGTACCAAAAACGTGGGAGGATGTGTGAATGACAGTGCAAGTGAAGAAAAATGTGGAGAAGATGAAGCATGCAACGAGAAAACCGACGGTGGGACTAGTGAAATAATGACTCAAACAAATGGTATACTCTCTAAACCGGAGGCCTGTGGGGACGTAGAAGGCCTCCCTCTCTGGTCGTAGGTCACTCTAGGATTCGGCAGGGCTTCGCCGTCGACCAAAAATCTTCCCCCCTTTTTGAAGGTAGCCTCTAGGGTCTATTTATAGAGCCTAGGAAGCCAACCCCGAAATTAGGGTTTTTAGGCATTTTCAAGTCGAGATAATCAAAGGAAAGATGAAGATAATCGAATTATCTCTCATCCAGAAGAAACGGCACTCAAAATGGCTCAATATCCATGGAGAAATTGACGTGAGAAGTTAGGGATAAAACCACGGATAGAGAGAGAAAATCTGTTAATCTTTCAGGAATCGAGCTGATGAACGGTCGTACGATGGACCACTCAACCTGATGAGCGGCCATCTCATAGGCCGTCCAACCCTGTCGGTGGAAATTCAAATAAATCATAAATATTATCGAACTATCCATCGAACTGACCGAAAGCCTCGCCGTTGGACTCTCATTGATGAACGGCTAATAGTAGATCTTTCATCCACAAGAGCGGCCAACAGGCAACCGCTCATCCCTGTAAGTGGAAAATCAAGATAAATGAGATAAATAGATAATTATCTGAAAACCAGCGACGTTAGGACTCTGGATAGATAGACGGCTTAGTATATGTACCGCACAATGGTCTTATGCGGCTATGTATAGGCCGTATATATACTTGTCGGTGATAATTCAGAAAATCAGCTAAATATCCCATAAATTTATGAACGGCCCTGTATCAACCGCACATATTGTTGCACGGCTGGAGGTTGACCGCACATGTACATGGGTGCTTGAAATCGATAGAAAAGCTCTATTAATCAAAGCTAAGGCCCATTAAGTCCTGAATCAACTCGGACCTAGCCAGGGAACGAGGCCACCCAAAAAATTGGCTCAGAATGTGCCAGAAAATAGCCCAACGAGTGATGGACAACTCGAGGCATCAATAAATGGGAGTAAGAGAAATGACTTCACTTATCGGTAAAATCCGGGTGTCAACATATGCCCCTCCTTAACGTCCTCTTTGCAGGGGAGCGAGCGGAGGTGAAGCGGAAGCGAAATGTAACATGGAGATGAAGCGGAAATGAAGCGGAGTGGACCGAAAAGCGGCCGTTAACGTAAAACGACACCCGTTTTTACCAACAAGCGACAGGAATTTTCTGGAAAACTCTGAACAAACACAAGGAATGATTAGACTAAAAGTGACGCCAATCTGGAGGAACTAAACTAAATAAAAAGAAACACACGATCAACCTCATGGAGGACACAATCCCTCGGACCAATGAGGATACCGGAATAAGCAGCGAAAAGTGAAGAAACATGCTAAAACTCCAGACGGGGACCTCTTAATCAACCAAACCAAGCGAAACGACCAAAGTGAACCTTCCAACTCAGAGTGCAATTATTCCTCTTACTCAAGCACTGAACTCACAGCTAACCATCACTGATGGGACACTTTGCAGGCAAACCATGGGTCATGAATGCTCAAAAGATGCGCATGATGCATGTTGGGCTAAAATAAAAGAAATCGTTAAAATGAATGCAAAGAAAGAATAAAATATAAAATACTCGAGAATAATATTGCTAAGCTGGGAGAATTAGAGTCAAGACACTATCCGCAATCACGGCGTGCAGGATAGAACCATCCTTCCCTGGGCATCCCAACCTAACGGCCTATCCGAAGATTAAGCACGTGAACCTGGATCATCATCATTTTTGTTAAAGGGGAACGTCTGATCTTGGAACACGTAGATAACCAACTAGTTCTCGAGATAATATAACATAATATCATATAGTAATGCAATAAGGGACACAAAGATAGAAAGACATACCTGACTTACCTGTGCAGGTGAAACGACATGTTTTTTTTTATTTTCATTTCGGATTTTTATGGATTTTTATGAATAAGACAAATGAACAAGCATAGACATAACAAAGATAACATAACGATCCATTGAACGATAAACAATACGACATAACATGATGATCAAACAAAGGCAAACGAGCATATATGCAAGGGCATGAACCAACAACATGCATGCATGAACACGGTGTGACAAGACAACAATGCGGCGGGACAACACACGGTTGGGACAAAAACATGACGGATGATCACATGGGTTAAGACAACACATGGAACGTTGAGGGACGAATGTCAACATATGCAAAACAACTAACAACATGTGGTGATGGACAAAACAACATGTGTGAGATGATACGGTGGGACATAGACACGAGACAAGGACACGACGGGACAAAAAGATATGAATAAAATACGTACTTCAATCAAAACCCAAGATCAGAATGAAGCAGAACCGCTAGGTTCATAATCGTGAGGCAAAACCCTCTCACATAGTTATAATCATTGCAAACAAAAGTCGAGAAGGACACAAGCTTCAGAACAGATTGAGAGAGATGATCGAAGAAGAGAACAGATCAAAAGATGTGAACATGAGACATATAGAATAAAATATGGAGCAAGGAAAGCTTGAGCACCTGCAACCTACACACTTGACAAACGGATTACGTATCTGTCCTCAAAACAAATAGATAGAAAGGAAGAAAAGATAAATATAAATTTTTTTTATTTTCCAATTTTCTTGATTTTGTTATTTTTGAAAATATTTGATTTTCTTTCAGGACTTTGGAAATATTTTATTTTTTATAATTTTGATAATATCTAATTTTCTTGTATTTTTGAAATAGCAATCCGCAGCACCCAAAGACAAGCTCGAACTACTGGCCAGGGATCGTCGTTTCTACCCCTTTCATTAAAAACTTCCCTTAAGTAGGGCGTGTATGTGAGGGTGGCTTACCACAACCAACCACTTCTAAAGAACGGTGCCCCTACTAAGGCCATATCTAGGATGCAACCCAGCCTAAGAGGGAGAAACAGAAGAAAAATTGGAGACAAGCTTCGTGCAGGATGGGAGACATCAAGGCTCGAATTCCTTCCAGGGCACTACCCCTCAAAGAGTAGGTCTGTTGCACCGGAGCTTTGAGTCTTCAACCATAATTTTGCATAGCCCTTATCGGCCAGATATTGAAATAACGCTCACTTTTCATTTTGATACACGCATGATGCTGCACTACCCTTCACCATTTTACGTGAACCTCAACTCTTATTAGGAGAAGCAGGCCCGGTTACTAGGATCAGGGGCATTTTTCATGGTGTTTTCAACTCATTTCTTTTTTCCCTTTTCGTTTCTTTCAAGACTGCCCCTATTTGAAACCTCTCTCATATCGGGGAATGCCTAGGCTGGTTATTCCGTCTGTCGATCTCTTGCCCCTGCACTTGGCCGAGTAGAGAAGAGAAAAGGCCTTTGTGCATACCAATGGTATGGCCAAAGCAGCAACGATGCTGCACTTGAGAGATCGGCTATGGCTCACCGTGTAGTGTGTTGAAACCCATACTCGAAGGTTACCCTCAACGATCGGGGAAAGGAACTAGACTCCCAGCACGGAGCCATCACCAGCCTAAGATGCTGCAGAAGCTAACTTATTTTATTTGACACAAAGTTAAAATCGAATTTAAACAAAAGCTCCTAAAGCCACTCAATCATGTTGAGGAATCATCCTTATAAGCATGTGAAGGAATAAATAGGAGTATTAGCAATGACAGCATATTTCTTGCACAAAATAACGATACCTTGCATATCCACGGCGTGGGAACCGTCATCCTGAAGCGAATATGATCAATGAGCTTTTGATCAGCACGAGCTTTGTATTCCTCGCTTGCCAGGAAAAAATGGAGACGATAGCAAAGTGTAGAGATTCCTTGATATGAAGGAGTGGCAGACATCGAACTAGATGAAAAAGGATAAAAAGGAATAGAGACGAGGGTTGGAACTCCCTTGTTAAGGCACAGAGGCCCTGATAACAAGGAACCAAATACAGAATGAACAGAGATTAACTGAGATCAAGGCAGACTAAAGCCTCGAAAACAACAAGAAAAAGGATAAGAACCCTGAAAGGGTGAGGAGGAAAGAACAGAAAGATGATGAAAGGATTGCTGCGAGGATAAGGGAGAAAGAGAACGATCATCCGACGTGGTCGGAGGAAAGGAATAGTGATCACCCGCCGGAGGCGGGGAAGAAAATGCACGAACACCCGACAAGGTCGGGGAAAAGAAATAGAAACCACTCGACAAATTCGGGGAAGGATAAAAAAAACCACCCAATGAGGTCGGGGAACGAGCACAAGGAATCCCCAACAGGGTTGGGGGAAAAGGATGAGAAGTGGAATCCGGACATATCCGGGGAGAAAAACTATAAGATGCCCCTAGATCAAGGGAAGAGGAGGACATAGGGCGAGGCCTAGAATGGTGAGGACAGGAGAAGATGGTAGAAATATAGTCAGGTGGTGGAAGGTACACCACCCACGGATAAGAATTGAACAAAAGAAAAGATGAATGGACGGAAGAAGAAGAGGAGGAAGTGGACCCGCAAGTACAAAACTGACAGCCTTGAACTTATGCCGTCGCCTCTTTTTGGCAGAAATCTTCTTGAAACAACTCCGCCTGGTGCAGACTCGGGCCTTCGGGCTTCTTGTCTTGCAAAGTTTTCTTAAATAAAGGGCCCACCTGGCAGACGGCCTAGCCTGATCATGAATATGCAACTTCATTGGGATGGTTGCTGTAATACCCTGGATCCTTGGTGGATCTTTGCTGAATCCTTTGCAGGTCTTGTGGGATCTTTGTTGGATCTTTCGGATCTGTTTCGGATTGGTTTCGTTGAGTTTCGGTTCGCTTTTGTGGCTTCCGAGTTGAGTTTGACGAGCCGTGTGGGTTTTTCTCTCGTACTAGTTACGGAACCCTACGGTGAGTTTGTTTGTCAATTCTTGAACTCGTGGACGCTATAGCGACGATGTACTCATCGAGCCGGTCGTTTCGACTATTTTTGCATATTTTTCCGAATTTGTGCATTTTCGGCGCATTTTCAGAATTTTTAGAAATTAGGAAAATTTCCTAATTTCTTTTCTTTTTATTTCCTTTCCCTCTCTCTCTCCTCACTCTCGCGATCTCACTCTCTCTCTCCCGTTCTCTCTCGTTCTTCCCCCTCTTTGGCCCCGACTGTAGACGGAGCGATCGTGGGCGGGTTGGCGAGGCCGTGGAGCTGTCGAGGTGCGCGATGGGGCGAGGATCGGATCGATTCTGGCGCGATCCCGTTCGGTGGATTCAAAGCCGGTGAAATCGGTTCGCGAGTGGATTTCGGCGTGGTTTAGTCCTTTCGGGGCTCGGTTTCTTCGGTGGAGGTAGGGTGACTGATCCTTACTTCGTCCTCTCCGTTTTCCCTGCCATTGCACGACGTTCGGCTAGGAAACGGTCGAGTTTGGGCTTGTTTTGCCTAAACCGTGATTTTCGTGGTTTTTAGGGTCGGCCGGTAAACGGCGACCATTTGCGGCGTAGTTAGTTTCTAATTGACCGTTGTGATGTTAGGATCCCATCCACGTTGATTTCGTGTGGTTTGGTGTTCATTCGAGGCCGGTAGAAGCCCGGGAACCTCGGTGACCCACTTAGGGTCGATTTGTGGAAATCGCCCCGATCTTACGTTTTTGAGCTTGCATGTGGGCGTTTTGGCCTTCTTATGTTGTTTATTATCGTTTGGGTTTGTTTCCCCTGCGTTTCGGCGTGAATGGGGCGTGGAACGGGCCGATTTGGCCATTCCTATGTTTTCCCGCCGTGATCGGTGTAGCGGTCGTGCCAGCGACCGTCACTTGTCTCTGACGGCCCCACGACTGGCCATTACATCGGTTGGCGTTTTTGGGTTCTTCTGGCTTTGGGCGTGTGATTGCCCAATGGTGGCGCGTCACCAGCCCTGTAACGCGTATGGCTTGACGCATTACATCCATTTTATCGTTTTGCGGATTAAGTATGGCGGTTCCTCTGACGGCCTGGTCCTGGCGCGTCAGAGTGTTGTAACGCGCCCAGGTTGGGCCGTTACATTGTGTTTGACCGTGTTTGGCTGGGCGTTGACCGTTTAAGGCGGTTGATGTAGCGGTCATGTCCCCGTGCGTCACAGCGTTGTAACGCGCCGTGCTTAGGCCGTTACATGCTGTTTGGCTGAGGGCTGGGTGGTTGTGTGCAGTCTTGTGTGTGACGGCCTTGCCCCGTGCGTTATTTGGATGTAACGTGTCCTCGTGGGACCGTTACATGGCCTAGCTCAGCCTTTGTTTTCTATCTTCGGGTTGCGTTAGTAACACGCCTGCCCCTGTGCGTCGTTTGGTTCTGGCGCGTCTCCCCTGCCGCGTTGCTTGTTTGTAACGCGCTTGGCCTTGTGCGTTGCTTGGCCTTGCTTCGTGTGTTTGTGCTTTAGAGTGGTTTAGGTGGTGTGAGCGACGGCCTGTCGTCCGACCGTCGTTTGGTGTGTAACGGCCTAGGCCTAGACCGTTATCTGCTAGTAGCGGTCTAGGGGTGGTGCGTTACATTCCTTGTGCCCTATGAGGGTTAAGACTATGTTGTAAGGTAGCCAAGAGTCTTCTTGCTTGAGGTAGGATCCTCTATCCTACTTTTTGTGTGCTGTTGTTTGGTTCAGGTCAACCCGGTGTGACCCAATGGTTGACGTGTGACCTTGTGTGTGCATGTCTCGATGGTTGTGTCCGACTCGAGACACTGCTTCTAGATGCTTCGAGGTGTTGCTCTACCTCGGTTTACGTGTCCAGTCGTGCTGAGGGTTCTTGGCATTTCCCTCAGGTCTCCGTGTGTCGTTTTCTGCGGAGCGTGGTTTCTTCTGGCTTAGGATTAGACCGATTGGCGGCTTGTTCCGCTGTTTGTGACGATCTTGCCTTTGAGTCGTCCGACTCAGGGATCGTTACGTTGTAGGTCTAGTTGCCTGGTCCTGAGTCTGTTGGCGGTTGTTTAGCTGCCTTGGTGCTTTGGGGTGCACGAGACGAGTCTTCCTTTGACTGTCTGTGCATTGGCACCTGTGTTTCGGAGTTTGTGCCTTGTGAGCCTCCACTAGTTGTAGCCCTAGGCTTTTGCCGACCCACCGGGAGTGGTGGAGGGGGTTTTCCTATTGTGTTTGGTACGTACGATTCTTAAGCTAGTTCCGTGGGCCCCGGCCAACGGTAGCGTCCTACCGAGGGGAATACTAGCTAGAGGCCTGGCCTAGGTGGTGGTCAGTGTGTACACACGTGGTCAGGGACTGGGGACTTGCGCCGACGGGCGTGGCCCTGACTAGTCACTCGCAGTTGGTGCTGTAGTCTTGTGCTGTGGTACCTTGTTTCCTTGGAACTGTTGTTCCTCGGACCTGGTTCTTGGTGTGTCTTGTCCTTGAGTGACTTGACACTTGTGGTGCAGTGTAAGTCGTCAGTGGACGCATCTGGCTGTTCTCTAGTGGGAGGGTGCTCTTGTCACTCGGTGCTGTGACTCTCGCATTTTTCTTGTGCGCTGTGACCTTCGCGAGTTGCCCTCTCGTGGCCGTACTCGAGGTCAGTGTTCCGTCGTTGGCATGACATTCTCGTCATGCTTGGGGCTGCGTGCACGACGTCTCCTATCGTGTTTTGTCTGTGTTTTTGGCGTCGGCGTCTGCCTTCGCCTTTGCTTTGGCTGTCGGACTGGGTTACCCTACTGTGAGAGTTTGGGGTCGACCGTCTGTTGCCGTTTGGAGTAGCTTAGGGTGCCGAGTTCTCCTCGGTGGCCGTCGTCCCATGTTTTACGGCCTCGCTCTTCTTTGTTGTTGAGCTCCCATTGCTCTTAGCTTGTTCCCTACTCCTGTTGTGCCCTGTCTGTTTGCAACTTTTTAGTGTAGCCTTTCCTGCCTTGCTGCACTTGCTGTTTCCGTAGCTGCTTCCGTTGCTCTGTGCGTTTTCCAGTGGGGATCCGCGTGACCCCTACTGAGTTTCTGTTGAGACTCACCCCTACTTTTCAGGTGGGTTTCGCCGTCTACCTTTGCTGTTCCTGGTGGAGCGCGTTTGCTGTCGCTGCCAGCTGTACCTGCGTCGGGCTTCCCCCGACTTCTGTGTACGTTCTTTTCTGTCAGACTGTACTGTGCTAGACTGGTTATCTTTCCTTTGGACTGGACTCGGGTGTATAATTGTAAACATTTGAATTATTAATGAAAAAGTAATTTTATTTCTACTACTTTAGCAATCCATTGTAATGAAATTTAATTGCTTACTGTTATATCTGCTGGCTTCAATGTATTCCGCACACTCCTTTTTCCCTTCGGCGCTTTCCCGCGCTTGGGAGGCCTCGCGGGTCCCATGTGGTATCACGTGTATTCGATATTTATACCCGGTACACCGGGTATCTGGAATCCGGGTCGCTACAGTTGCCCCTAGCTGTGCGGCGCTAACCATAGAAAGACATTCCAGAATAGTCAACTCCTTGGGATGAACATCAGGAAGCAGCGGGGTTTTATCATTCGGTACTTGAACATGGAGCTTTGGAATCTTCACCCGGCAGTTGGGCATGACCCATAACTCCCTTGTCAGCAGCGCAGGACGGAACTGAGGGAGAGCGATGCGTGGCGTTGACGTGGCCGCCTTACCAATAAGCCGAGGGAGATTGCATAGGATGTGCAGAATGTCCTTGAAAAATGTAGAAGATACGGCCAATTGCCCCTTGAATGCTGAATTGATTAAACTTTTGGCGGCCATGTGGGTTAGCAACATTCGAGCGGAAAACTCTTCTGGGCCAGTGAACTGAATAGCAATCAAGCGAGAGGTGATAAAAACATCAACAGTGAATTCTCCAGCGAGCAAAAAGATTTCCACCGGCCTCGCTTTAGAAGAAACTGGCACCAATGCTAGAGAACTCTTCTTAGCAACTATCTTCATAGCAAGTGTAGGATGATTGTCCCTAGAATAGGCAGGGACCAGGGCTTGGACCGGCATGCGGCAAATGAAATCTTGAAGCTTGTAATGCACAGTCAAAACCTGGCTCGGTTCTTTATCTCCCTGGGGACTTGACCCGAGGGGCACCAAAGGTAGTGTGTACCTGCTCCGCGAAGTGGGAAGTGGTGGAGGGAGGTTAGAAGGAGGATGTTTGAAGGGCATAGGTGGCGATGGTGCAAGTGATGGAGGAACAATGATGATGATGTGCATGGGTGGAGGTAAAGGTAAAAGTGGGGGTGTGGGTTTAGGCTCAGCCTGATCGGGCTCAGACGATGATGGTGAAGGAAGCGGCATCGGTAGCGGGGATAGCTATGAAGGTGACGGAACAAGGATCGTTGTGAGAGGAGGTGATGAAGACAGTGGTGGTGATGGCAAAGGTGATGAGGGTGGAAAAAGGGGTGATGTGGTTGATGAAGATGGTGAAGGTGAAGAGGAAGGAGGTGAAGGTAGGGGTGGGGAAGAAGGAGGAGAGGAAGGTAGTGGCGTAGGGGGGGAGTGGCAGGTGGTGGCGCTCTTCGGCGTATCTTTACAACACGTCGAGAGGCGTTGGGGACATGTGTGGTGGTGGAAATGGAGGGTGAAAGAGAAGTTGCCCGAGCGGAGGCTGGGGTAGGTAAACGTTGTGGAAGAGATGGGATGGAGGAAGAAGTGGGTAACGGAGCAGGTACCTTATTAACTGAAGAAACACCAGGGTGTCCCTGGTCTTGAAGTGGAGACGGTTGCCTAGGCGGCACGGCTTGCTGCAGCTGTTGCTTGCTACTGAGATCCAAAATAACTTGGTGTATGACAGCCCAATCAATCATCTTCTTATCTTCCAAGCTGTAAATAAGTTACCGGAACTCGGGACAATCCTCAATCAAATGCCCCTGTTGACGATGGAATTCACAGAAATGGAGCAAATTCTCGACCGCGGGTTGGCAAGGCGTTACCGGAGGGAGTTGCAACACATGGGTGGCCATCGAAGCCCCGAAAACATCCGTAAGAGATTCCTACAATGAAGTGTGAGAAGCCTGCTTCGGGTAAGGTGGATGCCGAGGGGTATGAGAAGGTGATGGAGATGTTAGCGGGGGTTGCGTAGGCAAGGGGGATTGCGTAGGTGAAGGCAGAGGGCTAGTAAGTGAATGAGATGGAGGCGTGGAGGGAGTGGGAATATAGTGGACGGCATCAACCCACTCTGGGTGTAGTGTTTCCTTGACCGGAAGTGGAGAGGCATGGGGAGATGAAATAGCGAAGGGATGACTCGTGAAAGGAGATGTAGTGGAGGGACATGTGGAGGCATATGTGGAGGTATGTGGGTAAGCGGGAGGCCGACTCGTGGAGGGATATGTAGTGGAGGGCTAACTCATGGAGGGATATAAAAGAGATGACGGATGGGAGGCGTACGTGGGCATAGAAGGTGATGTGGCACAGCCCAAAGACCACTAAATATGATGAGATGACCCTAGGACTTAGACCCGCAAGCATACAAGCGCTCAATGATTCTCACAATGACGATTTTTGCTCACTCGGCTCACACGTTCACCCGATGGGTCCGGGAGATGATGGTGAGGGTCCGAGGCGGGACCCAATTGTCCTAATAGACTAACAATGCTAAGGCTGACCCCCAATGGGCCTGGGAGACCCAGCTTTGTGGGTGGATGGCCCGCAAGGCAGGGTGTTGGGTGGCACTCACTCACGGGCCGCGGTGGGCACGATATCGCTTAAAATTAAGTCCGAGCGCTCTCTTACCGTCCGACGGGCATTCAAGGCAATACTACATTTGCAGAAATGAAGCTACAAGGGTGTGATCAGAAGCTCACCTGATCGGTGTGAAGACACCGATCCCGTTCGGAGACGAGGGCGCGCCGGGAAGCGTGGGTAAAGACCCGACGCCGCGGCGATGGTGCTTGACCTGAAAATTTAAAGAGTTTACAGCACTACACCTCACGCAGAAGGGGTGATCTTGGGGTGGGGATTGATCTTAATACACCCAAAACTACCTCCACGCAGGGAGGGGCCTTCAGCCGGCCAAGCGGGGAGGGGAATGAGCGAGATAGAATCGACTTTCCGAGCTTCCTCGGTTCAGCCTTGCTGCAGAGCTGCTGGACAAGTGACCGGAGACGATGCTGTCACGGGGTCCACGGAGCTCGGATCTCGACGAGACCTGCACCAAAAGTTTCCTAACTGGAGATGGGTAAGGCTTGAATTTTTGGGCGACCTCCAGATCTGGGGGCTGACTGCTCCGGCGGCTGGAAGGTGGCTGCAGTTCTGGTCTCTGGCCGAACATGATCTGAAATAGCAGGTTGCAGAAGCTGCCACGACCGCTCCTGAGCTCCAAATCTGGCACCGCTGGACTCGTTGGAACCATGAACGAGTCTACTTTGCAGAAAAACAAACAGAAAGTCTTCTGATGTCAGAGATGAACTAGGTGTCCAGAGGAGTGGAAGGTGGTCGGTGCAGACTGTGAGGAGGCAGATCGGCGTGGTTGTGGTAGAAAATTGATATCTCTGGTTGTCGGATGCCAAACGGGGTTCTGCCTTCTGTTCCTGGACGCTGACGGGGGGAGGAAGATCTTTCTAGAAGGCCTCGAAGGCTGGTTCCTTCAAGGTTCATCGTGGGAGAGCCTGCTCTGTCGTTCTGGCTCCTGGCCTGAGAGGTCCTGCGCAGTCAAGGGAGAATGGTTGCTGCGGACAGCTCGGAGCTCGGATGCCGACGAAACTGCCTCGCCTTGAAAGCTAACTCGAAGACGAATCCAGTAATGCAGGCCTTGCCTCCTGAGTCATTGAGGGATGGTCGTGGCCTCCTCTGCAAGTTGCTATAACTCTGCTTCCTGAAACAAGGTTAGAATGAGGAGAAGAAGAAGGGGTGGGGAAGGGAATGGCCAAGAGAGAAAGAGGTGTAAGGTGGTTCTAATGGCTATGGGAGGGAGATGAGAGGTGTTTTAGGGGTTGTGGAGGCTAGGGAGATGGAGGTGGGGAGGGCGAAGTGGGGCTGGAGAGGGGGCTGTTCTGCTAGTGATGGTGGTGGGAAGGTGAGTGTGCACAAGGGGAAGGGTGAGTGAGAGGGAGGGTGGGGGCGAACTTGGCCCAAGGGGGAGGGGTATGGGGCGGTCAAGGCAATGGAGGGAAGGGTTCAAATTCGAAATTGGTCTTGGAAGGGGTGGGATTTGTGTGAGGAAGTGGGGGATTGTGTTGGGAGGTGGTAGAGTTACTTTGGGACAAGGAAAGGGGAGTAAATGAGGGGCTATGGGGAAGTGGAGGGCCTTAATGGAGGTGGGTGAGGTAGTGGAGGTGGTTGGGGGTTGGGATAAGTGAGGGTGAAGGAGGAGAGAGAGAGGGGGTCGAACTCCCCTTGGGGAGAGAGAGAGTGAGAGAGAGAGAGAGTAAAAGAGAGAGATCTTGAGAGGGGGAATGAAGTGATTCTTAATATTTTCATCAAAAGTGAGTACATGGAGGGAGATGGGGGCTATTTATAGGCAACCCATCTTTACAAGATAAAAATAACCCTGCCATTTAAGGCAAAAGACCAAACATGTCCTAGACTCAGTCCAATAGGCCCAAACTAAGGTATTAGGGTCCAATTAGACCAAATAGGGGAAATGGACTAGTACAATATGACATAATAAAAGGAAATACATGCAACATGACCCAATAAAAGAAAAATTACATATGATAAGACTCAATAAAAGGAAGATACATAAGATGAGAATGAGTCGACCCAAATCAAGGGTGTGCAGGCGACCCGAGCCATAGCGAGTGTCGTGAGATATCCTCATCAAATCCCCCGGGGTGGGGAGAACTCGACCCTGTCAGTGTGGGTCTGCCTGGCTGTCATAGTGCTCCAGAATGTCGGGATCCAACCACAGCAGGTCCTCCCTGCTCACCCAAGTATCCTCCGTCGGGGAACGGTTCTTCCACCTAACCAAGTAGCGCTGATACACCTTGTGCCTCGTAATGATGCTCTGCTCATCCAGTATTGCCTCTATCTACTCTCGTCGGTCTCTTAAGCTGGGAAGTGGAGTCCCTCCGGGAGTGTCTCTCATAAGGGGGGGTAAAGGCTTAAGCTCCTCACTGGGTTCCACCGCGGGGCCTTTGTAGGGTACCAGGTCCGCCACGTTGAAGGTAGGGTGTACCCCATAGCTCTCTGGTAGGTTAATCTCATAAGCATTGCTGCCAAGTCGTCGTAGAACTCGAAAGGGTCCCGACCCTCGTGCCCTCAACTTGGAGGCAGGCCCGGGAAGGAGCCGCTCCGTCCTCACCATCACCGGGTCTCCCACTTGGAATTCACAGTGGCACCGGTGAGCATCTGCCCGTCTTTTGTAAGCCTCATTGCTTTTCCCTATATGCTTGCGGATGTCATCATGCAACTCTTTGATATGCTGTGCAAAGGACTCAGCTGAGACTGACACCCTAGCATGTGGGGGAAGGGGAATGAGATCCGAGGGCTTTCTAGGCCTAAAACCATGCACTACCTCAAATGGACTTTTGCCTATTGACCTATTGACGGAATCATTGTAGGCAAACTCGGCCTGAGACAAGAGGAGATCCCAATTCCCAGGGTGGTCCCCCACAAGACAACGGAGCAAGTTCCCAAGGCTTCGGTTGACGACCTCAGTCTGGCCGTCGATTTGAGGATGGTAAGCAGTGGAGAATTTGAGGAGGGTCCCCATCAAGTGCCATAGAGTCTTCCAAAAGTAACAAGTGAATTTCACATCTCTATCGGACACAATAGTCTTAGGTAATCCATGGAGTCGGACTACCTCATCAAAGAATAACCGGGCGACACTAGAGGCATCAGAGGTCTTGGAACAGGGGATAAAGTGGGCCATTTTTGAGAACCTGTCAACCACTACAAAGATGGAATCATGTTTGCGCAAGGTCTTTGGTAGGCCAAGAATGAAATCCATGCTCAAATCCTCCCATGGTCGGTCGGGTATGGGTAGAGGTGTGTAAAGCCCGGTGTTTTGTCTTACTTGCTTGGCGGATGCACAAATGCGGCATTGTCCCACAATGTGGGCCGCATCCTTCTTAAGGCTGGGCCAGTGGAATTGCCTCTCAACTAACTCTATGGTTTTGTGGACCCCAAAGTGACCAGCTAGGCCACCACTATGTAACTCCCAAACTAGGAAGTCCCTAAGTGAAGTCCGAGGTATGCAAAGCCTATCCCCCTTGAACAGATATCCATCTTGAAGTATGAACCCCTCATATTCCTTGTGTGGCTGGGTGGAAAGAGTGTTATAGTGAGTCCCAAAGTCGGGGCAATGTGGGTATTCCCCTTTGATTCTCTTAAATCCGGTTACCTCCACTTGGATGGTGGAGAGTAAGGCTACCCGCCTACTTAGTGCATCGGCGGCGCGCTTCTCACTACCCATCTTGTACTTGAGGACAAAGGTGTAGGCTTGAATGTATTCAACCCATCGGGCATGTCGGGCATTGACTTTTTGTTGGGTGTTGAGATACTTCAAAGCCTCATGGTCCGAGAAGATCACAAACTCCTTGGGTAGGAGATAGTGCCTCCAATGCCGAAGGGATTGAACCACGGCATAAAGTTCTTTGTCATAAGTGGAGTACCTAGTCCTAGCCTCACAAAGTTTCTCACTAAAATAGGCTACCGGGTGACCTTCTTGGCTAAGAATGCCCCCAATCCCTACCCCGGATGCATCACAAGTGACTTCAAAGACTTTTGAGAAGTCGAGTAGGCAAAGGACCGGGGCTTGGGTCATCTTTTCCTTGAGCTCAAGGAAGGCTTTTGAGGCTACCCTAGTCCACACAAAGGTGCCTTTCTTGAGGCAATCCGTGATAGGAGTGGTGATTGTGCTAAACCCACGGATGAATCTCCTATAGAAGGTAGCTAGCCCGTGAAAGCTCCGAGCCTCATGAAGGGTCTTGGGTTCGGGCCACTCAAGAATAGCTTGGACCTTTTCGGGGTCCATGGATACTCCTTGGGATGAGACAATAAATCCTAAGAAGGCTAGTTGATTGGTCAAGAAATGACACTTCCCGGGGTTGGCAAAGAGACTCTCTCTCCTAAGAATGGTGCATACTTGTTTGAGGTGATCGAGGTAGGCTTCCTTGGATTGGCTATATATGAGGATGTCGTCAAAGTAGACAACTAGAAAGATGCCAATGAAGGGCCGGAGGACCTCGGTCATGAGGCGCATGAAGGTGCTTGGTGCATTAGAAAGGCCAAAAGGCATAATAAGCCATTCATAGAGACCGTCCTTAGTTTTAAAGGTGGTTTTCCACTCGTCCCCGGGCCTAATGCGGACTTGATGGTAGCCACTTTTGAGATGAATTTTGGAGAAGATGGTGGCTCCCGCTAGCATGTCTAGCATGTCATCAAGCCGAGGGATGGGGAATCTATATTTGACCGTTATCTTGTTGACGGCTCGGCTATCTACACACATGCGTCAAGTCCCATCCTTTTTGGGTGTAAGAAGAGCCGGGACGGCACAAGGGCTTTTGCTAATTCGGAGGAAGCCCTTCTTGATGAGCTCCTCAATTTGCCTCCTGAGCTCGGCATGCTCAGTGGGGTTGAGGCGGTAGTGTGGGAGGTTGGGTAAGGTAGCTCCGGGCACAAGGTCGATGGCGTGTTGCACATCATGCATGGGTGGTAGCTTGTCCGGAAGCTCCTCGGGAAACACATCATGGAAGTCCTCCAAGAGTTGTTGAATTTCTATGGGGTGTGGGTCGGTTGGGGTGGACTCCCCGAGGCAAATGACAATGGCACACACTTGTTCTCCTTGGTTGACTTCTACCTCAAGCTCTTCCCTAGTGATGAGGTGTAGACTCCTAGGAGGCTTGTTGATCATGCTAGGGTTAGGGCTTGATGGGGTGGGGTTTGGTGGGTTTGGAATAGTGGGGAGGGTAGGGGTCCCCTCAAGGGAGGGAGATGCCTTCTTGGGAAGGGGGCGAGGTGGAGAAGGGTTGAGTTGGATTTTCTTCCCCTCATGAATGAAGATGCAAGTGTTTGTCTTTCCTAGAAAGGTGGCATCTACATCGTAGATCCACGGTCGTCCTAGGAGTATACTCCCAACTTCCATTGGTAGGATGTCACACCACACTTGGCTTTGATAAGATTGGAATGTGATGGGGACAAGGCAACGAGCACTAATGGGTATGGAGGTGGTATCAATCCATGCTACTCTATATGGGTGGGGATGTGGGGAGGTGGTAAGGCCCAAAAGTTTGACGGTGTCGGGTGACACTACATTCACACTACTTCCATTATCCAAGATGACCTTCCTAACATGGCTCCCTATCCGTATGTAGGTATGGAATATGGTGTTTCTCCTCCAATCATGCTCTTGGGTTTGGGTGAGGGTGCATCTAACCACTCCGAGGTGGGAGTCGGTGGGTGGAGGAGGTTGTTCTTGGTTGCTCTCCATGTAGTGGTTCTCATACTCCTCCTCCCATTCAAGAGAGGGTTCATATACCTCAACTTCTCCTTCAAATTCAGCTTGGGGTTGGGGGTTGGTCTCCTCTATGAGTAAGTTTGATGCTCCCTTGGTGGGGCATTGATTGGCAAAGTGTCCATACCCATAACACCTAAAGTATTGCTGCCCACTTTGATGGTTTGGGGTCATCTTAGTGTGAGGGAGAGTGGGTATCAGATTGGGCCTATTGGGAGTTGTGTTTAGGGGCTCACTTGTGGGGTGGAGTGGTGGAGTGGCATTAGGAGGGGTGACCCGTGTGGGAGGAGCTCCCATGGGTGTAGGAAGGAGACCTCTTTGGGGTGGTGGGGGGTTGGCCCGAGATGCCATGGTTTTAGGATCCATCCCGCGAGGGGGAACCATTTATTTGTACCGAGAGAATTTCTCGACATCCCGAGCGACTTGGTAGGCTTGCTCTAAAGTGGTTACTTGACGCATGAATAATTCCTTTTTTATATGGAATTGAAGCTCATTCCTAAAGTGGGAGAGTGTGACGGAGGGGTCCTCTTGGACTCCACACTTGAGGAGGTAGTAGTCAAACTTTTCAATGTACTCCATAACGGTCTTTCCTTCTTGGGTCAAGACTTGCCACTCATCTAGGAGGTTTTGATGGTAGGAGGGTGGGACATATTTGAGTTTGAGTTGGTCTTTCATGGCCCCCCATGTGGTGATTGGAGCTTCCCTCCTAACTATCCTTAAGGCCTCAACATTCATCCAATGAGTCTTGGCTAGTTTGGTTAATTGCATCTTTGCAAGCCGGACTTTCCTATCCTCGGTCATTGGGTACCAATCAAAATATTGATCCATGTCTGCCTCACAATCTAAGTAGATGCTCGGATGATGAGATCCATCAAAAGTGGGAGCATCGACTTTCACAAGTCTCATTAGTTGGTCATCCGGGTTGTCCCGGGGAGGTCTCCCATTTCTTCTAGGGGGTGGGTCCCTTTCCGGTTCGGGAGGGTGGTCATGGTTGAGTCCTCCTATGGCTGGCTCCACATGTGGAGGGGGATCTCTCCTATCTCCTTCCCTTGGGATAGGCCTATTTTCCTCAATTTGTTCTAGCCGGGCCGTAATATCGTCAAGCCTTCCCATAATATTGGTCATGTATTCCACAAGAAACCTCATTTGGTCGGGAAACTCATGCTCATTGTGAGGGGGATTTCCTTGGGGATTGGGATTCATGGTGTTATTGGAAGAAGATGAATTGCCTTGATAATGAGTTCCACAACGAGTGGTCATGCAAAGTTGGGTGGGCTATGCAAGGGTGTGCGAATGCACCTAAGAAAAACTTAGTGTGACCCAAGACTAGACTTGTAAGGACAAGCCTATGACCGCTCTGATACCACTTGATGTGGCACAGCCCAAAGATCACTAAATATGATGAGATGACCCTAGGACTTAGACCCGCAAGCATACAAGCGCTCAATGATTCTCACAATGACGATTTTTGCTCACTCGGCTCACACGTTCACCCGATGGGTCCGGGAGATGATGGTGAGGGTCCGAGGCGGGACCCAATTGTCCTAATGGACTTACAATGCTAAGGCTGACCCCCAATGGGCATGGGAGACCCAGCTTTGTGGGTGGCTGGCCCGCAAGGCGGGGTGTTGGGTGGCACTCACTCACGGGCCACGGTGGGCACGATATCGCTTAAAATTAAGTCCGAGCGCTCTCTTACCGTCCGACGGGCATTCAAGGCAATACTACATTTGTAGAAATGAAGCTACAAGGGTGTGATCAGAAGCTCACCTGATCGGTGTGAAGACATCAATCCCGTTCGGAGACGAGGGCGCGCCGGGAAGCGTGGGTAAAGACCCGACGCCGCGGCGATGGTGCTTGACCTGAAAATTTAAAGAGTTTACAGCACTACACCTCACGCAAGAGGGGTGATCTTGGGGTGGGGATTGATCTTAATACACCCAAAACTACCTCCACTCAGGGAGGGGCCTTCAGCCGGCCAAGCGGGGAGGGGAATGAGCAAGATAGAATCGACTTTCCGAGCTTCCTCAGTTCAGCCTTGCTGCAGAGCTGCTGGACAAGTGACCGGAGACGATGCTGTCACGGGGTCCACGGAGCTCGGATCTCAACGAGACCTACACCAAAAGTTTCCTAACTGGAGATGGGTAAGGCTTGAATTTTTGGGTGACCTCCAGATCTGGGTGCTGACTGCTCTGGCGGCTGGAGGTGGCTGCAGTTCTGGTCTCTGGTCGAACACGATCTGAAACAGCAGGTTGCAGAAGCTGCCACGACCGTTCCTTTGCTCCAAATCTGGCACCGCTAGACTCGTTGGAACCGTGGACGAGTCTACTTTGTATCAAAAGAAACGGGGAAGTCTTCTGATGTCGGAGATGAACTGGGTGTCCATAGGAGTGGAAGGTGGTCGGTGCAGACTGTGAGGAGGCAGATCGGCGTGGTTGTGGTAGAAAATTGATATCTCTGGTTGTCGGATGCCGAACGGGGTTCTGCCTTCTGTTCCTGGATGCTGACGGGGGGAGGAAGATCTTTGTAGAAGGCCTCGAAGGCTGGTTCCTTCAAGGTTCATCGTGGGAGAGCCTGCTCTGTCGTTCTGGCTCCTGGCCTGAGAGGTCCTACGCAGTTGAGGGAGAATGGTTGCTGCGGACAGCTCGGAGCTCGGATGCCGACGAAACCGCCTCGCCTTGAAAGCTAACTCACAGAAGAATCCAGCAATGTAGGCCTCACCTCTGAGTCATTGAGGGATGGTCATGGCCTCCTCTGCAAGTTGCTGTAACTCTGCTTCCTGAAATAGGGTTAGAATGAGGAGAAGAAGAAGGGGTAGGGAAGGGAATGGCCAAGAGAGAAAGAGGTGTAAGGTGGTTCTAATGGCTATGGGAGGGAGATGAGAGGTGTTTTAGGGGTTGTGGAGGCTAGGGAGATGGAGGTGGGGAGGGCGAAGTGGGGCTGGAGAGGGGGCTGGTCTGCTAGTGATGGTGGTGGGAAGGTGAGTGTGCACAAGGGGAAGGGTAAGTGAGAGGGAGGGTGGGGGCGAACTTGGCCCAAGGGGGAGGGGTATGGGGCGGTCAAGGCAATGGAGGGAAGGGTTCAAATTCGAAATTGGTCTTGGAAGGGGTGGGATTTGTGTGGGGAAGTGGGGGATTGTGTTGGGAGGTGGTAGAGTTACTTTGGGACAAGGAGAGGGGAGTAAATGAGGGGCTATGGGGAAGTGGAGGGCCTTAATGGAGGTGGGTGAGGTAGTGGAGGTGGTTGGGGGTTGGGATAAGTGAGGGGGAAGGAGGAGAGAGAGAGGGGGTCGAACTCCCCTTGGAGGGAGTGATTCTCAATATTTTCATCAAAAGTGAGTACATGGAGGGAGATGGGGGCTATTTATAGGCAACCCATCTTTACAAGATAAAAATAACCCTGCCATTTAAGGCAAAAGACCAAACATGTCCTAGACTCAGTTCAATAGGCCCAAACTAAGGTATTAGGGTCCAATTAGACCAAATAGGGGAAATGGACTAGTACAACATGACATAATAAAAGGAAATACATGCAACATGACCCAATAAAAGAAAAATTACATATGATAAGACTCAATAAAAGGAAGATACATAAGATGAGAATGAGTCGACCCAAATCATGGGTGTGCAGGCGACCCGAGCCATTGCGAGTGTCGTGAGATGTCCTCATCAGAAGGTGGCGGTGAAGGAGACTCGCGGTCAACGAAAACTGGGAGTTGTTGGCTAATGAAGCGGGCTCGGCTATAAAGTTGTTGCCATGAAGTGATATCATTCAGGGCTAAGATGCATCTATGCTCGGGCGTTGTATTAGAAATAACCATCTTGATTTGCTCGCCCTCCGGCATATGCCCTGGGACTTGTGTGGCCTGGCGACGCCAGCGGTCGGCAAACGTGGAGAATTCCTCGTCGGGCTTCATATTCTCTTGGGCCAGATCAACCATAGAATATCTGGGCCCAACTTGGTCTTGGTACTGCTAAATAAATCTTGCTTGGACGGCCTGAAAATTCATCATCTACTCTTGCGGCAACGTGAAGAACCAATCTTTGGCCGAGCCCTCTAAAGATAGGCCAAACAAATAGGCCATCAAGTGTTGATCATGCTGGAACTGGGCCGACTCATATAGAAAATCCTTCAAATGGACGTAGGGGTCACCAATTTCACCATAGCGATGATATACGGGGATCTGTGAACGTGGTGGAAGCTGAAGACCTTAAAAGGCAAATGGGACATTCAAAGAAGTTTGGGGATTGATTCGGCGTTCCAATTTATCAAGCTAACGTTGGGCCTGAGCGATCATCTCCTCGGTAGGAAGAGTCCGAGAAGGACATGGGCCAACCTGAACAAGAGATGATGAATTTAGACCAGGATAATGATGATGGGCCGAATAGAGGGACCCAGCCTTAAAAGAAGGCAAGCCCATTCCGGGAATGGAGGAATGCATGGGCTTGGAAGAATCATGTATGTGGGGATGAGAATGGATTGGACTAGCAACAACACGGGTAGAATAGGAAGGCCTGCTAAAAGAATAGGGTCCAATGGAGGAATAAGGAGATGGTCCCGCATTGGAAGAGGAATCCACGCGGGGATAAGAAGATGGAGAAGTATAGGAATAAGGTACAGGGGAAAAATGCTCCATGGGGAAGTGGAGACTTTATACAGTGAACTTGAAAGGAATACAAGAATAGAAACGAGCCAAGGACAAATGCAACTAAATGGAGACACACAAAGATGAACTAAACCAAATGAGCCCAAATCTCATAAAAAGATGCAAATGATGACATGCAACATGCAATGGAGGGAAGAGATGAGAAAAGAATCAACCAATTACCCAATAAAATTCCAAATGATGCGCGAAAATTTTTATAAGTTCCCTTTTAGGACCTTAGTGGATTAATTAAGATATGAGTTCACTCAACCACAAGGTACCTAACCAGGGTGGGGGATGGGAAACTGGCAGACTCTAAGGGACTCTCTCTCTCATGAATGCAGACCCTAGACTGGGGGATGATGTGGTACAACCTGTCGGGCGTCCGTGTGGGAATCCACGGCTCGCGGGGACTTACGGAGGTCCTCGGCAAGGTCCCCTAATCGGCTCCAAGGAGTATGGAGATGAGAGGGAATCCTACCTCGATAGGAATGCAACTACTAATGAAAGTGTATGATCCTATGTGCACCAGAGTGCATGTAAAATCTAGCCTAGAAACTAGCAATCAATGATCAATCAAATATGTAAGAAATGAAAACAAGTATGCAACAATGATATAGGAGCAAGGGGGAGATCAATAATTAGCACCAAATATCATGACAATCGTATAACGTGGCAATCAAAGCGGAGCACGGGTGCACTGTAGCACAACAAGGACGGCCTCTGGAAGACCACTCAGGAGACTGATGGTTCTTGATGAACCGTTCAAACCAAGGAATAACGACAATGTAATAGAAAAATCAGGAAATGCTGGAATGGAAGATGACAGAAATGAGAAGCATACCCGGATGAGCGGTCAATTGACAACCGTTTACGCGCTGGAACGGACCTTAAGCACCCGTGCAACAGCAACCAAACAAACAGTATGAAGACAGAGGCGTAGCTGTGCCAACACGGTGGATAGCCAAACACAGGCCGGAGAGATGATGAACGGGCGGTAGGAGACCGCATAAGGCAGCGGACTCACAGGACGAACAGGGCTGGAAGCAATGAAATACGACGGTCCTCAGCCGCACTAAGTCCCAGACGGCTCCCACATAATCGCACAACCACGAGAAACACTTGACCTCAAATCCAGCAAACAACCTGTGACAACTCAACACAAAGGAGACTAACAAACACCAAACAGGGGGTCAGCAAACACTAACACGATGGGCACTAGGTGTCCCACCGTGATCGCCAAAAAATGGGTTGTTGATATGTTTTTACTTTCTCTTCAATATTGGCTTAAAAGATCTCTTCTTTCCCTTCTACTAAGTCGATATGAAAAATGTAAATAGATGGATGGTAGAAGGAGATAGAAGTAGATAAACAAGTGTGCTCGCCACCAAGGTGCCTAATGTGATTGACACACCATACCTTGGAAAGAGAGGGAGACACTCGCCTTATGAGCAGCACTGTAGGGATGTGCGGCCTTGGAAGAACTACCTTTCATGTTGAACGGCCGCACGACAGACCGCTCATCAGTGCTGTAGAGGACGCGGGACGTAGAACTACTGGCAGATCAACCACTCCAAGTCAACCGAAGTTGGAAGAAGAACGGTCGAAGATCCACCGCACCTCCTCTTGAACGGACGTATGGGAACCGCACAAGATCACCACGCCAGAAGTTGTAAGCGTCCAACCTCCACCCTTTCCGGTCGGCCATAAAGGATGGGCCTCGTGTTAGTGTGTTGCTGACCTGCGAAAAAAAGTGTAGAACACAAAGAAAAACCCAATATCAGAACTGTGAAGTGTAGAAAATGCTAAAATGGAAAGAAGTAAACATAACTAAATAAAGGGGAGGATACCTGGGGGGTTTTAAACCCCTAAGGGCACCAAAAACGTGGGAGGATGTGTTAATGACAGTGCAAGTGAAGAAAAACGTGGAGAAGATGAAGCATGCAACGAGAAAACTGACGTTGGGACTAGTGAAATAATGACTCAAACAAACGGTATACTCCCTAAACCGGAGGCCTGTGGGGACGTAGAAGGCCTCCCTCCCTGGTCTTAGGTTACTCTAGGATTCGACAGGGCTTCACCGACGACCAAAAATCTTCCCCCCTTTTCGAAGGTAGCCTCTAGGGTCTATTAATAGAGCCTAGGAAGTCAGCCCCGAAATTAGGGTTTTTAGGCATTTTCAAGTCAAGATAATCAAAGGAAAGATGAAGATAATCGAATTATCTCTCATCCAGAAGAAACGGCACTCGAAATGGCTCAATATTCGTGGAGAAAATGACGGGAGAGGTTAGGGATAAAACCACGGATACAGAGAGAAAATCTGTTAATCTTTCCAGAATCGAGTAGATGAACGGTCGTACAATGGACCACTCAACCTGATGAGCAGCCATCTCCTAGGCCGTCCAACCCTGTCGGTGGAAATTCAAATAAATCATAAACATTATCCAACTATCCATCGAACTGACTGAAAGCCTCGCCGTTTGACTCTCATAGATGAATGGCTAATAGTAGACCTTTCATCCACAAGAGCGGCCAACAGGCAACCGCTCATCCCTGTCGGTGGAAAATCAAGATAAATGAGATAAATAGATAATTATCTGAAAACCAGTGACGTTAGGACTCTGGATAGATAGACGGCTTAGTATGTACCGCACAATGGTCTTATGCGGCTATGTATAGGCCGTATATATGCTTGTTGGTGATAATTCAGAAAATCAGCTAAATATCCCATAAATATATGAACGGCCCTGTATCAACCACACATATTTTTGCACGGCTGGAGGTTGACCGCACATGTACATGGGCGCTTGAAATCCATAGAAAAGCTCGATTAATCAAAGCCAAGGCCCATTAAGCCCTGAATCAACTCGGACCTAGCCAGGGAAGGAGGCCACCCATAAAATTGGCCCAGAATGTGCCATAACATAGCCCATCGAGTGATGGACAACTCGAGGCATCAATAAATAGGAGTAAGAGAAATGACTTCACTTATCGACAAAAAATGGGTGTCAACAGGGGCTGGCGGTTGACCTGTGGAAATTGGCGGTCGACCGCTACTAAGAAACCCTGTAGAAATTTCATCCCTGGAATTTCCGGTCGACCGCTATTGGGCTAGCGATCGACTGCCACTGAGAGAGCTGCAGGCAGTGAGTTGCTAGCAGGGGCGGTCGACTGCCCCTGGGCTAGCGGTCGACTGCCAGCTGGGCAGACCCCGGGTTTCCCCGGGTCGGTCCGTTAACCTCTTTAGCTCTGTCGCTTATGTCCTTTAGCAGCCCGTTCATGTCTATAGCATCACCCTTGATCGTATAGAAGTTGTCAGTTGAGTCTTTGACCTTGGGCTGTCATGGCTATGCTTCTTTGTGCATCGACCTTGGCTATGTGATGTGCCAAATGTGAAGTGTTGACTTTTACTTGTAGAAGAGATTTGCATCCTTGCTTGGGCGCAATTAATGACCTTTCACTTTTGGCAAAACCACTCCATTCCTTGGCTTATCTTGTAGCATGCTATCCAGAAGTTGCACCGACCTTGAACCATCCATAAGGGAAGGCATGCACTGACCATATGAGGAATATGCAATGACCTTATGTGATGCTATTCAGCTTGATTTATGTGCTTGAAACATGCTAGATTTCCGTGCATCCAATATTGTCATATGCCTTGATATCTGTGCACTGGAAGTGTTGTTCAAGCTCTTGATCTTGATCGTTTGCATTGGAACTATGATGACCTGAAATGTATGAATATTAACACTATCAAATGCAGGTATAGTTCATTAATGACTACAGAGGCAGACATCATAAAAACCATAGAATTAATCATGTTACACGCATGTTCAACATTCTCCCCCTTTTTATGATGGCAACTATGAGTCATTCTGAACTATGAGTCATTATTAATTCACATTATTCTGAAGAAGAAGAAGAGATTTCTCTCCCCCTTAGGATTCTCTCCCCCTTAATAATGCTATCCCCTTTTAACAATGACGCACATGGTTCTCACCCTCTTTTACACAGAGTGCATTCCTTGATTAATGACTCACATAATCTTCTCCCCCTTTGACAACATCAAAAGATCCAGAAAAGAGAAAGAAAGACTCACATTAATGACACACAAAAAATGACGTACATGATTCTCAGTTATCTATTATGTGACATCATTACAAGCAACCATAATGTAGAGAAACATGTCGTTCCAGGCAACACTGTAGAAATTGATGTGGAAATACATGCCAATGGTTGTACACTTAAGGTTGACAATATAACCAAAGAGAACAACCAATTGTGGAAAGTCAGTTATAGGACTGATACCAATGAAATGATATGGATATATCGAACATGGTTGTGTCCCGTGGCTTGGCAAAGACAGTTGAACTGTGAGAGGTGGAGCCACAACAGTATTATTCAAATTTTCAAATAGTGGAGATGGATAGAGCAGCCAAAGAGTAAATTTTTGATTTCAAATTTTGCAAGATTTTTAGTGGTTTTCTAGTTTTCAGACTTTTTGGATTTTCTATGCAATGCATGGGAATGCAGGATGTAAGATATATGTGCAAGATGTTGAAGAATGCAAGCCACCTAATTACATGTAAACTGAAACCAGCTGTATGGTATACATGATGCCAATGATGCTAGGACTTATGCCACATGCCATTGAATGATACCAATTGATAGAGGACATCAATGATTTTAGATACGACTTGTTGAATGACCACTTGTAGATGTATCATGGTGGTGTAATCTTAAGTCCCGCGATCAATGACACCCAAGAGGGGGGTGAATTGGGTGTTTGCCAATTTTACGAAAACTTTTGGCCTTTTCAAAATATGTGATACAATGTTAATCAAGAAGTTCAAAACTGTTTGTTCACAAATTGGATTTTTCAAACTGAATTGGATGATGATATAGATTATGCAAGATATACGAGGATAAATCCAGAATTGCAATTATACTAACACTCACGTAGAATGGAGGTAGAAGAAAAGGACCAAACCACATAATACAAAACACAATGCACAACGGTTTTTAAGGTGGTTCGGATGCAACGACGATAATCCTACGTCCACCCCTCACCAAACTCGGTGAGGCTTCACTCGGGGATAAATCCCCAGACGGAGACGACGCTCCAAACACACACGCAGGATGACACCTGGCCACACACACGGGGACGCGCCCCAACACACACACACACACGGAGATGAGGTCTCCAACACGATCCAACAAGCGGATCACCAACACAAACACCCCCTGCCACAAGTGCAGCAATCCACACACACGAGACAGAACAGATCTAAAAGACCCCCAAACACACAAACGCAGATCTAGAAAGATCCACGCATACACACGAATCAAATGCGACACACACACACACGATCACGGATCCAACAACGATCCACACACACACAAGTTCTTGCAGTTTATGATGAACAAAATTACAACATCCAAAACATAAAGACGATGAGGCTTAGTTTAGAAAACTCCTGATTTGGGTTCTTTTTGAATGTATGATGCAGATCTTACGTTGATTCCTTCTTTGCTTGAATGGGTTTGGATGGGTTGTGAAAACCTTGTTCTTTCTCCCTTTGGCAGTCTTCCCTTGATCTCTTGCTTGCTTACTTGCTTCTTCCCTTCTTCCTCCTTGGATGGTCTCCCCTTGATCTTCCTTGAATGCTTGCTTGCTTCTTCACTCCCTTAGAGGTTGCTAGCTTCAAATTTGGCTTCAAACACCTTGGAGATGGATGAAGATCTTGCTGCACGAGGTACTATTCACGGAGCTACAGTACCCTCTCCTTCCTCCTTGGATAGCCTCCTCTTGATCTCACTTGAAGCCCTCTTGGATGGTTAGGGTTTATGGCTCCAAATGATATGTTTTATAGCCCTTGAATGGTCCATAGATAAGCCCCAGACCAGATCCACAAATCATGGTGTAATTGGGGTCATTGGGATTAAACAAATGGTTAGAAAGACCTCTCCTCGAGCTTAAAACAAAAGTCAACAAAAGGGGGCCTCGGGACTGGCGGTCAACCAGAATTCATGGGGCGGTCGACCGGAACCTGCTTCAGCCAGAACATTTTGCCTCTGGCAAAACCGGTCGACCGGCCCTATGGTGGCGGTCGATCGAAACCTGTAAAATCTTGAGTTTTTCGTTTCTGGAAGAACCGGTCGACCGGACGCCTAGGGGCGGTCGACCGCTACCTGTAAAAACTGGAATTTTCAGGCTCTGGCAAATCTGGTTGACCGGCCAAGGTGTGTTGGTCGACCGAAAACACATATACCTGCAGAAATGAAGTGTTAGCTCAAAGAAACATGTCCATAATTCAAAGGCTTCATGTCCATATCAAATCCATGCATTTTGGGATTGGATTCACTTGGTTTATGCATTTGAAACGTCTAAACCATTAGAGCGTATTGACCCCCGCGACCTGACCACGCAGGTCGATCCGCGGGCGAGGGCGCACGATGGCTAGAAGGGTTTCAAGTTTAATATGCATGAATGAGGTATATTAAGGAGATGTATATGAGATACACATGGTGAGATCGATGCTAAGATAAGGTAAGAGTCTCACCAATGGTTCTTTGACAGTACATGACATATACCACCTATTTTGGATTGTAGAGGAGCAGGGTGAGTATCCACACGTTTGGTTCACCAGGTGACTGCCATGAGTTTAATCCTGCAAGCAAGATAGTCATGGTTAATACCATGCTTGTTCACATTAAAGAGGTTATGAAACCTCTTGTCTCTTGTAAAACCAACATATGCAAACCAAGGATCAAGACCACGTAACCGTTGCCATTTGACATCTCAGCCATACATAGATAACAGGAGCATGAGCAATCAACCATGAATTTAGTTATCATCACTTAATCACAAATTAAGTTTAGTTATCATCAAAACCAAAACTTAACAATCATAATAATCATCAAAATTATAACTCAACATAATCATGGCAGCCTAACTGATTTATGTAGATATGGCAAATGAAGGCAAACAACAAGGAGCATCAAGATATGACTTCTCAAGAAAGAATGGAGGTTCTTTAATCTGAAACCAAGTACATAAATCAGAGTTATGGATTTATCAGAATTTTCAGTTATAGAACCCAAATGTACTAGCCCTTACATTCAGATTGGTTTAATGCTAATGAATTCTGGCCTACTCAGTAGAATCACATGAAGACATTTGCATGCAACTTTAATAGAAGTGAACCAAAAATTCATGTCAAAACCAGATTAACCTCCTCTTATCTTACTCATGTAGTTTCATTGGTTCCCTTGAGAGTGACCACAATAAGTATTGAGGCTAAACACTTAGATGACTTTGATTTGATTCATGAGTGCTACACATTCATATTTTTCTTTTGAAATCATTTGAAAGATGATTGTTATCATTTTACGAGGAGTCAAGTGTAGCAACCACCTTTTGATGTGAGTGTGCACGTTTACCAGACGCAAGCACCCCCAGTTACTCAGTGTAGCTCACGATTTTACTTCAATGAGAATAGAGATAGCATAGTCACCTCATGACATATCAGACCTCATTTCTTTGATGAGGAGATATATTTCTCAGCAACAGTGCCATTGCTCTGCCTTGAGCTTACTTTTAATGTAGTCTCCTTTTGAAATGTTCATATTCCACAAATGTTTAAAAATAATACTTAGCTGAAGTTTCTCGATCGAGGATGTCTTTGTACTCAAAATAAACTTTCAGATTCAAGAAGGCATAACAAGTCAAAACAAGAGAAACTAGTTTAAGTCTATTAAGCCCGAACACAAACATTTTCAAGACTATTAAACTTCAAGACTCAAGAAATCATTAATGTTAAACCAAAAACATTCATGTTCAAGGTAGTCACAAAACTCTATAAAAGAAGATTCTTCTTGAAGATTTACTCTGATAAACAACCTCAATAAAAGATAGGGAATCCTCCAAGAAGTTCAAGGCAATTTGAATCCAAGTTGAACCACAAAAGGATATAAGCAATATCATGCAGTGGCTTGGTTTAAGAAGAGAGTGTTACATAACTGGTAGGCAAGAATAGATGAAGAACACTCCCCCTGAGGTTATGCATTGAGCTCAGACTGAGATGGAAGAGATAAAGTTATCAGGTGCAAGGAAGTGTCGACTCTGACATTGTGTGATGTCGACACCCGGAGCTCAGACAGAAGTAATTTTCAGGCAGCTAGAACTGTGGGGTCGACCTGTCAAAGGAGTGAGGTCGACCTGTTGAACTGCAAGACACAATTTTGACTAGATTTTCATGATGAACAAGCTCCCCCTGAGAAGATGCATTCTATGCCATGATGTCAACATGATGTGAAATGATTCAAACTAGATTTTTGATGTTGACTCCCCCTGAGTACATGCATTGGTTGACAATGAGCTATGCAGCCCAAGACTTATGTGAATACACAATGCAGTGAAGATGCTACAAAATGATTGTGCATTTTTGTGGCTTCTAAACATGATGTGCATTAAAGTATATGAGATCACAAGATGATGCAAACACAAATCATTCACCATTGATTTTGAACTGAATACAACTTGATGATGATGCCAATTGCTAGACTTCCCCTTTGAACAATGCTAATCATGAATAACGAGTTGAAAATGCAGCCATGGTATGCATCATCAAAACCAAAATCCAAGAATTTCATGTGGCTGATAGCAAGACTTAAGCAACTCATCATCATATCAGCAACATCAGCAAAACAAGTTTCTCATGAACTAAGCAGTTGAGGTTAAGCATGGTGTGAGCAGGTAATCTAGCTCAAAGGTTCATCTCTCACCATGGGTGTTTTACATTTCAAAGAGCAATTCAGTTTATAGAATCTAATGACAGTGGGCAGACTTATGATGCACTATCTACATGTCAAGACTAAACATGCAAGATGACTGAATTTAAAAGGTCTATGTACATACCTGTGCCTTGAGCTTTTATTTACCTTATCATCCTTTGTTCAGCTCCAAGGCATCCTGCACCCAAAATTCTCATATGGAATTTTTAGGTACCCAAGATTGTTTGGGTCCTTTTGGATTAGTTTCATGTTTAGCAACTTGGCTCGTCCTTTTTAGGGCTGTTACATCATCTTCCCTCAGGCTCTGGGAATCATCCATCTCATGCCCATTTTTCTCACAATAGAAACAACGCACAAAAAATTGAGCATTCTTTTTATGTTCATGTGCGTGTGTATCTGCATTTTATTTTTGTTGGTGAGCATGGGTTTTACCTTTCAAGGCATGAGGGTGGTACTTTTCTTCAGATGCCAGTAGTCTTGGTCAGTGTGGCCAATCTTACCACAGTTGGAGCAGCAAGGAGAAGTATTTCTGTTGAAGGCCATGGGGAGTGTTGACCTGTCTGGTTGGAGGTGTCGACACTTCTGATTCCCCATGCGGTTCTGTGCAGAGTTTTACTGAGCAGGCCCTCTGCCAGTGTTGACCTATATCTTTCCTTGCTCTTTCACTTGCTGTCCTACTCTAAGCTCATCATTTCTCAAGATAAAACAATCATGCACAGTGTGACCATGTCTACCATAATAATAACAATGGACATTCGTTTTGTAGAAAGCATGATATTTAGCATTGGACATGTTATGGTGCATGCTTGGATGAGCATGCTGAAATTTACTTTTCTTTCGAGCAGTATGTCCTTTTTGGTGACCACAGGTAGTGGTGGCTTTTGATGAGCTAGAATCTTGGTCATGGGCAAACATTGACAGGAAATCATTCAAACCTTGAATTTCATTTTCAAGTGAGGAAATGTGCTGTTTAGATTCATCAAGACCCTCTTTGCATGTTGCCAATTGCTCATTGAGCATGGCATTTATTGCTTTAAGATTTTAATTTTGTTGTTCTAAAGCATGCAACGTTTCAGAGTGATCATCAATGACAGATTTACCTTTTTCATGTGCAGCCAGTTTTTCATGCAATTCTTTTTCAGCATGTTCAAGTTCAATTTTCTTTTCCAACAACTCTCTATTCTCTTCTTTCAGAGAATCAATCAGATTTTGTTGCCATTAAGGATCATTTTGGAGACCAACATTTATGTTTCTCAAGAATGAACATTTTTCACATGCAAAATTAGCAGAGCATGAAATAGAATTTTTATTTTCTTCAATCAACCTCTCATCATAGATTAGCTCATCGACCATAGTTTGATCATTAGAGATTGACTTAGGTTGGTTTTGAAGTTTTATTACAATTTCATCCAACCTGGTGATTTCATCATGAAGATTTTCATTTTTATCTCTTAGACATGCAATGCTTTGTTTATGCGTATCTAGATCAGAAGAAAGAGTGTTGTTAAGCTCTTTAAAATCAGAACAATTTTTACAAAAAGAGCTTTCATTTTGGTTACTTTTCTTGAGATCCTTTTTCAAATTTTTGTTTTCTGATTTTATCTTTTTGTATTGTGTAATCAACTCATCATAGGCTTCCATAAGCTCTTCAAAAGTGAATTCCTCGTAGTCAGAGTTTACCTGTGATGAGGATGTATTGCTGGACTGTTCTGCACGGTCGGCCATGAAGCATTCTTGTTCGTGTTCCTTCCCTTCATGGATTTTTACAAACTTGTCCAGTACTAGCTTAGCTGTGCTGCAGGAGGACACAAGATGAGTTAGTCTGAGATGAACTGCAGGTGTAATTAAGTTATATGGAGCAAGATTTTCCTTGTGTTTGGTCTCATATTCGGCTGACCAATCAATTGAATTTGATGGCAACTCATGAGGACCATTGTATATAAGAGTCCACAATTGTGGATCTATGGAGCTAACATAGATGAACATTCTCCCTACCCATGTAGAAAAATCTGAACCATCATAAATGGGCGGAGTAACCATCGAAGCATGTGTAGCATATGAAGCCAAATAAATAAAATGCACCGGGATCATTCCCTACAGATCGTAGGATCTGGGAATGGTAGAGCTAGGCTCTGATACCACTTCTTGGGTCCTGCGAGGTGCAGTCGGATCTAGAAGGGGGGAGGGGTTGAATAGATCCTATCAAAAGCTTTGGTCTATTTAAAAACACTTAGCTACCAGAAGCATAAACCACTCCTATAAAGTGAATGAATCACTTAGGCACAATGCGCAGCGGAATTAAGTAGAGTGGCTTAAATGGAAAAAGACTCGGATTACAAGCGATAAAGCGTCAACAGTTCTTTAAGCACATTTGTGATCTTGAAAGAAATAAGCCTTGTAGTGCAGGGATCATAAAGCATAACACTAGAGCATGAAATAGCTTGCAACAATTGTGCATGTGCGTGTGCTATGTTGATCACTCAGAGTGCATATGTGGGTGAATGTAGTGGTGATCAACCAAGGTGCATGCGAGTCGAAGTAAGGGAATCACTTAGCAATACTTTCACCTTGGCGCCTGTGTGCAAGGGTACAACAGGCCACCCAAGGGATGCAGTCAAAGTGCTAAGCCCAATTAAAGCACAGATAAAACCAAAAGAGTAAATCTGAGTGCTTGAGTGTGTAAATAAGATAACCAAGTTTGGAAGCACATGGACCTGTGAATGGGAGTAGAAGAAATAGAGCAATTGCACACGATGAACAACCTACAACACCGAAAATTTAAGGTGGTTCGGTTGCAACCCCGCAACCTACATCCACCCCTCACCAAAACCTTGTGAGGCTTTCCTGCTGACTCACAACTTGACCGGGGACACGCCCCAAACCACAGACCAGAGAAAGCCATCTTTCTATCTTCCTACACACAAAGTCGGCAGGGACGGCTACACCGCAGATCGGAGAACTTCCGATTGCCTTCCTACTAACCACCGGTAGGGATGATCTTTAGTTTCAATAGATTGAATGAAATGAAAATAGAACAAATGAAAATGCTCAAACAAGATATGGAGATATGCTAGAATGAAGTAGATCTTGTCTGAGATTGCTGGAGCTTTAATTTGATTCTTCAATCGATGTAGATCACCAACCGAGACTTCTCTCTTCTTCACAAAGATCTCTTCTTGATTCAGCAACAACGACTTCTTCTTCCTTGTGAAATGAGCTTGCTTGGATCACCTTGATAGCCTTGCTTGCTTTTAGCTTCCTTTGAGGTTACTTGCTTCAGATCTAACCTTGAATCACCTTGAGTTGATGTAGAGATTTAAGGATGCAGATTGAACTCCCTTGAGGGCTTACTTGCTTCTTCACTTGCTAGGAGATTGATGGCTTCAGATCTAGGCTTGAATCCCTTGGAATGGATGTAGAACTTCTGCACGGAGTACTGTACACGGCTACATTATCTCTTCTTCCAACCTCCTCTCTAGCCTCTCTAGATCTCTCCTTTGTTCCTCTTGAAGCATTAGGGTTTGTAACCCTCTTGTATGTGTTTTATAGACTTTGGATGGTCAATAGAAACCCCCCAGACAAGATCCACGTTTTGTGGGTGATTGGGTGACTTTAGGATTAAAGAAATCCATGGAGAGTGACTCTTCTCGAAGTGAAAAATAAAGTCAACAATTGATGGCTCGGGGCTGACGGTCGACTTGTGGAAACAGGCAGTCGACTGCTACTGAGAAACCCCGTAGAAATTTCATCCCTGGAATTTTCGGTCGACCGCTACTGGGCTGGCGGTCGACTGCCACTGAGAGAGCTGCAGGTAGTGGGTTGTTGGTAGGGGCGGTCGACTGCCCCTGGGCTTGCAGTCGACCGCCAGCTTGGCAGACCCCGGGTTTCCCCGGGTCGGTCCGTTAACCTCTTTAGCTCCGTCGCTTAAGTCCTTTAGCAGCCCGTTCATGTCTGTAGCATCACCCTTGACAGTCTAGAAGGTGTCAACTAAGTCTTTGACCTTGGGCTCTCATGGCTATGCTTCTTTATGCATCGACCTTGGCTATGTGACGTGCCGAATGTGAACTGTTGACTTTTACTTGTAGAAGAGATTTGCATCCTTGCTTTGGCGCGATTAATGAGCTTTCACTTTTGCCAAAACCACTCCATTCTTTGGCTTATCTTGGAGCATGCTATCCAGAAGTTGCACCGACCTTGAACCATCCATAAGGCAAGATATGCACTGACCATATGAGGAATATGCAATGACCTTATGTGATGCTATTCAGCTTGATTTCTGTGCTTGAAACATGCTAGATTTCTGTGTATCCAATATTGTCATATGCTTTGATATATGTGCACTGGAAGTGTTGTTCAACCTCTTGATCTTGATCGTTTTCACTGGAAGTATGATGACCTGAAATGTATGAATATTAACATTATCAAATGCAGGTATAGTTCATTAATGACTACAGAGGCAGACATCATCAAAACCATATAATTAATCATGTTGCACACATGTTCAACAAGGGGTTGGGGAAGAGAGAGGGAGGGCTACGCCCTAGGGCTTCTCCAAGAGAAAACTCAATTTTTCTTTCCATTTATTCTATGAAGATCATAAAATACAAGGGTTATATAACTCTAATTAAAAGACCTAATTAACACTAGATCTAAGGTTAGGGATTGGCAATTAGGGGATAGGAATATTTAATTCTTCTCCCATGTGGTCTAAGAAAATATAAAATTCAAAAAATAGGTGGAAAGGGGGGGCTCCTTAGAAGTCAAGGGGGAAGAATGGTCCAAGTTTGAATGGTCAAGCCCACCTTTGGACCTTGGACCATCCCCACATGGGCCCTAGAGTCTAGGTGGCCCAATGGGAGAGAGGGTGGGGGTCCCGCCAGGCCGACATGGCCTTTTTGTAAAGAAACCCACTAATTCCTAAGGAATAATGCATTGGCTTATAATTGCCATACAATTGACTCAAGGATATAAATACAAATAATAAAAGTTAGTGGTCTTACTTTCATATCCCCATCAATTCTCCCCAGGTGGGAGAAACTCGACCCCGTCGAGTAAGGGGTATGGCTACTCATGTGTCGCTCCTGCGGATCTGTATCACTAGTCGGGTGATCCACGTGTCGTCGGATGTGGACCGTGCTCTCCACTATACCAGGTAGCGCGGGTATGCTCGACTCCTAGTAATCGTCACCTGCTCACCTCGTATATGTTCTATATGCTCACGCTGCTGCAGGAATGAGGCTAATGGTGGACACTCAGGGCGGGGTCACTCTCAAGGGGAGGAGACGGCTCGAAAGACTCACTAGGAATCACTGCTGGGCCCCTGTAGGTGACAAGATCCGAGACTTTGAAGGTAGAGCTGTTCCCATATTCCTCAGGCAAGTCCATAACATACGCATTAGAACCGACTTGCCTCACACTCGAAAGGGACTGACACATGTGAGCTTGCATTAGACTGACTTGACTCGACGTATACATACTCACTATGCACTCGACAAATGTATGTATAGACTCTGAACAAATAAAGAAAGAAAAACATAGACTCATACATGACCCTAGAGAAACCTACTATTAGACCGACCCATACATATGCAATGGTGGACCAGGACATCCGAATGTGTGACAAGCATACACTCGAGACATTTGGTGGTTGGTGGAATGGGGGACTCATAGACATTCTAAAATGTCCCTAGCATGCAGCTACCTTTTAGATTTGGGAGGTTTGAGTGGGCCAGGAGAGTTGAATTCACCTTCTTCATCACCCCTATATGTATCTCTTGTTAATGAACGGGCTCGATGAGTGTAGATTGAACGGCCCGTGGGGAAGGGGTGTGGTAGTGGACTCCCTTGAAGAAGTGGAGTAAATAAGGTGGGTCAAGAGGCCCACTAGGGAATGGGTCGAAGGGATCAAAGAATGTGTGACCCCTTGAGATGTATTCCTTCACTACACAGTCTCATGTTTGGAATTCGTGAAGGTGTAGATGGTCACATTCATTCATGATGGTCGATGGGATGGTTGTTGACACCCGTTTTTAGCCCCCATGTTACGTCATTTCTCTTATTCATCATTTTTGATGTCCCGAATTACCCATTATTTTGGAGCCTTCCTTGGATGGATTTCAAGCCCATTTCATTGATCCCTAGCCTTTGAGCCTTGGAGATCATAATTTCTTATAGCCCTAAAGTTTATCTTATCAGCTTTCGGCCTTCCAAGTTAACTTGCGGCCCATTTAGGCCCATTTTCACCAAGCATTCGGCCCCTTTCACTGCGCACTCCTAAACACGGCCCCTTTGCATCCCTTTCTGTTCTTCTATTCAAAAAGTGTCCTTCACAAAAGTTGTTAGTCTTTGAAAGACCTACAATCCCTTCTTCTACGGCATTAGGCAGTTCTGCACTGATTTCAGGTTATTCTCATTATTTTAGCAGACTGCACTGTTCACATGTGTCCGAATATTTTTCCTCTCTGTTCTCGCCCCATTCTCTCCCTCTTATGATTATATTTTCATCTTTCTCTCTTCATGAAAGGAGTTCATCTTTACGTTATCTAAAATTTCTTCTTATACTACTTTTTCTAGTTCTGCACCGTTTGGGAGATATGCTCTGATTTCCAAAGTTGCGCAAACGGACTGCAAACGGTCGTGCAAACGACCATTTCTTATTGCAAACGGTCGGTCAAGTTACCGTTTATTCCTTAGCGGTCAGTCGACTGACCGCTAAGCAAACCGCTAAGAGTCCAGCCTGCGATAGACTCTGCCCCGATTCTGCTCGATGGGCATATCTTGCGGCAGATGTAACTTCTATAATATAGCTCCGAGATCCCCCTTTATTCCTATCTCTTGTCCTTTGGATTATCTCGAGTTTGATCTATAGAACATGGATTTTCATTGGCTATATCTCTCAAAATATTGGTCAAATTATTAGAATTTAGGTGTCCTGGTTCAACTTAAACTCTATTTTTTGAGCGACGGGGCCTCCTTGCGGCGAGCATATCTTCTAGAATCCTCTTCCAAATTGAGTCCCACTTATTTTTATCTCTTGTACTTAGTATTATCTCGTGTTTGATCCATAGAACTTGATTTATCTTGGACTATATCTTTTGGAATCATGAGAGGAAGTTGGGGGCTTTTTTTGCAAACTCTATATAAACTACCTAGTTCGCAGTGGCGACGGGGGGCTCTTTCCTGACGTGGGGCAAAGCCATGCTGCAACGTCTACTCAATCCTTAGACCCTAGCTTAAAGAGGGAAGTATTAACGTTCCTTTGCATCCCTTTGGGCTTGATTTCATGGTCCATACTCTTAGTTCTCCTCTTCTCAAAATCACAAATCATCACTAAACACTGCACTTTCTGCTAGATATGCATTTTTCCCCATTTTGCATCATCGTTTTCTCTCTATCCTCTTCATCAAATTTCATAATTTCAAATCCTATCCTTGCACAACACATACACCTCTATTTTCCACCCTTCCACAGGGGTTAAAAACATTCCCTCAGTGAGTTTGCCCTCAATTTCTACCCCTATTTTATCACTACGGGATTGATACTACACTTCGGTTTTCTAATGGGTTTTCTCTTATCTTGTGGCTTTGTTTTGCAGGAGAGCATGAACACAATGTGAGGCCCTCTTCCTCTAGCCGCCTGGAAGGAGAGGAGGTTTGATTCCGCAAGTTCCCCACACCCCATTTCAAGCGCGATCAAGTTTCCATCCCTTTTCAAGGTACACGGCGCCGTTCTCATATCTCTTCATCCTTTAGGCGTTATTAAATCCTTGGTGGCGATCACGGTTAGTTCATCTATTCATTACCCCCCTATTCATACTTCCGTGATTGCTTCAAATACAGGCATTAGCATATTAGTTTAAAAGGGGGCGGGGTAGAACACACAATAAACAAATCTACAATTTTTTGGCGATTACGGTGGGACACCAATGCCCATCACGCTTGTTTTCATGCTCTTTTGTAGGTTGGGTGTGTGTATATTCATGTTTGGGTAGTGTTTCTTCCATTCTCCCACTGTTTTAGGTATTCTAAGGCCTCTGGTTGCCTAGCGGTCGTTTGGTAGACCGCAAGTTGATTCTGGCAGTTCTGCGTGCATGCTCACGGGGCCCTGTTCGTCGATGCATAACTTTTGATCCTGGTGTCTGATTGAGCTAATTTTTGTTCCGTTGGATAGCCCTTTGTATTGTCTTTCCATCCATATATTACTTGCAATATTTGGGTCACATTTGCATATTCTAATATTGTCCAACGTTTTGAGTTTTCTGTATAAGTTCTGTAGGCAGGTGCGGGGATAGGTTCACAGGTACATCTTTACTCAATGATTTGATTGCCTTCTCGACGTCTGATTGCACTGACTTTTATTCCATTGGATAGTATTTTATATTAGCTTTCCATCCATAGCTTATTTGCATCATTTGGGTCACGTTTGCATAGTGAAATCTTCTCATCATTTTAGCATTTTGTGCATGAAATCTGCATACAGTCTGCGCAAAGGTTCACGGGGGCAACTTTGTTCAGTGATTTAATTGATCTCCTGGGGTCCGATTGTGATGTTCTTGGGCTCATTGTGAAGACCTTTGTATTGTCTTTCCATCCATATCTCATTTTTATCATTTGGGTCACATTTGCATAGTAAAATCTTGTCTCCATTTTTGCATTTTATGCATAAAACCTGCATGCAGGTTCAGGGGCAGACTCACAGGTACGCTTTGCACTGGTGATTTCTTTACCTCCCGGGTTCTATTTGTGCTTGTTTCTAATCCTACATTTTTGTTCTTTGTATTGTCTTCATTTTCATATATGATTTGCATGCATTTGATCATGTTTGCATAATTAAATCTTATCCTCATTTTTCACTTTTATGGTAGATTTTTGCATGCACTCCGGTGCACATAGGGCCATGCTTTGCATATCATAGTCACATTCGTACCTTGGTAAGTGATCCTCTCGCCTCCATGTTCCTTGGAGTTGACTAGGTGATCTTATCTGGGACCTCCGTAAGTCCCCGCGAGCCGTGGATTCCCTCACAGACGTCGGGCCGATTGTACCTTTTCCACCCCTTAGGCTTGCATTTGCATACGTGTGACAGAGTAAACCATAGTCAAACAAAAGTTTGGACCTTATTCCCATAGGATTCTTATCTTGAGGGAATTATTCTTAACTTAAATCATTAAATGGTCCATTAAAACCCATAGAATATTTCCCATCATATCAACTTATTTGACTTGGGTGAAAACTCTCACATTGCATTAATTGTGTTGATTGGGCTTGTCTAGGACCATTAGTGGCGTTTTGTGTCGCATTCACATATTCTTTGTTGTTAGGCCCATTTAGCTTAAGCCCATTTTGTGTGTCCATTGTCCCTTGGTCCGTTGTCTATTGGTCCTTGCATTAGTGGGTCAGCCCCCTCTTGTCTTCAAGACCATTAAGCCATTGCTTCCCCACTTGTATTATCCTTGATATCCTTGTATTAAATCTCCATTTGCCCTCATAGAGCATCGTTCCAATCCCTTGTATCATTCTTCTTCTCAATATTCGTCCTATCCCCACGTGGAATCCTCTTCCCACGCGGGCCCATCTTCCCGTGGTCCCTCTGACCCATCTGATGAATATGCTAATCTCATGGCCCACTTATCAAGCCTTGTTCGCCAAATGGACCCGGCCCAGGCCCAACGTTTTATTGCATCTCATCTTCATGGTCCTTCTTCTCTTAATGGGCCTTCTTCTCCCATTAATAGGCCTCATCATGTTAATGGGCCCCATTCTCCTAATGGGCCTTATTTTTCTAATGGGCCTAATTCTTCTTCTGCTTATGCTGCCAGCCCAATTAGTCCATATGCCAACGTCTCTTCCAGGCCCACACATTCTTCCACTCCCGGAATGGGCTTTTCTTCTCCTCCTCAGCTCGGATCTTCTTATCCGGCCCATTATCGTCCTGGTCCGAGTTCACAACCTCTTGCTCAAGTTGGCCCATATTCTTCTCGATCTCTCCCTACTCCGGAAATGATTTCTCAAACCCAACGCCAGCTTGATGAACTTCAACGTGAGATTGATCCAAAAACCTCCTTGAGTGTCCCGCTTGTATTTTAAAATGTTCAGCTCCCGCCATCTTTGCAAATTCCCGCATATCGCCGCTATAGTGGAGTCGGTGAACCATATGTGCACTTGAAGGAGTTCGTTTATGAGTCGGCCCAATTTCGACATGACCAATGTTTGATGGCTTATCTATTCGATATGTCTTTGGAAGGCCCAACTTGGGATTGGTTCTTCTCTCTTCCGCAATAGCAAGTTGTGAATTTCCAAGCAGTTCAAGAGAAGTTCATTCAGCAGTTTCAAGACCAGGTTGGGCCCAAGTATTCCATGGTGGATCTGGCCCATGAGAAGATGGAGCCCGAAGAGGAGTTCCGCACCTTTGCCGACCCCTGGCACAACCTCGCCGCGCAGGTTCCGGGGCACATTCCGGAGGGAGAACAAATGAAGATGCTAATTTCTAATGGAACGCCCGAATATCGCTTCATCTTAGCCATCAACGATATTACCTCCTGACAATAACTTTATAGCCGAGCCGCGTCATCCGCCAACAACTCTAGGATTCCCTTGACCCTGAGTCTTTTTTGCCTTCTACATCTCCACACATCCCGCCATCTACATCTCCCTCCACATATCAACCTTCACCTTCCGCATACCAACCCTCCACGGGTCAGCCATACACCCCCACATATCAACCCCCTACATATCAACCCTCCACAAGTTAGCCCTTCGCCTCCACATACCCACACGTGTCTCTGCCTGTGTCTTCCCCTCCGGTCAAAGGAACATCACACCCCGAACAGGTGGATGTCATCTACATACCTCCTATCTCCCTTCCCGCTCCACATTTGCCTCCACCGAGTCCTTCCACTAGCCTCACACCCTTTCCAATGCAACCGCCACAACCATCTCCATCACGTATCCCTCAGCATCCCCCTAGCCCGAAGCAGGCTCCTCCTCGCTCTCCATTGCTGGAGTGTTTTACCGACATTTTCAGGGCTTTGATGGCCACTCACGCGTCGTCGCTCCCTCCGATTGTGCCTTGCCGACCCGTTGTCAGGAAGATGCTTCAGTTCTATGATTTTCACCGTCAACAAGGACATTTGATCAAGAATTTCCCCGAGTTCTAGGATTATATATGATCTGGAAGATCAGAAGAGGATTGATTGGGCCGCCATTCACAAGGTCATTTTATATCTCCGTAATAAGCCGTCTCCATCTCTACAAGGCCAGGGGCACCCCTGTGATCCCACATCTAGCATTGCAGCTGTTCCCTCACCTAAGCCGTCACCTACCCTGTTACCTTCGCCATCTCCTACCCCTCCACAAACCCAAGCCTCTGGTCAGGCCAGTGCCTCCCCTTCTTCTCCCGCCGCCACTTCCACTACTGCTCGACGCGTTGTGTCAATACATCAACGTTGGTCCCCACGGCTTTCCACTGCACCTTAACCCTCTCCACCGTCTCCACCACCAACATTACCCCCATTGCCCGCATCAGCACCTCCATCACCAATCCTATTACCTGCATTACTACCACCACCACCTCCATTACCTTTACCGTCTCTGCCCTCTCCTCCATCTTTATTGCCGCCCGAGCCTGAGCAAGCTCTGCTTTCGCCTTCACCTTCGCCCGAGCCAGTCATCGCTGCTATCCTTCCACCGCCTGAGGCCCCTACATCTTCTAAGCCTTCACCTCCACTACTTATCAAACCTCTTACTACCACTTCTCTACCTACTTCCACCCTACGGAGCGGGTGCGCCCTACCTTTGGTGCCACTTGGGTCTGGTCCCCATGGAGACAATGAGCCGAGTCAGGATGATGCTTTGCCGGTTATACCTTTCAAGTTCCAAGATTTCATTTGCCCGATGCCAATCCGTGTCCTGATTCTTGGCTATTTTGGGGATGATGAGCCTCAACTTCCAATGGCGGTTGCCAAGAAGAGTTCCATCTCATTGGTGCTAGTTTCTTCTCAAGTGAGACCGGTGGCAGTCTCCTTGCCCGACGGGGGTCTTACCATTGATGCTGTTATTTCTTCTCGCTCCGTCATAGTTCAGATTACTAGCCAAGAAGGGTTCTCCACCCGTATCGTGTTAACTCATACGGCCGCCAAGCAGATTATGAATTCCATGTTCAAGGGGCAATTGGCCATATCTTCCATACCGTCAAAGGACATTCTGCACATTCTATGCAATCTCTCTCAGTTTATCAGTTTACCGGTCACGTTAATGCCATGTATTACTCTCCCTCAGTCTGTCCTTCTCTTTTATCAAGGGAGTTATGCTTCAGGTCTCATTACCAAGAGAAATTGCCGAATCTCATGTTGCTAGTGCCAAGTGATAGAACTCCGTGGTTTTCTATTATTCATCATTTTGAGGAATTATTTGTCCAAGAATGTCTACATGTTAGCACCGGGTGTCTAGGGGCAACCGCCCCGACAAAGCTGCATATTCATAATCGGGCCAGGCCCTCTGCTAGATGGGCTCATTATTTGAGAGGATGTTGCAAGATAAGAAGGCCAAAAGTTCGGGTCCGCACCAGGCAGGTCCGTGTTCAAGATATTTCGGCCAAAAAGAGGCGGCGACACCAGTTTAATGGTGGTCAGTTGTGCACTCGGGGGTCCACTTCTCCTTCTTCTTCTTCATTCCAGTTGTCATCTTTTTTCCTGCTCAATTCCCACCATTGGGTGGTGTATCTCCCCTCCTCCAATCTTGTTTCCATGATCTTCTCCTCTTCTTCCCATCTAGAGTCTCTGGATTTCCCCTCCCCTCATAATTTTAGGCCTCGGCCTATGCCCTCTCATCATCCCGATCCTGGGACATCTTCTGATTCTTCTCCTCCGGTATCTCCGGGTTCTTACTCTCCTTCCCCGACCCTGTCGGGTGGTTCTCGTTCTCCTTCCCCAACCTTGTCGGGTGTCTATGATTCTCTTTCCCCGACTCTATCGGGTGGTCCTCATTCTTCTTCTCCGACCCTGTCGGATGTCCACAACTCTCCTTCTCCGATCATGTCGGATGATTTTCCTTCTCACCTTCCTATTCACTCCTCTTCACCCTTTCGGGGTCATTACCCTTTTTCTTGTTGTTTTCGAGACTTTAGCCCACCTTGATCTCAGCGAATCTTTGTTAATTCTGTATCTGGTTCCATGTTATCAAGGTCTCTGCACCTTAACAAAGGCGTTCTAGCCCTCGTCACTCTTCCTTTTTATCCCTCTTCGTCCAGTATGATGTCTGTTGCTCCTCCGTGTCGAGGAATCTACAACTCCTTGTTATCCTCCCCATCTTTGTCCTGTCAAGCAAGGAATATGAAGCTCGTGTTGCGCGAAGCTCGATGATCAAGATTGCTTCAGGATGCTAGTTTTCGTTCCATGGATTTACAAGGTATCTTTATTTTATGCAAAGAACATGCTATTATTATCACTTATTTACTCCTGCGCATTGTTAATGATAAATGTTGGTTCCTCACATGGTTTGAGTGGCTTTTAGAAATTTGCTTAGTTAAGCTCAGTCAAAATGAGTTCGTTTCTGCAACATCCTTAGGCTGGTCATAGCTCCACGCTGGGAGTCTAGTTTCTTTCCTCGATCGTCGAGGGTGACCTTTTGCGTGGGTTTTTTACACACCACATGGCAAGCCATAGCCGATTCCTCTGAGACAACATCGTTGCTGCTTTGGCCATACTTTGGGTTTGCACGAAGGTCTTTTCTTTTCACTGCTCGGCCGAGTGTAGGGGCAAGAGATGGATGGATGAGATGACCAACCTAGGCGCTCCCTAATACGAGAGAGGTATCAAATAGGGGTAGTCTTGACCCTCAAAAATGAGCTTTCACGCAATATCTGGCCGATAAGGGCTCTCAAAATTGATATGAATCAATAGCAAATTTATGAATCAAAGGCATGGCAAGAGTGGCAGTACAGTTCCCCGCAGGACGTCATGAGCCCGGTCGCATGCGTACCTAGTAAATATGGGTCTCAAAATCAAAGACAGAAAACCCCGGCGCAACAGACTGTATCTTTGAGGGGTAGTGCCCTGGAAGGAATTCAAGTCCTGATGTTTCTCATATTGCATAAAGCTTCTCACCAATTTTCTTCTGCTTCTCCCTCTTAGGCTAGGTTGAATCCCAGGTATGGCCTTAGTAGGGGCACCATTTTTTTGGAGGCAGTTGGTTATGGTAAGCCACCCTCAAATGCACGCCCTGCTCAAGGGAAGTCTTCAATGAAAAGAGGGGAATGACGATCCCTGGCCAGTAGTTTGAGCCCATCTTTGGGTGCTGCGGATTGCTATGTCAAAATATAAAAAATCAAATATTACCAAAAGTCTAAAAAAATCAAATATTGCCAAAAATCTAAATAAAATTAAATATTTCAAAATCAAAAAAATTAAATATTGCCAAAAATCCAAAAAAAATTAAATACTTCAAAAATCAAAAAAATCAAATATTATTGAATATCCAAAAAATTAGAAAATTATCAAAAATCTAAAAATATTTCTCTTTTTGTTCCTTTCTATCTGTTTGTTTTGAGGACATGTATGATCTGTTTGCTAAGTGTGCAGGTTACAAGTTGCAGGTATTCAAGCTTCCTAGCTCCTTATCATTTGCTCTATCTCTTGTTCACGTGCTTCTGATCTGTTCTCTCTTCTTCAATCTTGTTTCCCGATCTATTCTGAAGCTCATGTCCTTCTCATGCTTTGCTTAGGTTTAGCTTACTTTGATCATATCTTTATGAGAGGGCTCTTTGCCTCACGATTATGAACCAGGCGGTTCTGCTTCATCTGGTCTTGGGCTTGATTGAAGAGCATATCTGTCATGTCTCGTGTTGTCATCCCACACATGTTGTCTCATCTCATGTTGTCATCCCACATGTGTTGTTGTCCCACATGTTCTTGTCCCAACCGTGTGTTGTCCCACTACATTGTTGTCTTGTCCCACCATGTTCGTCATACTTACATGTTGTTGGTTCATGTCTTGCATATGTTGCTTGTTCGTTCATTCTTTATTGTGTTATGTTGTCTTTCGTTCATTTGTTCGTTACATGATGTTTATGCTTGTTTATCATGTTCATTCATGTTGTTGTTGTCTTATTGAAAAATCCATAAAAACATAAAAAAATATTGTTTCGCTTGGCAGGTAAGTCAGGTATGGCTCTCTATCCCAGCTCATTTTTGCATTACTATATGATATCTACCTTATTATAGCCTCTCAAGGACCGACTGGTTGCCCGTGTGTTCTAAGATCTGATGTTCCCCTTTAACAAAAATGATGATGATCTAGGAGCACACGGTTAATCGTTAGGTAAGCCGCTCGTTTGAGTCGGATGGGGGACGATGGACTCTATCTCACACGCCGTGACTGCAAGAAGACTCTTGACCCTGTCTTGCTCAGTATAGCAATAATATCCTTGAGTACTTTCTATTTTATGCTTTCTTTGTATTTGTTTTGATGATTTCTTTATTTTAGCCCAGCATGCAACATGTCATTTTGAGCATTCACGCCTCGTGATTCGTTCAAAGTTTCTCCTCAACAATAGTTAATTACACTTCAGCTCTCTTGGATAAGAGATTCCTCATTCCACTCCGAATTTGAACGATTTCTCTGATCTGCCCGCTCGGTCTGGTTGGCCAGCGTGATTCCTGTCTGGATTTTATCTCAATCTTATTCTCCTTTTCCACCTCTTATGCTGTGTTTCCTTCCGACCCACTCATTGTCCGCGGATTGTGTCCCCAATGAGGTTGGTCGTGTTTCCTTTCCTTTAGTTTAGTTCTCCAGGAATGTCTCATCCGCGTCAATCATTCCTTGTGGTTAGTTCGGCATTTTAGGGAGAATTCCTGTCGCTTGTTGGTTATAACGGGTGTCTTTTACCTTGATGTCCGCTTATCAGTTCTCTCCGCTTCATCTCCATTTCACATCGCTGTCGCTTTCGCTCCATCTCCTTTTCATTTTACCTCCGCACTGCTTTCGCTCATTTCCTTGCAAAGCGAACATCAAGGAGGGGCATCTGTTGACACCCATTTTTAGCCCGCAAGTTGCGTCATTTCTCTTATTCGTCATTTTTGATGCCCCGAATTACCCATTATTTTGGAGCCTTCCTTGGACGGATTTCGAGCCTATTTCATTGTTCCCTAGCCTTTGAGCGTTGGAGATCATGATTTCTTATAGACCTAGAGTTTATCTTATTAGCTTCCAGCCTTCCAAGTTGACTTGCGGCCCATTTAGGCCCATTCCATCAAGCATTCGGCCCCTTTCACTGCGCAATCCTGAACACGGTCCCTTTTCATCCCCTTCCATTCTTATATTTAAAAAGTTTCCTTCACCAAAGTTGTTTGTCTTTTAAAGACCTACAATTCCTTCTTCTACGGCATTAGGCATTTCTGCACCGATTTTAAGTTATTCACATTTTTTTAGCAGACTACACTTTTCTCCTATGTCTCGATATTTTTCCTCTCTATTCTTACCCCATTTTCTCTCTCTTCTATTCATCTTTTCATATTGCTCTCTTCATAAAAGTTGTTTATCTTTAAGTTATCTACAATTTCTTCTTCTACCACTTTCACTAGTTCGACACCGTTTGGGAGATATGCTCTGATTTTCAAAGTCGTGCAAACGGTCTACAAACGGTCGTGCAAACGACCATTTCTTATTGCAAATGGTCGGTCGAGTGACCATTTATTCCTTAGCAGTCAGTCGACCGACCGCTAAGCAAACCGCTAAGAGTCCAGCCTGCGCTGGACTCTGCCCCGCTCAATGGGCTTATCTTGCGGCGGCTATAACTTCTACAATATAGATCCGAATTAATCCCCATTTGTTCCTATCTCTTGTCCTTTGAATTATCTCGAGTTTGATCTATAGAACTTGGATTTTTATTGGCTTTATCTCTCGAAATCTTGGTCAAAAATTAGGATTTAGGTGTCCTGGTTCAACTCAAACTCCATTTTTTGAGCGACAGGGCCTCCTTGCGACGAGCATATCTTCTAGAATCCTCCTCCAAATTAAGTACCACTTGTTTCTATCTCTTTTCCTTAGTATTATCTCCAGTTTGATCAATAGAACTTGATTTATCTTGGACTATATCTCCGAGAATCATGAGAGGAAGTTGGGGCCTTTTTCTGTACACTCTATATAGACTACCCAGTTCGCAGTGGCGACGGGGGGCTCTTTCCGGACGTGGGGCGAAGCCATGCTGCAACGTCAACTTAATCCTTCGACCCTGGCTTGAAGAGGGAAGTATTAGCTTTCCATTGCATCCTTTTGGGCTTGATTTCATTATCTATACTCTTAGTTCTCCTCTCGTCAAAATCACAAATCATCACAAAACACTGCACTTTCTGCTACATATGCATTTTTCCCCGTTTTGCATCGTCGTTTTCTCTCTATCCTCTTCATAAAATTTCATGATTTCAAATCTTATGCATGCACAACACATACACCTATCTTTTACACCCTTCCATAGGGGTTAAAAACCTTCCCCCGGTGAGTTTACACTCAATTTCTACCCCTATTTTATCACTGCGGGATTGATACTACACTTCAGTTTTCTAATAGATGTTCTCTTGTCTTGTGACTTTGTTTTACAGGAGAGCATGAACATAACGTGAGGCCCTCTTCCTCTAGCCAGTTGGAAGGAGAGGATGTTTGATTCCACAAGTTCCCCACACCCCGTTTCAAGCGCGATCAAGTTTCCATCCTTTTCCAAGGTACACGGCGCCACTCTCATATCTCTTCATCCTTTCGGCATTGTTAAATCCTTGGTGGCGATCACAGTTAGTTCATCTATTCATTACCCTCTTGTTCATACTTCCATGATTGCTTCATATATATGCATTAGCATATTAGTTTAAAAGGGGGCGGGGTAGAAGCCACAATAAACAAATCTACAACGGTAACACCATAAGAGGGGACAAAGTCAAGCTCATCGGGTATGGGAAAGAACAATAGGACCTTGGAGGTGATATGACCCATGGTGTACACCGAGTTAATGGACCCCAAAGCAGGGAGCATGAAGCTATGACTATAGGGTTGGTCAGACCCTAAGGCCAACATACATGTCAACTCCCATTGACAATCTAAACTCCTAAGAAGATCCTTCACAATTTATACAAAGCAAAAGGACTAGAAAGTGGTGTGAAAGGAGTTAATGGGTACTACTGGCAGTGTTGGTTCCATGGATGGGTAGCAAGGGATTAGAGCTTCCAGACTTAGGCCCTTCCTTAACCAGCTAGCTAAAGTCTCTCTAATGACCAAATGGCCCTCAAGCGGTAGGAACAACTCAGAATGGGGATCTAAGGATGATGGTGAGTCGATTGTAGGGGTGGGTGGCTGAGGTGGCCCAAGTGTGGGAGTCTGTGAGTGAGGGAAAGGGTTTCCCGGCCGGGGCGGGTAAGGCCTTGGGGCAGGAGCATCCTACCTCGTGGACTCATGTGGCCGTTCGACCGGCTCAACACCCTATTGAAAGGTAGATGCCTATCGTAGGGTAGACTCAAACCTTGACTCGAATGGCTCAACCTCTAGAGTGACGTGATAAGCATGCTCCAGAGTGGTAACGTTACGGCGAAATAATTCATAATAGTAGTGAAGCCGTAAACCTTTCCGGAAGCACAATGCGGTCGTGGTGCTCTTCTCTCCAACTCCACATCCCAATAGGTACTCATCAAAATCTCTAATATACTCAGACACAGACTTGTTGCCTTGGACGGAACTGATTGGGGCTTTCTCTAGGGTGGGGACTCGTCTAACCAGACCTTGAACAAATCGGTCGGAAGCGTCCATACTATCCTCCATGGCTTTAAGCCTACCCTCAACACGGCAAAAATAGTCCCATGTGTCTTGGTCAAACTTGTCCATCCTATCCATGAGGGTGTGCATAGTTTTAACCAAGGAAGAATGCCTTGGGACTTGGGCACAGTGGCTGGCCATAGATGCAAAAGATGGAAATTTGTTCCCCTATGAGTGGGCATGCAATGCCAATTTGATGCGGGACGAAACGCGTCTCGATGCCAATTTTGACTCGAGCCTTAGACTCTAGGCAAACTAGTGGACGTTCCTAGCGAGGGAAGGGTGTGGACATGCGCGGTTGAGAAACCGCTAATGAGTCTGAGTGGTCAACTCTCTATCGTGCTCGGATCGGGTCACAGAACGAGTCTCGTTCTCTCTCGCAGCGGTGATTGAAATTATTTAAAGAGCTAGATTAACCTATCACATGCAAGCAGTGGCATATAGAAATATACGAAGTAAGTAAAAGGCCGAGTGAGGGAGCGGAAACGATACCTCCACGCTCCGGGCGTGGGGAAGGCGACCCCGGCCAAGACTCGTACTCTCGATACAAATGAATTAACAATAATTACAAAAATTCAATTCACTGCCCACTCCACGTAGGGAGGTAAAGGGCTATAATGGCAACCCGGGAGTATCAAGCTCGGGTTGACGGGCGGCTTTTTGGGCATCTTCGACGGCTCCGACACGCTGCTACTCTGTGCTGCAGCTTGCTATCCCGAATCTGTTCTGCTGTTTCAAAACTGCGCGACTCGGCGATAAAAATTACTGCGGTCAGCTCCGATGTCGGATCGACACGAAACCAGCGCCGTCACGAAGCAAGCTTGGAGATCTACGACCACCTGGTGTTACAAGAATTTTCCTGTCTCTGTATCATCCTTAGTAGAATTTAGAACAGATGGACTTTCTATCTCAGGAAATACTGGGCAGCTAGGATCTGCTTGAAAACGTTGTTTGACCGAAGGGCAAGATGTGGATCTAGGACTTGACATTTTTATGGATGATAGATGGGAGTGTGTGGATGATGCACAATTTTTTTGGTAATTTTTGTAGGTGGTCTAGGGGGTCGAATGGATTTTATGGTAGGGGTGATCAGATCTAGACTACAGAGGACAGAACAGAATTTGATTTTTGTAGAGGTTTTTAAGTGGGGTAAACAAACTCCTAAAATCGTGAAAAACTTTTTGAAAGGGGGTTTTGGTGGACAAAAGTTCCAGTCCAAATTTTAGCTTGATCTGAAATTGGAAAGGTGGTCAAACAGATAAAGAGGTGGGCTGTTGGAACACAGATATGCACAGGGACAGATTGTGTAGACATGGGGATTTTAAATGGAACGGGGGGCAAACAAAGGGGGAATGGCTTGAAAATTTTTGTGGAGAGTGGGAACAACGAGGGAAACTCACCCTCTAATTTTTAGCTCGATCAGATCCCCAGATTAGGAGATAAAATTTGGGCTGGAGGATGTTGTCCTGAGGTGGACAGATCGGAGATGATAAGGCGGTGGTGGTGCGACGGTGGCTCGATGGCGGTGGCGGCGGCGGTGCTGAGCTTCTCACTCAGAGAGGGGCTGATAAGGAGGCTTCACACCTCAAGATTCCACAGCAATCCAGCTGCAAGGGGTTGGGGAAGAGAGAGTGAGGGCTGCGCCCTAGGGCTTCTCCAAGAGAAAACTCAATTTTTCTTTGCATTTTTTCTATGGAAATCACAAAATACAAGGGTTATTTAACTCTAACTAAAAAATCTAATTAACCCCAGATCTACGGTTAGGGACGGGCAATTAGAGGATAGGAATATTTGATTCTTCTCCCATGTGGTCAAAGAAAAAAGTAAATTCAAGAAATAGGTGGAAAGGGGGGGGGCCCTCCTTAGAAGTCAAGGGGGAAGAATGGTCCAAGTTGGAATGGTCGAGCCCACCTTTGGACCTTGTGTAGCGACCCGGATTCCGGATACCCGGTGCACCCGGTATAAATACCGAATACACGTGATACCACATGGGACCCGCGAGGCCTCTCAAGCGCGGGAATGCGCCGAAGGGAAAAAGGAGTGTGTGGAATACATTGAAGCTAGTAGATATAACAGTAAGCAATTAAATTTCATTACATTGGATTGCTAAAGTAGCAGAAATAAAATTACTTTTTCAATAATAATTCAAATTTCACAATTATACACCAGAGTCCAGCCCAAAGGAAAGACAACAAGTCTATCACAGTACAGTCCGACCGAAAAGAAACGTACACAGAAGTCGGGGGAAGCCCGACGTAGGTACAGCTGGCAGCTACGGCGAACACGCTCCACCAAGGACAGTAGAGGCAGACGGCGAAACCCACCTGAAAAGTAGGGGTGAGTCTCTAAACAGAAACTCAGTAGGGGTCACGCGGATCCCCATTGGAAAACGTACAAAGCAACGGAAGCAACAACAAAAATGACAGGTGCAGCAAAGCAGGAAAAGCTACACTACAAAGCTGTAAACAGAACAGGTACAGCAGGAGTAGGGAACAGGCTAAGAGCAAGGGGAGCACAATCAACAAAGAAGAGCGAGGCCGTAAAACACGGAACACGGCCACCGAGGAGAACTCGACACCCAAAGCTACTCCAAAGGGGCAACAGACGGTCAACCCCAGCCTCGCACAGTAGGGCAACCCAATCTGTCAGCCAAAACAAAGGCGAAGGCGGATGCCGACGCTGAAAACACAGACAAACACGACTGGAAACGTCGTGCACACAGCCCCACGCATGACGAGAATGTCATGCCAACGATGGAACACTGACCTCGAGTACGGCCACAAGAGGGCAACTCGAAAAGGTCACAGCGCGCAAGAAAATGCGAGAGTCACCGCACCAAGCGATAGGAGCACCCTCCCACTAGAGAACAGCCAGATGCGTCCACTGACGACTTACACTGCGCCACAAGTGTCAAGTCACTCAAGGACAAGACACACCAAGAACCAGGTCCAAGGAACAACAGTTCCAAGGAAACACGGCACCACAACACAAGACTACAGCACCAACTGCGAGTGACTAGTCAGGGCCATGCCCGTCGACGCAAGTCCCCAGTCCCTGACCACGTGTGCACACACCGACCTCTACCTAGGTCAGGCCTCTAGCTAGTATTCCCCTCGGTAGGACGCTACCGTTGGCCGGGGCCTACGGAACTAGCTTAAAAACCGTACGTACCAAACGCAACAGGAAAACCCCTCCACCACTCCCGGTGGGTCGGCAAACAGCCTAGGGCTACAACCAGGGGAGGCTCACAAGGCACGAACTCTGAAACACAGGCGCTACAGCACAGACAGCTAAGGAAAGCCCTGTCTCATGCACAACAAAGCACCCAGGCAGTCAAACCACCGCCAACAGACTCAGGACCAGGCAACTAGACCTACCATGTAACGATCCCTGAGTCGGACGACTCAAAGGCAAGATCGTCACAAATAGCGGAACAAGCCGCCAATCGGTCTAATCCTAAGCCAGAAGAAACCACGCTCCGCAGAAAACAATACACGGAGACCTGAGGGAAACACTAAGAACCCTCAGACACAATTGGACACGTAAACCGAGGTAAGGCAACACCTCGAGGCATCCAGAACCAGTGTCTCGAGCTGGCACAACCACCGAGACACACACACGGAAGGTCACATGTCAACCACTGGGTCGCCCCGGGTTGACCTGAACCCAACAACAATGCTCAAAAAGTAGGAAGAAGAATCCTACCTCAAGCAAGAAGACTCCTGGCCGCCTTACAACATAGTCCTAGCCCTCTTAGGACGTCAAGAGACATCCACGGGACAGCGGGCAGACCACAAGGCCAAGCCAAGACAAGTAGAAATCGACAGGATGGAAAACGGAGCACAAGGCATGTAACGCGCCACCCCTAGACCGCTACAAGCATGTGACGGTCTAGACCAGGGCCGTCACTCACCAAACGACGGTCAGAAGACAGGCCGTCGCTCACACCGCCCTAACCAACCTATCAAAACACGAAGAATGCAACGGCCGGCGCCGAGCGCGTTACATCAATGTAACGCACGGGCCTAAGCGCGTTACAAACAACCCGACGCACCAAGCTAGGGCCGTCGGATCCAAACGAAACCCACGACTGAAGCCAAGTAACGTGCGACGCTAGGCGCGTTACACACAAACGACGCGGCAGGGGAGACGCGTCACAAACAAACGACGCGCAGGAGCCTGCGCATTACTCTCAACGGCGCAGCCACCCTCAACCCAGCGCAAAACAACAAACGACGGCGAGAGGCGAGCGCGTTACTGTGGACGCGGGATTTTTATTTATATTTATTTATTTTATTTTATTGTTGGATTGATTTATCATTTATTGATTTATTTATTTATTGGTTCATTGGCGTGCCAGTCACCGAAGTGACAATTTTATTGTGCGCTCGATCTGACATGGTCAGTCGATTGTGAGTGATTGTGTCTGGACTAGAAGTCCGTCATACCATGAACGTTATGACGTTAATTACATCCTTCTAAGGAAGGACAACCCTTGATTAAACGCTAAAAGTAGGAGGCCTCGTAAGGCGAACAGATGTTCACATGCTTAATTTTAAACTTCCTACCAGGGCCAGGGAGGCGGGTAAGATAATAACATCAACCACAGAAACAGACTAGATCGTGTGATTGGCGGTTCAAAACAGTTATACTTGGTGGGAACAAGGAGATAGAAGATGTCCACCATGGAAAGGCAGAGCCATGACCATGATATAGGTTTAAAGCTTCGATCGGTATTTCGACAGCCTTTCCTCTTAATCTGGGTTACGCCCAGAGGGAAATAGACTATCACCCACGGAGTGCCGAGGTGAAAGCCGAGAGAAAGAGAGAGATCAAGCCTCTCGACCCCTATATACGGACTATAGGGTAATGTATGATCTTCCCTTCGGAAAGCTAGCGGGACTCATGCAGTGACAGAATCGACACGAGTAAGAGGGGTTGTTCATAAATCCGATGGCGGAGGATAAGGGAATCCAGTTTCCTTTTAAATTTATCCCCGGGCCAGATATGATGACTCATAGGCATCCCTGGATGGGCTGAGTTAAAGTAATGGGGGGGGGGTTCAATTATATGGAGGAGTAGGCTCCTGGGGCAGATTGGGTGTGCATATAGGTTCCTGGCGCCAGAAGAATGCCAGTGGGTTAGGTTCTCGGCGCATGAGGATGCAAAGGGGGTTAGGTTCTCGGCGCATGAGGATGCAGAGAGGGCTCCCGGCGCGTAGGGAAGAAGGCCAAGGCGTAGGGGCTCCCGGCGTGCAGGAGAGGAGATATTCCTGGTGGTTCTCGGCGCCTGAAGAAGTGGCGCCGGGAGCTATTCACCCGGTTCACTGTAGGCTGGGCCGAGAGGTGTGAGGGCACCGGGACAAGAAACAGAGCTTACGGTACTCTGTTTTGGGTTTCATATTGGTTAGGGTTGAGGCAAATGGGCCCTAGGGCATTAAATGGCTCAATTCACTGGACTTCGACCTGTTTTGGTATAGGTTCCCAAGGAAGGCCGGGAACATAAAAAGATTGGGAGGGGAACAATAGGGTATAAGGAGCCTCTGTCACCACTGATAGATAAGGTCCCGGGGATGGGTTTCATGTCATCTCTGGCATCCTGGGAGAATTTTGACAGCATCTCCCCTGGACTTAACATTTGCCAGGGAATGATAGACGATCGCCCACTGAATGTCAGGGTGAAAGCCAAAAATAGAGGGGTATGGAACCCCTGGCGCCTGTATATGCTTGGAGCAATATCTTGATATCCCTTTTGAGACCGTAGAAGCTTATGCAGTGGCAGAGCTTCCTTGGTCTGAGGGTTTATAAAAGCCGATCGAGTTCGAGAAACCGCGTAGAAAAAGGGGAGTTGCTCCCACTGGTTGTCGTCCCCGAGGTGCGTGTGATGGCCCGAGGCATCCCTTGACAGAGGGTAGGGTTCTGTTGAGCAGCTCACAAGGGTATTTTTAGGGTTTTTTTAGTAGCAGCAAGGGTTTTAAGACTTGAAGGAGGTTTTTGGCTTGAAAAGGGGGGTTCCCGGCGCCAAAACCTTCGTGCCGGGAAGAGTCCTTCAGAAGTCATTATTGGGTGCGCCGGGGAGCAAATGGCAAGAGCTCTCGGCGCAGGAAGCTTCGCGCCGGGAGGAATCCTCCCAGGTTACTGTTCAGCGCGCCGGGAAGCAAATGCAAAGAGGATTGTAGCCGTGCCGGGAAGGCTGCTTCGTGGGGTTTGGGCTCTGGTGACTGGCCAGAGGGAAGCCCTCGGCGCGGGTAGAATGGGGTAATCGACGCGGAAAGACCCGCGCCGAGGGCTGTTCACCTATTTCACTGTTCTGGAGGCCGAAATGGTGAGGGCGCCGAGATAGGTTTAGGGTTTTACGGTGCTCTATTTTTGGGTTTAATGGTGGTTCGGACCGAAGCTGACGGATTCTATGGGCTCTGAACTACTCAAGGCATCCACTCTGAGCTGGATTGGGTCTGGATTTCACAGGAGTCTCAGGGTTCAAGAAGCATCTGGGAGGCCGAAGTCTGAATGCCCCTATCCATCGCCATTATCACGCAGAGCTTGGGGACAAACTTGATATGGTCATTCGTCACCCTGGGAGCCAAGAGATGGCTGTCTCTGGCCCCAGAGGCGACTTCGATGACATCAATGGATAAAGCACGCGCGCTTAGAACCCCGGAGTTTCTCAAGCTTCGATCATTGCATAGCACGGCTTCATCCCAGCAGCCAATGGATAGTCTGTTCCGGGCTCTGGGGTGAGCACTGATGGTGCTACGAAGCAGAGAAAAGAAACAGGCAAATCAGATCATCATGCTACTGGTTTACAGATAACACGGGGAAGGGCAATAGGGCTTCAGAAGAAGCAAAAATCAGGCTCAAACTATAACCCATCATACATATATATCCATTCGTTTGGCGATGCCCATCACGGAAGACACATGGTGAGAAAACCCATATGAAACACCATTCCAATACTCAAACCGATTACAGGGAGAGAGTGAGGGAAAGGGGAACAGACAGATGCCGAGATATCTCGGCAACATTGCATGAATCAAGATAAAACTTGGAATAATCACATGAAGCAGAAGAAAAGAGAAAACAAACATGGGGGAGGGCGGAGCATTGACTCCTCTCCCTCCCCCGATGCCCACCTGGAGCTTCTTCCCTTGGGATCGGTCTCTTCTCTCTTTCTTTTTTTTAGCGGAGGAGCTCTCTCTCTCTCTCTGGTCTCTTCTCTTTTCTTTCTTTTCGATCGATGGCCTGGCTTCCGATCTCCTCCCCATTTCAAAGAGGGTTTGCTTTTATAGCTTTCATCCCTCTGTCCTCTCGGTGGAGGGCAGTCGGTGCGGCTTGTTCCATTCGAGACATCTCCCGGCGCGATAAGTCGCCCCCTGTTGAGGCTCCCGGCGCCATTAACAGGAGCCCAAATGGCCGGCCCATCTAGTGCCTTCAGGCCTCATACGTGCCTTAGGCTTCTCTTTATGCTTTCTTTTGAATTAATCTTCATCAGAACCGAATAAGGCCCACCTTTAGTAGAGACATGACTTTGTTGAGATCGTCTTGAGGCTTGATCAGTGAACTCACTGAGGTTTAATCAGTATTGCCGTCTGAATGACGACAAAACTGGGTATGTTTTATCGGCATTGTCATCTGAGCGGTGACAAGACCGGGCATCAGCTTCAGTCTGACAGACTTCGGCCGGGTGTGTAATCTGTGGAGAGGATTGCTCTTCTGTTCTGACTTTGTAGGAGCCCTGACAATCTTTATCTGCCGGTGCCGGCTTCATCTTTATCTCATATTACATCCATCAGTAAGCTGACATCTGGCTTACCCTGACATATCATCCGTGGATTCTTGGGCGAAGCAGTAGTACAGCTCTTCTTAAAGGGCTGGGAGGTCCCATCAGTCGAGTGACTGCGGCTTTATCGGCGCTGCCGTCTAAATGACATCGGCACCGGGCATCAGCTTTGGCCGACAAGGGCTTTAGCCGGATGAATGGTTGACGAGCTTCATCATTGGTCTTTCACTGTTGGTCAGACCCTCTTTTCAATTGTGCTTCCACCCTTGTTCATTTTCCAGGTGTCAACAAATGCCCCCCACCTGCGGGCGGCGTAAGCGCAGAATAAGCGGCACGGGGCTTGCGGGTGAGTTTCATCATTCGAGGGTATTTTCCTAAATTTGTCCTTCAGCTTAATCATGTCGCTGTAGTAACCTTCTGCATATCCATCTTTCACTTTGATGTTTTCATCTTTGTATTTTCTTTATTTTCAGCATTTCGGAGCTTCTCGGCATGAACCTCCCGGCGCGACGGATATCGGCGCGAGTGGGCGCATGGGCTTCTCGGCACGGACAGGCGCATGGGCTTCGTCCTTGGGTTCTCGGCGCGCTTTACGGCCGACAGGGGCTATCGGCCTGGGAGCTGTCGGCGTGCCTTTTGGCCGACGGGGGTTCTCGGCCGGGGAGTTCTCGGCGCGCCCTTTTGCCGACGGGAGCTCTCGGCCGGGGAGTTCTCGGCGCGCCCTTTTGCCGAGGGGTGCTCTCGGCCGGGGAGTTCTCGGCGCGCATTTTGGCCGCGCCGAGAGCCCCTCGGCTTCGGGCCCTACTTAAGGCGCCGAAAGCCCTTCTCTTCCTCATTCTCTCCTCTTCTTTCTCTTTCTTCACTTCGGCGGTGGCGGTGAGCTGTGAGCTTCCCCCCCCCCCCCGGGAGCGTCATTTCCCCCCCCCCTTTTGCCGATTTTTCAGGGTAGGTCCGCTATATATATGGGATTGAGTCCCATTTTATGCTCGGGATCACTCCCTCTTGGTGGGTGACTCCCTATTCTTCTTGGGCATACCTCGGACAAGAGGAGATGCTGCCGAAATTTGTTGAGAATTTGTTTATCTTATTGTTTCGTGCCCATTCATCTTTCTGATGTTTCCTTCACTGCAGGTGCTGACATGGCTTCCAGTTCTACTGTTGCATCTTCCGGAGCTGTTGGAACAAGTTCATCGGCTCAGCTGGACATATCTCGGGCCAAAGTCAACTGGTTGAACGTATACAGCCTGAGCTTTGGCTATGACCAGATTGCTAGTGTCGACGAATCTTCCGATTCTGAAACTGACACCGTATCGACCGCTGAAGTTTATTCTTCCCTGGAAGGTGCTGAATTTAGGAGAGCTGCTGACTACCGCCCGGACTTGCCGAAGGATCGTCATTTGCTGCCGTTTGTTCGGACTTTCACCATACGCGGAATGCGGGATGTTCTTACTGCCCGTTCCGTGGAAGCGGAAATACTTGCCGATAGAGACAGCATGAAGGGCTCTGTCTATCGAGCCCGAGCCATATATCTCCCAGGTGAACAGAGGGACTGGAATGCTGTGCTGGGCATCTCCGATTTAGAACCCGAGAAGAAGATGCTGACCCGGGCCCCAGAGTTCACCCCTGCAAGGTGGGACCATACCACCGGCCGTGTCCACCGAGAGAAGACCTCATTCGGACTCTTTTTGGCTCCTGCGAAGTGGGGTTATAGAGACGAGCCATTTGTTCTTAACTGCCTGGCCGTTCAGTTTAAATATCAGCTGGCTGCCGGCTGGTTTGGAGATGCCAAGTTGACAGACGCCCATCTTTTTAGGGTTGGAGCAGTGGAGTTCACAGAATATGTTTTGAAGGAGTATGCCCCTCTATTGGTTAGAGCTGGGGTATACCACAGTGTATTTGCCTCCAGGTTCCGCTATCCCGTCTCTCGGGGATTGTGTTGCGGCATGCTTGAAGTGTTCTGCCCGCAGTTCAATACATTCTATACAGCGGAAGGCGAGACATCCCTCGACCTCTGGAGTTTATCGCAGCTTTCTGGCCTACCCATGGACGGGGAGCCATATGAGGAGGTCTGCCTGGACGATTCCATCAAGGACGCCTCTAATGGAGAGGGCAGCTATTCTTTCGGTTATGCATACCGGTATCTGATGAAAGCTTACCGATTCATCTGTTTGGCCTACAGTAGGGGGTCCTCCAAAGGCTATCAAGCCCGGGAAAAGAGCAGCCGACTGAGAGTCCGTGTGGGGCAGTGGATACAATATTTCTTCGGGGGTCCCTTGAGGTACGCAGACTTTCCTTCCGTAGGGCTGACTTCCGGTAAACAGGTCAGGGCCCCCCGTTACAAGTCAGCACTGCCAGCTTCATTGCACCGGACCGACGCGGATGGCCCGAACCCAGCAGGGGTTGATCCCATCACCCATTGTGCAGCCTATTTGACTTTCTGGCTATGCACTTTCGCTCTCCCTCAAGGGGACGAGACGATTATTAGACCAGAGGCTATATATCTGGCCTGCCAGATGGCTTGGGGGATGTGATTGTCTCTGTGCCTAGTGGCTCTGTGTTTAGTTTACAAATCCTTGGGGGACTTGCATAGACATCGGACCCCCCGCTCTTCGAGGACCGTGGGTCCCTTTCATTTCTTCAATGCCTGGGTTTGCAGCATTTTCCCTGAGCTGGCCCCGAGAACTTTGCAGTCAGACACACTGCTCCCTCGTATGATTGAGTTTGCTAGCGCTGAACCTGGTCCTTTCTCAAAACAGCTGTTCAAGATGAGGGGTAGGCTAATAAGAGTGCCTGTAGACGCACCTGGCAGCATTCACTTTTGGAGCTTGGCAGCATGTTCAGCTCCCTTGGTGGACCCTCAGAGGGAGTGCAAAATGGAGGAGGTGGAGGCTTATGTCCATCCTGTTTCGGGGGTCGCCGCCACCCGGCCTCTTTTAGAACCAGAATTGGTGAGGTGGGCCATGGCCATACGGCCCAGTGTATTAGTTTTCAGGAAGGGGGGCCTGCTCATTTTGGAGCCCTATTATCCCTTCCGCTTTGGCAGAAATTTTGGTTATGACCAGCATATCCCTCCATCGGCTGCTCAGTTTCCTCTGGAGAGCCGGGCCAAGCACGGGTCTAGTATTGCCGGCGACGGTCGGATATGGTGGGATTTCTTTCATCGTCGGGAAGACACAACTTTCAAGGTCCCGACTGTCTCCAATCGTCTCCCTCGGGTCTCATCAGACTATATCAAGTGGTGGAACATACGCACCAATTTTTATAAAGATGGCAGAGGAGCTTTCTGGGATGTGGCCGAGCGCTCCTTTTTGAAGCGACAATCAGGGCCTGTATTTGACATTGACGAGGTCCATCTGAGGAGGCTTTATTCCCAGCACCAGAGGGAGGCAGAAGCTTATATCGCTGCCCGTCGGTCTTTGAAGGAGGCGGGTGCGGAACTACCCACTCCTGTCTTTTCTGAAGTTGATGTAGACACTTTCACCAAAGACTTGAGACAGCTGGGCCACATAGGGGACACTCATTTGGAGGTGCAGTATCCATTCCCCCCGGAGGAACCACTCTCGAAGGCTACTTCTTGGAGGGGTCCGGCAGACAGGTTTCATCCTTATAGGGCCTTTGTGCGGAGGGAGGACCGCACCCAGTCATATTATCAGCACACCTCCTGGCTTTTTGTACTGTTAAATGTCCACGGGCTTACAGTGGAGAGCCCGGTAGCTGTCATTCTAAATAAGCAGCTTTTTGTTTCTTTCCATTATGTTGACGCCTGGTGCATAGATTACCTCGGCCTATTTCATTGCCTTGATTTCCATGGCTATAAGGACTTGGCCGCCCTGACGGAGAAGTGTCAGACTATTGGCGATGTATGCTGGCTTGTGAAGGAGGCCGCCTCCCGATCAAAGGAGGTAGCTTATATGTATTGGCCGCTTTCCACATTTTACGACGGCCCAGCAGGTGTGCTCCTTGTTTGTTTGATCATGGCTTCTTTCTTCTTATTGTCATGTTTTGCATATGTTGACTATGACTGTCTTTCTCGTGTCTCGCACAGATAGACCAGACATAAAGCGGCAGGGGCTTTACAGGAAGATAATTGCTCAAGCTGAGAAACCTGCCCACTTTGAAATTCCTGAAGCAGCACCTACGACCACTCCCCTGCCTCCGGGCAAGAAGAGGAAGCCTTCTGTGGTGAAGGTTGCAGTCGCCAAGGCCAAGAAGGCCAAGGTTGCTCGGACCCGGAAGTCGGTTTCGACTGCGAAGGAAGCTGGAACCCCTCTTCCGGATATCCCTTCATTTGACGCATTCGCATCTCAGAGGGAGGCCGCACAAGCATCTGCCGAAGGTGACGGTGATAGCTTGTAGCTGGAACTTCCTTTGTCGTCTTGACCAATCTCCTAGGGAGTTCTTTGAGGCTGAGCTTCTTTTTATCTGATACAGCCCAGGAGCAGGTTGAAGCGCCTGTGGAGATGGACACAAGACTGCCTTCTCCCACCCCGATTGGCGAGGAGGAGGGTAAATGTGCTTTTTCCATTTGTTTCATACTTCCGTTGTTTTCTTTGCTATACTTGTCAGAAGTTTTCTTTTCTTGTAGCAGTGGCAGTCGGGGAGCAAGCCGAGGCCATGATGATGACGGAAGAGCTGCCTCGACCACAGGAGGGTCACAAGACTCGGCCAAAGTAGAGTACTATTCTGGCCAGACGCATAATCACTCGATCTACATCCCGCCATGCTTTAGAGGTGCCGGCCCAGCATATAGCTAGTGTGGAAATATCTTCGGGCAGCTCCCAGGTCGTCTCCCATGAGGAGGAAGTAGATTTCAACGGCAGCGAAGGGGAAGGTATTTCCAAGTCAGAAGCCCCTCCTGTACTTGCGAAAGGTGTTCCGTCTCTTCGACCCGCCAAACTATCAGTGTTATCCTCTGAGGAAGAATTTCAAGAGGAGTTTGCCGGGCTCGATACTGAGATTGACATAACTCCACCACTCGCCATTTCGGCCACGGAGCTTTCTTCTCTTTCGTCCCATTTCGAGGGTGCGGACCCTGCTTCAAAGGTGGGTTGTTCTTCATGTATGCTGCTTCATTTGTTTCTTTTATTTAGTGCTGAAGGTCGCTTTGCTTTGGTCTCAGAGTATTGTCGCTGCTACCTTGGCCACCTCCACATCCTTCATGGACATTTCTCTTGTAGATTGGGCTATTGTTCCTTTTCTGCCTTTAACTTGCACGGGGGCTCCTGAGATCATTCACCCTGTGCCAGTGCGAATACAGTCCTCGACAGACTTGGCATCATTAGACTTGGGGGCTGCAGAAGAAAGTGTCATCCCTGCCAGGGCTTCAGATCTTAGAGCCGAAGCAGATCCGGCCAGGAGCTTCGCTTTCATACCGGCCGCAGTAATGTCAATTGCGCCCGAGTTAGCAATTCCTGCCATAGTGGCTACAGAGTCCGAATTCCTGCCTGCACAGTCTAAGGCACCTCTGTCCCTATCACCAGAAAGAGCAGCTGAAGGTGCAGCCTCGATTGCAGAGATAACCTCATTATTCATTGATTCTCCTCCCGCGGATGTTCAAGGTGTAGCTCCCGAGGCAGCAGCAGAGGAGGAGTCTTCAGCCCAGCAGGGGAGTACAGAGAAATGCCGGCTAGCTCTTTCGGTAGATTTGCCTTCTTCGTCCTCCCAAGCGGGCATTGGACTACGGGTAGATATTGACGGAGAGGTGACCTTTGAAGTCGTCGCATCTGCTTCCTTTGGCTTTACTTCTCCTGACAGCTTCGTCTGGCAGCATCTGGACATGTTACGCCAGCTAGTAGAGTCTCAGCCTGGCTTGACATATCTACAGCTGAAGGAAATCGCCAATCGCCTCACCGCTGGCCTGCAAGCCATGGGCTGCCCTTTGGACACATGGGCTCAGCGGGTCTTGCTTTTGTTGAAATTCGTGCATCAGAGAGACTTCCTAGAACGGACCATGGTTGACAGGCTGACGGCGTTGAAGTTGCAGAGGTCAGAATGCAAATCCGAGGTGGAAAAGCTGACGCTGACACTTGATGAACGCCAGGCCGAGCTACAGAGCATTATTCAGCGGGAGGAGGCTATCCAGAAACGGGTAGCCGTTTTGGAGGCGGAACTCACTGAACTTCGGGCCGAGCTGCAGCAATTATCTTCTATTCGGCCACAATCCACCGAGGAGGTGGCTTTACTGGAGGGTCGGGTGATGTCTTTCCAGGACCTGTCCATGAGGCTTCAGGAGGAGGAAGCGCGCCTTCATGAGTTAAGAGCCACCCCCTATGTTGGTCTTCTGGCCTTTGAAGATATCTTTCGGCGGCCATGAATTATCTTCACTTTCTTTTCTTTTCTTTCTTCTCTTCCCATCTCTTTCTCTCCCCCTTTTTTTGTGACACAGCGTCCCCTCGGGGCCCCTTATGTACTCACTTCGTAATGAAAAGAAATCTTTTGGCTTCATGTGTATCCATCTTGTTTACCATGTGGTTTCATCACTTCGGGGAAGTGGGGTAGTGGTTTTAGCAACCCCTCATGTGAATGTCTCGTATCTAGCAGGAGAGCGTCCACCCCTTCAGAGAAAGGATGGGGAACTCGCTCCACCGCGTGACGGGCATCCGAGGAGGTGCTTAAACCGGATTGTGTTGGTATCAGCAAACGTCCCTCTTGGCAATATGTGCTATGAGGGAGACAATTTGCAGGAATGTGAAAGAAGGGGTTTCATCAGAATAGACGGAAAGTCTAGACTGGGTAGAGGTTATGGCAGGTGGGACATTTGAAGGATATGTGGTTTTCATCAAGACAGACGTAGGGTCTGAACTGGATAGGGTTTCATCCTTGATCGGGCGAAATGCCAGTCGATCAATAGTTGGTTTCATCATCGATATTGGGTTTATATCGATGCAAAGGGTTTTATAAGTTTCATCAGAATAAATGAAAGGTCTAAACTGGGTAGGATTTCATCATTGATCGGGCGAGGTGCCGGTCGACCAACAATTGATTTCATCATCGATATTGGGTTTATATCGATGCAAGGAGATTTCATAATTTTCATCAGAATAGACGAAAGGTCTAAACTGCATGGTTTCATCATTGATCGGGCAGTGTGCCCGTCGATCAACAGCTGGTTTCATCATCGGTATTGGGTCTATACCAATGCAAAGATTTTATAAGTTTCATCAGAATAGACGAAAGGTCTAGACTGGATAGGGTTTCATCATTGATCGGGCGAGGTGCCAATCGACCAACGGTGGGAAGTGTGTGAAGGTGTAGGTCTCATCAGGACAGACGTAAGGTCTATTCCAATAGGTTTTATCGCAGGTGGGGCTTTGTCAAGAAATGCGTAGGTTTTATCAAGACAGACGTAAGGTCTGAACTGGATAGGCTTTAGTAAAATGGTGATGGGTTTCATCATCGGTGGGACGTTTGAATGAGGGTGCGTAGATTTCATCAGGGCAGACGTAAGGTCTATCCTGGAAAGGTTTTATCATCGGTGGGGCGTGGAACCAGTTGACCGACGGAAGGCTTCATCAATAGAAGGGAGGTAAAGGTAGCGTGCTGGTTGGCATGGAACTTTTAAATTACCACATTACTGACCCAAGTGCCCTTTCGGGTTTTCACCGGAGCCAGCCCCCTCTTGCTTTTGCCCACGCGCCCTTTCGGGTTTTCACGTGGCGGGGTACCCGATTTTGCCTGCGGTGCCCTTTCGGGTTTTCACCACAGCTGGGTTTTTGGCCATTTTTGCCCTTATCCGGGATGTCCGAACAAATCTGGCGGGGTATCTCTATTTTTAACCCCAATTTTTTTTTATATATATACATATGTTTCCTGAATCGGGACTTCAGCACGGATCAGGCGATGTGCTGCTTCATTAGTGCATGCTCTTATCATCGGTATTGGGTATATACCGACGCAAGGATTTTATAGGTTTCATCAGGGTAGACGTAAGGTCTACACTGGGCTGGTTTTATCATTGATCGGGCAGGGTGCCGATCGACCAATGGTAGGTTTCATCACGGCGGGACGTAAAGGGATATGCAAATTTGATAGGACGGGTTTCTTTGTTGATCGGGCAGGGTGCCCATTGATCAAAGGTGGGTTTGATCATCGGTATTGAGTTTATACCAATGCAAGGATCTTATGAATCTTCATCAGAATAGACGTAAGGTCTACCCTGGGCTGGTTTTATTGCTGATCGGGCAGGGTGCCAATCGACCAACAGCAGGTTTCATCATCGGTATTGGGTTTATACCAATGCAAAGATTTCATAGGTTTCATCGGGATAGACGTAAGGTCTAAGCCGGATAGGTTTCATCATTGATCGGGCAGTGCGCCAATCAATCAGCAACGAGTTTCATCATCGGTATTGGGTTTATATCAATGCAAGGATTTTCATAGGTTTCATCAGGATAGACGAAAGGTCTGGCCTGGATAGGTTTCATCATTGATCGGGCAGTGTACCAATCGATCAACAGCATGTTTCATCATCGATATTGGGTTTATATCGGTGCAAAAGATTTCATAGGTTTCATTGGCATAGACGTAAGGTCTAAGCCGGACAGGTTTCATTGCTAATCGGGTGAGTGTGCCCATTGATCAGCAGCAGGTTTCATCATGGTGGGACCTGGGACAAGGTATGAGGGCTTTTATCAGGACAGACGTAGGGTCCGTACTGGGTGGATTTGATCGTTGATCGGACAAGGTGCCAGCCGATCGACGAGAAGTTTATGACGGGAGGTGAGGTTTCTTTAGAATCACCATATTACTGGCCCAAGCGCCCTTTCGGGTTTTCACCGGAGCCAGCCCCCTCTTGCTTTTGCCCACGCGCCCTTTCGGGTTTTCACGTGGCGGGGTACCCGACTTTGCCTGCAGTGCCCTTTCGGGTTTTCACCACAGCTGGGTTTTAGCCATTTTTGCCCTTGCTCGGAAAACCTGAACAAGACCGGCAGGGTATCTCTATTTTTTAACCCCATTTTTATTTATTTTCATTCTTTTATTCTCTCTTCCCCTCTTTTTGGGAGGGTAACAAGTCGGACTGTCATTAGATCATGATAAGGGATGGCTCGGCTAGGGCGGAGTGCCGCTAGACCAAGGAAGAAGGGTAGCTTGGTTAGGGCGGAGTGCCGCTAGGCCAAGGAAGAAGGGTAGCTTGGTTAGGGTGGAGCGCCGCTAGACCAAGAAAAAGGGTAGCTTGGTTAGGGCGGAGTGCCGCTAGACCAAGAAGAAGGGTAGCTCGGTCAGGGCGGAGTGCCGTTAGACCAAGGAAAAGGGTAGCTTGGTTAGGGCGGAGTGCCGCTAGACCAAGGAAAAGGGTAGCTTGGTTAGGGCGGAGTGCCACTAGACCAAGGGAGCAGGGTAGCTCGGTGAGGGCGGAGCGCCGCTAGACCAAGGGAGCAGGGTAGCTCGGTCAGGGCGGAGCGCCGCTAGACCAAGGGAGCAGGGTAGCTTGGTTAGGGCGGAGTGCCGCTAGACCAAGGGAGCAGGGTAGCTCGGTCAGGGCGGAGCGTCGCTAGACCAAGGGAGCAGGGTAGCTTGGTTAGGGCGGAGTGCCGCTAGACCAAGGAAAAGGGTAGCTTGGTTAGGGCGGAGTGCCACTAGGCCAAGGAAGAAGGGTAGCTTGGTTAGGGCGGAGCGCCGCTAGACCAAGAAAAAGGGTAGCTCGGTTAGGGCGGAGTGCCGCTAGACCAAGAAAAAGGGTAGCTCGGTCAGGGCGGAGTGCCGCTACACCAAGGAAAAGGGTAGCTTGGTTAGGGCGGAGTGCCACTAGACCAAGGGAGCAGGGTAGCTCGGTCAGGGCGGAGTGCCGCTAGACCAAGGAAAAGGGTAGCTTGGTTAGGGCGGAGTGCCGCTAGACCAAGGAAAATGGTAGCTTGGTTAGGGCGGAGTGCCGCTATACCAAGGAAGAAGGGTAGTTTGGTTAGGACAGAGTGTCGCTAGACCAAGGAAATGGGTGACTTTTAGCCTGATTACTCGGGGAATATTGGTTGGGCAGCATGATACAGATTTAGGTGTCTACCGTTGAGTGGTGAGAATTGGATTTCCCCTCGATGGTTAACAACCATGTAGGCCCCTCCTTCGTAGACCCTATATATCACATAAGGACCTTCCCAATTAGGATTCAGCTTTCCTTTTGGGTTGGACGCCATAACTTCTCTTTTCTTGACCATGACGAGGTCACCTTTCTTAAATTCTCATCCTTTTACGAGTTTGTTGAATGCAGTGGCCATGCGGGCCTGGTACATCTGGATATTCTTCTGAGCTTGGAGGCGCTTTCCTTCCAATTCAGCCAATTCTTGTAATCTTCTTTCTGCATTGGTTTGTTCGCCACGGGCCAGGTCATATTGGACTGCCACCCTGAGTGACGGGACTTCCAGCTCCAGTGGAACTACTGCCTCTGAGCCGTATACCAGTGAGTATGGCAAGCACCCTGTAGGTGTCTTGAAGACAGTGCGGTATGCCCATAGAGCTTCATACATCTTTTCTTCCCAGTCCTTCTTATTAGAACTGACGACTTTAGCCAACAAGGTGCATAACGTTTTGTTGAAGGCTTCTGCCAATCCATTTGCCTGTGGATTGTAAGGAGTGGAAGTCCTCCACTCGATCTTATACTTCTCGGCAAGCCGATAGATCTTTTGATTTTTGAAATGACTTCCATTATCAGATATTATTCGGCTGGGGATCCCAAACCGGAAGATAATGTTCTGTTTGATGAATCTGGCAACCAGCTCACCAGTCACTTCTCGTAATGCTATAGCTTCCGCCCATCGAGAGAAGTAATCTGTTATTGCCAGTATGTACTTATGTCCGACTGAGGAGGTCGGTAGTGGGCCGACTACATCGGTTCCCCATTGTGCAAACGGCCAGCTAGGGACTGTAGGGTGCAGAACGGCAGGTGGCCTTCTAGGCACAACAGCATGCTCCTGACATTTCTGACATGACTTCGCAAACTTGCAGCAATCTTCAAACATAGTGGGCCAATAGTAGCCCAGCTTCTTGATTTCTATCTTCATCTTAGGGCCAGCTTGGTGAGCACCTGCCGTCCCAGCATGTATTTCTTTCATTGCTTGCCAAGCTTCCACAGTGGACAGGCAGCGGAGCAAAATCTTCTTGCGTGCATCTGCCATTATTCGGAATAGAGTTCCATTTCTGAATTCATAAGAATCTTTGATCCTTAGAAGTTTCATCTTTTCTTCTCTTTTCTGTGGCAGCTGTTGGTGTAAAAACCATTGTAGCAGGTGCTGTCTCCAATCAGATGCCTGTTCTGTACTGATCGTGGTGACTTCATTTTCTTCGGGGCAGCCTTCTAGCATGCTGGGGACTTGCCACCGATTTATAACAACAATGTTCAGTGTCTCATCCGGTGGGACTGCTATTGAGCTGGCTAGCTTTGCCAATGCATCAGCCTGGGCATTATGTGCACGGCCCACATGCTTGAGCTCAATATGATAGAATTTCGCCATGAGGCGCACAACTTTTTGATGGTAGGGGTTCAACTTTGGCTTTCGCACTTCGAACTCACCTTGGATTTGCTTTATTATCAACATTGAATCCCCGAATACCTGAAGCATCTGGATGCCCATGTTGAGGCTGATGTGCAACCCGATTATCAGAGCTTCATACTCGGCTTCATTATTAGTGCAGGGCTTGTTTATAGAACAGGAAGTATGCACAACCTCCCCCTCTGGCGATCTTAGCACAATACCGGCTCCGGCCCGTATTCTGGTCTTTCCATCAGAGTCCGTCTCTGTTCTAGATGCTCCATCAAAGAATAGCTGCCACATAGTTGACTGAGCCTGGCAGGCTTCTAATGTTTCATCATCAGGTAACTCAGTCCCCAACATATCATTCTCTGGCACAGGGTGCTCTGCGAAGAAATCGGCCATGGCCTGTCCTTTTATTGCCCTCTGGGGTATATATGTGATATCGAATTCCATCAGAATTACTGCCCATTTGCCCAACCGGCCTTTCAGTACTGGCTGAGTCAATATGTATTTGAGCGGATCTGCTGCAGATATCAATCTGATTTCGTGTGACAGCATATAGTGCCGGAGCTTTTTAACGGCAAAGACTAGTGCCAAGCATGTCTTTTCTATATAGGTGTAGCTTTCTTCAGTTCTAATCAGCCTCCGACTCAGGTAGTATAGAGCCTGCTCTTTGCCTTCTTCATTTATCTGTGCTAGCATTGCCCCCAGGGAACAATGTGTGGCTGCAATGTATAGTATCAGGGGCTTGCCCTTAATAGGTGCCCCCAGTACTGGAGGGGTCTTGAGATATTCTTTCAGCTTCTCAAAAGCTTCCTGACAGCCATCATCCCAGAGGAACGGTACATCTTTCATCATGAGCTTGTGAAAAGGGTGGCATCTCCCCGACAGATTTGATATGAATCGTCGGATGTAGGCCAAACGCCCTTGTAGAGATCTCAGCTCGTGGAGATTCCTTGGTGGCGGGAGCTCCTAGATAGCTTTAATCTTGGATGGGTCGATCTCAATGCCCCTATGACGGACGATGAACCCAAGGAATTTTCCACTGGACACGCCGAAGGCACATTTCATAGGGTTCATTTTGAGCTCATATTTGCGCAGCCTTTGGAACACTACTCTCAGATCCTGCAAATGGTCTTCTTTTCTGCTGGTTTTCACCACCAGGTCATCAATGTAGCACTCTACCTTCTTGAAGAGCAAATCATCAAAGATCTTTGTCATAGCTCTTTGGTAAGTAGCGCCGGCATTCTTGAGGCCGAACGGCATCCTTTTGTAGTGAAATATCCCCTTCGGGGTGCGGAATGCAGTGTGCACTCTGTCTTCTTCAGCAATCCAGATCTGCTTATATCCGGATGACCCATCCATGAACGACAGGGCTTCATGGCCAGTGGTTGCATCGATCATTACTTCAGTGATTGGCACTGGGAAATCATCTTTCGGGCAAGCCTTATTCAGGTCCCTGAAATCCACACATATTCTGATCTGCCCATTTTTCTTCTTCACGGGCACTATATTGGCCAGCCATGTAGTATATTGGTTCCCTTCAACAAAGCCCACATCGATCAGCTTGTCGACTTCTTTATTGATCTGATTTATCAGTTCGGGATGCATTCTCCTGGCAGGCTGCTTCACAGGGCTTGCCTCTGGGTTTATCGCCAATCGGTGCTGTGCCACATCGGAACTCAGTCCTGGCATTTCATCATATGTCCATGCGAAGTAGTCTCAGAATTCTTTCAGAAACTGAATATACTGTTCTTTGACAGCTGGCTCCAGTAGTGCACTGAGGAATGTAGGCCTTGGCTCATCTGCTGACCCCAGATTCACTTCTATCAGCTCATCGACGGTGGCTTGGCCTCCGTCTTCAACTTCGGGTGGGGCTTCTTGCAAATCAATAAAGCCTCCCGGGATATAATCTTCTTCGCTCTCATGATTTTCTATTTCATCAGATTGGTCATCCGCAGATGCTGGTGCATCGTGTAAGGCCAATACGGCCAGATTCTGTTCAGTCTGCCCCGAGGACGTGACTGGCTCAGCGGAAAACTTCGAAGTGGAATCTTCCATGCTTAGAGGCTCTCCTAATGTGGGCTCCCCTGAGAGGTTATCATTATGTAGAGCTCGGAACTCTTCTAGAATGCGTCCAAACTCCAGGCACTCTTGCAGCTCTCTGGCTACTTGGTCTTCATCCGGGGTTCCCGTGTCAAATTGTGCTTCGGCCTGGAACAGATCCTCTTTGCAAGATGGATTCTCCCAGCACCAACCCTTCTTGGTCTCATCAGACATCCTTGCCTCCGGCTGGTTGTCTTGGGCTTCATTGTCTGTTATGGATTGATACATAATCTCTTCATCTTCAAAGGGGTATTGATCATACCCTACTTCTGGGGAATCTTCATTCGGGTAGAAGGCTGAGATGACATCCACCACGGCTTCATAGTATTCTTGCAGGGTATAACCCAGTCCCGGGTGCTGTGTGATCTTCCTCAGCTTCTTGCTATCTCGAGGCGGATCCCATAACTCCTTGAATGCTTTCTTCTGAGCAGCAGGCTGTATCGATGGCATTTGCATCTTGGAGAACATTTGTGAAACCCGTTGGGTAGTATAATCCAGGCCCGTAATTGGTACCATCAGGTTTGCAGCTTCTTCAGGGGCCATGCAATCTTGATCATCTTCTTCGACTGCCTCCCCGGTGTAGAATATGATAGGGGGTTCGCCGAAGCGAGGGATTTCCATAGTCTTTAGGGGCAGCACTGTCTGGTATTCTGTGCTGGCTATGGGCTTGACTAGACCCTGAGGAACTTCCACCTGTGTGTATTTTTATTTCATCTTTTCTTCAGTATCATCTGGGTGTATGCCAGGAGGAGTGATCCGAGCAAAATCACCAGCATAAGAGATGTGAGACACCCCATGCTTTTTAATGTAGCCCTTTGGCGGCGGCGGAGACCAATTTCTTGCTTTTGTCGCCAGCTTTTCTTGGCTGACCACAGTTTCTTTTCCTTTATCCCTTTGTGACACCTCGGTGTAATAGGATGCATCGAGCATATGGCACTCGAACACTTCGAAGGGATGTAGGTCTGCAAACACCCTTTCTTATTTTCCTTCATGGCAGTATTTTATGCATTGGTGTAGCGTGGATGGCACTATCTGATATTCGTGCAGCCACGGTCTTCCCAGCAGGGCCTTATACGTGGTGTTGGAGTCGATTACATAGAATCGTACCACAGTAGTGAGGTTGCCCAGTGTGAGGTTGAAATCAGCTACCCCGAGAGGTGTTTCACATTTTTGGTTGAATCCTGCAATCTTCATATCTCTGACCATGGTGAGCTGCAGATCAAAGTAATATTTCTGATAGATGCGGTATGGGAGAATATTCACAGCAGCCCCTGGATCTATTAGTATTCTGCTTATCGGCTAACAGTTCAGGGAACCCCTCATATACAGCGGTCTATTATGGCCGGAATTTGGGATTAGCATATCATCCTCCGTGAACGTGACTGATGGCCCAGCATTCACTTCTGCCAGGAGTGCTTCACATTGTGCCGGGGACTGCAGGGCATCCACGATTGCTTTGCGAGCTTCTTCGCTCAGAGAGAGAATTTCCCAGATGGAGAATCTGGTAGGGAGCTTCTTCAGCATTTTCATGACTCGACTGCCCACCCGGACATTAGATAGTCTCATCTCCTCTGCCCATCGGGGTCTTGGAGGTTCATGTGGTGCCTGTGGCCTTTGCCGCCCAGTCCCAATTTTATCTTCTTCATCGGTCTCCCGGAAGGCTTCTTCTGTATCGACTGCCCCTGGTTTTGCTAGAGGGTTACTTCCTTCATTTTCTTCATGCTGTTTCTGCTTTCCAGCTGTTGTCTGCTGGCATTTATCGCTTTTAGCTGGAGCAGTATGAGACGGTTGCTCGTCTTCTAAGCTGGACAGGAACTCCAGGAATGAAGGTGCTTCATCTACTTTCTTTTTATCTTGATACAGACTGGCAGGGGGAGGAACCTGGACACCTCGTATTTCTGGTTCAGGGATTTGATAGGGTTGCTCCCCTCTGAACATGATATTATGGTTGGCTGGTGGTGGGCGTCCCCATCTTCTCCCAGAACGTGTTGCATGGGCCGAGGTAGAGGCTTCGGCATGGTTAGCTTCTAGCGGAGCGTTGGATGCTTCCGGCTCATCATCCTCCCCGGGCAAGGAAAAGAGTACTGACAGAGTGTTACATTGTACTGTCGTGACCTTCTTTCCTTTCTTGGATTTGGGCCGTTTCTTCTTCTTTTGGGAATTTGGTTTTGCTGACCCTTGCCCCTAGAAGGGCTCATTTTCAGCTTTTTCTTGTTCTGCCTCTGGCTGCTCTTTGATTTTCAATTCTTCAAGCTGTTCCCAGAGTATACAGTCCTTCATTAGCAGATGCTTGGGCTTCTTCTGCTCGTACTCATCAAGCTCATTAATATATTGCTGCAGACGCCTGGCTGCAGGGCTTACTTCTTTATGTGTAGGGAGGGGAGTTTGTCTCCTCCGGTTGTGAGTAGGGATCTGGATGACTGGTGCAGTCTCAGTTGTATGCCATATTGGCTTTATCGGAGGCGGCTCAGGCCTTGGTGTAACATCCCGAATAATTGCTCCACTGGTACTGGCTGCAGGAGTCTTCTTTCTGCTTTTTATGGGTATCATCTGCCATCCTTCCTGATCTTTCTGCGGGGTGAGGAAGCAAGCTTCATAGGTATGCTTGGTGCATTCTTCAACGGCCTCCTTGGGCAGCTGTTGGTAGACTGAGATCATATTGGCAGCCATTCTCCAGGGTGGAGGCTCATGTGGATGGGGCGGCTTTACCTGGTAATCTCCCAGCTGCAGCTCACCTTTCTTGACCATTCCTTCCATGATATCTTTGAAGACATAACAATCTTCAATTGCGTGCCCCAGCGCACGGTGAAATAGACAGAACAGCGGATCGTCTTTCTTTGCTGCATCTGCTGGCCTTTTGGGTTCAGGCAATGTTACCTTATTGAACTTATATGCCCAGTTGAATAGTGCGGCCGTCTTATCTTTCGGGAAGGAATATGCTTTTCTCATCTTATCTCTCAGAGAGACTTTATCCTTCCTTTCTGCTGTATCTGCCAGCGGGGGAGCTTCATCTGCCCCTTTCTTCCCCTTCTGCTGCTCGAAGGTTCTGAAATCGACGGTGTTGGCCTCGGAGTGTGATGGCCGTCACTCATTGGATTTTCCCTTCAGCATAGTGGGAGCATTGGCGGTCGGACGCTTGGACAAGAACGTCTCGACCTCGGCCACTATATTGTTCAATCGGTCAAATGTTCTGACATCTGCACTGATCATCTTTTCTAGCACCTCCCTTCTGAGGCTCTGCTTGCATATCTGCACCGCATCTTCCTGATGAGGAGGCCTTCGGTATCTCATGGCTAAGTTCCTCCACCTTTTGATGTAGTCCAGTGCAGTCTCATCTTGTTTCTGCCTGGTTGCATATAGTTTTGCTATCGTGATTTCCCTTTCCGTGACATGAAATCTGTCGCGGAATTTTCTCTGCATATCAGGCCAATCAGCCACTGACCCAGCTGGCAGGCTTGAGTACCATTCAAAGGCCAACCCAGTGAGGGATGAGCCAAAGAACTTGAGCAGATAAGCTTCATCGACTGCTAGGTCACCCATAATTGTAGTGTAGTAGGCTATATGCTCCCTGGGGGAGCCCTGGCCATTGAATTTCTCAATCTTTGGCGGCTTACTGATGCCTGGAGGCAGTCTTTTGGCAGCGTACTGGGGAGGATATGGTACCCTGTACACATCATAGGCACTAGTATCATCTCCAGTCTTTTCTGAAAGCTTCATTTCCATAATTCTTTCAATCATCTGCTTGTGGGCTACAGCTGGATCTATATCTTCTGGAAAGAAGTGGGCTTGTTGCTGGCTGTGAGGAGTTGTCATCACAATGGCGCACAAGATGGGCGCGGTAGGCTGTGTCTGGGACACGGAGGGCTGAGTCACTGTCTGCTGTGGAATAGGTTGGCTTGGTGCTTTGCCCTTATCAGCTAGGAGGGGGTTAGCTGGAATAGCCGTCTCTGCTGAGCTGGATGTCTGCCCCACAGGTTCAGCTTGCTTTGAGACTGATGTGGCTTCCTGTCTCTCATTGAGCTGTCTTCGGAGAGCATTGATCTCCTGTTGGTATCTTCTGAACATCATCTGGATCATGGGATCCATGGTTGATGGGATTTGTATATCTTCAGAAGTCCCTTCAGCATCATCAACGAAGGGGTTATCTCCATCTTCTGTTGTTACCACATTAACTGTCATAGTGGTAATCCTGCGGGCTTCATCATCAATTTTCATTTTATCCTTTGCGGCCTGGCCTCTTCTTGTGACAGGACCAGGTCTAGTTGCCAGCCTGAGCAATTCATCTAGCTGAGTTGGTAGTATATCTTGCCCCCTGGCCAGTCCAGCCATGTTGCAGGCGAAGATTTGCATCTTTCCTTTTCGCCTGTAGACCTTTCTTTTTATTTGGCTAGGATATCTGAGCCGGTCAAAGACCGATATTCTTTCTTTGTCTTCTTCCCCGTGCAGGTCTTCTTCATTATATCTGGCCCTGAGGCCTTCTTCATAGTCATTCGAATCGGAGGAGGAGGCTCTGATCATCATTTCTTGGAAGGTTTCTTCTTCTTCATCATCCCTGGTGCCCAAGGCACGGGATAGTCTTTGCTGACCTAGGGCAGAGCTCCCTAGGTAGTGGAAGTAGTCTTGGACTACTTGCTTTGTCTCCTCTGGGTCGCGCCTTTGCGGCTCAGGTTGGAGCATCAGTCTATCCTGGCCCTTTTGTTGCCCGGCCAGTCTCGTCACTCGAGCATTCAGATGCTCGGCCCTGGGATATTTGAAGATATCAGCCTGTCTGGCACAGGCTCCTGATCTTCTTGCAGTAATCATAGTGACTGGTTCACTTCTTCTCACATTGCCAACTTGACAGCGGTTGGCAGCAGCATTGTGGATCTTCTCTTCCCATCTCTTGCCCCTGGCCATGGGATGGGTGGTAGTGAAGTTTTCTTTTGTTTCATATCTTCTGCCCCTCAACAAGGGGCGAACAGCGGTCATATTTCTTTCTTGACCCTCAATCTCATCTCTCCTTCCCCGGGTCCTGGGGTAGACAGCAGTAGCATTTCCTTCATCTCTCTTCATTTCCCTTCTGCCCCCTGCTCTAAGGCAGGCGATAGTGACATCAGTAAGGTTCTTTCTGTCTTCAGCTGGGGCCCAGCCTTGGATCTTCTTCGGTCGCCAGACCTGTTTGCATTTTGCTGGCTTGGGCGCCAGCGGCTTCTTTCAGCAGCCTCCCAGTTGGCCCCCCTAGTGGCCAAAACCTGGAATTGGTTGTTAGTTGGGATGGTTGGGACAATTCTGTCGGGCCGGACTCCCCTGGGACGGCCGTCAAGGTTCGCCCTAATAGCACCCATCATTATCGTCTTTCCGGAATTGGAAAGGCGACGATCAACAGCAATAGACCGGCTCCTCCGGTTGGTTTTCTTCCCCTTCTGGGCAGCAGTGGGGACCATGTCTCTTTTCTGGACATGATGGACGTAGCAGGCGACGGCCGTGGGGGCCGTTTTCTTCGGTAAGTCATCCTTGCAGTCAGCGGTCTTCACCGGGGCGCTTGCAGCAGCGCCTTGCTCATCGTTATCGACCTGTAGAAGGTCGGTGTAGACAACGCCCAAGCAGTTGGGCAGCCCGATAGCTGGAGGAAACGAACCGAATGCTAGTGGTACCGCCAGGTACCCCTCCTGGACATGCATGTCCACCGGTTGCTTGTCGAAGCATACAGACGTGATTTGTGTTGTCATCGTAGTTTCCTAGAAGTAAGGAAGCACACGGAATCAGAATTTTGAGGGGGGGGGGGCGTGGGGCCTCCTATTTTGGCGTAAAGATGAAGGGAGACTTGGTCCCACCGGGCGTGCCAGACTTGTGGACGCGGGATTTTTATTTATATTTATTTATTTATTTTTTTTGATTGATTTATCATTTATTGATTTATTTATTTATTTGTTCATTGGCGTGCCAGTCACCGAAGTGACAATTTTATTGTGCGCTCTGTAAGACCCCAAATTCTTTAGAAATTTATTTAGAGAGTTATTTGTAATTATTTGGAATTTATTTGAAATTATTTGGAATTTATTTGAAATTATTCGAAATTAATGAGAATTATCCAAATTAATTAGATTAATTAATTAATTAATAGAATAAGTCATTTTTCTACTATTTTCTAAAAATCCCCAAAAATCACATCTTGTAGAATTAATTTTGTTTATCAACTTTGTCTTCTACAATTAAGCCTAATACAATAGTTTATTAAGCCGAATTAGCGAACTAATTCTTCCAAACTTAATATTTAATTAATTACGGAATAGTAGAAGTGGAATTTTATTTACCATATAAAAATTCATAAAAATAGTAATTAAATAATAGATGCTTCGACTAACACTTTTATCTTCTTGGAGTAAGCCTAATTAAATCATTATCTAGGCCTAATCAGTAGATTAAGCCTGACTTATAACCCACCTAACCCAAATTCGAATTTACTATTCACCCAAACTTTGAACATCAAATTCGAGCTTGATTCTCAACCAAATGGGGTGATTCCAGAGGCAAATGAAAGGTATTACATAAAGGAACATTTACCCTCAATCAATTTGAGATAAACTTAGCCCCAAAACGTGCTGCCGACATAGTTTGGTCAAGTCAAGGATTTCGGCGCCGTTTCTAAACTCGTAGCTTGCAGCAGCAAATACTCCCAATTCAGAAGGCTCCAGAAGCTCTATGAGCTATCAAAATGAAGCCCTACGAGTCTTCTTTCATTTGGCTGCTGTGGGGTTCGCTGAAATTTCGGATCTGGAGAGATCTAGTTCGATTTGTGGAGGTCGGTCAGTAGGCCGTTGGCTTCCCTTCATCCTTCTTTGATCAATCGATTGAGGTAGGAATTCTCAACCAAATCTTGATCATGAGTATAGCAAATTGTACCTCTCATCGAGCTCTTTCCATTGGTGGCAAAAGCCTCAATTTTCATTAGGTATCCGAGGAGATATCGAAGTTTTAGTGAGGTGCTGTCAAGTTGTTCTTTATTCTAGGTTTCGAGTTCCTTCTTCAATTTGAGGTAGGTGATAACAGCCCAATTTCTAATTAACATACATGAATGTAATCAATAGCATGTTAGCTTTCTTTTGACATCAAAATCCCTAATTTTTATAGATCATGTCTAGAGTATTTTGTGTGTTATTAGAAGCATGCTAGCAAGCTAGACTTCACTTGTGTTCTTCATAGAATAGGATTTATTTCATTGGATTCCTATCGAAATTCGTGATTTAAAATTGTGTTTTATGACCCTAGGATGCATATTATTGACCCTAGAGTCTATGGTTATGATCCCAATACATTTAGACCCCAAATTCTTGGAGTTTTTCATCGCTTTTTGGGTCTGGAAACCCAGGGGTCGACCCGTGGGTCGACCCATTTCCACCCTGCAAGCAGCAGCAATGCTGCCTTGCATGGGTCGACCCACGGCCTGCAGGGGTCGACCCATGGGTCGACCCATGCACCCAGAGCAGGGGGTCGACCCAATGGGTCGACCCATGAAGCCTGATTTTCAAGGGGTCGACCCATCCCTGGAATTTTTCCAGGGGTCGACCCAAAGGGTCGACCCATGCAGTGTAAACCCGTTTTTTTTATGATTTGACCCGGGGATCAATCCGGATCATCGGGGAATCAAACCATTCAACCTAAACACTTTGAAAACTACATTTTTGAGGAACTAATGACCTATTCATATACCCCTCTTGATTTCAAATTTGGATTGGTTCCTACATGCAAACTTAGCATAAAAACGCACCGTTTACCATCTTCATTTCAATGCATACAAGATTAAATAGAAACTCACTTAATTAATGGTTAATGGTGTAACTAAATCTCTGTTAATGCATTCTTTTTCACTCCTGTGAGAGCTTGTTCTTTACCTTGATAACTTGTTCTAGCTTATTGGCACTTTGGCTAATACAAATGATAATGGTTACTCATGATATCTTAACTTGATGATTAGGATTAATATGTTGATTAGCTTGTTTGATTGCTGCTGTTGTACAGTAGCGCAGCACGATTAACTCTTGTTGTGACTTGATTTCAATCTCCTTGATGATTATACTTACCTTGAAATTCTGGAAATGAATCTCCTTCCTACTTGAAGTTGTTATTGCTACTTAGTTTAAACCTTGGAATTCTGGCCATAAACTGTGGAAGTCTAGATTCGTGGGATCTTTGATCCAAAGAAATCAATGCCTGGCAAACAATTAAGGGCTCGGTCTGGTCCTGGGAAGAGCGCCCGAACACTACGTGTACCCCTAGGAGGTGAATGACTAGGTGTGGCATTTGGCACCAGTACTTGACATGTGTTAAATCTAGGACTGTCCACTACTCTCTCCACTACTCTCTACATTACTTTCTACTACTTTTCACTTTCCACTCGTCACTGTTCTATACTCTACTTGTGGTTACTGTACTTGCTCATTACTTGGACGTGGAAATGAAATTACATACGTGCTTGACATGACTTGAATCGACTTGATATGGCCAACTTTTTATCGTTATCTCCTGTAGTAAATTCTTGTCTTACTATTCTATTCATTATATTTCTTGACCTTGCAAGATCTTTGAATTTCGTTTCGTGATATCATCGTTATCTTTTTATTGTTTTTATCATTTGTAGCATGACATTTTGAAAATGTAATTAAACTGTTAATCACTTATACATGTCTGTTATTTCCTACTGAGCGTCAGCTCACACCCCGTTGTTTTTCCCCCCTTTCCAGGCTTTTCAGGTGACGCGCTTACCGATGGGGAAGGGCAGGAGTGATGTCTTGAGTGTATCAGTTCTAGTGTGTTAGTAGTGTGTTATCTTTGTTAGTTATGTTTGGAGATCATTTAGTTTTAGTTTGTTATTGAGTTTTAGTGGTTGATTATTCCAGTTGTATTAAGTTGAACTTGAGGATTATTGTATTAGTCGTGGTTTATTATTAATCATTTAGCATTTCCATCTTGTAGCACTTGTGTATTGTTTTAGATTTAGTTCCCTCTCTTGCTAGCGTGTCCCTAACTGTACGTCCCGATACTTCCGCCTTGTTCGGGGCGTGACAGTTTAGTTAGTATCAGAGCCCTAGGTTTCACATTCCTAGGTTTCCTAAGTTTAAGTTTTCTTACATTGCATCCCAATAATCGGTATATCAAAAGGTGTTGCCCGAACGTTAGGCTATGCCTATCGGAAAGGTCGCACACTTGCGCGAGTGGTCTTCGGACCGATTACCTCCGCCAGGTACCGAGTTTTTGGTCGTGTCTAGGTGCACTAGATCCCTAACCTTGTAAAAGTCTAGGACCTGACCTGTGAGATTGGGTAGAACTTGGGTTAAGTTCGTTTCTTAATCGTGTAATTATCTATCTTATTTGAACCTAAGTAACCTATTTCTCATGTAGATGGCAGCTGATCATGCTGAATGGAGGAACCTGCAACGTACGGTTCAAGGCCTTACTCAGGCCCTTCAGCAAGTAGCTCAGGCAGGAGCGGCACAGCATGGCACCGGTGATCTATACCGGAACTTCCGCGGAATGAATCCGCCTAGATTCGCTGGTTCGACTGACCCTGACCAAGCCGAGCACTGGCTAGACGAGATGGGGAGAATCTTTGAAGTTATGCAATGCACCAACCAGGAGCGTGTCCTTTTGTCCACATTTCAACTGGAACATGATGCACGTACTTGGTGGGATTCTATCAAGGCAACTCTCGGAGATCGGCAGGTTATGTGGGAAGAGTTCGAGGAATTCTTCAACAGCAAGTATTTTTCCGATAGAGTGCAAGAGAAGAAAGCGGCAGAGTTCGCGGCCTTGAAACAGCGAGGTTTGTCCGTGGCAGAGTATGAGGCTCAATTCGCACGGCTTTCTCGATATGCTACACATCTCATTTCCACCGAGAAGATGAAGGCGAAGCGCTTTCTCAATGGTTTGAAGCTTCATTATATCAACCAATTGGCACCGATGGAGATTTCCACTTATTCCGAGATGGTAAGGAAAGCACAAGTTCTAGAGGATACTCTTGAAATGACGGAGAGAATCCGTGGGAAAGGCACCAAGAAAGAATTACCTACGGGTTCCGGGAGTGTCAAACCCGGGTATACCAAGAAGAGGCCTGTTAGTGGACCTGGTTCGTGGAGCGGGTCCGGATCATGGAAGGGCAAGATGCCGAGACATGAAGACAAGAAGCCTGGCCCTATTGTTCCATTCAAGGGCGTGTGCAACTATTGTGATCGTCCGGGTCACAAGATAGAGGAGTGCTGGCGCAAGCAAGGCGCATGTTTACGATGTGGAAGCAAGGAGCACCGTATCCCCAATTGTCCTCTCATATCGGAACAAGCTACACCGGCAAAACCTCTAGTCTTCAAGAAACCACAAGGCAAGCTTCAAGCTTTACATGAAGATGAAAATGGGATTTCTGATGATGGCGGACTCGTCGAAGGTACCCTTACTATAATCGATAAGCCCGCATTTGCTCTCTTTGATACTGGTGCCACACATTCTTTTATTTCACGGAGATTTGCTAAGTCATTAGCTGTGGAACCTGTTTTGATGAAAACTCCGTTAGAGATTTCAACCCCTATTGGCACTAGATCAACAATCCAGTATTTCTATCCTTCTAGTAAGGTTATGATTGGTGAACAGAACTTTCTAGCAGATTTGGTCTGCATGGATATGAAGGATTATGATGTAATCCTAGGAGCAGATTGGTTGGCCAAGTATGAGGCCAATGTTCACTGTAGTTCTAGCTCAGTGACTTTTACTGGACATTCTGGTTTATCTTTTACGGGAGTCAAGCACCATAACTCCGTACCACTCATTTCGGCTCTTCGAGCTGATAAGCTTTTAAGGCATGGGTGTGAGGCTTTTCTAGCCTTTGTTTGTGCAACTCCTGAGCAGCAGATGGAGATCAAGGACATTCCTGTTGTCCGAGATTTTTCTGATGTCTTTCCAGAGAAACTACCAGGACTTCCGCCTAAGCGGGAAGTTATCTTTTCTATTGATCTTATTCCTGGCACAGCTCCTATTTCTAAGGCTCCTTATCGTATGTCTCCTGCGGAACTGAGGGAACTGAAGCAGCAACTGATGGAATTACTCGAGAAGGGTTTTATTCGTCCTAGTACTTCTCCGTGGGGAGCCCCTGTGTTATTCGTCAGGAAGAAAGATGATTCGATGAGGTTGTGCATTGATTATCGGCAAATAAACCAGCAGACTGTCAAGAACAAATATCCCTTGCCGAGGATTGACGAGTTATTTGACCAGATAGCGGGAGCTCAATATTTCTCTAAGATCGATCTTCGATCTGGATATCACCAGTTGCGGATTAAGGAAGAGGACATTTATAAAACAGCTTTCCGCAGCAGGTATGGTCATTTTGAATTTGTCGTTATGCCTTTTGGCCTAACGAATGCTCCAGCAGCTTTCATGCAGTTGATGAACGATGTATTTCGGCCCTATCTTGATCAATGGGTTGTGGTCTTTATTGATGACATCTTGATCTATTCCAAGAGTGAATTGGAGCATGCTGAGCATCTGAGAATGGCATTGCAACTATTGAAAGATCATCAGCTATATGCTAAGTTCAGTAAGTGTGAGTTCTGGCTACAAGAAGTGTCCTTTCTCAGACATATTATCACCAAGGAAGGTATTTCTATTGATCCTTCGAAGATTGAGGCAGTGAAGAATTGGGAGCAGCCTACTAGTGCAACTGAAGTTAGAAGTTTTCTAGGCCTGGCAGGCTATTACCGAAGATTTATTCAAGATTTCTCCAAGATTGCAGTACCTATGACAAGATTAACCCGCAAGGAAAATAAGTTTGATTGGTCAGATGATTGTCAGCGAGGCTTTCAGACTCTGAAGGAGTGTTTGACTACTGCACCTGTTTTGGCTTTACCTTCTGGTGAAGGAGGATTCGTTGTTTATACTGATGCTTCAGGTATTGTCTTAGGCTGTGTACTCATGCAGCATGGGAAGGTGATTGCCTATTCCTCTAGGCAGTTGAGGAAGCACGAAGATAATTATCCTGTTCATGATTTGGAACTTGCTGCAGTCGTGTTTGCTTTAAAGATATGGAGGCATTACTTATATGGAGAAACCTTTACAGTGTTTTCGGATCATAAGAGTTTGAAGTATTTATTCTCTCAAAAGGAACTCAACATGAGGCAGCGGAGATGGTTGGAGTACTTGAAAGACTTCGACTTCTCGATTGAGTATCATCCTGGCAAAGGTAATGTTGTGGCAGATGCATTAAGCCGGAAGCCGGTAGCTAGATTGTCAAGTCTCATGTTACAAGAATGGAGATTGTTGGAACAATTATCTAGTCTGGATCTCAATATTGACAATGATCGGATCTTGATTGCTCATATTCAACTTAAACCTGAAATATTGATAGAGATCAAGTCCTTGCAAGATAATGATCCCGAGTTGGTAGAGATCAAGGGAAGCTTGAGTAGCAGACCTGATTTCATGTTGGCCGATGATGGTAGATTATTATTTAAAGGCAGAACTTGTGTTCCGGATGAGGCTACAATAAAGAACAACATTCTTGAGGAAGCTCATAGATCCAGATATACCATTCATCCTGGACACTACAAGAAAAAGTGGCTATAGCGACCGACTTAGAGACCGATTAAATCGGTCGCTAGTCGGTCCCAAATAGAGACCAATTCGGCGACCGAAATAATCGGTCGCATATGTGAGACCGTTTTGGCGACCGAATTTAGTTCGGTCTCCAATCGGTCGCTGTTCTTGCGACCGAATTTACTTCGGTCTCCAATCAGTCGCTGATCCCGTTATACTCCCCACTGCGGCCCCCGCCCGCCCGAGCCCCCCCTCCCGCCCGAGCCCTCCCGCCCGAGCCCCCGCCCGAGCCCCCTCCCCCTGCGGCCCCCTCTCCGCCCTAGCCCCCCCACGCCCCTCCCGCCCGAGCCCCCCTCCGCCGGAGCCCCCCCTCCCCCTGCGGCCTCCCGCCAGAGCCCCCCTCCCCCTGCGGCCTCCCGCCCGAGCCCCCTTCCGCCGGAGCCCCCCCTCCCCCTGCGGCCTCCGCCCCCCTCCGCCGGAGCCCCCCTCCCCCTGCGGCCTCCCGCCCGAGCCCCCCTCCCCCTGCGGCCTCCGCCCCCCTCCGCCGGAGCCCCCCCTCCCCCTGCGGCCTCCCGCCCGAGCCCCCCTCCCCCTGCGGCCTCCCGCCCGAGCCCCCCTCCGCCGGAGCCCCCCCTCCCCCTGCGGCCTCCCGCCCGAGCCAACCTCCGCCCGAGCCCCCCTCCCCCTGCGGCCTCCCGCCCGAGCCCCCCTCCGCCGGAGCCCCCCCTCCCCCTGCGGTCAAAGCACAGTTCACCTTGGAGGTCGACTCCTCGGACACGATCGACAACGTGAAGGCTAAGATCCAGGGCAAGGAGGGCATTTCCCCGAACCAGCAGCATCTCATCTTCGCCGGGAAGCATCTGGAGGACGGCCGCACCCTCGCCGACTACAACATTAAAGGTTCCACCTGGCACCCTCTCTCTCTCTGATCCCTCTCTCTCTGTGTCACCCCCTCCGGCACCCGAACCAGCAGAATCGACTTCAAAGATTTATGCATAGTCATGCATGGTTATGTACTTAGGTGTGGAATTTTTCTGTGAAAGCTAGCACAATCCACGTGCAGAGGTGATTACATGTCTCCCGACAGTTTACGTGCCAAATTCATAAAACAATAAATCTTTGTTCAAACAACTCAACTCTCTGCAAACTATCAGTGGACTGTAGAAGTTACATATTGATTTTAGCTGAAGAATTCAAAACTTTGACTTAAGGTTTAATTTGCTTTATAGACATTGTCATTTCCACATGCATGCATGGAGACTGCCTATAGCATTCTGAAACTGAAGGGTTTCACTATCTTCTTTTTTTTTTATGTGAAAGCCCTGCCTAGTGGAAAGGTTGAGAGAAGAACTCTACCACCTAACCACCAGTGGGTATTTTATTGAGTAAAAGCAATTGTAAAGATAAATTACATCAAGCGGACACTGGGCATACCCAGTTTATCAAGCCTAACAGCACCTCTAATGAGAGTAGGAAGCTCAGAGGAGGAATAGGATGCATTACATTTCAACTTACAAGCTAAAGAAGCTAAGGAATCAGCCACAGTGTTCCCTTCTCTAAAGATGTGATTAATGGTATCTGCAGGATTAAGGAGGCTCCATATCTCCCTGACATAGGACAATATCGACCAAGGGCAGGTGGCTTTCCTTTTGATAATATTGACAATAGTTTGAGAGTCACATTCAATTATTGCTGCTGTGGAACCAGTGATTTTGATATACTTCATTCCATCTAATAGGGCAGGGGCCTCAGCAATGATGCTATTTGAGAATCCATAGTAGTGGCTGAAAGCTAGGATGACATTTCCAAGGTGATCTCTTATGACCCCACCTCCACCAGATTCACCATTGGCTTTAGATGCTCCATCAGTATTTAGTTTTAAAGAAGGCCAAGGAGGGCAAAACCATTTAATGGCTATAGCTCTAAGCTGCTTTGGTTTAGCAAATTGAATTCCTAGAGCATCCAGAATTCTGATATGTTCCTGATTGGCTTCGGGTAGTGAGGAAATCTGACATATTTCTTTGACTTTGTATCTGATTTTGTGGAGGAGACCCTGGCAGGAAGTTTTGGAGTCATCATATTTGTCTGAATTTCTAGCACACCAAATCTCCCACATACTAACTCCGACAGCAGCTAGACCAAATAGGCCAAACATTGATTTTTTCTGAGTGGAGCATAAATTGTTGAGTATCATTAATGAGGTAGCTGAATTTTCTTCAATTTGCAACCCCTTAGATCTGAAATATGTCCATATGTAAGAAGCCCAATCACCGAAAATAAATAAGTGGTTATAATTTTCAGTCTGTGGGGTCTTGCAGCAGCAGCATTTTGAACAAATTGGAATCCCTATCTTCTGAATGTTGCAATCCAGAGGAAGACACTTGTTGATAATTTTCCACAGATGAATGGAGATCTTGGAAGGCAGCCATGGTGACCAAATGCTAGTCCACTGATTGAAAGTCTGAGTCTCTTGGTTCCTGCTAATAGCCTTTTGGGTGGATGAGACTGAACAGTTCCCCGAAGAAGAAAGGCTCCAAGCAGGTAGGTCATGTTCCTGATTGAGTTTAACATGCTTCAAAGCAGTGCTAATTTCTTCAGTAAAAAACCTGTTAGGCCAATTTGTGTCTTCTGAATTCATCTGTACAATAAAGTCCCGAACAGAGAGCATAGGGTTGATGGTGTTATCAGCCAATGCAAAATCAGCAAGGGTGTGTTGGCCTATCCATCTGTCATACCAGAAGCTTGTCCTGCTGCCATCTCCAATAATGACCCTCTTATGCTGAATAATTAAATTTTTTGCAGTGATCCACCTTCTCCTTTCAAAACCCTTCATATTTGTAAACTGAACCTGGATGAGAGGACAGTTCCTAATATATTTGGCTCTGAAATACTCGGCCCATAATGAATTTGAATGAAGAGCTTGCCACAACATTTTAACACTTAAGGGAGTTTCCATATTCCTTAGTGATATAATACCCAGTCCACCTTAAGAGATAGGAGTGCAGATTTTGTTCCATTTTCTCCAGTGCTTCCTGTGACCATGATCAGATGAACCCCAGAAGAAATTGGCAAGTGATTTTTCAATAGCTTGGTGAGTTCCAATATGCAGTGAAGAAGATGTAAGAAAGTATATGGGCAATGAGATCAGGACATGCTTGATAAGGACTAGTTTTGCTCCCTAGGAGAGCATCCCACATTTCCAACCTGAAATCCTCCTCTGAATATTGTGTAGAATACCAGTGTAGTGAATTTTCTTGCATCTTCCTTTGATCAGGGGAAAACCAAGATACTTATGAGGGAAGGAGTGTTTAACAAAACCAGTGACATCCTGAATTTTCCTGGCAGTAGAGTTATTATTCCTGGAGTGTATGAAAAAACCACTTTTACCTGTGTTTATTGACTGCCCTGAAGCTCTTTCATAATCTTGTAGTATCTTAAGGAGATTCCTTATTGAAATAAGATTGCCATTGCAAAAAATGATGGTATCATCCGCAAACAAAAGATGTGAAATATTCGGGCAATGTCTAGGACTAGCATACCATTCTATGAGGCCACATTGGAAGGCTTTTGTCAGAGATCTACTGAGTACCTCTTCTGCAATGATAAATAGTGAGGGAGCAATTGGATCACCTTGACGCACCCCTCTTGAAGATTTGAAGAATCCAGCAGGGGTACCATTTATAAGAATAGAAAACCAGTTATTGTGCACCATTTTTCTAATAAGCCTGATGAACTGGTCATTAAATCCAAACCTGTTAAGAACATTGAAGAGAAAATCCCATTCAAGCCTATCATAAGCCTTAGCCATATCAATCTTTATCATCACATTAGAGCCCCTTATTTTCATGCCAATTTCATTGGTAAGTTCCTGGGCCAAAGCAATATTCTCAATAATATTTCTGCCTTTGACAAATGCAGATTGTTCAGGAGATATGATCTTAGGAAGAATGCTGGCAAGCCTAGTATTAATGATAGAGGCAATAATTTTGTAAAAGAAGTTGCACAGGCTAATAGGTCTAAACTCAGAAATTCTGGTAGCATTTGTTTGTTTTGGAATGAGAGCAACCAGGGTAGCAGTGACAGATCTGGGTAAGTCTTCATGGGAAGTAAAGAATTCCTGCACAGCTCTTATCACAGTGGAGGCAATTATCCCCCAAGCAAATTGGTAAAATGCACCTGTGAATCCGTCAGGGCCCGGTGCACTATCTTGGGATAGCCTGAAGACATAAGTCTTGGATTTCTGCGGCAGTAGGGATTGAGCAGAGGGTGTCAGTGTCTAACTGATCAACCAGAGAGGGAATACAGTCAAGAACAGTACTATCTGCTAAATGATGTTGGGAAGAGAAGGCTTCCTGAAAATGTGTCACAGCAATTGAAGTCATTTCCCCAGGGTCCGAAGTGAGAAGGCCTGCAGAGTTTTGAAGTTGAGATATGCACATTTTTTTCCTCTTAGCTAAAGTGGTAGAGTGAAAGAATCTGGTATTTCTATCCCCTTCAGTGAGCCATCGGACTCTAGATTTCTGTCTCCAAAAGCATTCCTCCTGAAGCAACATTTTGGACAGAACAAGTTTAGCCTCATCCAGGGCAGTCTGATTTGTAGTGGAAGGCTGGGTGTCATAAGCGTGTTCTGCCTTAATAACATCATCCTCCGCTTTTGCCACATTATTATGAATATTACCAAAGACTTGATAATTCCAAACTTTAAGCATTTGCCTGAGACTCTTGAGCTTAAGATAAAGGGTTAAGGTAGGTGAAGAAGCTAAAGGACTAGTATCCCAACACTTTTTAACATCAGCAAGAAGATGGTCATGATAAGTCCACATTTTTTGGAAACAGAATCTGGTTTTCCTTTTAATCTGGGGAGTCTGCAACACAAGTAGAGGGGCATGATCTGAGACTTCCCTGGAAAGATGTTCAACGGAGAAGGCATAATGAGCCATCCAATCAGAATTGGTTAGAATTCTATCCAGTCTGGCCCAAATACCCCTGCTTCCTGATTGATTGTTATGCCAAGTGTAGGAAGATCCTTTGAAACCAGTATCCAAAAGTGCACAATTTGATATACAGTCCTTAAAATCAGTCATTGCAATCGAATTAGGATCATTACCACCAATTTTTTCCTTTGTATCAGTAATGTAGTTGAAGTCTCCTGCCACCATCCAAGGACCAGAAATGTTAGAGTGGACGTTAATTAAAGAAGTCCAAAGACCCTTTCTCTCAATCACATTGCATTTTGCATATACTGCAGTTAAGTGAAAAGGGACTTGACCATTAAGACCCATGAGAAGAGTAATTTGCTGATCATCTCTAGTAACCAGAGAAACATGCAGATGGTCTTTCCATAATACCCAGATGTGGGCCATTTCATCAGAATTTGCAATAATTTTAGACATACCCCTACGAGATAATATCTTCTAGGCACAATAGTTGAGGACTGTCGAGACGTTGCAAATCATGTAAACCCGCGCCTTTTTAAAATGGGGAATCTGTCAATGGAAGCTACTAGTCATCTTGTAGATTTTCAAAAAAAAAAAAAGATTAGCAGTCGTGGTTGACAACCTCATAAATTATTGATATGTTTAAATTTACATGACATGAGTATTAGAGAAACATTGACATTTTAGAATTGTAGCTCAGTTTCTTAATTTTAGAATATCTAAAACATGTCATTAGCTAAGAGTACTGTTTGGATAGTGTTGGATGAAAAGTAAAGTGTGTTTTATTATTGTCTTATTCAGTGACGATACTATCAATTTCTTTACTTGATTTCTGCATAGCTAGAATACCAGTGTTGTCTTTAAGCTAAAAAGTATCATGCTATATTTTATTTCTGCTAAATAGCTAGTGAAAGTGTTGTCTTTATGTTGGATGTTAAAATAAAATTCATGTTTTCATTGTGTACATGTATTGCCAATTTCACATGTTACTGCTATGTTTTTAGATTGTGTTATTATCTTGTCAATATTTAATTAGTTGGGTGTTGTATGTGAGCTGAGATGCGTGGGTGCAACCTAACATTGCACGCATCTTAGGAGAGCGTGTTAAGCCCGTGCCAATCAACCTACCCGTTCAAGACTTTGGGATTGATATGCACGTTCTCATTTTGAATGATGAGAATGTGTATATCTAACTCAAAGTCTTGAATTGTCCCGTTTGGACAGTCTGTGAATGTTTGATCGCACTTAGGTGGTTAATTACTATATGTGTTTGTGTTGTTTGTTAAAAATTTTGGCTGCGTCTTCTCACTCCTCTCTGATATACCTTTATTGATTTTGATTATTTTCTTAACCACTTATTAGTAAGTGTTTAAGAAAATTTCTTAATCAATAAATATTTTGTGGTATATCGGAGAGGTGTGGGGAGATGCTGCCGAAATTTTTAGCAAACAACACAACACATATAGTAATTAATCGTGCGATCAAACCTTCACAGATGGGTTAAAAAGTGAAGATCTAAATGATATTTCCGTCCTATTTAAAATGGCAGACATGGACGATGTGAGGTAAGGGTTGTACTTTTTATTTTGTTAAACATGTTAAAGTTTTGTGTGTTTACATTTCATTCGCATAGGGAAAATGTCTGAAGATCGTTCATGGATGTACCGTAGAGTAGTTGATCAGGTGGTGTCTATAGAATTTAAAAATGGAGTTGAGAGATTCATTCAGTTTGCTTTGAGAAATTCTATTGAAGCTGTAGATTGTGAGGGTCGTATCCGATGTCCTTGTGTAGTCTGTAAGAATTTGAAGTGGCTGACAACATGGGATGTACAACGTCATTTATACAGAAAGGGGTTTGTTAAAGATTATACAAACTGGATATGTCATGGTGAAACATTGTGGTCGACCTACGAGCCTGCCAATGTTGGAAGTGGAAGTTCATATGTTGATATGGTCATAGATGCTGCTGGTCCAGGATTCAATGTTCACGAGGAGCATGTACATAATGAAGAACCGCCAAACAAGACAGCTGAAAGATTTTATCAGCTACTCAAAGATGCTGATGAGCCATTGTGGACTGGATGTCAAAATCACTCTCGACTGTCTGCGGTGTCACAATTATTGAACTTGAAATCTGAATTTCACATCAGTGAGATTTGTTTTGATCGTTTGTTACTGATTATCAAAAGTATGTTGCCACAAGATGAGAAATTACCTGAAAATTTTTATCGTGCAAAGAAGATGGTCACTGACTTAGGGCTTGGATATGAGAAAATAGATGCATGTCCTAATCATTGCATGCTATATTATAATGAGGCTAAAAGTAAGGTATCATGTTCCATATGTGGTCATGATAGATTCAAGCCTAAGAAAGGGGACAATTCAAAGCAAAAAGATATACCATATATGTCATTGCGGTATTTTCCTATTGCACCGAGATTGCAGAGAATGTATATGGCACCAAAGATAGCTCAACATATGAGATGGCATGCGGAAAGAGTACGTCGACAACATAATGTAATCAGTCATCCTGCAGATGCCGAAGCTTGGAGTCACTTTAACCGTGCTCACCCTACTTTCTCAAAAGAGTCGCGTAATGTAAGGCTGGGTTTATGTACTGATGGATTCAATCCATTTGGAGGTTCAGTGACTTCCTACTCTTGCTGGCCAGTTTTCGTGACACCATATAATATTCCGCCAAATATGTGCATGAAACGAGAGCATTTATTTCTATCATTATTGATCCCTGGTCCAAAAAGTCCTGGGAAAAAATTAGACATATATCTCAGGCCGTTGATTGATGAGTTGAAGTTGTTATGGACTGATGGGGTTACTACCTATGATGCATGCAGAAAACAAAATTTCACTATGAAGGCTGCATTGATGTGGACAATAAGCGACTTTCCTGCATATGGAATGTTATCTAGCTGGAGCACTCATGGAAAACTAGCATGTCCTTACTGTATGGACAGTTCCAAATCATTTGTACTTAAGCATGGTGGCAAGTCATGCTGGTTTGATTGTCATCGACGATTTCTACCAAGGGACCATCCGTTTAGAAGGCAAAAAGATGCATTCTTAAAGAACAGAATTGAATTGGAAGAAGCTGATTTTGAACGGTTGTCTGGTCCACATTTAGCAGCACGTGTACAGAACTTACCAGATATAGCACAATTGTCGAGCAGCACAAGACAACTCCCTGGATTTGGGAAGGATCACAATTGGGTCAAAAAAAGTATCTTCTGGGAATTGCCTTATTGGTCAACTCTTCTTATACGACATAACATCGACGTCATGCATGTGAAGAAGAAATGGAGAATGTTTGATTAATGGTATACAATTTTATCTGGGAATTTTAATACTCTGTAACTTTCTTTCTTTCACTATTTGATGAATATGCATGTATTTTATTACCAGTTGAAGATATGGTTCGAGGACGGCGTGGGACTCCCAGAGGTGGGAGGGGAGAGGGTAGCGGGAGGAGATTTACTTCCGTTTCACCACCGGTAGTAGGTATGTATACTTTCCCTTCATAATGCATTGTAGTATTTGTTGAAAATAATTCATTATGTATTTGTGTTATCTGATTATTATTTTCACAGGACCCACGACCTCTACACCGTTACGACCGACCTCTGCACCGCTACCACCGGTAGTAGGTATGTATACTTTCATGTATAATGCATTGTAGTATTTGTTGAAAATAATTCTTTATGTTTTTGTGTTATCTGATTCTTATTTTCACAGGACCCACGACCTCTGCACATATACCACCGACCTCTGCACCGCTACCACCGGTAGTAGGTATGTATACTTTCCCTTCATAATGCATTGTAGTATTTGTTGAAAATAATTCATTATGTATTTGTGTTATCTGATTATTATTTTCACAGGACCCACGACCTCTACACCGTTACGACCGACCTCTGCACCGCTACCACCGGTAGTAGGTATGTATACTTTCATGTATAATGCATTGTAGTATTTGTTGAAAATAATTCTTTATGTTTTTGTGTTATCTGATTCTTATTTTCACAGGACCCACGACCTCTGCACCGTTACCACCGAGGGATGCACCGCTACCACCGGTAGTAGGTATGTATACTTTCATGTATAATTCATTTGAGTATTTGTTTAAAATAATTCTTTATGTTTTTGTGTTATCTGATTCTTATCCTTACAGGACCCACGGCCTCTGCACCGTTACCACTGACAACGGGTACATTGACGGCCTATGCACCGCCATCACACATGGCGAGTGGATCTACACCTCCCCCAGCTGAGTCAGGTATGTTCATTTGCATATTTATGTTTTTTTGATAGTTTGTTTTATTTATACTATTTAATTCGTATAGTACGTGCTGATGACGAGGCGAGTCATCATGAGGGGGAGGGCTGTTGTAATGAGACGATGCGGGCAGTGTGGATAAATGAAGGGTACGTAATGCATTATTTTTGTTATTTATTCGTCATTGTGGTATTAATATTTTTAATTTCAGGAATAAAATAGAGCCAGCCCAAGCATCACAATTTATTACAAAGACAATTCAAGCACATTTTCCAGGCCCCATCCATCGCTTTGCTGATTTTCCGATGGGTGTTCAGGATTTATTGTTCTCTATGTTCTTGGTATTTATCTTATTTTATCATATTAAGTCATTTTCAATTATTATTTTAACCCACTTTGTTATGTAACATATAAATTTTTGTTGTTGTTAATATATAGAGGAATCATCGATTCACAGAACATTCAGATGAGTTACGTGCTAGATTTGCATGGACAGCTACTGCAAGAGATAATTTCAAACATCTTATGTACAATGCCCGAAGATATGCAAAAAAAGCATGTGCAAGTACTGATAAGAACATATGGAAGGAGCATGGGCCTGTGTGGATGAGAAAGGAGTATTGGACAGAGCTGTGCAACATTTGGGAAGCGGAGAAATGGAATGCCAATTCAAACAAAGCAAAGCAAAACAGAGCAGCGCATCCTGAAGCGAATTTACACACGGGTGGCTCTGTCTCCTTTGCAACACATAAAGCGAGATTAGTAAGTACACTTCTACATATATAAATTTTTTGTTTCTATTATGAAACTGTGATTTATTTGAATAACAGGAAGCACAGTTAAAGCGGCCAGCTCAATTTCATGAACTTTTTGATCGAACTCATAAGAAGAAAGGGACAAATGCTTACATTAGTGAGAAAGCTCGGGAGGTAGCGGTAAGTGTATACATTAATAGTTTTCATTTAAGATTAAATTGTAGAATAATTTGGTTTTGTTTTTTTTTGGTTTTTGCAGGACTCATATAGTAGACGAATGGATGAGAGGTACGGGGATGACAGTCAGCGTCCAGAGTTGGATCCTGCCATTTGGGTTGCAGCATCTGGGGCACCCAAGAAAGGACATGTTTATGGTTTTGGACATAGCTTGGGCACGACTAGGGTGTTATCATCATGCTCGAGTTCGGTCTCACATGCGACCTCTCCATTTACCACACCAGCAGCCCCAGATGGTTCTTCCAGTGCCGCCCCGACCATGACTCCAGATATGTTTAGGCAGATCGTCAACGAGACCGTCTCTCAGAATATCTCTCAGAATATCTCAACCATCGTCGCTCAGACCGTCTCCCAGATGCTCACATCCTTGGGAATTGATAGTAGTAGAGCACCTCCTGCACCTCCTGCACAGCAGCCTCCGGTAAGTATTTTATTTGATTGATTTTCTATTTGTTAACTCTAAATATCATCTTACAAAATATAAGAATTTAGATTGAGGAGGGGAAAATATCATTTTCTTAACTCTAAATATCATCTTACACCTATCCTCTGGATATTAGAATCAACAGGCAGACTGTTCTGCAGGATTTTCCATAGGTGTATAGAGATTTTGGTTAGAACTGAAAGTGAAAAGATATGTATAAATTCTATTCACTTGAGTGGGGGAGGATACAGATCTATAAATATTCATAAAGCTAGAATAATATAAGGAAAGTAACATGTAGACATGAATAAAATATGCCAATTTAGGTGAAAAGATCTCCCCAAAGTCTGGTAACTGTCATGGCAGGAAGCCAGGAACAGCACCTCTAAGCAAAGGAAGGGCAGTTCATACAAAGGAGCATAGGTCATAAGTTACAAGAAGTTCATTTTCAGTGGGGAGATGAAAGTGACTTGTCAGAACTGACGGAATCCAAATCGGATGCCCGGTTTGAGCTCGGCGCTCAAACTTCATTTTTAAAATACACTTAGTTCAAATGAACTGTTAGGATGGGGCATTTGGTTCTAAAATCTGAAATACCGGTCGGATGGCCGTGCCGATCATTCCAATACGACCGGGGAGATGAAAGTGACTTGTCAGAACTGACGGAATCCAAATCGGATGCCCGGTTTGAGCTCGGCGCTCAAACTTCATTTTTAAAATACACTTATTTCAAATGAACTGTTAGGACGGGTCCGGGGGTCTAAAATCTGAAATACCGGTCGGATGGCCGTGCCGGTCATTCCAATACGACCGGGGAGATGAAAGTGACTTGTCAGAACTGACGGAATCCAAATCGGATGCCCGGTTTGAGCTCGGCGCTCAAACTTCATTTTTAAAATACACTTAGTTCAAATGAACTGTTAGGACGGGGCATTTGGTTCTAAAATCTGAAATACCGGTCGGATGGTCGTGCCGATCATTCCAATACGACCGGGGAGATGAAAGTGACTTGTCAGAACTGACGGAATCCAAATCGGATGCCCGGTTTGAGCTCGGCGCTCAAACTTCATTTTTAAAATACACTTAGTTCAAATGAACTGTTAGGACGGGTCCGGGGGTCTAAAATTCGAAATACCGGTCGGATGGCCGTGCCGATCATTCCAATACGACCGGGGAGATGAAAGTGACTTGTCAGAACTGACGGAATCCAAATCGGATGCCCGGTTTGAGCTCGGCGCTCAAACTTCATTTTTAAAATACACTTATTTCAAATGAACTGTTAGGACGGGTCCGGGGGTCTAAAATCTGAAATACCGGTCGGATGGCCGTGCCGGTCATTCCAATACGACCGGGGAGATGAAAGTGACTTGTCAGAACTGACGGAATCCAAATCGGATGCCCGGTTTGAGCTCGGCGCTCAAACTTCATTTTTAAAATACACTTAGTTCAAATGAACTGTTAGGACGGGGCATTTGGTTCTAAAATTCGAAATACCGGTCGGATGGCCGTGCCGATCATTCCAATACGACCGGGGAGATGAAAGTGACTTGTCAGAACTGACGGAATCCAAATCGGATGCCCGGTTTGAGCTCGGCGCTCAAACTTCATTTTTAAAATACACTTAGTTCAAATGAACTGTTAGGACGGGTCCGGGGGTCTAAAATTCGAAATACCGGTCGGATGGCCGTGCCGATCATTCCAATACGACCGGGGAGATGAAAGTGACTTGTCAGAACTGACGGAATCCAAATCGGATGCCCGGTTTGAGCTCGGCGCTCAAACTTCATTTTTAAAATACAAGATGAAATTTGAACTTATATTGTGTGTGTGTATTTATATATATGAAAATGAGCTGGCTTAAACTATTGGCATACTCTTGTTAATGCTTGATTTCTTTATTAAGTCTTGTTAATGCTTGATTTCTTTATTAAGGATTTGATTATAATTTTTTTAAATGATATACAGGATCATCCGTCGCGAGATGTTGGACGAGACGACGACCAGGATGATGTTGGACGAGACGACGACCAGGATGAGACATATGTGGAGGATTTGTGATTTTATTTTAGTTGTGTATGTTGTCATTTTATTATTATGGATGTATGATTAATTTGTGATTTTATTTTAATTGTGTGTAATTTGAGGTTCGTGGAGATTGTGATCCGTGTAGTTGATTTATTATTGTTTTATGAAATTGTTATTTATCAGGTGTTTGTATGTGATGAATTTGAGATTTGTCGATATTGTTGTCTGTGTAGTTGATTTTATATTTATGTTATGAATTTGTTATTTATCAGGTAATTTATTTATCAGTTTAAATAAATTTTTAAAAAAAAATAATGCAAAATTAGCGACCGCATTGAGACTGAATTGCGACCGAATAGCGACTATACGTTATATTTCTTTTATTAAATAATTATACTTGGCGACCTATTAGCGACCGACTAGCCACCGAATAAATCCGATAGGTTTATTTTATTTTTAAAAATAAAACAAATTTAGAGACCGACTGGCGACCGAATTGAGACCGAATAAATCCGATAGGTTAATTTTAAAAAATAATTCGAGACCGAATAGCGACCGAATTGAGACCGACTTAATCCGATAGGTTAATTTTATTTTTTAAAATACAACAATTGTAGCGACCGAATAGAGACTGAATGGCGACCGAAGTATTAGCGACCGGTCAGGCGACCGATTATAATCGGTCTCTGGTAACGACTGATACTGCGACCGAATTATGTCGGTCGCTATATAGCGACTATGATATAGCGACCGACATATTCGGTCGCTAGATAGTGTCTGTTCGGTCGCAATGCAGATTTGCGACCGATCTACGACTGAATAGCGACCGAATATGTCGGTCGCTATCCGCGATTTTTCTTGTAGTGGGAGGCACTAAGATGTACCGAGATTTGAAAAGGTCCTTTTGGTGGCCGAATATGAAAAGAGAAGTTGCAAATTTTGTGAGCAGATGTTTGGTATGTCAGCAAGTTAAGGCCGAACATTTCAGACCAGCAGGGAAATTGAAACCACTCGACATACCCCAATGGAAGTGGGAAAGTATTGGCATGGATTTCATTATGGGTCTACCTAGGACTCGTGGTGGATTTGATGCGATATGGGTGATTGTCGATCGATTGACAAAGTCGGCTCATTTCTTACCAATTAAGTCCAAGTGGACGATTGATGTATTGGCTGCTTTGTATATAAAGGAAGTGGTGAGATTGCATGGTATCCCAGTGAATATAGTATCTGATCGAGACCCCAGATTTACTTTACATTTCTAGAAGGGACTGCAAGAGTCTTTGGGTACTCGTCTGAATTTCAGTACTGCTTTTCATCCACAGACAGATGGACAGACTGAAAGAACCAATCAGATAGTGGAAGATATGCTGCGAGCTTGCATGATTGATTTCGGTGGTAATTGGAGTGAGCATTTGGCATTAATCGAATTTGCTTACAATAACAGCTATCAGTCTAGCATTCAGATGGCTCCTTTTGAAGCACTATATGGTAGAAGTTGTCGTTCCTCGTTGTATTGGGACGAGGTAGGTGTGAAACAGTGGCTTGGACCAGATCTTGTTTCGGAATCATCACATAACATCTGTGTTATCCGAGACCGGTTACAAGTAGCCCAGTTAAGACAGAAGAGTTATGCCGACAACAGGAGAAGGGCATTGGAATTTCCGGTTGGCGAGCATGTGTTCTTAAAGGTCTCTCCGACGAGAGGGATCCGAAGATTTGGCATTCATGGCAAGCTGAGTCCGAGGTACATTGATCCATTCGAGATTCTAGATAGAGTGGGAGAGGTGGCATACAGACTGGCTTTACCACCGCATTTGTCTGGCGTATATAATGTTTTCCATGTGTCTATGTTACGGAAATATGTGTACGATCCCACTCATATCATTCAGCAAGTGGATTTTGAACTGAAGGAAGATTTGACCTATGAGGAAAGACCTGTCAAGATTCTGGACCGGAAGCATCAGCAACTCCGGAATCGTTCGATACCGATGGTCAAGATTCAGTGGAGTCGGCGTGGGACCGAAGAAGCTACATGGGAGTCTGAAGAGACTATGCGAAAGCGGTATCCCGATCTATTCTAGGTGAGTGATCTTTTTCTACTCTCAGTTTTAGTGCAGTGAATTTGGAGGACCAAATTCCTTTAAGTAGGGGAGGGTGTAAGACCCCAAATTCTTTAGAAATTTATTTAGAGAGTTATTTGTAATTATTTGGAATTTATTTGGAATTATTCGAAATTAATGAGAATTATCCAAATTAATTAATTAATTAATAGAATAAGTCATTTTTCTACTATTTTCTAAAAATCCCCAAAAATCACATCTTGTAGAATTGATTTTTTTTATCAACTTTGTCTTCTACAATTAAGCCTAATACAATAGTTTATTAAGCCGAATTAGCGAACTAATTCTTCCGAACTTAATATTTAATTAATTACGGAATAGTAGAAGTGGAATTTTATTTACCATATAAAAATTCATAAAAATAGTAATTAAATAATAGATGCTTCGACTAACACTTTTATCTTCTTGGAGCAAGCCTAATTAAATCATTATCTAGGCCTAATCAGTGGATTAAGCCTGACTTATAACCCACCTAACCCAAATTCGAATTTACTATTCACCCAAACTTTGAACATCAAATTCGAGCTTGATTCTCAACCAATGGGGTGATTCCAGAGGCAAATGAAAGGTATTACATAAAGGAACATTTACCCTCAATCAATTTGAGGTAAACTTAGCCCCAAAACGTGCTGCCGACATAGTTTGGTCAAGTCAAGGATTTCGGCGCCGTTTCTAAACTCGTAGCTTGCAGCAGCAAATACTCCCAATTCAGAAGGCTCCAGAAGCTCTATGAGCTATCAAAATGAAGCCCTACGAGTCTTCTTTCATTTGGCTACTGTGGGGTTCGCTGAAATTTCAGATCTGGAGAGATCTAGTTCGATTTGTGGAGGTCGGTCAGTAGGCCGTTGGCTTCCCTTCATCCTTCTTTGATCAATCGATTGAGGTAGGAATTCTCAACCAAATCTTGATCATGAGTATAGCAAATTGTACCTCTCATCGAGCTCTTTCCATTGGTGGCAAAAGCCTCAATTTTCATTAGGTATCCGAGGAGATATCGAAGTTTTAGTGAGGTGCTGTCAAGTTGTTCTTTATTCTAGGTTTCGAGTTCCTTCTTCAATTTGAGGTAGGTGATAACAGCCCAATTTCTAATTAACATACATGAATGTAATCAATAGCATGTTAGCTTTCTTTTGACATCAAAATCCCCAATTTTTATAGATCATGTCTAGAGTATTTTGTGTGTTATTAGAAGCATGCTAGCAAGCTAGACTTCACTTGTGTTCTTCATAGAATAGGATTTATTTCATTGGATTCCTATCGAAATTCGTGATTTAAAATTGTGTTTTATGACCCTAGGATGCATATTATTGACCCTAGAGTCTATGGTTATGATCCCAATACATTTAGACCCCAAATTCTTGGAGTTTTTCATCGCTTTTTGGGTCTGGAAACCCAGGGGTCGACCCGTGGGTCGACCCATTTCCACCCTGCAAGCAGCAGCAATGCTGCCTTGCATGGGTCGACCCAATGGGTCGACCCACGGCCTGCAGGGGTCGACCCATGGGTCGACCCATGCACCCAGAGCAGGGGGTCGACCCAATGGGTCGACCCATGAAGCCTGATTTTCAAGGGGTCGACCCAGGGGTCGACCCATCCCTGGAATTTTTCCAGGGGTCGACCCAAAGGGTCGACCCATGCAGTGTAAACCCGTTTTTTTTATGATTTGACCCGGGGATCAATCCGGATCATCGGGGAATCAAACCATTCAACCTAAACACTTTGAAAACTACATTTTTGAGGAACTAATGACCTATTCATATACCCCTCTTGATTTCAAATTTGGATTGGTTCCTACATGCAAACTTAGCATAAAAACGCACCGTTTACCATCTTCATTTCAATGCATACAAGATTAAATAGAAACTCACTTAATTAATGGTTAATGGTGTAACTAAATCTCTGTTAATGCATTCTTTTTCACTCCTGTGAGAGCTTGTTCTTTACCTTGATAACTTGTTCTAGCTTATTGGCACTTTGGCTAATACAAATGATAATGGTTACTCATGATATCTTAACTTGATGATTAGGATTAATATGTTGATTAGCTTGTTTGATTGCTGCTGTTGTACAGTAGCGCAGCACGATTAACTCTTGTTGTGACTTGATTTCAATCTCCTTGATGATTATACTTACCTTGAAATTCTGGAAATGAATCTCCTTCCTACTTGAAGTTGTTATTGCTACTTAGTTTAAACCTTGGAATTCTGGCCATAAACTGTGGAAGTCTAGATTCGTGGGATCTTTGATCCAAAGAAATCAATGCCTGGCAAACAATTAAGGGTTCGGTCTGGTCCTGGGAAGAGCGCCCGAACACTACGTGTACCCCTGGGAGGTGAATGACTAGGTGTGACATTTGGCACCAGTACTTGACATGTGTTAAATCTAGGACTGTCCACTACTCTCTCCACTACTCTCTACATTACTTTCTACTACTTTTCACTTTCCACTCGTCACTGTTCTATACTCTACTTGTGGTTACTGTACTTGCTCATTACTTGGACGTGGAAATGAAATTACATACGTGCTTGACATGACTTGAATCGACTTGATATGGCCAACTTTTTATCGTTATCTCCTGTAGTAAATTCTTGTCTTACTATTCTATTCATTATATTTCTTGACCTTGCAAGATCTTTGAATTTCGTTTCGTGATATCATCGTTATCTTTTTATTGTTTTTATCATTTGTAGCATGACATTTTGAAAATGTAATTAAACTGTTAATCACTTATACATGTCTGTTATTTCCTACTGAGCGTCAGCTCACACCCCGTTGTTTTTCCCCCCTTTCCAGGCTTTTCAGGTGACGCGCTTACCGATGGGGAAGGGCAGGAGTGATGTCTTGAGTGTATCAGTTCTAGTGTGTTAGTAGTGTGTTATCTTTGTTAGTTGTGTTTGGAGATCATTTAGTTTTAGTTTGTTATTGAGTTTTAGTGGTTGATTATTCCAGTTATATTAAGTTGAACTTGAGGATTATTGTATTAGTCGTGGTTTATTATTAATCATTTAGCATTTCCATCTTGTAGCACTTGTGTATTGTTTTAGATTTAGTTCCCTCTCTTGCTAGCGTGTCCCTAACTGTACGTCCCGATACTTCCGCCTTGTTCGGGGCGTGACACGCTCGATCTAACATGGTCAGTCGATTGTGAGTGATCGTGTCTGGACTAGAAGTCTGTCATACCATGAACGTTATGATGTTAATTACATCCTTCTAAGGAAGGACAACCCTTGATTAAACGCTAAAAGTAGGAGGCCTCGTAAGGCGAACAGATGTTCACATGCTTAATTTTAAACTTCCTACCAGGGCCAGGGAGGCGGGTAAGATAATAACATCAACCACAGAAACAGACTAGATCCTGTGATTGGCGGTTCAAAACAGTTATACTTGGTGGGAACAAGGAGATAGAAGATGTCCACCACGGAAAGGCAGAGCCATGACCATGATATAGGTTTAAAGCTTCGATCGGTATTTCGACAGCCTTTCCTCTTAATCTGGGTTACGCCCAGAGGGAAATATACTATCACCCACGGAGTGCCGAGGTGAAAGCCGAGAGAAAGAGAGAGATCAAGCCTCTCGACCCCTATATACGGACTATAGGGTAATGTATGATCTTCCCTAAGGAAAGCTAGCGGGACTCATGCAGTGACAGAATCCACACGAGTAAGAGGGGTTGTTCATAAATCTGGTGGCGGAGGATAAGGGAATCCAGTTTCCTTTTAAATTTATCCCCGGGCCAGATATGATGACTCATAGGCATCCCTGGATGGGCTGAGTTAAAGTAATGGGGGGGAGGGTTCAATTATATGGAGGAGTAGGCTCCTGGGGCAGATTGGGTGTGCATATAGGTTCCTGGCGCCAGAAGAATGCCAGTGGGTTAGGTTCTCGGCGCATGAGGATGCAAAGGGGGTTAGGTTCTCGGCGCATGAGGATGCAGAGAGGGCTCCCGGCACGCAGGGAAGAAGGCCAAGGCGTAGGGGCTCCCGGCGTGCAGGAGAGGAGATATTCCTGGTGGTTCTCGGCGCCTGAAGAAGTGGCACCGGGAGCTGTTCACCCGGTTCACTGTAGGCTGGGCCGAGAGGTGTGAGGGCGTCGGGACAAGAAACAGAGCTTACGGTACTCTATTTTGGGTTTCATATTGGTTAGGGTTGAGGCAAATGGGCCCTAGGGCATTAAATGGCTCAATTCACTGGACTTCGACCTGTTTTGGTATAGGTTCCCAAGGAAGGCCGAGAACATAAAAAGATTGGGAGGGGAACAATAGGGTATAAGGAGCCTCTGTCACCACTGATAGATAAGGTCCCGGGGATGGGTTTCATGTCATCTCTGGCATCCTGGGAGAATTTTGACAGCATCTCCCCTGGACTTAACATTTGCCAGGGAATGATAGATGATCGCCCACTGAATGTCGGGGTGAAAGCCAAAAATAGAGGGGTATGGAACCCCTGGCGCCTGTATATGCTTGGAGCAATATCTTGATATCCGTTTTGAGACCGTAGAAGCTTATGCAGTGGCAGAGCTTCCTTGGTCTGAGGGTTTATAAAAGCCGATCGAGTTTGAGAAACTGCGTAGAAAAAGGGGAGTTGCTCCCACTGGTTGTCGTCCCCGAGGTGCGTGTGATGGCCCGAGGCATCCCTTGACAGAGGGTAGGGTTCTGTTGAGCAGCTCACAAGGGTATTTTTAGGGTTTTTTTAGTAGCAGCAAGGGTTTTAAGACTTGAAGGAGGTTTTTGGCTTGAAAAGGGGGGTTCCCGGCACCAAAACCTTCGCGCCGGGAAGAGTCCTTCAGAAGTCATTATTGGGCGCGCCGGGGAGCAAATGGCAAGAGCTCTCGGCGCAGGAAGCTTCGCGCCGGGAGGAATCCTCCCAGGTTACTGTTCAGCGCGCCGGGAAGCAAATGCAAAGGGGATTGTAGCCGTGCCGGGAAGGCTGCTTCGTGGGGTTTGGGCTCTGGTGACTGGCCAGAGGGAAGCCCTCGGCGCGGGTAGAATGGGGTAATCGGCGCGGAAAGACCCGCGCCGAGGGCTGTTCACCTATTTCACTGTTCTGGAGGCCGAAATGGTGAGGGCGCCGAGATAGGTTTAGGGTTTTACGGTGCTCTGTTTTTGGGTTTAATGGTGGTTCGGGCCGAAGCTGAAGGATTCTATGGGCTCTGAACTGCTCAAGGCATCCACTCTGAGCTGGATTGGGTCTGGATTTCACAGGAGTCTCAGGGTTCAAGAAGCATCTGGGAGGCCGAAGTCTGAATGCCCCTGTCCATCGCCATTATCACGCAGAGCTTGGGGACAAACTTGATATGGTCATTCGTCACCCTGGGAGCCAAGAGATGGCTGTCTCTGGCCCCAGAGGCGACTTCGATGACATCTACGGATAAAGCACACGCGCTTAGAACCCCAGAGTTTCTCAAGCTTCGATCATTGCATAGCACGGCTTCATCCCAGCAGCCAAGGGATAGTCTGTTCCGGGCTCTGGGGTGAGCACTGATGGTGCTACGAAGCAGAGAAAAGAAACAGGCAAATCGGATCATCATGCTACTGGTTTACAGATAACACGGGGAAGGGCAATAGGGCTTCAGAAGAAGCAAAAATCAGGCTCAAACAATAACCCATCATACATATATATCCATTCGTTTGGCGATGCCCATCACGGAAGACACATGGTGAGAAAACCCATATGAAACACCATTCCAATACTCAAACCGATTACAGGGAGAGAGTGAGGGAAAGGGGAACAGACAGATGCCGAGATATCTCGGCTACATTGCATGAATCAAGATAAAACTTGGAACAATCACATGAAGCAGAAGAAAAGAGAAAACAAACATGGGGGAGGGCGGAGCATTGACTCCTCTCCCTCCCCCGATGCCCACCTGGAGCTTCTTCCCTTGGGATCGGTCTCTTCTCTCTTTCTTTTTTTTAGCGGAGGAGCTCTCTCTCTCTCTGGTCTCTTCTCTTTTCTTTCTTTTCGATCGATGGCCTGGCTTCCGATCTCCTCCCCATTTCAAAGAGGGTTTGCTTTTATAGCTTTCATCCCTCTGTCCTCTCGGTGGAGGGCAGTCGGTGCGGCTTGTTCCATTCGAGACATCTCCCGGCGCGATAAGTCGCCCCCTGTTGAGGCTCCCGGCGCCATTAACAGGAGCCCAAATGGCCGGCCCATCTAGTGCCTTCAGGCCTCATACGTGCCTTAGGCTTCTCTTTATGCTTTCTTTTGAATTAATCTTCATCAGAACCGAATAAGGCCCACCTTTAGTAGAGACATGACTTTGTTGAGATCGTCTTGAGGCTTGATCAGTGAACTCACTGAGGTTTAATCAGTATTGCCGTCTGAATGATGACAAAACTGGGTATGTTTTATCGGCATTGTCATCTGAGCGGTGACAAGACCGGGCATCAGCTTCAGTCTGACAGACTTCGGCCGGGTGTGTAATCTGTGGAGAGGATTGCTCTTCTGTTCTGACTTTGTAGGAGCCCTGACAATCTTTATCTGCCGGTGCCGGCTTCATCTTTATCTCATATTACATCCATCAGTAAGCTGACATCTGGCTTACCCTGACATATCATCCGTGGATTCTTGGACGAAGCAGTAGTACAGCTCTTCTTAAAGGGCTGGGAGGTCTCATCAGTCGAGTGACTGCGGCTTTATCGGCGCTGCCGTCTGAATGACATCGGCACCGGGCATCAGCTTTGGCCGACAAGGGCTTTAGCCGGGTGAATGGTTGACGAGCTTCATCATTGGTCTTTCACTATTGGTCAGACCCTCTTTTCAATTATGCTTCCACCCTTGTTCATTTTCCAGGTGTCAACAGTTACTCACAACGACGCGTGGGGGCACATCCGTTACTTCCAACGAACACAGCCACCCAAGCTCGACCAAAAAGAATGTAACGGCCAGGGGCAGGCGCATTACACTCAAACAACGCACGGGGGCACGACCGCTGGAGGCACCGCCTCAACAGGTCAAACGTCGGTCAAACAGCAAGTAACGGCCAGGACCAGGCGCGTCACTTTCCTCTAACGCGCTGGGTCAAGCACGTTAGATCAACCGACTCAACCCCAAAACAAAACGACAAAAAGGAAGCAACGCGCTAGCCTAGGCGCGTTACAAGGAAGCGACGCGCCACCCTAGGGCCGTCACTTACCCCGAAGCCAGCAAACTCGAAAACGCCTAAACAAATGGCGGTCTATCATAGGGCCGTTAGAGCCAAATAACGGCCACTGAAACGACCGCTACTTCCCATACGGCGGGAAAACAGAGGAACGGCCAAACCGGCTCGTTCCACGCCCCATTCACGCCGAAACGCAGGGGAAACAAACCATAACGACAAATAACAACCTCAGGGGACTCAAAACCCCACATGCAAGCTCAAAAACGCAAGATCCGGGCGATTTAGACAAATCGACCCTAAGTGGGTCACCGAGGTTCCCGGGCTTCTACCGGCCTCGAATGAACACCAAATCACACGAAATCAACGTGGATGGGATCCTAACATCCCAGCGGTCAGTTAGAAACTAACTACGCCGCAAACGGTCACCGTTTACCGACCGACCCTAAAAACCATGAAAATCACGGTTTAGGCAAACCAAGCCCAAACTCGACCGTTTCCTAGCCGAACGCCGTGCAATGGCACGGAAAACGGAGAGGACGAAGTAAGGATCAATCACCCTACCTCCACCGAAGAAACCGTGCCCCGAAGGGACTAAACCACGCCGAAATCCACTCACGAACTGATTTCACCGGCTTTGAATCCACCGTTCGGGATCGCGCCAGAATCGATCCGATCCTCGCCCCATCGCGCACCCAGCCAGCTCCACAGCCTCGCCAACCCGCCGACGATCGCTCCGTCTGCAGCCGGGGCCAAAGAGGGGGAAGAACGAGAGAGAACGGGAGAGAGAGAGTGAGATCGCGAGAGTGAGGAGAGAGAGAAGAAAAGGAAATAAAAAGAAAAGAAATTAGGAAATTTTCCTAATTTTTGAAAATTCCGAAAATGCGCCGAAAATGCACAAATTCAGAAAAACACGCAAAAATAGCCGAAACGACCAGCTCGAAGAGTACATCGTCGCTGTAGCATCCACGAGTTCGAGAATTGACAAACAAACTCACCGTAGGGTTCCGTAACTAGTACGAGAGAAAAACCCACACGGCTCGTCAAACTCAACTCGGAAGCCACAAAAGCGCACCAAAACTCACCGAAACCAATCCGAAACAGATCCGAAAGATCCCACAAGACCTGCAAAGGATCCAGCAAAGATCTACCAAGGATTCAGGGCATTACATCCTCCCCTCCTTTAAGAAATTTCGCCCTCGAAATTAAGGACTAACAAAGGAGAAGCAAGGGAGAACAACCCAGCAGCACAACCATGAAAAATGACACAAATCTCGAGAAACACAGCTCAGAGGAACACTGTCAGACCACAATTACAGGTACACACTCTAGCTTCCAAGACAGCAAGTCAACAGCGCGAGTATGGCACCAAAGTGAACACATCTGACACCTCCGAAGCAATGGCAACGTCGCTTACGTCTCACCAGATAAGAGACACGACTGCCACAACAACCGAGAATCAACAACAACACGGCAAGCAACAACTTACACCAGGAGACACAGTCCTTACAGTTGACAGCTCGCAACGTCATCGGCTCGAGTGCCAAAGGCGACAGGGAACACCTGGCACACAGAACGCCAACGACAACAACACCACTGGACCACAGGCACAATCAAGTCAGTCCTCACTCAAATATCACATCTGATCAAGTCGCAAGCTAACTCTACCCAAGAGAGGGAGTACAGCAAGCTAACTGACAACACGATGGTCCAAGACAAGAACACAAAATCATAAAGAAATAGCGCCAAAACAACAACACAGCGGCAACACCTGCAGAATTCCGGCTCCACACAACACGCAGAACCACGGAACACATTTGCAAGTAGGGTCACATCAAGGCACAGGAATAGCTGAGCACACAACCACACAGGAACGGGTCACGCATCAGACTGCTCACCAAGAGAAGACCCACAACAACGAGAAATGACAACACTCTCGGGGAACGCATCTCAAGGACTTGCAACACGCCTCAAGAGCACAACACCCAAGAAAGAAAAATGCAGAGTAAAGGGTACTCAATCAGCAAGGGATGCCGACAAATTCCCCAACACTCGTAAATGCCAATGCCAACACCAGAAAAACCACCAACAACGGCACGGCAACAGACGACATGAAGGAGCGAGAAGCCAAGATGAAGTCACACCGAGAAAGGACAAACCTCTCGACAAATGGGTAGCTAACCCTCACACTTCCGCTGCACTCTAAACAACGCGCACAGGCAATAGAACAGCACTGGTAATCGCATCTCAGCACACACCAGGCGTCATCGCAATCAACAAGATCGCAATTAACATGCCACGAGCACCGATCTCACGAACAACCGATCACAAGGAGCCTAAGTGAAACAAAGGAAGAGCACCAGCTTCAGCACAAAACACGCGGAAAGAGCCAATCTCAGTTTACCTTTACGTCCTGGAACAACAAATGAGCCTTCACAACACATCGGCCGTTGGACACGGCACGACAAATACGGTACACGACAGCTCTTAACACCATTACGGAGTCCAAAGCCAAGCAACCGTATAACAAGAAACAGATCAGGCTCAACAGACACAGGACAAAGGCACCACCAAGACAGCAATTCCAAGGCTAACCTCGAAAAAGCTTTATCAAGAAGGACGAGAAGCAACAAGCTCGACAACAACAGCTCACCAGGAAGGGAAAATCCTAGGTTCGCTCGAGCAACTTCTCAATCGAGGTAACACGATAATCGAGACAACCAAAACAACGATGCATTAGGAGCTACACAGACTCAAGCTGGGACAACCAAAGCAACGTAAGAACGCGCATGGCCATCACACCAACGCTAAAAGTCATAAGCCACCTGAGCAAAATCACAGAAAATAGCTCGAACAATGCACTGCAGGTTCATGCCAACCGACAAACACTGCCAAGTGCAACATGACCGAGACAACTTCAAAACCGAATGAAGCACCTCGTCACGCCCAAACGAGAGCAAAACCATCTCGTACAGCACCAACAAAGCATGTACAAGACCACACACGAGAAAACAACGCAACACCTACGCCAGCAAGAGACTGTACTAGACCTTACGGACTCTGGTAACTGTATATCTGGATTTCCATGTATTTCACACGACAATGCTCTGATAGCTCGGAAAAGAAACTCCAACATCTCAGAACACTGCTCTGATACCATCTGTAGCGACCCGGATTCTGGATACCCGGTGCACCCGGTATAAATACCGAATACACGTGATACCACATGGGACCCGCGAGGCCTCTCAAGCGCGGGAAAGCGCCGAAGGGAAAAAGGAGTGTGTGGAATACATTGAAGCTAGTAGATATAACAGTAAGCAATTAAATTTCATTACATTGGATTGTTAAAGTAGCAGAAATAAAATTACTTTTTCAATAATAATTCAAATTTCACAATTATACACCAGAGTCCAGCCCAAAGGAAAGACAACAAGTCTATCACAGTACAGTCCGACCGAAAAGAAACGTACATAGAAGTCGGGGGAAGCCCGACGCAGGTACAGCTGGCAGCTACGGCGAACACGCTCCACCAAGGACAGCAGAGGCAGACGGCGAAACCCACCTGAAAAGCAGGGGTGAGTCTCTAAACAGAAACTCAGTAGGGGTCACGCGGATCCCCACTGGAAAACGTACAAAGCAACGAAAGCAACAACAAAAACGGCAGGTGCAGCAAAGCAGGAAAAGCTACACTACAAAGCTGTAAACAGAACAGGTACAGCAGGAGTAGGGAACAGGCTAAGAGCAAGGGGAGCACAATCAACAAAGAAGAGCGAGGCCGTAAAACACGGAACACGGCCACCGAGAACTCGACACCCAAAGCTACTCCAAAGGGGCAACAGACGGTCAACCCCAGCCTCGCACAGTAGGGCAACCCAATCCGTCAGCCAAAACAAAGGCGAAGGCGGATGCCGACTCCGAAAACACAGACAAACACGACTGGAAACGTCATGCACACAGCCCCACGCATGACGAGAATGTCATGCCAACGACAGAACACTGACCTCGAGTACGGCCACAAGAGGGCAACTTGAAAAGGTCACAGCGCGCAAGAAAACGCGAGAGTCACCGCACCAAGCGATAGGAGCACCCTCCCACTAGAGAACAGCCAGATGCGTCCACTGATGACTTACACTGTGCCACAAGTGTCAAGTCACTCAAGGAGAAGACACACCAAGAACCAGGTCCAAGGAACAACAGTTCCAAGGAAACACGGCACCACAGCACAAGACTACAGTACCAACTGCGAGTGACTAGTTAGGGCCACACCCATCGGCGCAAGCCCCCAGTCCCTGACCACGTGTGCACACACCGACCTCTACCTAGGTCAGGCCTCTAGCTAGTATTCCCCTTGGTAGGACGCTACCGTTGGCCGGGGCCTACGGAACTAGCTTAAAAACCGTACGTACCAAACGCAACAGGAAAACCCCTCCACCACTCCCGGTGGGTCGGCAAACAGCCTAGGGCTACAACCAGGGGAGGCTCACAAGGCACGAACTCTGAAACACAGGCGCTACAGCACAGACAGCTAAGGAAAGCCCTGTCTCGTGCACAACAAAGCACCCAGGCAGTCAAACCACCGCCAACAGACTCAGGACCAGGCAACTAGACCTACCATGTAACGATCCCTGAGTTGGACGACTCAAAGGCAAGATCGTCACAAACAGCGGAACAAGCCGCCAATCGGTCTAATCCTAAGCCATAAGAAACCACGCTCCGCAGAAAACAATACACGGAGACCTGAGGGAAACACTAAGAACCCTCAAACACAACTGGACACGCAAACTGAGGTAAGGCAACACCTCGAGGCATCCAGAACCAGTGTCTCGAGCCGGCACAACCACCGAGACACACACACGCAAGGTCACATGTCAACCACTGGGTCGCCCCGGGTTGACCTGAACCCAACAACAATGCTCAAAAAGTAGGAAAAAGAATCCTACCTCAAGCAAGAAGACTCCTGGCCGCCTTACAACATAGTCCTAACCCTCATAGGACGTCAAGAGACATCCACGGGACAGCGGGCAGACCACAAGGCCAAGCCAAGACAAGCAGAAACCGATAGGACGGAAAACAGAGCACAAGGCATGTAACGCGCCACCCCTAGACCGCTACAAGCATGTGACGGTCTAGACCAGGGCCGTCACTCACCAAACGATGGTCAGAAGACAGGCCGTCGCTCACACCGCCCTAACCAACCTATCAAAACACGAAGAATGCAACGGCCGGCGCCGAGCGCGTTACATCAATGTAACGCACGGGCCTAAGCGCGTTACAAACAACCCGACGCACCAAGCCAGGGCCGTCGGATCCAAACGAAACTCACGACTGAAGCCAAGTAACGCGCGACGCTAGGCGCGTTACACACAAACGACGCGGCAGGGGAGACGCGTCACAAACAAACGACGCACAGGAGCCTGCGCGTTACTCTCAACGGCGCAGCCACCCTCAACCCAGCGCAAAACAACAAACGATGGCCAAAGGTGAGCGCGTTACTCACAACGACGCGTGGGGGCACATCCGTTACTTCCAACCAACACAGCCACCCAAGCTCGGCCAAAAAGAATGTAACGGCCAGGGGCAGGCACGTTACACTCAAATAACGCACGGGGGCACGACCGCTGGAGGCACCGCCTCAACAGGTCAAACGTCGGTCAAACAGCAAGTAACGGCCAGGACCAGGCGTGTCACTTTCCTCTAATGCGCTGGGTCAAGCTCGTTAGATCAACCGACTCAACCCCAAAACAAAATGACAAAAAGGAAGCAACGCGCTAGCCTAGGCACGTTACAAGGAAGCGACGCGCCACCCTAGGGCCGTCACTTACCCAAAAGCCAGCAAACTCGAAAACGCCTAAACAAATGGCGGTCTATCATAGGGCCGTCAGAGCCAAATAACGGCCACTGAAACGACCGCTACTTCCCATACGGCGGGAAAACAGAGGAACGGCCAAACCGGCCCGTTCCACACCCCATTCACGCCGAAACGTAGGGGAAACAAACCATAACGACAAATAACAACCTCAGGGGACTCAAAACCCCACATGCAAGCTCAAAAACGCAAGATTCGGGCGATTTAGACAAATCGACCCTAAGTGGGTCACCGAGGTTCCCGGGCTTCTACCGGCCTCGAATGAACACCAAATCACACGAAATCAACGTGGATGGGATCCTAACATCCCAGCGGTCAGTTAGAAACTAACTACGCCGCAAACGGTCACCGTTTACTGGCCGACCCTAAAAATCATGAAAATCACGGTTTAGGCAAACCAAGCCCAAACTCGACCTTTTCCTAGCCGAACGCCGTGCAATGGCAGGGAAAACGGAGAGGACGAAGTAAGGATCAGTCACCCTACCTCCACCGAAGAAACCGTGCCCCGAAGGGACTAAACCACGCCGAAATCCACTCGCGAACCGATTTCACCGGCTTTGAATCCACCGTTCGGGATCACGCCAGAATCGATCCGATCCTTGCCCCATCGCGCACCCAGCCCGCTCCACAGCCTCGCCAACCCCCCCACGATCGCTCCGTCTGCAGCCGGGGCCAAAGAGGGGGAAGAACGAGAGAGAACGGGAGAGAGAGAGTGAGATCGCGAGAGTGAGGAGAGAGAGAAGAAAAGGAAATAAAAAGAAAAGAAATTAGGAAATTTTCCTAATTTTTGAAAATTCCGAAAATGCACCGAAAATGCACAAATTCAGAAAAATACGCAAAAATAGCCAAAACGACCGGCTCGAAGAGTACATCGTCGCTGTAGCATCCACGAGTTAGAGAATTGACAAATAAACTCACCGTAGGGTTCCGTAACTAGTACGAGAGAAAAACCCACACGGCTCGTCAAACTCAACTCGGAAGCCACAAAAGCGCACCAAAACTCACCGAAACCAATCCGAAACAGATCCGACAAGACCTGCAAAGGATCCAGCAAAGATCTACCAAGGATCCAGGGCATTACACCTTGGACCTGCCACACATGGGTCCTAGAGTCTAGATGGCCCAATGGGAGAGAGGGCGGGGGTCCCGCCGGGACAACATGGCCTTTTTGCAAAGAAACCCACTAATTCCTAAGGACTAACACATTGGCTTATAATTGCCATACAATTGACTTAAGGATATAAATGCAAGTAGAAAAAGTTAGTGATCTTGCTTTCATGTCCCCCTCAGGCTCTGTCCCAATTTCTAGAAACATAGAAAATGAGGATTTTGATAGGCCATTCTAATTCAGAAAAATCTGAAAAAATTGAAAATGATAGAAGACTAACTTAGTAGATCACTGTAAAAATTTTGTGCTCACAGAAATTATGTACTTGTAGTTATGAATTATTTTCTATGCATGTGTAACCTAGACATAAGCCTATTTTTTTTTATACAGAAACCTTGTTGGTAACCTAATCATGTTCTGTTCCACAACAGCAAATATATGAGTATGATTAGCCCACTTTAACCATATGGAATAATGCTTATGTTATGATAAGATAAGATTAAAGTATGATACGAATATTGTAATATGAATATGAATGTGAATGCGAATACGATGAGAATGTTATGAATGGAAAACAACTGCATTCTGTGAGGTTGGACTTCGGTCCCTTCTGCGGGATGGCGATAAGTAACGCCGTTGAAGTAAAAGAACCCAGGAGACAGCGAGACGTAATACCCTGGTTGAAATCCTATGATTCGGCTTGTTCGTTCTATGGGACGACGATACGTAACGTCACAGAACTCGGGGGACAGCGAGACATAACGCCTCGGGTAGCAGGAGTCTAGGTGGGAGTTCATTCTCAGGTCTGCGTAGTACTCTTTTGTTCGTTTGTGAGTGTGTGGTCCTCCTGTGTTTGCGGCAGCTGTTTGGTTCCATGAATAACAAAAATGTGAAACTCATGAAAATGTGATAATGTGTAACTACTCACTCACCGTGGTTTTGGTGCATGCATGAGTATCTTATATGTCAGCTAATAAATATGTATTTTTCTCGTATGAATTATTTTAAGCAGATGGTAATGAATGGATCATTGAGTAACATTGGGTTTTTTTTACCTTTGGGACTTAACTGCTATTTATCTAGATTGTAGCAGAGTTCGGTCGACCGACCTGGGCATTTCGGTTGATCGAATTTGCCAGTGTTGGCTGGTCTGTAACTTGTTACAGTTTGGTCGACCAGTGCCCTAGTTCGGTCGACCGGTGGCCGCTCCAGTTTCATGTAACCCATCAATTTGGTCCACTTGGGTTCCATCCCTTACCATTTATCCTTGGATTCTTGATGGACCTATTAGGGTCATTTTGGAGGGTTATGGAAAGATTATATGGGTTTTTGCACTCTTCTATTGTGATCAATTAATTATATATATGAATTGGATATATGAATGTGAGTTAACCCCGATTTGTTTAGGCTACCTACTGAGCGTCACACTCACCCCCTTATGACACACCTTTCAGGAGACATAATGATAGTGGTCGAGGAGGAAGCTGCGGCCGAGGAGTAGTTTAGTCTTGCCTACGTCTGGGTGTGCTATGGATATCTATCTTCCATATTATGGCTAGTTGTGGATTGGTGATCATCTATGGACTCATATGTAAGAGGACAATAGACATGTATCATTTTGGATTATGAATGGTTGATATGTTATTTACATTTCATGTGATTATGGTTTTTCTCTCTCTCTCATGCAAATTTATGTATTGGTGCTTATGTGATACGTACGACGTAATGTCTCGAGGTCCGATGGAAGAAAAGAAAAAAAAATGTGCCCATAAATTGGGAATCAGATCTCGGGGCATTACATAAAGGCTATGCACTAGAAAATCATGTAACAAGAATGTAATAATTTCTTGCAGAGCCTCGTGATTTTCACTCATCTATAAAAAAAGTACTACCTGCGCAATACGATGCTAGTATTCATCATACCCCATGATTTATAGCATGTTTCCAACAATTAGCCGAGGGGGCTAGTGTCAAGCCCTTGGACACAATCAGTGCCCAATCCGCATCATTAAGTTATAAATCAAGCTAATTCCACAAGAAATATCAATAAAGTCTGGCCAACAATGTAAGGTTCCAACAATAGTTTCATGATAATTATATGAAGGTAAGAATGCACTAAGTTGAAAGCATGAGATCAAGGATGATTTAAGTGGATATCATGCCACGGAGAAAATCCGACAGGATAATGGAACATTCTTAAATTTCTATAATTTATCAATAGCTTATTAAACATAATGTTAGGCTCCAGATAATCCGAGGACCATCTAGGAATAAAGTAGAACCAACCCTTGGGTCAAACCACGGGTTAAGGCATATTCCAGAATAACGCGGTCTTGCAAGAACTGCTATTATGAAGCCGCGGTCGAGAAGGAACCTCTTCTAGTCAGAGTCGATGCCAGAGAGAAAAGAGTCGACGCAGTGAATGCTGGATGCATAACGTTGTGGAACAAGAACCGCTATCGTGAATAGCGGTCTCAGTAAAGTCGCATCTAGGCCAGTTCACAGAAAATGCTGAAAAACTCAAGTGCTTTCTATTCCATTGGATTTTGAGGGTACAACTAGCTCGGCGTCCTAGTGGGAATCCCAGGCTTGTGGAGACTTATGGAGGCCTTGAAACAAGATCAACTAGTCCAGGGGAAGGAATATCTAACGGAGAGGATCACAAGTCCAAGAGAGTGTGCCTATGAGTGCAAAGTGTAACTAATGGCTACGTACCGGAATATGCGCCATGTACTTAAGAAAGACTTAAGAAGAGAAAGTGATATCGTGATAAAGCAGCGATCAAAACATCAGTATAACGCATTTCATATCATTTGAAAATAGCTTATTAGAAGACAATAATGTTTTGGCCACAAATTAACATATGATTAAAATAAGTTTCTATCACATGATGATCATGAAAACTAGCATGATAGATGCACTATATAATAGGGAACAAGGCAGGGTAATCATGTGGATAAAACATAACAAATAAATAATTTAACTGGGAACCAAAAGAGGGCACCTGACTGCCGTTTAGGGTTAACTACCGACAGACAAAGAAACGCGGTTAGAAGGGAACCGCTTCAGTAATGCTGCGGTTTGTTGATAACCGCTTCTAGGTAGCCACAGTTTCTATGAAACCGCCTCCCGTCCATCAGACAGAAGGGTGAAAATCAAGTGTGCATCACCCACTCTAGGGTAATAAATGCATGGAACTTATGAAGAGTAACAGGTTAACATATGGGAACATGTTTAGAATGAAGAGATCATGAAATATATATATGGTTTCAAGCCAAAGTCATTAACTTTAAGGTAACGGTGCAGAGATGATATGAAAAACAAAACATATTGTGCAGTCATGGAATATCATTAAATACGCCGAGTATAAAGCATGAAAGTGCATGAAACTAGAGGGATTTTCTTCCTAACATGTTAATTTATCCATCCATGAGTTAACCTACCTCTGGTTAAGGCTCTAAACTTCAAATTTTGGACTGGAAGTCGATGTAGGCTCTGGCGCGTCCTGCGTTGAACCAGCGTTTTCGTGGCCTTCAAACTTTTCAACCCCTTGACCTATATTCATGAAATTTAGAGGGTTGGCAGAAGATATAAAGGTGAATAACTTCTTCTAAAGACTCAACCTGAAATTACCTTGATTAAGGTTTCTAATCTTACGTTCTTCCTCGGACGGACACACTATTTCCTGAGCGTTCTGCAGCGAAATAGCAACTTTGGGGCCTTCTATCTCTCCAACGGCTCAACCTCCTACCATGAGATTTAGAGGGGAGTTGGATAAAACTAAGGAGAGTAAAAACTTCTAAGGAACCTACCTAAGAAGACGTCCCCTTACCTTCGTTCCATGCACTCCAAAATTAGGGTTCATGCAGGTCAAATCTTGGCTTTATTTCTATAGTTTGAGTTAGGGTTGATGGGTTAGATCCAACTAGGAGTCCTAATTTGGGGTAGGATCGACCCCCAAGAGTCCTAGACTAGGCTACCATGCCATATAGCATCGAACCTAAGGGATGGGGATGGAAAAATTCCCATTTTTTCACGTTCCTAAAACTTGCGTTCACGGAACATAACCACGGTTTGGTAGAAATCGCTTCTGTGAGAACGCGGTTGCCCGATAAACCGTGTTCTTGCGGGTAAATCCAAAAATTTCTTACTTTCTAATTATCTCCTATTTATCTTGTTAATTGGCTTATTTATCCTATTTAAATTCTTAAATTGCACAAATTACGTTTCTAGTAATGGGCTTGGGTCAAAAGACCATAGAATTGGGTCTTTGGGCCTATTTGAATTGGGCTTAGTCCTTTGGTTAATATAGGGCCCTTAAATTGAATTAATTATCCCTTAAAGCATTTAAGTAGCCCATTAAGCCTTTTTAAATGCTTAATAATCCTATTTAATCCCAGAAAATTCCTAGAAAAAATTCAGGCGTTACACCATCCCCCACTTAAAAAGAATTTGGTCGCCAAATTCAATGCATGGGGTCATTAAGAAGAGTGTACTTACATTCAAATATCTCTAGAAATCTTTTGCGCCTAGCTTCTTTCGTTTCCCATGTTGCCTCGTGTGGCCAAGATTTGTTCCATTGGACTTTGACCATGGAAATAGTTTTATTCCGAAGTTGACGTACTTCTCGCTCAATTATTTTGATTGGCTTTTGCTCGTATGTCAAATCCTTTTGAACCTCCAAGTTGTCATATCTTATAACATGGAATGGATCAGGGAGGTACCTTTTGAGCAATGAGACATGAAATACGTCATGAACTCCAGCTGGTTGAGGAGGCAAGGTAATCCGATATGCAACCTCACCAACCCTTTCAAGAATTTCAAAGGGGCCGATGAAACTCGGAGTGAGCTTGCCTTTGATGCCAAATCTTTGAATATGTCGACCCGGAGAAACCTTGAGGAATACATGGTCTCCTTCTTGAAATTCCAGGTCACGCCTTCGATTATCAGCATAAGACTTTTATCTATCCTGAGCCATATGGAGACTCTCTCGAATGAGCTTGACCTTCTCGGTAGTATCTCTTATTATTTCTGTGTCTAGAAGTTATCTTTCTCCAACTTTATTCCAACAGATAGATGAGCGGCAGCTTTTCCCATATAGTGCCTCGAATGGTGCCATTTGAATGCTAGCTTGGTAGCTATTGTTGTAGGCGAATTCCACTAGAGGTAGATGGTCGTGCCAACTCCTACATAAATCAATAACACATGCCTTGAGCATAACTTCCACAACCTGATTTGTCCGTTCAGTTTGACCATCAGTTTGAGGATGGAAAGCAGTGCTAAAATTGAGTCGGGTCCCTAATGAATGGTGTAGACCCTTCCAGAATTGAGATGTGAATCAAGGGTCTCGATCTGAAATAATGGTGGCCAGGACACCGTAAAGTTTGACAATCTCCTTCATGTATAAATCAGCTAGAATATCCATAGACCATCGACTTTTGATTGGTAGAAAATGTGCAGATTTAGTCAATCGGTCTATGATCACCTAAATATCATCATGTCCACCTCTTGTCTTAGGTAGACCCATTATGAAATCCATCCATATACTTTCCCGCTTCCACTCGGGAATTTCTAAGGGATGTAGGTTACCAGCGGTCTTTTGGTGTTCCGCCTTAACTTGTTGACAAGTGAGACAGTGTGATACAAAGTCCGCTATTTCTCTCTTCATGTTGGGCCATCAAAAGTTCCTTTTTAGGTCTTGGTACATCTTGGTAGCACCTGGATGAGTAGCATATTTTGTCATATGAGCTTCTTCCATGATTAGCTTCTTAGAGTCGGCATGATCCAATACGTAGATACGATCTTTGAATAATAACCTTCCATCGGTTGAGATAGAGAACTCTGACCTTCGATCAATATTAGCCTTGATCTCCATTAATGTGGGGTCATTTTCTTGTAATTTGACTAGATCTCCAATAAGTGTAGGTTGTGACCGGATATTGGCAATAAGACCCTTTTCTTCTTCTGCATCCATATCTATATTCAAATGAGTAAAATCCTCTATAAGATAAGTCATACCTTTCCTGAGGCTTACTAGAGTTGCCATTGGTCTTCTGCTAAGAGCATCAGCTACTACATTTGCTTTGTTTGGATGATACTGAATAGAGAAGTCAAAGTCCTTAAGGTACTCTTGCCATCTTCTTTGTCTCATGTTAAGTTCCTTTTGGGTAAAAAGGTATTTCAGACTTTTGTGGTCCGAAAATATAGTGAACTTCTCCCCATAAAGGAAATGTCACCATATTTTCAAGGCGAAGATAACATCAACCAATTCCACATCATGGATGGGATAGTTTTCTTCATGATGCTTCAATTGCCTCGAAGCATAATATAACACCTTGCCATGTTGCATAAGGACACACCCAAGGCCAATGCCAGACGCATCCGTATAGACTTCAAATCCATCACCTTCGACAGGTATTGCCAAGACAGGGGCAGAGGTAAAATGATCAGTAAGAGTTAGGAAACTATCTTCGCAATCCTTCGACCATAGAAAGGGATTTTCCTTTCTTGTGAGCCTAGTTAAAGGGACAGCGATTTTTGAAAAATCCTTGATGAATCGCCTATAGTAGGTAGCCAAACCGATAAAACTCCTGACTTCAGACATGGTTGTTGGTTGGCTCCAATTCTTAACTGCTTCTACTTTTGAAGGATCTACAGTGATACCTTCTTTTGAAATAATGTGACCGAGGAAAGAGACCTCCTTTAGCCAAAACTCCCACTTGCTAAGCTTTGCATATAGTTGGTGTTCTCTCAAGGTTTGCAAAGCTATTCTTAAGTGTTCTTCATGTTCTTCCTTTGTCTTGGAATAAATAAGGATGTCATCAATGAATACGACCATAAATCAGTCGAGATATGGCCTGAAAATATTATTCATGAGTTGCATAAATGTTGTAGGGGCGTTGGTTAACCCGAACGGCATCACCTCGAACTCATAATGTCCATATCTACTCCGGAAAGCAGACTTGTAGATGTCTTCGTCTTTGATCTTCAATTGATGATAGCCCGACCAGAGGTCGCTCTTGGAGAAATATTCCGTTCCAGAAATTTGATCAAACAACTAGTCAATACGTGGCAACGGATATTTGTTCTTGATGGTGAGTTGATTAAGTTGCCAGTAATCAATACACACCCTGAGGGATACATCTTTCTTTCTGACGAATAAGACCAGCCAACCCTAGGGGATGTGCTGGGTCGAATGAAACCGTTATCCAGCAACTCCTGAAGTTGCCTCTTCAGTTCTTTGAGTTCCGTAGGGGACATCCTGTAGGGACCTATTGAAATAGGTGCTGCTCCATGAATGAGTTCAATGGAGAAGTTTACTTCCCTTTCGGGTGGTAAACTTGGTAAATAAGAAGGAAATACAACGGGGAACTCTTTGACAATAGGAATTTCTTCTATGAGGATTTCCTTAGACTCGGTCACAATCATGGAAGTAAGAAAAGCTTCACATCCTTGCAAGATGAGTTTGCAAGCATGAAAAGAAGAAATGATGGTAGGGTGCTTCCTATACTTGATGCCAAGGAATGAAAATCGCGGGAGACCTAGTTTTCGAAAAGAAATTCTCATATTACGACAATTTATATGTGCATCGTGATCAACAAGTCAATCTACATCTAGGATGGCATCGTAGCCTTCCATGTCAAGACATACGAGGTTTGCTGGAAGATTATGACCCTCTATTATTACCTCACTATTTGGGTAGTGGGTACTAAGTTTAGTTCCAAGACCTAAGGGTGTTGTAATCGCTAGGTCTAAAGGTAGGGGAACAGATGAAACTGGCAAAGTTTTTGTAGAAGTAGTTGATATAAAGGAGTGAGAAGCAGCAGTATCAAATAGTACAAAAGTAGGATGCGCATGAATTTGAACGATACCTTCCATTAGCACATCGTCCTTAGGCACTTCTTTGTCATCCAGAATGGCATTAAGATGAGCTTGCCGCCTGCGTCCACCATTAGAAGGTAGCACTTTCATGAGGGTACAATCTGGCATGCGGTGTTCCCGACTTCCACATCGTAAACAAGCGCCAAGGCACTTCTAACATTCCTCAGCCGAGTGGCCAAATTTCTCACAAAATGAGCAAGCCGTAGTATCTTGCGTTTCCTCCTCCTTTACATACTTGTTCTTGTCGTTATTTCTTCCGCTCCCATTGCGGGACCTCTTTTTGTTATCACGGGAGTTGTAGGTGCCCGTGATGTTGAACTTCTCTTTTCTCCGTCCACGTTTGTCAAACTTGCGGCTTGATTCCTCACTCTTGCCTATATACTTTTCGACCTTCTCTAAGGTACTTTCACAGAGATGCCCATTGGACCATTTTCGTATAAGTACGGATATTCTGAGGTCCCAGTTGTTGAATAAAGCCGGGCCTTAAACAGTCCATAAAACGATTTGCCTTTAAGATATCCGTGCCCACCAGATGTGGGGCGTAAGAGGCTAGATGAGAGAATTGAAGTTCATACTCCGCCATGGACATCATGCCTTGATGAAGAGAGGTGAATTCAACGGTCTTTCATTCTTTGTCGTACTCGGAGAAGTACTTTGCATGGAAGAGTAAGAAATTCCTCCCATGTAAGTTGATCATTTTGTTGCTGCGCCGAAGTGGCCTTCCGCCATGTACGTGCATCCTTGTTCAGTTGGAAGGTGGCAAGACAGACTTTTTCTTGGTCGGAGCATTGCATGACGTCAAATATACGGTTCATCTCGTCGATCCAATTCTCCTCTACATCTGGGTTGGAGGACCCAGAGAACCTAGGAGGGTTCATACTCCGGAAATTCCCGTGCAGATTACCCGTGACAACCGTTGTGCTAGCTTGGGCCACAGTTTGTAAGGCTTGGGTAAGACCCGCAACTATTTGTTGCATCACTTCCCAATTAGCGCGATTAGTCGCACGTTCAGTGGCCATTGTAAGAGTGAAGTGCCTGAAAGAAATAAAGAATTAATTATTTCTTGGGATTTGGGATTCGTCTTAGGTAAATCTTCCCAAACAACAATCTCATCCCGGGTTCTACCCAATCTCTCATGAGTTCGGAAATTTCCTTTCTAGCTCATAGGTGTGGGTCCTTAATCCTTGGACTTAGCCTATGACATGACATTTTCCTTGGACTTACTTATGCCTAGGCTCTGATATCACTTTCACTATCACGCCCTGAGATTATGCAGCGGAAACCAATCGAGAAGGTGAAGAGCCAGCTAATACGCCGCAAGCGAGCAATATAATCAGAGTGCTAACACATCCACACACATAACAATGAATGCATAACAATTGGACAAAACCTTAGCTTTTATTGAATAATAATCAAATTTTTACAATAGAGAACATGACTTGACTCCTTGACACACATGGCTCTATAAAAATGAAAATTACATAGTATGACTCAATAAAGTAGAAATTACATGATATGACTCCAACTAACGTAAGGACTCATGACACTCTAAGTCTTCTCTCGGGCCTTTAATCATCACTCTCGGATCCACCATAGGAATACTCAGAATCTGATCCACTAGAGTTTCCTGGAAAGATTGGAAAAGTAAGGTAATGAGCACACTTACCCAGTAGGTATCTTCGTATCAACATGATAGCAATATTTAAATAATTAGCATTTTAGCTCTAGAATGGAAGATAAATGCATACGATGAAACAGGCTAATAAAACCAAAGTAATACCACAAGTAACAAGATATAGACTATAGAGCTATGAGATTTCATGTAGAGTGAGAGCATGATCAAATAACATTGTAAAGTGGCCTTTCATGTAACAAGAATGTACTTGCATGTATCGAGAATGTACTATTCATAACCATAAAGGTTATGCACTAGAAAGTCATGTAACAAGAATGTAATAATTTCATGTAGAGCCTCATGATTTTCACTCGTCTATAAAAAAAGTACTCCTGTCGCAATTTGATGCCAGTATTCAGCATATCCCAAGGTTTATAGCATGTTTCCAACAATTAGCCGAGGGGGCTAGTGTCGATCCCTTGGACACAATCAGTGCCCGATCCGCATCTTCGAGTTATAAATCAAGCTACTTCCATGAGAAATATCAATAAAGTCCGGCCAATAATATAAGGTTCCAACAATAGTTTCACGATAATTATATCAAGGTAAGAATGCACCAAGTTGAAAGCATGAGATCAAGGATGATTTAAGTGGATATCATGCCACGGAGAAAATCCAGCAGCATAATGGTACATTCTTAAATTTCAATAATTTATCAATATCTTATTAAACATAATGTTAGGCTCCAGATAATCCAAGGACCATCTAGAAATAAAGTAGAACCAACCCTTGGGTCAAACCACAGGTTTGGGAATATTCCAGAATAACGTGGTCTTGCAGCAACCGCTATTATAAAGTCGCGGTTGAGAAGGAACCGCTTCTAGACAGAGTCGACGCTAGAGAGAAAAGAGTCGACGTAGTGAATGCTGGATCCAGAACACGGTCGAGTAAGAACTGCTACCGTGAAGTAGCGGTCTCAGTAAAGCCGCGTCAAGGCCAGTTCACAGAAAATGCCAAGAAACTCAAGTGCTTTCTATTCCATTGGGTTTTGAGAGTACAACCAGCTCGGCGTCCTAGTGGGAATCCCAGGCTCACGAACACTTACGGAGGCCTTGAACCAAGATCACCTAGTCCGAGGAATATCCAACGGAGAGGATCACAAGTCCAAGAGAGTGTGCTTATCAGTGCAAAGTGTAACTAATGGATATGTACTGGAATACGCGCCATGTACTTAAGAAAGACTTAAGAAGAGAAAGTGATATCGTGATAAAGCAGCGATCAAAACATCATTATAATGCGTTTCACAACATTTGAAAATAGCTTTTTACAAGACTATACGGAATGGCCAAAAATTAAGATATAATTAAAATAAGTTTCTATCACATGATGATCATGAAAACTAGCATGACTGATGCACAATATAACAGTGAACAAGGCAGGGTAATCTTGTGGATAAAACGTAACCAATAGATAATTTAACTAGGAACCAAAAGAGGGCAACCTGACTGCCATTTAGGGTGAACTACAGACAGACAAAGAAATGTGGTTAGAAGGGAACCGCTTTAGTAATGCCGTGGTTTGTTGATAACTGCTTCTAGGTATCCGCGATTTCTGTGAAACCACCTCATGTTTGTCAGACAGAAGGGTGAAAATCAAGTGTGCAACGCCTATGCTTGGGCAACAAATGCATGGAACTTTTGAAGAGTAACAGGTTAACATATGGGAACATGTTTAGAATGAAGAGATCATGAAAAATAGATATGGTTTCAAGCCAAAGTCATTAACTTTAAGGTAAAGGTGTGGAGATGATATGCAAAACAAAACAGATTATGCAGTCCTGATAAATCATTAAATACGCCAAGTATAAAGCACGAAATTGCATGAAACTAGAGGGATTTTCTTCCTAATATGTTAATTTAGCCATCCATGAGATAACCTACCTTTGGGTAAGGATCAAAACTTCAAATTTTGGACTGGAAGTCGATGTAGGCTCTGGCGCGTCCTGCGTCGAACCAGCATTTTCGTGGCCTTCTAACTTTTCAAACCCTTGACCTAAGTTCGTGAAATTTAGAGGGTAGGCAAAAAATATAAAGGGGTATAACTTCTTCTAAAGACTCAACTTGAAATTACCTTGATTATGACTTCTAATCTTACGTTCTTCCTCGAACGGACACACTATTTCCTGCGCGTTCTGTAAGGAAACAACAACTTTGGGGCCTTCTATCTCTCCAGTGGCTCGACCTCCTAGCATGAGATTTGGAGGGGAGTTGGATAAAACTAAGGAGAGTAAAAACATCTAAAGAACCTACCTGAGAAGACGTCCCCTTACCTTCGATCCACATGCTCCAAAATTAGGGTTGACGTAGGTCGAATCTGGGCTTTATTTATAGAGTTTGAGTTAGGGTTGATGGATTAGATCAAACTAGGAGTCCTAATTTGAAGTAGGATAGATCCCCAAGAGTCCTAGACTAGGCTACCATGCCAGATAGCATCGAACCTAAGAGATGGGGATGGAAGAAATCCAATTTTTCCATGTTCCTTCAACTTGCGTTCACGGAACATAACCGCGGTTAGGTAGAAACCGCTTCTATGAGAACGGGGTTGCCCGATAAACCACGTTCTTGTGGTTAATTTCAAAATTTTTAGATTTTCTAATTATCTCCTATTTATCTTGTTAATTGGCTTATTTATCCTATTTAAATCCGTAAATTGCCCAAATTACGTTTCTAGTAATGGACTTGGGTCAAAAGGCCATAGAATTGGGTCTTTGGGCCTATTTGAATTGGGCTTAGTACTTTGGTTAATATAGTCCCTTAAATTGATTTAATTATCCCTTACAACATTTAAGTAGCCCATTAAGCCTTTTTAAATACTTAATAATCCTATTTAATCCAAGAAAATTCCTAGAAAATTCTCAAGCGTTACACCCTCCCCCACTTAAAAAGAATTTGGTCGCCAAATTCAATGCATGGGGTCTTTAAGGAGAGTGTACTTACATTCAAATATCTCTAGAAATCTTTTGCTCCTAGCTTCTTTCGTTTCCCATGCCGCCTCGTGTGGCCAAGATTTGTTCCATTGGACTTTGACCATGGGAATAGTTTTATTCCGAAGTTGACGTACTTCTCGCTCAATTATTTTGATTGGTTTTTGGTCGTATGTCAAATCCTTTTGAACCTCCAAGTTGTCATAGCTTATAACATGGAATGGATTATGGAGGTACCTTTTGAGCAATGAGATATGAAATACATCATGAACTCCAACTAGTTGAGGATGCAAGGTAATCCAATATGCAACCTCGCCAACCCTTTCAAGAATTTCAAAGGGGCTGATGAATCTCAGAGTGAGCTTACCTTTGATGCAAAATCTTCGAATATCTCGACCCAGAGAAACCTTGGGGAATACATGGTCTTCTTCTTGGAATTCCAGGTCACGCCTTCGATTATCAGCATAAGACTTTTGTCTATCCCTAGCCATATGAAGACTCTCTCGAATGAGCTTGACTTTCTCGGTAGTATCTCTTATTATTTATGGGTCTATAAGTTGTCTTTCTCCAACTTCACTCCAACAGATAGGTGAGCGACTGCTTTTCCCATATAGTGCCTCGACTGGTGCCATTTGAAGGCTAGCTTGGTAGCTATTGTTGTAGACAAATTCCACTAGAGGTAGATGGTCATGCCAACTCCTACCGAAATCAATAACACATACCCTGAGTATATCTTCCACCACCTGATTTGTCCTTTCAGTTTAACCATCAGTTTTAGGATGGAAAGTAGTGCTAAAATTGAGTCGAGTCCCTAATGAATGTTGTAGACCCTTCCAGAATTGAGATGTGAATCAAGGGTCTCGATCTGAAATAATGGTGACCGGGACACCATATAGTTTTACAATCTCCTTCATGTATAAAGCTGCTAGAATATCCACAGACCATTGACTTTTGATTGGTAGCAAATGTGCAGATTTAGTCAATCGGTCTATGATCACGTAAATATCATCATGTCCACCTCTTGTCTTAGGTAGACCCATGAAGAAATCCATCCTTATACTTTCCCACTTCCACTCGGGAATTTCTAAGGGATGTAGGTTACCATAGGACTTTTGGTGTTCCACCTTAACTTGTTGACAAGTGAGGCAGTGTGATACAAAGTCCGTTATTTCTCTCTTCATGTTGGGCCACCAAAAGTTCCTTTTTAGGTCTTGGTACACCTTGGTAGCACCTGGGTGAATAGCATATTTTGTCTTATGAGCTTCTTCCATGATTAGCTTCTTAGTGTCGGCATGATCCAGTATGCAGATTCGATCTTTGAATAATAACCTTCCATCGGTTGAGATAGAGAACTCCAACCTTTGATCAATATTAGCCTTGATCTCCATTAATGTGGGGTCATTTTCTTGTAATTTGACTAGATCTTCAATCAATGTAGGTTGTGACCGGATATTGGCAATAATACCCTTTTCTTCTTCTGCATCCACATCTAGATTCAAATGAGTAAAATCCTCTATAAGATAAGTCGTACCTTTCCTGAGACTTGCTAGAGTTGCCATTGGTCTTCTGCTAAGAGCATCAGCTACTACATTTGCTTTGTTTGGATGATACTAAATAGAGAAGTCGAAGTCCTTAAGGTACTCCTGCCATCTTCTTTGTCTCATGTTAAGTTCCTTTTGGGTAGAAAGATATTTCAGACTTTTGTGGTCCGAAAATATAGCAAACTTCTCCACATAAAGGTAATGTCGCCATATTTTTAAGGCAAAGATAACAGCAACCAATTCCAGATCATAGACGGGATAGTTTTCTTCATGACGCTTCAATTGCCTCAAAGCATAATATATCACCTTGCCATGTTACATAAGGACACACCCGAGGCCAATGCCAGACGCATCCGTATAGACTTCAAATCCATCACCTTCGATAGGTAGTGCCAAGACAGGGGCAGAGGTAAAATGATCTTTATGATTTAGGAAACTATCTTCGCAATCCTTCGACCATATAAAGGGATTTTCCTTTCTTGTGAGCCTAGTTAAAGGGACAGCGATTTTTGAAAAATCCTTGATGAATCGCCTATAGTAGGCAGCCAAACCGATAAAACTCCTGACTTCAGACATGGTTGTTGGTTGGCTCCAATTCTTAACTGCTTCTACTTTTGAAGGATCTACAGCGATACCTTCTTTTGAAATAATGTGACCGAGGAAGGAGACCTCCTTTAGCCAAAACTCGCACTTGCTAAGCTTTGCATATAGTTGGTGTTCTCTCAAGGTTTGCAAAGCTATTCTTAAGTGTTCTTCATGTTCTTCCTTTTTTTTGGAATAAATAAGGATGTCATCACTGAATATGACCATAAATTGGTCGAGATATGGCCTGAAAATATTGTTCATGAGTTGCATAAATGTTGCAGGGGCGTTGGTTAACCTGAACGGCATCACCACGAACTCATAATGTCCATATCTGCTCCGGAAAGTAGACTTGTAGATGTCTTCATCTTTAATCTTCAATTGATGATAGCCCGACCTGAGGTCGCTCTTGGAGAAATATTCCGCTCCAGAAATTTCATCAAACAACTCGTCAATACACGGCAACGAATATTTGTTCTTGATGGTGAGTTGATTAAGTTGCTGGTAATCGATACACAGCCTAAGAGATCCATCTTTCTTTCTGACGAATAAGACCAGTGCACCCCTAGGGGATGTGCTGGGTCGAATGAAACCCTTGTCCAGCAACTCCTGAAGTTGCCTCTTCAGTTCTTTGAGTTCCGTATGGGACATCCTGTAGGGAGCTATTGAAACAGGTGCTACTCCAGGATTGAGTTCAATGGAGAAGTTTACTTCTCTTTCGGGTGGTAAACTGGGTAAATCAGATGGAAATACATCGAGGAACTCTTTGACAATAGGAATTTCTTCTATGAGGATTTCCTTGGACTCAGTCATAATCATGGAAGCAAGAAAAGCTTCACATCCTTGCGAGATGAGTTTGCAAGCGTGAAGAGAAGAAATGATGGTAGGGTGCTTCCTATACTTGATACCAAGGAATGAAAATCGCGGAAGAGCTAGTTTCCGAAAAGAAAGTCTTCTATTGCGACAATTTATATGTGCGTCCTGATCAACAAGCCAATCTACACCTAGGATGGCATCGTAGCCTTCCATGTCAAGGCATACGAGGTTTGCTGGAAGATTATGACCCTCTATTATTACCTTACTATTTGAGTAGTGGGTACTAAATTTATTTCCAAGACCTAAGGGTGTTGTAATCGCTAGGTCTGAAGGTAGGGGAACAGATGAAACCGGCAAAGTTTTTGTAAAAGTAGTAGATATAAAGGAGTGAGAAGCACCAGTATCAAATAGTACAAAAGTAGGATGCACATAAATTTGAACGGTACCTTCCATTAGCCCATCGTCCTTAGGCGCTTCTTTGTCATCTAGAATGGCATTAAGACGAGCGTCCCGCCTACGTCCACCATTAGAAGGTTGCTCTTTAATGAGGGTACAATCTGGCATGCGGTGTTCCCAACTTCCACATCGTAAACAAGCGCCAAGGCACTTCCAACATTCCTCGGCCGAGTGGCCGAATTTCTCGCAAAATGAGCAAGCCGTAGTAACTTGCGTTTCCTCCTCCTTTACATACTTGTTATTGTCGTTATTTCTGATGCTCCCATTGCGGGACCTCTTTTTGTTATCACGGGAGTTGTAGGTGCCCATGATGTTGAACTTTTCTTCTCTCCGTCCGCATTTGTCAAACTTGCGGCTTGATTCCTCGCTCTTGCCTTTGTACTTTTCGACCTTCTCTAAGGTACTTTCACAGAGATGTGCCCATTGGACCATTTTCGTATAAGTACGGATATTCTGAGGTCCCAGTTGTTGAATAAAGTCGGGCCTTAAACAGTCCATAATACGATTTGCCTTTAAGATATCCGTGCCCACCAGGTGTGGGGCATAAGAGGCTAGATGAGGGAATTGAAGTTCATACTCCGCCACAGACATCATGCCTTGGCGAAGAGAGGTGAATTCAGCGGCCTTTCTTTCTTTGATGTACTCGGAGAAGTACTTTGCACGGAAGAGTGTAACAAATTCCTCCCTTGTAAGTTGATCATTTGGTTGCTGTGCGGAAGTGGCCTTCCACCATGTACGTGCATCCTTGTTCAGTTGGAAGGTGGCAAGACAGACTTTTTCTTGGTCGGAGCATTGCATGACGTCAAATATATTGTTCATCTCGTCGATCCAATTCTCCTCTACATCTGGGTTGGAGTACCCAGAGAACCTCGGAGGGTTCATACTCTGGAAATTCCCGTGCAGATTACCCGCGACAGCCCTTGTGCTAGCTTGGGCCACAGTTTGTAAGGCTTGGGTAAGACCCGCAACTGTTTGTTGCATCGCTTCCCAATTAGCACGATTAGTGGCATGTTTAGTGGCCATTGTAAGAGTGAAGTGCCTGAAAGAAATAAAGAATTAATTATTTCTTGGGATTTGGGATTCGTCTTAGGTAAATCTTCCCAAACAACAATCTCATCTCGGGTTCTACCCAATCTCCCATGGGTTCGGAAATTTCCTTCCTAGCTCATAGGTGTGGGTCCTTAATCCTTGGACTTAGCCTATGACATGAGATTTTCCTTGGACTTACTTATGCCTGGGCTCTGATATCACTTTAACTGTCACGCCCTGAGATTATGCAGTGGAAACCAATCGAGAACGTGAAGAGCCGGCTAGTACGCCGCAAGCGATCAATATAATCAGAGCACTAACACATCCACACACATAAGAATGAATGCATAACAATTGGACAAAACCTTAGCTTTTATTGAATAATAATCAAAATTTTACAATAGAGAACATGACTTGACTCCTTGACACACCTGACTCAATAAAAATGAAAATTACATAGTATGACTCAATAAAGTAGAAATTACATGATATTACTCCAACTAACGTAAGGACTCATGACACTCTAAGTCTTCTCTCGGGCCTTTAATCATCACTCTCGGATCCACCATGGGAATACTCAGAATCCGATCCACTAAAGTTTCCTGGAAATATTGGGAAAGTAAGGTAATGAGTACACTTACCCAGTAGGTATCTTCGTATTGTTGTGCCCTTGTGGTTTTGATGATTGGTTTTGATGTGAGTTAAGCACTGTGAGTCACCATGTGATATTCAGTCATGTTATCTGTTGCATAAAGCATTCATATACATATACATCAGTTGCTTTACTCTGCTTGTGGAAGTCAGTATAGGCTAAACATCCATGCATCATCACACTCAGCATAGTTTGGACAGAAGTGGGTCGACCCCTTTTCTAGATGGGTCGACTCCCCAGATAAGTGTAGTCTATACATTGCATGCGAGACCTCAAGTCTTCACATTGCACAGTTGCAAGCACTTCAAAGTCTGTACCATAGACTGTAGGCATTAGAAGTGTGTACATTGCATAGCATGCAGGTGGTCTAAGTCTGTACATTGGCCTAGTGTCGCAACACTAAGTTTGTACATCGCAGGCATAGTGAGCGTCCAAGTCTATACACTGCTGTGTGTTCGCAAAGTCTATACAATGTCTACTTTACCTACGTTAAAGTCTATACATTTTTCACCGTCTCATGCATCGTCTCACTCGAAGTCTGTACAGTCTGGCAGCGTCTCATGCATCGTCTTAGCAAGTTTGTACAGTGTTGGCATAGTCGTTGGCATCGTCTCATGCAGCATCTTAGGCATCGTCTCATGCAAGTCTGTATAGCCTGTTGTCGCAGACCAAGTCTGTACACTCCGTGTGCCTCTTTATGTTTCAAAGTCTGTACAGGGTCTGCCCTGCCTCGCTCTGCATACATATCCAAGTCTATACAGCCATTGTCTGCGTTGCCTTGCATTTCAACAAGTCTACACATCGTGAGCATGCACGCATAGCAAAGTCTGTACATCGCTGCATTGCAAGAGACCAAGTCTGTACACTGCATTGGTTGTTCATGCATTGCACATCATCAAGTCTGTACACTGGCAGCTGCAATGCTCGCACAACACTAAGTCCATACATTGCACAAGTCTGAACATTGGTATCTTTACCTACGTTCAAGTCTGTACATCCATATGTGCATTGTGCATTGATCAAGCCAAAGTCTATACATCAATATGTTAGTTTGATGCAGTAGCCAAGTCTATACACTCGCTAGTGTGCATATGCATAGTCTATACATTGCTCATGCATCTTTACTTAAAGTCTATACATATGTTTGCTCCTTTAGCTTCACACATTATAGCAAGTCTAGACATTGTCTGTCATGCACGCAATAAAGTATGTACATTCTTATTGCTGCATACATCAACTCTATACATCATTTTCTCACGTGAACACTAAGTCTATACATGGTATAATGACTGCATATGTGAAGTCTATACATGCATAGCTTCACAAAGTGTGTACACGCCACTGCATTGCATACACAAAGTCTGAACATTGCCTCATGCATTACCTTCAGCAAAGTCCATACATGGTTAGGCAACCTGCAAAGCAAGTATATACATCCTTTGCCAGCCTGCACGTAGCAAGTCTAAACATCGACTGGCAGCCTACAGCAAAGTCTGAACATTGCTTCAGCGTTGGCTTCAGCCAAGTCTATACATCGACTGGCAGTCTCCAGCGAAGTCTGAACATTACATCATTGTGCATGCATTGTTTTCATCAAGCCTATACACTGCATCATATGCATTCTACATCATGTGTTATCAAGTCTATACACTCGTCCTCCTTCACACGACTAACTCTATACATCCATTGTCTTGCCTGCTGAATAAAGTCTGTACACTGTCTTCAGCTGATATTGTTCATCGACTGAACTCTTCTTTAATCCTGCAGGTGTCTAGGCACGTGATCCGAGATTGGCACCTGGCACGTGATCCAAGAAGCTGAGATGCCGCCACGTGGACTAAAGCTTGGGCGGGAATCGTGGAGAGCATTAGCCCTGCACATGCCCTAGCCGCTGCTGCTTTAAATGCAAAGCTTCTTCCTCAGAAGAAGATTGATCGTGAAGAGGAGAGTGTGATAGAAGAAGGCGAGAGCAGCATAGAAGCAGAAGAAGAAGAAGAAAGAAGAAGAGTGAGCCTGAGCAGAAGAGTAGATCGAGCAAGAGAGATCGAGACAGTGAGTGAAGAAGGAGAGAGCAATAGAGAGGCAGAGAGCAGAAGACGAAGAAGAGAAGTAGCAGAAGAAGTTCCTACTGGACCGTGGATCAGATCCAGGACAGTCAGCTCCGTTGAGAGACACATTGTGCATTTGAGTTTCCAGCTTTCTGTTTGCAGTGTTATTTTCATTTCTTGTTTTTCCTTTTGTTACTCTGATTACTTTTATTCTTTCGATACTCAGTAGTGAGGTCGGGTTCCTCCTGTGGACTCAGGAGAAGGGAGATCTGATCTCCAGTTCGCTGGTGACTGTGTGTCATCAGTGGTTCCCTCCTGGTCTGGAGGAAGAGAGGTCTGTGACCTCTGGTTTTCTGGTGACGGGGAGTCACTGGTGGGTTCCCTCCTAGTCTGGAGGAAGAGAGACCTAGTCTCTGGTTCCAAGTGACTGGGAGTCACTTGGGGTGTCCCTCCGGTATGGAGGAAGAGGGGAGGTTGTTCCCCTGGTCAAGCTGTTTGGCAGCACTTGTTGCAGACTGAGTCTGCGGTTTCTAGCTTGTGCTAGTGGAAGCCTCACTCCGGTTGGGGGTGAGGGGTGGACGTAGGTCTGTGGACCGAACCACCTAAAAAATTATCTGTGGAGTGGTTTGATTGCCTTGCTTTGCTTCCGCTAGATGATTGCTTAGGCGCGCTCCATGTGTTTGTTCATGAGTTCAATTGAATTAGTTTTATTCTGGGACTGTGTCTAGCATCTAGGTTTTAATTTGGGCATTATTGGTAGAGGGATACATTCACCCCCCTCTATATCCGGGCCTAGCACCCTATCAATTGGTATCAGAGAGGGTGTCTGCATAGAAGGTCCAGCGACCTGCAGATATGATCCTGTAGTCTTAGGTGCTATTTTGCTTTTGGTGCATCAATATTCCTGTTGCATTAAATCTGATCTGTTTCCATGGGTGATCCACCAATTTTCAACGGCTCCAATTTTAATGTATGGTTTGTCAGTCTGAAAAATTATGCTATATCAGTTAATCCTGATCTGTGGAAGTTAGTTTCACACGGTCCTCGTAAATTATCAAAGAAAAAGTCCAAATGGACTGACAGTCACAGATCAATGTATGAAGAGAATCAGATAGCTATGAATCTAATGAAGGCAGCTACTGATAAGGCTTTACATTCCTGCTTTCATGATTGCAGCTCTGCTAAAGACATTCTAGATATGCTGAAGCGAGCTCAGAAGAGAAGTGAGGACAGCTGCATGATGGCTAACAGAAGCAATCAAAGTGGCAGCCAAATTGAAGAAGATGATGATGAAGAGGTAAATCCCTTCGAGATCTTTTCATTAGATGATTGCATTGCTGCTTATGATGAATTGCAAGAATCTTATGATCAGTTAAGAAAATAATACAAACATTTGAAGAAGAATAGTAGATCAGACAGTTTGAATTCTCCATGTAAAAATTGTGGTGAACTGAAAAATGTTCATGATGCTTGTATGTCTGATATTCAAATGTTCAAGAAACAAATTTCATTGCTGAAAATTGAGAATCAAGATCATGTAAAAGAAATCTCTGAACTTGAGAAGAAGCTTAGCCTAACTTGTCATGATTCTGTTCAGAGTAAAGAATTGATGAAAAATTTCGAAAGTGTGAACTCAGATTTAGACAAGCTGAAGTCTGAGAAAGATTTCCTCAGAAAATTCTCCAAAGAAAATGAAGAAAAATTAGAGAAACTTAAACGAGAGAATGATTTGCTGATTGAGAAATTTGAAGCCATAAAATCTGTAAACATGGAGTTACAGAAAAAGGATGAAAAATAGCAAAGAGAAATGAAGGAATTTGAAAATAGAAGAAAGCAAGAAGTCAATTCAGAAGATCAGCTTCTAATAAATGAATTAGTTCAAAATGATAAGCTTAAAGAAGAAGTTGAAAAATTAAAATTGTTAAACAGTGCCATGTCTGAAAGACTTCTTACATTGGAGAAAGGTAAAATGATCTCTACAAATAAAACTAAAAAAGTAGAAGATCTGAGAAAGGAGATCGAAGAATATAAAATAGCCAACAAGGTTTTTAATGAAGCTGTCAATTGTAGTGAACAAGAGACTGCAAGTTATGAGTTACGCATTGCCTCTCTTGAAAATGAAATCCAAGACTTGAGGAACTCTTTGTCTAAGTTTGTGAGTGGGCAAGAAAACCTAGACAAGCTACTAGGTGTAAAAATTAATGTCAGGAAGGAAGGGTTAGGTTACAACAATGTCAATAAAAAGACTCTTAAAGACAAGCTAATGACATCGTTTGTCACTTCATCAAATGTAGCCACCACCTCAAAAGATAAATAGCCCACTGTTCAGAAAATGCAGAAACAAACTGACTTTCAGAAACATGCTGAAAAAGTGAAAAGGAATGATCATGTGAAGAGCAAGCAAAGAAACACTCATGTTGATGATGTGCATGTGACACATAACCTAAACACACACACACATGCACACAAAAAGAAAATGTCATGCCACTATTGTCATAAACCTGGTCATCTGATGCATGACTGCAGGTTGATGGAGAAAGATGATATGAGTGCCAGCATAATGAATGCTAGGAAATTTCATGAGAAAAATTCTTCATCTCAGAAAAAGAAAATTGAATGTTTTCACTGCGGCAAATTAGGACACACAATTGCTCACTGCTGGTTTGCAAGTGGTAAGAAAACATCTCATTGATATCATGCTAAATTCCTTGCAAGCCAGCCTGTTTTTAATAAGAACAAATATGTTTCAAAGAACCAGCACATCATTTGCTTTAACTGCAACAAAACTGGTCACAAGGCCTCTGAATGCTGGTCAGGTTCCTTCAGAAGAAATTCTCTAAAATGCTCTCACTGTATAAAGCATGGCCATACAGTCAAAAACTATTGGCATATTCAGGGTAGGAATGAGAATTTCAAACTTGCTAAATTCTCTGCAAATAGAAATGATTTTGGTGGGAATAAATTTACATTTATAAGAAAGATTTCTACATGTTTTAAGTGTGGGAAAAATGGTCATACAGTCAAGGACTGTTGGCATATTCAGAAGAATTCTGTTAACTCCCATGCTGTCAAATTCCCTGTAAAATAATTTGCAAAACTTTCATGCTATAACTGTGGAAAGCCAGGTCACAGGGCTGCAACCTATTTGCTGGCAGCATACCAAAGTAAGACTAGTTTTGGTAAACATGAATTTTAATTCTGTTAACAAAAATTTTCATGCATATGCACATAGAATTCATGCTAATAAGAATGTGCATAAATCAAATCAGAAATCTGCTGCTTCTTGCCATCATTATGGCAAATCTGGATATTTGATGGATGGTTATCCTCTGATGAAATTTGATGATCATCAAGTTAAAAATGTGCTGAGAAAACCTGCTAGGAGTGATACTGTCATGTCAGGACCCAAGACTTCTTGGGTGCCTATTTGTGCAAAATAGTTTGCTAACTTGCAGGTGTGCCTTGGAAACTGATTAATAAAGAGGGGATTAATCCAAGGCACTCAAGAATGAAAACCCCTTCCTGAACTTTTCAGGTAAATTTCTTGCAGTTCCTATTTTTAGTTTTACTGCATAGCATGTTAAATCTATTTTTGCATATTCATTCTTCATCTGCATTGTCTAAATTGAAGTTTCTGAACTCTCCTCATCTAAAGTGCATATATGTGATTTGCATATACAGTCATTGAGAATCTGATACTAGTAGGGCTGTCGATATTGCATTGTCATTCATGACCACTATGGTAGATCAAAGAGTAAGCTACCAAAAGATAGGAAACTCTGTCTGGAGGTTCTTACTATGTGTGAGGTGGTCTTTTAGACCAAGTGCTCCACCTAGTACCATGGGTCATTTTGCTTAGTAGGGCAGTCTGAATGAGCATGAGTCACAAAGATATATGTTCAGTTCTCATGGCAAAATATTGCATGTCTTTACATGGCAATCATTGTTGAGTCTTTGCATGTCTTTGCATACATGTAGTTAATTGCATTATATTTCATTACATTGGAAATGCAAAAAAAAAGGATTGATTAAATGCACATTGTCAGGGGGAGTCAATGCATTGCATGCAGGTGGTCAAGTGCATACATTTCTGTCAGAATTCATTGCATGTTAACCTTGAAGTTCCTGAAACATGCTTGACTTCCTGATATCTTGCTTGATCTGCATATCACTTTTTTTCATGGATTCTATTGACAAACCTTGATCATATCAGAAAACACTGAGTTTCAAAAGCACCTATTCTTGAAGACCTCTTCCATCAGTCATTCATGAAGATTTCAATGGGACATCTCTCGCTCATAAATCTGAAAACACTTGAACTAGGAATCTTCTATTATACGATTTTATGAATGTCTGAAATAACTCAGCTAGTTTAAGTTTAATGTATTCATTGAAGTTTGACTTTAAATATCTTAAAAAATATCTGAATCATGTTTTAATAAACTTCAACCAACTGTTTCATGCTGAGTCTTGTAAAAACTTCTGGAATCTGCACTATTGAATTCATGGCTTTATGTGGTTAAGTACATGAAATTTGTATTGTTTTGAAGCAAATGAGCTCTCTGAAATGCCTGAAGGGTAAATAATTGTCAGTGCAACGACTTTGGTCACTGAGAAACCATGTCCAAAGGATTGTGTCATGAGGTGTCATAGTTAACTCTGCTTAAAAATGATTGTTAAATCTGGCAGAGCAATGACATGCATACTGAGAAATACATCTCACTCATCAAAGAAATGAAATGAGGTACGTCATGAGGTGTAAATGTTAACTCTGTTGATAAAGCATGACTGTTAGTCACACTAAGTGCTTAGGGATATTCGCGTTTGATCAACGTATATCCTCTAGTTACAAGGTGTGCACTGAACTAGAGTGCTCTGGAAATATGTAGAATAAAAATTTGCTGAACAAATTGCAATACTTGAATATTGATGCAAAAGCTAAATTGCTATAACCCTAGACAAATTCACATGACTTCATAATTGCTTGATCTCAATACTAGTGAATGTAATTCCTAAAGAAGTCAGTAAATTTGATTGTGTAAGAGAAAGGGAGGTTAATCAAGATATAAATATGAGGGCTTGGTTTACTTTTATTAAACTGTGATTTTAGATATAAATACAGAATTTTATTGACAAACTTTGTATACATCATGTTTAAACCATGATGTTCAATAAAGTTCATTCATAAGCCCTTATAATGGAAGACTTTGAAAAATTCTGTTATTGATTTATGAGATTGGTATCTCCTTGAAAATCTGGCTGAACTTCTTGTGTTTGGAGCTTATTTGTAAATCTGATTATTTGAAACTCTTCTGCTCACTGTCCTTTGTTCATTGACCTGAACTTATCCTTGAATGCCACTGTGGTCTCCCTCTCAACCATACCAATTGGGAGAAATGCAACAGATGCATATCAATTGGTATCTATTCAGGGGGAGCTTCCGTGTCCTATTGAATCATGTTCATATCAATTGTGACCTTGCATTCATATATTTAGGGGGAGGTATTACATTTCTTGTAGCATCTGCATCTCCGCATTCATACCTCTCCATGGTTCATCTTGATTATAGCAAGGGGGAGAAATTGACTGAGTCATAAATATGCTTTAACTTCTCAAACTATTTTCTTTTTGATGAAGTCAAATGGGGAGAATAGTTTGAGTCATCAAAATGACTCACATCATCAGAATGACTAACTGTGTTGACAGTGTTGCCATCATCAAAATGGGGGAGATTGTTGTGCCCCTATGGTTTTGATGTGAGTTAAGCACTGTGAGTCACCATGTGATATTCAGTCATGTTATCTGATGCTTAAAGCATTCATATACATATACATCAGTTACTTTACTCTGCTTGTGGAAGTTAGTACATGCTAAACATCCATGCATCATCACACTCAGCATAGTCTGGACAGAAGTGGGTCGACCCCCTTTCTAGATGGGTCGACTCCCCAGATATGTGTAGTCTATACATTGCATGCGAGACCTCAAGTCTACACATTGCACAGCTGCAAGCACTTCAAAGTCTACACACTGCATTGCATGCGAGACTTCAAAGTCTGTACATTGCATAGACTGCAGGCATTAGAAGTGTGTACATTGCATAGCATGTAGGTGGTCTAAGTCTGTACATTGGCCTAGTGTCGCAACACTAAGTCTATACATCGCAGGCATAGCGAGCGTCCAAGTCTATACACTGCTGTGTGTTCGCAAAGTCTATACAATGTATACTTTACCTACGTTAAAGTCTATACATTGTTCACCGTCTTATGCATCGTCGCACTCGAAGTCTGTACAGTCTGGCAGCGTCTCATGCATCATCTTAGCAAGTCTTTACAGCGTTGGCATAGTCATTGGCATCGTCTCATGCAGCATCTTAGGCATCGTCTCATGCAAGTCTGTATAGCCTGTTGTCGCAGACCAAGTCTGTACACTCCGTGTGCCTCTTTATGTTTCAAAGTTTGTACAGGGTCTGCCCTGCCTCACCCTGCATACATATCCAAGTCTATACAGCCATTGTCTGCGTTGCCTTGCATTTCAACAAGTCTACACATCATGAGCATGCACGCATAGCAAAGTTTATACATCGCTACATTGCAAGAGACCAAGTCTGCACACTGCATCGGTTGTTCATGCATTGCACATCATCAAGTCTGTACACTGGCAGAAGCAATGCTCGCACAACACTAAGTCCATACATTGCACAAGTCTGAACATTGGTATCTTTACCTACGTTCAAGTCTATACATCCACATGTGCATTGTGCATTGATCAAGCCAAAGTCTGTACATCGATATGTTAGTTTGATGCAGTAGCCAAGTCTATACACTCGCTAGTGTGCATATGCATAGTCTATACATTGCTCATGCATCTTTACTTAAAGTCTATACATCTGTTTGCTCCTTTAGCTGCACACATTATAGCAAGTCTAGACATTGTCTGTCATGCACGCAATAAAGTATGTACATTCTTATTGCTGCATACACCAACTCCATACATCATTGTCTCACGTGAACACTAAGTCTATACATGGTATAATGACTGCATATGTGAAGTCTATACTTGCATAGCTTCACACTCACAAAGTGTGTACACACCACTACATTGCATACACAATGTCTGAACATTACCTCATGTATTACCTTCAGCAAAGTCCATACATGGTCAGGCAGCCTGCACAGCAAGTATATACATCCTCTGCCAGCCTGCACGCAGCAAGTCTAAACATCGACTGGCAGCCTACAGCAAAGTCTGAACATTGCTTCAGCGTTGGCTTCAGCCAAGTCTATACATCGACTGGCAGTCTTCAGCAAAGTCTGAACATTGCATCATTGTGCATGCATTGCTTTCATCAAGCATATACACTGCATCATATGCATTCTACAGCATGTGTTATCAAGTCTATACACCCGTCCTCCTTCATACGACTAACTCTATACATCCATTGTCTTGCCTGCTGAATAAAGTCTGTACACTGTCTTCAGCTGATATTGTTCATCGACTGAACTCTTCTTTAATCCTACAGGTGTCTGGGCATGTGATCCGAGGTTGGCACCTGGCACGTGATCCAAGAAGCTGAGATGCCGCCATGTGGACTAAAGCTTGGGTGAGAATCGTGGAGAGCATTAGCCATGCACATGCCCTAGCCGCTGCTGCTATAAATGCGAAGCTTCTTCCTCAGAAGAAGACTGATCGTGAAGAGGAGAGTGTGATAGAAGAAGGCGAGAGCAGCAGAGAAGCAGAAGAAGAAGAAGAAAGAAGAAGAGTGAGCCTGAGCAGAAGAATAGATCGAGCAAGAGAGATCGAGACTATGAGTGAAGAAGGAGAGAGCAATAGAGAGGCAGAGAGCAGAAGATGAAGAAGAGAAGTAGCAGAAGAAGTTCCTACTAGACTGTGGATCAGATCCAGGACAGTCAGCTCCGTTGAGAGCCACATTGTGCATTTGAGTTTCCAGCTTTCTATTTGCTGTGTTATTTTCATTTCTTGTTTTTCCTTTTGTTATTCTGATTACTTTTGTTCTTCCGATACTCAGCAGTGAGGTCGGGTTCCTCCTGTGGACTCAGGAGAAGGGAGATCTGATCTCCAGTTCGCTGGTGACTGTGTGTCATCAGTGGTTCCCTCCTGGTCTGGATGAAGAGAGGTCTGTGACCTCTGGTTTGCTGGTGACGGGGAGTCACTGGTGGGTTCCCTCTTGGTCTGGAAGAAGAGAGACCTAGTCTCTGGTTCCAAGTGGCTGGGAGTCACTTGGGGTGTCCCTCCGGTCTGGAGGAAGAGGGGAGGTTGTTCCCTTGGTCAAGCTGTTTGGCAGCACCTGTTTCAGACTGAGTCTGCGGTTTCTAGCTTGTGCTAGTGGAAGCCTCACTCCGGTTGGGAGTGAGGGGTGGACGTAGGTCTGTGGACCGAACCACCTAAAAAATTATCTGTGCAGTGGTTTTATTGCCTTGCTTTGCTTCCGCTAGATGATTGCTTAGGCACGCTCCATGTGTTTGTTCATGAGTTCAATTGAATTAGTTTTATTCTGGGACTGTGTCTAGCATCTAGGTTTTAATTTGGGCATTATTGGTAGAGGGATACATTCACCCCCCTCTGTATCCGGGGCTAGCACCATATCATGTATCAACATGCAGGCAATATTTAAATAATTAGTATTTTAGCTCTAGAATGGAAGATAAATGCATACGATGAAACATGCGAATAAAACCAAAGTAATACCACAAGTAACAAGATATAGACTATAGAGCTATGAGATTTCAAGTAGAGTGAGAGCATGATCAAACAACATAGTAAAGTGGCCTTTCATGTAAGAAGAGTGTACTTGCATGTATCGAGATTGTACTATTCATAACCATAAAGGTTATGCACTAGAAAGTCATGTAACAAGAATGTAATAATTTCATGTAGAGCCTCATGGTTTTCACTCATCTATAAAAAAAGTACTCCTGGCGCAATGCGATGCCAGTATTCATCATACCTCATGGTTTATAGCATGTTTCCAACAATTAGCCGAGGGGGCTAGTGTCGAGCCTTTGGACACAATCAGTGCCCGATCCGCATCTTTGAGTTATAAATCAAGCTACATCTACAAGAAATATCAATAAAGTCCGGCCAATAATATAAGGTTCCAACAATAGTTTCACGATATTTATATCAAGGTAACAATGCACCAAGTTGAAACCATGAGATCAAGGATGATTTAAGTGGGTATCATGCCGTGGAGAAAATCCAGCAGCATAACGGTACATTCTTAAATTTCAATAATTTATCAATAGCTTATTAAACATAACGTTAGGCTCCAGATAATCCAAGGACCATCTAGGAATAAAGTAGAACCAACCCTCAAGTCAAACCACAGGTTAGGGCATATTCCAGAATAACGCGGTCTTGCAGGAACCGCTATTATAAAGTCGCGGTCAAAAAGGAACCGCTTCTAGACAGAGTCGACGCCAGAGAGAAAAGAGTCGACGCAGTGAATGCTTGATCCAGAACACGGTCGAGTAAGAACTGCTATTGTGAAGTAGCGATCTCAGTAAAGCCGCGTCAAGGCCAGTTCACAGAAAATGCCAAAAAACTCAAGTGCTTTCTATTCCATTGGGTTTAGAGAGTACAACCAGCTCGGCGTCCTAGTGAGAATCCCAGGCTCGCGGAGACTTACGGAGGCCTTGAAACAAGATCACCTAGTCCGAGGAATATCCAACGGAGAGGATCACAAGTCCAAGAGAGTGTGCCTATCAGTGCAAAGTGTAACTAACGGATATGTACCGGAATATGCGCCATGTACTTAAGAAAGACTTAAGAAGAGAAAGTGATATCATGATAAAGCAGCGATCAAAACAGCATTATAACGCATTTCACAACATTTGAAAATAGCTTATTACAAGACTATATGGTTTTGGCCAAAAATTAAGATATGATTAAAATAAGTTTCTATCACATGATGATCATGAAAACTAGCATGGCTGATGCACAATATAACAGTGAACAAGGCAGGGTAATCTTGTGGATAAAACGTAACCAATAGATAATTTAACTAGGAACCAAAAGAGGGCAACCTGACTGCCGTTTAGGGTGAACTACAGATAGACAAAGAAACACGGTTAGAAGGGAACCGCTTCAGTAATGCCGCGGTTTGTTGATAACTGCTTCTAGGTAGCCGCGGTTTCTGTGAAACCACTTCATGTTCGTTAGACAGAAGTGTGAAAATCAAGTGTGTAACGCCCACGCTAGGGCAATAAATGCATGGAACTTATGAAGAGTAACAGGTTAACATATGGGAACATGTTTAGAATGAAGAGATCATGAAAAATAGATATGGTTTCAAGCCAACGTCATTAACTTTAAGGTAGAGGTGCAGAGATGATATGCAAAATAAAATAGATTTTGCAGTCATGATAAATCATTAAATACGCCGAATATAAAGCATGAAATTGCATGAAACTAGAGGGCTTTTCTTCCTAATATGTTAATTTATCCATCCATGAGATAACCTACCTTTGGGTAAGGATCTAAACTTCAAATTTTGGACTGGAAGTCGATGCAGGCTCTGGCGCGTCCTGCGTTGAACCAGTATTTTCGTGGCCTTCTAACTTTTCAACCCCTTGACCTAAATTCGTGAAATTTAGAGGGTAGGCAAAAAATATAAAGGAGAATAACTTCTTCTAAAGACTCCAGCTGAAATTACCTTGATTACAACTTCTAATCTTACATTCTTCCTCAGACGGACACACTATTTCATGCACGTTCTGCAAGGTAACAACAACTTTGGGGCCTTCTATCTCTCCAATGGCTCGACCTCCTAGCATGAGATTTGGAGGGGAGTTGGATAAAACTAAGGAGAGTAAAAACTTCTAAAGAACTTACCTGAGAAGACGTCCCCTTACCTTCGATCCACACGCTCCAAAATTAGGGTTGACTTAGGTCGAATCTGGGCTTTATTTATAGAGTTTGAGTTAGGGTTGATGGATTAAATCCAACTAGGTGTCCTAATTTGGTGTAGGATAGATCCCCAGGAGTCCTAGACTAGGCTACCATGCCAGATAGCATCGAACCTAAGAGATGGGGATGGAAAAAATCCAATTTGTCTATGTTCCTTCAACTTGCGTTCACGGAACATAACTGCAGTTAGGTAGAAACCGCTTCTGTGAGAACGCGGTTGCCCGATAAACCGCATTATTGCGGTTAAATCCAAAAATTTTAGATTTTCTAATTATCTCCTATTTATCTTGTTAATTGGCTTATTTATCCTATTTAAATCCGTAAATTGTCCAAATTACGTTTCTAGTAATGGGCTTGGGTCAAAAGGCCATAGAATTGGGTCTTTGGGCCTATTTGAATTGGATTTAGTCCTTTGGTTAATATAGGGCCCTTAAATTGATTTAATTATACCTTAAAGCATTTAAGTAGCCAATTAATCCTTTTTAAATGTTTAATAATCCTATTTAATCCTAGAAAATTCCTAGAAAATTCTCAGGGTGTTACAGTGCTCCTGGACCTGATGGCTTCTCTAGTCAATTCTTCCACTCCACCTGGCACATCACTGGTGACATTGTAACAAAGGCTATTCAGGTATTCTTCCTTACTAAATGCACTTTGCCTCACTCTTTCACTGCTCCATTGTTGCCCTCATTCCGAAGACTACTGAACCCACTAAAATTACAAATTTCAGGCCTATAAGCCTCTGTAATTTTGTGTACAAGATCATCGCCAAAATTATTAATGATCGGTTGTCCTCCATCCTTCCTAGAATCATCTCGTAGGACCAAGGGCTTTTGTTAAGGGCTGGCTAGTTATTGAAAATATATCTTTAGCTCACGAACTCATTCATGATCTGGGACGCAAAGTGAGGGGCAACAATATGCTACTTAAGCATGACATGGCGAAGGCCTATGACCGTCTTGAATGAGATTTTCTCCTAACTGTTGTCCAGAAGTTTGGGTTCAATGATGGTATCTTGTGCTTCATGAAGCCCCTTATTAATAACTACTGGTTTTCTATTTTGTTCAATGGTGAGCTCGCAGGTTTCTTCAAATCTTCTAGGGCTCTGTGACAAGGTGACCCTTTAACCCCTTCGCTTTTCATTTTAGCAGAGGAAGCTTTCAGGAAGTCCTTATCATCTGCCCATGAGAGAGCACTTATCTCTAGATATGTTTTTCCTAGGGGTTGTAAACCTATTTCACATCTACTGTTTGCTGATGATACTCTCATCTTCAAAAATGGGGCTGCTGCATCCATTTGGCACTTGATGGAGATTATCCGATCTTCAGAGTGATCTTCTGGGCAACTGGTTAATTCATCTAAAAGCAGCTTCTTCCTTCACCCCCTCGCGCCTACTGGCCTTCAGGTGAAGATCCAGCGCCTTATTGGATTTTCTCAACAGAAAATTCCCATGAAGTATTTGGGTTTTCCTATGATTGTGGGAAGGTCTAAAAAAATCAATTTCTCTGGAATCCATATCGCCATTCAAAACAAGGTGCCAGGGTGGACTACTGCGAACCTCTCTCAAGGTGGCCGACTGAATCTTATTAAACATGTCCTTGCTTCCATCCCTATCTATTCCCTTGCCTGCTCGCCTGTGCATGTGAGTATTCATAATCTGATTGAGGAGGCTTTTGCCAATTTGTTCCGGGGATCTTCTCATAATGGGTAGCATAGGCACTGGAAATCACGGGACTCTATTTGTAAGCCTACTTCTCAAGGAGTTCTGGGTGTTCTTTCCCTCAAGCACATGGAGATTGCCATCCGGGTCAAAATGATTTGGAGGGCCATGCACACTAACTCCATCTGGGCGGAGTTCTTCAAGGCTAAATTCTTTAAAGGCCGTCCACTTCAATTGGTGGATTTCAAAGGACTTAAGGGCCCTACTAAAAAGCCTTGGATCGCTGCAAAAAATATTATCTTGCAACATTCCAGAGTGATTGTTGGTGAGGGTATTGTAGATTTCTGGTTTGACAGGTGGATAGGTGACAGGACGCTGGCATCCTTTGTGCCCCACAATTTACTATCCAAAGGGGTTCCCATCAGCACGAACATTCTTCGTCCAGACCCGGGTCAGCGTGCTCTCATGCATGCTTACCTCCCTCTTGGCACCCTTGAGGGGCTCAAGTCCTTTAAGCTTTTAGCTAATTTCACTGATGTTCATGTCTAGTGTCCGGACTCTTCGGGATCTTGGATTGTTGCTTCTATCTGCAGACTACTTTGTGATGATGACTCAAGCCCTACACCTCTCGCTCTCCACTAGAATAAGATTTGGTCTAAATTTTTACCTACCAAAATATTTGTGTTCCTCTGGCTGCTATTGCATGGTGCGCTCCCTACGGATGACAGAATCAGAAACATTGGGATCCAAAGATGCTCCAAATGTGCTTGCTGTTTGGCACCTTTACAGGAATCGATTATGCATCTTTTCTTCCATGGTGATTGGGCGGTGGAGATGTGGAGATTTTTCTCTAATTTTAGTATTTACATTAGTGGGAGCTCCCTCAGGAGCATTGTCCACAACTTTTTATGCTCTATCAACACAACTTCTTTGTATGGGATTTCTCTCTTGCAGCTTTTGGAGTCACTCTTTGGCATATCTGGTTGGCTAGAAATCTACAGCGTTACCAAGATATTACTATGACTTGCTCGTAGCTGAAGTATAAGGTGGTCCATAATCTAAAATTCCTGCTTCTTGAGGTCAATCTCTTGGAAGGAAATAAAATTCATAGGGCTTATCTGGCAGCTTTTGGGCTGCAGACCCTGAATACTCATCCTAAAGTTCCTATAATTGTGAGATGGGCGCCTCCGAATCTGCCTTCTATAAAGCTTAATACGGATGGGGCCTGCAAAGCTTGGGGTATCTCTGGTGGTGGTGGCATCCTACTTGATCATCTTGGTCAGGTTATTTTTGCTTTCTCACACTCTTATCATTCATGCAATAGCCTTGTGGCTGAGGCTAGAGCACTCCTTGATGGGCTGCACTACATAGAAGTCCTCCAGCGCACCATGGTGCAGATTGAATGTGATTCCAAGGTGCTTGTGGATGTTGGCAACAAAAAAATAAGATGCCCGTGGATCATTATGGGTTTGGTAAGGGACATTTGGAGAAGCTTGCCTTGTAATGTCAGTCTCTCAGATGTGTATAGGGAGGCCAATTGTGCTGCCGATCGTCTTGCTAATTTTGGTTGCCTCTCCAATTGAAACTCTTTCTTTTTCAGCCGGCAATCCCTTCCTTCTTATGTAAAAGAGGTTGTTCGCCTTGATAAACTGGGGATGCCCTGTCTCCGTCTGTAAGACTTTCTTGCTTTATTATTATATGATTCCACCTATGAGTTGGGTGGTGGAGTGAGAACATTCTTATCCTCAAGATAAGGGTGCGCTCTCCAACCTACTACTAGGCATGTGCTTTATTAAAAAGAAACATCAGAAATGTTCATTTTGTTTAATTTTAATACTAGTCTTTTGTACTCCTAAGGGAGTCCTTGATTTTGCATAAGTACGGTAACAAGATGTTAAACATGGATATACATATGTAGAATTGGTTTATTTCTATTAAATCTAAGTGCAAAAGTGCTTCAAAGAGCTTAAATGATAAACTCTACTTTTATTGCTCTTAAACCAAGCAGATAATAAAGGCTCAATCATGGGAGTTCATATAATAGAAGAATCTGAAAATCATAAGCTTGCCTAATGAATGATGTTTCATATTGTGTTTTACTTCTAATGCAATGCTCTTCTTGAACTCCATGAACCTATTTCATCGTTTACTGAACTTGTGTCCAAGCTTTCCTATGAACCTTGTCTCCAAATTCCTTATGTGCTATCAATCTATTTGCTTTGATGTTGTCAAAGGGGGAGAATAGTTATGAGTCATTATTTGTTTGTGGGAGACACTTGTTCTTGTGGATATGGATTGTCATGTCTTGTTATGCAAATTCAATCAGTATGACTCATAGTGTTGCCATCATCAAAAATGGGGAGAATGTTGTGTCCCTGTGTTTTAATGATGTTAAAACTATGAGTCATAAATATATTTTTGATAACGGCATTTTCGGTGTTTTTAATTTGTGCACAGAACATGTTGGCTAAAGAAACTTCAATCAAAAATTTCCAAGTGATGTTCAGAAGTCGACTTCAAGCTGCTACAAGTCCACTCCAAGGTCACCATTCAGTTGTGGGCAACAAAGGTGTCAAATAGCCTTATACGGGTGATCAATATCATTTAAGGGTGACAAATAGCTCCTTTATGGTGAAAAATAGCCTTGGACGTTGAAGTATGGCCAAAGAAGAAGTTTGAAAAACAAGAGTCGACCCTTGGAGTCGACTCCAGCTCAAGATCGCAAGGCAGAAAAGCTAGTGCTATGGCTACGGTTTAAGGGTGACAAATAGGTGGTCAGTAGTGTAAAATAGAAGCTTGGCTGACAAATAGGTCTTCAAGAGTGAAAAATGGTTTGTAGCCTTGAAGACTTCACAATCTCGCTTTGTTGCATTGACGCAGCAAGGCCTTGCATCGACGCAGCTACATTGAAGCTGGCAAAGGTGAAGATGGAGCAATGGCTATGGTTTAATGGTAACAAATGGCTAATTAAGGCAGACATAAGGCCGATAGGGGTAACAAATAACTTGGTTTAGGTGACAAATGAGTGCAGCAAAGGTGAAAAACTGAGAGAAGATGAGGAAGAGCAAACTCTGATTGAAGATGGAGTCAGCACAGTTAAAGTTAACTTTAGTCAAAGTAAACATCATCAAAGTGACTCCAACATGCTTCATTAGCAATCAAGGTACTTTTGGTCAACAGTCAACCCCAATCAAAGTCAATAGTCAACATAGTCAAGCCTAGTCCAAGTCAATAGCAAAATAGTCCACAAGGACAAGTCAACAAAACTGTGAAGTCAACATGGTCAACAACCTTGGGTCAATACAGTCATTACTTGAGGTTAACATTTTATGAGTTCGTAGTCAACACACATGAGCCTGAAGTGTTCAGCCAGCAGAAGGAGACAACGGTGAAAAATGGAGCCTTAAGTGTGACAAATGGAGCATCAACGGTGTATAATATACACCTAAGGGTAACAAATAGCTTAAGGCAATGGTTCAACCAAAGAAGAAAAGGCTAAGGTGACGGCTCATGTGCCTAAGGGTGACAAATGACTTCGTAGTGGTGACATATGGGCCGCAAGGGTGAAAACTGGCTTCATATGGGTGAAAAACAGGTGATAGCACCGAACACCTTGAAGAGCTTGGAAGCAGAGTCGACGTAATGCTCAATGGCGTCGACGCAGCCAGTAAGCCAAAATCGAAGAATGAAGGAAGAAGCAGTGGCGATGGATAACGGGATATAAGGGTGACAAATAGCTCGTTAGAGCTGATAAATAACCGTTTGGGGTGAAAAATAGCTCACCAAGGCTGAAAAGTAACTAAAGTCACATGGATCCTTCATATGATCACACTTCTTCAAAGGCAGCTAAATGGCACGTGATTCTAGGCAACTAGCAACCTCTCAGGAGGTATTCTATGAAGATCATTCCTCTTATTATTGGGTAAAATATAAAAAGTTCCTCAAAAGAATCTCTCTTGTCATTCGAAATTATAACTTGCCTTGAGGAGAAAGCTTCATGTCTGTTGTGTACCGCATGAAGAGGATTGGCCAGCCAATGGGAAGCCAGCGTACCTTATCACTTCTGAGCCAATTAGTGGCTACCCTTCTCAGGATCTGGAAGTATTTTGTGGAGATGGATGATCCAGGTTTCTGCCTACCGAATCAGGGACTATGTACCTTGTACCCTACATGCAAAAAGAAAAAGATTTTGGAACAAAAGGAGCGTGTAGGGGAACATACTCTGAGGAGAAGCAGATAGAATAGAACGTTCGGTGGTGAGCTCAGCTCGAGGAAGACATAGAAGAGAAGAGCCAAGTTCAAGGAGCACGTCCAAGAGAAGGAAGAAAAAGAAGAAGGAGGAGGAGGAGAGCCTGGAGCCACCTTCTGAATCCCTGCAGAAGATACACAAGCTGCTCTTCTACATCCACTCCTCTTCGTCCTGCAAGGAGAAGAAGAACCTTCGTCTTCCGCTTCCTATGGCAAAGGAGAAGCTACTCTCCAAGGAAGCAACAAACCTGGGAGAAGCCAAGAGCGCCGCCCAGATTTTCAGACAGGGACATTTGTCTTCGTGCTTGAGTTCCCTACATCATGTCTAAGCTTTGTGTCTTGTTATCCTTTTTCTTAATGAACATCTCTTTGTTGAAACTATGAACCGTCCCTACCGGGTGTTGTAGGAAGATAGATAGAGGGAGTGCTCTGGTTTGTGGTGAACCGTCCCTACCGATGATAGTAGGAAGACATACAGAGGGCTTACTCTGATATGTGGTTTGGTCGTGTGTGCCTTCCGACTGTGTTATTAGTAGTTTAGTGCAGTTGCACTAGGGAAGCCTCACTCTATTGAGTGAGGGGTGGACGTAGGACTCTAGGTAGAGTCCGAACCACCTTAAAACTCTTGTCTCTGTGGTTTGCTTGTGTGTTTTCCTGTCGCAAGATGTTTGCTTAGGCTAGTTTGTTCACTCTAAATTGCTTTTGCCATGTGACGTTCTTCCTTGTGTAAGGCTCTTTTATATTTCGTTGTGCTTTCATCGAAAAAGGGGGGCTGATCTATTCACCCCTCCCCTCTAGATCAGCCATTCCCACACATCAACCTCTTATTTGGCCGGTGAAAAAATTCGAGGACAGATTTAGGTTGTGGCTTAACCACTCTGTGAAACCCAACTCATAGATCTAGGGTATACTTAGGTCTTTAGGTTGTTTGTGTGCCAACTTGTTTGTCTTTGCATAAAAAAATCAAAATAAAAAAAAATCAAAAGAAATATGGTGGGTTTCTAATCAAAAAAAAGGAAAAAAAGAGAAAGAAAAAAATAATAAACATGGTGGGTTTCTAAAAAAAAGAAAAAAAACTCAATCTAAAATAAGGGGAAAAGGAAGAGAAGAAAAATAAAACCAAAAATAAAAAATAGAAAAAAGAGAAAAAGAGAAAATAAATACATATAGAAAATAATAAAAAAATTGAAAAAAATGGTGAGAATGTAATTCACATTCATGGATTGGGCACACAAATGCAACATGTTGGACCAAGTGGCCCATAAACTTGAACAACTCTTGGCGATGAATTTAAATTCTTCAATGTCGCCACCTAGTCCCCAGGAGAACACTCATATGTGGACCCCTCCAATCCATTATAATGGTGATTGCTCAAACCAATTTTTATCTCTCACCCCTCATGGCCCGACCTATTGTGAAAATCCATATTCCTGGTCGGCCATAATGAGAGTCCCCTACCCATTGCGGCCCAGTCTCTATTCTTTACCCAAAACTAGGCCCAAACCACTCAATTCCTTGACAATGGGGCCTACGATTCATTTATTACCCAAGAGCAAGTCCAAATGCCTCAAGGTTTTTCGATGCCTTTTTATGACTCATTTCCGTCCACATTCACTTCTAGATGGGAAGGCCAACCAAATTCCTTTTGGGCACCTTACCAAGGCCCGCCTCAAGATCCTCCAAACCAAAATTTTCCAAATGGGGCTCAATACCCAAATGATTCCTATGAGTAATCCCAACATGGAGGACAATCCAGATACTCTCAACCACCACACTGTCAAACTGATCACCCTTCAAATTCATATCCAGCACAGTCTGACTCTCACCCCACGTATCTATCTCCTCCATGCTCGGATTTCAACAAGGAGGAGAGCTTTCAACAATTTTATCAACTCATCATGGCTCAAAATCATTCCATTCAGGCCCGATTGGACCAACTTTATGAAAATCTCAACGGAATGGAAATGGATCAACTATCTAGCTACTACTGAAAATCTTGAATACTAATTCCTTGATTATGACACATATACAAGCTTATATAATCAACCCATGATTCCTCAAACCCAAAGCATTTCCAATCTTGATAAGAAGGAAGTCATGGAGGAGTCACATCAAGAAGAATTAGAGGAAGCTAGGGAAGAGCTGCCCATAGAGCCCAAGCCCAATTCCATCTTCGAAAAGGGCTATGAGGAGTATGATGAGCTTAAGTTGGGGGGAGAGGAAAAGGAAGTGGATGCACTGGATAATGATGAAATCCCATTAATTTCCTTTCTTGTATTTAAGGAGTCCTTGTTCCAGTGAAGGACAAAGAAGATGAGATGATGGAGAAAAATTGAGCATTTATATGGACCATTCTTTTGGGGTAAAGGAGAAGTTGGATCTCCCGCTTGAAATCCATTCTAACGAGACAGCTCTTGACCTTGGGGAGTGATAGGTGGTATGAGTGGATCTAGAGGGGGGGTGAATAGATCCCACACCCAGTTTTGAACACTTCAAAAGATAAATGAAGACTGTAACACGGGGCAACTCTTTCAAGTGTGACTCTATGCTATCATATTAAATGAACGTTGATTAAACCATAACACTAGAGAAGTGAGGTAGATGAAACAGAGTCAACACAATCAAACCATAACACACCAGCTTTTTAAGGTGGTTCGGCTGCCCTACAGCAAGCCTACGTCCACCCCTCACCAACTTGGTGAGGCTTCCACTTCTGGCCAAGAGGAGCACACACACACACACACACAAACACACGTTGTCTAACAGCTTGCATGAGGAAACATTCCTCAACACACACACTGCTGCATAGCAGCCAACACACACACACTCCGATATCTAAGAAGAGCACCAGAAAACCATTGAGTGAGCTCGGCAAATACACACCAAAAGAATGGAGTAAGAAACAAAACAACAAGGAAATGCTCAAAAACAAGTGAGCTGAAATGCAACTTCTCACAAAGGTCAAAAAGTTGAACCAAGATTACTATTGACACCCATTTTATGACCAATGAGTTGAGTCATCTCCTTATCTTATTTTATGATGTCCCAGGTTATTCACTAGCTATTGGGTCATTTTTTGGTCATTTTTGGGCATATTTTATTGGTTTTCTCCCTGGTTGGGCTTAAGCTCCCTCTATTTCTCATCATTTTACCTTATTGGGCCTAGATAAGGGCTAATAAAGGTTTTTTGATGGATTAATATAGAGATTTATCTAGCCTTTATCTCTTTTACCATGTCTCTATGCCTAACGGCCCATCGCGCGACAGCTTCCAGACATTAGCGGCCCTTTGCTCGACCGCTAGGCAAACAGAGATTCCTGTTGGGTTTCCTTCTCTCCCGTTGGCTTTATCTCTTTGAAATCGACTGAACCTAACAGTCTATCGATCAGCCATTTGGTGAGCCTTGCACTCTATCGTGAGACCGTTAGGTGAGACAGAGAGTCCTACTCTGCCTGATTTTTCTCTCTCTGTCTATGGTCGAACAATGTCCTTGATTTGGTGATTTCTCTCTATGTATCGATCCTCAGAAGCTTCTGATTGATTCTGTGGACTCTTGGAAGTATTATCTTCGAGATTTATCAAGGTTTAACCCTGTTTTCTTGCTATTATCTCTCCAACTCGACCTAGGGTTTTGGGGGTCTATAAATAGAACCTTTAACTTCATGGCTTGAGGAGGAGATTTTTGGAGCTTATGACAAAGTGCTGCCGCATTCTAGAGCGAGTACCAACCAGGGAGAACTTGTTTCTGCATCCTAGGGTCGTCTAGTCCAGGGAGTAGCCGGTTCCTTTGAGTTTTTGTGTCTTCCTTCTCTTACTCTTTGTTCATCTTAGCATCATCTTAGCATCGTTTCTTCTTCTTCTTCCGCGTTCTTCTAATTCAAAACACGTTTTTAAACATCCTCCTATTGTTTTCACGCCCCACAAGAGTTAAAAAACACCAACCCCCAAGTATTCACCCTTCCTTTTCATGCATATTAGCTTTATTGCTTTATAGATATTACACTTTTCCAGGGCTAATTGGGTTGCTTTCTTTCTGTCTTTACACTTTTTTGCAGGTCTACAGTACTCACCACACGATGCCCAACTCTTTTGGCCAGCCAGGAGGGGTGAGGTTTGAGTCCCACAGCTTGCTTTCTGGGTGCGCTTAGCGGCCGTCGTCCGACCGTTTCACTTCCCTTGCGGTTATTTGTGAACCATTTTTCATCGTCTTGCGGTCTTCAGAGAATCGTTGTTACATCTGCACCTATTTTTTTTCTCTCCCACGTGCGAGTGTGATTCACTCGGCTTCTTTCCAAGGTACGTTGTGTTGTTTTCTGCATTATTTGCTTTGGTGGCGATCACATCTTTCTTACTTGGGTATTTGTCATCATATTTCTCCTTCTCTCCTTATTTCATTTGTTTCTTTTGGTTGCTCCACGCCCACGGCATGTGTTTACTTTATTTCCATCTTTGTTCCACGCCCACGGCGTGTGTTTAGTTTATTCCCTACTTTCTTCTGCACTATTGAGATGACATACCCACATGCTTCATATTTGATGTCATTGGTTGCTTGTGTTTAGCACATATCACATACATCATATTTCCATCTCACCCACTTCTTCACCACACCACTTCACTAAAATATCTACAACCTCTATTTTTTGGCGATCACGGTGGGACACCTGGTGCCAATCGTGTTGACTGTTGTTTGACCTGCTGTTATTTGTGTTTTTCAAGTTCTCCCTGTGTTTTCCTCGGCTTTCGCATTTCATTCCCTGTTGTTTCTGCTCTCTAGTTCTCTGGCGGTCTCCTCCTGGCCGTTTTTGACTTAAAAGCGGTCTAGCGATAGACCGTCTTATCTCTCTAGCGGTCTTCAAACGACCGTTTCTCCAATAGAGGTATGCATCCCGAGGATTGTTGTTATTTCTGCATTTTTGTTGACTCCTATTGTTCCTCGGTGCTATTTGGTCTCCTTTGTTGTTGTTGTGCATAATTATATCATTGATTGCATATTGTTTGACTCTGGTGCACATAGAATCATTCATTTTTCATACCATAGTTGCATTCCTACCTTGGTGTGTGATCCTCTCGCCTCCATATTCCATAGGGTCGACTAGGTGATCACATCCATGACCTCCGTAAGTCCCCGTGAGTCGTGGATTCCCACATGGACGCCGGGCCGGTTGTACCTTTACCACCCCATGTCTAGGTTACATACGTGAAGGAGAGTTTACACCTTGAGTCAACCAAGTCCCTACTATCCATTCCCACTAGGAACCTATTGTTGGAGAGAACATTTTATTTAAATCACTAAGGTTCTAAAGGGCAAACAAATAAAAATTTGTGCATCATTATAACTTGATTGACTTTGGTTGCCTCTCATCCCCCTTCTTATTTGCATATTCCCCCTTGTTGGGTCATTTTGTTTAGTTGCTTATTGGTGGTTGTTTGTGTTGTCTTCATTTGATAGGTACCACATTGCATGTGGAGTTGCTTCCAAGTCCATAGGTTCATCTCCTAGGGGCAATTCCTCCTGCATCTCCTATCTTAATCCTTTGTTTGACTCCACCATGTCTTCCTACTATTTTCCCCATTCCCACGAGGACTCTCTTCCTCAAGGGCTCCTAGAGGACCCATCTAGGGTCATGCCACTTCGGTCTGGAGAAGGGTCCACCCCTCCTCCATCCTCTGCTGCCATAGAGAGCAGTCAGCCCTCCCTTTCAAATTCTACTACCAATAATCCTACAAGTCACATTCTCCAAATGATGGCCCAGTTGGATCCAGCCAAACTTCAAGCCCTTTATCAGACCTTGCAGGGGTCAGTCGCCCCGTCCTCCACTACTTCACAAGGTCCTTCTGCTACTTCCATCTCTCAATCGAGGGTTGATGGGCCCGGGGCTCCACCTGCTCCTTTTGATCTCACCCCGGTCCAACCTAGGGTCCTTCGCTTTTCAAATATAGAGGTGGGCCACTCCTCTGGTTCAGTCCCTCAAGCTCTTGATAAAGAGAAAACCACTCTCCCATCATCTACCCAGATTGATCTCTACAGGTCCGTTCTTTTGGCGCCACAAGTCCTTGTGGGCCCGGCCGATTTTGCACGCCCTCAGCTGGGGCAACCCATCTTGCTTATCCCAATACGAGTGATCCTCCGGCCCAACCTCCTCCTTATGGGCCCTCCCTTCCTTCCATCTATCCTTCGGCTCCTCGCCTTGAGCCCGCGCCTTTCACTCCACCTACTCCATCTCGAGATCAAGAACTCCTTGATAAGTGGGTTGCCATGTAGTAACAACTCGACTTCCTCCAGAAGCACGTCGGCCCACAGTCCTTGGCGGATGTTCCCATTCCTAGCTTTCACAACATCTGATTCCCTCCTCAATCCGAGCTCCCCACATACAACAAGTTTGATGGGAATGGCAACCCGTATATTCACGTAAGGGATTTCATGTATGAATCGGCGCAATTCCAATATGATGATCGCCTCATGGCGTATTTGTTCCGCCGATCGCTGGATGGAGTCGCGTTGGAGTGGTTTTATGCTTTACCACAGGAAGACGTTGAGAGCTTCAAAATTTTCAAAGAAAAATTTATCTAGAGATTCCAAGACCGGGTCAGCCCGAAATATTCTTTCACAGATTTGGTTTCCATGAAAATGAAGGCCGATGAGGATTTTTCTACCTACGCTGATAGATGGAGGCATATGGCTGCCCGTGTGCTCGGCCACATTCCGGAGGAAGAGAAGGTTAAGCTGCTCATTTCTAATGCTACACCTACCTTCCGCAACATTTTGGCTGTGAATGACATCGCCATTATGCACCAGTTATATAGCTGGGCAAGGTTTTTCCAGACCCAGTTTAAGGACTCCCCTATTCACACTCTCTTTGAGGCCCAAAAGCCCAAGTACAATAGAAAACATCAAGGGCCCGTCACCGAAGGAGTCCAAACCAATGAGTAGGTGCAAGTCATTGCTTTCCCCTCTCCTAGCCAATCCACTCCACCCCGCTTCCAACAACCTCCACGTAACCCCCAGTTTCCTGTTCCACAAAATACGCAATCATCTTTCCCCGTTCCACAAAATACACAACTTCCCTTCCCACTCCCCAGCAACCACAGCAACCCCCGCAATATCACAACGTCCCTCCTCCTAACGGCTATGCACCCAAACGCCTGGCTCTAAAAAAGGCCCAGTATCCTCCTTTGCCCGAGACCCGCCCGGACATATTTTCGGCCCTCATGACCATTGGTGCACTCCAACTTCCTCCGAAATGACCTAATTGGAACCCGATCGTTGACCAATTGTAGCAACCTTGGTAAATTAAAAGAATAAAATCTTAAATAGATTAAAAGATTTAAACCAATGATAAAAGTTCAACTCATATACACTTAAAACATATAACAAAAGGGGGTCAAAATGAATAACGCCTCCGATTATGTCGTCATTTAATTGAAGACTGTTCACGCAGGCGCTAATTTAAAAATTGATGCTCTCTTGACAGGCGTCATATAAAAAAATTAAAGACCGTGCACAGATGCGTCATTTTAAAATAACGCCCCAACCTTAGGTGTCATTTACAAACAGAACCCGTTGGTGTTTGGTTCGAACAGGGATGTTAACTGGGTAAGTTTTGAATAAGAAAGGGATTGATACGTGTATATTTAAGTTTAGTTAGGATTCTACCTAGGAAATTTTAGTTCTAATTGAACTCCTAGAATCCATTAGGATTCCTTCTCCTATAAATACCATCCCCTCCATCGAACCCATGTTGACACTATTTGCCAAAGACGTCTTGCTACTGCGATTCGTCTTCCTCTTGCTGCTACCTAGAGCGTGAAGAACATAAAGAAGTTCTTCAACTTCTTCCTCTTCCTACTACTACGGCGAAGGCATCATCTTCTTATTGGGAACGTGGAAGAATCATCTTCTTCTTCCTTGTTCTACTACTGCTTTGATGTTGCCGTGGGAAGCCTCTGCTTCTCTATTTTCCTCTTAAAGGGGTTGTGGCATTTTTGAAATCATCTTCCTGCAGCTCCATAGAAGGGGCACTTATATTGCCTTTGATAAGAGCTGTTGCTCTTGATAGTTCATCCAAGCTTCTTCTTCATATTGTTGCTGCCGAGATCTCTGTTGAAAACAGAGTATCAGAATATTACATATCTCATCACCGTTCTACATCGATCATCAACGAAAACTTCAAACAAGGTAGGTTTTCTCAAGTGTTAAGCCAAATTTAATAATTTTAGGCTTGTACATGCATCCAGGTCTGTAAGTGATTGCAGCTATCGCTCTGGATTGAGTTTTTAATTATTCTACTGCATGAATTGAATTACCGACCCAGTCTAGGGCGCTATTTAATCTGACGACCATGCAAATAATCACCAATTCGTTAGATAGTTAATAATTACACAATGTTAAAAATTCAATAACTGTGAACCCTTACATGTAAACTAATGCATGATAATGTCCATAAATTCCTGTTATTTTTCTCTATCAGTTCATGTCTTTAGAATTTTGATTGGACATACTCTAAGAACCATGTGTCTACGATTGTACCTCCCCGATACAAATCAGAGGACAAAGAAATAACAACCACTTCTGGGTCGTCAATTGAATGAACGCCCCTACACTCGGGCGCTATTTAGTGATAATCTGGAAAATTTCAATTATTTCTGGTCTGATTACCATATTGAAAATAACGACACGTACCATGCCATCATTTTGATATATAACGCCCCTGACAAAGGCGTTGTTTACTAAATTGAAGACTTAATCTAAGTCGCCATTTACATAATATCTGAAACTTGAGAATATTTACAGATTTTAATATTAACAGTATCTGGATGCATCGACTGTGTGAGTAGTCGTCACTTATTGAAATGACGACCCTGACAAGGGCGCCATTTCATGAAATGAAGACGTGACCTAAGGCATCAATTCACTGTTTTCCTGATTTTCGTGATTTTCTGTAACCACTGTCGGTTGGTTATATATCGGCACTATATTCCATTCTCAGAATATAGTCCCATGTTTCACATTATTTTATCGTTTACCCACTATTTCTCGGTGATAGATGAACCCTCCATGGGACATTCCGTTCCTTTGGACCGGTGACTTTATCATAGAGACCTCCGTAAGACTCCGCTAGCCTTGGATTCTCTCAAGGCAGCCGAGCAGGTTGTACAATCAAAACCTATGACACTACTTGATTTCCATGTCACTCAAAACAAACATGGTATACCGGCCCTCATGATATGCTATTTTGATGTCATGAGAATACTCTTTAATTAATGGAATGGGAAACCATGCCATTAATACTTCTTAAGAATGATGTGCCATACTTGTGGACATTAATTCTATCTAGCTTAACATGTAGAAGAACGAGTGACCATCTCTATATGAGCGCTTACTCTTATTGTCATGGCGCCCAAGTTAGGGAGCCGATTCCACCTAGTTTTAATACGAATCGTGGTTGTACCGTTATTTATCGTCCCTACATGTTCAATCCTTGTGATTCTATTCCACAAGATCTACCTTAAGTTCCTACAAGCGTATTCCTTTGAAAATCTATATTGGCTATACTATAGTGGATGTCAAAAATACATGATCAATGCCTACGCATATAAGGCCCGATCTGGTCCTGGGAGGAGCACCCAAAAGTACTAGTGCCCATGGGAGTTTTTAATGATCACGGTGTGGCATTGCACCGAAGTTCATGACTAGGTTGATAGACATTCCACAAATCTCGTACTTGACTTGACTTGACATGACATGACTTGCGTGACCCGAAAAGGGTGTTTATTGTACTTGCTTGAAACATGATAACCAATTCTTGACATGACATGATCACTTGACATGATAGATATACGTGCTTGATTATCTTGCTATCTTAACATGAGTTCTTGAAAGACTTGCTAGTTCACTCACTATCACTTGATATACATTCTCTATTCTCTTGTTATACATTCTAAATTGTCCTCTTACGCGAACATGCATAGCTAAATTGCATTCATCTAACTTGTAATTTACTTAAAGCAAGCTAGCTCTTGAGATATAATCCCTAATGAGCGTTCGCTCACAACGTATTTTTCCCTTATTTTTCAGGTAAGTCCGAGGACGAAACTCAATCGAATGGGGAAAGTCAAGAGTGAAGAGAATAGAGCCATACCATCTGTCCAAGCGTTATCCAGTCTTGTCTTTTCTAGTCATTCATTGTACTTTTCATTTTATTTGAGTCTTAGCACTTTCATTAAGAGGATTGTAATAGAATACTTGAAGGTTTTGATGAAATAAAGGATTGGGTTATTTTACTCTTGCGTGCTCTGTCTTTGTGTCGAATACACTAATGCTCTGATTGACATGATTGATATAAATTCGTCACGCATCTCCGGGTTCCTTCGGCGCTCGGGGCGTGACAATTTTTGTGGTATCAGAGCCTAGGATATTCAATTCCTAGGAAACCCAAGTCCAAGGATAGGTTTAAAACCTTTAACCGGTGAGATTGGGTAGAACCATGGGTTAAGGTAATCTAGATACTAAATTCTTGGTCGAATCTTATATTAATTGGTCATCTAAAATCCTTGTCGGACAATGGCTACCGAACGTGCTCAGTGGCGTAACATGCAACACACTATTCAAGGCATGACGCAGGCACTTCAACAGGTGGCACAAGGTGGTACGCACCGTGGAGCGGGAAATCTCCATCAATGTTTTAGAAACATGAACCCTCCTAAGTTAATGGGATCCACTGATCCGGATGACGCCGAGCACTGGATCCGAGAGACGGAACGTATCTTTAGAGTTATGCAATGCACGGATGAAGAGAAAGTCTTATTAGCCACATTTCAACTGGAGAGAGACGCCCGATGCTGGTGGGAGTCAGTGGAAGCCACCTTAGAGCAAGGCCAATTTACTTGGGAGGAATTTGTTGAACATTTCAACACTAAGTATTTCTTAGACCGAATTCAAGAGAAGAAAGCTGTCGAGTTCGCCGCTCTTAAGCAACGATCCTTGTCGGTAGCGCAGTATGAGGCACAATTCTCTAGGTTATCCCGATATGCAAAACATCTAGTCAGTACCGAGAAGATGAAAACTAGAAGATTTCTTAATGGACTCAGGCCCCAATATATCACATAGCTGGCACCGATGGACATACAAGTCTATTCGGAGATGGTACGACGAGCCCAGTTACTAGAAGATGCCACAAAACTATCTGATAGGATTCGTGGGAAAGATAAGAAGGAACATGTCACTAGTTTTGGTTCCTTCAAACCCAATTTCAACAAGAAGAGGCCAAATAATGGAGGAACTCCTTCCCAGGAGAAAAGTTCAAGAGGACCAAACCATTCTCCGTTACCACCACCCCTTCTAAAGTGGTGTGTAAACATTGTGACAAGGCTGGACATAAGGCCGAAGAATGTTGGAGAAAACTTGAAGCTTGTCTCCATTATGGGAGCTGTGATCATCGGATTCCTGAATGTCCCCTGCTCAATGATCAAGCAAGTGATGGAACGCGCCCGGTGACAAAGAATGCACGCCTCCAAGCTATTAAAGAGACAGAACAAGACGAAGGTGAACTAGTAGAAGGTACACTGCAAGTTTATTCCAAGTCTGCATATGTCTTATTTGATACTGGTGCATCGCACTCATTTATTTCCAAGAAGTTTGCTGGCCCATTACCTATGGAACCGGAGTGGATAAGATTAGTTATTTCAACTCCTCTTGGAAACGAGGCCGATATTGTTCACCATTACCAAAATTGTGAAGTCCTGGTTAAAGGAAGAAGCCTTCCTATCGACCTCATATGCCTAGATATGAAGGACTATGGTATCATATTAGGAGCTGATTGGTTATCCAAGTACCAGGCAACTGTTGATTGCCGTAACAGCAAGGTTACTTTCAAAGAGTTTCTAGAACTAGTTTATACTAGCCCTAAGAGTCAGAACAAGTCACCTCTTATTTCAGCTCTCCGAGCTAGCAAGCTAATAAGGAAAGGCTGTGTATCTTTCCTTGCTTTTGTCACCATTAATGAAACTAAGGAAACTAAGCTAGGAGACATTCCAGTTGTACAAGAATTCTCGGATGTGTTTTCGGAAGAATTGCCTGGACTACCCCCACAAAGAGAAGTGGCCTTCACCATCGACTTGGTCCCTGGTGCTGGTCCAGTTTCTAAGGCACCTTATAAGATGTCCCCTGCGGAATTCAAGGAGTTAAAGGAACAATTGATGGATCTTCTGGAGAAAGAATTTATCAGGCCGAGAACTTTCGCGTGGGGAGCACCTGTACTATTTGTGAAGAAAAAGGATGGATCCATGAGGTTATGCATCAACTATCGACAGTTGAATCATCTCACTATCAAGAACAAATATCCACTGTCGAGAATCGATGAGTTATTCAATCAAATATCTGGATCCAAGTATTTCTCAAAGATTGATCTCAGGTTGGGATATCACCAACTGAGGATCAAAGATGAGGACATTTATAAGACCGCGTTCAGGAGCAGGTATGGGCACTATGAATTTGTTGTTATGCCTTTTGAACTAACCAATGCCCCTGCTACCTTTATGTAGTTGATGAATAGTATATTCAGGCCTCATCTAGATCAATTCTTAGTGGTTTTCATTGATGATATATTGATCTATTCAAAGACCAAGGAAGAGCATGAAGAGCATTTGAGGATTGCATTACAAATATTGAAAACAAATCAGCTATATGCGAAGCTCAGTAAATGTGAATTCTGGCTAGAAGAAGTATCCTTCCTAGGACATGTGATTTCGAAGGATGAACTATCTGTAGATCCATCAAAGGTTGAAGCTGTAAGGAATTGGGAAAGACTGGCCAATGCTAGCGAGATCCGTAGTTTCTTGGGTCTTGCGGGCTATTACCGGTGATTCATCAAGAATTTTTCAAAGATCGCCGTACCACTCACTAGACTAACTCGCAAGGAGATCCGTTATGAATGGAGCGAGGAGTGCGAAAGAAGTTTCCAAGCCCTCAAGGGTCACCTAACTACTACCCCGGTTTTAGCTTTACCAATTGAAGGCAAGAAATTCGAGGTATACACCGATGCATCTGGCATTGGCCTCGGATGTGTCTTAATGCAACAAGGGAGAGTCATAGCTTACTCATCTCGACAGCTAAAGAAGCATGAAGAGAACTACCCAGTACATGATCTAGAATTGGTTGCGGTAGTGTTTGCATTGAAGATATGGAGACATTATCTATACGGAGTGCAGTTCACTGTATACTCTGATCACAAGAGCCTCAAGTATCTCTTCTCTCAGAAGGAATTGAATATGAGACAAAGACGTTGGCTAGAATATCTCAAGGACTTCAACTTCACTATACAATATCATCCTGGAAAGGGTAATCCTGTAGCTGATGTCCTCAGTCGAAAGCCGAGAGCAATATTAGCCAATTGTATGATTCAGGAGTGAAAGTTGCTAGAAAAGTTCACTAGACTTAATATAAGCATGGACAAGGAGAGTAGGTATGTCACTCTATCCCATATGAGTATATAGCCAGATCTACTCTCAGAGATACAAGGACTGCAAGATAATGACCCGGTATTAGTGGAAATCAAAGGCAAGATGGAAGAGCAATCTGATTTCAAATTAGCTTCAGACGGAAGATTGTTATTCAGAGATAGAACTTGCATCCCAGATTGTCCAGAGCTAAAGAAGAAGATCTTAGATGAAGATCACATATCAAGGTACACGATTCATCCAGGATCTACCAAAATGTACCAAGATTTAAAAAGGACGTTTTGGTGGCCCAACATGAAAAGAGAAGTAGCAGACTTTATGTCTCGCTGTCTCACATGCCAACAGGTCAAGGCGGAACACCAAAAGCCTGTCGATAAGCTACAACCTCTTGATATTTCTAAGTGGAGGTGGGCGGATGTCGGTATGGACTTCATTATGGGACTATCTAAATCTAGAGGAGGACATGATGGAATTTGGGTCATCATAGACCATTTGACCAAGTCGGCACATTTCTTGCCAATCAAGAGCCAATGGTCAATTGACATCCTTGTTGCATTATACATTAAGGAGATAGTCAGGTTACATGGAGTACTCGTCTCAATCGTGTTTGACCGAGACCCTCATTTTACGTCTCATTTTTGGAAGGGTCTACAACATTCATTGGGGACAATACTCAACTTTAGTACTGCTTTTCATCCTCAGACGGATGGTCAGACAGAGAGAGCAAATCAGGTAGTAGAAGATATGCTCAGAGCTTGCATCATTTATTTTGGTGGAAGCTAGCATGATCACTTGCCTTTGGTTGAATTTGCATACAACAACAGCTACCAGGCAAGTATACAGATGGCACCTTTCGAAGCCTTATACGGAAGGAGTTGCCGATCACCCTTGTGCTTGGATTTAGTTGGCGAGAAATGACTATTAGGCTCAGACATGGTAAGGGATACCACCGAAAAGATTCAGATGATTAGAGAGAGACTTCAAGTTGCCCAGTCTAGACAGAAGGCTTATGCTGATACAAGAAGAAGAGATCTCGAATTCAAAGTCGGAGATCACGTATTTCTCAAAATATCACTTGGACGTGGAATAAGGAGATTTGGTGTTAAGGGCAAGCTTACACCAAGGTTTATCGGACCTTTTGAAGTACTAGAAAGAGTGGGCGAGGTTGCTTATCGCATCGCTTTGCCTCCTCAATTGTCCGATGTCCATAATGTATTCCATATATCCATGTTGAAGAAGTATGTGCACTATCCGTCACATATCATCGATCATGGAGACATGGTGATTCAAAAGGATCTCATCTATAAACAAAAGCCCATAAAGATCCACAATCGTGAGGTTCGTACATTGAGGAATAAAATAATTCCCATGCTAAAGGTGCAATGGAGTAAATGCTCACAGCACGAAGCCACATGGGAGACCGAGGAGTCTATGAAGAAGCAATTCCCGAATTTATTCTAAAGAGGTATGAGTCCTACACTCTCCGTAAATATGTGCGATTGAATTTGGGGACCAAATTCTTTTTAAGTGGGGGAGGGTGTAGCAACCCTGGTAAATTAAAAGAATACAATCTTAAATAGATTAAAAGATTTAAACCAATGATAAAAGTTCAACTCATATACACTTAAAACATATAACAAAAAGGGGCCAAAATGAATTACGCCTCCGATCAGGTCGTCATTTAATTGAAGACTGTTCACGCAGGCGCTAATTTAAAAATTGATGCCCTCTTGACAGGCATCATATACAAAAATTGAAGACCGTGCACAGAGGCGTCATTTTAAAATAACGCCCCAACCTTAGGCGTCATTTACAAACAGAACATGTTGGTGTTTGGTTCGAACAAGGATGTTAACTGGGTAAGTTTTGATTAAGAAAGGGATTGATACGTGTATATTTAAGTTTAGTAAGGATTCTACCTAGGAAATTTTAGTTCTAATCGAACTCCTAGAATCCATTAGGATTCCTTCTCCTATAAATTTCATCCCCTCCATCGAACCCATGTTGACACTATTTGCCAAAGACGTCCTGCTACTGCGATTCGTCTTCCTCTTGCTGCTACCTAGAGCGTGAAGAACATAAAGAAGTTCTTCAACCTCTTCCTCTTCCTACTACTACGGCGAAGGAATCATCTTCTTACTGGGAACGTGGAAGAATCATCTTCTTCTTCCTTGGTCTACTACTGCTTTGATGTTGCCGTGGGAAGCCTCTGCTTCTCTATTTTCCTCCTAAAGGGGTTGTGGCGTTGTTGAAATCATCTTCTTACAGCTCCATAGAAGGGGCACTGATATTGCCTTTGATAAGAGCTATTGCTCTTGATAGTTCATCCAAGCTTCTTCTTTATATTCCTGCTGCCGAGATCTCTATTGAAAATAGAGTATCGAAATATTGCATATTTCATCACCGTTCTGCATCGATCATCAACCAAAACTTCAAACAAGGTAGGTTTTCTCAAGTGTTAAGCCAAATTTAATAATTTTAGGCTTGTACATGCATCTAGGTCTGTAAGAGATTACAGCTATCGCTCTAGATTGAGTTTTTAATTGTTTTACTGCATAAATTGAATTACCGACCCAGTCTAGGGTGCTATTTAATCTGATGACCGTGCAAACAATCACCAATTCATTAGATAATTAATAATTACACAATGTTCAAAATTCAATAACTGTGAACCCTTACATGTAAACTAATGCATGATAATGTCCATAAATTCCTGCTATTTTTCTCTATCAGTTCATGTCTTTAGAATTTTGATTGGACATACTCTAAGAACCATGTGTCTACGATTGTACCTGCCCGGTGCAAATCGGACGACAAAGAAATAACGACCGCTTCTGGGTCGTCAATTGAATGAACGCCCCTACACTCGGGTGCTATTTAGTGATAATCTGGAAATTTTCAATTATTTCTTATCTGATTACCATATTGAAAATAACGACACGTACCATGCCATCATTTTGATATATAACGCCCCTGACAAAGGCGCTGTTTACTAAATTGAAGACTTAATCTAAGTTGCCATTTACATAATAACTGAAACTTGAGAATATTTACAGATTTTAATATTAACATTATAAGGATGCAGCGACTGTGTGAACAGTCGTCACTTATTGAAATGATGACCCTAACAAGGGCGCCATTTCATGAAATGAAGACGTGACCTAAGGCGTCAATTCACTATTTTCCTGATTTTTGTGATTTTCTGTAACCACTGTCGGTTGGTTATATATCGGCACTATATTCCATTCTGAGAATATAGTCCCATGTTTCACGTTGTTTTATCGTTTACCCACTATTTTTCGGTGATAGATGAACCCTCCATGGGACATTCCGTTCCTTTGGACCGGTGACTTTATCATAGAGACCTCTGTAAGACTCCGCTAGCCTTGGATTCTCTCAAGGCAGCCGAGCAGGTTGTACAATCAAAACCTATGACACTACTTGATTTCCATGTCACTCAAAACAAACATGGTATACCGGCCCTCATGATATGCTATTTTGATGTCATGAGAATACTCTTTAATTAATGGAATGGGAAACCATGCCATTAATACTTCTTAAGAATGATGTGCCATACTTGTGTACACTAATTCTATCTAGCTTAACATGTACAAGAACGAGCGACCATCTCTATATGAGCGCTTACTCTTATTGTCATGGCACCCAAGTTAGGGAGCCGATTCCACCTAGTTTTAATACGAATCGTGGTTGTACCGTTATTATCGTCCCTACATGTTCAATCCTTGTGATTCTATTCCACAAGATCTACCTTAAGTTCCTACAAGCGTATTCCTTTGAAAATCTATATTGGCTATACTATAGTGGATGTCAAAAATACATGATCAATACCTACGCATATAAGGCCCGATCTGGTCCTGGGAGGAGCACCCAAAAGTACTAGTGCCCATGGGAGTTTTTAATGATCACGGTGTGGCATTGCACCGAAGTTCATGACTAGGTTGATAGACATTCCACAAATCTCGTACTTGACTTGACTTGACATGACATGACTTGCGTGACCCGAAAAGGGTGTTTACTGTACTTGCTTGAAACATGATAACCAATTCTTGACATGACATGATCACTTGACATGATAGATATACGTGCTTGATTATCTTGCTATCTTAACATGAGTTCTTGAAAGACTTGCTAGTTCACTCACTATCACTTGATATACATTCTCTATTCTCTTGCTATACATTCTCTATTGTCCTCTTACGCGAACATGCATAGCTAAATTGCATTCATCTAACTTGTAATTTACTTAAAGCAAGCTAGCTCTTGAGATATAATCCCTACTGAGCGTTCGCTCACATAGTGTTTTTCCCTTATTTTTCAGGTAAGTCCGAGGATGAAATAAATCGGATGGGGAAAGTCAAGAGGGAAGAGAATAGAGCTATACCATCTGTCCAAGCGTTTTCCAGTCTTGTCTTTTCTAGTCATTCATTGTAATTTTCATTTTATTTGAGTCTTAGCACTTTCATTAAGAGGATTGTAATAGAATACTTGAAGGTTTTGATGAAATAAAGGATTGGGTTATTTTACTCTTGCACGCTCTGTCTTTGTGTCGAATTCACTAATGCTCTGATTGACATGATTGATATAAACTCATCAAGCATCTCCGGGTTCCTTTCGCGCTCGGGGCGTGACACCAATGTACATATTGTATGTTCCACCGATAGCCCGGACACACGATAGAGACTTGCTTCCAATTCTGAGATTTTATCTATGATCTACATGAAGAGTAGCGTATAGACTTGGATGAAATGCATAAGGTTATCACCGAAATCAAAGAAACGAGGAGGCAAGCGCCGAGGCAGCAAGTGCAGTAGCAAGCACTACAGCCGCAACCACAGCCACAGCAGTAGTAGCCTGCACAAGATCTGGGGATCCATCAAAACCCCATGCCAAATCATCCACCAACTCTACACCCTCAACCACCGGCACCGGCTCAAGTGAACCTTGTTCAACGCCCAGCTCCCAACACCGGGTGGTCTTATGATGATGAGTCTTATGTCCAACGGCTCATGGCCATCCACCACACCTACCACAACCCTCCTCCTCCATCTACACCCATTATCCTCCCGCCGAGCCATCAGGCCACCACCGCCACACCATCCACACCTACTATCCCTTTTAAACCCTTTATCCTACCACCCACCTCTCCCATTGTTCCGCCTGTCCTCGCTGCCCCTAAAGTTCACGTTCTGCCCAATCTCGCTCACCTGCAAATGCATATTCTGCCTACCATTACCACACGACCATCGAATCCTCCACATGTCATCCTCTCAACAGGACCCATTACCCACGTTACCACTCCCATTACCTCCGCTACCATCACTGCACCTACCCCTACCCCTCTTATCCACCCCATCGGGCCCATCAAATCACCCACCATGAGCCCATCTAATACCTTGCTGGCTCAGAATTTGCCCTACAGATCGGGCATTTGTTCCATCGAAACTACCCTACCACTAGTGCATCCGCACCCAATCCCCAGTCCTCACAACAAGCTGCTGAGTAGGAGGAGGCAGATCCACTGCCGGGTACTCAATATGATCTATTGCATCATCTGGACTGAATGCCCTCGAAGATTTTAGTGTGAGAATTGATTAAGCGGTCTAAGCTTCACCAAGATGCGCTACGGGATTTTTTACAGAAAGTGATGGTTAGTGAAGACAAGGCAGTGGACAGTCTACCAACCGCCCTGGCTATAATTTCCAAGGGGCCAGCCATTACATTCTCAGAGACCGAGCTAGCACCTCCTGAGGCTCGTCAAATGTCGCTATGCATTTCTATCATCTTGAACAACATAAGCATTGATGCGGCATTGGGGTACACCGAGGCCTCTATCAACGTGTGTCCCTTAAGCACTCTGAGAGCATGCAAAATTTCAGAAGAGTTATTAAGGCCTACCCCGACTACCATCATGGCATATGATAATTTGAGAAGGCCATGTCATGGGGTGATTACTATCCAAGCTGAACTCGGGCCGTTGACAATGCCAGTTGAGTTTTATGTGCTCGATATTGACCCCATTTTCAAAGCCCTTCTGGGTCGTCAGTGGATTGATAATCTTAATGTCGTGCCATCTACTGCTCATCAATGCCTTAAATTCTCATTTCAAGGATGGGTGGTGAAAGTTAAAAGCATCTCCACGGTTCAGTCAGTCAAAGCCATTACAGAAAAGATCATACCAACACTCTGGCACAGTAATCAGCCTGTTATTTTGGTGCTGGACCTTAATTTTCTCTGGGCATATGCACCTCGCAAGCCAGCCAACACGCAGGTGACTGTTAGGATAAAGCCTGAGATAAGAGATCTAAGGGCTAGAAGATCATATTGAAGCTAGGCTATCAGCCGGGAAGAGGTCTCGGCGCTCAGTTGCAGGGGCGGACCAAGCCGGTCTCCAGTGGCAAAAAAATGTCCAAAAGGGGCCTCGGATATCGAGAGTCACCATTATCTATCATGAGTAATGCACTTCCATTGACTTGGGATTACTGTCAGCACTTTGTCAGGGGCCCATTGCAGCCAAGTACTTTGAAAGCCCCGCCAAGTCAGACCGAGAAAGAAGATACTACTTGTACAGTTTCTGGCCTGCCGTTGCTGCCTAGGGGGCCCGTGGATGATATGGTTGATTTCAGTGAAGCCTTTGCCAGAATGTTCCATGAAGAGGACCGTCCAAGAAACCCGGAGGTGCGGCTTGTGCAATACACGCAAGGAAAGCCGGCTTACCGTACGCGGGAAGAGGGGAGCTCATCCATTGTTTTCACCCGATCTCCTTCCCGTTTGATGTCCCTTTTCCAAAGGTTGGATTTCATACCCCGTTCACCTCCTGTCATGATTGATCCCTTACTATTGGAAATGCCAACTGAATTTCTGATTGTAACTTGTCCGTGTGGGCGCTGCCCGCCAATTGATCTTTCAAGTATGTGGTTCTCCTCCTCTGATCCCTTCTTCAATATCTTTTGCCCATCCATTTACCCTCTCACCCTTCCGCCTCCTTCCCCATCCTCTCCAGCTTGTTGCGTGCTCTCCACTGATCTCCAAAAAAAATGTCAATTTTGAAACGGAGATTTTAGTGGAAGATTACGTTGTGTTCCGTCCGTCCTCCTCCCAGGGGCATGAGGCCCATGCTTCCCTTCCATTAGACGTCCTCTCTCCTAAGTTAGATTTAGGGTCCGTCGAGTCTAGGGAAGTAGAGTATGTCGGGTCTAGTGAAGTAGGGTCTTATTCTAGTGCGTCCAACCCTTCCTTTATGCTTGAGGTGCGCCCGTTGACGCGTCATTCCAAATCCATTCCCGATAGGTTCTTATAGGATTTAGCTCAACAATGACATGCTCTTCTCAAATGCCTAGAATTTGTTAAGACGACGATCATGCTAGAAGAGAATGAGGAGCAAGACGGGGTGTGGAGTGACGATGGGTTAGGTGTTTATGAAATCTTGGATGAGAAAGACCAGGTTGATTTTGAGGACAGCGATGTAGATGACACCGTCGACTTGTATGCACAGGGTTTGAAGATATTCGATGAGCCATCGTCGGCAGTGGATGAACTTACAAAGGAAATTAATTTGGGAACTGATGAGGATCCCAGGCCTGTCATTATTTCTGCTAACCTCCCTACTCAGGTTGAAGAGGAGTTGATTAAGATTTTGAGGGAGTATAGCGATTCCTTTGCCTGGTCATACGAGGACATGCCGGGTCTTGACCCCTCTCTGGTGGAACATCGGTTGGTACTTAAGCCAGGGGCAACACCCGTAAAATAAAAATTAAGGAGATTTCACCCCCACATGGCCTTGAGAATGAAAGAAGAAGTTGATAAATTGCATAAGGCTAGGTTTATTCGAGTTGTTCTATATCCTTAGTGGGTGGTGAATATAGTCCCTGTTATCAAGAAGGATGGAAAAGTTTGAATTTGCATCGATTTTAGGGATTTAAATAAGGCATGTCCCAAGGATGATTTACCGCTGTCTCACATAGATGTGCTAGTGGATAACACAGTCGGATATGAAGTTTTATCATTCATGGATGGTTATTCAGGATACAACCAAATCTATCTAGCTCCAGAAGATCAAGAGAAAACCTCCTTCACCACGCCCTGGGGCACTTATTGCTATGTGGTAATGCCGTTTGGATTAAAGAACGTAGGCGCCACCTATCAGAGGGCGATGATGGCTATATTCCATGATATGATGCATGTCTATATGGAAGCTTACGTGGATGATATTTTGGTGAAGTTGAGGACGAAAGGGGAACACCCCGATGTCCTGGCTAAGGTGCTTTAGAGAGCTAGGGAATACAAGCTAAAAATGAATCCTAAGAAATATGTATTTGGAGTGTCTTCAGGGAAGCTGCTAGGTTTCATAGTTAGCAAACGAAGGATTCAAATTGATCCTAATAAAGCTAAGGCCATTATGGACATGCCCCCGCCTAAGAACATCACGGAACTTCGAGGATTAATCGGGCGCCTGCAGTTTATTAGAAGATTTATATCCCAACATTCTCAGAGGTGTCGCCCGTTTTATGAATTGCTAAAGGCAGGGATCAAGTTTGAATGGAACGAAGAATGTCAGAAGGCCTACGAGGATTTGAAGATTTATTTGTCCAATCCCCCGGTTTTGCAGCCTCCTGTCCCTGGGAAACGCCTGATTCTATAGATTTCTGTCATTGAGGACTCCCTGGGAGCTGTCCTGGCACAAGTGGATGATGAAGGTAAAGAGCGGGCAGCTTATTACCTCTCTAGGTTGTTTAACATGGTATAGGCCAAGTACACCGCCATGGAGAAGACTTGTGTGGCATTAGTTTGGGTAGCTCAGAAGTTGAAGCACTATTTCTTAGCCCACCAGGTCAGGCTGATCTCTAGAATGGACCCGATCCATTATCTCTTAGAAAAGCCCGTCCTTCCTAGTAGGTTAGCTCGCTGGCAGAGCTTCCTCTCTTAGTTTGATATCACATTCATCGTTCAGAAGGCAATCAAAGGATATGCTATTACTAAACATCTTGCCCATTTTCCTATCCCCCACACCGACTCCATTCAGGATGAGTTCCCTGATGAGCATCTCGTTGTTCTTACCCATCATCCCTTTTGGTCTCTACACTTTGATGGTGCACTCAACTCTCAAGGCCGAGGGATAGGTGTCGTTCTCCTCACTCAAGAAGGGGTGATGATTCCCCTTGCATATCAGCTCCGCTTTCCTGCTACCAACAACATTACTAAGTATGAAGCTCTCCTAGCCGATTGAAGCATGCCTATCTCTTGGGCACATGATACTTGAACATTATAAGAGATTCTCAGCTTGTTCTATGCCAAGTTCTGTCCACATACCGCACTCGTGACCCGAAGCTCAAGCCATATCAAGATTTGGTCCCTCTCTTGGCTAGGCAATTCTGCAAATTGATCTACATCCACACTCCCTGATCTCAGAATATCCTTGACAATGCTCTAGCATCACTTGCTTCCTCTCTATCTTTTCCTCTCAGTCGGAGCACTGAGACTATCATCATCTAGAGATTGGACGCCCCTTCTCTTTAGGATCCTTGGTTTGACAACCTTAGGAAGACTGTGGAAGTGAAGGCTGAGAAGAACGATTTGAAGGAAGTTTCTTTGACAAAATTAGAAGAGATCTTGGAAGAAGAAGAATTTCCTTGGGATCATGAAATTGAGCTATATTGTAGAGACGGATCATTCCCAGAAGGGGCAAGTGCTGAACAATATAAGGCTATTAGAAGAGCCGCCTCAAGGTACACTATCATAGCTGGAGAATTATATAGGCGCGCTCTCAATGGAATGCTCATGAGGTGCCTAGATGATGATGAAGCTTGGAAGGTGGCTGAAGCAGCTCATTCAAGCGAGTGTGGAGGTCATGTCAATGGTAAGACTTTAGCGAAGAAGATCGTTAGGTAGTGCTATTATTGGCCCACTCTAGAGGAAGATTGCTCCCTCTATGTCCGGAGGTGTCTTAAATGCCAACTCCACACTGATAAGATCCATGCTCCTACTTCATCTCTTCATCCTCTCTCTGCTCCTTTGCCATTCTTTATGTGGACTTTCGACATTATAGGCCCGCTAGGTTATCCCAACTCTCAGACCAAACAAAAATCCTTCATCCTCACCGCCACTGAGTACTTCACCAAATGGGCCAAAGCGGAAGCGTACGCGGAGATCAAAGCAACCACGGTGTGCCGCTGCATCCTGAAGAACATCATCTCACTGTTCGGAGTGCCAAGTAGCATCGTCCCCGACAACGGACCCTAGTCCGTCTCACAAGAGCTCTAGGACCTCTGTAAGAAGTTCAATATTGCATTGCATCATTCATCTCCATATTATCCTCAAGGCAACGGTCAAGCCAAAGCCACTAATAAAACCCTTCTCAAGATCTTAAAGAAAACGTGCGAATGTCACAAATTTACTGATTGGCCTGAACGATTAGTGGAAGCTCTCTAGGCTTACTGCACCTTCATCCGTACTCCCACGGGGCAAACCCCCTATGAACTCACTTATGGGATGGAGGCGGTACTTCCATATGAGATCTTGATCCCTTCCCTAAGGGTGCAGCTTGACAAGGAACTTAATCTCGACGAGCGTTGAGAGGGGTTACTCATCCAGCCGGGACTCTTGGATGAGAAGAGGATGAATGCGACCGATCACGTTTCCGTTTATCAAAAATGAGTTTCACGTTATTTTTAAAAGAAGGTAATTGAATGTAAATTCCAAGTAGGTGATATGGTTTTGAAACGCAAATTTATTAGGTCTAGATGTCCTAGGTCCAAATTGCAACCTAACTGGGAAGGTCCGTTCGTAGTGAGAGAGGCTTATCCAAGGAATGCGTATCATCTAGTTAATGCGGAAGGTGAGGAGCTGTCTCACGCTTGGAACAGGTTGTATCTTAAGCACTTTTATCCTTAGAGTTAGGCTAGTGACAACCCGTTGGCGAGGCATCCCCCCCTTTTGATCACGAAGGAGGACCCCGAGCACGGCAATCACACACTACACGGCAATTCTGGTCAAGTTTCCCTCCACTATGCGACACCATCTCTCCTTTGGCCATGCCGAGGGGAAGTGAAAGTCCCTGCTTTTCTTTCTTCGGCCAGGTGTAGGGGCAAGGGGTGAATAAGGGGGAGATGATCAACCTAGACACCCCAACGAGAGGAGGTCTCAAATAGGGGCAGTCCGTTATGACCTGATTCCACAAAGGAAAAAGAAAGAAAGGAAAGAAAAAAATCAATCAGAATGAGCATGAGTCAAGGCAAAAGCCAACACGTCTATCAAAAGCACAAAGTGCAGCATCAAATTACTCCAAGAAAAATGAAATATTAAACTAGGCATGGCAAGAGTGGCAGTACAATTTTTCCGCGGGACGTTATGAGCCCGGTCATATACGTGCCTTGAGCGGATGAAGGTTCGATGATGGACACAAAGTCCCGTCGCAACATACCGAATCTCCGACCGGGTCGTCGTGGGAGGAGTTCGAGCCCTAAAAGCTTCTATCTCTATGCTAGGCTTACTCCTAATAGTTCTTTTCTCTCTTAAAAGACTGAAACATACCCAGGGTATGGCCCTTGGAGAGGTACTGTCATATCAACGAGGTAGGAACGGCTAGGGATTGTCACCCTGAATGCACGCTAAGCTCGGGGAATTCTCAGTAGAATAGGTAGGGCTCTCGTTGTCGGGGCAGAATTAGTTTTTTTTAAAACCCCAACAAAATCAGATATGTCAAAATGCCAAAAAAATCAAACATGTCAAAACCCAAAAAAATCAGATATGTCAAAATGCCAAAAAATTCAAATATTTCAAAACCCCAAAAAAGCAAATATTTCAAAACTCCAAAAAAATCATATATTTCCAAAACTCCAAAAAATCATATATTTCCAAAATTCCAAAAAAATCATATATTTCCAAAACTCCAAAAAAATTACATATTTTCAAAATAACTCCAAAAAATCACATATTTCTAAAACTCCAAAAAAACCATATATTTTTGTCCCGAAACTCCAAAAAAATTAAATATTTTGAAAAACCCATAATACTCATTATCCTTGCATTTCATAGCATGCATTGCATTCATATTCTCATTGTGTCTTTGCCTATTTAATAAGGCTCCACCCCTTGACCAAATATTAAGGATTGGTCATTCTAACTTGCTGCAAACAAGGGGTTGAGCCTAAGAACATATCTAACTTGTTTTCTTGTTTTAGTATGTGCAGAAACAGGTTGCAATGCCCCAGAATCCAAGGCTCGCAGATTTCTCTGCTCTCTTTCACTTAAGGTCTTTTATTAGACCGCTAAGATCCCTTGACTGTCAATTAGCGATCGTTACCCTCACCCAAGAACTACAACTCTTAGGCTTCTCTGATCCTTCCCATTTGCGGTCCTTCGATAGACTGTTAAGTTCCTTCACGCGGTCTAGTAGCGACCGCATGCCACACCCGAGAGCCAAAAACACATAATTTTCCTGGGTCCTCTCTCTTGCGGTCTATCGCCAGACCGTTAGGTGAGCCTGGCGGTCCTTTGGTGGACCGCTTTTCAAACAGAGAGCTCTGTTCAATCTGAACATTCGTGCCAAAGGGAACAATTTCACACCAATGTTTCAATCAATCCTTTTATTTCATTCATTCAATGTCTATGACACATCATTCTCTTAATAAAATCCCAGTACCTAATCATGAAATTCAAATCACATTCAATATCACATCCCCGCAAGGCCAAATCTTGCGTAATGCCTTCACGTAGGCTCGATAGCTCTCTTCATCCTCTGTCACTTCTGCCTGTAAGGTACAGACTCGGCTGATCTCCCACATGGTCATAGTGCTCCGGACTGCCTACTCATCCTTCTCGGTCCCCATCTGCCTAGCTTGAAGGGGGAGGGAAGTGTGATAGTGCTGGAACCATGGTGCGAGGAAGTCCAACTTGCAAGTAGCACTGGTGAGGGTTGTAGAGTGCCAAGGTAGTGTTCCCCACTAGCCGAAGATCCAATCCCATTCGCCGGGGTAGTCTAAGGGTAGTGCCCTACAAAGCCCGTGGTCGCATCACAAATTTATCAAGTGGCAAAGTGTTGAGAAAGAGGCGCCAATCATCCCTTGTTTTCTTATCTGCAGTTCGGCATTCAACCTATTGAGGAAACCTGGATATACCTCCAATGAAGAAGAGTGGGTGGCTCCTGAATATGCGGCTCATTGATGGCACATCCTCCTTGGGTAGAAACTTCAATCTAACCCCCATCCAACACTCAAGAGCTATCATAGACTCAAAAAGAGGACCCCCAAGAGAAGCTGAACTAAGGCCCTCATAAAGGTAAGAAATGATAGCCTGGGAGATAGATAAACCTTGCCACAACCCGCTGATGACACTAAGATTTGAAATATCCAAAAGGTGGTCGGTGGTAGAAAAGAGCAAAACCCCACATAAGCAAATAGAAGTGGCTTTGGCTATAGCCTCATTCCACCCACACTTGTTCTTGCAGTGGGAAGTGACCCATTGGGCCATGGGAATCAAGTAAATATGTCAAGGGCTAATCAAGGTTCCTATATCCTCCGGGTTGGGTATGAATTCCCCCAAGATACGTGAAGGGTCTATAGGGTGAACCATATGACACACTAGGTCCTCATCTCCCACCTTAGTCCTAGGAAGGGCTAGGTATGTCTCAATCTCCTCTATAAGGACAGTGGCTTCAAAGGTTGGGAAGACAAAGGTATGTGTTTGAGGGTTCCATAATTCCACTAGAGCTGAAATACTATGCCAATCAAGAGAGATTTTCTAAATTTTTTTGGCTAAGACTAGTAATGGTTGGAGGTGCCATGCCTTTATAATTGAGATAACCTCTAAAGGAAGTTCCTTTATCATGGGAGCCACCCACTTTAGGCTGGAGTAACATCGTGAGCCAGGAAGGAGCTGGAGAAACAAAGGAAAAAGAAAAAGAAAAGAGAATAGGAAGAAGAGAGGTAATATAAGAAATTTGAGAAAATTTATGAAATTTGAACATTTATTGCCTTCACTCACCTCTCCTGAAGAATTTGTGCTCAGATGGTTCGGGATGGAGGTCAGCCACTGTAGCTCCCCGTACTACTTCTTAGCCGGTCTTGGATTGTTGTAGATTCTCTCACCCATTGTGCTAGCTTCAAAGGACCTCTTCATGGTGATTTGGGTAGTTTTACTAAGGTTTTCAAGGCTTAAAGAGAGGGTTCTTTGTGAGTTGCGAGTTCTGGGTGTGTTCCTAGTTATAGAGCTCGAGTCTCATGTCCTATTGCATTGGGATTGAGGTCAGGAAGCCTCAATTTGAGTTAGGATGGGTCTTGGTGCAGTTTGGGCACTACTATCCACGGGTTAGGACTCTCCCGAAGAGTCCCACTCGGATTTAACTGAGTTTTCACCCTTGTGGTCTATCGCGCGACCGCTTCGTGAAACTAGCGGTCGTTAGATGACCATTTGTCTCCTCTCTTCACCGCTTTCTCTCCCGCGCCCCTAACGGTCTCGTCTTGACCGTTTAGTCCCCCTTTGCGGTCTCATGAAGACCGTTTGCCTATTCTTCTTAGTTTGTGATCATCTATATTTAGCGGCCTTTTGCAGGACCATCACCCTGGGGGTAGCGGCCCGGTTGAGACTATTTTCTCATCTGTGCCACGTGTTCTCTCATGTGTTCTTTCTCTCTCTCTTTTGTCGGTTTTCGTGTCCTAAAGACCACTTCTTCTCATCTCTTTGTCAGTCTTAGGGGTCATCATTTAGATAGTAGGAGTCAGTGTTAGCATCCACACATTTGCATTGCTAAAAAAAAATCAAAAAAAAGAACATGTTTTTTACTAAACCAAAAACCAAGTACATGCATGTGTCCATACATGAGGAAGAACAACAAAAAAGAAGTACATCAAGCAGCTCCCTCTCCTGGACCCCCACTATCCCCAGTACCCTCGTGGCGCTTCTCTGGCGGGCCTAGGGCCGTTCTCCCTTCCTCACGACGTCACCGTCGCTCCTCCTCCTCATTCCTCTGATGGCCGGAAGAACCGGTAAAGTAGCCTCGATACGCACTGCTGTTCGCGACGCTCTGACTCCCGCTGCGCTCTGGTCTCCTACCTAACAATTGGAGGGCTTCCTTCAGCGCCCTTACCTCTCCCCTCAGCTCTGCCACCTCTATGCGGGAGCGCTCTGCCTTAGCACGGTGGAGTGCCACCTCTGCTGCCTCTGCTCTCCATCGCTCAGCCTTCATCCGAAGTCGTTTATCTCTGCTTTGCACTGCTCAGCCTCCTCCCTCTATCGAGTGGCCTCACTCGGTGCGGATGCTAGCTCCCTCACCTGTGCATGCATTCATTACAGTTAGTCAATTGCATTCACAATCATAAAGTCAAAGGAAAGCATGCATGTTTGCTTACCCTCTCTGCGAGTCTGGCCTCGGCCTCCTCGGCCCGAGTGACCGCCCGAGCAAAGTCGGCATCCCGCTCAACCTGGTCCGCCGGTGGCTAGGAGGAAGAAGATGGAGCATCTGGACCCTGCCTCTGTGCTCCCTCAGCCTGCTGCATATAGAAGTCAGTCAATCAAGTGCATAGCATTTTGCATATTAAGTCAAAGGTTAGGTAGAACTCACCAGAAGGTCCAGCGAGCGCTGGAACTCATCCCGCTGCTGAACGGTGGAGTGAAGGAGACCCTGGAGCTCCGCTATCCATCCCTGAGGGTCTAGCTGCATATAAAAAGTTAGGTTATTAGTGAATGAAAATGTAATTAGGGAAGCATAAGTTTAGAAGTCATACCGGTCGTCGGGAGCCACGGAAGACTTGGTCTTCGTAGCGTCTGGCGTAGGCCTTCAGGTAGGTCTCGTCATTGGCAGCTCGGGCTCGCACCACCTGACCTCGTCTCGTCCAGTCGCGGATCTAGTCCACCACTTGACTGACCCAATCAATCTCACCGGTTAGTCCTCGGGAAGACCGCCCCACGTGCTCCTCCTCCGGCGTCAGGAACTCCACCTCTGGCTGGTAGACACCCCTCATCCCCATGATCAGGCGGTGGTGCAGCGGCTCGATGATGTTCATACAGTGGAGCCAAACGTCCCGTCCCGCGTACGCCTGGGCCACCTCCACCCAGGGCTGCCCATTCTGCCCCTCATCTCAGTACGGCGTCCAGCGCACCTGAAAAGTTGAAGGCAAGAGAGTCAAGTGTCAATGTCAACAACATTTAGTTGCATTTAAAAGTTTAAAGTTTGGAGTTTTACCGATGCATATAGTAGTGTGTCGATGTCATCCTGGATCGCCCGCACTAACCGTCGCAGTGACCAGGTGTCCTGAACCGCCATCCACCGCCTCGCGATGGGAACTCGATCGGGGTGTACCTCCTTCCCTCTCCCTAGGCTGGGGAGGTACACGTAGGTCCATACCTACATTGTCAAGTGTCAGCATACAGCAGAATCATAATCATAATTGCATAAGCATTTAAGGTAGAAGGGCTACCTGAAGAAGTGGGGAGAACTCGCCCAGCATCATCTGCCGGTCGGTGGTGCTGAGGGAGTCGAATAGGAAAGCTAGTGTAGCCACGCCGTAGGCATAGTCCCCAACCGCATCCAGATCCCTCAGTAAAGGAAGGAGCTTGTAGCTCACTCCTTCCGCCCTCGTCACAAATATCAACATCACGAACATCAGCATCAGGAAGCGACAAAGGATAGCGTCTGCCTCTGGCCCTGGTCCCACTGCCACTCTCTCTCTGGCTCCATCTGTCAGCCGCCCCAAGTGCTCCTCTGGAAGCTCTCCTACGGCTATGGCTGCTCCTCTGAGTCCCAGGCTCTCCTGGAGAGTCGCTCGTGCCAGCATCGTCGAGTGGTGTCTTGACCTCGTCTGCTCCAATCCCAGGAACTCCTGTGCCAACTCTCGGCAGTCGGCATACGTCGTCCCGGTAACTGGCGCTCCATGGACTCGTAGTCCCATAATCCATGCCACGTCCTCCAGCGTGGGGATCATATGTCCCCACGGGAACAGAAACGCCCTGCTAATCGCATCCCACTGGTCATGGAGCGCGTAAAGGAGGGCCATATCCAACCTCATCACCTCCATCCCAAGAAACTCCGCAAAACCCATCATGGCCAATCTTTCTCTCTAGACGTCTGACAACGCCCGATACACTGCCCGGACCTACAGCCACGATATCCTTGTCCGTTGCTTTCCCTGCATGCATTTAACAGTCAATGTCAGTCATACATATAGTTTAATAAGACATGCATTGCATTGCATTGCATCAAAAAAAACTCAGAACTCTAACGGTCCTCTCTTGATCGTTTGACTGGCCTTAGCGGTCTGGGTCAGACCGCCCGGCGCCCTAGCGGTCTCTGGAACGATCGCTAGGCACTCGCCGTAGCGGCAGTTTTGTCCCTGATTCCCCAAGCTCTGGAAATGGCCTAGGGGGCCTCTATATGTCTTCTATGGGTCCCCCTGACCTATTCCATTCCTATCCTACCCTCATGCATGTTTTGGAAAATTAAAATGGTTTTTTTAGGATCTCAGCCTACCTCGGACGAAGGGGTTCCAGTTGCCGCCTCGGGTGCTTCCTCGGCCGTGTGCTCGCCTTCCTCATCTCCAGCACCTCCCTCAGGTACAGTGGGCGCTGTAGATAGTTCCCCGGCCTTCGGTGGCGCTCTTTCCTCCGTTCGGTCCGCCAGAGACGCGGGCTCATCCTCCTCGGCCATGCGACGTTGAAAACACCGCATCGCCCTCTTCTCCACCATCCTCGAGTGTGGGAGTGTGGGAGTGTTAGGAAGAGATTGGAAGAGATCGTCGGTGGTAGGGTGAGAATAATGGAAGAGTGCTTGGAATGAGATGGGAGGTTTCGAATGGTCACCCACGGTTTTGAATTCTCCTAGAGCCTTACGGTCGTGCGATGGACCGTTAGGTAGTCCTTGGCGGTCTTCATTGGACTATTTTTCCCCAAGGTATCGCCCGTTGGAGAATGTGAACCGCCTTAAGGGTAGCGGTCTGGTGCTGGACCGTTAGGCTCCCCTTGCGATCTTAGCATGACCGTTTGGTTGCTGAAATCTGTGATGTTTGAAATGCTATAATTGTTTCATTCTATGTGGCCTTTGCCCTATCTTGATACATCATGCTTACTTTTTTGGCTTAATTATTGATGGCTAATCTCTAAAATTGCAAATTCATGAGTGCCATCATGTCGTGTCACTTCTCGCTAGGCAAGTAAGTCAGGTAAGTATCTCAATCCGTAGTCCCTTTATGCATTACTATATGGTACGTTACCCGAGAATCCGATTACCGGGAGAGACCCGATAACCCGAGACTCGAACCGCCGCCCACGAGCCGGGAGGGCTCGGATGGGCTAAAATGAGTGTGGAGGCACAAAGAAATAGGAAATAAAGCAGGACAATTCAACAATTAACAGAAATAAATAAACAACTACAGCTAGAATAGAGTCCAGTCCAACAGAAAGTACAGTCTAAAGTAGTAAAAATGTACCACATGCCGAGTGAACACTCGGCCTGGTGAGCTGGCAACTGAGAACCTCCGCACGTCGCCCTCGAACCTCGAGGAAGAAGAATCGCCACACCTGAAAAGCAGGGAATGAGTCTCCAAAACAGAGACTTAGCAGGGATCCCGCGGAACCCCAACCGGAAACAACGGCAGTAGCGGAAAGGAGAGCCACAACTATAACAGGAACAACGAACTGGTGGCCACTCAAAACTCGGCACTACAGCTACTCCTACTGTACCAGAAACACACCCCGGACCCACGGTCGGGGGCTACCGAACAACACTAGTACCGCTTACCGAAGTAAAAAAAAACCCACGGCAACCACGCCGTAGAGGCCTGTCTCCCAGGACACGGCCAACATGGACACGCTGTCCAAAGTGCAACCCTGACACCTGGTCACGGGTACCGCACGATAAGACACAACCTCAGTAAAGCCACTAGCACTAGTCTCACAGCGCAAAAACCAACACACGCGCCACGGCGAAACAACCGAAAACTCAACGGTCGACACGACCGAAAACCCGAAGGTCAAAGTCATGGAAATTGACAGTCTGACACTCTCTGTCCAGAACAGGAGTACCTCCCACTAGACGAACGACCGAAAGCCTCCCCTGACGTCTTACACCGCATCACAAGTGTCTAGCTACAACGCCCCGGGCGTGAGACTCAGACACGCAACGAGTACCACAACAAGGACTAGTTGGGGTCACGCTCATCAGCGCATGTCCTAAGCCCCCAACTACATGTGCACACACAGACCATCTGCTCTAGGTCGGGTCCTCTAGCTGGTTTTCCCCCGCACCGGACTCTGGTGGCAAAGGCAAGGGGCCCTACGGTAACCAGCCTACAAACCGCCTCTCACGGGGTCTCGCTCTCCACCACTCTTAGGTGGGTCCGCACCCGCGTGCGTAGGAAGCTACGACTAGTGGACAGGTCACTGAGAGAGTGGACTCTCAAGACAACGGAAAACAATGTCCGAACTTGATGAAGTACGGGGACCGTCCCACGTACCAGCACCGTCGCACGGTGACCACGGTCGGAGAAGAAATGGGACTCACAGTCCACGGGCCGCACGCCCGGCCACACAGAAATGCGGAAACACGGTTCCCAAGGTAGCTCATAGGCCGCCAAACCAAATCCCACTCTCAGGGAAAGGTGGGAACCCTCCAGCCCCAGGCTCGGCAACTGGACTCGCAGTCTAAGGTCGTACGCGTGGCCTACGCAGAAAGCACAGAAGCGTGATTCCCACGGCAACGCACAAGCTGCCACGTCGATAACTGGACTCACAGTCCAAGGCCAAACACATGGCCCACTCGGGAATCATCTTCTAGGAAAACTCACGGCATGCGGGGGAGACCCCACTGCACCCCCACCGACACACTGTGACTCAGTCTAGTGTAACATGGAAGCCCGACACGCGAGAAGTCACCCAGACTCTCAAACCCATGGGCATACTAAACGAGGTAGCATGGTCCTCCTGACACCCTCAAAACACGGACACAGAATCCCATGGGTGTCTGGGGCACTCACAAGATCGCAAGTCGACCAATGGGTCACGACCGGGTCGACTAGGGACTGACACAACACGAAACGATCGCGGAGAACATGAAAACTCATCTCGGCACCACATAGAGCCTGACGGTCTAACCTTGGGCCATCACAGTCTGTAACGGTCCAAGCCTCGACCGTCACAACCATTCTGACGCACCAACAAAGGGCCGTCAGACGCTCGGTGCAAAGTTGGGTGTAACGCACCTACCTTGGTGCGTCAGAGTCTGTGACGCGCCAGCCCTGATGCGTCACAATACAAGATGAAACCAATTGTGACGCGTCCCGCTCGGTGCGTCACAGGCTGTAACGGACCAACTCTGGTGTGTTACAAGGTGGGTACGCATCTGCTCTGACGCACCCACATAGGGGCGTTACAAGGCTGTGACGCGTCAACCTTGGTGCGTCACAGGCCTTGACACCGAACTGTCAAAACCAACGAACGAAAGCCAACGGTCAGATCGTCCCTGACGGTCCAACTCAGGCGCGTCACAATGCCGTGGCGGTCTATCGTGGGACCGTCACACCCATAAACCACCAAAAGGCTAACGAGCCCTGTGACGGTCACTGGAAGGACCGTCACACCCGTCCGAGAGCGAAACGGCGGGAAACGACCCGAAAAATGTGCCACGCCCCCATACCTCCACGGGAGAGGGGGAAAACAAGGGGGAAGCCCCCAAATATCCCCTAGCATGCATCTAAGGCCTCGGATCGGCCAAAAACGCAATGAAACGGGAGATCGGCCCACAAGCCCTAAAACATGGATTTTTCCCCAAATCGCCCCGATTAGCCCGCTCGACTCACCACGGCCTACAAAACTCACGGAAAAGAAAGAGCACGAGTTGGGGGTCCATCTCCCTACCTCCACCGAAGATTTCGCGCCCCGAGCTCGTCGAGACACGAAGAAAACGCCGTGAAACCCTCACTGCTCCACGAACCCGCGGCCGAGCTTCCACGCGCCTCCACTGCCTCGATCCTCGCCGATCCTTGCCCGCGACGCCTCTGCCTCGCCCCCGCCTCGCTCCGTCGACCACCGGAGAAGAGAGGGGAGAAAGAGGGCATGAGAGAACAGAGAGGGAGGGAAGAGAGAAATGAGAGGGGAGAGAGAAAAGGGTTAATATATATAGAAAAACCCCAAAATTGCAGAAATTCAGAAAATTACGACAAAATTACCTCCGCGATCCTCGGGAGGAACACAATGTAGTGGTAGTGTCCCGGAGTCCGAGAACGCCACGGTTCGCCCTGCACAGAGTTCCAAAGGTTCATCAGGGAAAAACACGTGTAAAGCACAAAATACACTCCGAGACCCACTAAAATAATCTGAAAAAATATCCAAAAAATCCAAGGCATTACAGTATCTATGATATATATTATCTCGAGAACTGGTTGGTCATTCATGTGTTCTGAGATCTGATGTTCCCCATTAACAAAAATGATGATGATCAAAGTGCACATGTTTAATCGTTGGTGTTGGACCCCTAGGTGAGTTTGATGATTTAGTTTTAATGTTGAAAAAACTTGTGTGCATGCTTGTTTGCATGTTGTATGCAAAACATCCATTGAAGAATGAATAATCATCAAGGATCTTATGCAAAATATGTTAACCTTGCTTTGCAGGATTGAAATTTATGGTGAATATACTTCTAAAGTCAAAGGATTGAATGAACAAGTACTATGTCATCCACAACACCAAACAGGTTGAAAATCCCATACAATGTTCATCAAAAGGGAATGGTAAGACTTAAGATTGCAAAATCCTTTACTGGGTTTGTAAAGGTAACTAATGCTCACTCTTGTGCATTTATGGAAAGCTATGGGTGTTTGGTGATTAGGTATAATATTTGTGATTGCAAAAGTCATTCCATGCATATCCTTCATGATATTTTGAACTTGCATGTTGATTAATCATTTCTTGATAAGTTAGGTAGAAATTGGCCATTTTGGGTCTCACACCTTACTCATGTTCATGATCATATGCTATTCATGTTAGGTGTATCAAACTTGCTTTCAAAGGGCCTTGTTGCACATTCTTTAAGAGGTTTTAATAGATGAAAACCGATTTTGGTTTTTGATACAAACCTTGGTTGAAACTTGGCATCACAATGAGCATTCATGTTAAATAAACATTAGGTTGTTTAATCCTTGATTTGATTGGCATAAATGATGATTTGAATGTGTTTCTATGTAGTTATATATCTATTATCATGTTGGGGTCTAATCTATATTCATCATGCATATCATCCCTTAGTGTTAACTCTTTCATTTTTACACAATCTGGGTTTTCACTGAATTTCGGTCGACCGCCCCTGGGCTTTAGGTCGACCGAATTTCCCAGCAACAGAAGATTTTGGCCCTAAAAAGTTAGGTCGATCGAACCCATGGCTTAGGTCAACCGAACTTCCAAGTGCACCTTAAAAATTTTCTACAAAATTTAGGTGGACCGACCCTTTCGTTTAGGTCGACCGAATACGGCGGGAGACCCATTACGTTAAGTCTGAAACCCATCTAAATGAGATCCATTTGGGATCAAACTTGACCCTAATACCCTTAGGGTATTTACACATATGTTAGACTCATTTTGAAAGGGTTTTAGCATGGGCTTTATGGTCTTTTCATCATTCTATCATGGGTGTATATATATCCTACGAATTTGGGAGAAATTCAAGTGTTCTAACATTTCTATCTATCTTGTAGGAGAAGAAAGGGAATAAGGAGAGGAGCTAAGGAAGGATTGAATGTTTTCATCTACTTCCGTGCATTTTTGGAGTTCGTGATTGAAGAAACAAAGGAGCAGAACGAGAAGGGGAATGCGTGGACGTACTCATCGTCGACATCCGGCTACCCTCTGACCCTAGGCTTAGAGAAGATTTTGTACACCCCTTTCTACTCATGGGGATTTATTTCTACATCTTGTTTGCATCTATTATGGTCATTTACTATTGGTCTATGAGCTTGTATTGATTATCTTTATTTTCCAAACTTGGACTCTGTTAGTGCGTCGACCGTCTGTGAACGGTTGTGGTGTTTTTGTGCCGCAGGTGTTGCGGTTTATTTATGTGTGTGTATTGATCCTTCGTGGATCATGTACGAGACGACGTCTCCATGTGCTTGGAGTGAAAGCTTCGTGCGTTTGGAGCGAAAGCTCCGTGCGCTTCATTTGGAGCGAGTGAATCCTTACCAATTTGGTGAGGGGTGGACGTAGGGAGCCCGCCGTGTTCCCGAACCACCTAAAAATCTCTCTCACATTTGTCTGCTTGTGGTTTGCTTGATTATCATTATCGTCTTGATCGTGTGTGAACAGAGAGGTTGAGAGAACTAGCTTGTTAATTTCATCTGTTCATATCTTGTGTTGGTAGTTATTTTTTATTCCGCTATGCTAAAATTTAAATATACCATTGCGCTCTGAGGGGACAATTCAACCCCCCTTCTTGTCCAATCGATCATCTAAGGACAACTGTTGGAAAGGCCGTTAGGTTGGAAGGATTGGGGGACGATGGTTCTATCTTGCATGCCGTGGTTGCAGATAGTGTCTTGACCACGATTTGTCCGGTCTAGCGATACTATTCTAGAGTATTTTCTAGTTTATGTTTTCTTTGCATTCATTTGGATGATTTCTTTTATTTTAAACTAGCATGCATCATGTGCATCTTTGAGCATTCATGTGCACTGATCTGTCTAAAGTGTCTCAGTAATGGTGGATAACTATGTATCCACGGTCATTGGATAAGAAGAGTCATTCCACTCTAAGTTCGAAGGTTTCCTTCGTTCTATTTTGCTCGGTTTGGTTAACTGAGGACTTTTATCTGGAGTTTAGTTGCCCGTCTTTTATTTTTCGCTGCTCCGATAGCCTATCAGCTGTGTGTTCCAGTGATGATGTTGGTCGTGTTTTATTTCTTTTAGTTGTTAGTTCCTCCAGGCATGTGTCATTCGGTTTGGCCGTTCCTTGTGATTGGTTCGAAGTTGTTCTGAAGATTCCTATCGCTCGTTGGTTGAGGATGGGTGTCGTTTACCTTAATGCCTGCTTTTCAGTCCACTTCGCTTCATCTCGATGTTCCATTTCGCTTTCACTTCACCTCTACGTGCTCCCCTACAAAGAGGACGTTAAGGAGGGGCATTTGTTAACACCCATTTTATGACCGATGAGTTGAGTCATCTCCCTATCTTTTTTTATGATGTCCCAGGTTATTCACTGGCTATTGGGCCATTTTTTTAGTCATTTTTGGGCTTATTTTATGGGTTTTCTCCCTGGTTGGGCTTAAGCTCCCTCTATTTCTCGTCATTTTAGCTTATTGGGCCTAGATAAGGGCTAATAAAAGTTTTTTGATGCATTAATACAGAGATTTATCAAGCCTTTATCTCTTTTGCCACATCTCTCTGCCTAACGGTCTATCGCGCGACCGCTTCCAGAGATTAGCAGCCCTTTTCCTGACCGCTAGGCAAATAGAGAGTCCGGTTGGGTTTCCTTCTCTCCCATTGGCTTTATCTCTTTGAAATCGACTGAACCTAGCAGTCTATCGGTCGACCATTTGGTGAGTCTTGCAGTCTATTGCGAGACCGTTAGGTGAGATAGAGAGTCCTGCTCCGTCTGATTTTTCTCTCTCTGTCCGTGGTCGAACAGAGTCCTTGATTTGGTGATTTCTCACTGAGTATCGATCCTCAGAAGCTTCTGATTGATTCTGCGGACTCTTGGAAGTATTATCTTCGAGATTTATCAAGGTTTAGCACTATCTTCTTGCTATTATCCCTCCAACTCGACCTACGATGTTGGGGGTCTACAAATAGAACACTTGACTTCATGGCTTGAGGAGGAGATTTTTGGAGCTTGCGACGAAGTGCTACCACATTCTGGAGCGAGTACCAACTAGGGAGAACTTGTTTCTGCGTCCTAGGGTCGTCTGGTCCAGGGAGTAGCCGGTTCCTTTGAGTTTTTGTGTCTTCCTTCTCTTAGTCTTTGTTCATCTTAGCATCGTCATAGCATCATTTCTTCTTCTTCTTCCGTGTTCTTCTGAATTCAAAACACGTTTTTAAACGCCCTCCTATTGTTTTCACGCCCCACAAGGGTTAAAAACACCAACCCCTAGGTATTCACCCTTCCTTTTCATGCATATTAGCTTTATTGCTTTATAGATACTACATTTTTCCAAGGCTAATTGGGTTGCTTTCTTTCTGTCTTTACACTCTTTTGCAGGTCTACAGTACTCATCACACGAGGCCCAACTCTTCTGGCCGGCCAGGAGGGGTGAGGTTTGACTCCCACAGCTTGCTTTCTGGGTGCGCTTAGCGGCCGTCGTCCGACCATTTCAGTTCCCTTGGGGTGAATTACGGACCGTTTTCCATCGTCTTGCGGTCTTCAGAGAACCGTTTTCACATATGCATCTATTTTTTTTCTCTCTCATCAGCGAGTGTGCTTCACTCGACTTTTTTGCAAGGTAAGTAGTGTGGTTTTCTGCATTATTTGCTTTGGTGACAATCATATCTTTCTTACTTGGGTATTTTTCATCATATTTCTCCATCTCTCCTTATTTCTTTTGTTTCTTTTGGTTGCTCCACGCCCACGGCATGTGTTTACTTTATTTCCTTCTTTGTTCCACGCCCACAACGTGTGTTTAGTTTATTCCCTGTTTTCTTCTGCACTATTGAGATGGCATACCCACATGCTTCATATAGGATGTTATTGGTTGCTTGATTTTAGCACATATCACACATATCATATTTCCATCTCACCCACTTCTTCATCACGCCACTTCACAAAAATAACTACAGTTACGTAAGGCTGCGATCTAAAACTCGAACTGCAGAACTAGATGAAATCGATTTCTGGGCTGCTTCTCCTCTTCTCTCAAATATTTCTTGTGAAGGCTCGGGCTCTCATCAATTCTTTTCCACTCAGATTTTTTTCATCCAGCACTTCCTTCATTCTTTCTTTCTCGTTCAACTCCACCTCAGGCAAAAGCAACGGCAGCAGCAGCTTCTTCATGCAGAAGGCTACTTTTATAGAAGTGATGGTGGATCATTTTCCCTCCAAGATACCACCATTTGATTGGTTGGAAAAGCAATGATGCTTTTGGTCATGGAGCACTTCCCGATCTGCCTCCTCATTTGCCTAGGACAGAAAAGGATGGTCCTCTATCCTAGTTACCCTTTTTGGATACTGAAATTTGATTGGCTATTGCAAAAAGGCAGAGTATCATGAAAAGAGACTTTTCCAAAATGTGTCTACTAATAGATCTTCCTTGAAAAGGTATTTTAACTTCCTTATCGTAAAAAAGGTTGGATTTGTGTCCCAGGACCTTTTCTAGTCCTTGAAAAGCATGTTTTTGAAGGTTTACGTCACTGACTTTTAGCCTCTATATGAACTCTGAAACATTACAGGTTTGACAAAATTTAGCTTGAGGAGCTTCAGGTGCGTCGACGCAGCAATGCTCTTGCATCGACGTAGCTAGCCGTCTTGCGAGCTGCTAGGAGCCAGATCATTGACGTAGTGTGAAGCGAACGGGGTCGACGCATCCAGCATTCTGCTTGAACTGTTTGCAAGCAAACCTTCATGGAGTCGACGCAACTGTGGGGATGCGTCGACGCATCCTTTGAAAAATGCCTTTATAACGGCTTCTGTTAGGCTGCTGTGTCGACACACCGTAAAAATAGTGTCGACCATACTTGCGGAGTCTTGCCTGTTGACAGAGGAGAGTTGTGATGACCCAAACTCCGGATACCGGGTAAACCCGATACCACTTGGATTCTGAGAGGCCTCCCAAGAGCGGTAACGCTCTGAAGGGATAAAAGGAGTGTTTGAAGTACATTGAACTTCTAGATAAAGCAGTAAACAATTAATTACTCTGATCAGGATTGCTAAAATAGCAGAACTAAAATTGCATTTTCTATAACAATTAAAACTAACAGAGCTAACAGAGTCCAGTCCAACTAAAGTACAGTACAACAGGAAAGAGAACGTACTCTCAAGTCGGGGGAAGCCCGACACTAGCAAACGCTGGCAACTGAGATCCACGGCACTGCACCTCCAAAGCACGAGGAAGAATAGCTACACCTGAAAAGTCAGGGGTGAGCCTCGTCTCACTTGCTCAGTAGGGATCCCGCCGAACCCTACCACGAAACAACGCAGTAACAACAGTGCTAACAACTAAAGGAAAGCAGTAACAATAGGAGTAAGAACAGTAAAAGTAATGAGGAAAAGCCGTGCCACAGAAACATGAGAGCCGAAGCAACCTCGGCCCTCTAAAACTACTATCGGTAGAACACCAATTCCTGGACACATAGTCGAGAATCACTAAACCGATACAAAAGACTCTGGCTACACAGCCAGGACATGTGATGACACCTCAGTCGTGCAAGCTTGTCTACCAAGACAAAAGCCCAACTCAAGACCACACGATCTAAAAGCACCAACACATACACGATCCCACCGTCGTGTATGCTACACTGACCTTAGGTAAAGTCGAACACAGACTACCTTGCAAGTCACATCAATAGTGACGAAAAATAGTCACAAAAGCCACAAGCCATCGTGTTGTGTGACAGAAGCACCTCCTCACTAAAAGAACAACCAGATGCGTCCACTGACGTCTTACACTGTGCCTCAAGCGTCTCCCACTCGCCTAGAACGGCGTTAACAGAGACACTCAACAAGAACCAAGTACCAAGTAACGAGTGACTATTCAGGGTCACGCCCGCTAGCGCTGGTCCAAAACACCCCTGACCACGTGTGGACACACAAGCTCAATGTCTTGAGCCAGGCCTCTGTCTCGTTTTCCCCTCCCGTAGGACTCTCACGGCAAGACAAAGGGGCCCACGGAAACTAGCCTACAAACCGTCTCAACTGGGAACTTGCCCTGCCACCACTCCCAGGTGGGCTGACACACAGGAAAGTGTCATCAAGCTATGACTATTAGAGGCTCACTAGACACAGAGACTCAAAAAAGCAAAGTACGGATGAGTCACAGACGTACCCGTCGCACGTACCACGAAGCATAAGGCAGCACACAGAACTGTTGTTGTGCCCCGGTTATTTTGATGATAGCAAACACTATGAGTTATCTGATCTTCTGTGACATGTTTTTCAACTCTGTGATTTTGATGATAGTAAACACTATGAGTTATCTGATCTTCTGTGACATGTTTTTTAACTCTATGATTTTGATGATAGCATATCATGAACACATTTGATTGATTGTTCTGCTTTGGGAAAATATCATGTCAGTTCATACAGCTTTACACATCATGAATCTGTGTCTGAATGATTATTTCTGCTTTGGGCATAGAAATGTGCTATCTTTCATTAGCAGACATTCAGTTCATACAGCATTGCATTCTGTCATATGTTAGTTCATACAGCATTGCATTCTGTCATATGTCAGTTCATACAGCATTGCATTCTGTCATTTATCAAGTCTATACACTGCTTCATTCAATGTCTGTACAGCCTTCGCAAGAGCAAGTCTATACATCGTTCTCTCCAGTAAGTCTATACACTGCATGCTCACACAACCATCAAGTCTGTACATTGCTCACTTGCATGCACACAAGTCTACACAGTGCTCTTCATTCATGTGCACAGTTCGTGCATCAAGTCTGTACATTGCCTTTGCATAAGGTCACTCAAAGTCTATACATTGTTCACATCATTGGCCAAGTCTGTACATCGCCACATTGTTCATGCATTGTCTTCAAGTATGTACAGCGTCTAGCGTCTCATCCACCGTCTCAGTTGAGAGTTGAAGTTTGTACATCGGGCGCCTCATTCGTAAAGTCTGTACATTGAGCGTCTCATGTTGCGTCTCATTCGTCAAGTCTATACATCGGGCGTCTCATGCAAGTCTGTACATTGGGCTATCACTTAAAGTCTATACATCAGCCTGTTCATGTTCAAGCTTTCAAAGTCTAGACATTGTTCTGTAGCACACACACGAAGTCTATACAGTGCTGCATAGACTAAGTCTATACATCAGTGTCTTGTGCATGCATCATTCAAGTCTGTACAGCCTATGTTCACAACACAAGGTCTGTACATCATTCTGCTTGCACAAACGCCAAGTCTATACATTGGCTTTGCTTGCACGAGCTGAAGTCTATACATCGTTCACTTGCAGCATTAGCCAATGTCTGTACAGCCTGTGCATCCTTTTGATTCAAAGTCTACACATTGCATGTTAGCATGCTCGCACACACTAAGTCCATACATTGGCACTGTAGCATGCAGAACACCAAGTCCATACATTAGCACTATAGCTTGCACGAAGTAAAGTATGTACATTGGGCTTTCACATAAAGTCTATACATCGCTTGCATCGTTAATTCTATACATCGTCTCATGCATCATCTTGCAAGTCTATATATTGTGCATCTCGCTGACAAGTCTACAAATTCATTAAGTCTGTACATCGTGCCTCCTTTAATTTGAATTCTATACATCGTTCACACCAGCAAGTCTATACAGCCTGCATGCCTCATAACGTCAAGTCTATACAACGGCTAGCTGCACAAGTCTGTACAGCCATTGCCCTGCATGCCCTTCAAGCTTTCCAAGTCTATACACTACATGTCCTGCACGCGCTGCAAGTCCATACATTGTCTGCCCTGCACTTAACAAGTCCATACATTGCTTCTAGCATGCACATTCACACTTCAAGTCTATACACTCGTTATCAAGCCTTCAAGTCTATACACTCTTGTGTGTCTGCATTGCATTCACTTTCTATACACAGCATGTGTCTGCATCAGTTCATAAGTCTATACATTATCTTCTGCACAAACACTAAGTCTACACATTGTACCATGCACGATCAAACAAGTCTGTACACACTTCAGCACTCAAAGGCTGAACACTCTTCAGCAAGTCTGTACACACTTCACTACTCAAAGGCTGAACACTCTTCAGCAAGTCTGTACACACTTCAGTACTCAAAGGCTGAACACTCTTCAGCAAGTCTGTACACTCTTCAGCACTCAAAGGCTGAACGTTCTTCAAGCTAAAGTCTATACACTCCTTATTTCTAAGTCTATACATTCTATCCTTCACACTAAGTCTGTACACGGTGGTCTTCAGTTACCCAGCAAGTATGTACATCCTTCTGATTATTTTCTTATGACTGTGTGACAGGTACTATTCGTGAAGCCTATGAAGGGCACGTGATCCGAGGTTGGCACCTTGCACGTGATCTGAGGACAATGCCCTAATTGCTGTTGCTATAAATACGAAGCCTCCTCCATCTGGAGAAGACAGATCAAGAGAAAGAGAGTGATCGAGATAAGAAGGAAAGAGCTGCAGAGAGGCAGATAGCAGAAGAAGAAGAAAGAAGAAGAGTGAGCCAGAGAGCAGAAGAGAGATCGAGAGATCAAGTTAAAGAAGAAAAAGGGAAGGGAGAGCAGAGAGAGATCGAGAAAGAGAAGCTGAGAGCCAGAGTGAGAGAGCAGAAGAAGAAAAAGAAAAAGAGAGAGAGAGATGAAGAGCTCGTGAAGAAGAAGAGAAGCTTCCTTGTCTTCACTAGACCTTGGATCAGATCCAATCCAGTTTGCTCCTGCGAGAGCTACCTTGTGCATTTCATTTTCCAGCTTTCAGTTGCTGCGGTTTTTGTTTTCTCTTTTTAACTGTACACAGTTGTTTTTCCGATTCTCTAGTGTGAGCTCGGGTTCCCTCCGGTTTGGAGGAAGAGAGACGTGCATCTCTAGTTTCCTGCGACTGGGTGTCACTGGTGGTTTCCCTCCGGTTGGGAGGAAGGGAGGTCCGAGACCTTTGGGTTGCAAGTGGCTGGGAGTCACTTGTAGGTTCCCTCCTGGTTTGGAGGAAGGGAGATTCATCTCTGGTTCTGGTCTTGTGGGTTGCAAGTCTAGGTGTTCCCTCCTGGTCTGGAGGAAGAGAGACTTCGGTCTCTGGTTTGCTAGTGACTGGGTGTCACTAGTGGTTCCCTCCTGTTGGGAGGAAGAGGGAAGGTTGTTCCCATGGTCAAGCTGTTTGGCAGCATTTGTTGCAGACTAAGTCTGCTGTTCTAGCCTTGCTAGTGGAAGCCTTACTACGATTTGGAGTAAGGGGTGGATGTAGGTCTGTGGACCGAACCACCTAAAAATCTTGGTGTTCACTTGTGGTTTGTTTTTGTACTTATGTGTTCTTTTCATTGCTGCGCACATTAGATGCTTGCTTAGGATCGTGTGAGGGTAATTCAATTGTGTTGTCTTGCCGAGATCCTTCTAAATATTCTCAGTATATTTCATCAACTATTTTTAATTCCGTATACTTGAGCATTAGAGTTTTAATTAGGTAATATTTGAAGAGGGATACATTCACCCCCCCTCTGTATCCGGGCCTTGCACCCTATCAATTGGTATCACAGTAGGTCTCTGACTTTCCAGATCCAACGATCTATAGAGGATCCTGCTGGCTTTCGGTGCATCTCTGTCTTCTGCATACAGTTTTGAAATTGCTTGATTGATTTGCCTTCATGGCTTCTCCACCGATTTTCAATGGGTCTGATTTTAACTCATAGGTTAGCAGTCTCCATAACTATGTGAAATTGATGGATCCGGATCTGTGGAAGTTAATCTCACACGGTCCTCACAGACTACCAAAGAAAGAGTCCAAATGGACTGACAGTCATAGATCAAAACATGGAGAGAATCAGAGAGTTTTGAATCTAATGAAGGAAGCTACTGACAAGGCTCTACAATCTTGTTTTTATGACTGCAGGTCCGCTAAGGACATTCTAGATAAGCTGAAGCTAGCTCAGAGGAGAAATGAGGACAGCTACCTGATGGCTGACAAGAGCAACCATGGCAGTAATCAAGATGAATCTGAAGATGCTGAAGAGGTAAACAATCCTTTCTCTAGTTACACTTTAGACGACTGGGAAGATGCCTATGCCAATCTGTTAGAATCCTATGACAGACTAAAGAAGAAGAATAAAAAACTGATAAAGAAGCTAAAGAATCATGAGGATGCTAAATCTCGAGGTGAAAACCCTGAAATTCTGAAAATTGAAAATGACATATTTAGAAGACATTTAACAGATTTTGATTCTATTAGTTCAGACTTAGATCATTTGAAATCTAAAAAATAAACTCTTATGAAACAAATTGGATTACACAAAAAGGAGAATCAAGAGCTTGTTTGTGAAATTGCTGAACTAAAGGAAAGACTCAGCTCAACTGATGATGATCAGGCTCATAACAATGATGTTGTTCAAAATGAAGAACTGGTGAGAAACTTAGAGTTTGTCAACGCTGAATTTGAAAACATGAAATCTGAAATTGAAATACTCAAAAACCAGCTCAAAGAATCTCAACACAAATCAAATAATCTTGAAAAAGTAAATAGTTTGGTTTCTGAGAAACTGGAGGCTGAGAGAGTAATAAACTTAGAGCTTCAAAAAAATTTCAACAAACTTCAATCTGAAAAACAACAAGAAATGTTTTATGAATGTCAGTTTTCATCGAATGATTGGGTGCTTGATGATGAACTCACAAAGCAAAACAATAAGTTGAAAGAAGAAATCAACAAACTGAAACATCTAAACACCCAGCTGACAGATAGGTTATTGACAATGGAAAAAGGCAAGTGTGTGAGCATAGATAATTCTGATAGGTTGGTGAATGCTGAACAAGAAATTGAGAGTCTAAAAACCATCAACCTAATGTTGAGTGGAAATGTCAATTGCTGTGAAGAGAAGATAGCTAACTATGAGCTCACTATCACATCCCTTCAACAAGAAATTGATGATCTTAACAAGTCTCTATCTGAAGTTGACAATGAAATAAAGTTAAAACAGGAAGTAGAAAAACTCAAAAGTCTGAATGATGCCTTGCATCAACAAGTCATTTCCTGTGAAACAGATCTGTCCAAATATGAAGCTAATGTTGTTGTCTTAAACTCTGAGATTCAAGATTTGAAAAATTCTCTATCAAAATTTGTCAAAGGAAAGGACAATCTGAATAAGCTTCTTGGAAATAATATTAGTTTTCAGAGAGAGGGACTGTGTTACAGTCTGACAAATAAAAGGAGTAATGGGAATAAAACGTCAACTGTGTTTGTAAAAGCCTCTAATCAGAACACAACCTCTGCTCCTTCTATTTTTCAATTCACTGCACAAAAGTCCATTGTCAATTCCAAATCTGCAGAACAAATTCAAAAACTGTAAAATAATGAAAATTCATTGAAAAAGGACAAAGATGTCTCTGTTAGTACAAAGAAAGCTGCACACAAGACATATGATCTCTCACACACTCATACTAAAAAGAGTTCATGTTATTATTGTGGGAAGGCAGGTCACATAATGGAAGATTGCAGATTAATGTTAAAGGATGAGCATGCTAGTGGAACATTACATTCTAGAAATTTTTCTGATAGAAACCATGCTATTAGGAAGCATGATGCTTCATGTTATTATTGTGGTAAGTATGGTCATCTCATGAATGAATGCTTTATCATGAAAGAAGATAAAAAATTGCATGCCAGGTCTTTAATGCATCTTCATGGTCCATATGGAACTAAACACAAGTCTAATCAGCACATTGTGTGCTTTAACTGTAATAAGCATGGACACAAGGCTGCTGAGTGCTGGTTTGGATCCACTTGGGGTAAAAATGGTTGTCATAGAAGAAATTCTTATGCTTGCACTCACTGTGGGAAGAATGGCCATACAGTCAAGAACTGTTGGCATGTTCAGAAGAACTCTGTTAACCCCTATGTTGTCAAATTCCCTGCAAAACCAATTGCAAAATTTTCATGCTATAACTGTGGTAAGCAAGGTCACAAATCTGCTGAATGTTGGCTGATTAAGAATAAGAATCAAACTGTTCATGCATACAACAGAAAATCTTATGATCATGTTTATAAACCTCATACTGCTATTACTATGCATCATAAGAACCAGAAACCAGTCACATCATGTAGATATTGTGGAAAGTATGGTCACTCTATGGACAATTGCTACCTGATGGATCATGATGACCATGTTGCTAAGAATTTGTTTAGAACACCTGTCAGGGCTAACGCAGGACCCAAAGCTGCTTGGGTCCCTGCAGGATCAAAATGATCAAAAACTTTACAGGTGTGCCTTGGACTGAGGAATAAAGAGGGGTAAATTAAACCAAGGCACCCAAGCTGATAAAGCCCCTTTTAGGTAGATTCTCTGCACTTCCTATTCTTAGATTTACTACATAGCATGTTAAATCTATTTTTGCATATTCATTCATCATCTGCATTGTCAGATTTAAATTTTCTGAACTCTCCTGATACATGATTTGCTTTTTAATGATAGATTGAATTTGCATCTGTAGCCATTGAAAACTTTGATGCACTTAGGACTGTTGGTATTGCATATCATGCACTTTGTCACGGGGAGTTTATTTGTTGTTGCATTTGAAGAGTAGTGCATGTCATAATATTTGAAAAACCAAAAATGATATTCCATTGCATCTAGACAGGGGGAGCATTCCTATTTGATCACTTCTTCACCTCTTGAACTCCTTCTATCTAGCAATCTGATCCATTCTCTTGGCAATTGTGTGGTTCACTTGAATTCCCTGCCGTCTATACTTGTGTAGCTGTTCTGTCTATATTCCAGACTCAGCTATTGATTCTGCCTACTGTGAATTCAATTGCTAGCTTGTTCCTATCATTCACATTTCTTCATATCCTGTCAAGTCTGGTCCAAGCTAATCTGACTGAATTTTAGTCTTTAATGCTGGCTTCTGATTGCTCTCTGCTATTCTCTCAATAAAAACGCTTTGTTGACTCCACTGATTTCCTAACAATGTCATTGATTCATCTGAATGAGGAAAGATTTTAGTCAATGCACCCTAGTCATAAATCAGACATTTTCTGAAAAGAAGAATCTTCTATTATACTGGCTTAAGAATATTTTGATAAATCAAATTGATTTAAGTCTAATGTATTTCCCAAGTTTTGATATAAAAGACTTGAAAATATCTGAATCATCATGCTTAATAAATCTTAACCAATTGTCTTATGAACTTCATACAAAACCTTCTGAAATCTGAAATTTTAAATGACATGACTTTCTTTGGTTAAGATACATGTAGAAGGTATTGTTCTTAAACATTTCAGTGTACTGAGCATTGTTTGAAAAATCTGAAAACTTTTAAATCAAGAGCAATGACTTTGGTCACAGAGAAACTGGGTTCTCTATCAAAGAAATAGAGTAAGCCCATGTCATGAAGTGCCATAGTTACCTCTCTTTTAAAAATGTTTAAAAATCTGGCAGAGCAATAGCGTGGTTGTGTTGAGTAACTGGGGATTCTGGCCTCTGAACAAGGTGTCTCCTCATGTAAAAAGATACTCCATTGCTAACTATGTTCTCCTTAAGAGGCAATATGGTTGTCACACTGAGTAACTGGGTCACTTCACCTGAGACGTGTTGTGCCTCACGTAAAAAGGTGTTGACTGAACCAAACTTGCTCAGGAAAAATGAGTGATGTTCAATAGATAATTCTGAAAAACTAAAGACAAGTTCAGTTACATTTATCTCTGTCTAATCTCAATATTATCTTGTGTAACTTCCATAGGAGTCATTGAATTTAAATGAGTAAGATGGAAGCAGGTTAAACATGATTATCACATGAGTTGATGGTTCATCTTTATTAAAAGGTGTTTCAGATACGAGTATTGAATTTTCTTGATAAACTTTGAATACATCACTCTTAAATCATGATGGTAAGTTTTGAACTCATTCATAATCTATTATAATTGAAGAATCTAAAATTCGTTTACAAAGATTTATGAATTTGGTGTGCTAATGAAAATCTATCTTCCTCATTCATTCATTGTGCTTACAGTTTGTGGTAATCCTTGAGTGCCTATGTGCTTTTGCTGATAGATGCTTATCTCCTCTTGACATACCTCAACTCCTTTCTGGCTTTAAGGGGGAGATTTACCTGCTTGTCATTTCTTGGCTATCCTTCACATGTTGCGCATGATTTGATCTGGATGGTATAGGAGAGCATTCTGCTGCATCATAGACTTGATTTGTGCTTCATTGTTTAACTGCCTCTATGTCTTTCATGTCTAAATGACTGAGTCAAAGGGGGAGTACTTACTTTATTCATATCATGAATGCTTATATCTCTCATCTCAAACTATGTTTCTTTTTGATGAAGTCAAAGGGGGAGAATAGTTTGACATGAGTCAGTGTGACTCATAGTGTTGCCATCATCAAAAAGGGGGAGATTGCTGTGCCCCTGTGATTTTGATGATAGCAAACACTATGAGCTATCTGATCTTCTGTGACCTGTTTTTCAACTCTGTGATTTTGATGATAGCAAACACTATGAGTTATCTGATCTTCTGTGACATGTTTTTCAACTCTATGATTTTGATGATAGCATATCATGAACACATCTGATTGATTGTTCTGCTTTAGGCAAATATCATGTCAGTTCATACAGCTTTGCATATCATGAATCTGTGTCTGAATGATTATTTCTGCTTTGGGCATAGAAATGTGCTATCTTGCAGTAGCAGACATTCAGTTCATACAGCATTGCATTCTGTCATATGTTATTTCATACAGCATTGCATTCTGTCATTTATCAAGTCTATACACTACTTCATTCAATGTCTGTATAGCCTTCGCAAGAGCAAGTTTATACATCGTTCTCTCCAGCAAGTCTATACACTGCATGCTCACACAACCATCAAGTCTGTACATTGCTCACTTGCATGCACACAAGTCTACACAGTGCTCTTCATTCATGTGCACAGTTCGTGCATCAAGTCTGTACATTGCCTTTGCATAAGGTCACTCAAAGTCTATACATTGTTCACATCATTGGCCAAGTCTGTACATCGCCACATTGTTCATGCATTGTCTTCAAGTATGTACAGCGTCTAGCGTCTCATCCACCGTCTCAGTTGAGAGTTGAAGTTTGTACATCGGGCACCTCATTCGTAAAGTCTGTACATTGAGCGTCTCATGTTGCGTCTCATTCGTCAAGTCTATACATCGGGCGTCTCATGCAAGTCTGTACATTGGGCTATCACTTAAAGTCTATACATCAGCCTGTTCGTGTTCAAGCTTTCAAAGTCTAGACATTGTTCTGTAGCACACACACGAAGTCTATACAGTGCTGCATAGACTAAGTCTATACATCAGTGTCTTATGCATGCATCATTCAAGTCTGTACAGCCTATGTTCACAACACAAGGTCTGTACATCATTCTGCTTGCACAAACGCCAAGTCTATACATTGGCTTTGCTTGCACGAGCTGAAGTCTATACATCGTTCACTTGCAGCATTAGCCAATGTCTGTACAGCCTGTGCATCCTTTTGATTCAAAGTCTACACATTGCATGTTAGCATGATCGCACACACTAAGTCCATACATTAGCACTGTAGCATGCAGAACACCAAGTCCATACATTAGCACTGTAGCTTGCACGAAGTAAAGTATGTACATTGGGCTTTCACATAAAGTCTATACATCGCTTGCATCGTTAAGTCTATACATCGTCTCATGCATCATCTTGCAAGTCTATACATTGTGCATCTCGCTGACAAGTCTACAAATTCATTAAGTCTGTACATCGTGCCTCCTTTAATTTGAATTCTATACATCATTCACACCAGCAAGTCTATACAGCCTGCATGCCTCATAACGTCAAGTCTATACAACGGCTAGCTGCACAAGTCTGTACAGCCATTGCCCTGCATGCCCTTCAAGCTTTCCAAGTCTATACACTACATGTCCTGCACGCGCTGCAAGTCCATACATTGTCTGCCCTGCACTTAACAAGTCCATACATTGCTTCTAGCATGCACATTCACACTTCAAGTCTATACACTCGTTATCAAGCCTTCAAGTCTATACACTCTTGTGTGTCTGCATTGCATTCACTTTCTATACACAACCTGTGTCTGCATTAGTTCATAAGTCTATACATTGTCTTCTGCACAAACACTAAGTCTACACATTGTACCATGCACGATCAAACAAGTCTGTACACACTTCAACACTCAAAGGCTGAACACTCTTCAGCAAGTCTGTACACACTTTAGTACTCAAAGGCTGAACACTCTTCAGCAAGTCTGTACACTCTTCAACACTCAAAGGCTGAACGTTCTTCAAGCTAAAGTCTATACACTCCTTATTTCTAAGTCTATACATTCTATCCTTAACACTAAGTCTGTACACGGTGGTCTTCAGTTACCCAGCAAGTCTGTACATCCTTCTGATTATTTTCTTATGATTGTGTGACAGGTACTGTTCGTGAAGCCTATGAAGGGCACGTGATCCGAGGTTGGCACCTGGCACGTGATTAGAGGACAACGTCCTAATTGCTACTGCTATAAATACGAAGCCTCCTCCATCTGGAGAAGACAGATCAAGAGAAAGAGAGTGATCGAGATAAGAAGGAAAGAGCTGCAGAGAGGCAGAGAGCAGAAGAAGAAGAAAGAAGAAGAGTGAGCCAGAGAGCAGAAGAGAGATCGAGAGATCAAGCTAAAGAAGAAAAAGGGAAGAGAGAGCAGAAGAGAGATCGAGAAAGAGAAGCTGAGAGCCTGAGTGAGAGAGCAGAAGAAGAAAAAGAAAAAGAGAGAGAGAGATGGAGAGCTCGTGAAGAAGAATAGAAGCTTCCTTGTCTTCACTGGACCTTGGATCAGATCCAATCCAGTTTGCTCCTGCGAGAGCTACCTTGTGCATTTCATTTTCGAGCTTTCAGTTGCTACGGTTTTTTTTTTCTCTTTTTAACTGTACACAGTTGTTCTGTCGATTCTCTAGTGTGAGCTCGGGTTCCCTCCGGTTTGGAGGAAGAGAGACGTGTGTCTCTAGTTTCCTACGACTGGGTGTCACTGGTGGTTTCCCTCCGGTTGGGAGGAAGGGAGGTCCGAGACCTCTGGGTTGCAAGTGGCTGGGAGTCACTTCTAGGTTCCCTCCTGGTTTGGAGGAAGAGAGATTCGTCTCCAGTTCTGGTCTTGTGGGTGGCAAGTCCAAGTGTTCCCTCCTGGTCTGGAGGAAGAGAGACTTCGGTCTCTGGTTTGCTAGTGACTGGGTGTCACTAGTGGTTCCCTCCAGTTGGGAGGAAGAGGGGAGGTTGTTCCCCTGGTCAAGCTATTTGGCAGCATTTGTTGCAGACTGAGTCTGCTGTTCTAGCCTTGCTAGTGGAAGCCTCACTCCGGTTTGGAGTGAGGGGTGAATGTAAGTCTGTGGACCGAACCACCTAAAAATCTTGGTGTTCACTTGTGGTTTGTTTTTGTACTTATGTGTTCTTTTCGTTGCTGCGCACATTAGATGCTTTCTTAGGATCGTGTGAGGGCTAATTCAATTGTGTTGTCTTGCCGAGATCCTTCTAAGTATTCTCAGTATATTTCATCAACTATTTTTAATTCCGCATACTTGAGCATTAGAGTTTTAATTAGGCAATATTTGAAGAGGGATACATTCACCCCCCCCTCTGTATCCGGGCCTTGCACCCTATCAACTGTCGCCAGACTCAGGACAGTCAAGTAGACCTGCTCACAACGATCCTTGAGTCACAAGACTGGAGTCAAGAACGTCACACATCACAGCAACACACCGTTAATCAACCTAGTCCCTAAGCCAAAATCACGGTAAAACAAATTATGGAAGATGGCACAGAACAGCCGGATCCATAATAGCAATAATGATAATGAGTCCTCAGCATCTGAGCCGTACAATGGAGTCACAATTCTACATAACATGAAACACATAACATGAGGAATTACCAAAACCCTCAAATCACATGGACACGCAAACTGAGGTACGACGATACCTCCAAGCGTCCAAAACCATGTCTCGATCCTCACAGGATAAACGAGACACTCATGAGGTCACGTGTCAACCACTGGGTCACAACCGGGTTGACCAGGAACCATAATGATCATTGAAATAACACGAAACACTGCTCGGTATCATGGCACTCTCAGACACCGTATAAAATCATCACAACCCTCATAGGATGTCCAAGACATCCACAGAACAATGGGCTAACTAAGGGGTCAGGCCGCCACAACCGGAAGCCAATCCGACGAAGAAAACACCCAGAAGGTAACCACGCTTTTAGGCAAACTACTACTATAGAACCTAGCCGCAGTTAAGATCTAGCCGCGGTCATCAGGGCTATGATTTCAGACAAACTACTGCTACATAGATGCGGTTCCAGGTGAACCACTTCTGACCTATGAATGGAAAACACAAAAAAAGAGGAGAAGAAGACAGAGTCGACGCTTCACGAGGCAGAGTCGACTCAGAGACAGCCGCTGTTCCAAGATAGCTGTGGTCATCCAAGCTCGGTTAAGCGTTAACTGTGAGCATCCCAGCCGCAGTATGTCGAAGACCGTGTCTAGAAGAAGACAAGGCAGGTAGAGACGAAGACATGCAGACAAGGTTTCAAGCTAATCGCGGCCGTCAAATCCGGTTGAAGCCAAATTGCATTCTCCCACCACCATACACGTCAAACCGACATGGACTGAAAAGTGGCCGCATGTTAGGACCACCGATTTGGGCACTGGCCCAATTTGGTACAATTCAGACCCATTAACATAATGAACTGGAAATCTAAACAAAATATTGAAGGATCCTTTGGAAATTCATAACTCAACCTAGGAAGGTAGGAATTAGGTGAAACTAAAGCCCATGCGACGGCCATTGGGTAAGGAACAACTTGGATGAAGATTATAACCTCTGAAAAATAGGCCTAATAGGGGATAAGATGGAGTTTAAGATATGTCGACACAGTTACAAAATACACTATCATATGTTGAAATAAGGATATCTTGGCCCATAGTTGCCCAAATGGGCTGAAATTAGGTCCATTAAAAAGCTTGGGTCCTTTACCTAAACTATTCCGTTGAGATGGAAACCCAATTTGCACCAGAACCTTAGCTTCTGAGCGCTTTGCCACCAACTGACATATAGAGGTGTGATAGTTTAGAGAATTTTCACGTGAATGATTAGCAATTCATAACTTCGTTTGTAATTAATTAAATGACCTGAAACTAAGGCCGTAATTTCAAATGGGATGTTAGCTACATCTTATATGATGAGGTTGAGGCCAAATTCCACCTGGATACTAGAGCTATGCCCTAATTACCTCGGGCTGCCAAAAGGTCACGACTAGAACGTGGGAGAATGAACATTAATCTTAGAAAAATCGTAACTCATGCTAGGGTTGATGAAACTCGATGAAACCATGTCCCAAAGTTAGATCTATAAGTTCTCTTGTTTCATCCAAAGACGTCCCAACCCAGATCCCAATAGAGGAGCACGCCCACTCGCATTTATTACCAGGTAGACGAAGGGTCGCGTTTGTTCAAACCGAACAGGTGCATGGCCTTTACTTCCCTCCAACCAACGACCTTGGGAGATGGATTGAGCCTTGTAGGTCATGGGCAAACCCTTGGGAGGCTTGAAAACCATATAAGGAGGTGGGTTTTTTGGACAGTAAGGCAACAATTCTCTTCAACTCTCCACAATCTTCTATCCTTCTTGAGTGAGAAATGGTGAGGGACCTTGACTCCGCAAGAGTGGACGATCCGCCGCATGGTGGATGATCCGGCATATGGAGAACGATCCTGTAGCGCCTTGGGACGAAGGGGAGAAGCTTTAGGTGGATCTGGGGTGTGGATTTCATCCCCGGGTCGTCGGTTTATCACCTTCGAAGGTAGGCACCTATCTTTATATCTTAGGGGTCAACGATGCATTAGAATGATTTCTAAATAGTTTATGTACGTTAAAGAGGGACTAAGGGTATGTGGGATCGACTACTATGTTTATTTTCTGGTTTTTCCATCAAATTACGTGCTTTAATTAGGTTCCTCTGAGTTTTTATTGACAATCTAGGCCTCTGCACTGACTGCATCGACGCAGCTCTTGACTGCATCGACGTATCCACTTCAGAGTGCTGATTGCCTCCTAAAGGTGTCTCCCACCAAGGGAGTCATGCGGTTCGGGAAGAAGGGCAAGCTCAGTCCAAGATATATCGGGCCTTTCGAGATTATACAAAAGGGTGGTGAGGTGGCTTATTGACTTGCACTTCTGCCTGCTCTGTCGCATGTACATCCGATCTTTCACGTCTCTATGCTTAGGAAGTATGTCTCGGATGCCTTGCATGTTATAGTGTACGGGCGCTTGGAGATCTGAGCAGATTTGTCATATGTAGAGAAGCCCAGTGAGATCATAGACTGGAAGGAACAGGTGTTGAGAAATAAAACCATCTGGTTGGTGAAGGTGTTATAGAAGAATTGTCATGTCCCGAACCGATAGCAGCGGAACGTGGCAGTTAAACAGTCGAAAACGATCAAGAGCAATGACATGAGACCAAATACTTTGAAGTAACAATAAAAATCTTATTTCAGATATAAGTCTCTTACAATTTCAAACTTCAAAACTTGAGGACTCAACTACGTCACTATGAAAAAAAAGGAGATGACACACTAATAGACTTAGACAAGATAACTAAATAAGAGAAACCATGCTAGACTCAAGAAAGATAAAAGACTCGGGTTCACTAGTTTCTGAAACTCGCTTGCACACTTGTCCCTCCCATGGGAGTCTCGGTCTCGCTAGCCACCTGATTACCTGAAAAAATGTTGGAAAGAAACAGGGTGAGCGAACGCTCAGTAGGAATTATATCTCAAGAACAAGCAATGGGTTAAAATAATTACATTTTTCATATGTAAATGCAAGTAAGACTATGCATGTAGATTTAACCGAGCAAGTAAAATGAAACTAGCAATAGATCAATCAACGTTATGCGAAACTTTCAAGCGATCAAGAGATATTTATAGATTATTGGCTATTTCATGCAAGTACTTTGCCCGTTTCGGGCCACGCTAGTAAAGTCACGAAAGTCAAGTCACGCACGCAAGAAAGAGAGAGTGTGGAATGCCAAAGATCAAGAGAGACAAGTACTGCGGTGCAATGCAAGACACCGCGATCATTAAAACTCCCATGGGCACTAGTACTTTCGGGCGCTCCTCCCAGGACCAGATCGGGCCCTATATCCACAGCATTTAAAGATAGATCTAGACATCCACGATAGTTTATAGCCAACAAGGAGTTTCAATAACAAGCTTTAATAGAAGGACAAGGTAAGATTTTTCATGGAATTCAAGGGCAAGGCCCTTGAGCAAGGATAGACTTGCGATAAAAATCTACGTGAAGCATAGAAACCATGACATGTCGATAAACTGGGTGGAGATCATAATATCAAGAATAAGCACTTATATAGCATTGCTTGTTCTTTGTACATGATAAGGTAGATAGAATTAGTGTCCATAAGTATGGCACATCATGGCATGGTTTCCCATTCCATAATTTTAAGAATATTCTCATGACATCCACTTAGCATGTCATGAGGGCCGGTATACCATGTTTCTTTAGAGTGACATGGAAATCAAGTAGTGTCATGGGTTTTAATGGTACAACCTACTCGGTTGCCTTGAGGGAATCCAAGGCTAGCGAAGTCTTACGGAGGTCCCTATGATAAAGTCACCAATCCAAAGGAACGACTGTCCCATGGAGGGTTCATCTATCACCGAGAATTAGGGTTTAATCGATAAAACACCGAAAAACAAGGGACCATATTCACGGAGTGGAATATAGTGCCTATATATATATATATATATATATAACCAACTAATAGTGGGTTGTAGTAATTCACGAAAATTAGGAAAACAGGGAATTGACGTCTTCTCATAAGTCTTCATTTTATAAATTGACGCCCTTGGTAGGGCCGTCATTTCATTAAATGACGACTGTTCACACAGTCGTTACATTCAGATTCTATGAATATTAAATTCAATAAACATTTTCAGATTTCGGATATTATGAAAATGACATCTTACATTAAGGCTTCATTTATATAAATAGCGCCCTAGTCAGGGGCGTCATATATCAAATAAAAGGGCAGTATTTATGTCGTCATTTCAATATCTAAGGAATATTATAATTACACCGTTTATCACTAAATTAATGCCCGTTCACATGGGCGTTCATTAAATTGATGACCTAGTCAGGGTCGCTATTTTTTTGTCATAATATTTATATCGAGTAGGTGCAATCATAGACACATGGTTTTTGGAGTATGTAAGATCAAAGTTCCAAAGACATGAATAGATAGAGAAAAATAGCTGGAATTTATGGACATGATCATGTATTAATTTATATATAAGGGTTTGTAGTTATTAATTTTTGAACATTACGTATTAATTAAGTGACTAGACAATTGACGCCCGTGTGCACGGTCGTCAAAATAAAATAGCGCCCTAGCTTGGGTCGCTATTTACTGAAATTAAGCAAAACAAACAGAAATCCGAGAAATCATCATGCTACGGACTATATGCATGGTATTTCTTAAATTTTCATGTTTGGGCTTCGTTACTTGAGAACACCTACCTGGGTGTTGGTTTGGTCGAAAAGAACGTGAAGAGTCTGAAGAAAATGATACTCTACTTCAACAGAGTAATGATTAACCAGTATAAGAAGTTGTAGGAAGAAGATGCTAAAAGCAGCGACATTGCAGATCAACAGTAGCAGAAGAAGAAGCTTCGGGGTCAACAGGTTCGCCAGTAGCAGGAAGAAAGCAATCTTCCTTTACTCCTTGATAGCAACCTTCGTTCAGTAAGGGAAGAAGTAAAGAAGCAGGGCTTCTTCTACGTTGAGGAAGACGACGGAGAATGGCTCGTGAAGAAGGCAAAGCTGCTCAAACTATCACGAATAGTAGGACGGTGTTGAAGCAGAGAACCCAATGGCAATAACCTTTGAAGGGTTCTGTAGGAACTTATTTATAGGGAAGAAGGATCCCACGTAGTTAGAGTTTAATTAGGGGTAATATTCCCACAGGAAGAATCCTTAATCAAAACCTACCCAATTAACTTCCTTGTTCGAATCAACCACCAACTGTCCCTTTTGGAAATGAAGCCATAGGTTGGGGCGTTATTTCAATAAATGACGCTTGTATACACAGTCGTCAATTCCATAATTGACGACTTGTACAGGGGCGTTATTCACCTTTCCCTATTTCGTATAACAATCTTTCTAGATTTTTATCTTTTTTCCCTTGATGTGATCTACATGAGAAATTTTAGGAGTATTAATTTTCCATTTTCTCTATTTTTCCATATAATTATTTTTCTAAAATTCTTTAGTCGAAAAAATGGCACTATTCATTTTATTTGAAATGACGACTTGTTCAAGGTCATTTTCTATGCAATTGACGCCCATTGACGTTGGCGTCAATTGAGTTTTAGCATTTTTAGTTAGCATTCCACAAGTCCATACATTCTCTAACGTCTATACATTCCTTCTCTAAGTCTATACATTCATAAGTCCATACAATGCATAAGTCTATTCATTCCTCCAAGTCTACACACTCCTTCCCCAAGTCTACACACTCCTTCCCCAAGTCTATACATTCATCTCCAAGTCTATACATTTATAAGTCCATACAATGCATAAGTCTATACATTTCTCCAAGTCTACACACTCCTTCCCCAAGTCTATACATTCATCTCCAAGTCTATACATTCATTCCCTAAGTCTATACATTCATACACTCCCAAGTCTATACATTCCCCCATGTCTATACATTCCTCCCAAGTCTATACATTCCTCCCATGTCTACACGTAAATCTTATATTTATATATCCTCCCTTTATAATGTAATAAATGTGGAATATTAGATTTACTAAATTAGTAAAAAATATAAATTGACATTTTCTTCAAGATTTAATGATTCTCAATTCAATTAAAATTATGTTGTGCATTAAATGGCTACTTAAAAATAACATGTTATTCTTAAATTTATTATAATATAATGGTAGGGTCCATGAGTTCTTCTTTTGAGACTTCTTAGGCTGTTAGAGGGTTGTGTATAGCCTGGCCTTAATTATTTACGTTGTATTATATTTATTTATTTTACATTATATATATATGCACAGATGTATGGATGAGTGGGTTGAGACTTAAGGGCCCTTATTTGTGTCAATATGTTGTTATCCATTTTTCCAAAGCTTGTTATTTGTCATATTAGTATTCTAAAGGCCCTTACAATGTGTGTGGGTTTCATATATCTAAACTCATTTGTTATTTACCAACCCTCGTATATCTATTAATAATTTGAATGTATATAGGGATTTTATTCCTTATAATTTCTTTAACTTTTATTTGTCCTTGTCCTGGGTATCAGAGGTAGGTTCGATCCTAGATACATTTTTACTTCCATTCCAAAAGGTAATATTAACTAGTCTTTTATAGATTCTAGGAACCTTATTAACTATTTATAGAGATATGTAGATATCATCATGTGTAGGTTATTTTTCTTTTCAAACTGTAAATATATATATTCCTATTTCAAAATTACCGGGTGTTACACCCTCCCCCACTTAAAAGAATTTGGTCCCCAAATTCACATTATTCTTTACTCACGATGGAGAACTAGCTATAATGCGTAGAAGAAGTCTAGATATATTGAGTGGAACAAAACTAATTTTAGGAAGAATTAATTTAGGCTTAAGGGTGAGGGGTACCTTCCGCAACCTTCCCTTTGGCAAGTTTGGTTAAATCTTGAACTCCTCTTGGAGGCTTCTTGGTTAGAATAGGGCATTCCGCTATCTTATGATCTAAGCTCCCACAACGCAGACACGCTCTCGAACTCCACCAACACTTTTACGATTGGTGACCATATCTTCCACAATATTTACACTTACCTTGCGAGTGATCTGTCGAAGTTCCCTTCTTATTACACTTCTTACATTTCTGGCATTTCTTACACCTTTGTGAAATATCACCATCGTTTATCCTTTTCTTGGTAGTGATGAACTTTCCCGACTCATAGGCTTGATCTTTCCCTTCAACTCTTCCTTTTACTTCCACTGCCTTCTCTAGCTCCTGGATTCTCCTAACAAGGTCCGCATAAGCTTGGACATCTACTAGTACCATCTCAGGAACAAAGCTTGGCTTAGACACTTCCATTTTATCTAAGTTCCTGTAAAGATGAGTGGGGAGATAATTTGTTGACTTAAGAATTAATGCAAATATTTTATCTTTCTTTTATAACTTTAACCCCAAGTTCTACCCATCTCTCACGAAACTCCTATAGGATGACCGACAAGGATACTCAACCTATCTCTTGGACTTAATGACCTAGGAATTAGAAAGTCAAAGCTCTGATATGACTGACAAGGATACTTGACCTATCACTAGAACCTAATAACTGGAGGATATGAAAGCCGAAGCTCTGATACGACTGACAAGGATACTTGACCTATCACTAGAACCTAATAACTAGAGGATATGAAAGCCGAAGCTCTGATACCACCTCTGTCACGCCCCGAACTGATAGCAGCGGAACGTGACAGTTAAACATTCGAGAACGATCAAGAGCAATGGCATGAGACCAAATACTTTGGAGTAACAATAAAAATCTTATTTCAGATATAAGTCTCTTACAATTTCAAACTTCAAAACTTGAGGACTCAACTACGTCACTATGAAAAAAAAGGAGATGGCACACTAATAGACTTAGACAAGATAACTAAATAAGAGAAACCATGCTAGACTCAAGAAAGATAAAAGACTCGGATTCACTAGTTTTCGAAACTCGCTTGCACACTTGTCCCTCCCATGTGAGTCTCGGTCTCGCTAGCCACCTGATTATATGAAAAAATGTTGGAAAGAAACTGGGTGAGCGAACGCTTAGTAGGAATTATATCTCAAGAACAAGCAATGGGTTAAAATAATTACATTTTTCATATGTAAATGCAAGTAAGACTATGCATGTAGATTTAACCGAGCAAGTAAAAAGAAACTAGCAATAGATCAATCAACATTATGCGAAACTTTCAAGCGATCAAGAGATATTTATATATTATTGGCTAATTTCATGCAAGTACTTTGCCCGTTTCGGGCCACGCTAGTAAAGTCACGAAAGTCAAGTCACGCACGCAAGAAAGAGAGAGTGTGGAATGCCAAAGATCAAGAGAGACAAGTACTACGGTGCAATGCAAGACATCACGATCATTAAAACTCCCATGGGCACTAGTACTTTCGGGGGCTCCTCCCAGGACCAGATCGGGCCCTATATGCACAGCATTTAAAGATAGATCTAGACATCCACGATAGTTTATAGCCAATAAGGAGTTTCAATAACAAGCTTTAATAGAAGGATAAGGTAAGATTTTTCATGGAATTCAAGGGCAAGGCCCTTGAGCAAGGATAGACTTGCGATAAAAATCTACGCGAAGCATAGAAACCATGACATGTCGATAAACTGGGTGGAGATCATGATATCAAGAATAAGCACTTATATAGCGTTGCTTGTTCTTTGTATATGATAAGGTAGATAGAATTAGTGTCCATAAGTATGGCACATCATGGCATGGTTTCCCATTCCATAATTTTAAGAATATTCTCATGACATCCACTTAGCATGTCATGAGGGCCGGTATACCATGTTTCTTTAGAGTGATATGGAAATCAAGTAGTGTCATGCGTTTTAATTGTACAACCTACTCGGCTGTCTTGAGGGAATCCAAGGCTAGCGAAGTCTTACGGAGGTTTCTATGATAAAGTCACCAATCCAAAGGAACGGACTGTCCCATGGAGGGTTCATCTATCACCGAGAATTAAGGTTTAATTGATAAAACACCGAAAAATATGGGACCATATTCACGGAGTGGAATATAGTGCCTATATATATATATATATATATAACCAACTAACAGTGGGTTGTAGTAATTCACGAAAATTAGAAAAACAGGGAATTGACGTCTTCTCATAAGTCTTCATTTTATAAATTGACGCCCTTGGTAGGGTCGTCATTTCAATAAATGACGACTGTTCACACAGTCGTTACATTCAGATTCTATGAATATTAAATTCAATAAACATTTTCAGATTTCAGATATTATGAAAATGACGTCTTACATTAAGGCTTCATCTATATAAATAGCGCCCTAGTCAGGGGCGTCATATATCAAATAAAAGGGCAGTATATATGTCATCATTTCAATATCTAAGGAATATTATAATTACACCGCTTATCACTAAATTGATGCCCGTTCACATGGGCGTTCATTAAATTGACGACCTAGTCAGGGTCCCTATTTCTTTGTCATAAGATTTACACCGGGCATGTATAATCATAGACACATGGTTTTTGGAGTATGTAAGATCAAAGTTCCAAAGACATGAATAGATAGAGAAAAATAGCAGGAATTTATGGACATGATCATGCATTAATTTATATATAAGGGTTCTTAGTTATTAATTTTTGAACATTACGTATTAATTAAGTGACTAGACAATTGACGCCCGTGTGCACGGTCATCAAAATAAAATAGCTCCCTAGCTTGGGTCGCTATTTACTGAAATTAAGCAAAACAAATAGAAATATGAGAAATCATCGTGCTACGGACTATATGCATGGTAATTCTTAAATTTTCATGTTTGGGCTTCGTTACTTGAGAACACCTACCTGGGTGTTGGTTTGGTCGAAAAGAACGTGAAGAATCTGAAGAAAATGATACTCTGCTTCAACAGAGTAACGATTAACCAGTATATGAAGCTGCAGGATGAAGATGCTAAAAGCAGCGACGTTGCAGATCAACAGTAGCAGAAGAAGAAGCTTCGGGGTCAACAGGTTCGCCAGTAGCTGGAAGAAAGCAATCTTCCTTTACTCCTTGATAGCAACCTTCGTTCAGCAAGGGAAGAAGAAAAGAAGCAAGGCTTCTTCTACGTTGAGGAAGACGACGGAGAAGGGCTCGTGAAGAAGGCAAAGCTGCTCAAACTATCACGAACAGTAGGTCGGTGTCGAAGCAGAGAACCCAAAGGCAATAACCTTTGAAGGGTTCTGTAGGGACTTATTTATAGGGAAGAAGGATCCCACGTAGTTAGAGTCTAATTAGGAGTAATATTCCCACAGGAAGAATCCTATTAGAAATATAACTTCCCACGTATTGATCTCTTCCTTAATCAAAACTTACCCAATTAACTTCCTTGTTCGAATCAAACACCAACTGTCCTTTTGGAAATGACGCCATATGTTGGGGCGTTATTTCAATAAATGACGCTTGTATACACAGTCGTCAATTTCATAATTGACGACTTGTACAGGGGCGTTATTCACCTTTCCCTATTTCGTATAACTATCTTTCTAGATTTTTATCTTTTTTTCCTTGATGTGATCTAGATGGGAAATTTTAGGAGTATTAATTTTCCATTTTTTCTATTTTTTCATATAATTATTTTTCCAAAATTCTTTAGTCGAAAAATTGGCACTATTCATTTTATTTGAAATGACGAATTGTTCAAGGTCATTTTCTATGCAATTGACGCCCATTGACGTTGGCGTCAATTGAGTTTTAGCATTTTTAGTTAGCATTCCACAAGTCCATACATTCTCCAACGTCTATACATTCCTTCTCCAAGTCTATACATTCATAAGTCCATACAATGCATAAGTCTATTCATTCCTCCAAGTCTACACACTCCTTCCCCAAATCTATATATTCATCTCCAAGTCTATACATTCATAAGTCCATACAATGCATAAGCCTATACATTTCTCCAAGTCTACACACTCCTTCCCCAAGTCTATACATTCATCTCCAAGTCTATACATTCATAAGTCCATACAATGCATAAGTCTATACATTTCTCCAAGTCTACGCACTCCTTCCCCAAGTCTATACATTCATCTCCAAGTCTATACATTCATGCCCTAAGTCTATACATTCATACACTCCCAAGTCTATACATTCCCCCAAGTCTATACATTCCTCCCATGTCTACACGTAAATCTTATATTTATATATCCTCCCTTTATAATGTAATAAATGTGGAATATTAGATTTGCTAAATTAGTAAAAAATACAAATTGACATTTTCTTCAAGATTTAATGATTCTCAATTCAATTAAAATTATGTTGTGCATTAAATGGCTACTTAAAAATAACATGTTATTCTTAAATTTATTATAATATAATGGTAGGGTCCATGAGTTCTTCTTGTGAGACTTCTTAGGCTGTCAGAGGGTTGTGTATAGCCTTGCCTTAATTATTTACATTATATTATATTTATTTATTTTACATTATATATATATATGCACAGATGTATGGATGAGTGGGTTGAGACTTAAGGGACCTTATTTGTGTCAATATGTTGTTATCCATTTTCCCAAAGCTTGTTATTTGTCATATTTGTATTCTAAAGGCCCTTACAATGTGTGTGGGTTTCATATATCTAAACTCATTTGTTATTTACCAACCCTCGTATATATATTAATAATCTGTATGTATATAGGGATTTTGTTCCTCATAATTTCTTTAACGTTTATTTGTCCTTGTCCTGGGTATCAGAGGTAGGTTCGATCCTAGATACATTTTTACTTCCATTCCAAAAGGTAATATTAACTAGTCTTTTATAGATTCTAGGAACCTTATTAACTATTTATAGATATATGTAGATATCATCATGTATAAGTTATTTTTCTTTTCAAACCGTAAATATATATATTCCTATTTCAAAATTACCGGGTGTTACCAGAATTCTCAATCTGTGGAAGCAACATGGGAATCGGAGGACAAGATGCACCAGGAATATCTTCAACTGTTCGGTAAGTAATCTTAAAATTTCAAGTTAATTTCGGGGATGAAATTATTTTAAGGGGGAGAGGATGTTAGGACCACCAATTTGGGCACTGGCCCAATTGGGTACAATTCATACCCATTAACACAATGACCTAGAAATCTAAATAGAATATTAAAGGATACTTAGGCAATTCATAACTAAACCTAGGAAAGTAGGAATTAGGTGAAACCAAAGCCCATGCGATGGCCATTGGGTAAGGAACAACTTTGATGAAGATTATAACTTACGAAAAATAGGCCTAATAGGGAATAAGATGGAGTTTAAGATAATAGGTCGAAACAGTTACAGAAAACACTGTCATTTGTTGTCCAAATGGGATGAAACCATGTCCATTAGAAAGCTTGGGTCCTTGACCCAAACTCTTCCGTTGAGATGGAAACCCCATTCGCACCAGAACCCGAGGTTCTGTGCCCTTTGTCACCAACTGACACAGAGAGGTTTGACTGTTGAGAGAATTCACACGTGAATGATTAGAAATTCATAACTTCATTTGTAGTTGATTAAATGACCTAAAACTAAGGCCATAATTTTGAATGGGATGTTAGATTCATCTTCTATGTTGACGTCGAGGCCAAATTCTACCTGGATACTAGAGCTATGCCCTATTTACCTCGGGCTACCGAAAGGTCATGACTGGAACACGGGAGAATGAACGTTAATCTTAGAAAACTCATAACTCGTGCTAGTGTTGATGAAACTCGATGAATCCATATCCTAAAGCAAGATCTAGAAGTCCTTTTGATTTCATCGGAAGATGTCCCAACCCAAATCCCAACAGAAGAGCGTGCCCACTCGCATTTATGACCAGGTAGCGAAGGGTCGCGTTTGTTCAAACCGAACAGGTGCATGGCCTTTACTTCCCTCCAACCAGCGACCTTGGGAGCTGGACTGAGCCCTATAGGTCATGGGAAAACTCCTGGGATGCTTGAAAACCATATATGGAGGTGGATTTTGTGGGTAGTAAGCCTTTGGCAACCATTCTCTTCAACTCTCCACCATCTTCTATCCTTCTTGAGTGAGAAAGGGTGAGGGACCTTGACTCCGCAAGACTGGATGATCCGGCACGTGGTGGATGAGCCTGCACATGGAGGACGATCCTACAGCGCCTTGGGATGAAGGGGAGAAGCTTTAGGTTGATCTAGGGTGTGGATTTCATCCCCTGGTCGTCGGTTTATCACATTTGAAGGTAGGCACCTATCATCAAATCTTAGGGGTCAACGATGCATTAGAATAATTTCTAAATAGTTTCTGTACATTAAAGAGGGACTAAGGGTATGTGGGATCGACTACTATATTTATTTTCTAATTTTTCCATCAAATTACGTGCTTTCGAGAGGTTCCTCTGAGTTTTTAATGAAAATCTGGGTCTCTACACTGACTACGTCGACGCAGCTCTTGGCTGCATCAATGCAGCCACTTCAGAGTGCTGAATGCCTCGAGGTAGCTGTTGGCTGCATCGATGCATCCTCCTTCTGAGGATTGACTACCTCAATGCAGCTCTTGGGTACATCGACACATCCTCCTTCAAGGGATTGACTGCATAGATGTAGCCCTTGGCTGGGTCGATGCACTGCTTTGAAATCTGCAAGACTGTGTCGACACGGTCTTAGACTGTGTCGACACACTTGGGGCTCTATCCAAATTTTTCGAATATTAGAAAAAGAGAGTTTTGAAAGGCCATTGTAATTTAGAAAATTTTGAAAAATTGGAAGTTGATAGAAGACTAAGTTAGTAACTCATTGTAAAAATTTCGTGCTCACAAAATTTTTTTACTCGTAGTTATGATTAATTTTTTACGCATGTGTAACCTAGACATAAACGTGTTTTCTTTTATATAGAAACCTTGTTGGTAACTTGATCATGTTCTGTTCCCCAACAGCAAACCTATGAGTTTGATTAGCTGACTTTAACCATATGGATGCATGCTTGTGTTGTGATAAGAAAAGATAAAAGTATGACATGAATATTGTGATATGAATATGAATACAAATATGATGTAAATGTCATGAAAGGAAAATAGCAGCATTCTGTGAGGTTGGACTTTAGTCCCTTCTGCGGGACGGTGATACGTAATGCCATAGAAGTAAAAGAACCCAACTAACGGCGATACGTAACGCCTTGGTTGAAATCCTATGATTTGGCTGGTTCGTTCTGTGGGACGGCGATACGTAACGCCCCGTGGGGCAGGAGTCTAGGTGGGAGTTTGCTCTCGGGTCTGCGCAGTACTCTTTCGTTCGTTTGTGTGTATGTGTGCCTCCTCTATTTACGGTAGCTATTTGGTTCCATGAATAATGAAAATGTGAAACTCATGAAAATGTGATAATGTGTAACTACTCATTCACCGTGGTTTTGGTGCATGCATAGGTATCTTATATGTTAGCTAATAAACATGTATTTTTCTCGTATGAATTATTTTAAGCCACTGGTAATGAATGGATCATTGAGTAACATTGGGTTTTTACCTTTGAACTGAACTACTGTTTATCTAGATTGTAGCAGAGTTTGGTCGTCTGACCTGGGCATTTTGGTCGAGCAAATTTGCCTGTGTTGACTAGTCTATAACTTGTTACAGTTCGGTCGACCGGTGGCCTAGTTCAGTCGACCGATGGCCGCTCCGGTTTCATGTAACCCATCAATTTTGTCCACTTTGGTTGCATCCCTTGCCATTTATCCTTGGATTCTTGACGGACCTATTAGGGTCATTTTGGAGGGTTTTGGAAAGATTATATGGGTTTTTGCACTCTTGTATTGTGATCATTGAATTATATATATGAATTGGATATATGAAAGCGAGTTAACCCCGATTTGTTTAGGCTGCCTACTGAGCGTCACACTCACCCCCTTGTGACACACCTTTCAGGAGACACAGTGAAGGTCGTCGAGGAGGAGGCTGCGGCCAAGGAGTAGTTTAGTCTTGCCTACGTCTCGGTAGGCTATGGATATCTATCTTTCAGATTATGGCTAGTTGTGGATTGGTGATTATGTATGGACTCATATGTAAAAGGACAATGAACATGTATCTTTTTGGATTATGAATGGTTGAGATGTTATTTATATTTCATGTGATTATGGTTTCTCTCTCTCTCTCATGTGAATGTATCTGTTGGTGCTTCCATGATACGTGTGACATAATGTCTCAAGGTCCAATGGAAGAAAAAAAAATGTGCCCATAAATTGGGAATCGGATCACGGGGCGTCCCAAAGTGGTATCAGAGCATGAGAGATAAACCATGGTTACAACCATTCCAATTGTCTAAATAGCAGAAGAAGAGACAGGCTAGAGTGAAAAAGGGTAGAGTATGTTTAGAACTCATATATAGAATAGGGCCTCCGTAAAAACTTTTTGGATAAAGTGATTTGATTCTAGTGTTTTTCCATTTTTCCACTCCCAAATACCCTTTGGATCTCGTGCCAAATGATTGGCATCGACGGCATGACCTCACCTCACGTGCTACTCACATGTTCGACCATTTGTCTGCCCACCCTATGCATTTTATAGTCTTACTGGCCATTTTACAGCCATGAAGGACAATTTATCTACCTTGTAAGCCATTTGTCACCCTTAATCCATAGCTAAAGCTTTTCTTCCTTCCTTTGGCATTTCACCTAGGCTGCGTTAATGCATACCGAAGGCTGCGTCGACGCAACGTCTTTGGTTTTCAACAATTCACCTTTGCATTCCAAGGCTTCCAGCGCTATGGCCCGTTTTGCAGCCATGCACACCTATTATTCAGCCTTATCTGCCATTTGACACCGATGCCCAGCTACTTTTCACCCTTAGTCATCAGATGACCATCACTGCTATTTCCACTAGACTATGTTGACGTAAGTGGCCTTGGCGTCGATGCAACGAAGAGAAATGTGAAGGCTTCATTGCTAAAATGCATTTTTCACCGTTACTCATTCATTTTTCAGCCTTATCGACCATTCTTACCTGGCCATTTGTCACCATTAGTCCAGTTGAGTCGTTGCCCTTACTCTGGCTTAATTTCCTTGCGGACTTCAACGGGAGTCGACTCCGGATGTCGACTCTACCCGACTCTTGTTCTTCAAAAAAAAACCTCTTTTGCCTAGCTTCATAGTGTAGACCCATTTATCACCAAAGGGCACTTATTTGTCACCCTTAACTGATATTATACATCCTTACCTAACCATTTATCAGCGATAACATGCATTTGAGTCTGCTTTAAAATTTTTGCTTTTCTGACCATTCCTTTGACCAAATACAAAGTTGTCTTCACAAAACTCATTGACCTGTCTTCACAAAACTCTTTTATTCATAGATTAACATTATCAAAAGTGATTGACAACATTAAAAACATAAAAACATACGAGCCTCAAGATTCAAAATGTATAAAAACTCAAAGAGCAAAAAAAAAGTATGAAACTCAAGATTCAAAGACATGAAACTCAATGATCAATGACATCTTCTCAACACATGATCCTCAAGAATAAATGAGTCACAGTGTTGACATCATCAAAACACAGGGGCACAATAATCCTTAGCGAAACTGTTCATCGCTGAGATCATTCGGTTGCATGGAGCACCATTATCTATCATTTCTGATCGAGACCCTCGATTCACAGTGAGGTTCTGGAAGAGTCTACAATAGGCTATGGGGACAGAGTTACGGTTCAGCTCAGCATTTCATCCTCAGACTAATGGGCAAACCGAGTGCACTATCTAGACTCTAGAAGATATGCTGAGGGCATGCAATATTGAGTGGAAGGGGAATTGGGACGATCATGTACCACTGATAGAATTTACGTATAACAATAGTTACCACTCTGCCATCGGAATGGCACCTTATGAAGCACTCTAGGGCAGCCATGTAGATCACCAGTGTGTTGGTATGAAGATGGTAATAAGCAACTTTTTGGACGATAGTTGGTACAGGACTACTTAGAGAAGATATCTATGATCAGGCAGCGACTTCTCATAGCCCAAAGTCGTCAAGAAAGGTTATGCAGACTAGCGGCGGAGAGAGTTAGCATTTGCAGAGGGAGACCATGTGCTCCGAAAGGTGTCTCCCACCAAGAGAGTCATGCGATTCGGGAAGAAGGGCAAGCACAGTCCTAGATATATCGGGCCTTTCGAGATTTTGCAAAAGGTTGGCGAGGTGGCTTATTTACTTGCACTTCCGCCTGCTCTATCGCATGTACATCCGGTCTTTCATGTATCTATGCTTAGGAAGTATGTCACGGATGCCTCGCATGTTATAGAGTACGAGCCCTTGGAGGTCCGAGGAGATTTGTCATATGTAGAGCAGCCTAGTGAGATCATAGACTGGAAGGAACAGGTGTTGAGAAATAAAACCATCCGGCTGGTGAAGGTGCTATAGAAGAATTCTCATTCCGCGGAAGCAACATGGGAACCGGAGGACAAGATGCGCCAGAAATATCTTCAACTATTCGGTAAGTAATCTCAAAACTTCAAGTTAATTTCGAGAATGAAATTATTTTAAGGGGAGAGGATGTTAGGACGACCAATTTGGGCACTGGCCTAATTCCGTACAATTCATACCCATTAACACAATGACCTAGAAATCTAAATAGAATATTGAAGGATCCTTAGGGAATTCATAACTCAACCTAGGAATGTAGGAATTAGGTGAAACCAAAGCCCATATGACGGCCATTGGGTAAGGAACAACTTTGATGAAGATTATAACTTTCAAAAAATAGGACTAATAGGGGATAAGATGGAGTTTAAGATAATAGGTCAAAACAGTTACAGAAAACACTGTCATCTATTGTCCAAATGGGCTGAAACCATGTCCATTAGAAAGTTTGGGTCCTTGATCCAAACTCTTCTATTGAGATGGAAACACAATTCACACCAGAACCCGAGATTCTGAGCTCTTTGTCACCAACTGACACAAAGAGGTTTGACTGTTGACAGAATTCACATGTGACTGATTAGAAATTCATAACTTCATTTGTAGTTGATTAAATGACCTGAAAATAAGGCCATAATTTTAAATGGGATGTTAGATACATCTTCTATGTTGTCGTCGAGGCCAAATTCTACTTGGATACTAGAGCTATGCCCTAATTACCTTGGGCTACCGAAAGGTCATGACTGGAACACGGGAGAATGAACATTAATCTTAGAAAACTCATAACTCGTGCTAGTGTTAATGAGACTTGATGAATCCATGTCCCAAAGTTAGATCTAGAAGTCCTTTTGATTTCATTGGAAGATGTCCAAACCCAAATCCCAACAGAACAGCGCGCCCACTCGCATTTATGACTAGGTAGACGAAGGGTCGCGTTTGTTCAAACCGAACAGGTGCATGGCCTTTACTTCCCTCCAACCAGCGACCTTTGGAGATGGACTGAGCCTTGTAGGTCGTGGACAAACTCCTGGGAGGCTTGAAAATCATATAAGGCAGTGGGTTTTGTGGGTCGTAAGCCTTTGGAAACCATTCTCTTCAACTCTACACCATCTTGATGTGGCACAGCCCAAGGATGACTAAATATGTAATGAACAACCTAGGACCTAGATCCACAAGCATACAAGCACTCAATGATTCTCACAATAGCGTTTTACTTACACAGCACACGCGATCACCCGGCGGGGCCGGGGGATGATGGCAAGGGTCCGAGGCGAGACCCAATGAGTCTAATGGACTTAGTTGGCTTAGGCTGACCCCGAAGAGTCTAGGATTACCAACTTAGTGGGTGGCTAGCCCGCAAGGCGGGGTTTGGGTGGCACTCTCTCACGGCCCGCGGTGGGCACCAACAAATGAACATACAAGAACGGAACATACAAGAACGGACCCTCTTCTCACCGTCCGACGAGCAATCAAAGCAATACTAAACTTGCAGAAGTAAGGCTATCAAGGTTAGTATCAGTGGCTCACCTGATCGGTGTGAAGACACCGATCCCGCTCGGAGACGAGGGCGCGCCGGGAGGCGAGGGTATACACCCGATCGCCGCGGCGATGTAGCTTGACCTGAAAATGCAAAGGTGTACAACACTACGCCTCGCGCAGGATGGGTGATCTTGGGGTGGGGATTAGGCTTATTACATTCAAAACTATTTTCATGCAGGGAGGGGCCTTCAGCCGCCCAAGCGGGGTGGGGAATTAAGCTAAGGAACCCGACTTGTCGAATCCTGGCGGTTCTGCCAATCTGCAAATTCGCCGGACAGTGGGGCGGTGTTGATGTTGCCAAAAATTCCACAGAGCGTGGATCTTGATAAAACCTGCGCCAAAAGTTCCCCAACAGGACGGGGATGGTGTCTGAATTTTGGCAGGAGCTCTGGAACTCAGGGCTGGTCGGGCCGGCAACTGGAACAGGTCAGCAACTTCTTCCTCTGGCTGGTGCAGAACAGGTATAGCGAGTTGCAGATGGCACCATGGACACTCCTGAACTCCAAATGAGGCGAGCCTGGCGGTGACGTGATCGTGGTCGGAGTAGCTTCGAGCAGGAATCAACGGGGCCCCAATCGGAGGTCGGGGAAGAGCAAGGTAGCCGGATGAACAGGGACAGGTCAAACCTGAACCCACAGGGGGCAGATGACACACCCCGACGAAAAAAATGGTAACTGGAAGCTCCGGAGGCCGAATGAAGTCCTTCTTATTGGAGATGACAGCTAACTGGTAATAGTTTCAGCCCTCCGAAAGTGGCACTCAGATCTTCAGGGAGGAAGCCTTGGTCGGACTGTGACTGCAGCTCTGGTTCCCTGCCTGAGAGCTTCTGCAAGGTCGCGGGAGAATGGCTGCTGTGGACTGCTCGGAGCTCGGATGCCAATGAAACCACCTCGCCTTGGAAGCTCTCTAGACGACCTTTCCATAGATGTAGGCCTTGCCACCAGGAGTATCAGGGAGCAGCCGGAGACGATGCAACTTCAGGACCCTACTCTGCTGCCTGCACCCTGCAACCTGAAACTCCAATCTTGCAAGACCAAAGGGAGTGGGAGGGAGAGTAGCACAGCTTGGGGTGATGGCTGATGGTTTGTGGATATGGGAAGGATGTGGCTAGGGCTTCTGGAGGGTCTGGAGTGGCAAGGATAGATGGAGAGGGGGGCTGGAGCAGCTAGAGGTGGAGATGGGGGGTGGATGTGCACTAGAGAGAGGATGAGTGAGAGAGGAGGTGGGGGGCGAATTTGGCTGTAGGGAGGAAGGGAATTTCGACCTAGGGTGATTAAGGAGGTGGGGAGATGGAAGGGCACAGCCCTAGGGAGAGGGAAATTCGAATTTGGACTTTGGGAGGGGTTAATTCAGCCTTGGGAAGGTGGTGGGGTGCTTTGGAAAGTGGAAAGGTGCCTAGGAGAAGGGGTTTCCACCTAGGGGTTGGAGGGGGAATTGAATGAGTGCATGGGGAAGGGGAAGGGGCCTTAATGAGGGGTGAATGGGGAGGAGAGAGAATGAATTTCGAAATTGGGGTGGGGAGGAGAGAGAGAGGGGGTACAACCCACTTAGAGAGAGTGATAGTAAGAGAGAGAGAGAGAGAGGGAGATATTGAGAGGGAGATGGCAAATGCTTTTTAATATTCATCAAAAGTTGTTACAATGAGATGGAGGGGAGGCCTATTTATAGGCTCCATACTTTCATATGACCATAATGACCCTGACAAGCTCACTAATGACCAAAGCAGTCCAAGGGAGGGGTGCCCCTCGGCCTAGCCCACTAGTTGGGCCCAATAGCTTAACAAACCAACATAATGACACAAGACTTTGGTAGATAGCCTAATAACCTAGGTACATGACTCAAATAATAGGAAAATTACATGGTTTAAGACTCAAATAAAATATAAAAATTACATGACTAGACTCACAAACACATGACGAACATAATGGCATAAGTCGACAACGATTCGAGCCTCAAAAAAGTGGAGGGGCAAGGGATGCCCCCATCATACCCCCGGGGTGGGGAGAACTCGACCCCGTCGAGTATGGGTCCGCCTGGCGATAGTACTAGCTCCAGAATGTCGAGGTCAAGTCGCAACAGGTCCTCCCGACTCGCCCAAGTATCCTCAATCGGGCGACGGTTCTTCCACCTAACCAGGTAGCGCTGATACACCCTGTGCCTAGTAATGATACTCTGCTCATTCAGTATTGCCTCTACCTGCTCTCGTCGGTCTCTCAAGCTATGAAGTGGAGTCCCACCGGGAGTGTCTCTCTCAAGGGGGGGTAAAGGCTCGAGCTCCTCACTGGGTTCCACCGCGGGGCCCTTGTAGGGTACCAGGTCCGCCATATTGAAAGTAGGGTGTACCCCAAAACCCTCAGGTAGGTCTAGCTCATAAGCATTACTGCCAAGTCGTCTCAGAACTCGAAAGGGTCCCGAACCCCGTGCCCTCAACTTGGAGGCAGGTCCCGAAAGGAGCCGCTCCGTCCTCACCATCACCGAGTCTCCCACTTGGAACTCGCAGTGGCACCGATGAGCATCTGCCCGCCTTTTATAAGCCTCATTGCTCTTTCCTATATGCTTGCAAGAATGCGTATGCCATGCACTATGATGCGATGTTGGTGTGAAAAGTATGGTGTGCAAAGGTGGACCTGGGCAGCCAAATGTAGACCGATCACACTTTGATGCCATGAAGACTGTGACAGACTTAGGAGGGCCGGGACATCCATAGATGAACCTTTTATGCATGGGTGTGACAAATGTAGGGGGACCCGGACATCCATGTATGCTCCTCTCATGCTTAATACTCATGATGAATGAAGGTGGGCCAATACATCCAAATACGGTCCACTTATGCTTCCTACTTGACATGTGGGTGATGTGAATGAATGTATCCGACTTATGAATCATGCCAAGTGGTGTGGTAAGCCTAGACACATGCATGTTTATCCCAAAGGTGACTGCCATGTGCATATATGTGGGATGACCTTTGAACTTCCATGTGAATGGGTCGAAGGAATCTAAGAAGGTGGGCATTATGGAGAGGAGCTCTTCCTTGTCTCCTAGGCATATGTTGTTTATGGTGATGGTTCCCTTTGTGGGGCCTGAGTCTTGGAAGAGTTGGTCTTGGTCAAACATGGTTGGTTGGGGTAGAGAAAGGTGGGTTGTAGGTAAGGTGGGCGGGTCACATGGGTAACTAGGCTCCCATTGGAAGGGATCAAAGGGGTCATGGATCGGGCTTCCTCGAGGAAGGAACTCCATGCCCACAAGGTCCATACAAGGTGGGTCATCCTATTCTAATGAAGTAATTTGGTCGAAGCTCTTGGGAGGTAGATCGACCATGAGGGAAGAGCTTGGATTTCTACCCGAGATAAGAAGCTCCAATTTGAGGAGATGGTCGGGCTCATCGGGTGTGGGGAGGAATAATAGAAGGTCACTAGTGTAGCAACCAATGGTGCACATTGAGGTGATAGACCCAACACATAGGTGTAGGAGGTCAAGGCTCCTAGGTTGTTCGGTCATGGGGGTCAACATGCTAGTGAACTCTAATTGCCATGCTAAGCCCTTGAGAAGGTCCCCTAGTGTCTCCACTTGATAAGATGATTGGATGGTGGTGCAATAGGAGTTGAAGGGCACTATGGGGAGGTGTCGCTCCAAGGAAGGGTTGGCCATGATCGGGTGAGCTGGGCTCTCTTTTAACCATCTAGCCAAGGACCCACTTATGATGAGTTCACTCCCTACTAGAAGAGAGGGCATAGAGTGAAGATCGTGATGCAAGGCTTTGTCCTCATCTTGGGCATGTGTTTCTTTCAAGGTGGGAGTTGGATCCGGGGTGTTCACCACTATGGGGCTGGGTGTCAGGGTTATGGGTTCTTCTTCCAAGGAGGTGGGTAGGTACTTTGTGGGTGGGGTGATGATGATTGGCGCATGGTGCATCCGGGGTGGTGAACGAGGTCGGATTTGGGTTGGGGTTGGAAGTGGAAGTAGTGGTGGCCTAGGTTGGGGTAAGATTGGGGTTGGAAGAGGAAGGTGGGGTGGGTGTGGAGGCTTGATTTGATTGGTTTTGGGAGGTGTGTCCCTTTTAGGGGGCGATAGAGGGGTAGTGGTGGGGGCCAAGGGGATTTGTGGGGTAAGGGTTTGGTGATGGATTTTGGATTGGGGGGTGGTGGCCATCATGGGCTTCGGTGGAGGGGTGGACACGGAGCGCACATGGGCTGGTGGAGCTATGGTTGTGGTGAGGACTTGGAGGTAGGGTGTAGATGTAGTGGTGGTAGATGTGGGAAGTCGTGGGGATTGGGTGATTGGGGTCTTGGGTTGGCCAAGGGGAAATGAAGGAGTTGAAATGCTCTTTGGGCTTTGGTGTTCGGAATGGGAGGGGAAAATATATCTAGCCCTAAGTTGTTCCTTCATGTCTCCCCATGTTGTGAGGGGAGCTTCCCTTCTAATTATCCTTAAGCCTTCAATTTTCAACCAATGAGTGTGGGCCCGTTTGGTAAGTTGTAATTTGGCAAATCGGACTTTCTCATCCTCGGACATGGGATACCAAGTGAAGTAATGATCCATGGAAGCCTCCCATTCTAAATACTCATTATGATGAGTCCCATCAAAGGTGAGAGGTGAGGGAGGAGCCCTACTATCATTCATCCATGGGGCGGGCCAATTTTCTTCTAGTTGATCAAGTCGTCTAGATAGGTTATCAAGCTTGCCATTGGCATGGGTCAAGGTTTTCATGAGGTAACTGACGTGGCCAGGGAAGTCATGGGTGTTAGTGGTAGGTATCCCTTGGGGTTTTGGATTCATGGTGGTATTTAGAAGATGATGGATTGACTTGATAATGGACTCTACTACGAGTGGTCATGCAAAGTTGGGTGGGCTATGCAAGGGTGTGCGGATGCACCTATGAAAGACTTAGTGTGACCCAAGACTAGACTTGTAAGGACAAGCCTATGACCGCTCTGATACCACTTGATGTGGCACAGCCCAAGGATGACTAAATATGTAATGAACAACCTAGGACCTAGATCCACAAGCATACAAGCACTCAATGATTCTCACAATAGCGTCTTACTTACACGGCACACGCGATCACCCGGTGGGGCCGGGGGATGATGGCAAGGGTCCGAGGCGAGACCCAATGAGTCTAATGGACTTAGTTGGCTTAGGCTGACCCCAAAGAGTCTAGGATTCCCAACTTAGTGGGCGGCTGGCCCGCAAGGCGGGGTTTGGGTGGCACTCTCTCACGGCCCGCGGTGGGCACCAACAAATGAACATACAAGAACGGACCCTCTTCTCACCGTCCGACGAGCAATCAAAGTAATACTAAACTTGCAGAAGTAAGGCTATCAAGGTTAGTATCAGTGGCTCACCTGATCGGTGTGAAGACACCGATCCCGCTCGGAGACGAGGGCGCGCCGGGAGGCGAGGGTATACACCCGATCGCCGCGGCGATGTAGCTTGACCTGAAAATGCAAAGGTGTACAACACTACATCTCGCGTAGGAGGGGTGATCTTGGGGTGGGGATTAGGCTTATTACATTCAAAACTACCTCCACGCAGGGAGGGGCCTTCAGCCGGCCAAGCGGGGTGGGGAATTAAGCTAAGGAACCCGACTTGTCGAATCCCTTGCGGTTCTGCCAATCTGCAAATTCGCCAGACAGTGGGGCGGTGTTGATGTTACCAAAAATTCCAAAGAGCGTGGATCTTGATGAAACCTATGCCAAAAGTTCCCCAACAGGACGGGGATGGTGTCTGAATTTTGGCAGGAGCTCTGGAACTCAGGGCTGGTCGGGCCGGTGACTGGAACAGGTCAGCAACTTCTTCCTCTGGCTGGTGCAAAACAGGTAAAGCGAGTTGCAGATGACACCACGGACACTCCTGAACTCCAAATGAGGCGAGCCTGGCGGTGACGTGATCGTGGTCGAAGTAGCTTCGAGCAAGAATCAACGGGGCCCCAATCGGAGGTCGGGGAAGAGTGAGGTAGCCGGATAAGCAGGGACAGCTCAAACCTGGACCCACAGGGGGCAGACGACACACCCCGACGAAGAAAATGGTAACTGGAAGCTCCGGAGGCCGAATGAAGTCCTTCTTCTTGGAGATGACAGCTAACTGGTAATAGTTTCAGCCCTCCGAAAATGGCGCTCAGATCTTCAGGGAGGAAGCCGTGGTCGGAATGTGACTGCAGCTCTGGTTCCCTGCCTGAGAGCTTCTGCGAGGTCGCGGGAGAATGGCTGCTGTGGACTGCTCGGAGATCGGATGCCGACGAAACCACCTCGCCTTGGAAGCTCTCTGGACGAACTTTCCAGAGATGTAGGCCTTACCACCATGAGTATCAGGGAGCAGCCGGAGACGATGCAACTTCAGGACCCCACTCTGCTGCCTGCGCCTTGCAACCTGAAACTCCAATCTTGCAAGAGCAAAGGGAGTGGGAGGGAGAGTAGCACAGCTTGGGGTGATGGCTGATGGTTTGTGGATATGGGAAGGACGTGGCTAGGGCTTCTGGAGGGTCTGGAGTGGCAGGGATAGATGGAGAGGGGGGCTGGAGCAGCTAGAGGTGGAGATGGGGGGTGGATGTGCACTAGAGAGAGGATGAGTGAGAGAGGAGGTGGGGGGCGAATTTGGCTGTAGGGAGGAAGGGAATTTCGACCTAGGGTGATTAAGGAGGTGGGGAGATGGAAGGGCATAGCCCTAGGGAGAGGGAAATTTGAATTTGGGCTTTGGTAGGGGTTAATTCAGCCTTGGGAAGGTGGTGGGGTGCTTTGGAAAGTGGAAAGGTGCCTAGGAGAAGGGGTTTCCACCTAGGGGTTGGAGGGGGAATTGAATGAGTGCATGGGGAAGGGGAAGGGGTCTTAATGAGGGGTGAATGGGGAGGAGAGAGAATGAATTTCGAAATTGGGGTGGGGAGGAGAGAGAGAGAGGGTACAACCCACTTAGAGAGAGTGATAGTAAGAGAGAGAGAGAGAGGGAGATATTGAGAGGGAGATGGCAAATGCTTTTCAATATTCATCAAAAGTTGTTACAATGAGAGGGAGGGGAGGCCTATTTATAGGCTCCATACTTTCATATGACCATAATGACCCTGACAAGCTCACTAATGACCAAAGCAGTCCAAGGGAGGGGTGCCCCTCGGCCTAGCCCACTAGTTGGGCCCAATAGCTTAACAAACCAACATAATGACACAAGACTTTGGTAGATAACCTAATAACCTAGGTACATGACTCAAATAATAGGAAAATTACATGGTTTAAGACTCAAATAAAATATAAAAATTACATGACTAGACTCACAAACACATGACGAACATAATGGCATAAGTCGACAACGATTCGAGCCTCAAAAAAGTGGAGGGGCAAGGGATGCCCCCATCACATCTTCTATCCTTCTTGAGTGAGAAAGGGTGATGCACCTTGACTCCGCAAGAGTGGATGATCCGGCACGTGGTGGATGAGCCGGCACATGGAGGACGATCCTACAGCGCCTTGGGACGAAGGGGAGAAGCTTTAGGTTGATCTGGGGTATGAATTTCATCCCCTGGTCGTCGGTTTATCACCTTCGAAGGTAGGCACCTATCCTCAAATCTTAGGGGTGCTCAACGATGCATTAGAACAATTTCTAAATAGTTTATGTACATTAAAGAGGGACTAAGGGTATGTGGAATCAACTACTATATTTATTTTCTAGTTTTTCTATCAAATTACGTGCTTTCGTGAGGTTCCTCTAAATTTTTATTGAAAATCTGGGTCTCGACAGTGACTGTGTCGACGTAACTCTTGGCTGCATCGATGCAGCCACTTCAGAGTGCTGACTGCCTTGATGCAGCCTTTGGCTGCATTGATGCATCCTCCTTCAAAGGATTGACTACCTCAATACAGCTCTTGGCTGCATCGACGCATCCTCCTTCACGGGATTGACTACATCGATGCAGCCCCTGGCTGGGTCGACGCACCCCTTTGAAATCTGTAAGGCTGTGTCGACACACCTTGGGCTCTGTCCCAATTTCCAAAAACATTGCAAAAGACAGTGTTGAAAAACCATTCTAATTCAGAAAAATCTGAAAAATTAGAAAATGATAGAAGACTAAGTTAGTAACTCAATGTAAAAATTTCATGCTCACAGAAGTTGTGTACTTGCAGTTATGATTTGTTTTTTACGGATGTGTAACCTAGAGATAAACATGTCTTCTTTTATATAGAAACCTTGTTGGTAACCTGAGTCTGTTCCACAACAACAAACTTATGAGTTTGATTAACCCAATTTAACCATATGGACGCATGCATATGTTATGATAAGATAAGATAAAAGTATGACACGAATATTGTAATATGAATGTGAATGTGAATATGAATACGATGTGAATGTTATGAATAGAAAACAATAGCATTCTATGAGGTTAGACTTTGGTCCCCTCTGCGGGATGGCGATACGTAACGCCGCAGAAGTAGAAGAACCTAAGGGAAGGCGATAAGTAACACCTTGATTGAAATCCTATGATTCGGCTGGTTCATTTTGTGGGACGGTGACACACAATGCCACAGGACCTAGGGGACAATGATACGTAACGCCCCGTGCAGCAGGATTCTAGGTGGGAGTTCGCTCTCGGGTCTGCGCAGTACTCTTTCACTCGTTTTTGTGTGTGTGGGCCTCTTGTGTTTGCGGCAGCTGTTTAGTTCAATGAATAACAAAAATATGAAACTCATGAAAATGTGATAATGTGTAACTACTCATTGTTGACACCCGTTTTTAGCCCACAAGTCGAGTCATTTCTCTTATTCGTCATTTTTGATGTCCCAAATTAACCATTATTTTCGGGCCTTCCTTAGATGGATTTTGAGCCCATTTCATTGTTCCATTCTCGTTGAGCCTTGGAGATCAAGATTTCTTAGAGCCCTGGAGTTTATCTTATCACGTGTCAGCCTTCCAAGTCAACTTACGGCCATTTAGGCCGGCTTCCCTCAAGCATTCAGCCCCTTTCGCTGCTTAGTCTTGAAAATGGTCCTTTTCACCCCCTTCTATTCTCCTATTCAAAATGTGCCCTTCACCAAAGTTGTTCATCTTTTAATTCTCTACAATTGCTTCTTCGATGTCATTGTCCAGTTCTGTAACTATTTCAAGTTATTCATGTTTTTTGGCAGACTGCACTGTTCACCTACATCCCGGTATTTTTCCTCTCTGTTCGCGCCCCATTTTCTCTCTCTTCTGTCATTTACTCATCTTACTCTCTTCATGAAAGTTGTTCATGTTTCAGTTATCTACAATTTCTTCTTCTACCACTTTCGCTAATGCTGCACCATTTTCATGATATTCGATGATTTCTAAAGTCGCGCGAGCTTGGTAGCAAAACGGTCAACAGTTGACCGTCCCATGAATAAATGGTCACAAGATGACCGCCCCGTGAATAAAATGGTCAACAGTTGACCATTTATGAACAGTAACTTTTTTTAATTTTTTTAATTTTTATTTTAATTTTATTATTTTTGAAATGTCATAAAACGGTCTTCTTAGGATCGCCTCATTCAAAAAATGGTCTGTGGATGACCGTTTAGTCAATTTTTGTGCCAAAAGTCTCCCGGTCGCCCCAGGTCTAGGCGGTCTACTGCTAGACCGTCCCATTCAATAAACGGTCGCGCGATAGACCGTCTATATAATAGAGAGTCCAAAAGTTCCTGAACTCCGTCTTCTTCGCCGCCGGATTCTAAGGTCGAACCAGTGCAACGGGGCCACCTTGTTAGGGCTCTATCTTCTAGAATACTCCACGAAATTGAGCCCCGTTTGTTTCTGTGTCTTCCCCTTTGTATTATCTTGGATTTGGTATATGGAGCACGATTTTTAATTGACCATATCTTCTGGAATCTTGGCCACAATATCAGGTTTTATGCATTTTCGTACACCACAAACTCTTCCAGATTAGGCTCCGGGCCCTTCTTGCGGCGGGAATATCTTCTAGATCCTTCCACCAAAAAGAGTCCCATTTGTTCCTAGATCTTATCCTATCTATTATCTAGAGATTGATCAATAGATCTTGAGATATGGTGGTCTCTATCCTTGGAAATCGTGGGAGAAAGTTGGGCATTTCACCACTTTTCTATAAATAAGTGCCAGTTCGCCTGCGCGACGGGGGCCTCTTCTTCGACTCGGGGCGAAGCCATGCCGGATCGTCGACTCACACCTTCAACCCCACTGCGAAGAGGGGAGTATCAACTTTAATTTCTATCTCTTTGGGCTCAATTTCATTGCTCCAATCCTTAGTTCTCATCTCCTACTTTTCCAAATTCACCACAAATCGCACTACTTCTGCACGTTTCTGTATTTTTCTCCATTTTGCACAGCACTTTTCTCTCTACTCTCTTCATCATTTCTCGTGATTTTAAATCCTATGCATGCATAACACTCCCACCTTCCTTTTGCACCCGTTTACAGGGGTTAAAAGCCCTCCCCCGATGCGTTCTCCCCCTTTCTTTCATGCTACTTTATCATTTCGTGACATATGCTACACTTCACATTCTAATGGGTTTTATCTCTTTTTTGTGACTTTGTTTTGCAGGAGACTATTGATAGAACGTGAGGCCCTTGCTTTCTAGCCGGCTAGGAGGTGAGGAGGTGCACCCACAATCGATTCCCCGCATCCTTTCAAGCGCGATCTCACGTGGTAGCGGCTTCCCTTCGGGCCGCATCTGCTTCCTCATTTTCCAAGGTACGCGGTAGATTTCCATTCATTATAGCATCTATTTCCTACTGCTATTCCTTGGGTTGCGACCGCGGTTCATTTCTTTTTCTTCATCGCCCCTTTGCTTCCCATTGTTTTACATATGCATGTTTATGTTTACATAGTTTGAGGGCGGAGTAGATTAATCTATTTACACTCATTCACCGTGGTTTTGGTGCATGCATGGGTATCTTATATGTTAGCTTATAAACATGTATTTTTCTCATATGAATTATTTTAAGCAGATGGTAATGACTGGATCATTGAGTAACATTATGTTTTTACCTTTGGAACTAAACTATTGTTTATCTAGATTGTAGCAGAGTTCGATCGACCGACCTGGACATTTCGGTCGACCGAATTTGCCAGTGTTGGCTGGTCTGTAACTTGTTACAGTTCGGTTGACCAGTGGCCTAGTTCGGTGGACCGATGGTCGCTCCGGTTTCATGTAACCCATCAATTTTGTCCACTTGGGTCCCATCCCTTACCATTTATCCTTGGATTCTTGATGGACCTGTTAGGGTCATTTTGGAGGGTTCTGGAAAGATTATATGGGTTTTTGCACTCTTGTATTGTGATCATTGAATTATATATATGAATTGGATATATGAATGCGAGTTAACCCCGATTTGTTTAGGCTACTTTCTGAGCATCACACTCACCCCACTGTGACATACCTTCCAGGAGACACAATGAAGGTGGTCGAGGAGGAGGCTGTGGCCGAGGAGTAGTTTAGTCTTGCCTACGTCTGGGTAGGCTATGGATATCTATCTTTCATATTATGGCTAGTTGTGGATTGGTGATCATGTATGGACTCATATTTAAAAGGACAATGGACATGTATCTTTTTGGATTATGAATTGTTGAAATGTTATTTACATTTCATGTCATTATGGTTTCTCTTTGTCTCTCTCATGCGAATTTATCTCATGGTGCTTCCGTGATACGTACGACGTAATGTCTCAAGGTCCGATGGAAGAAAAGAAAAAAAATGTGCCCATAAATTAGGAATCGGATCTCCGGGTGTTACACCACGGTTCAAGACCAACTGTTGCCAAGGTCAGGAGTCGAACGCGATTTCTGCTGAACCGCATTCAGCCTCCGACCCGAAATCCATAAGACTTTATAAAATGCATTGATTCCACGCCTCAATCGCTTCGAAATGACGGGGAAACAACCCTAGACTTGATATCAACCTTCCACATTCCGGAAGGGATCAATCCGACCTCAAAACAGTAATAAATGGGAGATTCCCACGAATCGACCCAAAGCGAGTCACATGGACAAACATGCTCATACCGGCCCCAAATCACATCCAAACGGATCCAAACTAGCAGGAAACGAATCCTAACATGCTAGGGGTTCATATTTTACCATTTAACGTGAAAACTATCGCCTGGAACAACGAACACGGCTTACACCCCCCGAACATAGTTTCGCCCTTAAAATTGGAAAACCTGCTCAAACTCACACCGCTGGGCTCCAAACAGCGAGGGAATGATGGAAAAGAGTTGGGTATCCATCTCCCTACCTCCACTGAAGATCTCACACTCCGAAACGACCAAAGCACGCCGAAAACAATCACACGAACAACCCACGCCAGCTTTGAATCCACGAACAGGATTGCGCCAATGCCACGCTCCGATACTCGTGACATCACGTCCCAGGCAACTCCACGCCATCACCACCTCGCCTAGCTCCATGCCGGCCGTACGCCCTGGGGGAGAGGAGAAGAGAGGAGTGAGAACGAAGGGAGAGAAGTGAGAGATCGTGAGGGAAGAGAGAGGAGAGAGGAAGGGTTAAGAAGAAAAGAAAAATAGGAAAATAACAATTTTTCTAAAATCTATTTTTTGCACAAAATTCCTTGAACTCATAAAAATACAAAAAAATAGTCTTCGCGATCCTCAGAACGAGCACAATGCACCTGTAGCGTCCCAGAGTCGCAAAACTCCACAGTTCACTCTCCACGGGGTTCCGCAAGTTATAAAGGGGAAAAACCCGAGTGGATCGTAAAACACATTTCAGGACCCACAAAAGTGCTCCGAAAGCTCTCCAATTACAATCCGAAGAATCCACGGTATTACAGCCTCCCCTCCTTAAGAAATTCCATCCTCGAAATTTAAGGAGTCAACAAGGGAAACAGGGAAGAACAACCCCAAACACTGGCAATGCTCTCCAAGCACCATCCAAACCTCAAACACAAAACACGATAACACAATTCTCGAAAAACATAATTCAGAGGGACACTGCCAGACCACAATCACAGGCACACGCTCCGGATCTCAAAACACACTGATCCACAGAACGAGCATGGCACACCAAGAACACAAGTCCGACACCTCCGAAACAGGGCATCATCGCTATCGTCTCATAGAACAAAGAGACACAACCCATGCCATGAATCAGCCATCGATAAAAATCCACACTCGACAGACACACAAGCATCAGCTTAAACAAGGAAACACAGTCCTCTCAGCTGACAGCTCCACTCATTGACTTCCGCGCCATGAACAACGAAACTGGCACGTAGAACGCCAATGACAGCACTGGACCAAAAATCACAATCTAGTCAATCCTCACTCAAACATTACATCCAATTCGAGTTCCATGCCAACTCCATCATGGTAGAAGAGTACAACATAACCAACTGACAAGATCTCGGTCCACGTAAATCTAAACTCAGACTCATATGGAACTCCTCCCAAGCGGAACCCAACCACAAACCATCAAACAACAACTGCAGAATCCCAGCTCTATTCTCAACACAGAACCACAGGACACACTGTAAGCTGGGTCACATCCAGGCAAAATTATAGCTGAACACACAGCTAACATGTACTATATGCTCACAACTTACCAACAAGAACCCACAACAAATCTCGGAAAGGGTACTCAACTAGCATATTCGTTGACATATTTCCCCAATTCTCTAACCTGCCAAAGCCAACAACCACAATGCCTCAAGCAATGGCACAACAGCCAACAACATCAAGGCACACATAGCCAAGACAATGTTACACCGAGGAAACAATCATCTCGGCCGGTCAGAATCTTCCAACCTAACGATCCTCGGCTTGTGGCTTATGAGCCCACATGATTCCGCTGCGCACTCAATGAAATGCACACATGCATCATAGATAACTCGGCATCCACATCTCAGCACACCTCTCGGTGCCATCGTAATTCATAAAACTACAATGTACCATGTCTCGAGTACCGATCCTGCTAACAGCCGATCACAAATCGCCATAGTGCAAACCAATGTGCCAAGAGCCACAGTACAAGCCACAAGGACGGTAGTCTCAGCTTATCCTCTCGTCCCAAAATGATCACTGAACCTTCATAGCACAACAGCCGCCAAACACGGCACGTCGAACACGGTGCACAACGGTCCCCCATTCACAAACTGGGTCCAAAGGCATGCCACCGCTGAAAGGAACAGATCAGGTTCAGAACTAACACAGTCCGCACATAAGCAGACACGCAGGACAAGGCCTTCATGGAGATAACACTTCCAAAGCTTAACTCGAAAAGATGCCACAAGACAAGATGAGAAGAATCAAGCTCGACTAACAGTAGCTCACGAGGAAGGAAATATTAGGTTCGCCCGAGCACTCTCTCAACCAAGCTATCCAATCGGCCACCTCAACGCAACCTTAACACCTTAGGGGTTGAGCAAACCTCAAGTTGGGATGGCTAAAACAACATTAATCTCCTCGGAGAACATGCACGACCATCACCCTAATGATAATTCCACCAGCCACCTGACCAAGCCATGGAAAAATCTCAAACACTGCACTGTAGATTCACACCTGCTGGCGAACTCTGCCAAGCACAGCACAAACGAGACCAACACCATGATGAAAGAAGGATGCTCTATCATATCCTGACGAGAGCAAAACCACAATGCACAGCGCAAACACAGCGCACACAAGCTCTCACGCGAGAAGCAAAGCGATAAACAATCACAAAACATATGCCAACTGTCGACTGTACTGGATCTTATGGACTCTGAGCACTGTGATATCTTGAATTCCCAAGTACTTTTACAAACACACGCTCTGATACTAACTGTGATGACCTAGACTCTGGATACCAGGTAAACCCGATATCACTTTGATTCTGAGAGGCCTCCCAAGAGTGGTAAAGCTCCGAAGGGATAAAAAGAGTGTTTGAAGTAAATTGAAATTCCAGATAAAGTAGTAAACAATTAATTACTATGATCATGATTGCTAGAATAGCAGAATTAAAATTACATTTTCTATAACAATTAAAACTAACAGAACTAACAGAGTCCAGTCCAACTAAACTACAGTACAACAGGAAAGAGAACGTACTCTCAAGTCGGGGGAAGTCTGACACTAGCAAACATTGGCAACTAAGAACCACTGCACTGTACCTCCAAAGCACGAGGAAGAACATCTACACCTGAAAAGTCAGGGGGGAGCCTTGTCTCACTGGCACAGTAGGGATCCCGTAGAACCCTACCACGAAACACCACAGTAACAACAATGCTAACAACTAAAGCAAAATAGTAACAACAGGAGTAGGAACAATAAAAGTAAAGAGGAAAAGCCGTACCATGGAAACACGGTAGCCGAAGGAACCTCGGCCCTCTAAAACTACTCCTATCGGTAGAACACCAATTCATGGACACATAGTTGGGAATCACTAAACCGATACAAAAGACTCTGGCTACACAGCCAGGACACGTCACGACACCTCAGTCGTGCAAGCTCGTCTACAAAGCCCAACTCAAGACCACACGGTCTAAAAGCACCAACACATACACGATCCCACCGTCGTGTACGCTACACTGACCTCGAGGAAAGCCGAACACAGACTACCCGACAAGTCATGTCAACAGTGATAGAAAATAGTCACAAAAGCCACAACTCATTGTGTTGTGTGACAGAAGCACTTACTCACTAGAAGAATAGCCAGATGCGTCCACTTATGTCTTACACTACGCCTCAAGCGTCTCGCACTCGCCTAGATTGGCGGTAACTGAGACACTCAACATGAACCAAGTACTAAGTAACAAGTGACTAGTCAGGGTCACGCACGTCGGTGCTAGTCCAAAACGCCCCTGACCACGTGTGCACACACAAGATCAATGTCTTGAGCTAGGCCTCTAGCTGGTTTTCCCCTCCCATAGGACTCTCACGGCAGGACAAAGGGGCCCACGGTAACCAGCCTACAAACTGTCTCAACAGAGAACTCGCCCCGCCAACACTCCTAGGTGGGCCGACACACAGGAAAGTGTCGTGAGGCTACGATTAGTGGAGGCTCACTAGACACAAATACTCAAAATAGTGAAGTACGGACGGGTCACAGACGTACCCATCGGATGTACCACGAAGCATAAGGTAGCACACGGAACTGCTGCCAGACTCAGGACAGTCAACTAGAGCTGCTCACAACGATCCTTGAGTCACAAGACTGTAGTCAAGATCATCGAACATCACAGCAACACACTGTTAATTAGCCTAGTCCCTATGCCAAAATCACAGTAAAACACATTATGGAAGATGGCACAGAACAGTCGGATCCATAGCAACAATAATGATAATGAGTCCTCAACCTCTGAGCTGTACAATAGACTCACAATTCTGCATAACATGAAACACGGAACATGAGGGATTACCAAAACCCTCAAATGACATGGACACACAAACTGAGGTACGACGATACCTCCAAGCGTCCAAAACCATGTCTCGATCCTCACACGATAAATGAGACACTAATGAGGTCACGTGTCAACCACTGGGTCACAACCGGGTTAACCAGGAACCATAATGATCCTCGAAATAAAATGAAACACTGCTCGGTATAATGGCACTCTCAGACAACCTATAACACCATCACAACCCTCACAAGATCTCCAAAGCATCCATAGAACAATGGGCTAACCAAGGGGTCAAGCCACCACAACCTGAAGCCACACCGGTGAAGAAAACACCCAGAAGGTAGCTACGGTTTTAGGCAAACGGTTGCTGCCGGATAGATCCTAGCCGCAGTTAAGATCTAGCTGTGATCATCAAGGCCGTGGTTTCAGACAAACCACCACTACATAGACGCTGTTCCAGGCGAACCGCTTCTGACCCATGAACGGAAAACACAGAAAAAGAGGAGAAGAAGACAGAGTCGACGCTTCACAAGGCAGAGTCGACTCAGAGATAGCCGTGGTCATTCGGGCGCGGTTAGGCGCTAACTGCGAGCATCCCAGCCGCAGTATGCCGAAGACCATGTCAATAAGAAGACAAGGCAGGTAGAGACGAAGACATGCAGACGCGGTTTCAATCTAACTGCGGCCGTCAAACGCGGTTGAAGCCAAATCGCATTCTCCCACCTCCATACACGCCGAACCAACATGGACTGAAAAGTGGCCACATGTTAGGACCACCAATTTGGGCACTAGCCCAATTGGGTACAATTCAGACCCATTAACACAATGAACTAGAAATTTAAACAAAATATTGAAGGATCCTTAGGGAATTCATAACTCAACCTAGGAAAGTAGGAATTAGGTGAAACCAATGCCTATGTGATGGCCATTGGGTAAGGAACAACTTGGATGAAGATTATAACTTCTGGAAAATAGGCCTAATAGGGGATAAGATGGAGTTTATGATATGTTGACATAGTTATAGAAAGCACTATCATCTGTTGAAATAAGGATATCTTGGCTCATAGTTTCCCTAATGGGCTAAAATCAGGTCCATTAGAAAGCTTGGGTCCTAGACCCAAACTATTCCGTTGAGATGGAAACTCAATTCGCACCAGAACCCGAGGTTCTGAGCCCTTTGTCACCAACTGACATAGAGAGGTGTGACTGTTTAGAGAATTTGCACATGAATGATTAAAAAATCATAACTTCATTTGTAATTGATTAAATGACCTAAAACTAAGGCCGTAATTTCAAATGGGATGTTAGCTACATCTTCTATGTTGAGGTTGAGGCCAAATGCTACCTGGATACTAGAGCTATGCCCTAATTACCTCGGGCTACCGAAAGGTCACAACTAGAACGTGGGAGAATGAACATTAATTTTAGAAAAATCATAACTCATGCTAGGGTTGATGAAACTCGATGAAACAATGTCCCAAAGTTAGATCTGGAAGTCTTCTTGATTTCATCCGAAGACGTCCCAACCCAAATCCCAACAGAAGAGCACGCCCGCTCGCATTTATGACTAGGTAGACTGTTGGGTCCCGTGGTGCAGGAACACGGATCTAGAGGGGGGGTGAATAGATCCTACTACTAAAAACTATGTCCAATTAAAACACAACTAGCATACAGCGGAATATAAAAGATTGAGTAGATTGATCTAAACAGGTTTAAACTAGATTCACTCAATTCTCACCGAGCTCACACGATTGCACAAACAGATAGGATAGTGAACATACAATCACAAGAAACAAACCACAAGACACGGGGATTTTTAAGGTGGTTCGGGACCTCGACGGGCTCCCTACGTCCACCCCTCACCAAACCGGTGAGGCTTCACTACACGCTACAAAATGTAGCAACACGGGGACGAACCCCAACACACACACACTGCTTTCGCAGCAATACACACACACGAGGCCTTGCCTCAAACTGCTGCCACAGCAGCACACACAGACACACACACACACACACACACACACACACACGTTGGGGAATACACCCCGAACAATATACCTTACACGGAGATACAACTCCGTCCACACACACGTAGGGCAATGCCTACACAAACACACGGGAGAAAACTCCCAACAATACACACGGATATACTCCGCACAAATCGACACACATAAGACCACACACACACTCGGAGACCCCTTTCTCCGAACACCCACACAAAATATTCTGTCAAATGTATATGTAACAATCACAAATATATGCTATGACCTTCCACACAAATTCTATAGATGTAAACTAGAAGAATGCATCAAGTATAAGGCTCCCCCTTCTTCAACAAAATCTGATCCTCCTTGCACTTTAACAGATGATCATAATCTTGACATCATCTTCTTACTTTCCTCTAGCCGCTTCTCTTATCCTTATTCCAATCTCCTCTCTTCACCTGAAAGAGTAGATAGACATAATGAGTTCAATCTTTAAGCTAATCTCAAACAAGAATATAGACATGAATGGTTTAGAGATTCCCCTCTTCATCTTCATCCTATACAGGGATCACATGAGCATTAGGATTGTTGAATCACACAATTCGCAGCTCATATATATGTATGCAAGAGAGAGTGGATATAAGATTTATAAAACCATCCTAAGATGTCTTAAAGCAGATATTCATGCTCTATCAACAACAACGATTTCGAGAAATCAGAATGAAGAAGATGTTGCAGTGATTAGAGCTCCCCCTTTCTCTCCTTTGAACATATTTGAATGCTTCTGAAGTATGAAACCCGTTCTTGAAGAAGAATGATTGATTCTTGCGTGGATGATGCTTGTAGCATGAATTTCTTCGCAGCTTGTGGCAGAGGAATGGATGAGGACGTGAAACCTTGTTCTTCCCTTCATACACAAGCTCAAAATATGGTGGAAGAAGCCTTGGAGCTGCTACCTACGACCTGCACACACAAGGGTTAGAAGAAAACGATTTTCAGATCTAGCATCCTCTTCCTTAGGGTTTACAACCCAAGAGTTGTATATAAGTGTTTAGAATGGTCAAGGAACAGCTTGGAGACCAGATCCACGAATTAGGGAGACATATAGGGCATTAGGAATTGATTGGTAGGACTTTTGGGGCAAGAAAACGGTGGTCAAACATGGTGGCTGGGCGTCCAACCGGAAGGGGTCGACCCCAGGGTCGACCCTCGGGCACACCGAAGCCAAACAGAACCAAAAAATTGGTTCTGGGTTACATGGGTCGACCCCAGGGGTCGACCCTCATGCTTCCAGAACCCAAACAGAACCTGTTTTAAGGTTCTGGGTTACAGGGGTCGACCCCAGGGTCGACCCACGGGTCGACCCCTTTCAGCAGGTTTCAAAAAAAACAGCTTTGAGTGCTTCGGCGACAGGAATTAATTCTCCTAGCTCCAAACTCCGATCGAAGCAAGACCGGAGGCGTTGGAAAGAGGACTCACAGAGCTACAACATATAATTTTTATGGGGAGATCCAACGGTTGGATTGAAAGTGGTGAAGACTGTAAGATAGTTTGAGTTTAAAAATCAACTAAAACCTCCATCAAACCAAAGGGAAACAATTGATTAAATGTTACCATAATCCCATGAAGATCAACCATGATTTTTCATCCTGAAAAACATGATAAAGCAAGGTGTTAGTTGACAATTAAGATCTTTACATCAAGCATTAACACTATGACCATGTTCACAATAAATTGCTTTGTTGAACCTATTCCAAGAGTGAATGATGAACGAGATATCCATTTAAATCCATATAACAACACTTACCTCATTGTTTTACCTGAATTCACATTTCTTGTTGATTGGTTGTATCATTCATACACATAGTCATGAAATTCAAAATCTCATTCTCCATTGACTGATGGTATGTGTGGAATTCAAAGAGTAAGGAGTCAAGCCACATAGAACAATATTGAGTCACATTCAATTTGATCATCATCCAAGCTTTCAAACCACAGATCATTACCTTGGGGGAAAGCAATGATATTTGCATCTCAATCATTCATTTAGCATTACCAAAGTACACATTCATGATATGAGGCTCAATATGACATGATGCTTAATATGAGAGACTCAATATGACATGATGCTCAAAAAGACATTTATCCAAGTGTGTTTTTCAAAACAATCTCACCAAGTGTAGAGATAATGTATATGCAATTGTTTGTGCTAACCTCAAAGCACATATGCATCCACATGATGATAAGCCTTGTAGAATTACAATTCATCCACATGATGATAATCCTTTTAGAATTACAATGCATCCACATGATGATATCCCAATAGAGATAGTTTATGATCATTTCCACGACCAGTTCAAGTGAAGAGCATTCACGCACAAGGCTAAGCAACAAAGGCATTTTGTAATCATCAAAATTACATACACAACAATCTCCCCCATTTTGATGATGACAAAATATTATGCTATAATGCTCTCTCCCCCTTTGACATAATCAGAAATGGGGATCATGATGGGGAATCCAGAATGGCAAGAACCTTTGGACGACTGGAGTATGAAGAGAACCAATGAGCACAATATGCATGAACGAATTGTAGAACTGTGGGATACCAAATGTTGAAATGAACCTCTTATACCAATTGTCTGATACCAATTGTGGAAAGTGGAAATGCAAAGGTGCACGAGTTACAGCAATTGGAATGGTGTATGGCATGAACTATGATGAGCAAACAAACAAGCACTCAAACACCCTTAGAAGGGTATGGACTCATGCACGTCCTGATGACTTAAGCAGATAAGATCTCATGCAAAGCTCCCCCTTAGACATAGACACATTTGAAGACTGTTTTTGATATTCAAATTTTTGATTTTTAGTTTTCTTGTGAGATGCATGAAACATGATGTATGAAAATGATGAGACAAGAAATGCATACAATGTAATCAAGCAGATATCTATAGATACATGCAACATAACTCCTTCACAAGAAGTGATACCAATTGATATTCAGTGAGGGGATAGGTGTAAGAAAACTGCAAATGAGTCATTAAGTTCAGAATGCTCATGGTGACACCTAGAGGATTGTGCAGATAAATAGGAGAAGATGTACAGCAGGTCATTGCAATTAATCAATTTTTCAGAATACATATCAAATCAAATTACCATGTGCAAGTGAGTAACGTGAGAATGAAGTTTAGCCATATGGATAACTAGATTTTCAAGTAAACACAATAGCAAGTTCACATACTACACTTCAATTTAGAGGACAGCGTATTGGAGGCTTCGCTCTACCTCAATCAAATATATCATCAGAAATTTTCATACTGACAATCTGAATTTTTCTAAGAAGGATCAGGTTCAACATAATTCCTTTTTACGCTAGGAGACACATGGAGCTCATGCTAGAATCCCCGGTTACTCAGAATACTGAACCTTGTCACCTCATTTGAACAGAGATACTGTAGTCAACACTTTTCAGAAATGAACCACATCACGTCTCAGGTGACATGTGCCCAGTTTACTCAGTGAGACTTAGCATTGCTCTGCCTTTCATAACAATCATTTTTTGTATGTGGAGGCAGGCAGCTTTTTCCTCAACTGCCTCTTATCATCCATGCAGTAAGTTGAATTACTTTAGAGTGTTGAAATGAAATTCCTATATCCTTATGAACAACACTCAATTTCACATTAAAGTGTATGAAGTGTACGAATTTGATTTAACATGTATAGAGAAAATTTAACTTAGAACGGGATAGTGTAGCTCCCCCTATGTAAATGCAATAAGCATGAAATGCTCCCCCTTAGAGTTTGACATGAAGCACACTTGTTAAGACTCATATGCAACATTATTTAACAATGGAGTAAACGGTCTTAGAAGTTTCAAGGAAGGGGTTGAATAGCATATAATAACATGCAAGCATACAATGAAGATATGCATATGCAATGCAAAATGAGAAGATAGGCACTATATGCATGCTAGAAATGCCAGCTATGCAACAAGACACACAATGAGCTTCATCTTCCAAAAGCACTATGTGAATGATATGCAGAGAATGATATGCAAATATGCAATGTGATGCAAGATTTCAGATTTCACATGACACACTATATGCACCCAATGCAACTGATGCATGACACGTATTATCAATTGTTCAAATTTGAGGAGACAATTTTACTCTGAAAAGAGAATTCAGAATATTCATTCAAAGCATCAAAATCATCACATGTGAACTTTTCTTGAAGACAGTTGTGCTTGTATCAAGAGAGATGAGTGGTACAAAGGTAAAGACCATAGAACAGTGATCAACTCCAGTCCTCAGAATGTTCAGCCACAGAACAACATCATCATGCTAATAGAATGGAAAACATCATTTTCAAAATTTTCAGCATGCAAAACTCCCCCATAGTCAATGCATGATTTCAGAAAGTTCATTTAAGTTGGATGCCATATGCATAGATGATTCATGGTACCGGGCGGAGACATATTCTCACGCATGGTGATAGCTTTCAGACAGACTTGACCTGTCCTTCCACATGTCACCATTTTATATACCATGTAATCATTGAAATGATGATCAGAAACAAATGTATGCACATTTGACATCCGGAGTTAAGCAAAAGGGCATTCAACGGCTACACTCTCATATATACTCTTCAGATGTTTCAATACCATTCAGCCAAACATTCATTTTCTCACCTTTACCTTTATTTACACTTTCAGATTCTTTGCTTTATTTCGCTTGTTGTCATCTTCATCAACAAGCTCCTTTCTTTCTATCCTGCAAGAATTAGGATGATATCAGCCAAAGGAGTTCCATTGAGATCCCAAATTCACATCTTATAGATAGCAGCATGTAAGGTTACCAAAAAGACGAAGAACCCCATGCCAAAACCCTTCCAAAACTCCTTAGGATAAGAAGAGAAACTCTAAGGGTAATGGGGTTAAAACTCAAACCAATCGGACCTCAAGATGGGTATTTCAAAACCCAAAGTGTATACCTATTCTAGATCTAGGCACATGATGATACATTCAATCGTTTGAATTCTTACCATGATTTCAAGGGTTGATGGTCATAATCAAACCTGCACTGTAAAGAGCTCAATTCATGTCAATAGTAAGCCAATGCATATGAAGAAACTAACTGCAAGACTTTTCATCACATATGACTCTCTCTCTCTCTCTCAACCTGTAATATTAGAGACTCAATTGCATGTCAATTTCAATTCAATACAAGTGAAAAGCCCAATTTCAGTGCTTTTCTTCCACAAGACAATCTCTTCAAACAAATCAGTGTGAAATCAAGGACAAACCCATGTTTACCAAAGTATTACACCAAAGACTGGTCAAGTCGACTTAGGCCTCAACAAATGTCGACTTGAAGCACCCAAGACCACGGATTGGCCTTACGGCATTCCCCTATCAAAGTTCTCATATTGCAGACTTGAGTATCCAAGCTTCCTTAGATCTTTGGAGTTTGGCAACACTTGAAGAAGAGCATTCCATGGCAATTCATTTTCTGTACTTGTGTCTTGACCATCCATCATCTTCCAAGCCTTCCACTTGGTCTCAAGACAATCCTGCAACAAGGTTCTCATTTGGTTGCTTTGGGTACCCAAACCTTCTTGGGTCCCGGATGATTAGTTGCACCTCTAGTGGGTGTCTTCCACAGTTTTTGGGCATGCATATCATCAAAATACATTAAGGAGCAAATATTCATGGTATGCCCAAACTCACCACAATAATGACAACAACCAAGAGACTTCATAGAATTCTCATAAACATGACAATCAAATTTATGTGATTTGGCATGAATGTTATCATTATTAGCATGGAAATTTTTCTTCTTCACAACAGGATGAGCATGAAGTTTTTGTGGGTTTGTAAAAGTATAATTGTTTTTGACTTTAAAATTCTTTCTTTCATTTGCTTGCCAACACTGTGACACATGGTGTCCTAGCTTTCCACATGTAAAACAACCACCCCTTTTTCTTTTGGAAACAAGTTCATTTTTGCATGCTTTCAAATCATCTGATTTCATCAAAAAGCACTCATGCATCATATGACCAAGTTCACCACAATAAAAATATGAGATTTTCTTTGTGGATGCATGTGTATGTGCAACAAGATTTTTCATGGCATTCATCGTGACACCAACAACATTTTTAGCCTTTTGATGCAAGTTTTGTTTCTTTTTCAGACTTTCATTTGATTGCTTTGTTGTTTGAGGAACAGATCGATTTGGAGACCCATTTGATGTGCTGGCTATATTTGAACTATGGACAAATGATGTGTAGATTTTATTTTCAAAGTTCTTTTTGTTCACAGGATTATAGCCCAACCCCTCTTTTTGGAAATTCACCTTAGTCCCCAATATCTTGTTCAGATTTTCTTCCCCATTCACAAACTTACACAAGGAAGTATTCAGATCAAGAATTTTTTTTTCAAGTGATGAAATATGCAATTCATAGGAAATGATATCATTTTCACAAGAAATGACTTTTTCATTCAATTGAGCATTGATGGTTTGGTAGCTTTCCATCTTTTGTTCAAGCACATGCATCTTTTCACAATCATCAATTGCCAAACTTTTCCCTTTTTCAAAAGTAAGTAATTTTTTAGACATGGTTGTGTTTTGATGTTTCAAATTTTCATTTTCAGATTTTAACAAATCATTTTCTTTTTCAAGAAACTTCATGCTGCATTCAACCAGAGATGTCTGAATTAATATAGCACTGTTTTCCTTTTTGAGTTCTTCATTCTCATTTGCAAGTTTATCATTCATAATCAATTCATTACAAATATCATGATCAATAGAGTTTGACTCCATTTTGTTTCTTAGATCTTTTTCAGTTTTCTCCAATTGATCAATTATGTTTTTGAGGGTAACATTTTCATTTCTCAAACAAGCAATGGTTTCTTTGTGACATTCAACATCATGCTCTAAAAGTTCATTGAAGTTAACAAGCTCAAAACATTTGTCACAAGAACCATTTTCATGGACCAAGTTTTCAGATTTCTTTTTCAATTTTCTATTTTCTGACTTGACTTTCTTATATTGTTTTGCCAACTCATCATAAGCTTCAACAAGATCGTCAAGAGTAAATTCTTCAGAATCAGAATTTACCTCTTCTGCATTTTTGTCACTTTGTTGATCAGCATCATCGGCCATGAGACATTTTTGTCTTTCCTTTTCTTGAGCTTTGATCAACCGGTCCATAAGCTCCTTTGCCGTCCTACAAGAAAATACAAATGGATACTTGTTAGTATTCACGGAAGCTTTCAATAAACTTAAAGCAGTAACATTATCATGATGCATCATTTTATCCTGCTTAGACCACTTGGTCTCATCTAGAGGTAATGTGTGTGGACCATGACAAATCAATTTCCAAAGACTAGGATTAATAGAATTGATCACCACACACAATTTACCTAGCCATGAATTAAAATTCAAACCAGTGAAGATTGGCAAACAGTTCATTGATATATGTTCAGTAGAAAAATTCATGATTGTGGAATGCACTGGGATCACTCTATAGATCGCAAGATCTAGGGACAATAGAGCCTTGCTCTGATACCAATTGTTGGGTCCCGTGGTGCAGGAACACGGATCTAGAGGGGGGGTGAATAGATCCTACTACTAAAAACTATGTCCAATTAAAACACAACTAGCATACAGCGGAATATAAAAGATTGAGTAGATTGATCTAAACAGGTTTAAACTAGATTCACTCAATTCTCACCGAGCTCACACGATTGCACAAACAGATAGGATAGTGAACATACAATCACAAGAAACAAACCACAAGACACGGGGATTTTTAAGGTGGTTCGGGACCTCGACGGGCTCCCTACGTCCACCCCTCACCAAACCGGTGAGGCTTCACTACACGCTACAAAATGTAGCAACACGGGGACGAACCCCAACACACACACACTGCTTTCGCAGCAATACACACACACGAGGCCTTGCCTCAAACTGCTGCCACAGCAGCACACACAGACACACACACACACACACACACACACACACACACGTTGGCGAACACACCGCGAACAATATACCTTACACGGAGATACAACTCCGTCCACACACACGTAGGGCAATGCCTACACAAACACACGGGAGAAAACTCCCAACAATACACACGGATATACTCCGCACAAATCGACACACATAAGACCACACACACACTCGGAGACCCCTTTCTCCGAACACCCACACAAAATATTCTGTCAAATGTATATGTAACAATCACAAATATATGCTATGACCTTCCACACAAATTCTATAGATGTAAACTAGAAGAATGCATCAAGTATAAGGCTCCCCCTTCTTCAACAAAATCGGATCCTCCTTGCTCTTTAACAGATGATCATAATCTTGACATCATCTTCTTCCTTTCCTCTAGCCGCTTCTCTTATCCTTATTCCAATCTCCTCTCTTCACCTAAAAGAGTAGATAGACATAATGAGTTCAATCTTTAAGCTAATCTCAAACAAGAATATAGACATGAATGGTTTAGAGATTCCCCTCTTCATCTTCATCCTATACAGGGATCACATGAGCATTAGGATTGTTGAATCACACAATTCGCAGCTCATATATATGTATGCAAGAGAGAGTGGATATAAGATTTATAAAACCATCCTAAGATGTCTTAAAGCAGATATTCATGCTCTATCAACAACAACGATTTCGAGAAATCAGAATGAAGAAGATGTTGCAGTGATTAGAGCTCCCCCTTTCTCTCCTTTCAACATATTTGAATGCTTCTGAAGTATGAAACCCGTTCTTGAAGAAGAATGATTGATTCTTGCGTGGATGATGCTTGTAGCATGAATTTCTTCGCAGCTTGTGGCAGAGGAATGGATGAGGACGTGAAACCTTGTTCTTCCCTTCATACACAAGCTCAAAACATGGTGGAAGAAGCCTTGGAGCTGCTACCTACGACCTGCACACACAAGGGTTAGAAGAAAACGATTTTCAGATCTAGCATCCTCTTCCTTAGGGTTTACAACCCAAGAGTTGTATATAAGTGTTTAGAATGGTCAAGGAACAGCTTGGAGACCAGATCCACGAATTAGGGAGACATATAGGGCATTAGGAATTGATTGGTAGGACTTTTGGGGCAAGAAAACGGTGGTCAAGCATGGTGGCTGGGCGTCCAACCGGAAGGGGTCGACCCCAGGGTCGACCCTCGGGCACACCGAAGCCAAATAGAACCAAAAAATCGGTTCTGGGTTACATGGGTCGACCCCAGGGGTCGACCCTCATGCTTCCAGAACCCAAACAGAACCTGTTTTAAGGTTCTGGGTTACAGGGGTCGACCCCAGGGTCGACCCCAGGGTCGACCCACGGGTCGACCCCTTTCAGCAGGTTTCAAAAAAAACAGCTTTGAGTGCTCCAGCGACAGGAATTAATTCTCCTATCTCCGAACTCCGATCGAAGCAAGACCAGAGGCGTTGGAAAGAGGACTCATAGAGCTACAACATATAATTTTTATGGGGAGATCCAACGGTTGGATTGAAAGTGGTGAAGACTGTAAGATAGTTTGAGTTTGAAAAATAACTAAAACCTCCATCAAACCAAAGGGAAACAATTGATTAAATGTTACCATAATCCCATGAAGATCAACCATGATTTTTCATCCTGAAAAATATGATAAAGCAAGGTGTTAGTTGACAATTAAGATCTTTACATCAAGCATTAACACTATGACCATGTTCACAATAAATTGCTTTGTTGAACCTATTCCAAGAGTGAATGATGAACGAGATATCCATTTAAATCCATATAACAACACTTACCTCATTGTTTTACCTGAATTCACATTTCTTGTTGATTGGTTGTATCATTCATACACATAGTCATGAAATTCAAAATCTCATTCTCCATTGACTGATGGTATGTGTGGAATTCAAAGAGTAAGGAGTCAAGCCACATAGAACAATATTGAGTCACATTCAATTTGATCATCATCCAAGCTTTCAAACCACAGATCATTACCTTGGGGGAAAGCAATGATATTTGCATCTCAATCATTCATTTAGCATTACCAAAGTACACATTCATGATATGAGGCTCAATATGACATGATGCTTAATATGAGAGACTCAATATGACATGATGCTCAAAAAGACATTTATCCAAGTGTGTTTTTCAAAACAATCTCACCAAGTGTAGAGATAATGTATATGCAATTGTTTGTGCTAACCTCAAAGCACATATGCATCCACATGATGATAAGCCTTGTAGAATTACAATTCATCCACATGATGATAATCCTTTTAGAATTACAATGCATCCACATGATGATATCCCAATAGAGATAGTTTATGATCATTTCCACAACCAGTTCAAGTGAAGAGCATTCACGCACAAGGCTAAGCAACAAAGGTATTTTGTAATCATCAAAATTACATACACAACATAGACGAAGGGTCGCGTTTGTTCAAACTGAACAGGTGCATGGCCTTTCCCTCCAACTAGCGACCTTGGGAGCTGGATTGAGATTTGTAGGCCATCGGCAAACCCCTGGGAGGCTTGAAAACCATATAAGGAGGTGGGTTTTGTGGGTAGTAAGCCTTTGGCAACCACTCCCTTCAACTCTCCACCATCTTCTATCCTTCTTGAGTGAGAAAGGGTGAGGGACCTTGACTCCACAAGAGTGGATGATCCGGCTCATGGTGGACGAGCCGGCATGTGGAGGATGATACTGCAATGCCTTGGGATGAAGGGGAGAAGCTTTAGGTGGATATGGGTGTGGATTTCATCCCCGGGTCATCGGTTTACCACATTTGAATGTAGGCACCTATCTTCAAATCTTAGGGGTCAACGATGCATTAGAACGACTTCTAAATAGTTTCTGTACATTAAAGAGGGACTAAGGGTATGTGGTATCGACTACTATGTTTATTTTCTAGTTTTTCCATCAAATAATGTGCTTCCGTGAGGTTCCTCTAAGTGTTTATTGATAATCTAGGTCTCTGCATTGACTGCGTTGACACAGCTCTTGGCTTCATCGACGTAGCCACTTCAAAGTGCTGACTACCTTGATGCAACTCTTGGCTGCATCGATGCAGCATCCTTTAGTGGATTGACTCCCTCGATGCAGCTCTTAGCTGCATCAACGCATCCTCCTTCAGGGGATTGACTGCATCGATGCAGCCCCTGGCTAGGTCGATGCACCCCTTTGAAATCCGCAAGGCTGTGTCGACACAGTCTTGGACTGTGTCGACACACTTGGGGCTCTGTCCCAATTTTTATAAACTTAGAAAAAGAGAGTTTTGAAAGGCCATTCTAATTTATAAACATCTGAAAAATTGGAAATTGATAGAAGACTAAGTTAGTAACTAACTGTAAAAATCACGTGCTCATAGAAATTATGTACTTGTAGTTATGATTTAGATTTTACGCATGTGTAACCTAGACATAAACTTGTTTTCTTTTTACAGAAATCTTATTGGTAACCTGATCATGTTCTGTTCCACAACAACAAATGTATGAGATTGATTACCCACTTAAACATATGGAAGCATGCTTGTGTTATGATAAGATAAGATAAAAGTATGACACAAATATTGTAATATGAATATGAATACGATGTGAATGTCATGAATGGAAATTAGCAGCATTCTGTGAGGTTGGACTTCGGTCCCTTCTGCGGGACGGTGATACGTAACGCCGCAAAAGTAAAAGAACCCAAGGGATGGTGATACGTAATGCCTTGGTTGAAATCCTATGATTCGGCTTGTTCGTTCTGTGGGATGGCGATACGTAACGCCACAAGACACGGGGGACGGCGATACGTAATGTCCCATGCGACAGGAGTCTAGGTGGGAGTTCACTCTCGGGTCTGCGTAGTACTCTTTCGTTCGTTTGTGTGTTTGTATGCCTCTTGCGTTTGCGGCAGCTATTTGGTTCCATGAATAATGAAAATGTGAAACTCATGAAAATGTGAGAATGTGTTACTACTCATTCACCGTGGTTTTGGTGCATGCATGGGTATCTTATATGATAGCTAATAAACATGTATTTTTCTCGAACACAGACTACCCGACAAGTCACGTCAACAATGACGGAAAATAGTCACAAAAGCCACAAGTCATCGTGTCGTGTGACAGAAGCACCTCCTCACTAGAAGAATAGCCAGATGCGTCCACTGATGTCTTACACTACACCTCAAGCGTCTCTTACTCGCGTAGAATGGCGGTAACTGAGATAGTGAACAAGAACCAAGTACTAAGTAACAAGTGACTAGTAAGGGTCACGCACATCGGCGCTGGTCCAAAACACCCTTGACCTCATGTGCACACAAGCTTAATGTCTTGAGTAAGGCCTCAAGCCACTTTTCCCCTCCCAAAGGACTCTCACGGCAAGACAAAGGGGCCCACGGCAACCAGCCTAAAAACCGTCTCAACCGAGAACTTGCCCCGCCACCACTCCTAGGTGGGCCGACACACAGGAAAGTGTCATCAGGCTACGACTAGTGGAGGCTCACTAGACACAAAGACTCAAAATAGTGAAGTACGGATGGGTCACAAACGTACCCATCGCACGTACCATGAAGCACAAGGCAGCACACATAACTGTCGCCAGACTCTGGGCAGTCAAGTAGACCTGCTCACAATGATCCTTGAGTCACAAGGCTCGAGTCAACATCGTTGCATGTCACAGCGACACGTCGTTAATCAGCCTTGTCCCTAAGCCAAAATCATGGTAAAACACATTATGGAAGACGACACAGAACAACCAGATCCATAACAACAATAATGATAATGAGTCCTCTGTTGCATCCCTACGGTTTTGATGATATCTCACACTATAAATCAATCTGTATATCTCCATATCAATTCATGCTTCATCATTTAGGACAGTACAGTTCATGTGGCTATTAGTGAATCATTTAGCAAGTCCACACATCATTGCACATGCCTTCCATCAAGTCTGTACAGCAAGAGTGGCTTTCATTCATGTGCATAGTCCAAGCATTCTCATAAAGTATATACATTGGCATATGCACACACACATCATAGTCTGGACAGAGATGGGTCGACCCCCCCTTCCAGATGGGTCGACCCCCTCAAGATTGTCAAGTATGTACATTGCCCTCATGAATACACTGCATTGCCAAGTCTGCACATCGGTTTCCAAGTCTGTACATTACTTGGCGCTCACTAAGTATGTACATCGCTTCAAGCGTTCCAAAGTCTATACATCGCGTGCATCATTAAGTCTAGACATTGCACTGTAGCTTACTTAGTTGAAGTCTATACATTATTGATCGAACGTAAGTCTATACATTCCAACCTTTTCCTACGTTCGCTGCTTTAGCTACACACCAAGTCTACACATTGGCAAAGTATATACATCGCTTTTACAAGTCTGTACAACCAGCGCATTCATTGATATCAAGTCTACACACATCATATAGGCAAAGTCTGCACATTGTGCCTTGAAGATGTTCAAGTCTATACACTGGTTTTCACTTCTAAGTCTGTACATTGGCCTCAAGCTTCACTAGTCTATACATTATCTTCATGGTATCACAAGTCTATACAGCCTGCATGCCTCATAACACCAAGTCTATACATCGTGGGCTTCGATTCTTCAAGTCTGTACATCCTTCAAGGGCCAAGTGTATACATCATTCACAGCACACACGTTCAAAGTCTGAAGTCTGTACAGCCTTCGCATGTGCTTCGTAAAGTCTATACAACGCTCAAAGTCTATACAGCATGCTTTGTCGTTCAAAGTACAAAGTCTATACATAGCAGTGTTCAAGCTTTCAAAAGTCTGTACATTCCCTTCTGTAATGTTCATACATCAATTGTCAAGTCTGTACAGCGTTCGCTTAAAGTCCATTCAGTAGTGTCTATACATTGGCTTGCTACTTCATGCGTTTGCTAGTCTATACAACAACATCATGTCTATACATTCTTTTAAGCTCGAAATCTGACGCCCACCAGAAGTGGCGTCACTTCTGAAATAAACGCCTAGGAAAGAGGCGTCTTTTTCCATTGTGCATACTTTGATAGACGCAGAGTCTATACATCTTCCACAGCAAGCGTAACATGTCTGAACATCAGTTGCACAGCAACTAAGTATATACATTGTGTTGCATTGCATGCATTACCTAAAGTCTATACATTGCTAGTGTAACTCAAGCCTTTACATCAAAGTCTATACACTAGTTATGCTTGTGGATCATAAAGTCTGTACACTGTTGTCCCTTATTTTCATGTCTATACATTCGATTGCTTCATGAATTACACTGAAGTCTACACATTCCCCTCTGTTATGTTAATGCAATATTCTGCAAGTCTATACACTAAGGTCGCTGAAGGGTTTCAAGTCTATACATTCTGACGTTGTATATACTTTCCTATATGCTGTTCTAAAGTCTATACACGCCTTGTTAAAAGCTTGAACTGAACTAATTCGATACATTCCTTTAGTCTCTGCCTGCAGAATGTTTCAAGCTGTTGATTGGACACGTCATTCGAGGTGGTACCTGGCACGTGATCCGAGGTACTCTCTAGGCGGGAACTTGAAGGACACCTGCCCAACATCTGCTATATATATGGAGCATCTTCTTTCAGTAGAAGTTCGATCGTGAAAGAAAGAGTAGAAGGCATTCTTGTGAGGCTGCACGATCCAGAAAAGAGAGAGAGCAGAGAATTCCATTTCATCCAGATCTGAGAAAAATATATTTGAGAGAGAGAGAGCAGTGTCTGTGGTTTGAAGAATTGCTTCTTCGGAAGCTACATTGTTTCCTGTTTTCAGAGAGGATTTTTGTGCTTTGATTTTTGTGCTTTCGTTTTTCATTTCATCTTCCTTATCGAATATTGTTACCCTCCTGTGATCGGAGGAAGGGAGGATTGATCCTCCAGTTTGCAAGTGACAGGGAGTCGCTTGTGGGTTCCCTCCTGGGTGGAGGAAGAGAGACCTCGGTCTCTAGTTTGCTAGTGATTGTTGTCACTGGTTGTATCCCTCCGGTGTGGAGGAAGAGGGGAGGCTGTTCCCCTGGTCAAGCTGTGTGGCAGCATTTTGTTCGTAGACTGAGTCTACAGTTTCTAGCCGTGGCTAGTGGAAGCCTCACTCTAGTTGGAGTGAGGGGTGGATGTAGATTGTGGACTACAATCGAACCACCTTAAAAATTCTTGTCTCCTTTGTGGTTTGCTGTTATCGTTTGTGCTCTCCATCTGCTTGGCATTGTGTTTGACTGTGGACAGGTCGTTCAATCGCTCTTACTTCTTCTGTCTTGGTTATTGACTGCGTTAGCAATACTCTTTGTGCTGTTTCTGAAGGGTTGTAAACCGTTGAACTAATATTCCGCTGAAGTTTTTTAAAATCGGGAGTGATCTATTCATCCCCCCCTTCTATATCACTCTTCGCTGTGCTAACATTTGGTATCAGAGCAGGTTTGCATCATGTGGGCAAACGGTCAGGGAAATGCTAATGGTCCTTGAAGTTTTATGCCTGAAGGTCAATCCATTACTTGCCCTCCATACTTTGATGGTAATAACTATCTCTTTTGGAAAAATAGGATGGAGGTGTTCATCAGGGCACAGAGTCACAAGCTGTGGAGAGTAATCACTACTGGGCCGTATGATCTGCCACCGAACGAGGACGCGTGGACAGATGAGCATGTCAAGCTATCCTCACTCAACTAGACGGCGCTGAACATCATCCAGTGTGCTGTTCACCCAGATGAATACGCCCGCATATCTGCCTACAAGACTGCCATGCGAATGTGGGACGAGCTGCAACTAATCTACGAAGGTACAGCTTAAGTGAGAGCCTCGAAGGTAAATCTCTACACCTCTGAATATGAATTGTTTAAGATGAAACCAGAGGAGAACATCACTGAAATGTATGCCAGATTGTCTTTGATCACGAATACTCTTAAGAAGCTAGGGAAAGAGATGGCTGAAGCAGACATAGTCAGGAAGATTCTTAGATCTCTATCCCCAGCATGGCACACTAAGGCCATCGTGATAGAGGAGTCAAAGGATCTGACGACTTTGACAGTAAATGAACTCATAGGATCCCTCATGACCTATGAGATGAATTTCAAAGGAGGTGGTGAAGGAAGTGACAGGAAGGGTAAGAATGTAGCTCTCAAGGCATCCCGCAAGAAGAGTAGCAGTAGCAGTAGCAGTAGCGGTGAGTCCGATGGCTTTTCCGATCTCGACCAGAAGGAGCAGGCAATGCTCACTCGACAGTTCAGTAAATTTTTAAGGAAAAGGGGAAGACCTTTAGGAGGAAGAAGCCATACTCCTTTAGTAAGAATGTTGAATCTAGCAATCATAATGACAGAAATAATAAGAGGCTGACTTGTTTTCATTGTAACAAATAGGGACACATGAAAGGGGAATGCCCAGATCTCCAGAAGAAGGGTCCCTACTTTTAGAAGAAGAGCTCAAAGGTGCAAAAAAAGAAGAAGCCATAGGTAATGGTCTGCACGTGGAGCGATGAGGAAGAAGATCCGGAAAGCACTTCCTCAGAGGAGTATGAAGAAGGAATTTGCCTAATGGCAAACAGCGAAGAGGAGGTAACAAATGTTTTTGAAAATTTTTCTATTGATGACTGGGAAGATGCCTATGTTGAATTATTAGATAAGTTGAATACACTTAGTAAAGAGCATAGGGTTCTGAAAAGGAAATTCAATACCACTGTTGAAGAACAAACCCAAATCTATGTAAAAAATTAGAAACTAAAAGAAGAGAAGTAACTTCCCTAAGAAAAGAAAATGAAAAGCTCAAGGGAGAAAACTAGGACAGTCAAAACTAGCTCAATGAACTCAAAATCAAAATTGAAGAAAGCCTGAATGAAAGTAGAGTGAATTCAGAAAAATATGAAGCTGTTAAGAAAGTCAATGCTGAACTTTTAAAAAATTCTGAATCTCTTGAAAAAGAGCTGGAAGACAAACAGAAAGTTTTGAAAAAAATTGTTCAAGGAAAAACTAGTCTGGATGCTATACTAGGGACTAGGGTTAACTTCAATAAGGAGGGTCTAAGCTATGACCCAACTAACAAGAGACCCCTACAATTCAAAACCATCACCTTCTGCCCAGAGAAGGGAAAAGGGAAGCTGGACACACCATCCAGCTCAAACAGCAGTCAAGGAACTCAATGTCAGAAAGAAACTTTAAAAAATAGTGCTGGTCAACCATTTAAAATGGGAATGATTTTTGTGAAGAACTTCACTAAGCCCACTCATCAGAACAAAAATGGTAGATGGACCAAGCAAGAGGATCAGAAGAAAAGTTGGAATTACTACAATCAGATGGGTCCAAACAGGATCTACTGGAGAAATAACTATCATCTTGAAAAATCTGTTAATCAACAAGCTTACAGTAGATATCCTAGGAATGGAAAAAATAATGAATGGAATATAACTTATTTCTCCAGACCAACTTGATAGAACCCCGGCTATAATTACAATAAACCAGAAGTAAAGGTTCTAGAGAAAACCATGTTAAAGGAAATCTGGATTCCTAAACATTTGATCAGAGATTTGAACAATGTCTTTGGACCCAACTCATCTTGGGTTCCAAATCACTTTGCTTGATTTTGTTTGTGTAGGTCGGCCTGGCAGCTGAAGACAACAAGTGGTACCTCGACAGTGGCTGCTCCAGGCACATGACAGGAGACCGATCCAAATTCAGTAAGATAGAGATGAAGGTAGGGGGTCTGGTCAAATTTGGAGGAAAGAACAGAGGTAAGATAATTGGAGTTGGCACAGTAGGTAAGTCTTCCACAAACTCCATTGAAAAAATTCTACTTGTGGAAGGTCTTCAACACAACCTGATCAGCATTAGTCAGTTATGTGACAAGGGTCACAGGATTGTGTTTGATGATAGTTCGTGCAAAATCTTTGAAATAAATTCTGAAGTGGTTAAATTTTTAGCCAACAGGATTAATAATGTCTACATGGTAGACTTAGATGCAGAATCTGAATCAAATCTTTGTTTATCTACTAATTCTGAAAATGATGCTTTTGAATGGCATAGACGTCTAGGTCATGCTAGCTTCTCTACTTTAAACAAATTGGTCAAGCATGATTTAGTTAGAGGCATGCCTAGAATTAAATTCAATTCTATTTCAAAATCATGTGATGCATGTGCTCTAGGCAACAGACCAGGAATTCCTTCAAGCAAAGATCTGAGCCATAGTCCACTAGACCAATGGAACTTCTCCATATGGATCTCTTTGGTCCTACTAGAACTCAGAGTCTTAATGGTAATAGGTTTGGCTATGTGATTATTGATGACCATTCTAGATTTTCATGGATCTTTTTCTTAGCTAATAAAAGTGATGCGTTTCAAAAGTTTAATCAGTTTTTCAATAAGGTCAAACAAGAAGAAAAACACAAAATTTGCTCTATTCAATCTGACCATGGAGGTGAGTTTGAAAACTCCATGTTTTCTGACCTTTGTGAAAGAGAGGGACTAACACACAGGTTTTCTTCTCCCAGGACACCTGAACAGAATGGAATTATGGAGAGAAGAAACAGAACTATTGTGGAGATGGCCCGAACCATGCTGATTGAAAGTCAATTACCAAGGAGGTTTTGGGCAGAGGCGGCCAATACAGCAACTTACATAATCAACAGGGTCATGGTAAGACCCATTCACAAGAAAACACCCTATGAGCTACTAAAAGGTAAGAAACCAAACTTGTTTCATTTCAGAATTTTTGGAGCTAAATGCTTTATTCATAACAATGACAAGAAAGATTTAGATAAGTTTGAAGCTAAAAGCTCCCCTGGAATATTTTTAGGATACTCTGAAGTGTCAAGGGCATATACGGTCTTTAACATAACAGACCAGAAAGTTGAAGAGTCTCCACACATCCTTTTTAGTGATAAGAAAGGTGTTTCTAACATTGAAAATTTTGACAGGGATTCCAAGCATGATGGGGAATTCCTAGAAGACCAAGAAGAAGAAAAGACTCAGCCGAGTGGAACATCAAATCCTCCCAACCAGGAAGAGCCAAGAGAAACAGGTGAGTCTTCAATAAATGTCAGATTTCTTAAAGATCATCAGATAGATAATGTCATAGGCAATCCTGAAGATCCTCTTCGGACTAGGTCTCATTTTAGGAATGTAAATAATGAAGATATAATTGCTTTAGTCTCACAAATTGAACCCAAATCTGTAGAAGAGGCCTTGGCTGATCAAGCTTGGGTCAATGCTATGTGTGAGGAATTAGGCCAGTTCGAAAGAAATAATGTCTGGGAGCTTGTTCCAAGACCAGATAATGTTAATATCATAGGAACTAAGTGGGTGTTCAAAAATAAAATGAATGAAGATGGAATAATATCTAGGAATAAGGCCAGACTAGTAGCCAAGGGCTACTGTCAGGAATTTGGTATGGATTTCGATGAATCCTATGCACCTGTTGCTAGGATGGAAGAAATAAGAATGTTGCTTACTTTTGCATGTTAAAAGAATATAAAACTCCAACAAATGGATGTTAAAAGTGCCTTTTTAAATGGAGTCATTAAGGAAGAGGTTTTTGTTGAACAACCCCCTAGATTTCAATTCTCTCCTCAACCTAACCAAGTTTTCAGGTTAAACAAAGCCCTGTATGGTCTAAAGCAGGCCCCTCGAGCATGTTATGAAAGATTGACTGAATTTCTGATCAGCAAGGGCTACAAAAGAGGTAAAGTTGATCAAACCTTATTTACCAAGAGTACAAATACCGATCTCATCATAGCTCAGGTATATGTAGATGACATTGTGTTTGGATCAACTAGCTGTGAATTATGTGTTGAATTCTCTAAAATGATGTCTGCTGAATTTGAGATGAGTTTGGTAGGTGAACTAAAGTATTTTCTTGGCTTACAGATACAACAATTGGAGGATGGATGCTTCATCAACCAGACCAAATACACAATGGAACTATTCAAGAGGTTTGGTATGATCAAATTGAAGCATATAACAACACCTATGAGTACCAACACCTCACTGGATGCTGATGAGACAGGTAAAGAAGTAAATGTCAAACTCTATCGAGGTATGATTGGTTCTTTACTCTACTTGACAGCTTCTAGACCTGATATACAGTTCAGTGTAGGTATGTGTGCAAGGTATCAGTCTAGACCCACTGAATTACATTTAGCTACAGTGAAAAGAATTTTTAGATATTTGTCAGCTACACCCTCACTTGGTCTATGGTTTCCTGCTACACACTCACTAGATTTAATTGCATACACAGATGCAGATTATGCAGGATGTAAACTAGACCGAAAAAGTACTAGTGGTCACTGTGAATTTTTAGGTGGGTGTTTAGTCTCTTGGGGGTCCAAGAAACAACACTCTGTGGCCCTCTCCACTGCTGAGGCTGAATATGTGGCTGCAGGGAGTTGTGGTACACAAGTCATATAGATTAAACACCAGCTTCAGGACTACCAAGTAGACCTGGGGTGCATACCTATCTATTGTGATAATACCAGTGCCATCAATCTTGCCAAGAATCCGGTTTTGCATTCACGCACCAAACACATAGAGATAAAGCATAATTTCATCAGAGATGAGGTTTCTAAGAACAATTTTGAACTAATTCATGTAGGCACTGATAATCAGATTGCAGACATCTTCACTAAACCTCTGGATAATGAAAAATTCACTACACTGAGAAGAGAGTTAGGCTTATACAAGTTGTCTTAAATGTGATATCTGTTCTTTTTGTGAGGGGGAGTTGTGTATGTCTGCTGGTTAGTTTTCAGTTCTGCTATGATTAAGGGGGAGCTGATTGAGCTATGAGAGGGAGAGTTCTTTGACAGATTCAAAAGGATTTACCAGATGTGTGTCACTGCTGGTTTTCATGACTGAATTAGTTGGTTCTCTCAAGCAGTAGAATCTCACTCATCTCTTAAGTCTATAAGTCAGTGATACTAAAGTCCAGCTAGAATCTTTTCTCTGGTATTCCTTCAGAGATTTGGATTAATTGTATAAAGTATATCTTCCTACATTGCCAATGATTCTGGTTTAGGCCAAAACCTGTATGTCTTGATATCTGACCTAATCAACTTGAAATCTAGACTTCAAGATTCACTTCAAGAAATAGTCATTCTGGTATTGTTTTCAATCATTCCATCTCCTCAGCACAAGGGCTTAACTGATTAACAATGTCATGTTTTGGTAACTGAGAAACTGGGAGCTTCATCAATGAAATAAAGTTTTCTCCTATGTCATAAGGTGTCAAATGCTTAAAATGAATGAAAAGACATGACATAGCAATGGTGGCTACCTGGTGAGTAACTAGGGACTCTGGCCTCTAATCAAGGTGTTTCCTCATGTCAAAAGCCACAGTTACTAACTTTGTTCCTTTTAAAAAAAAGGAGGTAATGAGGTACTCACACTGAGTAACTGGGGATTCAGGCCTCTAATCAAGGTGTGTCCCTAATGTCAAAAGAGTGAATTACCAACTTACTCATTGGTCTTCTTGAAAATCATCTCAAACATCCCTTGTAGTTTTGCATCTAATGGATTGCTTGTCCTCAATACCTTGAGAACACCTTTTCTGACTTTGTCTCTTGTTGTCTTCTGGGATAGTTTCCTGTTCAGCTAAATCATGCCATTCTTGTTAACTCTTGCTCTAAATCATACATTATGTATGCTGATAAACTTTTCTATCATACTATTTCTCTACTGTTTATTGGAGTTCAAGAATCTTCACTTGAGTTTAGCACCTCACTTATCCTCTTAAGATTTGCTCGTGTCTTTCTACACTAAGATGTTTACTGTACTTCCTCCTCATGTCTCCAGCACTTTCATATATTCTGCATTTTCTTTTGCTGATGTCAAAGGGGGAGAGAGGCTTTGCAATATCAATAGAACATGAGAATAGCTTGTTGTTGGCCCAGATAGAGATGGCGGACAAGAAGGGGGGTTGAATTGTCCCCTTGACCTTGATGGCGGATTTAAAAAATTCTCTTAACTGACCACGGTGGAATTAAAATCAACTGTTTGATTAGCCTAAACAAACATGAGAATTAATAGGTTCTCTCGATCTTTCCGATCTCACTCGAATTGACAATGCAACAATTTAGAGAGTTCAAGTTTAACAAAGATTAAACAATGATTAACAAGGAGATTAAGCTCAAATACAAATAACGGAGGTAGCAATGTGTGATAGCGTAGTGAGATAAAAACCTATGTATTGAACCTGTGAAGGGAGATAGAAGAAATGGCAAACACACAGGCAAAACCACAAGACATAGATTTTTAGGTGGTTCGGGACCACAAGGGCTCCCTACGTCCACCCCTCACCCAACCGGGTGAGGCTTCACTACACGCTACTTTCGTAGCAACACGGGGACGAACCCCAACCACACACACACGCTACTTCTGTAGCAATATCCACACACACACAACGGGGAACACACCCCGGACAATAAGCACACACCGAGACGCAGCTCCGTACACAATCCACGAGGGACGAACAATCACACACACATAAGCCGCAATGCCCGCGGCACAATAACTCCACAACCGTTCACCGACGGTTCACACACTCACAGACATGATGTTTAGAAACGAAGGATATGATCAATATAACTTTAGAAACTTAAAGAGATTGACTCCATTAAGCACAAAAAGGATGTAGAAAGAAATTCCTATCGAAGAACAAGGGCTATAGAATGTCTTCTCTATGCCACGGGTCGGAGGGTAGCCAGATGATGAAGTTGAGAGTGTCCTCTTGATCCCCTTGATGATCCGCTCCTTTTCTTCTTCTTCCACGAGCTCCAAATGTCGAGGGATGTAGATCGAATCTAGCATTGAAGCTTCCTTGAGCTCTCTTCTTTCTCTCCTACAACAAATAGAACAAGGTTAGCCAAAGGAGATAGTTAAAACCCCAAATTCGTATGTTATATATACAAGAGGGATGAGTTATGTAAAAGACCACAATACCCTTGCAAAACCCTAGCAAAACCACCCCAATATGTTCATTAGTAACCCAAGGGTATTAGGGTAAAGTTTCAGCCCAATCGGAGGTCATTTGGATGGGTTTCGGCAATTTACGGAAAAGCCGCGCGTTGCTGCGAACAGGGGGGGTCGACCCACTGTGGAGGGGGGTCGACCCATCTACTACCAGAAGCTAATTTTTAGCATGTTTTACAGGGGGGTCGACCCACTTTGTGAGGGGGGTCGACCCACTTTCAGACAGGGTGCTGAAAACACCCTGTTTAGCCCAGGGGACGACCCATTGAGCATGGGGGGTCGACCCACTGACCTAGGAACATGATAAAAAGGTTTCTAAACCAATTCTAATGTTCTAAGCATGTAACCCAATGTAATCAATCATGAATTAAAAATATTTGGATCATGCATCAACATTTGGAACTCGTTTTGAGTGCAAGACCCAAAGGACATGAATTATGATTATGAAAGCATTGGTATGAGGCACATAAATATTTGATCACACTTTCAACTCAAGAACTTCCTCAAGAACATGCATAATTCACTTGGTAAAGTAACACCAAATCCAATCAAATATTGCATGAAAGAATAGAACTCAACATGAGCATGATGGAATATGAACTACAATTATCAAATTGACAATTTGGAAGCCAATTAACCCCAAAGCCATGAAGCATGAAGTGAGCCTAATCTCCCCACATGGAAACCTATCATAAGAGGGTTCTTACCTCGATTTTCAAGATATGTGGGCAGATCAAAACCTGCACTATCAAGTAACCCAGTTTTATGAGTGATAATCCAATATAGCTCAGAAACACATTTTCAACCTAAATCATTCCATCCACATTGTAATGCGACATATTTGAGCCTTGCATGCTTAAGAACCTCAATATCATTTTAATACACCTAAGAATCACTCAATGCATTTTATCATGTCTATGCTTATAAGTACATGGTCAATGCATATGAGAAGATTTGGTAGGCGCCATGAAGAACAAAGTCCAGTGCATAACTTGTTTAGCATAGACAAAGCAAGTTGATGCATAACTTGTTTAGAAAGCCAAGATGGTGCATGAGAATTCATTCTAAACCCGAATGGCATCAATTTATGTCCAACCAAAAATCATTCCTCCTCATTCAACATGTAAATCAAATGACTATGCATTGAAAACAAGATGTTAGCATCAAACACATCATTTTCACAATAAGAGCAAACTTCCCACTTGAAATGCAGTCAATATAAGTCAAGTGCATGAAAAAGGGATTTTGACCCCAATCAAAACACTATGAATATGATCCACATTGTATATGCATGAAACTGAATGTATAGACTTGGAAACTTGAAGGCACAAGACAATGTATAGACTTGGTAGAAGGCCAACGTATAGACTTGGAAGATAGAAGCCCAATGTATAGACTTTGAACTATGAAGGCCAATGTATAGACTTGAAGTGTAAAGGCCAATGTATAGACTTGGATTGAAGAAGGCCAATGTATAGACTTGAAGTGTGAAGGCCAATGTATAGACTTGGATTGAAGAAGGCCAATGTATAGACTTGAAGTGTGAAGGCCAATGTATAGACTTGGTGGCCAAAGGCCAATGTACATACTTTGATTCCAAAAGGCAATGTGTAGACTTGGAGGATGAAGGCCAATGTATGGACTTGGCTGATGAAGGCCAATGTAACAAAAAACCAATGCAATCCAATGCATGTCAATAATATGCATGAAGGCCTAGTCATCATTTTACCAATGAAAAACATCATGTATGAAATACATCAAGAGACCAGGGTCAATGCATATGACCCAAGGTCTAAGAATTTGAACCAATCATCAAAAGTGAGGTTGTCTTCACAAAGCACATTTTCCATCTAAAGAAGTTATCCACCAAGCATCCAAACCTGCAAAATAAGATATTGCGACATAAGCTCCAAAGTGATCAATGAGTAATTTTCACAATACTTACACACAATATATAGTTATCATCAAAACCATTGTCAAAGACAACGAGGGGACGCACAGAACCCAACAATCTCCCCCTTTTTGATGATGACAATATATTGTGACAATGTTAAAGTTCTCTCCCCCTTTGTCATTAGCAAAAAAATGGGGGACTCAAGGGTAAATATGAATTAAAAAAAATTGAGCACACGAACCCAGCAATTAACTTCCCATGAAGGGAAGAGTATGAACTATGAACCACACAAAGGTTTGGAATGTGACATACAATCAACAGGTATGTGAATTCAATGCAAAATGGTCAATTTTTGAATTTTTCATTATATGTAACGCTAATTATTCACAAGTGTGTGATTTATCTAACCTTTATGCAAAAATGAAACCTAGCTATGCACACAGTGTAAATTGCCAAAAAGCACAGTAAACTCCCCCAATTGTCAAGAACAAAAGCCAACAGACAATGGGATTATGTAACCAACAGATGCATCTATGCAAACTTAAATGTGAAATGAAGTATGCAAGCAAGCAAACAAGCAAGCATGCATTTGGAGTTAAGCACACATACAGTACTATAGCTCCCCCTTAATGGGGTAAGGGGATAGCAAAAGAACAGTTCATTCAAAATCAAAATGTGAGATATGAACCATAATCAAAAAAGGTAGTGTATTCATATATGCAAGGTACTACATAATCCATGATAAGAACAAATTCAAGATATACAATCATCACAAAAATACCCAATTGAAATTTATGTAAATGAGCAATGAACTTCAAGTTTATATGGATTTTAGCAGAGTTTCTAGAAAACACTAGAGGGTTCTTTCCTTCCTACACTTCCATTTTGATCCTCGACTATTGGTAGCTTCGCTCAACCCCTTTTTGTTTTTCTTTTATTGGATTTCACTGTTCGGCGCGAGTCACCTCATGTGTCTCAATGGGGTTTCCCGGCTTACTAGGATTCATCACAAAATGTGGATTTTGTTTCACCTTTCGACGCGAGTTTCCTCATTTATTTCAGTGGGGATTCCCGGCTACTCAGTTAGACATACCACTTATTTAAGCATGCGGGGTAGGCAGCTTTTTCCTCACGATTCTCTTAATTTTCATGTAGAAATTTGTTTCCCATGAAGTGTTAAAAAAAAGATTTTCTGAAATCCTTATCAATCAAAGTCATATGCATCATTTTAGGAATAATGTATGGGTAATTGCTTTGGATGTAGAAAATGAATTTGCCTATACACAGTTATGACTTCCCCTAAATGTATGCACAGTTGAAATGAATCATCCTCCTTTGTATATGTCACAATTCACACATGATCAAAATCACTGCATTTTATATAGCAAGGAGGTGAGGTCTTAGAAGATTTGCAAGGAATTGTGATCTAAAATTATATACATGCATTCAAGCAAGGATATAGTAAACTATTCAAACAAAGTGATTTTCGGTACGCGGCGGGGAACATAGGTCCGAAGACCACCATCATGCATAGTGAAAGCTTCCGGCTAGACATAATTTAACCTTCCACAAACACCATTTTATATACCGAAAAATCATAGCAATCAAGCACACGAATATTGAGGAATATGCAAATGTATGCAAGCAAGTGCAAATGTATGCAAGTGAGGATGTATATGATATGTGCAGCATGTTTTATGCAACTTCAGTATGTGATCTATGTATGCACAAGTGAGTGATTATTTATAAAAAGTAAGTAAGAGTTTGAAAACTCTATGCACAATGAGAAGCATTCAAACCAAATTTTATTTACAAGAGTTGATTATAAGTGTGAAAACACTTTATGAGAAGAGTAAAGCATTTGAAGACATAATTTATTCACATGGAGAGAAAATAAAAGTGATCAAGTCATTCTGACATGGAACTCAAAAATTCTCAAGATTTCCAAAAGATACCATAACCAGTGAACTAAGTTTGGAAGCATTTTTCTTGAAACATAAATTTTACCTTTTTTAGATTTTTTAAAGAGAACCATGTGAGACAAAAAATTTCAAAACAAATCATTTTCTTCCTCACCTTGAGATCCCAATGTTTATTAATTTCTTCGACCTCAAGGTACCCCTGCAAAATAGATTCTCAAGTTGGATGTTTGGGTACCCAAACCATCTTGGGTCCCGAGGGGTTAGAGTTAACATAAACAGATGGATTCTTGTATCTCCTAGCAAACCAATCATCATCATTTCTCATGGTGGAACAATCATCCATTGAATGACCATTCTTACCACAATAATAGCAATTGGAAGATTTTCCTTTCAAAAACCAATTGTCATCATTTTTCATTACATGACAATCATTCATCACATGTCCATTTTGACCACAGTAATGACAGGAAAAATTCTTTCCGAGAGACCATTCATCATCATTTTTCTTAATGAAGTAATTTTCAAAAACATGTCCATGCAATCCACAGTAATAGCAATGAGCATTGAAGGTTTTCTTCATTGGTTTATCAAGATTGTTAGGCTTATCAACAATTTTCAATTGTGACTTCAATGCTTCATTATCATCAAATTCCATCAAGGAACAATCATACATGTCATGTCCATATTGTCCACAATAATAGCATGAAACATTCCTCCTTCTACTTGGTGCATGATTATGTTTAACAACGGGGGATTTTGAATGCACAGAAGAGCAATCAACAACATCTTTTTGTTTTTCAATTTCTTTATCACACAAGGACAAAGATTCATTCACACTCTTAATTTCATTTTCTAGTTTCATGATTTGCAAATGAGAGTTAGCAATCTCTTGTTCACATGAAACAATTTTCTCATTCAACAAGCAATTAACTGTTTTGTGACTTTCAATTTCTTGTTCAAGAATATGCAGTTTGTCACAATCATCAACGATCACACTTTTTCCTTTTTCAACTTTTTCAAGATTTTTTAATCTACTTTCGAGTAAGAAAATTTGAATCAACAAAGCACTATTTTCATTTTGGAGTTTTTCAAATGAATTTTTGTTCATAGAAGTGTGTTCAAGTTCATTCATTTGAAGACTCGCATTTTGACCAACCATTCTACCCATTATTTCATTGTTTTCAAATTTGTCATTCAAATTCTTGAAGCCTTCTATTTCCTTCCTAAGTTCCTTCAACTTTTCAGACTCATCATTAATCACCCATTTTCCCTTTTGATAGACAGAGAGCTCATCACTCAATGCCTTAATTTGTTCATTCAACTTTTCATTTTCCTCTCTCAAACAACAAATTTTATCTCTATGCATTTCAACATCAGCGAAGAGAGATTCATTCACATTTTTGAGTTCTAAGCATTTCTCACATAAAGCATTTTCATGAAAAGGATTTTCAAGTTTTTTCTTGAGCTTTTTATTTTCAGATTTTACTATTTTATGTCTTTCAAGCAACTCATCGTAGGCATCCATTAATTCTTCAAAACGTAATTCATCATCAGAATTTGAGTCAGAAGATACCTCCTTGGATTCTAGGCCTAAATGATCATCCTCACTATTTGCCATCATGCAAGCATCTTCTAGCCCTCCTTCATGAAGCTTGATCAGTTGATCCATGATTTCTTTGACCGAGCTACAATCAAGAACAAACGGAAATTTGTTAGAGTCAATTGCAGCTTTAAGAGAATTCAAAACAAAAAGATTATCAGAGTTCATTTTCCTATGTTCATTAGTCCACCTTAGTTCATTTTTGGGTAAGACATGTGGACCATGAGAGATTAATTTTATGAGTTTCGGATCAATCCCAGAAATCCAAACACACAATTTTCCAAGCCATGATGTAAAATCAAAACCATCAAAGACAGGAACTGAATTTAGACTAGCCATCATAAAAAGATCTTTTCTCCTAGACCGTGAGGTCCGCTGAATAAAAATTAGAGACTTGGCTATGATACCAATTGTTGGCCCAGATAGAGATGGCGGACAAGAAGGGGGGTTGAATTGTCCCCTTGACCTTGATGGCGGATTTAAAAAATTCTCTTAACTAACCACGGTGGAATTAAAATCAACTGTTTGATTAGCCTAAACAAACATGAGAATTAATAGGTTCTCTCGATCTTTCCGATCTCACTCGAATTGACAATGCAACAATTTAGAGAGTTCAAGTTTAACAAAGATTAAACAATGATTAACAAGGAGATTAAGCTCAAATACAAATAACGGAGGTAGCAATGTGTGATAGCGTAGTGAGATAAAAACCTATGTATTGAACCTGTGAAGGGAGATAGAAGAAATGGCAAACACACAGGCAAAACCACAAGACATAGATTTTTAGGTGGTTCGGGACCACAAGGGCTCCCTACGTCCACCCCTCACCCAACCGGGTGAGGCTTCACTACACGCTACTTTCGTAGCAACACGGGGACGAACCCCAACCACACACACACGCTACTTCTGTAGCAATATCCACACACACACAACGGGGAACACACCCCGGACAATAAGCACACACCGAGACGCAGCTCCGTACACGATCCACGAGGGACGAACAATCACACACACATAAGCCGCAATGCCCGCGGCACAATAACTCCACAACCGTTCACCGACGGTTCACACACTCACAGACATGATGTTTAGAAACGAAGGATATGATCAATATAACTTTAGAAACCTAAAGAGATTGACTCCATTAAGCACAAAAAGGATGTAGAAAGAAATTCCTATCGAAGAACAAGGGCTATAGAATGTCTTCTCTATGCCACGGGTCGGAGGGTAGCCGGATGATGAAGTTGAGAGTGTCCTCTTGATCCCCTTGATGATCCGCTCCTTTTCTTCTTCTTCCACGAGCTCCAAATGTCGAGGGATGTAGATCGAATCTAGCGTTGAAGCTTCCTTGAGCTCTCTTCTTTCTCTCCTACAACAAATAGAACAAGGTTAGCCAAAGGAGATAGTTAAAACCCCAAATTCGTATGTTATATATACAAGAGGGATGAGTTGTGCAAAAGACCACAATACCCTTGCAAAACCCTAGCAAAATCACCCCAATATGTTCATTAGTAACCCAAGGGTATTAGGGTAAAGTTTCAGCCCAATCGGAGGTCATTTGGATGGGTTTCGGCAATTTACGGAAAAGCCGCGCGTTGCTGCGAACAGGGGGGGTCGACCCACTGTGGAGGGGGGTCGACCCATCTACTCCCAGAAGCTAATTTTTAGCATGTTTTACAGGGGGGTCGACTCACTTTGTGAGGGGGGTCGACCCACTTTCAGACAGGGTGCTGAAAACACCCTGTTTAGCCCAGGGGACGACCCATTGAGCATGGGGGGTCGACCCACTGACCTAGGAACATGATAAAAAGGTTTCTAAACCAATTCTAATGTTCTAAGCATGTAACCCAATGTAATCAATCATGAATTAAAAATATTTGGATCATGCATCAACATTTGGAACTCGTTTTGAGTCCAAGACCCAAAGGACATGAATTATGATTACGAAAGTATTGGTATGAGGCACATAAATATTTGATCACACTTTCAACTCAAGAACTTCCTCAAGAACATGCATAATTCACTTGGTAAAGTAACACCAAATCCAATCAAATATTGCATGAAAGAATAGAACTCAACATGAGCATGATGGAATATGAACTACAATTATCAAATTGACAATTTGGAAGCCAATTAACCCCAAAGCCATGAAGCATGAAGTGAGCCTAATCTCCCCACATGGAAACCTATCATAAGAGGGTTCTTACCTCAATTTTCAAGATATGTGGGCAGATCAAAACCTGCACTATCAAGTAACCCAGTTTTATGAGTGATAATCCAATATAGCTCAGAAACACATTTTCAACCTAAATCATTCCATCCACATTGTAATGCGACATATTTGAGCCTTGCATGCTTAAGAACCTCAATATCATTTTAATACACCTAAGAATCACTCAATGCATTTTATCATGTCTATTCTTATAAGTACATGGTCAATGCATATGAGAAGATTTGGTAGGTGCCATGAAGAACAAAGTCCAGTGCATAACTTGTTTAGCATAGACAAAGCAAGTTGATGCATAACTTGTTTAGAAAGCCAAGATGGTGCATGAGAATTCATTCTAAACCCGAATGGCATCAATTTATGTCCAACCAAAAATCATTCCTCCTCATTCAACATGTAAATCAAATGACTATGCATTGAAAACAAGATGTTAGCATCAAACACATCATTTTCACAATAAGAGCAAACTTCCCACTTGAAATGCAGTCAATATAAGTCAAGTGCATGAAAAAGGGATTTTGACCCCAATCAAAACACTATGAATATGATCCACATTGTATATGCATGAAACTGAATGTATAGACTTGGAAACTTGAAGGCACAAGACAATGTATAGACTTGGTAGAAGGCCAACGTATAGACTTGGAAGATAGAAGCCCAATGTATAGACTTTGAACTATGAAGGCCAATGTATAGACTTGAAGTGTAAAGGCCAATGTATAGACTTGGATTGAAGAAGGCCAATGTATAGACTTGAAGTGTGAAGGCCAATGTATAGACTTGGATTGAAGAAGGCCAATGTATAGACTTGAAGTGTGAAGGCCAATGTATAGACTTGGTGGCCAAAGGCCAATGTACATACATTGATTCCAAAAGGCAATGTGTAGACTTGGAGGATGAAGGCCAATGTATGGACTTGGCTGATGAAGGCCAATGTAACAAAAAACCAATGCAATCCAATGCATGTCAATAATATGCATGAAGGCCTAGTCATCATTTTACCAATGAAAAACATCATGTATGAAATACATCAAGAGACCAGGGTCAATGCATATGACCCAAGGTCTAAGAATTTGAACCAATCATCAAAAGTGAGGTTGTCTTCACAAAGCACATTTTCCATCTAAAGAAGTTATCCACCAAGCATCCAAACCTGCAAAATAAGATATTGCGACATAAACTCCAAAGTGATCAATGAGTAATTTTCACAATACTTACACACAATATATAGTTATCATCAAAACCATTGCCAAAGACAACGAGGGGACGCACAGAACCCAACACTTGTCTTGGAGAATAGCTTGTCATGGAAATTTCTGAGAGTGAGTTGAGGGGGAGTGGTTTTGGAGAAAGAAGTGTTTCAGCAGTAGTGTTTAAGTTGACTCTGCATGCACTTGCTTTGAATTTGCCTTGTTTGTCATAGCTGCTGTTGATTTCCTTTAAGCCTTGATATTGCTTCATTCATAGTGTTGCCATCATCAAAAAGGGGGAGATTGTTACATCCCTACGGTTTTGATGATGTCTCACACTATAAATCAATCTGTATATCTCTAGATCAATTCATGCTTCATCATTTAGGATAGTGCAGTTCATGTGGCTATTAGTGAATCATTTAGCAAGTCCATACATCACTGCACATGCCTTCCATCAAGTCTATACAGCAAGAGTGGCTTTCATTCATGTGCATAGTCCAAGCATTCTCATAAAGTATATACATTGGCATATGCACACTCACACAGCATAGTCTAGACAGAAGTGGGTCGACCCCCCCTTCCAGATGGGTCGACCCCCTCAAGATTCTCAAGTCTGTACATTGCTCTCATGAATACACTGCATTGCCAAGTCTGCACACCGGTTTCCAAGTCTGTACATTGCATGGCGCTCACCAAGTATGTACATCGCTTCAAGCGTTCCAAAGTCTATACATCGCGTGCATCATTAAGTCTAGACATTGCACTGTAGCTTGCTTAGTTGAAGTCTATACATTGTTGATCGAACGTAAGTCTATACATTCCAACCTTTTCCTATGTTCGCTGCTTTAGCTACACACCAAGTCTACACATTGGCAAAGTATATACATCGCTTTTGCAAGTCTGTACAACCAGCGCATTCATTGATATCAAGTCTACACACTGCATATAGGCAAAGTATGCACATTGTGCCTTCAAGATGTTCAAGTCTATACACTGGTTTTCAGTTCTAAGTCTATACATTGGCCTCAAGCTTCACTAGTCTATACATTGTCTTCATGGCATCGCAAGTCTATACAGCCTGCATGCCTCATAACGCCAAGTCTATACATCGTGGGCTTCGGTTCTTCAAGTCTGTACATCCTTCAAGGGCCAAGTGTATACGTCGTTCACAGCACACACGTTCAAAGTCTGAAGTCTGTACAGCCTTGGCATGTGCTTCGTAAAGTCTATACAACGCTCAAAGTCTGTACAGCATGCTTTGTCGTTCAAAGTACAAAGTCTATACATAGCAGTGTTCAAGCTTTCAAAAGTCTGTACATTCCCTTCTGTAATGTTCATACATCAATTGACAAGTCTGTACAGCGTTTGCTTAAAGTCCATTCAGCAGTGTCTATACATTGGCTTGCTACTTCATGCGTTTGCTAGTCTATACAGCCACATCATGTCTATACATTCTTTTAAGCTCGAAATCTGATGCCCACCAGAAGTGGCGTCACTTCTAAAATAAACGCCTAGGAAAGAGGCGTCTTTTTCCATTGTGCATACTTTGATAGACGCAGAGTCTATACATCTCCCACAGCAAGCGTAACATGTCTGAACATCGGTTGCACAGCAACTAAGTATATACATTGTGTTGCATTGCATGCATTACCTAATGTCTATACATTGCTAGTGTAACTCAAGCCTTTACATCAAAGTCTATACACTGGTTATGCTTGTGCATCACAAAGTCTATACACTGATGTCCCTTGTTTTCATGTCTATACATTCGATTGCTTCATGAATTACACTGAAGTCTACACATTCCCCTCTGTTATGTTAATGCAACATTCTGCAAGTCTATACACTAAGGTCGCTGAAGGGTTTCAAGTCTATACATTCTGACGTTGTATATACTTGCCTATATGTTGTTCTAAAGTCTATACACGCCTTGTTAAAAGCTTGAACTGAACTAATTCGATACATTTCTTTTGTCTCTGCTTGCAGAATGTTTCAAGCTGATGATTGGACACGTCATCCGAGGTGGTACCTGGCACGTGATCCGAGGTGCTCTCTGGGCGGGAACCTGAAGGACACACGCCCAACATCTGCTATATATATGGAGCATCTTCTTTCAGTAGAAGTTCGATCATGAAAGAAAGAGCAAAAGGCATTCTTGTGAGGCTGCATGATCCAGAAAAGAGAGAGAGCAGAGAATTCCATTTCATCCAGATCTGAGAGAAATATATTTGAGAGAGAGAGAGCAGTGTCTGTGGTTTGTAGAATTGCTTCTTCGGAAGCTACATTGTTTCCTATTTTCAGAGAGGATTTGTGTTCTTTGATTTTTGTGCTTTCGTTTTTCATTTCATCTTCCTTATCGAATATTGTTAGCCTCCTGTGATCGGAGGAAGGGAGGATTGATCCTCCAGTTTGCAAGTGACAGGGAGTCGCTTGTGGGTTTCCTCCTGGGTGGAGGAAGAGAGACCTCGGTCTCTAGTTTGCTAGTGACTGTTGTCACTAGTTGTATCCCTCCGGTGTGGAGGAAGAGGGGAGGCTGTTCCCCTGGTCAAGCTGTGTGGCAGCATTTTGTTCGCAGACTGAGTCTGCAGTTTCTAGCCGTGGCTAGTGGAAGCCTCACTCTAGTTGGAGTGAGGGGTGGATGTAGATTGTGGACTACAATCGAACCACCTTAAAAATTCTTATCTCCTCTGTGGTTTGTTGTTATCGTTTGTGCTCTCCATCTGCTTGGCATTATGTTTGACTGTGGACAGCTCGTTCAATCACTCTTACTTCTTCTGTCTTGGTTATTGACTGTGTTAGCAATACTCTTTGTGCTGTTTCTGAAGGGTTGTAAACCGTTGAACTAATATTCCACTGAAGTTTTTTAAAATCGGGAGTGATCTATTCATCCCCCCCTTCTATATCACTCTTCGCTGCGCTAACATCCTCAACCTCTAAGCCATACAATGGACTCACATTTTCATATAACACGAAACACAGAACATGAGGGATTACCAAAACCTTCAAATCACATGGACACGTAAACTAAGGTACGACGATACCTCCAAGCGTCCAAAACCATGTCTCGATCCTCACAGGATAAACGAGACACTCATGAGGTCACGTGTCAACCACTGGGTCACAACCAGGTTGACTAGGAACTATAATGATCCTTAAAATAACATGAAACACTGCTCAGTATAATGGCACTCTCAGACACCCTATAATACGGTCACAGCCCTCATAGGACGTCCAAGACATCCACGAAACAATGGGCTAACCAAGGGGTCAAGCCACCACAACCGGAAGCCAAATCGGTAAAGAAAACACCTAGAAGGTAGCCGCGGTTTCAAGCAAACCGCTGCTGCCGGACAGAACCTAGCTGCGGTTAAGATCTAGCCGTAGTCATCAGGTCCACGGTTTCAGACAAACCGCCGCTACATAGATGCGGTTCCAGGCAAACCGCTTCAGACCTATGAATGGAAAACACATATAAAGAGGAGAAGAAGATAGTGTCAACGCTTCACGAGGCGGAGTCGACTCAGAGACAGCCGCAGTTCCAAGATAGCTGGGGTCATCGAGACGCGGTTAGGCGTTAACCACGAGCATCCCTGCCATGGTACGCCGAAGACCGTGTCTAGAAGAAGACAAGGCAGGTAGTGACAAAGACATGCAGACGTGGTTTCAAGCTAACCGCAGTCGTCAAACGCGGTTGAAGCCAAACCGCATTCTCCCACCGCCATACACGTCGAACCGACATGGACTGAAAAGTGGACGCGGTTTAAGACCAACTGTGATGACCCTAGGATCCGAGTACCGGAAAGGAACCGGCGCGTCTCGAATCTCGGCCCGCCAACCCACGAGCCCGAAGACTCGGAAGGGTAGAAAGGGATGGTGTGGGAGTACAAGAGAAGCTGAAACAACCGCAGAGATAGCATGATAATCTAAAATAAAATGCACAGAATAATATAAATAAATTAAACTACTACAAGGTCCAGTGTATCTCATGTCCAAATGAAAGTATAGTCAACAGAAAGAAATGTACAACTACACGGGGCATCTCCCGGTGTACATCTACACCGGGCATCCCCCGGCTCTGGCCCACTGGCGGCTAACCCTGGCAAGAAGAACCACGCTAAAACTCGGCCGCACCTCTCGAAGACCCCGCCTCACCTGAAAAGTAGGGGTGAGCCTCATTTCATTGGCCCCATAGGGATCCCGCGAATCCCCACCTCACGTGGAAAACAAGGCCGAAAATAAGAAAGCAGAAAGCCACCCTACCTAACAGGAGTATGGTAGAACCAACAAGCTAAAGTAAATAAATGGAAAAGCCATCTACTCTAACAGCACGTACTACTAAACGTCGGTCCAACGAAACTCGAGTCCACACCTGCCAGTGAACAGGAGCACTACCCACTAGAAGAATGACCTGAAGTGTCGCCTGACGTCTTACACCGCGTCACAAGTGTCTAGCTACAACGCCCCGGGCGTGAGACTCAGACACGTAACAAGTACCACAACAAGGACTAGCTGGGGTCACGCTCGTCAGCGCATGTCCTAAGCCCCCAACTACGTGTGCACACACAGACCATCTGCTCTAGGTCGGGTCCTCTAGCTGGTTTTTCCCCCCACCGGACTCTGGTGGCAAAGGCAAGGGGCCCTACGGTAACCAGCCTAAAAACCGCCTCCCACCGGGTCTCGCTCTCCACCACTCCCAGGTGGGTCCACACCCACGTGCGCAGGAAGCTACGACTAGTGGACAGGTCACTGAAAGTAAGGACTAACTCACGGAAACCACCGTCAAAGAAACGGGACCGCACATACACGGTGCAGCACAGAACCTGACGGTCCAACCTTGGGCCGTCACAAGCTGTGACGCACCTACACTGGAGCGTCACAAGGCTCTGACGGTCCAACCATGGAGCGTCACAAGCTGAGGTGAAAACAGGCTCTGACGCACCTACCTAGGGGCGTCACAGGCTGTGACGCACCTACACTGGAGCGTCACAAGGCTCTAACGGTCCAACCCTGGAGCGTCACAAGCCGAGGTGAAAATAGGCTCTAACGCACCCACCTAGGGGCGTCACAGGCTATGACGCACCTACACTGGACCGTCACAAGGCTCTGACGGTCCAACCCTGGAGCGTCACAAGCCGAGGTGAAAACGGGCTCTGACGCACCCACCTAGGGGCGTCACAGCACCTGACGGACCACCCTGGTGCGTCAGGGGAGGTGGGTTCGCCTGCTCTGACGCATCCACACAGGGGCGTTACAAGGCTGTGACACGCTAGGCATGGTGCGTCACAGGCCTTGACCCCCAACGGTCAAAAGCCAACGGTCGAACGCCCCTAACGGTCCAACCTCGGTGCGTCACAGCACCGTGGCGGTCTATTGTGGGACCGTCACAGCCCATAGACCCCACTTAGCTACACTCAGGTATATAACGCACCCATCTAGGCGCGTTACATAGTGTGACGGTCACTGGAAGGACTGTCACACCCGCCCGAGGGTGAAACGGCGGGAAACACCCATAAATTCCAACCATGCCCCCATACCTCCATAGGAGAGGGGGGGATCAAAGGGGAAGACCCCTGGGGACCCCTAGCATTATTCTAGGCCATCAAAATGCTGAATTGCGGCTCAAATCCATAGATCGGGCGAACTCTCCCCAAAACATGATTTTGCCCTAAACCGTTCAAACACACCCCTCTCGGCTCCCATTCGACCTACAAATCGCAGGGGATGACGGTATGAGCATAGGAATTCATCCCCATACCTCAATGGAGCGAATGCTCCGTCGAATCACTGCTGAAGTCAAGGAAGAAACTTTTGAATGCCACACGCCCCGCCTCCCGCCGCGAGAAGGCCACCACCGGAACCGCCTCGCCACCGCCGCCGCCACGCCATTGCCAGAGTGAAGGAGGCCGCGTCTCGATCGTCCGAGGAAGAAGAACGATCGCGATGGGGAGGGCGCTCTCCAACGATTGGAAGAAGGAGGAAGAAGAAGAAGAAGAAAAGGTGAAAAAGAAAAGAAAAAGGTTTGGTATTTATAGAAAATCTAAAAAATCAAAAAAATCCCAAAAATTAAAAAAATACACCTCATCGTTCCTCGCGACGCGTTGATCGCAACGGTACCACTCGCGGGTAGATTAACGACACGGTTCACCCGCTACAGGGTTCCGTAGGTGTTTCCGAGACACACACGCGAGAATCGGAAAACACGCCGAAAAGCCGCGGAACACGTTCCGAGCCTCCGAACTGACCGAATCGCACGGATCCAAACACGAAAGATGTCAAGAACATAATTCCGGACACAATGGAGCCAAATTCAGTGAAAACGCAGATCTAGGACCCAAGAAGAAGGATCTGAAAAGGGTCCGGGACATCATAGCCCTCCCCCCTTAAACAAATTTCGTCCTCGAAATTCGAGAATAAGGCACAAGAACGGGGGAAAGACTCACACGAACAAATGAGGATATAGCTCCCGCATCTCATCCTCACGCTCACAAGATGCCTCGCCACCAGAATGACGCTGCCAGATCACCTTAACCAGAGGAATAACCTTGTTCCGCAGGCGCTACTCTCGCCGATCCTCAATGCGAACAGGGAACTCTGGAAGGGACAGATCTGGGGTCACCTCAGGCAAAACGGCATCCTCAAGAACATGGGAATCATCGGGCATATACTTCCGAAGCATCGACACGTGGAACACATCATGCACGGTGGAAAACTCCAGAGGTAACTGCAACCGATAAGCAACTTCCCCAACACGCTCGACGATGGGAAAGGGACCAATGTAGCGGGGACTCAACTTCCCGCGCCTATCGAAACGCATCACACCCTTCATGGGAGAAACTCTCAAGAGACTCGGTCCCCCACAGCAAAGTTGAGAGGTCACCTCCTCCGATCGGCATAATACTTCTGCCGGCTCTGAGCTGTCAACATCTTCTGCCGAACGAGATGCACCACCTCAACACACTACTGCACCAAATCTAGTCTGGTCAGGGCACGCTCGCCCACCTCGAACCAATCAAGCGGAGTCCGACAAGGTCACCCATACAACGCCTCATAGGGAGCCATACCAATGCTCGAATGATAGCTATTGTTATATGCAAACTCCACTAATGGCAGATGGTGGGTCCAACCCCCCTGCCATTCTAAGCAACACACTCGCAACATGTCCTCCAGAGTCTAGATGGTCTGCTCAGATTGGCCGTCCGACTGAGGATGATAGGCCGAGCTGAATGCCAACTCGGTGCCTAGAGCGTTCTGGAAGCTTCTCCAGAATCCAGAAGTGAAGCGGGGATCACGATCGGACACAATGGAGATGGGAACTCCATGCAACGGAACAATTCACTCCACGTACAAACGAGCCAAACGAGGCACCTCCAACTGACCTTGACCGACAGCAACCGCGCCATCTTCGTCAGTCTATCTACTAGCAACCAGATACTATCCTCCCCGCTGGACGTCCTCGGTAACCCAACCATGAAATCAGTGGTCACGTGGTCCCACTTCCACGCAGGAACATCCAAGGGCTGAAGTGTGCCCCCTGGTCGCTGGTGCTCAGCCTCCACCTGCTGATAGGTCAAACACCTAGCCACAAATTCCACCACGTCTCTCTTCATGCCAGGCCACCAAAATTGCCTCTTCAGGTTGTGGTACATCTTAGCCGATCCAGGGTGCACGACATACCGACTCCCATGAGCCTCGCGCAATACCGTCCGCCGTACCTACCCCTCGGCTGGCACGTACAACCTACCTCTGAACCTCACAACTCCATTGGTGAGGACACGCGCCGCATCACTCGACGGAGCACACGGAGCATGCCGGCATCCCTTTGGCTCGGCGACCACTTGGCAGACTAGTAGAGCTATCTTTAGTTATTTTATGCTTTAGGCCATGTTGGGCCTTGGATTAGTCCCTGCGTGGACACTTTTATTAGTTGTGTGGACCTTTGTAGGCCATTTGAAGCAAATTAGGCTTTAGTTGGACCATTTTATGCTTATTAGATAGGAGATAGGGCTATTGGGCCATTTTTTTGGTTCAATCTCTGGCCCATATGGGCTGGCCACCCACTCCCTTGCTTAGCCCACCTAGGGTTAGGGTTTTGGGCGCCCCAACTCTTTTCCCTCCTCTTGGAAGGTGGCAGCCGCCCCTCTCCTAGATTATAGGAAGAGGGGTGCGGCCCTCCCCCCCCCTTGCCTTGTTGCGCCCCCCCTTTTTCCCCATGCCATGTGGCGCATCCCCCTCCCCTCCCTCTTGGCTAGGGTTTCAACCCTAGCACCTCCCCTCCCCATATATAAACCTTGTATTTTTTCCTTTGAAAGATAATGAAGAATTAATTTGTGAGAAACCTTGTGCGCAGCCACCACCAAGGAGAGGGCGACCTTCTCCATCCTTCCCCAAGGGGTGCGACGCCCCTCTCTTCCCCTATCCCCCATCTTCTTCTTCCTCCATCTCCAACTCCTGGGTGCGACTCCCTTGAGAAGGAGGTCCTGGTGAGGTGAGGATCGTGCTGTGAAGCGAGTCTCTTCATCCCATGTCGGAGAGAGATCCAAGCGGCGAGACGACGTCAAGCTCGGTGGCGTTCAATCCAATCTCGGATGCACCTGCTCTGCCTGCAAGCTAGGGGTCCAAAGATCACGTCGGTACGAACCCTTTCTGTGGGCAAACCGTCTGGCTTTCTTCTAGACTTTTCTTCCCCTACAAGTCCCCCTTCCAACCCCACCGGCCTTGTCCCAAAACTCGAATCACAGAGGAAGTTGTCTTTGTAGACACTTTCGTCGCGCAGGCTGCTCCCGGGACAGACTCGCCTGTGATCAGAGTCGCCTTGGACACCCGTGTGCACCCCCGTTCCTTCTCCGATCGACCACAACCTCTTCACATAAGTTGTTCCCCTCCCTGTCCCCGAACCATTCGTGGTGGTTTCATCCCAAAACTCCATTGGGGCTGAAACTTCCCTTTGTGGCTACTTTCGGTCCTCCTCTGGGCGCTACAGTAACCCGGCGGGACAGATCTGCAGTACCCTCCAAAGGGACCACCACCTCCCCTTACTGGAATGGCCTGAAAATTGGAGGGCTATCTCCACACACACCACTCCATCTCCAGTGGCCGCCCCTGGTCAGAATTCCATACGCACCCCTACGCCCTCATATCCCATCTCGGGTTCACAGACCTGACTGCCCTGAAGTGCAGGCTGCGACCCCCACTTTCCACCCCGCCCACGCCCAAATCCTCCAAGGCACCGCCCCCGCTACCTTGGTCATCTGTTAGCCCTACCTGTAAGCTACCCACCAGAGAAAACCCCATCCCTAAATCTGTCCGGAAGCCTGCGTACCGACTGTTCTCCTGGTCTCTACCGGTGTGGGCAGACAGGCAGTCCGACTGCACGCCAGGTGTTTGACGAATTGCCACGGTCACCATCGGCCTCGACTGCAGTTCTCCTTCCACGGGCGCCTGTGGGACATCCCCACCAGCGCCCTCGCTGAATTTCGCAGGTCCAGGACGTGATTAAGGGCGCTTACCGGAGTCGCCCCCGGGCTGTTTGGCGGGCTTGTGCAGGTTGGCCAGCAACCTGTCCCCTCCTTCCGAACGCACTCCAGAGGCTTCCCCGAGGATCGGCGACATCCTTCTTCTTCCCGGAGGAGCGACCCCACGACAGCAAGGTACCGGGGACTCCTGCCACCTCAGCCCCTCCAGAGGTGGACGTTCTTTCAGCAGTTCGCAGAGCTACCCGGGACCTCCTCGCGGCCCACCCCTTCACCGAGTGCTGCCCGTCAGCCCGTGCATCGGCAGCCCCGACTCCTCTGTTTGTAGCCTGTTACCTCCCTGCGAGGAGTGGGCATTTTGGGTCAATTGTGTATTATTACTTCTACGTGTATCGGGGTTATTGGTCTCGGCCGGGGTTCCTTCCCCACGCCTAGGCGTGGAGGTACGTGCGACGTTCCTTCCCTTGGCATTTGCTTTGCTAGTATGCTCTCGATTATGCAGCGTGCGAGTGTAGGATCCTAGGTACATATTCAATTCACCGTGGGTTTTGCGAGTTGAGAGCACCATTCCGTGGCCCTAGTCGAGCACCGAGCTCGGACTAGACTCCCATAGTTGCGCGTCGGCTCCCTTTGCCGCTTTGATCCACTCGTTTCCCTCATAGGGACGGCCGTGGACTTGGGTTTCTTGTTGAGAGACGCCTCTCTTCGGAGGAATAGTACGGAGGTCGATCTCTCGGCTTGCCTTGTCACGTGTGAGTGCTGGCCGCACTTGGTCTTCATAGTAGGTCCAGTCCTTTTTTAGTCCCGTTCCGCATCAAATTTGGTATCAGAGCCAGGTTAACCAGTTTGTTCTAACAAATTGGGGTCTTAGGTCATTCGAGTCTTTAGGTTGTCTAGGGTGCAATTGAGGCCTTAGAGTTATCTAGGTTGCATTGAGTCTCTTAGTTCATCTAGGTAACCCACCATTGCATTGTAATGTTAGGTTTGTGTCTAGTTAGAGTTTTGTCCTTGTCTCGTTGAGTCTTGCATGTCCAGCTCCGCGCCAACCCCATGGTGGTTCCTCGAGACCACATGTCAGATTAGTCATCCCTATTGGCCCGATTCGATGCTCTTATGGTACGACCCCTAAGTGTCGCCCCTACCACTCAGTCGTCGGGAGACCCGATCCCTATACCGATGACCGAGTCATTCCAGCGCCCTGTCATGTCCACTGCCGTCCTACCTAATGGGATGCATACGGAGATCGACTTCATCAGTAGGGTGTCGTCTAACTGTGTCTCACAAGACATTATTGAGTCACTCTCTAAGACTGGGGAGATTGTTCTCCGTGATGGTTTAGCTTTTATCGAGTTTCAACGGTGGTTTGGCCCCGTTAAATATTTCGATGGCGCTTGGTGCAAGATCAGCACACTTGCTGGTCCATGCATCATTTTAGGGCGAACTTGGTTGGAGGAAAGAAGTGCGACCATCGACCTGGATAGGAGGACCTGCACCTTACACCCATCTCACCTTCCCGGTGAGTTTGTCTTCCATGACGGCGTTACGCTGACCACCTCCCTGTCATCACCTGGGTTTGTTCCAGTGAGTTACGAGGCTGAACAGGAGTTGATTGAGGAGTACCTAACTGAGGTTGAGGAGTTAGGGAGTGATCCCCTCCACATCATAGAGGACTCCGTTTCCCCTCCCGAGAGAGAGGCTTCACCCTTAGACCCTCATATAGAGACATTCTTACCTTCCGAGGGTGAACTGGTCATTGGAGAGTCTTTAGCTAGCTGGCTAAGGGAGGGTCCACTTCTAGATGTCTCCATTCCTTGCTATACACCCATGGGACCAGCCCTCCCAATAATACCCCTTAACTCCTTTCACACCACTTTTCGGTCCTTCTGCTTTCTTGAAAATGTGAAGGACTTCCTTAGGAGTTTAGATTATCAATGGGAGTTGACTTACATGTTGACCTTAGGGTCTGACCAACCCTATAGTCATAGCTTTACACTCCCTGCTTTGGGGTCTATTACCTCGGTCTACACCATAGGACATATCACATCCGAGGTCCTTTTATTATTTCCTATACCCGTGGAGGTTGATTTTGTCCCCGCTTATGGTTTCACGGTCCCGAGGGAGGAACCTTGCCTTCCTTGCCTTCCTCATGAGCCCCTTGCCCCATACATGAGAGTGCCTGAAGGTGATTATCTGCACCTGGGCGAATGTCGCACATGGGCAAGTATAGTGAAGGGACCTGTCGGGAGGGGTCATCATTTCTTTGACCCTTTCGATCCCCTCCCTAGTGAGCCTCTCGACCCATATTCTTTTCCCCACCTTGTCGAGGAGGTCCACTATCATACACCACCTAGGCCTTCTAGTCAACACCTCACCTTACCGGCATCCAGATGCCCGAGCTTAGGAGGCCAGGGACACATGTCTCTTCCCCATGTTTCTGCATGTCCACCATCATATAGGGGTTTGTCTCATATAGGGAATGTCATGAGTGAGTTTGGGCAATTTAGTCCCCATGAGTCTACCACATTCCGTAGGACACCCATGCATGATAGATACAACTTTGGTTGTCCTGGTCCTCCCCGTGTTGTCCAATCATGTAGGAGTCATAGGCATGCTAGGTCTGTGTTTGGATGTCCAGGACCCCCACTGCATTCACATAGGTATGAGTCAACACAGCTAGTTCGGAGTTTGCATCATCACCACCTTGAGGCCAGCAACGCACGTTATAAGGATCTAGCTGATGCGCATCGACGCACCCGTGAGTTCCAAGTGGGAGAGTACGTCATGATCAGGGTTAGACCTGAACGGTTCCCTTCGGGGGCCGTGAAGAAACTCCAGGACCGCGGTGCAGGACCCTTCCGAGTTCTGAAGCGAATAGGGTCGAATGCGTATGAGATTGAGCTGCCAGACGACTATGGGATCAGTTCGACGTTCAATGTCTCTGATCTGGTGGCATATCGGGATCCCGCGGTGATTCCCAGTGAGCTTTTTGGGCCTACCCCTCCTGTTGAGAGCATCACACCTTCGGAGCGTCCACCTCCTCCAGCCCCTTTACAGACACGCGAGCATATAGATTGCATACTGGATGAGCAGGTGACCACGACCAGGAGCGGAGCCTACCAGCGCTTTCTAGTGCGTTGGAGAGGGCGCCCTGCGACAGACGACACCTGGATCACACGTGGAGAGCTGGAGCGGATCGACCCGGACCTGCTGGAGCGTTACTTGAGCGACCGTGACCCTTACTCGACGGGGTCGAGTTCTTCCCACCCGGGGAGAATTGGTGAGGACACGCGCCGCATCACTCGACGGAGCACACGGAGCATGCCGGCATCCCTTTGGCTCGGCGACCACTTGGCAGACTAGTAGAGCTATCTTTAGTTATTTTATGCTTTAGGCCATGTTGGGCCTTGGATTAGTCCCTGCGTGGACACTTTTATTAGTTGTGTGGACCTTTGTAGGCCATTTGAAGCAAATTAGGCTTTAGTTGGACCATTTTATGCTTATTAGATAGGAGATAGGGCTATTGGGCCATTTTTTTGGTTCAATCTCTGGCCCATATGGGCTGGCCACCCACTCCCTTGCTTAGCCCACCTAGGGTTAGGGTTTTGGGCGCCCCAACTCTTTTCCCTCCTCTTGGAAGGTGGCAGCCGCCCCTCTCCTAGATTATAGGAAGAGGGGTGCGGCCCTCCCCCCCCCTTGCCTTGTTGCGCCCCCCCTTTTTCCCCATGCCATGTGGCGCATCCCCCTCCCCTCCCTCTTGGCTAGGGTTTCAACCCTAGCACCTCCCCTCCCCATATATAAACCTTGTATTTTTTCCTTTGAAAGATAATGAAGAATTAATTTGTGAGAAACCTTGTGCGCAGCCACCACCAAGGAGAGGGCGACCTTCTCCATCCTTCCCCAAGGGGTGCGACGCCCCTCTCTTCCCCTATCCCCCATCTTCTTCTTCCTCCATCTCCAACTCCTGGGTGCGACTCCCTTGAGAAGGAGGTCCTGGTGAGGTGAGGATCGTGCTGTGAAGCGAGTCTCTTCATCCCATGTCGGAGAGAGATCCAAGCGGCGAGACGACGTCAAGCTCGGTGGCGTTCAATCCAATCTCGGATGCACCTGCTCTGCCTGCAAGCTAGGGGTCCAAAGATCACGTCGGTACGAACCCTTTCTGTGGGCAAACCGTCTGGCTTTCTTCTAGACTTTTCTTCCCCTACAAGTCCCCCTTCCAACCCCACCGGCCTTGTCCCAAAACTCGAATCACAGAGGAAGTTGTCTTTGTAGACACTTTCGTCGCGCAGGCTGCTCCCGGGACAGACTCGCCTGTGATCAGAGTCGCCTTGGACACCCGTGTGCACCCCCGTTCCTTCTCCGATCGACCACAACCTCTTCACATAAGTTGTTCCCCTCCCTGTCCCCGAACCATTCGTGGTGGTTTCATCCCAAAACTCCATTGGGGCTGAAACTTCCCTTTGTGGCTACTTTCGGTCCTCCTCTGGGCGCTACAGTAACCCGGCGGGACAGATCTGCAGTACCCTCCAAAGGGACCACCACCTCCCCTTACTGGAATGGCCTGAAAATTGGAGGGCTATCTCCACACACACCACTCCATCTCCAGTGGCCGCCCCTGGTCAGAATTCCATACGCACCCCTACGCCCTCATATCCCATCTCGGGTTCACAGACCTGACTGCCCTGAAGTGCAGGCTGCGACCCCCACTTTCCACCCCGCCCACGCCCAAATCCTCCAAGGCACCGCCCCCGCTACCTTGGTCATCTGTTAGCCCTACCTGTAAGCTACCCACCAGAGAAAACCCCATCCCTAAATCTGTCCGGAAGCCTGCGTACCGACTGTTCTCCTGGTCTCTACCGGTGTGGGCAGACAGGCAGTCCGACTGCACGCCAGGTGTTTGACGAATTGCCACGGTCACCATCGGCCTCGACTGCAGTTCTCCTTCCACGGGCGCCTGTGGGACATCCCCACCAGCACCCTCGCTGAATTTCGCAGGTCCAGGACGTGATTAAGGGCGCTTACCGGAGTCGCCCCCGGGCTGTTTGGCGGGCTTGTGCAGGTTGGCCAGCAACCTGTCCCCTCCTTCCGAACGCACTCCAGAGGCTTCCCCGAGGATCGGCAACATCCTTCTTCTTCCCGGAGGAGCGACCCCACGACAGCAAGGTACCGGGGACTCCTGCCACCTCAGCCCCTCCAGAGGTGGACGTTCTTTCAGCAGTTCGCAGAGCTACCCGGGACCTCCTCGCGGCCCACCCCTTCACCGAGTGCTGCCCGTCAGCCCGTGCATCGGCAGCCCCGACTCCTCTGTTTGTAGCCTGTTACCTCCCTGCGAGGAGTGGGCATTTTGGGTCAATTGTGTATTATTACTTCTACGTGTATCGGGGTTGTTGGTCTCGGCCGGGGTTCCTTCCCCACGCCTAGGCGTGGAGGTACGTGCGACGTTCCTTCCCTTGGCATTTGCTTTGCTAGTATGCTCTCGATTATGCAGCGTGCGAGTGTAGGATCCTAGCTACATATTCAATTCACCGTGGGTTTTGCGAGTTGAGAGCACCATTCCGTGGCCCTAGTCGAGCACCGAGCTCGGACTAGACTCCCATAGTTGCGCGTCGGCTCCCTTTGCCGCTTTGATCCACTCGTTTCCCTCATAGGGACGGCCGTGGACTTGGGTTTCTTGTTGAGAGACGCCTCTCTTCGGAGGAATAGTACGGAGGTCGATCTCTCGGCTTGCCTTGTCACGTGTGAGTGCTGGCCGCACTTGGTCTTCATAGTAGGTCCAGTCCTTTTTTAGTCCCGTTCCGCATCATCCATCCTCACGAAACTCCACCTCAGCCATCGATAGAATACGAGGTAGCTCGGGGTCCGCTCGCTGAGCCTCAGTCACATGTCGATGCACCGCGGGCGTGACAGTCAGACTCGCAAGGATAGCCGAACCCTGGTCCTGAGGGACCTTGAGCCTAAAAGTCATGGCCAGAACCTGCTCCCAAAGCCTCCACTTCCTCAACAACATCCGACTGACCATTACTCTCCTACTCAGAGTATCAGCCACAACGTTCATCCGGCCATGCTGATAAGACAGAGTGAAATCATAATCCTTCATATACTCCATCCACCTCCTCTGCCTAAGGTTAAGGTCCTTCTATGTGAACACATACCTCAAACTCTGATGGTCAGTGAAAAGCTCAAACTTCTCGCCGTACAAATAATGCCTCCATATCTTCAGTGCGAAAATCACCGCCGCCAACTCAAGATCATGAACAGGGTAGTTTGCCTCATGTGGCTTCAACTATCGTGACGCATACGCCACCACTCTGCCATGCTGCATCAACACAGCACCGAGACCTACCCCGGAAGCATCCATACACACCACGAAACCACCCGAGCCAGATGGCAGCACCAAAATCGGAGCAGTGGTAAGCAATCTCTTCAACTCCACGAAGCTCCGCTCACACTCCTCTATCCAGACGAACAACACCTCTTTCCGCGTAAGCCTGGTCATCGGGGCTGTAATACAAGAAAAATTCTGAATAAACCGTCGATAATAGCCTGCGAGCCCCAAGAAACTCTGAATCTCCGTGATAGAACTCGGCCTCGGCCACTACACCACAGCCTCGACCTTGGCTGGGTCCACGGAAACACCATCACTAGAAATAACATGCCACAGAAAGTGCACCTCTCGGAGCCAGAACTCGCACTTGCTGAACTTGGCAAACAACTGGTGATCGCGCAAGATATACAACACCGCCCTCAAATATTGCACATGCTCCTCAACAGACCGCGAATACATAAGGATATCATCCATGAACACGACCACGAACTGGTCTAGACACGGATGGAACACCCTATGCATCAAATCCATGAACGCTGCGGGGGCATTGGTGAGCCCAAACGGCATCACCAAGAACTCATAATGCCCATACCTCGACCGAAACGTCTTCTTCTCCACGTCCGACTCTTGAATCCGCAGCTGGTAATAGCCCGATCTCAAATCGATCATCGAAAACACCCGGGCCGACTGAAGCTGATCGAACAGGTCATCAATCTGAGGCAACGGGTACTTATTCTTAACAGTCGCCTGGTTCAACTGGCGGTAGTCGATGCACAGCCTCAAACTACCATCCTTCTTCCTCACAAACAACACCGGCGCACCCCACGGGGAATAACTGGAACGAATATATCCCTTGGCTAGCAATTCTTGCAACTGCGCATTCAGCTCTCGCAACTCTGCATGTGCCATCCGATAAGGGGCCTTTGACATAGGTGCCGTACCCGGCACCACCTCAATCATGAAATCAATCTCTCATTGTGGGGGCAACCCTGGTAGCTCCTCGGGAAAAACATCAGGAAACTCACACACGACAGGAATGTCCTCTACCTCAGGACACTGCCGATCACTCAAAACCATGGATGCGAGAAAGCCCTGACAACCCGCATCAAGCAAGCGACGCGCACGGATAGCCGAAATAAGCAAGCGGGAAGAGGAAGATCGAATACCTTGGAAATAAAAGGTGGGTCCACGAAGCTGTCGGAAGTAGACATTCTTCAAGCCGCAATCCACCAAGGCATGATGAGCCTCGAGCCAATCCATGTCCAAAATCACATCGAAGTCCTGAAGCGGTAGCGCGTAGAGTCTAGCCGGTAAGTTCCGCCGTTCCACCCACACAGGTACCTTCTCAAAGTAGTACGAGGTGATCATGAAGTCACCGGTAGGCAACTCTACCGCCAAGTCACAAGACACCTCGGTCACTGGGCCCTCCACACTCTGATCAAAATCCTCCGAGATGAATGAATGAGAAGCACCTGAATCAAACAAAACACGAGCCACACAACCCAAAATCGAAAGAGTACCTTCCACCAAATGCGACGCCTCAGCCTCTGCCCTGGTCATGTGAGTCACTCTGCCTCGGGATCTCTGCCTCCCCACAGTAGCTGACCGTGACAACTGAGGAAACTGTCCCTGCTGTTGGTACTACTGCGGCTGTGATGACAACTGCTGGGGCTGAAACTGTTGCTGCTGCTGAAACTCGTGCAGCTGGCTTGGTCTCTGCGGACAGTCACGTGCCATGTGCCCTGGCTGATCGCACCTAAAGCAAATCATGGGCGCTAAACACGGTCTACCCGGATGAGAACCACCGCACCTAGGACAACCGCCACGCGAACCGGTCATCGAACCCTGACGCTGAAAAGCCACCGACTGCTGAACACTGTCCATCGACTCCTGCTTCGACTCCTTACGATCCTAACGCCTCTTACCAAAACCAGCTTCCTTAAGCAACTTCTTAAGCTTCGATCTAAAGAATGACGACCCTGGCGCAGGAGCCACAAACTGCGTCGCCACTGATCCACCTGCTGAGAGCTGGACGGTACTCTGCTACTGCATTCCCGTTGACTGGCTGAAATCTGCCTGCACCTGACTGGCACTACCCTTCCCTCGAACCTTCTGCAAGTCTCTCTCCAACGCTGCTGCTGCCTTACATGCTGCATCCAAAGTGGTCAACGACCCTGGAGCTCTCGCACCTCCAATTACACCCTCGGAAACTGAAGCCCTACTCTGCTCCTCTGGACCATCAATAGACTCTCCCTGCTGGGGACGAGCCCTCCTACGAGGTGCCATAACACACCTGGCATCAAGGAAAACAACCACAAATCAATAAAACACATGACCCTAAGCCAGTCACCGACTATACAGGACGATCATGGACCTTCTGGACCACCGTAATTCGTTTCAAGTTCTGACGTACCTCGACAACCTGGCTCTGATACCAGCTGTGACGACCCCGGTATCTGAGTACCGGAAAGGAACCGGCGTATCTCGAATCTCGGCCCGCCAACCCACGAGCCCGAAGACTCGGAAGGGTAGAAAGGGATGGTGTGGGAGTACAAGAGAAGCTGAAACAACCGCAGAGATAGCACAATAATCTAAAATAAAATGCACATAATAATATAAATAAATTAAACTGCTACAAGGTCTAGTGTATCTCATGTCCAAATGAAAGTACAGTCAACAGAAAGAAAAATACAACTACACGGGGCATCCCTCGGCGTACAACTACACGGGGCATCCCCCGGCTCTGGTAGACTGGCGGCTAACCCTGGCTAGAAGAACCACGCTGAAACTCGGCCGCACCTCTCGAAGACCCCGCCTCACCTGAAAAGTAGGGGTGAGCCTCATTTCATTGGCCCAGTAGGGATCCCGCGAATCCCCACCTCACGCGGAAAATAAGGTAGGAAAACAAGAAAGCAGAAAGCCACCCTACCTACAGGAGTACGGTAGAACCAACAAGCTAAAGTAAATAAATGGAAAAGCCATCTACTCTAACAGCACGTACTACTAAACCTCGGTCCAACGAAACTCGAGTCCACACCTGCCAGCGAACAACAGCACTACCCACTAGAAGAACGACTGAAAGCGTCCCCTGACGTCTTACACCGCATCACAAGTATCTAGCTACAACTCCCCGAGCGTGAGACTCAGACACGCAACAAGTACCACAACAAGGACTAGCTGGGGTCACGCTCGTCAGCGCGTGTCGTAAGCCCCCAACTACGTGTGCAAACACAAACCATCTGCTCTAGGTCGTGTCCTCTAGCTGATTTTCCCCCCCACCAGACACTGGTGGCAATGGCAAGGGGCCCTACGGTAACCAGCCTAAAAACCGCCTCTCACCGGGTCTCGCTCTCCACCACTCCCAGGTGGGTCCGCACCCGCGTGCGCCGGAAGCTACGACTAGTGGACAGGTCACTGAAAGTAAGGACTAACTCACGGAAACCACCGTCAAAGAAACGGGACCGCACATACACGGTGCAGCACAGAACCTGACGGTTCAACCTTGGGCCATCACAGGCTGTGACGCACCAACATTGGAGCATCACAAGGCTCTGACGGTCCAACCCTGGAGCGTCACAAGCCGAGGCAAAAATAGGCTGTGACGCACCTACCTAGGGGCGTCACAGGCTGTGACGCACCTACACTGGAGCGTCACAAGGCTCTCACGGTCCAACCTTGGTGCGTCACAAGACGAGACGAAAATAGGCTCTAACGCACCCAGCTAGGGGTGTCACAGGCTGTGACGCACCTACACTGGACCGTCACAAGGCTCTGACGGTCCAGCCCTGGAGCGTCACAAGTCGAGGTGAAAATGGGCTCTGACGCACCCACCTAGGGGCGTCACAGCACCTGACGGACCACCCTGGTGCGTTAGGAGAGGTAGGTTCGCCTGCTCTGACGCACCCACACAGGGGCGTTACATGGCTGTGATGCGCCAAGCATGGTGCGTCACAGGTCTTGACCCCCAACGGTCAAAAGCCAACGGTCGAACGCCCCTAACAGTCCAATCTAGGTGCGTCAGCACCGTGGCGGTCTATCATGGGACCGTCACAGCCCACAGACCCCACTTGGCTGCACTCAAGGTTGTAACGCACCCATCTAGGCGCGTTACATAGTGTGACAGTCACTGGAAGGACCGTCACACCTGCCCAAGGGCGAAGCGGTGGGAAACGCCCAAAAATTTCAACCACGCCCCCATACCTCCATAGGAGAGGGGGGAATCAAAGGGGAAGACCCCTGGGGACCCCTAGCATGATTCTAGGCCATTGAAACGCCGAATCGCGGCTCAAATCTATAGATCGGCGAACTCTCCCCAAAACATGATTTTGCCCTAAACCACGTAAACACACCCCTCTCGACTCCCATTCGGCCTACAGTCGCGGGGGATGACAGGATGAGCATAGGGATTTGTCCCCCTACCTCAATGGAGCGAATGCTCCACCAAAGTCAAGGAAGAAGCTTTTGAATGCCACACGCCCCGCCTCCCGCCGCGAGAAGGCCACCACCGGAACCGCCTCGCCACCGCCGCCACGCCATTGCCGGAGTGAAGGAGGGCGCATCTCGGTAGTCCGAGGAGGAAGAACGATCACGATGGGGAGGGAGCTCTCCAACGGTTGGAAGAAGGAGGAAGAAGAAGAAGAAAAAGGTGAAAAAGAAAAGAAAAAGGTTTGGTATTTATAGAAAATCTAGAAAATTAGAAAATTCTCAAAAAATAGAAAAATACACCTCCTCGTTCCTCGCGACGCGCTGATCACAACGGTACCACTCGCGGGTAGATGAACTGGTTCACCCGCTACAAGGTTCCGTAGGTGTTTCCGAGACACACACGCGGGAATCGGAAAACACGCGAAAAAGTCGCGGAACACGTTCCGAGCCTCCGAACTGACCCGAATCGCACGGATCCAAACATGAAAGATGTCCAGAACATAATTCCGGACACAACGGAGCTAAATTCACCGAAAACGCAGATCCGGGATGTCACGCCCCGAGAGCGGAAGATACCCGGAGACGCGTGACGAGTTTATATCAATCATGTCAATCAGAGTATTAGTGTATTCGACACCAAAATCAGAGATGCGCGAAAGTATAGATAACCCAGTCCTTTATTCCTTCATAAGAAGATGTCTATTACAAACCTTGAAGTACTAACTAAAATAAAAGAAAAATACAAGGTTGACTCAAGAAAATATGAAAAAGACTAGATAACACGGAAGAAGCTCTATCTCTTTCACTCTTGATTTTCCCCATCCGTTTGAGTTCTCTCTTCGTCGGACTTACCTGAAAAGTAGGGAAACACTAGGTGAGCGAACGCTCAGTAGGAAATTATATCTCAAGATCTAGCATGGGGTTTAAGTGATTACATCTTTCATGAATGCTCTATAACTATGCATGCTCGCATAAAACGACAAGATAGAGAGAGTGTATAACAATACGATAGCAAGAAGAACTAGTCATGAACTTTCAAGAACTTATATCAAAAAGATATCATGATATTCAAGCAAGTGTATTCATCATGTCATGTTGGAATTTGGCTAATTTGTTTCAAGTCAAGCAAGTATACAATTACCCTTTCTCGGGCCACGCAAGTCATGTAATATCAAGTCAAGTACGAGTACAAGATTTGTGGAATGTTCAATCAAGCTAGTCATGCACTTCGGTATAATGCCAATACCGTGATCAATCAACTCCCATGGGCACAAGTACTTTCGGGTGCTCCTCCCAAGACCAGATCGGGCCCTATATGCGCAGGCATTAATCATGTATTTTAACATCCACTTTTGTGTATAGCCAATATGGAATTTCAAGAATAAAGCTTGTAGATACGTAGGATAAACTTGGATAGAATAGAGTCCAAAATATGATACTTGACATAGATAGGCGATAATAACGGTACAATCACGATTATCGATAAAACTAGGTGGAATTGGTTCCCTAACTTGGGTACCATGACAAATAAGTATGGACATTCTTTATATAGAATTGAGATCCACAAGAACATCAAGTTTAATATAGAATTGAGGTTTACAAGAACATCATAACAATGTTGATATAGAGTTGGGGTTTACAAGAACATCATGACAATGTTGATATAGAATTGGGGTTTACAAGAACAGCATCAAATGGCATGATAACCTCATCCCATTAAGAGAATTATCATGATACACACTTTGCATAACATGAGGGCCGGTATACCATGTTTCTTTAGAGTGACATGGCAAAATAGTGTAATGGGTTTTTATGGTACAACCAGCTCAGTCGGCCTTGAGAGAATCCAAGGCTGCGAGGAGACTTACGGAGGTCTCTATGACTAACTCGCTAGTCCAAAGGAACGGAATGTCCAATGGAGAGCTTGTATGTCAATGAGAATTGAGGGTAGTGCAATAAAACATCATGAAACATGGGACTATATTCACGGACTGGAATATAGTGCCGATATATGTATATATATATAATGAAACTCTCAGTTAACAGTAATCAGTGAAACAGTAATGCAGAAAAATAGCGACTTTGGTAAAGCCGTTTTTCATGAAATTAACGCCTTAATCAGGGGCGTTTATATTACATTTGACGACGTATATAGAAGTCGCCCTTTCAATATTTCTAATTAACAGAATATTAATAATCTGGAATTTTTAACAGAAACGCGCCCTTGGCAGGGGCGTGACTCTTCAATATGCGCCCTGGTCTGGGGCGTCAGTTAAACATGAGACGACCTGGACAAGGTCGTGAATTCAAGAATTTATAAATTTTCAAATGATTAAATTTCAGGAGAGAGGGACAGGAAAAATAACAGGATTCCACATATATACTCATGCAATATATTTTATTCATGGTTACATCGATTATTAAACATGGTTATTTATTAATTATGTGAAATTGACGACTACTGTGAAGGGCGTCAAACAATAATTAGCGCCCTAGTGTGGGTCGCTTCTTCAAACTAGCGCCCTGGTCAAGGGCGTTTCTTTTTTTTTGAAATTACATAGAAAACATCTCGAAACCACAAAAGAACTATATGCATGCACGACCGATGATATTATTAAGATATTAAGCTAGTTTTTGGGCTACGATCTTGAGAAAACCTACCTTTATGAAGATTTTGACCGACGAACGGATGAAGGTTCAATAATAACGATGCTCTGATCTTCCGGAAGCAGAGGAAGATGATAAGGAAAAACTCCTCCGACAATTCGGTATTTTGAAGAAGATGTAGACGATGATGAAGACCCCTCGTTCTTCAACACGTCAACCTACAGAACACATGAAGAATATTAGTATCCTTCATGACTAAGAATTATGGACAGAGGAAGAAAACGGTACGAAGAACCACCTGTTCTTCATGCAGCAGCAACAGCTTTAGGGTTTGATCGGACAGGGTTATTTATAGGATTTTTAGAATCCTAATGGAGTTAGTAGCATACTGGGAGTGGTATTTCCCTAATAGAGTTCTTACCCTGTTCAATATTGCCCGTAGTTATCCATAACTTGCCCCGGATAGACTAGTGGGTCGAACGAAACTCTAACTGAATTAACGTCTTAAACGAGGGCGTCGAATTTAAATTGACGCCTTGCGTCGCTACTTATGTAAACGCGCCCATGTAGAGGGCGTTTCATTTCCTTTCCTTAATTTTATTTTTTTTGTCGTTTGAAATTTGACGCCCTATGGTCTAGGCGTCCCTTTTAAATTAACGCCTTATACAGAGGCGTTTCCTTTTGAATTAGCGCCTTGATAAAAGGTGTTATTTTCTTTTGATCAATGATTTACCCTTTTAGGCTCTTTGTCATCTATTTACTTATCTTTTATTTTTAATTTGATATATTTAAAAATCTTGCTTTTATCAGGGTCGCTACACCCTCCCCCACTTAAAAGAATTTGGTCCCCAAATTCAATAGTATATATAAGTGGAGAGTGGAGAGTATATACCTTAAAACAATTCTGGAAATCGCTTCCTCATGGATTCCTCAGTCTCCCATGTAGCTTCATGTTCGGAGTTCTTATTCCATTGTACCTTAAGCATGGGAATAGCCTTATTCCTTAGGATACGTACTTCACGATCTAGTATCTTCATAGGCTTCTGCTCATATGTGAGATCCTTCTGGATCACTAGGTCTCCATGATCAATAATATGTGATGGATCGTGTACATACTTCTTCAACATAGATACGTGGAATCCATTATATACATCAGACAGTTGAGGAGGCAATGCGATGCGATAAGCAACCTCGCCAACTCGTTCCAGTATCTCGAAGGGTCCGATGAATCTTGGTGTTGTAGATTCTAAGAAAATCCACTTAAACAAAGAAATATTAAGTGAATGAATAAAGCATGAAATAGCACGAGGTGCTAAGAGGAGTTTGTGATCGCCAGAGACGCTAGGTCTCAAAAGATATAACAAATAATAAACATGGAGGGATCGTGAAAAATACCTTAGATGCGGGTGATTGTGAGTGCTCCTTTCTCTTCTAGATCGGCCGGCCGATGAAGAGAGTTCTTCCTTTGATTACCCTTGCAAGAAAAGATAAACACCAAATAAAGATAGGAATTAGAACATGGTGAGTGTAGCATCAAGTTCTTAATAAAAATATGAGCATGAAAATATGGTGAAGAACACACCTTAAGGGTGGTTGCCCTTAAACCCCTATGCAAAGAGGGTGGAAAATATATGATGAATGCTATGGGTAAAATAAGGAGATGTGCAAGAGTGCATTGTGGGTGACTTTCTCAACACGGTTGAACAATAAAGAAACTCAATAGGAGATGGACATGCATGCATATGAACGATGCAATAAACAAAAGAAAATAAAAATAAAGAGGAGGAGCCTGTGCGTTGGCTTTGATGTTCAAGGGGAAGGAAGCCTTCAAAAGATGAAGCTTGATGCAACGTGCAACTTCTCCTTCAGCCGAACGATAGAAGCAACAACCTGCAAGAAAAAAGAAACAGAAGAAGAAGAAAAGCGGAGGGGGAGAGTCCGAACCGATTAACAGAGCCAATGGCTCTGTTAAATAGAATTGGATGAAGAGATAAGAAGGCAAGAGTCCTACGGAGGGAAAGGATAAGAATGGGCAAGAGCCCCAATCAAGGCAGGAGTCTAACGAGGCAAGGACTCTCTGGGGAAAGGGCTGCGAAGCCAGAAGATGAAACACGCCCTTGGTCAGGGCGTCAATTCAAGAATTGACGACCTATCAAGGGGCGTTAATTTAAAACACGCCCTGGGTCAGGGCGTTTCTTCCTGGATTAATTTTAGAAATAAACATTTCTTTTATTTAGAAATTATGAAAGACGCCTCATGGAGAGGCGTGAATTGAAAAACGCCCCATGTTAGGGCGTGATTCAACATTTTTCAAACATTTATTCTTTTTCGAAAATTGCATAATTCCATGAATTGACGCCCTCACCTCAGGGCGTCCTTTCATCAAGAAACGCCCCAGGTCAGGTCATGTTTTAAAACACACCCTTCACCAGGTCACGAATTTATAAAATAGGTAAAATGGGGAGAAATAGATAAAATGGGGAGACACGCCCTGGATCAGGCCGCGTTTAAAAACACGCCCCTCTCCAGGGCGTTAATTTAAAAAAGAGGGAAAGGGGAGAAAAATCCATGAAAAATGGAAAAAATACTCAAATAAGCTAATTTGGGGGTCAAATGGGGCATCGCAGGCGATATGAAATATACTCAAAATAATGTCAATTTTGGCGTGTCTACAGCTACCCCGCCTTGGCGTCTGCTTTGCAAGGGAGCGTAGTAAACTGAAAAGTAGATGCCAAGGTGTGATGAGACACGCAATCAACATCACTTGATAAGAAATGAAATCAAAAGCTCGAGATGAAGCAAATCTCGAGAAATCCAACGAAATCAACAATGTTTGGATAAAAGGGGAGATGTGCACGCGGTGCACGAAGGAGATAAAATAAAATGATCAACTTCTAGCGCGGTGGAAGTATCCCAGGTCACAAACCTGTATATTTCACCATTGGGGAGCGGTTACCAGCTAATGTGGATGTGCTGCAGCCAAGGTGGATCAAAGGGAAATGATTAAAAATAAGATGATAAAAATCCAAACAAGGAGCTCTCGAGAAAAGACCCAAAATAGCGATAAAACGAACTGAGGATCCAATTCGACAATGAAAATCTCATATCGAGAAAGATTAAGATCAATTCAACTCTCAACATCAGCTTATCAGAATGATTTTCCAATGTTAATTCAAAGTCCTACATGAATGCATGCTGGGCTAAAGGGAAAATAACAAATGAAAATATAATATAATCAAGGATAATATTGTTAAACTGCCCAGACTGGGTCAAGAAATCAATTCTGCGAGCTGATACTAAGCCGAAGTCCGTTTATCCACGCACCAACTCGTAAAAAGGGAACCATCGTCCCCAGTCTTGGACGGCTCAACGGCCTATCCGTGTGACTAAGACTTCTCTGGAATCATCATTATTTTTGATGAAGGGGAACTCAAATTCCAGATTTACCAAAGCCGCAAGGTCCTTGATATAATCTAGTAACATATGTAACATATAGTAAAATGCATACAGGGAGATGGTGATATCAATAAGCATGGGAACTGAGAAATGAGCTGCAAGCACCGTGGGACTTTTGAGTGATGATGCCCTGCCGGCGGGACCAAGAGCCTCTTCCTGCGCTCAAAATTCATTAGCCAAGATATAACAAGCAATGAATAAGGTATTTAATCATAGCATGCATAGCATGAATCAAAGCAACCAATCATAACATATATCATGAACAGCATAAGTCAAATCATGGCATAGCAAAGCATCATTATTTGTTGTTTGTCATGAGGATGCCAACTTGACTAATCAAGATTTGGAGTTGAATGATCAGGATCTGATAATGCCCATCGGCGGAGTAATCAGATGAAACGAGCAGGAGTTGATTGAAAGATTTGGAGATGAATAATCATGAGATATGATAATCAGAATGATATAGGGAGATGATGCCCCTGGGTGGCATGTCATGAGAATATCGGAAGAATCAATAGATTGATAGCAATGAGTGGAGATAGGACTCATCCCGTGCTCTTGGTCTCTGCAAAACTGTTCCTGCAAAACACCATCAGAAAATACAATGCAAATTTTTGGATTTTGGAAATATGCAAATTTTTATGAGTTTTAGAAATATTTGAATTTTTATGGAGATTTTTTTGGAAATTATTTTGAATTTTTGTTGGGATTTTGATCGGGAAATATTCAATTTTTTCTTTGGATTTTAGCTTAGACATTGTTAATGCAGCATCAAAGGGTTGTTTTGAACCAGTGGCTAGGGGTCCTTGTTCCTTCCCTTTTTGCTAAAAACTGCCCAAAGCTGGGCGTGCATTGAAAGTGGCATCCTATAACCGACCGTCTTTGATCAACGGTGCCCCTACTAAGGCCATACCTAGAAATGTTCAGTCTTGGAGGGAGAAGAGAAGAATAATTGGAGATAAGCTTTATGCAGGATGGGAGATATCGGGACTTGAATTCCTTCCAAGGTGTTCCCTTCAAAGAGGTAGTCTATTGTGTCGGGGCTTTATGTCTTTGATTTTTAGACCCTTGACATGCATACGACCAGGGTTTTCCCTGCGGGGACTTTGCCACTCTTGTCATGCCATAATTCACAATCTTGCTTTTATCAAAATTCTGACTTGTTTTTCATAATAGCCCTTTTGGTGAGATGTATATCATGAAATTCATATTTAGTTTGGGTCAAGACTGCCCCTATTTGAGACTCCTCTTGTATTGGAGATTTACCGAGGTTGGTCATCTCATCCGTCAACCTCTTCCCCCTTGCATTCGGCCGAGTAAAGAAGAGAAAAGACTTTCAGATATACTCATGGCATGGTCAAGGTAGCAACGGTGTTTAACCAAAGGAGCCGGCTAAGGACGCCGTGAAGTGTGTGAGGTGCCCAGCTAAGGGTTGATCTTAACAAGTAGGGAGAGAATGTCAAACTCCCAGCGCGAGGTTCTTATTAACCAAGAGTGCTGCATAAGCAAGCCTAAAGACTCTTTTAAATAAAAGCTTAATTTAACAAAAGCCTAAGATAAAGATCTAAAACACCACTCTTAATCTTGTTAGGAAGCACTTCATTTTGAAAATCATGCGTGAAGTAATGAGGTAATGATATCATATAAATGCATACTTACGCCAATATGTTACCTTGCAACCTTTGTTAAAACAGCTGCCGCGAGAGGTTGATCATCGTGGGATACTCCTCTTTTGCAGTCAAAAGAATTGGAAGCAAAGGATTTTGGGAGTGGCTTAACAAGAATGAGTGGTGCTCAAACCAGACTCAGACGAATAAGGAGAAAAGGAAAAGAGGCGAGGGCTAGAACTCCCTCACTAAGGCGCGGAGACCCTGATCACATGGAACAGTTTACAGAAGAAGCGGAAAATCAAGAAGAGGGGTGAGGACTAAAGCCTCGAAAGCAATGGGATAATGGGCAGATGCCCAAGGCAGTGGATGTGGAAGAAGTTGGGTCAGACCCAGAATCAGGAGGAATAGGAAGAAGAAATTGGTAGATGGAAAGAGGCGGATCCGGAGGGTCCGGAGGCAGAGGAGAATCATGAGAGGAAAAATTCGAAGGCTCCAGAGGGATGACAAAAGAAGGGACGCGATGCCCTGAGCCGAAAAGATGATGGAAAAGGAAGAAAAAAATGAAGGATGTGATGTTCAGGAAGATTAGAAAGAAGAATCGGAAGAAAGATGGAGGGTCCGGAGGTTCCGGAGGAAGCAAATGCCGAGGGACGCGATGCCCAGGGAGGAGAGAAAAATCCGGAGGTTCCGGAGGAATGAAATCAGGAAGGAGAAGGTGGAAAGGGGCGTCGTGCCCGAGGGAAAAGTTCGGAGGTTCCGGAGGAAGCAAATAAAAAAGGTGGAGAGGGGCGTCGTGCCCAAAGGGAAAGTTCGGAGGTTCCGGAGGAAGCAATTGGAAAGGGGCACGATGCCCGGGGAAAAGATGGAGACAATCAAGTGGAGAATCCGGAGGTTCCGGAGGAAGAATATAGAAAGGGGTGCGATACCCAAGAGAGAGGAATGAAGGAGGATCAGGAGGAAAATCCGGAGGTTCCGGAGGTAGCAAATGAGAAGGGGCGCGATGCCCAAGGGGAAAATCTGGAGGTTCCGGAGGAGGAAGGTGGAAAGGGGCGCGATGCCCGAGAGAAAGGTCCGGAGGTTCCGGAGGGATAGAATCAGAAAGGGCGAGATGCCCAAAGAGGAGGGATAAAATTCCTGGAGGTTCCAGGGAGATAGCAGGAAAAGGGACGCGATGCCCTAGGGATAGTGGATAAAAAGATGAAGATGAATAAGATGGGAAGTGCGGAATATCCGGAGGTGCCGGAAGGCGGGGAAGATACGGGTTTGGAAACCCGGGAAGCAGGAAGTGCAAATGCATGCAATGGGATGGATGCGATGAATGCATGAAATGCAAAGAATATGAAGAATGTGAAGGGCGAGAGGATGAGATCCTCCTCCTAACCCTGGGAATGGCCCATGAAGAAAAAGTGATAGAGATGGATGAATAGAAAGTGGAACAAATAAGGGATGGCCCCTTAGCATTAAGATAACTGCCCCTCCACGGCAGTGAAAGTGTATGAGAAATAGCCCCTGCCGAAGCTTCAATGGTGAATGTCAACTCCCTTGGAGAGTGCAAAGTAATGGTGTGAGGGAGTTGGAAAGTTGGGCTCGGAAGCATTATGTTGCCCAAAGATTCAAAATTTGGAAATTGGAACAAAGGGTGCCCTGCCCGGCCCTTACACAGCATCAATGCTTGGCATGTCGGTGACTTGGCTTCTTCGACCGTGCTTGGCACAATAACCCGGATTGGCATCCGGCAAATGAATTCTTGAATCTTGAATGGCGCGGCCAAATCCTTGCTGCCCGGCTCTTGATCGTCCTCGGCACCTGTGCTTGTAGAAGGCCCCCCATTCCGAGTAGTAAGGGGAGGTGAAGCGGAGGCGGAAGGCTCCATGAATGGTGGAGGCATGATGGAAAGTGTTGGCGTAAGTGGAGGCGGAAGCGGGGGTTCAAACACGTCAAGTTTCTCCCTTTGCTCGGAAGCAGTCGGGGTTGGCTCGAGTGCAAAAAGTGGTGGATCCTGCTCAGGATTAGCCATGGGTAAGGGTAAAGGGTTAAATGGTGGAATAGGCAAAGTGGGTTTTAAAGGGATAATGGAAGGCCGAGGTGGCGGTAATGGGAGGTTAATTGGGGAAGGTTCAATGGTGGGTTCGACGGAGGCTAATGGTGTGGAGGTAGATGGCTTAACGGGTGGAGGTTTAATAGTGGAAGGCTTGGGGGAGGCCAGTGTTGCGGAGGTTAATGGTGTAACTGGAGGAGGTGTAATGTATGCGGTGTCAAGGATAGGAGGAGACTTACAATGTGCCGGTGTGGGTGATTGAAGCATCGACCCATCATCGTAACACCAATTAGTCTCATAAATAGGGGTTGGATCAGGGATGGTTTCATCTTGAGCAGGGGGTTCATCGAATGAAAATGGGGAAAGCGGGAAATTAAGGAAACTCAGAAGGGGTGCCTGCGGAGCTTCATCATCATCGTATACTGCCTCGGATTCTTCGAATGCCGGCTCTTGCTCACTTGAGCCGCCGACGCCGTAATCATCCCTCCTGTCTTTCCATTCTCTCTCCATCTTTGTAATCTCGTCCAAAGCGGCATGGAGAGGATTGACTGGAGTAGGAGGAGCCGTGACCCTCTTTATTTGTTCCTCCATCAAAGTAATCTTATCAAGCAGAGATTGTTGGAGGGGTGTGACTTGAACAACCGAGGGCTGGCAGGGCCTTGAAGGAGGAGGGGTAGCGTAAAAAGGCCGTGGAGGGGAGTTGACGGGATGACCCGTAAAAGGACCCGGACGGGCCGGATTGCAAGGAGTAAATGGGCCTCGGGGCCGTGATCGAGAGGGAATAGAAGGAGGCGGGTGATGGGCCACCCGAGTAGAATGAACAGGAGGAGATGGGCAATGTCACGCCCCGAACAAGGCGGAAATATCGGGACGTACAGTTAGGGACACGCTGGCAAGAGAGGGAACTAAATCTAAAATAATACACAAGTGCTACTAGATGGAAATACTAAATGATCATTAACAAACCACAACTGATACAATAACCTCAAGTTCAACTTAATACAACTGGAATAACAACCACTAAAACTCAATGACATAACTGAACTAAATGCTCTCCAAAACACAACTAGAAGAAAGATAACACACTACTAACACACTAGAACTGATACACTCAAGACATCACTCCTGCCCTTCCCCATCGGTAAGCGCGTCACCTGAAAAGCCTGAAAAGGGGGAAACACAACTATGAGCTGACGCTCAGTAGGAAATAACAGACAGGTATAAGTGATTAACAGTTTAATTACATTTTAAAATGTCATGCTACAAATGATAAAACAATAAAAAGATAACGATGATATCACGAAACAGAATTCAAAGATCTTGCAAGGTCAAGAAATATAATGAATAGAATGGTAAGACAAGAATTTACTACAGGAGATAACAATAAGAAGTTGGCCATATCAAGTCAATTCAAGTCATGTCAAGCACGCATGTAATTTCATTTCCACGTCCAAGTAATCAACAAGTAAAGTAACCACAAGTAGAGTATCGAACAGTAAAGAGTGGAAAGTGAAACGTAGTAGCAAGTAATATAGAGAGTAGTGGAAAGAGTAGTAGAAAGAGTAGTGGACAGTCCTAGATTTAACACATGTAATAGTACTGGTGCCAAATGCCACACCTAGTCATTCACCTCCCCGGGGGTACACGTAGTGTTCGGGCGCTCTTCCCAGGACCAGACCGAGCCCTTAATTGTTTGCCAAGCATTGATTTCTTTGGATCAAAGATCCCACGAATCTAGACTTCCACAGTTTATGGCCAGAATTCCAAGGTTTAAGCTAAGTAGCAATAACAACATTAAGTAGGAAAGAGATTCATTTCCAGAATTTCAAGGTAAGTATAATCATCAAGGAGATCGAAATCAAGTCACAACAAGAGTTAATCGTGCTGCGTTACTGTAAAACAGCAGCAATCAAACAAGCTAAACAACATATTAATCCTAATCACCAAGTTAAGATATCATGCTTAACCATTATCATTTATATTAGCCAAAGTGCCAACAAGCTAGAACAAGTTATCAAGGTAAAGAATAAACTCTCACAGGAGTGAAAAAGAATGCATTAACAGAGATTTAGTTACACCATTAATCATTAATTAAGTGAGTTTCTATTTAATCTTGTATGCATTGAAATGAAGATGGTAAACGGTGTGTTTTTACACTAAGTTTGCATGTAGGAACCAATGCAAATTAGAAATTAAGAGGTGTACATGAATAGGTCAAAAGTTCTTCAAAAATATGATTTCAATGGGTCTAAGTTAAATGGGTTGATTCCCCATTGATTCGGATCCATCTTCGGTTCGAAAAACGAAGAAAACGGGTTTTCTAGTGTATGGGTCGACCCTTGGGGTCGACCCCTGCAAAATAGGGTTCTGGAAGCTGAATGGGTCGACCCCTGGGGTCGACCCTCGGGCTGGGCCGCATGGGTCGACCCCTGGGGTCGACCCTCGGGCCTGCCAGGGCACCCAGTAAACGGGTCGACCCCTGGGGTCGACCCCTGCAAGAACAGCAACGAATTGTTGCTTCTAGAAACCACATAACTCATCCAAAAAGGGTCCAAATGAGTTGAAATTAAAACCACATGCCATAGGAATCTTGCTAGACATATTAGGGTCATAAAACTACAGTTTGGAAACACTAATTTCATCAGAAATCACAAGAACCACAACCTATTCTATGAAGAACACAAGTAGACCTAGTTTAGGACATACCTCCACTAAATTGACAAATACTCTCGATATACAAAACCAAATTTAGGGATGTTGGTGTCAAAAGAAAGCTAACTCGATCATGAATCCAACCATATACTATATGCTACATTGAGATCAAATTATATGACTCAAAATGAGCCCGTAATCAAGCTCTGGCTTAAAGGAAACTATATGAAACATGTTCTAGATACGTTCTTACAAAACTTCGAAATTCACAATGCATGCTCAATGGAATTTGGGGCTTTCTAAGTTAAATGAAAGATAATAACATGCTGATTACTTTATGAAAGTTAATTAGAGTTTGGTTGTTTGATCCTACCTCAAATCGGAGAGAGAAAACTCGAACCCTAGGATGAAGAACACTTGGACAGCACCTCACAAAAAGCTCGATTTCTCCACGGATACCTAATGAAAATTGGGGCTTTTGCCACCAATGGATAGAGCTCGATGAGAGGAACAATTTCTATACTCATGATCAAGATTTGGTTGAGAATTCCTACCTCAATCGATGGATCAAAGAAGGATGAAGGGAAGCCAACGGCCTGCTGACCCACCTTCACAAATCGAACTAGATCTCTCCAGATCCAAAATTTCAGCGATCCCCACAGCAGCCAAATGAAAGAAGACCCGTAGGGCTTCATTTTGATAGCTTATAGAGCTTCTGGAGCCTTCGGAGTTGGGAGTATTCGCTGCTGCAAGCCGCGTGTTTAGAAACGGCGCCGAAATCCTTGACTTGACCAAACTATGTCGGCAGCATGTTTTGGGGCTAAGTTCACCTCAAATTGATTGAGGGTAAATGTTCTTTACATTGTGGCCTTCCATTTGCCCCTGATTTCAGATCATTTGGTTGAGTAATCAGGTCGAATTTCGCGTTTTAATCTAAAGGTTAAGTATGGGTCAAAAGTGTGCACATTTGGGTTTAAATTCTAAATAGATCTTAACACGGATTTACCATGGCTTAAAGCCAGAAGGAAAACTTGTTATCTACATCAATATTAACATGTTTACTATTTTTACAGATTTTTCTGAGATAGTCGAATTATTACTTATACTATTCCGTAATTAATTAAATGTTAAGTTCGGAAGACTAAGTTCACTAATTCCGGCATAATAAATGATTTTCTTAGGCTTAAATGAAGAAGACAAAGTTGCTAAAAAAAATTAGTTCTACAAGATGTGATTTTTGGGGATTTTTATAAAATAGTTGAAAAATGACTTATTCTATTAATTAATTAATTAATCTAATTAATTTGGATAATTCTCATTAATTTGAATAACTTCAAATAAATTCTAAATAATTACAAATAACTTTCTAAATAAATTTCTAAGGAATTTGGGGTCTTACACCCTCCCCTACTTAAAGGAATTTGGTCGTCCAAATTCACTGCACTAAAACTGAGAGTTGAAAAAGATCGCTCACCTAGAATAGATAGGGATACTGCTTTCGCATAGTCTCTTCAGACTCCCATGTAGCTTCTTCGGTCCCACGCCGACTCCACTGAATCTTGACCATCGGTATCGAACGATTCCGGAGTTGATGTTGCTTCCGGTCCAGAATCTTGACAGGTCTTTCCTCATAGGTCAGATCTTCCTTTAGTTCAAAATCCATCTGCTGAATGATATGAGTGGGATCGTACACATATTTCCGCAACATAGACACATGGAAAACATTGTGTACGCCAGACAAATGCGGTGGTAAAGCCAGTCTGTATGCCACCTCTCCCACTCTATCTAGAATCTCGAATGGACCAATGTACCTCGGACTCAGCTTGCCATGAATGCCAAATCTTCGGATCCCTCTCGTCGGAGAGACCTTTAAGAACACATGCTCGCCAACCTGAAACTCCAATGCTCTTCTCCTGTTGTCGGCATAACTCTTCTATCTTGACTGGGCTACTAGTAACCGGTCTCGGATAACACGGATGTTCTGTGATGATTGCGAAACAAGATCTGGTCCAAGCCACTGTTTCTCACCTACCTCGTCCCAACACAACGGGGAACGACAACTTCTACCATATAGTGCTTCAAAAGGAGCCATCTGAATACTAGACTGATAGCTGTTATTGTAGATAAATTCAATTAATGCCAAATGCTCACTCCAATTACCACCGAAATTAATCATGCAAGCTCGCAACATATCTTCCACTATCTGATTGGTTCTTTCAGTCTGTCCATCTGTCTGTGGATGAAAAGCAGTACTAAAATTTAGACGAGTACCCAAAGACTCTTGCAGTCCCTTCCAGAAATGTGAAGTAAATCTGGGGTCTCGATCAGATACTATATTCACTGGAATACCATGCAATCTCACCACTTCCTTTATATACAAAGCAGCCAATACATCAATCGTCCACTTGGACTTAATTGGTAAGAAATGAGCCGACTTTGTCAAACGATCGACAATCACCCATATCGCATCAAATCCACCACGAGTCCTAGGTAGACCCATAATGAAATCCATGCCAATACTTTCCCACTTCCATTGGGGTATGTCGAGTGGTTTCAATTTCCCTACTGGTCTGAAATGTTCGGCCTTAACTTGCTGACATACCAAACATCTGCTCACAAAATCTGTAACTTCTCTTTTCATATTCGGCCACCAAAAGGACCTTTTCAAATCTCGGTACATCTTAGTGCCTCCAGGATGAATGGTATATCTGGATCTATGAGCTTCCTCGAGAATCTTGTTCTTTATTGTAACCTCATCCGGAACACAAGTTTTGCCTTTAAATAATAATCTACCATCATCGGCCAACATGAAGTCAGGTCTGCTACTCAAGCTTCCCTTGATCTCTACCAACTCGGGATCATTATTTTTCAAGGACTTGATCTCTATCAATAATTCAGGTTTAAGTTGGATCTGAGCAATCATGACCCGATCATTGTCAATATTGAGATCCAGACTAGATAATTGTTCCAACAATCTCCATTCTTGTAACATGAGACTTGACAGTCTAGCTACCGGCTTCCGGCTTAATGCATCTGCCACAACATTACCTTTGCCAGGATGATACTCAATCGAGAAGTCGAAGTCTTTCAAGTACTCCAACCATCTCCGCTGCCTCATGTTGAGTTCCTTCTGAGAAAATAAATACTTCAAACTCTTATGATCCGAAAACACTGTAAAGGTTTCTCCATACAAGTAATGCCTCCATATCTTCAAAGCAAACACGACTGCAGCAAGTTCCAAATCATGAACAGGATAATTATCTTCGTGCTTCCTCAACTGCCTAGAGGAATAGGCAATCACCTTCCCATGTTGCATGAGTACACAGCCTAAGCCAATACCTGAAGCATCAGTATAAACAACAAATCCTCCTTCACCAGAAGGTAAGGCCAAAACAGGTGCAGTAGTCAAACACTCCTTCAGAGTCTGAAAGCTTCGCTGACAATCATCAGACCAATCAAACTTATTCTCCTTGCGGGTTAATCTTGTAAGAGGTACCGCAATCTTAGAGAAGTCTTGAATAAATCTTCGATAATAACCTGCCAGGCCTAGAAAACTTCTAACTTCTGTCACACTGGTAGGCTGTTCCCAATTCTTCACTGCCTCGACCTTCGAGGATCAACAGAAATACCGTTCTTCGTAATAATATGTCCTAGAAAGGACACCTCTTGCAGCCAGAATTCACACTTACTGAACTTAGCATATAGTTGATGATCTCTCAACAATTGCAATGCCATTCTCAGATGTTCAGCATGTTCCTCCTCATTCTTAGAATAAATCAGGATGTCATCAATAAAGACCACGACCCATTGATCAAGATAGGGCCGAAATGCATCGTTCATCAACTGCATGAAAGCTGCTGGAGCATTCGTTAGACCGAAAGGCATAACGACAAACTCAAAATGACCATACCTGCTGCCGAAAGCTGATTTATAAATATCCTCTTCCTTAATCCGCAACTGGTGATATCCCGATCGAAGATCGATCTTAGAGAAATATTGAGCTCCCGCTATCTGGTCAAATAACTCGTCAATCCTCGGCAAGGGATATTTATTCTTGACAGTCTGCTGGTTTATTTGCCGATAATCAATGCACAACCTCATCGAACCATCTTTCTTCCTGACGAATAACACAGGGGCTCCCCACGGAGAAGTACTAGGATGAATAAAACCCTTCTCAAGTAATTCCATCAGTTGCTGCTTCAGTTCCCTCAGTTCCGCAGGAGACATACGATAAGGAGCCTTAGAAATAGGAGCTGTGCCAGGAATAAGATCAATGGAAAAGATAACTTCCCGCTCAGGCGGAAGTCTTGGTAATTCTTCCGGAAAGACATCAGGAAAATCTCGGACAACTGGAATGTCCTTGATCTCCATCTGCTGCTCAGGAGTTGCACAAACAAAGGCTAGAAAAGCCTCACACCCATGCCTCAAAAGCTTATCAGCTCGAAGAGCCGAGATGAGCGGTACGGAGTTATGGTGCTTGACTCCCGTAAAAGATAAACCAGAGTGTCCAGTAAAAGTCACTGAGCTAGAACTACAGTGAACATTGGCCTCATACTTGGCCAACCAATCTGCTCCTAGGATTACATCATAATCCTTCATATCCATGCAGACCAAATCTGTTGGAAAGTTCTGCTCACCAATCATAACCTTACTAGAAGGATAGAAATACTGGATTGATGATCTAGTGCCAATAGGGGTTGAAATCTCTAACGGAGTATTCATTAAAACAGGTTCCACAGCTAATGACTTAGCAAATCTCCGTGAAATAAAAGAATGTGTTGCACCAGTATCAAAGAGAGCAAATGCGGGCTTATCGATTATAGTAAGGGTACCTTCGACGAGTCCGCCATCATCAGAAATCCCAGTTTCGTCTGCATGTAAAGCTTGAAGCTTGCCTTGTGGTTTCTTGAAGACTAGAGGTTTTGCCGGTGTAGCTTGCTCCGATATGAGAGGACAGTTGGGGATACGGTGCTCCTTGCTTCCACATCGCAAACAGGCGCCTTGCTTGCGCCAGCACTCCTCTATCTTGTGACCCGGATGATCACAATAGTTGCACACGCCCTTGAATGGAACAATAGGGCCAGGCTTCTTGTCTTCATGCCTCGGCATCTTGCCCTTCCACGATCCGGACCCGCTCCACGAACCAGGTCCACTAACAGGCCTCTTCTTGGTATACCCGGGTTTGACACTCCCGGAACCCGTAGGTAATTCTTTCTTGGTGCCTTTCCCACGGATTCTCTCCGTCATTTCAAGAGTATCCTCCAGAACTTGCACTTTCCTTACCATCTCAGAATAAGTGAAAATCTCCATCGGTGCCAATTGGTTGATATAATGAAGCTTCAATCCATTGAGAAAGCGCTTCGCCTTCATCTTCTCGGTGGAAATGAGATGAGTAGCATAACGAGAAAGCCGTGCAAATTGAGCCTCATACTCTGCCACGGACAAACCTCACTGTTTCAGGGCCGCGAACTCCATCGCTTTCTTCTCTTGCACTCTATCAGAAAAATACTTGCTGTTGAAGAATTCCTCGAACTCTTCCCACATAACTTGCCGATCACCGAGAGTTGCCTTGATAGAATCCCACCAAGTACGTGCATCATGTTCCAGTTGAAATGTGGATAAAAGAACACGCTCCTGGTTGGTACATTGCATAACTTCAAAGATTCTCCCCATCTCATCTAGCCAGTGCTCGGCTTGGTCGGGGTCAGTCGAACCAGCGAATCTAGGCGGATTCATTCCGCGGAAGTTCCGGTATAGATCACCGGTGCCATGCGGTGCCGCTCCTGCCTGAGCTACTTGCTGAAGGGCCTGAGTAAGGCCTTGCACCGTACGCTGTAGGTTCCTCCATTCAGCACGATCAGCTGCCATCTACACGAGAAATAGATTACTTAGGTTTAATCAAGATAAATAATTACACGATTAAGAAATGAACTTAACCCAAGTTCTACCCAATCTCACAGGTCAGGTCTTAGACTTTTACAAGGTTAGGGATCTAATGCACCTAGACACGACCAAAAACTCGGTACCTGGCGGAGGTAATCGGTCCGAAGACCACTCGCGCAAGTGTGCGACCTTCCCGATAGGCATAGCCTAACGTTCGGACAACACCTTTTGATATACCGATTATTGGGATGCAATGCAAGAAAACCTACAACTTAGGAAACCTAGGAATGTGAAACCTAGGCTCTGATACCAACTAAACTGTCACGCCCCGAACAAGGCGGAAATATCGGGACGTACAGTTAGGGACACGCTGGCAAGAGAGGGAAGTAAATCTAAAATAATACACAAGTGCTACTAGATGGAAATACTAAATGATCATTAACAAACCACAACTGATACAATAACCTCAAGTTCAACTTAATACAACTGGAATAACAACCACTAAAACTCAATGACATAACTGAACTAAATGCTCTCCAAAACACAACTAGAAGAAAGATAACACACTACTAACACACTAGAACTGATACACTCAAGACATCACTCCTGCCCTTCCCCATCGGTAAGCGCGTCACCTGAAAAGCCTGGAAAGGGGGAAACACAACTATGAGCTGACGCTCAGTAGGAAATAACAGACAGGTATAAGTGATTAACAGTTTAATTACATTTTAAAATGTCATGCTACAAATGATAAAATAATAAAAAGATAACGATGATATCATGAAACAGAATTCAAAGATCTTGCAAGGTCAAGAAATATAATGAATAGAATGGTAAGATAAGAATTTACTACAGGAGATAACAATAAGAAGTTGGCCATATCAAGTCAATTCAAGTCATGTCAAGCACGCATGTAATTTCATTTCCACGTCCAAGTAATCAACAAGTAAAGTAACCACAAGTAGAGTATCGAACAGTAAAGAGTGGAAAGTGAAACGTAGTAGCAAGTAATATAGAGAGTAGTGGAAAGAGTAGTAGAAAGAGTAGTGGACAGTCCTAGATTTAACACATGTAATAGTACTGGTGCCAAATGCCACACCTAGTCATTCACCTCCCCGGGGGTACACGTAGTGTTCGGGCGCTCTTCCCAGGACCAGACCGAGCCCTTAATTGTTTGCCAGGCATTGATTTCTTTGGATCAAAGATCCCACGAATCTAGACTTCCACAGTTTATGGCCAGAATTCCAAGGTTTAAGCTAAGTAGCAATAACAACATTAAGTAGAAAAGAGATTCATTTCCAGAATTTCAAGGTAAGTATAATCATCAAGGAGATCGAAATCAAGTCACAACAAGAGCTAATCGTGCTGCGTTACTGTAAAATAGCAGCAATCAAACAAGCTAAACAACATATTAATCCTAATCACCAAGTTAAGATATCATGCTTAACCATTATCATTTATATTAGCCAAAGTGCTAACAAGCTAGAACAAGTTATCAAGGTAAAGAACAAACTCTCACAGGAGTGAAAAAGAATGCATTAACAGAGATTTAGTTACACCATTAATCATTAATTAAGTGGGTTTCTATTTAATCTTGTATGCATTGAAATGAAGATGGTAAACGGTGTGTTTTTACACTAAGTTTGCATGTAGGAACCAATGCAAATTTGAAATTAAGAGGGGTACATGAATAGGTCAAAAGTTCTTCAAAAATATGATTTCAATGGGTCTAAGTTAAATGGGTTGATTCCCCATTGATTCGGATCCATCTTCGGTTCGAAAAACGAAGAAAACGGGTTTTCTAGTGTATGGGTCGACCCTTGGGGTCGACCCCTGCAAAACAGGGTTCTGGAAGCTGAATGGGTCGACCCCTGGGGTCGACCCTTGGGCTGGGCCGCATGGGTTGACCCCTGGGGTCGACCCTCGGGCCTGCCAGGGCACCCAGTAAACGGGTCGACCCCTGGGGTCGACCCCTGCAAGAACAGCAACGAATTGTTGCTTCCGGAAACCACATAACTCATCCAAAAAGGGTCCAAATGAGTTGAAATTAAAACCACATGCCATAGGAATCTTGCTAGACATATTAGGGTCATAAAACTACAGTTTGGAAACACTAATTTCATCAGAAATCACAAGAACCACAACCTATTCTATGAAGAACACAAGTAGACCTAGTTTAGGACATACCTCCACTAAATTGACAAATACTCTCGATATACAAAACCAAATTTAGGGATTTTGGTGTCAAAAGAAAGCTAACTCGATCATGAATCCAACCATATACTATATGCTACATTGAGATCAAATTATATGACTCAAAATGAGCCCGTAATCAAGCTCTGGCTTAAAGGAAACTATATGAAACATGTTCTAGATACGTTCTTACAAAACTTTGAAATTCACGATGCATGCTCAATGGAATTTGGGGCTTTCTAAGTTAAATGAAAGATAATAACATGCTGATTACTTCATGAAAGTTAATTAGAGTTTGGTTGTTAGATCCTACCTCAAATCGGAGAGAGAAAACTCAAACCCTAGGATGAAGAACACTTGGATAGCACCTCACAAAAAGCTCGATTTCTCCACGGATACCTAATAAAAATTGGGGCTTTTGCCACCAATGGATAGAGCTCGATGAGAGGAACAATTTCTATACTCATGATCAAGATTTGGTTGAGAATTCCTACCTCAATCGATGGATCAAAGAAGGATGAAGGGAAGCCAACGGCCTGCTGACCCACCTTCACAAATCGAACTAGATCTCTCCAGATCCGAAATTTCAGCGATCCCCACAGCAGCCAAATGAAAGAAGACCCGTAGGGCTTCATTTTGATAGCTCATACAGCTTCTGGAGCCTTCGGAGTTGGGAGTATTCGCTGCTGCAAGCCGCGTGTTTAGAAACGGCGCCGAAATCCTTGACTTGACCAAACTATGTCGGCAGCACGTTTTGGGGCTAAGTTCACCTCAAATTGATTGAGGGTAAATGTTCTTTACATTGTGGCCTTCCATTTGCCCCTGATTTCAGATCATTTGGTTGAGTAATCAGGTCGAATTTCACGTTTTAATCTAAGGGTTAAGTATGGGTCAAAAGTGTGCACATTTGGGTTTAAATTCTAAATAGATCTTAACACGGATTTACCATGGCTTAAAGCCAGAAGGAAAAGTTGTTATCTACATCAATATTAACATGTTTACTATTTTTACAGATTTTTCTGAGGTAGTCGAATTATTACTTATACTATTCCGTAATTAATTAAATGTTAAGTTCGGAAGACTAAGTTCACTAATTCCGGCATAATAAATGATTTTCTTAGGCTTAAATGAAGAAGACAAAGTTGCTAAACAAAATTAGTTCTACAAGATGTGAGTTTTGGGGATTTTTATAAAATAGTTGAAAAATGACTTATTCTATTAATTAATTAATTAATCTAATTAATTTGGATAATTCTCATTAATTCGAATAACTTCAAATAAATTCTAAATAATTACAAATAACTTTCTAAATAAATTTCTAAAGAATTTGGGGTCTTACAGGCAATGGGCTACCCGATCAAGATTGGAAGGAGGAAGTGGGTGATGGGCCACCCGTGTAGAATTGGAGGGAGATGCATGAGATGTACCCTCAACGGTGGCCTTAAGGGCTTGGATCTGTTGAGGGGTAAGATGATCTAATGCATGGATGATTCGAGAGACCTTCTCGTCATTGGGAGGAGACGGTCCCGAGGGAATAGTGGCCTGAAATTGAGTAGGAGGACCATGAGAATGGACATTGCCCATGGGCCGGACATGACCATAAAAATGAGGACGTGGTCCTTTAAAAGAATGGTGAGAATTATGTTGAACATGTTGAAATTGAGGATTATAAGATGTGCTAGGTTGATCATCCTCATGAATTGAACTAAACATGTTGTTTTGTTTATCAAAGTAAGCCATTATGCAATCCAAATAATGTGCAAACAATTTGCAAAGAAACACACAAGTTGGAATGGTTACCTTGATTTTTATTTGTTTAAACCTTGGTGAATTAATGAATTTTAGCAAAGTTTGGAATGATTCACACAAGGGGGGAACCTAGTTTCAATATGAGTTGAACTCCAATGCCAACTAGGGATCCTCTCTCACCACGCATAGGCCAACTAACTCGGGACTTCAAAAGGGTACAACCTGCCCGGCGTCCGTGAGGGAATCCACGGGTGCGGGGACTTACGGAGGCTTGGAAAAGGGATTTTCGATCCAAAGAGACGGAATGCTCAATGGAGGGTCGTCCCGATTCCAAGAGGGTGTGTGGAATCCTAATGAAGAGAGAGGAGGTCTCTCAAACCGATGCAAAGATGAATGCAGCAGGGAAAATAAGCCAATCAGCACAATATGATCAATCAATAAATATAGGCATCAATCAGCATGAAAAAACCCACAGTAAAAACACGCCCTGGCTGGGGGCGCTACTAACCAAAGACACGACGATGTGACTGTCGTGAATCAAAGCGAGGGGCCAGGGGCAGAAAAACGCGCCTTAGACTGAGGCGCTAGCAATAAAAGGACGCCCCTACCAGCGGGCGTCAAATCACAAGAAACGCCTTAATGTGCGGCGCTAATCAATAAAGAAACGCCCTGGAGAAGGGCGTGAATTCAAAGGCAGCGTAATAAAACCAAGAGAAATCAGGATATATGCTGGAAAACGCCCTGTCAGAGGGCGTAAAATATGAATAAGACGCCCTTGGTTAGGGCATTAAATAAAGAACGCCTCTGACAGGGGCGTTAATTCACTCTTTTCCAGAAAATCTTCCCCGGCCAGAAACGACAAACACTCATAATCACGTGATCATGGCAATCAACAGAATAAGCATGCTCATCAATTTCTTGAATAAGTGGAATTCTAAAGAGAAAAAAATAACAACAAACTGACCAATCACTTCGGGAAGAGTGCAAAGCACAATGGAGGGTGCCCGAGGGGCACAAAAGGGAGACGCACCGAGGGTGCAAATAAGGGAGATGGCACACGCGGGTGCCTAAGGGGAGAGGGGTAATGAAAGAAGAACACAAAGGGTCCCACCGTGATCGCCAATTTGTAGATTCTAAGAAAATCCACTTAAACAAAGAAATATTAAGTGAATGAATAAAGCATGAAATAGCACGAGGTGCTAAGAGGAGTTTGTGATCGCTAGAGACGCTAGGTCTCAAAAGATATAACAAATAATAAACATGGAGGGATCGCGAAAAATACCTTAGATGCGGGTGATTGTGAGTGCTCCTTTCTCTTCTAGATCAGCCGGCCGATGAAGAGAGTTCTTCCTTTGATTACCCTTGCAAGAAAAGACAAACACCAAATAAAGATAGGAATTAGAACATGGTGAGTGTAGCATCAAGTTCTTAATAAAAATATGAGCATGAAAATATGGTGAAGAACACACCTTAAGGGTGGTTGCCCTTAAACCCCTATGCAAAGAGGGTGAGAAATATATGATGAATGCTATGGGTAAAATAAGGAGATGTGCAAGAGTGCATTGTGGGTGACTTTCTCAACACGGTTGAACAATAAAGAAACTCAATAGGAGATGGACATGCATGCATATGAACGATGCAATAAACAAAAGAAAATAAAAATAAAGAGGAGGAGCCTGTGCGTTGGCTTTGATGTTCAAGGGGGAGGAAGCCTTCAAAAGATGAAGCTTGATGCAACATGCAGCTTCTCCTTCAGCCGAACGATAGAAGCAACAACCTGCAAGAAAAAAGAAACAGAAGAAGAAGAAAAGCGGAGGGGGAGAGTCTGAACCGATTAACAGAGCCAATGGCTCTGTTAAATAGAATTGGATGAAGAGATAAGAAGGCAAGAGTCCTACGGAGGGAAAGGATAAGAATGGGCAAGAGCCCCAATCAAGGCAGGAGTCTAACGAGGCAAGGACTCTCTGGGGAAAGGGCTGCGAAGCCAGAAGATGAAACACGCCCTTGGTCAGGGCGTCAATTCAAGAATTGACGACCTATCAAGGGGCGTTAATTTAAAACACGCCCTGGGTCAGGGCGTTTCTTCCTGGATTAATTTTAGAAATAAACATTTCTTTTATTTAGAAATTATGAAAGACGCCTCATGCAGAGGCGTGAATTGAAAAATGCCCCATGTTAGGGAGTGATTCAACATTTTTCAAACATTTATTCTTTTTCAAAAATTACATAATTCCAGGAATTGACGCCCTCACCTCAGGGCGTCCTTTCATCAAGAAACGCCCCAGGTCAGGTCGTGTTTTAAAACACGCCCTTCACCAGGTCACGAATTTATAAAATAGGTAAAATGGGGAGAAATAGATAAAATGGGGAGACACGCCCCGGATCAGGCCACGTTTAAAAACACGCCCCTCTCCAGGGCGTTAATTTAAAAAAGAGGGAAAGGGAAGAAAAATCCATGAAAAATGGAAAAAACACTCAAATAAGCTAATTTGAGTGTCAAATGGGGCATCGCAGAGCGATATGAAATATACTCAAAATAATGTCAATTTTGGCGTGTCTACAGGTGTAAGCTTGCCTTTAACACCAAATCTCCGTATGCCACGTCCAGGCGATATCTTGAGAAATACATGATCTCCAATTTGGAATTCAAGATCTCTCCTTCTTGTGTCGACATAAGCCTTTTGCCTAGGCTGAGCAACTTGCAGTCTTTCTCTAATCATTTGTATTCTTTCAGTGGTAACCCTTACCATGTCTGGACCTAGCAGTTGTTTCTCTCCAACTTCGTCCCAGCATAAGGGTGATCGGCAACTCCTTCCGTATAAAGCTTCGAAAGGTGCCATTTGTATGCTTGCCTGGTAGCTATTATTGTATGCAAATTTCACCAACGGCAAGTGATCATGCCAGCTTCCATCGAAATCAATGATGCTAGCTCTGAGCATATCTTCAACCACCTGATTTGTTCTCTCGGTCTGACCATCCGTTTGAGGATGAAAAGCTGTACTAAAGTTAAGCCTTGTTCCCAACGAATGTTGTAATCCCTTCCAAAAATGATAAGTAAAACGGGGATCTCTGTCAGACACGATTGAAACAGGAATACCATGTAATCTGACTATTTCCTTGATGTATAATGCAGCCAAAACATCAACTGTCCATCGGCTCTTTATTGGCAAGAAATGCGCCGATTTAGTCAATCGGTCAATAATAACCCATATTCCATCATGTCTTCCTTTTGATTTAGATAAACCCATAATGAAATCCATGCTAATATTCTCCCACTTCCATTTAGGAATATCTAGAGGATGTAATTTTTCAGCAGGCTTTTGGTGTTCCGCCTTGACCTGTTGACATGTGAGACAGCGCGACACGTAGTCCGCTATTTCCCTTTTCATGTTGGGCCACCAAAAATTCCTCTTCACATCTTGGTACATTTTGGTAGATCTAGGATGAATCGTGTACCTTGATCTATGAGCTTCATCTAATATCTTCTTCTTTAACTCGGGACAATCCGGTATGCAAGTTCTATTCCTGAACATTAATCTTCCTTCACAAGTTATTTGGAAATCAGATTGTCCTTCCAGTTTGCCCTTGATTTCTACTAATGTTGGGTCATTATCCTGAAGTGCTTGTATTTCAGTTAATAGGTCTGGCTGAATGCTTATATGAGACAATGTGACACATTGAAAGTCTGTGTCCACGCTTATATTGAATTCAGAGAATTGCTCCAGCAACTTCCATTCTTGAATCATATAATTGGCTAACAGTGCTCTCGGCTTTCGACTAAGGGCATCTGCTACGTGATTACCCTTTCCGGGATGATATTGTATATTGAAGTCGAAGTCCTTGAGATATTCTAGCCAACGCCTTTGCCTCATATTTAATTCCTTTTGAGAGAAAAGATACTTGAGACTCTTGTGATCGGAGTATACAGTAAACTGTACTCCATATAGATAATGTCTCCAGATCTTTAGTGCAAATACTACCGCGGCTAATTCTAAGTCATGGATGGGGTAGTTCTCTTCATGCTTCTTTAATTGACGAGAAGAGTAAGCTATAACATTTCCTTGTTGCATTAGAACACATCCGAGGCCAATGCCAGAAGCATCAGTGTATACCTCGAATTTCTCTTCTTCCATTGGTAATGCTAAGACAGGAGCTGTAGTAAGATGATCCTTGAGAGTTTGGAAGCTTCTTTCACATTCCTCACTCCATTCGTAACGGATCTCCTTGCGAGTTAACCTCGTAAGTGGTACGGCGATCTTTGAAAAGCTTTTGATGAATCGTCTGTAATAGCCGGCAAGACCTAAGAAACTTCGGATCTCGCTAGCATTGGTCGGTCTTTCCCAATTTCTTACAGCTTCAACTTTTGATGGATCTACGGATAAGCCATCCTTCGATATAACATGTCCGAGAAAAGTTACTTCCTCAAGCCAGAACTCACACTTACTGAGTTTGGCATATAATCGGTTTGTCCTTAATATTTGTAATGCAATCCTCAAATGCTCCTCGTGCTCTTCCTTAGTCTTGGAATAAATTAATATATCATCGATGAAGACCACCACGAATTGATCTAAATAAGGCCTGAATATACTATTCATTAACTGCAAAAAGGCAGCAGGGGCATTTGTTAGTCCAAAAGGTATAACAACAAATTCATAATGGCCGTACCTGCTTCTGAATGCGGTTTTATGAATGTCATCATCCTTGATCCTTAGTTGATGATATCCTGACATGAGATCAATCTTTAAAAAATACTTGGATCCAGCTATTTGATCAAATAACTCATCGATTCTCGGTAGTGGATACTTGTTCTTGATAGTGAGATGATTCAACTGTCGATAGTCGATGCATAGTCTCATGGATCCATCCTTCTTCTTTACAAATAGCACAGGCGCTCCCCACGGGGAAGTACTCGGTCTAATGAATCCTTTCTTAAGAAGTTCCATTAATTGCTCCTTTAACTCCTTGAGTTCAGCAGGGGACATTCTATAAGGTGCCTTAGAAACTGGACCCGCACCAGGAACTAAATCGATGGTGAAGGCCACTTCTCTTTGCGGGGGTAATCCAGGCAAATCCTCCGGGAACACATCCGAAAATTCTTGCACAACTGGGATATCTTCTATCTTAGTTTCCTGAGCCTCCTTAATCGTGACAAATGCAAGGAAAGATACACATCCTTTCCTTATTAGCTTGCTAGCTCGGAGAGCCGAAATAAGAGGTGACTCGCTCCGACTCTTAGGGCTAGAATAGACTAGTTCTGGAAAGTCCTTGAAAGTAACCTTGCTATTGCGGCAATCGACTGTTGCCTGATATTTGGATAACCAATCCGCTCCTAATATGACATCATACTCCTTTAGATCTAAACATATAAGATTGATAGGAAGATTTCTTCCTTTCACCAAGACTTCACAGTTTTGATAATGGTGAGTAATATCGGTTTCATTTTCGAGAGGAGTAGATAAAATTATTTTCATCCATTCCGGTTCCATAGGTAGGGGGTTAGCAAACTTCTTGGAAATAAAAGAATGTGAGGCACCCGTATCAAATAAGACATGTGCATACTTGGAACAAACTTTCAGTGTACCTTCTACTAGTCCGCCTTCTTCTTCTTCGATCTCCTTAATTGCGTGAAGACGAGCGTTCTTGGTTACCGGGCGCTTTCCGTCACCAGTTTGATCATTAAGTAATGGGCAATCGGGAATCCGATGCTCACGGCTCCCGCAACGGAGACATGCTCCAAGTTTCCTCCAGCACTCTTCGGCTTTATGACCAGCCTTGTTACAATGCTTGCATATTATATTCGAAGGTGTAGTAGTGATAGAGAAGGGCTTGGTCTTCTTAAATTTTTGGTCTTGAGAAGAAGTACCTCCAGTGCTAGACCTCTTCTTGAAGTTGGGTTTAAAGGAACCCGAACTTGTAACTTGTTCCTTCTTATCCTTCCCACGGATTCTATCTGATAGCTCCGTGGCATCTTCTAACAATTGAGCTCGGCGTACTATCTCTGAGTAGACCTGAATATCCATTGGCGCCAGCTGGGTAATATATTGGGGCCTGAGCCCGTTTAGGAACCTCCTAGCTTTCATCTTCTCGGTGCTAACTAAGTGCTTAGCATACCGAGACAATCTAGAGAATTATGCCTCGTACTCCGCCACCGATAACGACCGTTGCTTGAGTGCGGCAAATTCGGTAGCTTTCTTTTCTTGGACTCGGTCTGAAAAATATTTATTGTTGAAATGTTCAACAAATTCTTCCCAAGTAATTTGGTCTTGATTTATAGTAGCTTCGACTGACTCCCACCAGCATCGGGCATCCCTTTCTAGTTGGAAAGTAGCTAATAAGACTTTATCTTGATCCGTGCACTGCATAACACGGAATATACGCTCCGTTTTCCTGATCCAGTGCTCTGCATCATCCGGATCAGTAGAACCCATGAATTTGGGAGGGTTCATGTTCTTGAAGACTTGGTGGAGACTTCCGGCTAGTTGTGCACCTCCCTGTGCTACTTGTTGCAGCACCTGAGTCATGCCTTGAAGTGTACGCTGCATGTTGCGCCACTGAGCACGTTCGACAGCCATTATCCTACAATTACAATAACTATATTAGTATATACTTGCGTTAAGGGCTTTTAAGTTTTTATGTTAACTCAACCCTTGGTTCTACCCAATCTCACCGGTTAAAGGTTAAACCTATCCTTGGACTTGGGTTTTCCTAGGAATTGAGTACCCTAGGCTTTGATACCACAAAAACGGTCACGCCCCGAGAGCGGAAGATACCCGGAGACGCGTGACGAGTTTATATCAATCATGTCAATCAGAGTATTAGTGTATTCGACACCAAAATCAGAGATGCGCGAAAGTAAAGATAACCCAGTCCTTTATTCCATCGTAAGAAGATGTCTATTACAAACCTTGAAGTACTAACTAAAATAAAAGAAAAATACAAGGTTGACTCAAGAAAATATGAAAAAGACTAGATAACACGGAAGAAGCTCTATCTCTTTCACTCTTGATTTTCCCCATCCGTTTGAGTTCCCTCTTCGTCGGACTTACCTGAAAAGTAGGGAAACACTAGGTGAGCGAACGCTCAGTAGGAAATTATATCTCAAGATCTAGCATGGGGTTTAAGTGATTACATCTTTCATGAATGCTCTATAACTATGCATGCTCGCATAAAATGACAAGATAGAGAGAGTGTATAACAATACGACAGCAAGAAGAACTAGTCATGAACTTTCAAGAACTTATATAAAAAAGATATCAAGATATTCAAGCAAGTGTATTCATCATGTCATGTTAGAATTTGGCTAATTTGTTTCAAGTCAAGCAAGTATACAATTACCCTTTCTCGGGCCACGCAAGTCATGTAATATCAAGTCAAGTACGAGTACAAGATTTGTGGAATGTTCAATCAAGTTAGTCATGCACTTCGGTATAATGCCAATACCGTGATCAATCAACTCCCATGGGCACAAGTACTTTCGGGTGCTCCTCCCAAGACCAGATCGGGCCCTATATGCGCAGGCATTAATCATGTATTTTAACATCCACTTTTGTGTATAGCCAATATGGAATTTCAAGAATAAAGCTTGTAGATACGTAGGATAAACTTGGATATAATAGAGTCCAAAATATGATACTTGACATAGATAGGCGATAATAACGGTACAATCACGATTATCGATAAAACTAGGTGGAATTGGTTCCCTAACTTGGGTACCATGATAAATAAGTATGGACATTCTTTATATAGAATTGAAGTCCACAAGAACATCAAGTTTAATATAGAATTGGGGTTTACAAGAACATCATAACAATGTTGATATAGAGTTGGGGTTTACAAGAACATCATGACAATGTTGATATAGAATTGGGGTTTACAAGAACAGCATCAAATGGCATGATAACCTCATCCCATTAAGAGAATTATCATGATACACACTTTGCATAACATGAGGGCCGGTATACCATGTTTCTTTAGAGTGACATGGCAAAATAGTGTAATGGGTTTTTATGGTACAACCAGCTCAGTCGGCCTTGAGAGAATCCAAGGCTGCGAGGAGACTTACGGAGGTCTCTATGACTAACTCGCTAGTCCAAAGGAACGGAATGTCCAATGGAGAGCTTGTATGTCAATGAGAATTGAGGGTAGTGCGATAAAACATCATGAAACATGGGACTATATTCACGGACTGGAATATAGTGCCGATATATGTATATATATATAATGAAACTCTCGGTTAACAGTAATCAGTGAAACAGTAATGCAGAAAAATAGCGACTTTGGTAAAGCCGTTTTTCATGAAATTAACGCCTTAATCAGGGGCGTTTATATTACATTTGACGACGTATATAGAAGTTGCCCTTTCAATATTTCTAATTTACAGAATATTAATAACCTGGAATTTTTAACAGAAACGCGCCCTTGGCAGGGGCGTGACTCTTCAATATGCGCCCTGGTCTGGGGCGTCAGTTAAACATGAGACGACCTGGACAAGGTCGTGAATTCAAGAATTTATCAATTTTCAAATGATTAAATTTCAGGAGAGAGGGACAGGAAAAATAACAGGATTCCACATATATACTCATGCAATATATTTTATTCATGGTTACATCGATTATTAAACATGGGTATTTATTAATTATGTGAAATTGACGACTACTGTGAAGGGCGTCAAACAATAATTAGCGCCCTAGTGTGGGTCGCTTCTTCAAACTAGCGCCCTGGTCAAGGGCGTTTCTTTTTTTTTGAAATTACATAGAAAACATCTTGAAACCACAAAAGAACTATATGCATGCACGACCGATGATATTATTAAGATATTAAGCTAGTTTTTGGGCTACGATCTTGAGAAAACCTACCTTTATGAAGATTTTGACCGACGAACGGATGAAGGTTCAATAATAACGATGCTCTGATCTTCCGGAAGCAGAGGAAGATGATAAGGAAAAACTCCTCCGACAATTCGATATTTTGAAGAAGATGTAGACGATGATGAAGACCCCTCGTTCTTCAGCACGTCAACCTACAGAACACATGAAGAATATTAGTATCCTTCATGACTAAGAATTATGGACAGAGGAAGAAAACGGTAGGAAGAACCACCTATTCTTCACGCAGCAGCAACAGCTTTAGGGTTTGATCGAACAGGGTTATTTATAGGATTTTAGAATCCTAATGGAGTTAGTAGCATACTGGGAGTGGTATTTCCCTAATAGAGTTCTTACCATGTTCAATATTGCCCGTAGTTATCCATAACTTGCCCCGGATAGACTCCTGGGTCGAACGAAACTCTAACTGAATTAACGTCTTAAGCGAGGGCGTCGAATTTAAATTAACGCCTTGCGTCGCTACTTATGTAAACGCGCCCATGTAGAGGGCATTTCATTTCCTTTCCTTAATTTTATTTTTTTTGTCGTTTGAAATTTGACACCCTATGGTCTAGGCGTCCCTTTTAAATTAACGCCTTACACAGAGGCATTTCCTTTTGAATTAGTGCCTTGATAAAAGGCGTTATTTTCCTTTTGATCAATAATTTACCCTTTTAGGCTCTTTGTCATCTATTTAATTATCTTTTATTTTTAATTTGATATATTTAAAAATCTTGCTTTTATCAGGGTCGCTACACGGGACCCAAGAAGAAGGATCCGAAAAGGGTCCGGGACATCACACCTACCGCTGCCAAGGTCGAGAGTCGAATGTGGTTTCTACTGAACATCATTCAGCCTCCAACCCGAAATCCTCAAGACCTCCCAAAACGCGTTGATTCCACGCCCCAATCGCTTCTAAACGACGGGGAAGCAACCCTATACTCGATATCAACCTTCCATATGACGGAAGGGATCAATCTGACCTCAACACGGCAAGAAACGGGCAATTCCCACGAATCGACCCACAACGAGTCACATGGACAAACGGGCTAATACCGGCCCTAAATCACATCCAAATGGATTCAAACTAGCGGGAAACAAATTCTAACATGCCAGGTGTTCAAATTTTACCATCTAATGTGAAAATCATCGCTTTGAATGGTGAACATGGCTCACACCCCCCCGAACAAGATTTCACCCTTCATGCTAGAAAACTCGCTCAAACTCACACTGTTCGGCTCCAAACCGCGAGGGAATGCAGGAAAAGAGTAGGGTATCCATCTCCCTACTGCCACCGAAGATCTCACGTGCTGAAACAGCCAAACCACGCCAAAAATAATCACACGAACAACCCACGTTGGCTTTGAATCCATGAACGAGATCGCGCCAACACCACGCTCCGATACTCACACAATCACGCCCCAGGTCAACTCCGTACCATCACCACCTCGTCCAGCTCCGCGCTGGTCGTACGCCCCGAGGGATAGGAGAAGAGAGGATAGAGAACGGAGGGAGAGAAGTGAGAGATTGTGAGGGAAGAGAGAGTAGAGAGGATGGGTTAATAAAAAAAGAAAAATATGAAATTTGTAATTTTCCTAAAATCTGATTTTCTGCATGAAATTTTGTAAACTTAGAAAAATATAAAAAAATAATCTTCACGATCCTAGGAATGAGCACAATGCACCTGTAGCATCCCGGAGTCGCAAAACTCCACGGTTCACTCTCCATGGGGTTCCGCAAGTTATATAGGGGAAAAACCTGAGTGGATCGTAAAACACGTTTCAGGACCGACGAAAGTGCTCCGAAAGCTCTCTGATTCTGATCCGAAGAATCCAGGGTATTACAAGAGTGCTTAACCTACGTCGACGCACTCTTGAAGTGCGCTTGAAGACAGCTTCTAGAACCCATTTGGAGTTGACGCGTTAAGGTGCTGGAGTCGACTCAGCGAAGATATGGCTTCAACAAAGACTATCTGGAGTCGACGTAGTGAAGGGATGGAGTCGACTTTACAGTGAAGGGCACTTGAGTGCTCTTCTTCTTGTGAGAGGGCGAGTCGACGCGGCGTGTAGAAGGGGCCGATGTTGCCGTGAATATTTGTTAAGTTCTTCATATCTAGCCAATAAAAAGATGTTTCAAATTTTCTAAATCAATTGGCCAATGACTTATAGTAAGACATCATCAAAACATAATTTACACAACATTATCCCCCTTTTTGATGACGACGATTATGAGTCATTGTGCTCATAGTTTGAGATGGTATTAAGACAGCAAATTTTGGCATGCAGCAAGTTTTGACATAAATAGCATGAAGCATTGAATGCATGAAGGATTCATCAGGACATGTAGTGAAGATAGATCAATCACCCAAAAATTAATGATTTACTTGATTGACATGGAGACTGAGGGACTCTTGCACCAGAGAGATATGCAGACTGAGGGACTCTTGTAGATTATGACTCATCAAAAACTTCTCCCCCTTTGACAACATCAACATACTAGGAGAGGGGTTCAAAGATGTGGGGAAGCTGTGAGGGAAATTGAATATATGTGAAGAGAGATGAGGCTGAAACAGAGTTCAGTGAAGTTGAACATCTTCCTTAAAGGAGCATTGCATGGTTGGAGCAAGACAAATTTAAGAATAATAACTCCTGAGGGTGTAGAAGCTATGAAGGAAATAGGAGTGCCTACTCACAGGGTTACTAGAGCTAAAACACAACGGCACACCAAAGGATCTGAATACTCAACTTGAAACCTGTCTAATGCAAGCCTAGTTACATTTCAGGATAAATTACTATAAGCATTGAAGTCAAACAATGTTGAAGCATTGAAAGTTCACTCAATTAAGCACCTCTGGTTTTCAATGGAAGGTACAAAATGGCTTTTTGATGAAGGCTGACAGTCAAGTTGAACTGACACCTTTTGACCTGAATAAGTACAGGTGTTAGATGCAACCTTCCCCAGTTACTTAGTGTAGTGAACCATTCTGCCTCATTTTGACGAGAGATAGCTTGCCACCTCATGCCTTAGCCCGCATCACTTCATTGATGAAGGGGAATAGTTTCTCAGCAGACTAAAGCCATTGCTCTGTGTATGTTTGCAACACATATATTTTTTTTTAAATTATACCAGAGCAGAGTTAGTTACAACACTACCTTTTCCTGTGAACAACCTCACATCTCAGGTGAAGTGTGCCCAGTTACTCTGTAGGTTTTTGCCATTGCTCTGCATCAAGTGCTTCTGAATTTCATGAGAATCTCCAATGTATACTTGGACTAGTTTATGAAAAACCCTTCTCTAGTCTGTGTGACCTGCAGTCCAAGAAAGAATTGGAGTTCCCCCATGAGGTTTTTGCCATTGCTCTGCAAATTGCTTACACATATTTGAATCAGTCGAACCAAACACTATATCATCCACATATATCTGCACGATGATGATATGGCCATTGAAAAATTTTGTAAATAGAGTTTGGTCAACGTTACCTCTGCTGGTCAGATGTGCGCTTAATCTGTCATACCAAGCTTTAGTCCATACAGTGTTTTATTTAATTTATATACATGGTTAGGCAAATCATCATGCTCAAAGCCATGAGGATGTTCTACAAACACCTCCTCTTTTATCAAGCCATTCAGAAAAGCACTTTTGACATCGATTTGTTGATGTTTTATGCCTAATGAGCATGCAAATGCTAACAATATTTTAATGGCTTCCATTCTTGCTACAGGAGTATATGACTCTTCAAAGTCAATCCAAATCTCCTGATTATATCCTTCAGACACTAGTCTGGCTTTGTTTCTAGTTATGACCCCATCCTCATTCAATTTGTTTCTAAATACCGATCTAGAACCAATGACATGTTGGTCTGCAGGTTTGGAACCAGATTCCACACATTGTTCCTTTCAAATTGGCTAAGCTGCTCATGCATGGAATTAATCCAATTTGCATCCTACAAGGCTTCTTCAATGTTTTTGGGTTCAAATTGGGAAACTAATGCAATGAGGTCTTCATTTTGCATGTCTTTATGAAAGGGTCTGGTCCTAGGGGGGTCATGAAGGCTTCCAGTTATGTTTTGGACACAGTGGTCTTTTAAGGTCCAAAGGTTGATAGAAGACTCACCGGGCATGGTTGATTGGGCAGAATTTTCAGTCGATCGACCAGTTTCCTGTTCTGCAGATGGTTGTTGGCTGCCTTGCCCTAGTTCTTCCTTAGATTCTAGAAATGCTCCATCATCATCATCCATTTTCCTGTCATCAACAGTTTTATAAGACTCATCAGACATTTCAGCAAACACTACATGTGGAGTTTCTTCCACAACTTGATTCTTTACATTAAAAACCCTATATGCTCTAGATGTCTCAGAGTACCCTAAAAATGTTCCAATATCACTCTTAGCCTCAAACTTATCAAGGTCGGCTTTGTCATTGTTATAGATATACCATTTTGATCCAAAGGCTCGAAAGTAGGCTAAGTTGGGTTTCTTACCTTTGAGCATTTCATATGGGGTTTTCTTACTCCTTGGCCTTACCATCGCCCTGTTGATTATGTAACAAGTTGTGTTTGCTACTTCAGCCGAGAATTTCCTTGGCAGCTAGATCTCAATTAGCATCATCCAGGCAATCTCCACAAGTGTCCAGTTCTTTCTTTCCACTACTCCATTCTGTTCTGGGGTCATGGGAGAGGAGAATCTGTGAGTCAGTCCTTCTTGATTACAGAATTTAGAAAATGAGGAGTTTTCAAACTCCCCTCCATGATCAGATAAGCTTGTAGAGAATTTGAATTTACCTTCTTGTTTTACTTTTATGAAAAACTTATGAAATTCATGGAAGGCATCATTTTTGTTTTGATGAGGGCATCCCTTGCCCCTCCACTCTTTTTCCAGACTCGGATTGTTCGACGGCAAGCACCATTATATTTGTCATGTATTTTTGAGACTAGTCATGTAATCTTCATATTTTCTTTGAGTCATTATCATGTAATTTTCCCTTTATTTTGAGTCATGTACCTAGGTAGTTGAGTCATTTTCCTAAGTATTGAGTCATTATGTTGGTTAGATAGGTTAATGGGCCCAATCCATTGGGCTAGGCCCAGGGGCGCCCCTCCCTTGGACTGTGTGGTCTTTAGTTAGTTTGTCAGGGTCAGTTTGGTCTTAGGAAAATTATGGAGTCTATAAATACCCCACCCCTCTCTCATTTGTAACAACTTTTGATGAATATTGAAAAGCATTTGCCATCTCCCTCTCAATATCTCCCTCTCTCTCTCTCTCTCTTACTATCACTCTCTCTAAGTGGGTTGTACCCCCTCTCTCTCTCTCCTCCCCACCCCAATTTCGAAATTCACTCTCTCTCCTCCCCATTCACCCCTCATTAAGGCCCCTTCCCCTTCCCCATGCACTCATTCAACTACCCCTCAAACCCCTAGGTGGAAACCCCTTCTCCTAGGCACCTTTCCACTTTCCAAAGCACCCCACCACCTTCCCAAGGCTGAATTAACCCCTCCCAAAGCCCAAATTCGAATTTCCCTCTCCCTAGGGCTGTGCCCCTCCATCTCCCCCACCCCCAAGCTCCCAAATTCGTCCCCCACCTCCCCTTGGTCAAACCAAGTTCACCCCCCCTCTCCCTTGCTCTCCCCTTGCACATCTCCTCATTCTATCTCTGTTTCAGGCAGCAGAACTACAACGAGTTGCAGAAGCAGCCACGACCGTTACTTGAAGATTCAAGTAGCAAGGCCTACATCTCTGGAAAGGTCTTCCAGAGAGCTTTCCAGGCGAGGCGGTTTCGTCAGCATCCGAGCTCCGAGCAGTCCGCAGCATCCATTCTCCCTCGACTGCGCAGGAGACCCCAGGCAAGGAACCAGAACGTGATTGGAAGCTCAACCACGGCAAACCCTTTGGGATTCAGATCAAGTGTTCTTCAGAAGAAATCTTCCCTCTCAAGTCCTCTTTAATCCTCAAGAAGCAGAGCTGCATTTGGATATCGGCATCAGAAGTTACGAATTTTCTACTCCAAGGCATCAGGTCAGTTTTCAGGAGCCAGAACCGACATCCCTCTGCTCATCTGTTCGTCCCGGTATACTCCAACATCTTCCGACATCGCCGTCAAGTCCAAAAGAAAGAAGACTTGACCACGGTTCCAACGGTTCAAGTCTCGCCTCAATCAAAGCTCGGTAGCAATCGTGGCACCCCCTGCATCCAGTCACATGGTTCTGCACCAGACAGAGGCAGAACCAACCATCCCGGTTCCAGACTCTGCCACAGCCAGCTCGTGAAGGCTCTGAGCGCCATTTTTGGAGGGGAGAAACTACTTCCCGCTAGCCGCCACCTCCAAGAAGAAGGGACTCAATCGACCTCTGGAACCCTCTGTTCCAATTTTCTTCGTCGGAGAGGGCAGACTGCCCCTGTGGTCCCAGGTTAGATCAGTCTTCATTTCTCCGGTCACTCCTCTCTCCACTGACATCGGATTGCATCCCCGTCAACTCCTGCTCGAAGCTACTCCGACCAAGTTCGCGTCACCGCTAGTTTCATTCCAATCGGAGTCCGGGAGAGCCCACAGTGACTTCTACAACCTACTGCTTCAGCCCGATACCAGCCAGAGACCAGACGGTGGTGTCCTGTTCCAGTCGCCGGTGCAGTCAGCCCCGAGACTCAAAGCTTCCCCAAAAATTCAAGCTTCATCCCCTGTCAGCTGAGGAACTTTTGGCAGTGGTTTCGTCAAGTTTGGAGCCCCGTGGAGCCCGTGGCAGTGTCAACAGCGACACCCTATCCTGCAGACCTGCAGATTGGCAGAACCGGCGGACTCGGAAGATCGGCTTTTCCTTTGCATAAAACCCCACCCCGCTTGGCCGGCTGAAGGCCCCTCCCTGCGTGGAGGTAGTTTTGAATGTAATAAGAATAATCCCCACCCCAAGTTCATCCCTCCTGCGTGAGGTGTAGTGGTGTAATTCTTTCAATTTCAGGTTCAAGCTACATCGCCGCGGCGATCGGGTGTATACCCTCGCCTCCCGGCTCGCCCTCGTCTCCGGCCGGAGTCGGCGTCTTCACGCCGGCTAGGTGAGCCTCAGTCCCTCTCTTGCTTGGTTTAATCACTTGCTTAGCTTAGTATTATTGCTAGTACTGCGTCGGACGGAGAGTGAGAGCTCGGCCCAACTTGCTAGTTCCGTGAGTGACCACCGCGGGCGAGTTGAGAGTGAACCCACTAAACCCACACCCTTGGTGTGCTGGCCGCCCATGGTTTGGGCATCCTAGGCCCATTTGGGGTTCTCCACAAGCTAGCCAACCATTGGAGCTTCATGGTCCCGCCTCGGACCCTCTCCCACATCGCTTAGTTGCCAACGGGCACAAGTGTGCACCAAACGGGTGAGTTCGCTAGTGTGAGTCCGCTGCTCAACTTGAATGCTTGAAAATAGGTCCAAGGTTCGGTGTCACATCAAGTGGTATCAGAGCAAGTTCACAACTTGTCTCTATCAAGTTGGTCCTAGGGCATGTCTAAGCATTTAGAGTCTTCAAATGCATCACTCTTGTCCCCTAATATGGCCACCTCATATCGACCTTACCAATCGGCCCACTCCATAAGTCCAAGTCACCAAAAGATGCCTACCACTAACACCCATAACTTCCCGGGCCATATCAACTACTTCATGAAAGCCTTGACCTATGCCAATGAGCGGCTTGATAACATATCGGGCCGACTCGACCAACTTGGAAAAAATAGGCCCGCCCCAAGGACGGACGATAGGATGGCCCCTTTCCCACTTCCCACCTTTGATGGGACCTCTCCTAGTAAATAATTAGATTGGGAAGCTACAATGGACCAATACTTCAATTGGTATCATATTTCCAAGGATGAAAAAGCATGGGTTGCCAAAATGCAACTAACCAAAAGGGCTCAAACTCATTGGTGTAAAATTGAGGGCTTAAGGATAATTAGACGGGAAGCTCCCCTCACCACATGGGAGGACATGAAGGATCAACTAAGGGCTAGATATGTGTCCCCTTCTCACTCGGATCACCAAAACCCAAGGAGCACTCCCACTCCTCCCACCCCACCCGTCCAAACCCTTATCACTAAAACCCAAGTACCTAAGACCTCCACCTCCCCACCTAACCCCATGAGGTCCCCCACACCCCAACCAAAACCCCCTTCCCTAACCTACACTAGTCAAGCCCCTTTAGCCCCCACTTCCACCCCAAATGATCCCAAGGGCAAGAGACCCCTAACCGACCCAATTCCCTCCATGGTGACCACCACTCATCCAACCCTCACCATTAAAAACCATGTGGACACCATGTCCACCCCTCCACCAAGGCCCATAATGGCCACCACCCCAAAACCCAAAACCCCTCACCCAACCCACCTCCCACTTCCTACACCAATCTTTCCCCAACCTAGGCCTCCTCTACTTCCCCTTCCTAGCCCAACCCAAGCCCATGCTTATTCACCATCCCGGGAGTGTCATACGCTAGCTATCACCAAACCACCCACCATAGATCCCCCTACTCCATTAGCAATAGAAGTTGCAACCCCCACACCCACCCAAGTGGAAAAAGATGCCCCTCCGGATCCACCTCCCAACATAGAGGAAATCCAAAGGCCAAACAACTCACACACCCCTAGCCTAGATCCTCTAGAGACACCCAACCTCACCATAGATAAGTCCATACTCCAATGGCTCAAGAAAAGTCTCACCATTCCTAGTTCACAACCATGCCACCTACCTATGGGATATCAATCTCAAATCATTCCCATTCAGCCACATGTCACTTATCAAACTTCCTATTGTGTGGAAGATTTGGGAGACTTAGTGAACTACCTACATGGGCAAATTCACTTGACCAATATGCTAGCCATGAGGCCGCCCGAAACTAACACCATTAGCCTAGCATATCCCACAATTGGCTCCATCACTTCCATCTATACTAATGGCCAAGTTACTAGTGAGATCATCCTCCTTCTTCCCATGGAGGAAGAACCTATCATAGTCTACTCCCCAACCATTGAGATCCCAAGTGCTTTGATTGGCCAACCCATTAGCAACCTTGGCCCAATTATCTTGGAGGAGGATGACTCACCATTTGAGGTCCTTAAGAACACGGAGTACCCCTACCTAGGTGACCCTTACCATGATCCCTTTGACCCTTTTCTATGGGAGCCTAAATCTCCATGTGACCCTCTCCCCCTATTCACCACTCACCTCACCCTACCCATACCACCCATGTTGACCCAAACTCCTCCCTTCCTGGAATCGGGTTACACCATGAGAGCATTGACCTTAGACAACAAACACCTCGGGATTGAGGAAATGACCCACCCTATATCCACCTACCTAGATCCCTTCGACCCTTTTGAGTGGAAGCTCAAAGACCCCCCACCATCCCACATAAGGAAGTCATCTTTGGGAAAGGAGTTCATATGTCTTGGCACATCACACCGCTTGGCATGATTAGTCCGTCGGGTACATTCATCCATATCACCCACATGTCAAGAAGAAAATATGAGTGGTCAATATTTGGTTGTCATGGTCCACCATCATTCATCATAAATCTCAAGCATGTTAGGAGCATTCATGGATGTTCGGATCCTCCAACGTTCATCACACTCACTCACAAGAGGGACACCTATGGATGCCCTGGTCCTCCCAAATCCTTCAAAGTCTTCATACCATCAATGCATGATAGGTCTATATGTGGTTGTCCTGGACCCCCTTTGCATACCATACATTGTCAACTCACACCGCGTCATAGTACATGGCATATGCATTCAAGCAAGTATCAAGCAACAAGCGGTGAGATTCACAACAAGCGAGCAAAAACTCGTGAGCGCCACTTGGAATTCCAAGTTGGTAACTTGACGATGATGACTTTGGAGTGGCTCTACCCTAGGGTCACCTCCAAATTGAGGGCACGAGGACTTGGACCTTGCCAAGTTCTGAGTGACTTTTGGCAACCCGGCTTATGGGTTGAACTTTCAAAAGAGTTTTGGGATTCTCCCCATTTCTCATGTGGCGGATCTAGCACCCTATAAGGGCACCGCGGTGGATCCTAGTGAGTGCCTCCAGCTTACACCTACCCTTGTGAGAGACACCCTCGGAGTGCCACCACAAATAGCCTGAGAGCCCGACGTGAGCACACAGCGGCAATACTAGGCAAGCAAGATCCCATCACCAGCATGAGGGTATGACCGAGTCACTTTGTCGACTGAAGCACCGTTCCCCGACTAGAGTCGCGGGTTGAGTATGGAGATCGTGGATCGCCCCGAGCTGCAGTTCGATGCACTACTTCCCTGGTGGACCCATACTCGACGGAGTCGAGTTTTCCCCACCCCGGGGGTATGATGAGGGCATCCCTTGCCCCTCCACTCTTTTTCCAGACTCGGATTGTTCGACGGCAAGCACCATTATATTTGTCATGTATTTTTGAGACTAGTCATGTAATCTTCATATTTTCTTTGAGTCATTATCATGTAATTTTCCCTTTATTTTGAGTCATGTACCTAGGTAGTTGAGTCATTTTCCTAAGTATTGAGTCATTATGTTGGTTAGATAGGTTAATGGGCCCAATCCATTGGGCTAGGCCCAGGGGCGCCCCTCCCTTGGACTGTGTGGTCTTTAGTTAGTTTGTCAGGGTCAGTTTGGTCTTAGGAAAATTATGGAGTCTATAAATACCCCACCCCTCTCTCATTTGTAACAACTTTTGATGAATATTGAAAAGCATTTGCCATCTCCCTCTCAATATCTCCCTCTCTCTCTCTCTCTCTTACTATCACTCTCTCTAAGTGGGTTGTACCCCCTCTCTCTCTCTCCTCCCCACCCCAATTTCGAAATTCACTCTCTCTCCTCCCCATTCACCCCTCATTAAGGCCCCTTCCCCTTCCCCATGCACTCATTCAACTCCCCCTCAAACCCCTAGGTGGAAACCCCTTCTCCTAGGCACCTTTCCACTTTCCAAAGCACCCCACCACCTTCCCAAGGCTGAATTAACCCCTCCCAAAGCCCAAATTCGAATTTCCCTCTCCCTAGGGCTGTGCCCCTCCATCTCCCCCACCCCCAAGCTCCCAAATTCGTCCCCCACCTCCCCTTGGTCAAACCAAGTTCACCCCCCCTCTCCCTTGCTCTCCCCTTGCACATCTCCTCATTCTATCTCTGTTTCAGGCAGCAGAACTACAACAAGTTGCAGAAGCAGCCACGACCGTTACTTGAAGATTCAAGTAGCAAGGCCTACATCTCTGGAAAGGTCTTCCAGAGAGCTTTCCAGGCGAGGCGGTTTCGTCAGCATCCGAGCTCCGAGCAGTCCGCAGCATCCATTCTCCCTCGACTGCGCAGGAGACCCCAGGCAAGGAACCAGAACGTGATTGGAAGCTCAACCACGGCAAACCCTTTGGGATTCAGATCAAGTGTTCTTCAGAAGAAATCTTCCCTCTCAAGTCCTCTTTAATCCTCAAGAAGCAGAGCTGCATTTGGATATCGGCATCAGAAGTTACGAATTTTCTACTCCAAGGCATCAGGTCAGTTTTCAGGAGCCAGAACCGACATCCCTCTGCTCATCTGTTCGTCCCGGTATACTCCAACATCTTCCGACATCGCCGTCAAGTCCGAAAGAAAGAAGACTTGACCACGGTTCCAACGGTTCAAGTCTCGCCTCAATCAAAGCTCGGTAGCAATCGTGGCACCCCCTGCATCCAGTCACATGGTTCTGCACCAGACAGAGGCAGAACCAACCATCCCGGTTCCAGACTCTGCCACAGCCAGCTCGTGAAGGCTCTGAGCGCCATTTTTGGAGGGGAGAAACTACTTCCCGCTAGCCGCCACCTCCAAGAAGAAGGGACTCAATCGACCTCTGGAACCCTCTGTTCCAATTTTCTTCGTCGGAGAGGGCAGACTGCCCCTGTGGTCCCAGGTTAGATCAGTCTTCATTTCTCCGGTCACTCCTCTCTCCACTGACATCGGATTGCATCCCCGTCAACTCCTGCTCGAAGCTACTCCGACCAAGTTCGCGTCACCGCTAGTTTCATTCCAATCGGAGTCCGGGAGAGCCCACAGTGACTTCTGCAACCTACTGCTTCAGCCCGATACCAGCCAGAGACCAGACGGTGGTGTCCTGTTCCAGTCGCCGGTGCAGTCAGCCCCGAGACTCAAAGCTTCCCCAAAAATTCAAGCTTCATCCCCTGTCAGCTGAGGAACTTTTGGCAGTGGTTTCGTCAAGTTTGGAGCCCCGTGGAGCCCGTGGCAGTGTCAACAGCGACACCCTATCCTGCAGACCTGCAGATTGGCAGAACCGGCGGACTCGGAAGATCGGCTTTTCCTTTGCATAAAACCCCACCCCGCTTGGCCGGCTGAAGGCCCCTCCCTGCGTGGAGGTAGTTTTGAATGTAATAAGAATAATCCCCACCCCAAGTTCATCCCTCCTGCGTGAGGTGTAGTGGTGTAATTCTTTCAATTTCAGGTTCAAGCTACATCGCCGCGGCGATCGGGTGTATACCCTCGCCTCCCGGCTCGCCCTCGTCTCCGGCCGGAGTCGGCGTCTTCACGCCGGCTAGGTGAGCCTCAGTCCCTCTCTTGCTTGGTTTAATCACTTGCTTAGCTTAGTATTATTGCTAGTACTGCGTCGGACGGAGAGTGAGAGCTCGGCCCAACTTGCTAGTTCCGTGAGTGACCACCGCGGGCGAGTTGAGAGTGAACCCACTAAACCCACACCCTTGGTGTGCTGGCCGCCCATGGTTTGGGCATCCTAGGCCCATTTGGGGTTCTCCACAAGCTAGCCAACCATTGGAGCTTCATGGTCCCGCCTCGGACCCTCTCCCACATCGCTTAGTTGCCAACGGGCACAAGTGTGCACCAAACGGGTGAGTTCGCTAGTGTGAGTCCGCTGCTCAACTTGAATGCTTGAAAATAGGTCCAAGGTTCGGTGTCACATCATGTTTGCTAAGAAGAAGATCCATGTAAAGCGACTGAAATCATCAACTAGCACATTGACATATCTCTTACCATTGATGCTGGCGATTCTTGTAGGACCAAACAAGCCCATGTGCAGGAACTCAAATGGCATGGATGAAAGAGGTTGAGTCCTAAGCTTAAAAGGTTTTCGGGTCTATTTTTCAAGGGAGCATGTTTCACAAATTTTGGTGCTGTTCTTGAAAGATAGCTTGGGTAGACCCCTTACCATTTCATGCTTGGCCAGATTGTGCAAAACACAATAACTAACATGGGCCAATCTTCTGTGCCACAGCCATGTATCATTAGGCTGACTAGTAGACAAGCAAAGATTTTTAGAAAAAGAACTATCAAGGTCTATCATGTAAACATTATTTACCCTATGACCTACAAATTTCATAGAATCAGAGTTTTGTTCAAATATATTACATTCATAGGCATCAAACAGTACCTTGTGGCCTTTGTCGCATAGCTGGCTTATGTGAAGTCCCGCGATCAATGACACCCAAGAGGGGGGTGAATTAGGTGTTTACAAATTTTAAGAAACTTTTGACTTTTTGAAATATGTGATAAACACTAATTAGGAAGTTGAAAGTTGTTAAACAAATTCTCTCAATCTCTCCGTTCCCACACGAGCATGTAACGAAATAAAATAATCAAACCACACACATGCACAACCCAAACCACAATGCACAGCGATTTTAAGGTGGTTCGGATGCAACGGCGGAAATCCTACGTCCACCCCTCACCAAACTCGGTGAGGCTTTACTCGGGGATAAATCCCCAAACAGAGACAACGCTCCAAACACACACACAGGATGACGCCTGCCCACACACACGGGGACGCACCCCAACACACACACACACACACGGAGACGAGGTCTCCAACACGATCCAACAAGCGGATCAACAAGACACACACACGCTGCGACAAGTGCAGCACTCCACACACACAAACATTAAGATCTGGATAAAACCACACAACACACGCAGATCTAGGAAGACCTACGCACACACGAATCAAAAACGACACGCACACACACGGCCACGGATCCAACAATGATCCACATACACACAAGTTTACAGTTTATACAAAACACGAATATGAACTTGAAACATAATGAGGCACAGTTTAGAATGTTCATGATTTAGGCTCCCCCTGAGTGTGTGCTCCAGATGTTTGCGTTGATTCTTTCTTTACTTGAATGGCTTGAGACTCACCTTGAATGGCCTTTTATTTGATGTAGATCTTCTTGCACGGAGTACGGTTCACTACTATAGTACTCTTCCTTCTTCACTTGAACAACCTTCCTTTGATCTCTTCTTGAAACTCTTGAATTGCTTCTTCTCTTGATTGGAAGTTCCTTGGCTTCAGATGGTGCTAGAATGACTCCAGTTGGATGAAGAACTTACTAGATGGAGTATGTTTATGAGAGTTGCAATAGCCTTCTTCTTGCCTTGATAGCCTCCCCCTTGATCTCTCTTTGTTGGTTGCTTGCTTCTTCGATTCATTAGAAGTTGATGGCTTCAGATGTGCCTTGAATCTTCAGCTCCTACATGAAGAGTTGATCCACGGATCACTATTCACGTCTACAGTAACACCTAGTTGCAGTAGCCTTCTTCTTTCTTTGATAGCCTCGACTCTTGATCTCTTGGATGATTAGGTTTATGGCTTCAAAGAGATATTTTATAGCCCTTGAATGGTCCATGGACAAGCCCTAGACCAGATCCACAAATTCTGGAGGGTTTGATGGCTTTGGGATTAAACAATATCAAGAGGAAGGGCTTTCCTCGAAGTGACAAAAAGTCAACAAAATGGGCAATTCGGGGCTGGCGATCGACCTGTAGAGGCCAGCGGTTGACTGCTCTGAGAATTCCTGTATCCATTTGGCTACTGGAAAAATCGGTCGAACGCTAGGGGTCTGGCGGTCGACCGCCAATTTTACAGGATGCCTTCCATCAATTCTGTGATTTTAGGTCGACCGCCAATGGTCCAGAGGTCGGCCGAAAATCTCCAAACCTATAAAATCCAAGTGTTAGCTCAAAGAAACATGTCCATAATTAAAGGGATTCACGTCCATATCAAATCCATGCATTTTGGGATTGGATTCACTTGGTTTATGCATTTGAAACGTCTAAACCATTTAACCATTTCTAAATTTTGTTCCGGGGGCCCCACCCCTGGAAACCCCCGCGACTTGACCGCGCAGGTCGATCCGCGGGCGAGGGCGCACGATGGCCAGAAGGGTTTCATGTTTAATATGCATGAATGAGGTGTATTAAGGAGAGGTATATGAGATACACATGGTGAGATCGATGCTAAGACAAGGTAACAGTCTCACCAATGGTTCTTGACAGTACATGACATATACCACCTGTGTTGGATTGTAGAGGAGCAGGGTGAGTATCCACACGTTTGGTTCACCAGGTGACTGCCATGAGTTTAATCTTGCAAGCAAGATAGTCAGGGTTAATATCATACTTGTTCACATTAAAGAGGTTGTGAAACATCTTGCCTCTTATAAAATCAACATATGCAAACCGAGGATCATGCAAACCAAGGATCAAGACCATGTAACTGTTGCCATTTGCCATCTCAACCATATATAGATAACAAAAGCATGAGCAATCAACCACAAGTTTAGTTATCATCGCTTAATCACACATTAAGTTTAGTTATCATCAAAACCATAACTTAACAATCACAACAATCATCAAAACCATAACTCAACATTATGCTGAGCAGATTGTGCTCAAGGCCTTCAACAAGCATGACGTTTTGAATGAAATTGGAAGAATTTTTACCCACTATACCTGTGCCAATGACATTTCCTTTGTCCTTGCCTCCAAACCTTACTTGACCTCCTTCCTTCTTGATCAGATGGCTGAATTTCTTTCTATCTCCTGTCATGTGCCTTGAGCAGCCGCTGTCAGGTACCATCGGTTGTGATGGGCTATTAGGCATTCCTGTATAGAACATATTAAGTAGAAGCTTTTGAACCCAAACAAATTTGGGTCCACAATCATTGTTGAAATCATTCAATAAATTCTTTGGAATCCACACTTGCTTAAATGGCCTCATTTTCTAGCCAGACCAGCATTGGTTGCTGGTATGTCGAAGTCGGTTGTAGGTGTGACAAACAGGTTTCATGAAGTTCATGGAGTGAGAACCAAATTGGGGTCTTCTTCTTGGGTTTCCAAATGTGTTGAATTCGGTATGGAGGGTACCTAAGTACCCAGTATGATTGACTATCATGTCTCAATTTAAGCAGAGGTAGCTTTGTCACCTCATGAGATATCTCAACTCATTTCATTGATGAGTGAGATATATTTCTCACTGAACTTGCCATTGATCTGTCTTGATTTTTAATAATTTTTCTGCAGAGTTAAAAGTGGCACTTCATGACACAGTCCACTAAACTTCAAAGGTTTAAGGACATGGTTTCTTAGTGAACCATTGTCATTGCTCTATCAATTTTAGCCCTTAGGAATATCATATTATCATCATGTTTAAAAACAATACTCAATCTGAGTATCTCAACCAAAGATAGCCATGATTCTAGAATTTTCAGATTTCAAAAAATTATTTAGGGCACAACATGTAAGAGCTGGTTAAGGTCTATTAAAATTGAACACACATGTTCTCAAGATTTTTATCTCTAAACTCAATGAATTCATTAAACTTAAACCAGCTGATTATTTTGGACAATCATAAGCCTGTATAATAGAAGATTCCTAATTTAGGATGTTTAGATTTATGCTCATGGTATACAGATTGGAATCTTTCTGGATTTCAGGTAGTTCAGGTAATTGAAGAGGCAAGCAAAGGGAGCAGCAAGCAGAGAATGATTGAATATAGTTATTGAGAAGACAACAACTTTATGAAGAATTTAAGGGGATGCGTTCTCATGGAAGTAAGAAGCATGAAGGACAATCCACTCTCCCCTGAGACAATGCAATTCAACACTCCCCCTCACCAAGACTAGGGATGAAGAGACAAACATATCCACAGACATGATTATTTGAGCTCATGGAAATTTTAGGGATACCAAATAATGGAATGAGAGTGATAGACTGATAATTTAGGCATTCCAAGTAAGTTTGAGGAGATAAGAATATGATCTATTCACAGAGATAGCATAGTCAGATGAAGACAGTTTAAGCTCAGAATTTCAAGCAGATGAGTCGACCTGGGTTTATCAATGAGTCAACTCAGGGACCTTTCACAGAACATCGGACTTGATGAGTTTGAACTATGAGGTCAACGCAATCTTATCAATGCGTCGACACAAGGATATCAATCAGGAGGATTTTCAAAACTGAATTTCTTTTTGAAGTTCACATGATCTTTTTGAGTTTTCTAACATCAATGACATGCAGCATATTTGGATATATCCTAATTTTATTCAGGCTAGCTCCCCCTAAGAGTGTGCATGCATTTCAGTCAATCTTTTTGAAATTTTCGACACAAATGATATGCAACTACATCAGACAATATCAAGCAAGTGAGCAAACTCATATGACTACTAACTCCCCCTATCTAAATGCACCGAAGACTCAAACTAGTCATAAACAAATGCAATTGCTTTCAAGTATGAACAGCAAATTTTTAAGCCATGCAATATCATGCAAGAAGACATGTGCAAATCTGAGAGCACATGCAACAATTTCCAATTTTAATGAAAATTTTTATTGCAAGTGAAGTTATTTTAACTCCCCCTCAATTATTCAAACTATGAACCTAATGTCAGATGCACACACAGTCCATGATACTTGGCGGAGTTTGAAAGAGAACTCTCACATAGTGAAGGTTTTTCAGCCAGACATGATATGTCTTTCCACCAATCACTATTTTATATACCAATAGACAGCAATATAGCTTGAAGTCCCGAGATTAAATGGCACACAAGAGGGGGGGTGAATTGGGTATTAAAAATTAATGAACTAAAGTTGGATAATGCGATATAAAACTAAGCTAAAGAGAATGGACGTAGAAGATATGGATCAAGCCATTCAGTAGACATTGATTTTTAGGTGGTTCGGCTGCAACAACAGCAACCTACGTCCACCCCTCACACACTGTGAGGATTCACACACTATCTTGTAGAAGATTACAGGACGAACACCAACCACACACACACACGCGAGGAGTATAGAACTCCCACGAAAGTGCTAGAGCACAGACACACAAGAACAATGATGGACAATGAAGTACACACACACACACACGGATCTGTCTAGATCCACACACACGAGTGCTTGAATATTACAAGGGAAGCATGAATCAGCTCAAACATGAATGCAAGGAACATAAACAAGAAGTAAAAACATAGATCAGGCTCCCCCTTAGTGGATGAAGATAGTATTGAATGAAGCTTGCTCTTGGCTTGATCTTCACTTGATTTGGATGCATATTTGCTCTTGAAAGCTTCAGCTCCTGGATGAAGAATTTCTCTCGGATCACTGTTCACGTGAATAGTACCAGCACCCTCTCCTTGACAGCCTCTCCTTCTTCTTCACTTGAAAAGCCTTACGGTTTATGACCCCAAAGAGATCTTTTATAGATCTTGGAAGGTTAGGAGACAAGTCCCCAGACCAGATCCACAATTCACTCCAAGACTAAGACCAAAGGGTTTAAACAATTGGGAGAAACTCCCTCTTTTCGAGCTTGGACCAAAAATTAACAAAAGAGGGCTTCGGGAATTCCGGTCGATTGGAATTCCAGAGGCGGTCGACTGAAACTGTAACTTCCAGAGTTTTTGGTTTCTGGAAGAACCGATCGACCGGTCTTGGGGTCCAGGTCGATCGAAACCTGTAAAACTTGCCACCCTTCGTCTCTGGAAAAACTGGTCGACTGGGCCTATGGTCCTGGTCGACCGGAGTAGCCTGGACCTACAAAACTGAGTTGTTAGCCCGGAGAAATTGATCAAGGTGACAAGGGCTTTAAGTGAATGATTGTATCATGCATTTTGGGGTTTGTTTAAACAAGGTTAACTCAATTTGAAACACATTGATTCAAATAAAACTTATGAGTTTTTCGCAGAATTGATAGGTATAAACTTGAACCTCATTAGCTCGTATATAGAGTCTTAAGACACGGGCCGAGATAAATCCTCCACTTGGAGTTTTGTTATCATCAAAATCACTCAAGGAGACTCAACAATCTCCCCCTTTTTGATGATGACAAAACACAAGTAGAGAGAGCGAAGACGAGTCAACCAAGAACCCAAATAATTAAAACATTCATATATGCCCAGATATTGATACGAAGTAGAACAAGTGAATCCATTAAGTGGCCAAAACCAAGCGCATTACATCATATCATTACAGATCGAGGATTGCTGATACAAGATCGATATAGTGCAAGGAGTTTCAAGCAACAAGACGCACAAAATGCAATACACAAGATGCAAGCTAACATGATGCAACATGACTCACAATGACTCAAGCATGCAGACAAGCAAACACGCAAAATACATATAGATAGGACCTGACATAGCTACTTCTCCCCCTTTGGCATCATCAAAATGGGGAGAGGGTTACAGGAAAAGTGGACAGAAAAGACACTACATAGACACAGGGACAGCTAATGAGCAGAGTGATCCAGAGTCCCCTCGCGAGCATCATCACCAGAAGCACCGGCAGCAGGAGGAGCAAGAGCAGGAGGGAGATGGTCTTCAATTCTATGCAAAATTTCATCATTATGAAGAAGCTGTTGTTGGATGGTAAGAAGGGAGTGATTGGTAATTTGGAAGGCTTCACGGTTGTCTTCGTGGCTGGCATAAAGTGTGGCCATGTGGGTGGAAAGGTCATCCAGAGCATGGGAGAAAGAATCCATTCGGCTAGTCATGCTATCCATGAAGGTGTCCAGCCTGTCAAGGGATGAGTAGAGCCGGGTTTCCATGCCTAATACGCGTCTATCAAGAGCCTCAAAGTCCCCCCAAGAAGGCTGACCAGCACCCTGAGTAGAGGACTCCCCGTGAGCAAACTGTGGAGGTGGAGGCAACTCTTCATCCATATGGTGTGGAGAAGGTGGGGGAGGCTGATCCTCCGCCTAAACTGGTGGGGGTGCATCCCCATTATCCTGTGGTTGCTGCGGTTCTTCCTCATTTGCAAGCAGTTCTACATAAGTGGGGATATCCCTTGTAAGCTCACCATCTTCACCCCAATAATAACCAAGATTGAAGAAGATCTTGTGTTCGTTGTAAACATCATCCTGGCAAATTGGAAGTAATCTTTCTTCACCCAAATCAACCCCAGCATATATAGACACTCCTGTCAACTGGGATGCATAAGGTAAGGATCGTCCCAAGTTGGTGCGGCATGAATCAATCAAGGTGGTCATGAGCCGACCCATATTTACTGTGTTCCCATTCATAACATGGTAAAATAAGAACCGATGAACTACCGTCACTTCATTTCTGCTACCTCCTTTTGGATAAATCAAGGTAGTGAACATATGATGTAGAACAAATTGCAGAGACAAAAAATGATTGGCATTCAACTGAATAAGATTACTAACTCCCTGAACATAGTCACAACCCGTCATAACAAGGAATGTGTCTGGCATTTCACCATGTCCAAACGTCATATCGGCACCCCAGGCTGAAACTCCTAATGCACTCCAGAAAAGATCGGGTCCAATTTGTATCTTAATGTCTTGAACAACTGTAAATAAGTTTCCATTTCTCTCAACGAGATTCCCATAAAATTTTTGTACTAGGTTTTGATAATACCTAGTGTATCTGGAGACAAAATCATTCCACCCATCTTGAATTTCAAAGAGTGCAAACAAATCTGGCAATATGTCATTCACCTCCTGAAAATAAACCAGGCGAGGGTTGATGATGGGTCGTAGAGGTAGACGAGGTGCACGACAAGGTTTCGGTGCCCGCTGTGGATGAGCCGGGGCCTCTCGTCTCTGACCGCTGGCTTCCCCATGAGTGGAACACCGAGAGCTCTGTCTAGGCGGCATCTTAGACGAGGAAACCGACTGTGAAAGCCTTCGAGGTGAAGGGACTCTACCCTTGAAGTTGTAGTGGACCAAGGAGCACTTTTGGAGCCCTAGAAGATCATTCCCCTTGCTTTGGAATCGAGGAGGTAGATGGGTGGTAGCACGAACACCCGCAGAGATCGCGTCCCGGAGTGGTGACGAATCCGACGGAGATTATGCGGATGGAGGAATGAAGAGGTTTGAAGGCTTGAGAGGTTGAAGGTTGGTGCTCTAGGGTTTTGAGAGTGTGTGGGAGAGAGAAGCAGTGGAGAAGAATGAACTAATAAGGGGTGAAAACCCCTTAAAAATGGGGGGCGGTCGGGTCCCGGTTGGGTCGGTCGCCGTTTTCGATCGACCGGGTCGGGTTGTCCGGTCGACCGGAAAAGGTCAACAACCAAAAAAATTGTGTGTTAGTTTTGTTATAGGTAAAGAAGGTCTCCATATCTCCTGTCCTCTTGAGCTCCCTTCACTAAGTGGTATTCATCCCTCTATAATTTTCCTCCTTTTTCTTTTTTTTTATTCTTTGTTTTCTTTTGGGGAGAATTTCAGTAAGGAACATCCGAAGAATCAACCAGCGAGGTTTTTCTGAGGGCTCCCCCTCAGTGACTGTCTAGTATCTCTAGGTCAATTGTCCACATTTATTTGTCAAGGAGTATAGGGTTTTAGAAATTTTCAAGGAGAGGTATAAAGATAAAATAATATAATCACACATGCAGGATGGTATCAAACATAGAGATGTGAAACACACAACATGGTGATGCATGTCACACTAACTACCCTTAATGCTTCTGAAATGCATCACGTGACTTAATGTAGACCTAAGTGAATGCCCTCACCCTTGACATGCCAAGTTCCCTTCTAATCTTGTTGAATTGCTCCTGGTTTAAGGGCTTGGTGAAGATATCGGCCAGCTGATTGAGAGTATCAATGAAATGCAGCTCAAAAACCCCTTTGCCTACATGATCTCTCAAGAAATGGTGTCGAATGTCTATATGCTTAGTCCTAGAATGCTGAACATGGTTCTTTGATAGACTGATTGCACTTGTTTTGTCACATAAAACTGGAACACAGTTTATTTCAATATCCAAGTCAAGCAATTGATTTTTGATCCAAAGTACTTGGGCTCCACAACTTCCGGCGGCTACATACTCAGCCTCGGTCGTTGAGAGAGCTACTGAATGTTGTTTCTTGGAGGCCCATGAAACTAGACAACCACCAAGAAACTGACAGTACCCACTAGTACTTTTCCGATCAACAATGTAACCAGCATTATCGGCATCGATATATGCAATCAAATCAAAAGAACTGTCGATAGGCAACCACAAACCAAAGTCTAGTGTGCCAATCAAGTACCAAAAAATCAGTTTAACAGCCATTAGAAGTGATTCTTTTGGACATGATTGAAAGCGAGCACACAGACATACACTATACTGAATGTCAGGGCGACATGCTGTTAAATACAGTAGTGATCCGATCATACCTCGAAACAGTGTAGGATCTACTGTTTTACCATTTTCATTTTTGTACAACTTCGTGGTTGTGGCCATTGGAGTCGATATGGGTTTTGCTTCTGCCATCCCATATTTTTTCAACAGCTCCATTGTATACTTTGCTTGGTTTATGAAGATGCCTTCGGGCGTTTGTTTTACCTGCAAACCAAGAAAGAAGGTTAGTTCACCCATTAAGCTCATTTCAAACTCTCCTTACATTATTCTTGCAAATTCATCACATAGGGCATTGTTGGTAGCTCCAAAGATTATGTCATCAACATACACTTGAACTACCAATATCTCTTTACCTGATTTTCTTGTGAAGAGTGTTTGATCAACCTTACCTCTTTTGAGCCCATTTTCAGTCAGAAAAGAAGTAAGCCTTTCGTACCATGCCCTTGGTGCCTACTTAAGCCTGTACAATGCCTTTTGGAGCTTGTACACATGTCGTGGGTGCTTGGAATCTTCAAAGCTTGGAAGTTGTTGTACAAAAACATCCTCTTTGATATACCCATTAAGAAAAGTAGATTTGACATCCATTTGAAATAGTTTGAAGTTCAGTGAGCAAGCGAAAGATAATAAAATTCGGACTGCTTCTAGCCTAGCGACCGGGGTAAACTATTCATCAAAATCAATCCCCATCTCCTGGCTATACCCTTTGGTTACAAGCCGGGCCTTATTCCTAACGACCATACCCATGTCATTCAGCTTATTTCTAAAGACCCAATGGGTTCCTATTACGGGCTGATTTCTAGGACGTGGCACAAGAGTCCACACTTTGCTTCTTTCAAACTGGTGCAACTCTTCATGCATAGCTTGGATCCAAGAGTCATTTTGCAAAGCATCATGAATGTCCTTAGGCTCCTCTTGAGAAATTAAAGCAAACAAGTCATCCTCTTCTACTTGCCTTAGAGAGGATCTAGTTCTTACCCCGTCTTCAAGATTACCTATGATGTTTTCAGCAGGGTCATATTTCAGAAGAGTGGATAGTCTTGGCAAATCCGGGTGTTGCACTTGCTACTCTTGAAGTGTTTCAATTGAGGGATCCTCATTTTCTTCACTTTTGCTTGATCCACCTTCAGTTGGCTCATTCTTGGTCTTAACATCATCCCGACCTTTGGAATCCTCATCTGCATCCACAATTTGAACAGAATGATTTGTTAGTTTTAATTCAGATTCATCAAAAATTACATGAGGACTTTCTTCTACAACCAAGGTTCTCTTATTGAACAATCGGTAGGCTCTAGAGTTGAGTGCATAGCCTAGGAAAATTCCTTTGTCACTTTTCTCATCAAACTTTCCTAGATTAGACTTACCATTGTTCAGGATAAAACATGAGCATCCAAAGGGTTTGAGATGAGAGATGTTTGGTTTCTTACCCTTGTACAGCTCATAAGGAGTTTTCTTTAAGATAGGCCTTACCATTTCCCTCTTGATGATGTAACATGCTGTACTTACCACCTCGGCCCAGAAATACTTGGGCAAGGAGTTCTCACTTAACATGGTCTGCGCCATGTCTATGAAGGTTCTATTTTTCATTTCCACTACTCCATTCTGTTGAGGCATCCGTGGTGATGAAAAGTTGTGCGTGTATCCTTGATCTTCACAAAGCTTGCTGAAGTCATGATTCTCAAATTCTCCACCGTGATCACTTTGAATGGTGGGGATGAGATAGCCTTTATCATTCTGAACTTTCCTGTAGAAAACTTGAAATTCCGTCACGGCATCATTTTTATTTGCTAAGAAGAGCACCCATGTAAATCTTGAAAAGTCATCAACAATCACAAAGCCATAGGATTTTCCTCCTATGCTAGAGGTTCTAGTAGGACCAAAAAGGTCAAGATGCAGTAATTCTAATGGCCTAGCAGATGAAACAATGTTTTTGTTTTTGAAAGAAGTTCATGTTTGCTTTCCTTTTGTGCAAGCTTCACAGATTCTATCATTCAATTTTTAATTTTGGCAGTTCATTCACCAAATCATGTCTAGACAACTTAGAGATTACTCCAAAACTAGCATGACCCAACCTACGGTGCCATAACCATACATTTTCATGATTGTTCGCAACCAAGCAGAGATCATCACAAGAAACATTATCAATATCAACAGTATAAACACTGTTATTTCTTTTTCCAAGAAATTTGATCTCATTTGTGTTTTTGTTCAAGACAATGCAATGGGTTTCATCAAAAATAACTTTAAAACCCTTATCGTACAATTGACTTATGCTTAGCAGATTGTGATTCAGACCTTTCACCAAAAGCACATCTTCAATAAGAATTTCAGAATTCTTACCAATGTTGCCAATCCCAACGATTTTACCTTTGTCTTGACCTCCAAAGACAACTGAACCTCCATCCTTGTCTTGCAGTGTAGAGAACACTTTCTTGTCTCCTGTCATATGCCTTGAACAGCCGTTGTCCAGGTACCATTTGCTCCCCCTGGCTTCAAGACATATCTGCAAGAAGAAGAATTCTCATGCAATTATTTTTGGTACCCAAGCTAGTTTGGGTCCGTAGGAGTTAGTCCAGTTCTGAGTATATCTCTTCTTGCTCAAAAAAACATGATTTCTAGGTGAGTTTTGTCTGAACCAATAATTTACAATAGTATGACCAAATCTACCACAATGATAATAGTTAACATGTGCAAACTTTCTTTGAAACTATCGTGGTTTGGGTTGACCATATTTTGGTTCAGGCTTGGAACATGAAGCATGGTTTTTATCTTTTCTATTAGCAAAGGATGTGGTGATCTTATGCTCAAACGATTTTTGGTTTTGAGGAGTGTATCTGAGACCTTCTTTTTGAAAATTGACTTTAACTCCCAACATATTATCTAGATTTTACTTGCCCTTAACAAATCTTGACAATGTGAACTGAAGATCAGCCACTTCTTTTTCTAAACTTACAGCCTTTTCTTCAAGTTCTGAGTTTGTGGATTTCATAATTTGTTCTTCAATTTTGATCTTTTCACATGCTTCCTCCATTTCAACTATTTTGCACGATAGTTCTTCTTTGGTTTTATCACAGTCTAAAATTGTTTGCAATAGACTTTTTTTTTTCCGTAGCCTCAAACCATTCCTATTCTAGTTTCTCAAATTTGACAAAGGCATCTTCACGTGACAAGTCATCAAGTTTCTTTTTGAGAGTTTTATTTTCAGATCTGATTTTCTTATATTTAGTGTACAGCTTTTCATATTCAGATTCCCATTGTTAATTGGAAATGAAATCGGGGTCAGAATTTTCCTCCGTAGATTCATCTTCATGTGCCACGAGGCATAAACTTTCCACAAGTTCTTGAATCTCTTCATCAGATGGTTCATCTTCTTCATCGCTCCAAATGGCGACCATGGCTTTGGGTTTCTTGAAATTATCCTTCTTGAATTTCTTTTTCAGATCCGGACATTCACCTCTCATGTGCCCAGGCTTCTTGCATTCGTAGCATATGATGCTACTTGGCTTGCTCGATTTGCCTTTCGTTTGCGTGGGCCATCTTTGCCCCTTTTTAAAGTTTCCCTGAAAATTTCTCTTCTTCCTTAGAAATTTCCTCACTTGGCGAGGTATCATCGCCAATTCTTCCTCTTCATTGCTTCCGTCACTTGATTCACCTTCTTGAAATTCGTCATCGGAGTGATGAGCTTTCAATCCAATGAACTTTTTCTTCTTGATGTCTTCATCAACTGTCCTCTTTATATTTATCTCATAGGTCATGAGTGACCCTATGAGTTCGTCCAAGGTGAGAGTTGACAGGTTCTTTGAGTCTTCAATTACCGTGGCCTTTGTGTGCCAAGCTGATGGTAGGGATCTTAACACCTTCCTCACAAGGTCAGAATTTGAGTATTCCTTCCCGAGACTTTTGAGACCATTTGTGATCTCTGTTAACCTTGCAAACATCTCGGAGATGGTTTCTTCAGGTTTCATCTTAAATAGCTCATAGTCAATGACTAGGAGATTTGCCTTAGTTTCCTTGACCTCTAAAGTTCCATCATATATGAGTCGCAGCTTGTCCCACATTTCTTTGGCTGAGCAGCACATAGAAACGCGAGAGAATTCATTAGGGTGTATCGCACATTGCATAATATTCATGGCATTGAAATTAGCAGTGCATTTCTTAATTTCCTCAGGTGTCCATTTTTCTTCATCAACTCCAAGTTTATGAGGACCCTTGTCCACAACTCTCCAAACTTCATACTCTTGAGCCCTCAAAAAAACATGCATTCTATTTTTCCAGTACGAGTAGTTTGAACTGTCAAAGAAGGGAGGACGGTTGATGGAGTGACCCTCAGGTATCATACCCTTGTTTGCCATTTAATCGGATCTTACTCTAGATTGTTAGATCTATGAAAGAAAGAGCCTTGGCTCTGATACCAATTGAAGTCCCGAGATTAAATGGCACACAAGAGGGGGGGTGAATTGGGTATTAAAAACTAATGACCTAAAGTTGGATAATGCGATATAAAACTAAGCTAAAGAGAATGGACGTAGAAGATATGGATCAAACCGTTCAGTAGACAGTGATTTTTAGGTGGTTCGGCTACAACAACAGCAACCTACGTCCACCCCTCACACACTGTGAGGATTCGCACACTATCTTCTATAAGATTACAAGACGAACACCAACAACACACACACACGTGAGGAGTATAGAACTCCCACGAAAGTGCTAGAGCACGGACACACAAGAACAATGATGGACAACAACGTACACACACACACACACACGGATCTGTCTAGATCCACATACACGAGTGCTTGAATATTACAAGGGAAGAACGAATCAGCTCAAACATGAATGGAAGGAACATAAACAAGAAGTAAAAACATAGATCAGGCTCCCCCTTAGTGGATGAAGATAGTATTGAATGAAGCTTGCTCTTGGCATGATCTTCACTTGATTTAGATGAAGATTTGCTCTTGAAAGCTTCAACTCCTGGATGAAGAATTTCTTTCGGATCACTGTTCACGTGAACAGTACCAGCACCCTCTCCTTGACATCATCTCCTTCTTCTTCTCTTGAAAAGCCTTACGGTTTATGACCCTAAAGAGATATTTTATAGATCTTGGAAGGTCAGGAGACAAGTCTTCAGACTAGATCCACAACTCACTCCAAGACTGAGACCAAAGGGTTTAAACAATTGGGAGAAACTCCCTCTTTTCGAGCTTGGACCAAAAGTCAATAAAAGAGAGCTTCGGGAATTTCGGTCGACTGGAATTCCAGAGGCGGTCGACTGAAACCTGTAACTTTCGGAGTTCTTGGTTTCTGGAAGAACCGGCCGATCGGTCCTAGGGTCCAGGTCGACTGAAACCTGGAAAACTTGCCACCCTTTGTCTCTAGAAAAACTGGTCGACCGGGCCCGCGGTCCTGGTCGACCGGAATAGCCTGGACCTGCAAAACTGAGTTGTTAGCCCGGAGAAATTGATCAAGGTGACAAGGGCTTTAAGTGAATGATTGTATCATGCATTTTGGGGTTTGTTTAAACAAGGTTAACTCAATTTGAAACACATTGATTCAAGTAAAACTTATGAGTTTTTCATAGAATTGATAGGTATAAACTTGAACCTCATTAGCTCGTATATAGTGTCTTAAGACATGAGCCGAGATAAATCCTCAACTCAAAGTTTTGTTATCATCAAAATCACTCAAGGAGACTCAACATAGATAACTATTGAACACACAATTTAGTCAAACAAACATAATAGCAAACATGAATTTAGACTGACAAATTTAATATCATGGTATCAACAGGGGACTTATTGAAAATCAACAACTAAGATAGTGTAAACATGAATTGGGGTTTTTACCAAAGAGATGCCTTGTTTTACTTGTTGAACCCCTTTATTATTCTTCTTGCTCCAAGGCACTGCTGCAAAGAAAATCTCATTTTGCACACAGAGGTACCCAAGATTTCTTGGGTCCTGAAAGGTTAGTAGCACCTCTGGTGGGTGCTTTCCACACTTTCTGGGCACTGAAATTGTCATATTGCATCAATGAACAATTATTCATGTTATGCCCAAATTTGCCATAGTAATGACACCTGAACCTTTCATAGTTTTCTTATAAGAATAGACATGGACCTTTTGAGGATAAACATGGATGTTACCATTTCTGCTTTGGAAATTGCTCCTTTTCTTCATTTGCCAATAGTCCTTGACTATATGGCCATGCTTTCCACAGTTATAATAGGAAAATAAAAAAAAATTATAACATTTTTTATTCAAAACATTAGTCTTTTTGCATACTTTCTTTTCATCATTTTTCATAGCAAAACAATTCTTCATCTCATGTCGTAATTCCCCACAATAAAAACATTCAATGTTCTTTTTCTGATGAGTATGAAATTACCCAGCATGCATTCTACCAGCAGTCATATCATCTTTTCTCATCATTTTACAATCATGCATTAAGTGACTATGCTTACCACAATAATTACAACTATCACTTGTTGGTTTTGGAGCATGGTATTTCTCATGTGTGTTCTTGACATGCATGTTATTGAATTTCTATTTCTATGTTTGTTGTAGATTATTTTTCTTTTTCTGATTTTTGTTTCCTTTTGGTATTTTCTGAGCAGCAAACTGTATTGAGGGTGCATTGGAGGTGCTAGTTTCTTCTAGGATTTGCACAAAAGAAGTGTGCAACTTGGTTTCAAATGTCTCGTTGTTTTCAAACTTATATCCTAGTCCCTCTCTTGGGACATTGACCTTGCTCCCCAGAATGTTATCCAAATTATTTTTCCCTTTCACAAACTTAGACAATGAATTGTTTAGATCTGAAAATTGATCTTCTAGTTGTGAAATTTGGAGTTCATAAATTAAAATCTCCTCTTCACATTCCGTCGTCCTATTTTTAAAGATATCATTGGCAGTTTTATAATCTTGAATCTCTTTTACAAGAACAGATAATTTTTTAGATTCATCAAAAATCACACACTTCCCTCTTTCAAGGGACATCAATCTTTCAGACATAGCAGTGTTTAGCTGCTTCAATTTTTCAATTTCTTTTTGATGTTCTTCATTTTGAATTAATTCATCTATTAAAATCTAATCATCTGATGTAACTTCATGATTTTGTTTAGTTTCAGACTTTTCAATATTTTTCCGAAGTTCCAAGTTTACTACCTTAACATCCTCAAGTTTTTTAGAAATTAATTTATTTTATTCTTCAATTTTTTTGAGTTTTCCTTCATCTTCTTCAATGTATTTTCTGAGAATTCCATTTTCAGACTTTAGTTGATCTAGTTCTGAATTGGCAGTGTCAAGGTTTTTCAATTATTTTTTAAGACTATCATTTTCAATTTTCAGAACATCCAGATCTATCATTTTTTGAACTTGTGTTCATAACCGCATTCAATTTCTTTTCCAATGTTTTGTTTTGTCTTCCTAATTTTTCATGCGATTCAAACAAAACAGTATATGCATCCTCCCATTCTTCTATAGAGAAATTTTCGAAGGGAGAGCTTACCTCTTCATCATCCTAGTGATCACTGCTGTGATCACTTCCATTTGCCATCAGACATATGTCCTCCTTTTTCTCATGAATAGCCATCAATTTGTCCAATATGTCCTTAGCATTACAGCATGTAAAAATAGAAGGAAATATATTAATGTCAACATCAGCTTTCATTAAGTTTAAAGCTCTAAGATTATCACTATTCTTTGATCCATGAGCATCAGTCCACTTAGACTTGTCCTTAGGCAATTTATGTGGACCATCATAGATAAGGTTCGAGAGGTTTGGACTATTCGAGTCTACAAATTTGCACAATTTGCCTAACCAGATATTAAAGTTGGAACAATCAAACATGGGTGGATGTGCCATTGAAAATAGTTCAGAGCAATAATCCATAACAGTAAATGTACCAAGATAGCAGGGTCCACTCTGCAGATTGTTGAATCTGATTTATCAGAGACCTGCTCTGATACCAAATGTTAGGTGCACTATGGGATCTAGAGGGGGGGTGAATAGATCCCTTTACAAAAATATGGTCAAATTAAAATCACACTCAATTCAAACTATATTGAGATAAGGTTTTTTCTGAAAACTTCTCACTAATAGACAACAAACAGCAGTCTACTGGAAATCAAGAAATTACTTATGACATAGACTAGAATTGAATGAACTTGAGAATGTAGAATGTTGGACTATTCTCTGAAACAAAAGATCAGCCAAATATCTCACTAAATTTAAAGTGACCGAACCAAACTTAGCAGTCACTAGTTCATGCAGAACTTTTGTCGAACACTTAGCAGATGAACCCGTTCTGAACAGAAACACAATTAAATGCAATTTACATTTAGTGACTAATCAATCACAAAAGGGTCAGCTAATTGTGTTGGTAACTGACGGAGGTTGGAGTCCAGAAACTCTCCTCACGCAAAGTGTGAGGGAACACACGTTTGATATACCAATCAACATAACTTAACTAGAAACATGCAGTCCTATAAATGCAGATCGGAATAGAGAAGGCAATCATACAACCAAACCATAATGCACAAGGATTTTTAGGTGGTTCAGTCTGCACCCAGCAGACCTACATCCACCCCCCACTCAACTGAGTGAGGATTCCACTGATACACAGCTTAACCCGCTTATCCACAGCTTCGAGGGAACAAATCCTTTACAACCGCTGATCCACAGCTTGGAGGGAACAAATCCCTTACACCCGCTGATTCACAGCTTCTGGGGACCAACCCCTACAACCCACTAATTCACAGCTTTCGCTGACTAACAGCTTGATGAGGAACCAATTCTCAAACTGCTAATACACAGCTTAATCGAGGAACCAATCCTCACGAGGACTAAGCCTCCGCTGACACATAGCTTCCCCCGATCCCTAAACATGGTATCAGAAATATAAGATGGAAATGAAAAAGAAACATAGAAAACAAAAACAAACACAAACAAATATAGCTCCAAGGGAGCACATAGCTTTTGATTTGATCCAGAATCCAGAAACACTCAATCAAATCTTCAATGAAGAACTCGGCTGCACTATGATATGAACTTCACACGAACTAGGTCTGCAGATCTACTGAACTGTGTTCAAGCTCTCTTCCTCTTTTCTTCTTCTTCTTCTCTCAAATTTTCTCTCAATTTCTTCTTCGAACTGAACTACCCAGCAGCTCTCTGATAGATCACGTAATCCCCTCTTCTACAGCCCTCCATTCGCAGCCCCTTCTTTGAAGAAGGAACACTCATATTTATAGAATAGAGAAATAGGATTTTCTGAAATAATCTTATCTACCAAGAATTTCTGCCATTGGTCCATGTGTCTTCGAGAATATTCTCTTTAGAAGCCTTTTTGGGAGGTGCCAGGTGACCTTGGATCACATGCCAATGATTGGAGATCGAACATGAGTATGAATCTCGCGTGGCAGACACAAGACTTATCTATTGTCACTCATACTAGTTATTTGTCAGCCCTATTTTCTATTGGTCATCTTTATCAGCTATTTGTCTGCCATATGTATCTATTTGTCACCCTTATCTGCATCCTCTTCTTTCGCCTGTTTGCTTTATTTGTCAGCCCTGTAATGCTATTTGTCACCCTTATCAGCCATTTGTCACCCTCATCAACCATTTGTCACCCTTACTCCCCATTTGTCTTTCTTACGAGTTGGCTTGGCTATTTTTCTTCATTGTGTATCTATTTGTCACCCCTATCAGATATTTGTCACCCGTGTGTATCTATTTGTCACCCTTACCTGATAGTTGTGTGACTTGCAAGCTATTTGTCACCGATATCACCTATTTGCCACCCCTGCTGGCCATTTGTCACCCTAATTCGTCACCGGTATCACCTATTCGTCACCCTTATGAATGATTTTTCACCCTTCCTGGAGTTGTAGGTGTAGTAGAAAAAAGCTTTGCTACGTCGACTCCATTTCAACATGGGGTCGACACCACTTCTTCACTTTCATGCTTCTAGCTTTTCAGATCTTCATCAAGTCTGTTCTTTATCCAAGGTTGACTACACTTCATAGCTTGTTGACTAATGCATGCATGCATCTTGCTTTTGCGTTGACTTCTTCATCTGAACTTCATAAATCTGTTAAACTTAACTAAGTAAGTCGACTTGGGTCCTTTTGTCTTCAACTAAGTTTTCTGAAATCTTCAAACCTGTTCTTTAAGAAGTCACACGCAGAACCTCATCAAATACATGACATCATCAAAACCATAAAAACTCATAGATGAGTCATAGTTTTGACATCATCAAAATGACAGGGACACACAAACTTATACCTGAGCCTCGTAGGGATAGGATGATCGCAAGTGCCTTTAGAACGGGAGAATGTGGGTTCTTCCTATCCTCGCTCTCAGCCGGCCAAGAACGGGGAGCTCTGCGAGTCGGTGATGAAGTTCCTGCAAATTAACCAGCAAATAGAAGAAAGTAGACCATTAGACTAAGGAAATGCAATATATGCTCATAGAAGTAAAGAAAACATGCAAATGGGGTCAATCGTAGCGGGAAGGGGGTTAGGAAGGGGGATGGCCGAGACTTTCGACCATCTGCCTTCCATATGTTTTAGGAGAAAACCTCTTTAGTTAGGATCTAGGAAAATCTAGTATATGTGTAATGCAGTAAAATAAACGAAAATGCAACAAGATAGGGAACAAAGTAAGAAGGACGTGTTGTGCCCCTGTTGTCATTTGACATTCATGGTTTTGATAATGGCTAAACACTATAAGTCATTGATGTTTTCCACTCTCATATGACTAAAATACTTGATGCTTTTTCATGACAGATAAGCCAAGGAATGGAGTGGAGATGGCAAAAGTGAAAGCCCAATGATCGCGCCTAAGCAAGGATGAAAATCCCTTCAAGAAACAAGAGTCAACTCTTCAAGCTGGATAGCTATCAGAAGATCAGGCTGGCTTCAAGACGAGTCGACACTCGGCACAAAAGAGTCAACACTTCACATAGCCAAGGTCGATGCACAATGAAGAACACACTTGGCTTCAACGTCCAAAGGTCTGAGCATTCGTTAAGGAAAGGTCAAAGACTCAGTAGACATCCTTAAGGTCTAAAGAGTTTTATGCCACAGACTTGAATGGACTGCAAATAGATTTAAGGGGTTGATTGAAGCAAAACTATGAAAAATTCATATTTCGGTCGACCGTCGGTCATGGACCGGTCGACCAAAATTGCTAGAGTCGAAAAAGGTACAGCAACTCTCAGAACCGGTCGACCGCACACAAGGACCGGTCGACCGCCCCAGGTCCGGTCGACCGCCGGTCATAGACCGGTCGACCAAAATTGCCAGCAACGAAATTATTCAAATCTATAAACTTTCATTCGACCGAGCACCTACCTCCGGTCGACCGGCAGCCACGATGCAGCTATTGTTAACTTCATTTTTCACCTCGTAGGCTGCCCCTCTTGTCGGATTTGTTTAATCCTAAAGTCACCCAACCTCCCATGATTTGTGGATCTGGTCTGGGGGATGTCTATGAACCATTTAAGAGATATAAAACAAACACAAGGGGGTTAGAAACCCTAATGTATCATGGGAGATCAAAGAGAGGCTAGAGGAGGTTGTCTAAGAGAAGAAGAAGAAGAGGGTACTGTAGCCGTGAACAGTACTTCGTGCAGGAGTTCTTCATCCATTTACAAGGTGATTCAAGCTCATATTCAAGCCAGCAACCTCCAAGGAAGTGTAGAAGCAAGCAAGGCTATCCAGGGGATCCAAGGAAGCTCATTTCACAAGGAAGAAGAAGCCATTGCTGCTGAATCAAGAGGAGAGCTTTGCGAAGAAGAAGAAGCCTCTGTTGGTGATCTACATCGTGTGAAGACAATAAGAAAAAGAGGTAGCCCTTGCTGAAGCATCAGATTCACCTCCCGCATTTCAGACAAGATCTTCTCAATTTTAGCATATCTCCATATCTTGTTTGAACATTTTCATCTTGTTCTCTTTTCAATTTGTTCGAGCTACTAAAACTGAGAATCGTCCCTACCGCGGTTAGTAGGAAGGCAGTTGGAAGGTGCTCCAATCTGCGGTGTTGTCGTCCCTACCGGTGGTTTGTAGGAAGGCAATCAGATATTCTCCGGTCTGCGGTTTGGTGCGCTGCACTAGTGAAGCCTCACCGGGTTTGGTGAGGGGTGGACGTAGGACTGGGGATTCAGTCCGAACCACCTTAAAATCTTGTGTGTTGTGGTTTGCTTGTGTGATTGCTTTGTGCTAGATGCATGCTTAGGTTCAATCTTTATTTTACTTGTACATCCTGCTAAGCCAATCGTTGTGTGCTACGCTAAGCTAGTTGTATTTCGCTGCTATTCTCTTTATCTAGCTTTAAAGATGGATGTTCTACAAAAAGAGGGGAAGATCTATTCACCCCTCCCCTCTAGATCCATCATCCACTACTCAACAAGTGGTATCAGAGCCTAATCTCTCATTATGGGGTCCAATGACCTTCAGAAAAATGGTGGATTGGCATCCAAGGGTTTGTTACCTGAAGGACATTATGTGAATAGGCCTCATTATTTCACTGGATCTAATTATCCTTATTAGAAACAACGAATGCAGGTGTTCATTCGCGCCCAAGATTACGAACTCTGGCGAGTGATCAGCAAAGGTCCGTACGAGCTTACGGATGATGAGGACTTGTGAACCAAAGAACAAATATGAAAATCCACTGTCAACTGGAGTGCTAGACACTTCATGCAATGCTCACTCCATCTAGTATAATTCCCAAGAGTAGCTACCTACGCAACTGCAAAAGAAATGTGGGACAGGTTAAAAGTGATTTATGAAGGAACCTCTCAGGTACGAGAAACAAAAGCCAACATTTTAGTTTCTGAATATGAAATGTTCAGGATGAGGCCTGATGAGTCAATTCAAGACATGTATGCTCGCTTAATTGTGCTTACTAATAGTCTAACTGATCTGGGAAAGAAATATTCATAGCAGGAAATTGTAAGGAAGATTCTCATATCACTGACCCCAGCATGGTACACGAAGGCTACCGTGGTTGAAGAATCCAGAGATCTCGCAACTACTAAGGTAGATGAACTCATCGGGTCATTGATGACCTATGAGATCAACCTAAAGAACAAAGATGTTGAGATACCTAAGAAAAAGTCCCTAGCTCTTAAAGCAGGACCCAGCGGTCGAAGCACTTCTGATGAAGGTGAGGCTTTTGCAAGTGAGCGAGATGAGAATGACGTAGCCATGCTCACACGGCATTTCAAGACTGAATGTCCTGAAAAATTCAGGAAAGCTGACAAATGGAAGGGCAAGAAGAAGAACGAGGCCATGGTGTCCACATGGCGCGACGAAGAAGAAAGTGATGATGGAACCAGCTCCTCGGACAAGGAAAAAGAAGATCTTTACCTCATGGCCAGAGGTGACAAAGAAACTGAGGTACACTCTCCATTTGAAAATTTCATAATTGATGTTTGGGAGGAAGCATATGTACAGCTCATGGAGAAATATGACATGTTCATAAAGGAGAATAAATCAAGGAAAAAGAAAATTAACTTGTTCGTGCATGATCATGATATGAATCATAAGACTGCTTCACTTGAAACTGAAATTGAAGACCTTAAGAAAATGATTGAGAACTTAGAAGTGGGAAGAAAAGAAATGGTTGACTTGGAAACTGAAAATGAGCACTTAAGAAATGAGATTGATAGCATGAAGCTAAAAATGTAAACCTATGAAAAGGACAGCAAATTGAGTAATGAGAAGTATGAAGCTGTCAAATAAGTCAACACTCAACTCCTTCAAAACATTGGAAACCTACAAAAAGAGTTGAAGGATAAACAACAATCTTTAGAAAAGTTTGTACATGGAAAAGAAAACCTAGATGCATTGATAGATACTAGAATGAATTTCAACAAGGAAGGGTTGGGTTTTGATCCCACAAACAAACGGCCAATTGGGTTAAAAACTGTCACATTTTGTTCCTCTTCTGATGCTTCTATCTCAAACACAACACCCACTCAAATTCAACAAAAACAAAATGATAAAGGAAAGGAAAAGGTTGAAGAGGAAGCCACTAAAATCTCGAAAAAGATTGCTCAAAAGCCTAAGAAAAGTCAACCTTCCCCACAGCACAGATCGACACTTCCTTGGCCATCTCCAGCTTAACCTTCCAGAAGCCACTATAACTGGGTTGCACATAGGATAGGTCGACACTCCCATTCATACAAGTCGACACCACCTTGCTTTTGGGGCAATTGTGATTCATTTGTGCACCAATCCTATAAGCTTCAATCCCCTAAGTGGCAAAACAATCACTTTCAACCCAAAACCAACCAGTGGCCTCAATGGTTTAAGAAGCAAACTTTCTCAAACGTCCAAAAAATCCAACAAAGAGCCTCTAAAGAAAACGTGAATGTGAAAGCTGAAAAGAAAAATCAAATCCATGCACTAAGCAAAGAAAACATGAATGCAAGAATGGTTTGAATTCCAAAAGAGATGGTATCATGTTTTAAAAATCTGAAGAGGTTGATGGGACCTAAAATTTTGTTAGGTTCCAAACCAAATTGCTTAATTCCTTGTGCAGGAGTGTCTTGCAGCCATGCATAACCGGTGGTACCTTGATAGTGGCTGTTCAAGACACATGACTGGAGACATAACTAAATTCTATCTCTTAGAGAAAAAGGAAGGAGGACACGTCACATTTAGAGGGGACAATAAAGGAAGAATCATTGGAACAGGTAATGTAGATAAGAACCTCTCCAACTCCATTGGAAACGTGCTACTAGTTGAAGGTTTGAAATACAACTTGCTCAGTATAAGTCAATTACGTGATAAAGGTCACAAAGTGTTGTTTGACTCTCATGAATGTAGAATCCTTGAATCAAAATCTGACAAGGTAAAATTTTCTGGTAAAAGAGTCAACAATGTTTACATGATTGACTTAGATGATCCTGCTCACATAAACCTCTGTATTGCTACACCAAAGTCTGAGCTTGCGTGGTTATGGCATCGTAGACTAGGACATGCTAGCTACAATGTCTTACATAAACTTTTAAAGTATTCAATGGTGAAAGGTTTGCCTAAACTATCTTTTAAACAAGAAAACACATTATGTGATGCATGTGCCCTAGGTAAACAAACAAGAAAATCCTTCAAGGCTAGATCTGAAAATATGCCATCCAAACCACTCAAGCTGATTCATATGGACTTGTTTGGTCCAACCAGAACTGCTAGTTTAAGTGGTAGAAAATATGGATATGTCTTGGTGGATGATTTCTGTGGCGACCCGAATCCCGGATACCAGGTATACCCGGTAGGACTACCGAGTACACGTGATACCACATGGAACCCACGAGGCCTCCCAAGAGCGGTAAAGCTCCGAAGGGAAAAAGGCATGTGTAGAGTACATTGAAGCCACAGAGATAGTACAGTAAGCAATTAAATTTCATTAGATCGGTTTGCCAAAGTAGCAGAAATAAAATTACTTTTTAATTAACAGTTTCAACTTAACAATTATACCAGAGTCCAGCCCAAGAAATTAAAGACAAGTACAGGCCACAGGAAAAGAACGTACACTGAGGCCGGGGGAAACCCAACGCAGGTACAGCTGGCAGCTACGAACGTGCCACACCAGGAACCACGAACAGAGACGACGCCCACCTGAAAAGCAGGGGTGAGTCTCCAAACAGAGGCTCAGTAGGGGTCACGTGAATCTCCACTGAAAAACACGCAGAACACGGAACAGGAAGCAACAGTAGTAGCAGAGCAGGAAAAGCTACACTACTAAGCTGTAAAATGAACAGGAATAGCAGGAGTAGGGAACAGGCTAAGAGCAAGGGAAGCTAAAGGAAAAGGGAAAAGCGAGGCCGTAAAACTCAGAACACGGCCACCGAGAAGAACTCGGCTTCTAAAGCAACTCGAAACAGTAGCAGAAGGGCGACTCTGATCTGACAAAGTCAGGAGTTATCGATCTGCCGACACGACGCCAGGCCTAAGATGAAGACCTGCACGGACAGACAAAGGTGTAGAAAAGACCCAGACAGACGACACACATGACTAGAATGTCGTGCACACAACGCCAAACTGACCTCGAGTAGGGCCACGAGAGGGCTAACTCGGGAAGGTCATGACGCACAAGAAACGCCGAGAGTCACGTGTCACGTGACGAAAGCACCTCCTCACACAAAGAACAGCCAGCTGCGTCCACTGACGTCTTATGCTGCGCCACCAAGTAGCCAGCTGCGTCCACCGACGTCTTATGCTGCGCCACAAGTGTCTCGCCTACGGTACCGCTGAAACCACGGTAGAGTCGCAGACACACGCTGAACCAAACAGGAACAACAGCAACAACAGAACAAGTAACTAGTCAGGGCTACGCCCGTCGATGTAAGTCCTCAGCCCCTGACCACGTGTGCACACACTGGCTCTAGCCTAAGACAGGTTCTCTAGCTAGTTTTCTCCCTCGGTAGGATGCTACCGTTAGCTGGGAGCCCACGGAACTAGCTTACAAACCGCAATACGGGAACTGCCATTTTCCACCGCTCCGAGGTGGGTCAACACACTATAACGCGTGCGTCGACAGGCAACAACAAGCAGAGGCTCACAAGACACAGAGACTCAAAACACGAGTGCAGAAGTACAGGCCAGCAAGAATGCCCCATGACACGTACTTCGAAGCACCAATGGTAGCACAACCACTGCCGACATACTCGGGACAAGGCAACTAGACCTACTCACGTAACGATCCTTGAGTCGGACGACTCAAAGGCAAGATCGTCACAGACAGTCGGTCTAATCCTAAGCCACGGGAAAATGACGCTCCGCAGAAAATGACTCACGGAGACCTGTGGGAACACTGAGGACCCTCAGACACACCTGGACACACGGACCGAGGTAAGACAACATCTCGAGGTATCCAGAACCAATGTCTCGAACTGGACGAAACCGCCGAGACACACAAAGCTACCTGTCAACCCCTAGGTAACCCCCGGTTGACCGGAGCCAGACAACACCGACACAACACACGGCATGCACAAGCACTCCTGGCTGTCCCATCATGGTTACTGCCCTCATGGGACGTCAACAGACACCCACGGGTCACGGGCAAACCACGAGACCAAGCCAAGACAAGTAGAAACCGAAAAGGCAAACAGAACGCTCTGGCAGAATGAACTGTCATTCAACCGCTAGGCAGACCCAGCAGTCAAGGAACAGCCGCCACGCAACCAGAGACAAGGGCATTGGCAATTCTAGATTGCGTCATTAGGGAACTATCGCAATCAAGGAGAAGACTACACCTAGTCACCTAAACCAACTGATCCAGAAGACCACTGCCACACAAACACAGCCCTAGAACACCAACCTACGACTGCCCAACACACGGGCGAACACCGAACCACCCAACGGCCATCACGACCACAACAGGGCTGTAACGCACCACCACAGGGGCGTTACACGAGCCTGACGTACCAGGATAGGCGCGTCAAAGCCAACATGCTCAAAACCAAAACGCGAACAGCGTAACACACGACGCCAGGCGCATTATAGCGACCTAACGCACGAAGGTAGGCGCGTTACGCGAACCTAAAGCATAGGAGCAGACGCCTCAAGGCCAATAGACCCAAGTCTGAAACCTCAGACAAACAGCATGTAACGGTCCACGACGGACGTGTTACAACACCATGACACACGGGGGCAGGGCCGTTAGAGCCAACAGACACAGCCACCTAGCTCAACCAAAACAGAGTGTAACTGCCTGGGGCAGGCGCGTTACACAGCTGTGACGCACAGGGGCACAGCCGCTACACGTACCGATTGACCCGATCAAACACTGTCAAAATAGAACGTAACGGCCTGGGGCAGGCGCGTTACGCGAGCCTGATGCACCAGGGCAGGCGCGTCAGAGGAACCGACTTAGCCAAATCACAAGATGACAAAATGGCTGTGACGCACGGAACCGGACGCGTCAGAGGGCCGTGACGCACCACCCCCAGGCCGTCACACTCCCACAGCCACGAAAATTTTTAAAATGAACAGATGTTGTGGCGGTCTATCGTAGGGCCGTCAGAGACTGTGACGGTCCCTGGAATGACCGCTACACCGGCCACGGCGGGAAAACAGTGGAAATGCCAAATCGGCTGGTTCCACGCCCCATTCACGCCGAAGCGCAGGGGAAACAAAGCTACACGATGGAAAACAACATCTGGGTGCTAAAAAGCCCACATGCATGCATTAAAACGCGAGATCGGGGCGATTTAGACAAATCGACCCTAAACGAGTCACCGAGATTCCTGGACTCCTATCGGCCTCGAATGACACTCGATCGACACAAAACTAACATGAATGGGATCCATATATCCCAGCGGTCAATTTGAAACTAACTATGCCGCGAATGGTTGCCATTTTCTGGCGAACCCTACAAAACCCAAAAATCACGATTTAGGTAAAACAAGCCCAAACTCAGCCGTTTCTGGGCCGAACAATGTGCAATGGCAGGGAAAATGGGTAGGGAGAAGTGGTGATCCGTCACCCTACCTCCACCGAGGAAACCATGCCCCGAAGGGACTAAACCGCGCAGAACATCACGCCGTGAGCTCAAATGTCAGCTTTGAATCCACCGTTCGGGATCACGCCAAAACCACTCCATCTTCGCCCCGTCGCGCACCCAACCAGCTCCACAGCATCCCCAGCACTCGCCCCTAGATCCTCCGTCTGCAGCCGGAGCTGAGGGAGCTCGAGAGGAGAGAAAATTGGAGAGAGATGTTGGGACGCTAAAGGTGATCTAGAGGGGGGTGAATAGATCAGTCACCTGATAAAAACAACTACAGCAGATTCAGGTGTGGAATGAGAACTTCTGCTAAACAGATAGAGCGCACAAAGCAAAGACAAACCAGAATAGATGAAGAGCCGTCCTAAACAATCATATACTGCGCAAAGAACAAGATAAAGAGGCAATGCAAATCATAAAGCAATCACACAGTAGACATGAGTTTTTAGGTGGTTCGGTCCTCCAGACCTACGTCCACCCCACACTCAAACCCAAGTGTGGCTTACTACTGCGCAACACAGCTTGCGTCCGCTGGGCCTTACAGCTTAGCCTACAACCGCTGAGCCTCATAGGTTGCTGTCCGAGGTATCCACCTCGCCCGCTGAGCAACACAGCTTGCTGTCCAGAGAACCACGTTCTCTGCAACGCTGGGGATTACAGCTTGCCCGTCTAGTGGAATCCTCCACTGCAACCGCTGGGGATTACAGCTTACCCGTCCAGTGGAATCCTCCACTGCAAACCCGCTGACATATAGCTTGATGAAACATTTCAAAAATCAAAACAAAAACAAACGAAAAGCAAAATGTATCCCTGCAGGGAATGAAGCTCAAACAAGTGAGCAAACTCAGATCTGGTTTTGAACCAAAGATCTGAGGAACAAATCTCTCTCAACTCTTCTCTCTCTCAACTCTCTCTCTCAACTCTCTTTCTTTTCTCTTCTTCTGAATCAAACAGGCTCTCTGCTCTTCTGCTTTTCCTTTAAGTCTTCTGTATATTCGATCAGTCTTCTTTAGATGGAAGAAGCTTGGTATATATAGCAGCAGCTAGGGCGTGTGTCCTCCACATTTCCTGCCCAGAGGCTTCAGTCCACGTGGCAGCATTTCGGGCTTGCTACTGTACACGTGTCACAATCTGGGCACCTCGTCCATCCTTGGAACACGTGCCTTCATTAAGCTTCACGAAGAGTACCTGTCAGTCAGTAGGATAGAGTTATCAGTTTAAGACTGAAAGCTTGTACAGACTTTATGAAGGCAATGCTAAAGCATGTACAGACTTTACGTATGCAAGACTATGGCATGTACAGACTTTGTGAATGCAAAGCTCAAGCATGTACAGACTTCACTTATGCAAGCGAAGCAGTGCATGGCTGTATAGACTTTGTGTATCACTGACATGCCATTAGTGTGCAAACTCGATGAGCATGCATATATCAAAGTATGTACAACAAGAATGAATGCACAATGGCTGTATGGACTTTGCGTTCTGAACAATGTACATACTTGCCACCTGAAGTGTGTACAGACTTCACCGATGCAAGGCTATGAATATTACAACTGGATGCACTGACATGCCAAATGAATGTGTAGACTTGCTGGTGTGTAATGCAATATGCATATTTCAAAGTAAGTACATTGAAGATGAGTGCCCTGACATGCCAAATGAATGTATAGACTTCGCATGCAGCAATGTGCAGACTCACTCAAATGATGCACGAACACAACAGCAGGTAATGTATAGACTCTGCTTTGAACGATGCACAATATATAGACTTGAACGCGTGCAAGCAGTGTATAGACTTTGAATGTTGCAGACTGGGCAAACTCTGTACAGACTTTGCGTGCCTGAAACAGGGCAATGTACAGACTTGCTAAGATAATGCATAGACATAACAAAAGAATGTGCAGACTTGAAGTGAATGCATGGGCTATGCACAACGAATGTATAGACTTGGTGGAAGTGATAAAATAGTGAGCGTAGGTAAAGATGAGGAATGTATAGACTTGCTCAGTTCAGCTGCATGAAGCAAGGTAATGTATGGACTTGCCGATGTACAGACTTGCCGATGTACGCTAATGCACAAAGGCTTGGTCCGATGTACAGACTTGCCGATGTACAAACTTAGTGCATGAAGCAAGGCAATGTATGGGCTTCGAACATGTGTAATGCAGCGATGTATAGACTTTGCATGAAGCAAGGCAAACAGATGTATAGACTTAGCATGATGCACACACATAGACTGTACTGACTTCTATGAATGTAAAGACTTTGTGCAGACTGACTTCGATGAATGTATAGACTTGCTGAGACGCAACATGAGACGATGCACACGAACAGACTGCAATGTGCAGACTTGTGACAATGTGCAGACTTGCTAGTGCATGATGTGCAAACGTTGCAATGTATAGACTTACCCAAGACATCGTGAGCAACTGGACGATGTACAGACTTGATATGGATGAAGCACACGATGCAGCTAGACCCTGTACAGACTTATCAATGTGTAGACTTGCACATATGCATGAACAAGTGAAATGTGCAAACGTTGTACAGACTTAGACTTGAGCTAAGCAAGGGCTGTACAGACTTTTCATGCGAGAAGCACACGATGTATAGACTCTGTAGCAAGGAATGTACCGACTTAATGAACGAACTGTGCACATGCATGAAGAGCAATGTGTAGACTTGTGTGTGCATGCTGCAATGAAATGAATGCACCTATACAGTGAACAAATGCAATGTATGCTAAACACAAAGACTGGCTCACTGTGATACTCTCAATGTGTTGCTATCATCAAAACAAAATAGCATATGCTTGTGCCTAAGGGGCACAACAAGAGAGAGGCGGCGACGCGAATGAGAAGGGAGGAGAGAGGAAAGAAAAGAAAAAGGAAAAGAAATTAGGAATTTTCGTCATTTTTGAAAAATCTGATTTTTGGCCCGAACTCAGAAAAATACGCAAAAATTGTCAAAACGACCGGCCCGAAGAGTACATCGTCGCTGTAGCATCCGCGAGGCGATGAATTGACAACTAAACTCACCGTGGGGTTCCGTAGCTAGTACGAGAGAAAAATCCACACGGATCGTAAAGCTCAACTCGGAAGCCACAAAAGCGAACCGAAACTCATCGAACAGATCCGAAAGATCCAATAAAGATCCAACAAAGATCCACAAGGATCCAGTAGAGATCTGGGGCATTACAATTTCTCTAGGTTCACATGGGTTTTCTTTCTCACACATAAAAATGATGCTTTTGATGAGTTTCAGGCACTCTATATGAAGATAAAGCAAGACGGTGAGTTTAAAATCTCCAACCTTCAATCTGATCATGGTGGTGAATTTGAAAATACTGAATTCTATAATCTTTGTAGGGTTGAAGGCATTACACATCGATTTTCTTCACCAACCCCTGAGCAAAATGGTGTAGTTGAAAGAAGGAATCGAACACTCATAGAGATGACGAGGACAATGCTTGCCGAACGGCAACTCCCAAGGATGTTTTGGGCTGAGGCGATAAACACGGCTTGTTACATTATCAACCGATCTATGGTAAGGCCACACACAAAAAAAACTCCTTATGAGTTGCTGAAAGGTAACAAGCCCTCTCTCTCTCATATGAAAGTGTTTGGGTCTAAATGCTTCATCCGTAATAATGACCAAAGAGAATTAGATATATTCGAGCCAAAGAGCGGTGAAGGTATATTCCTTGGATATTGTGATAGATCTAGGGCTTATAGAATTTACAACATTAAGAGTCAAACTGTGGAAGAATCACCCCATGTTTCCTTTGATAAATATCATGATGATTCTAAAAATGATAACTATTGCAGGAAAAATGATGAAGACGGGGAATTCCTAAGCATGAAGGAAAAGAATAATCCTCCACAATAAGAAACAAGAGAAGATGGTGACCTAGCTGAATCAAGCAATGCAAGAGATCAAGCTCTAGAAGAATGTAATGATTCTACATACATTAGAATTTTTAAGGATCATCCTTTAGAAAATGTCATAGGAAGCTTGAATGATCCACCTAGAACTAGGTCACATTTTAGAATTGTGGAAGAATTAGATCATCTGGCTCTTGTCTCCCAGATTGAACTCAAGAATATTGATGAAGCATTAAAAGATGAAAATTAGATAAACTCAATGCAAGACGAATTAAACCAGTTTGAAAGAAACAAAGTTTGACATCTTGTTCTTAGACCATCATCACAATCTGTCATAGGCACTAAATGGGTTTTTAGGAACAAACTCAGTGATGATGGCAAGATAATAAGAAACAAGGCTAGATTGGTGGCTCAAGGGTATAATCAAGAGTTTGGGGAAGACTTTGAGGAATCTTATGCCCCAATAGGCAGACTTGAGGCCATCAGAATTTTACTTGCCTTTGCATGCTACCTTAAAATAAAGTTGTATCAAATGGATGTAAAAAGTGCCTTCTTAAATGATTTGATCAAAGAAGAAGTCTATGTAAAGCAGCGTCTTGGATTTGAGAACTCTAACCATGCAGATTTTGTATACAAGCTAGACAGGGCGCTTTATAGACTAAAGCAAGCACCAAGAGCTTGGTATGAGAGACTAAGCTCGTTCCTCATTGAGAAAGGGTACACACGAGGTAAGGTAGATCAAACACTTTTCACCAAGAAGCAAGGTAAGAACATCTTAATTGTTCAAATTTATGTTGATGATATTATATTTGGTTCTACTAAATCTAAAATGTGAGGAATTTGCTAACCTCATGACTAGCGAATTCGAGATGAGCCTAATGGGAGAACTCCAATTTTTTCTCAGTTTGTAGGTCAACCAAGGAGAAGATGGGTGCTTCATAAGTCAAGCCAAATACATCAAGGAGCTGCTGAAAAGATTCAACATGACAAGCTACAAAATAATTACAACTCCTATGAGCACCACAACTGATAGGATGAGTGCGGTGGATTCAGAGGGGGGTGAATGAATCCCACCCTTAAAAACTCTTGCCCAATTAAAACTTCTTGATACAAACTGAAAACCAATGAGCAGTTGCGGAAATAACAGATTCACTAGGTCAACTAAGATGCTTACAGATGAACAGATTAGTGACTTAGGATCAATACCAAGGGACTCACAAAGCAGTTATCGAACAGACAGTGTGCATGAACTTAAACCTGATAAGGAATTAAACACGTTCATGACTGTAGGTTGAAATCGAGTCTAGCATACATAGAGCAGTGATTAAGTAATCAAGGTGACTCTCACAGGACTAGTAACAGATGATTGATATGCAATCAAATTCCCTGCTAGATAGAAGATCCAAATCGGCCCATGCAAACATCTAGCGAAAATAGAAATGTACATTCAAACCACAGAGCACAAAGGGGTTTTTAGGTGGTTTGGTCCACAGACCTACATCCACCCCTCACTCCAAACCGGAGTGAGGCTTCCACTAGCTAATGCTAGAACCGCAGACTCAGTCTGCAACAGGTGCTGCCTAACAGCTTGACCAGGGGAACAACCTCCCCTCTTCCTCCAAACCGGAGGGAACCACTAGTGACACCCAGTCACTAGCAAACCAGAGACCGAAGTCTCTCTTCCTCTAGACCAGGAGGGAACACTTGGACTTGCAACCCGCAAGACCAGAATCGGAGACGAATCTCCCTTCCTCCAAACCGGAGGGGAACCCACAAGTGACACCCAGCCACTTGTAAACCAGAGGTCACAGACCTCTCTTCCTCCACACCAGAGGGAACCCCGATCTCAAACCAGAGAATCGGAAAACATAGTGACCAAATGAAAAGGAAAAATAAGAAATGAAAAATACACAGCGATCAGAAAGCTGTAAAGGATAATAACATAGATGTGGCTCCCATGGAGCTAACTGGCCTGATTTGATCACGGTCCAGTTGACAGATCTTCAATGGAGTCTTCCTTCTTCTTCTCCACGAACTCTCTCTCTCTTTCTCTTTTTCTTCTTCTGCTTTCACACTTTGCCTCTCTGCCCCTCCTTTCTTTTCTTCTCACTCTGTTCTATCTTTTCTTCTTCTGCTGGATCTCTCGATCTCTCTTCTGCTCAGGCTCACTCTTCTTCTTTCTTCTTCTTTCATCTTCTTCTTCTGCTCTCTGCCTCTCTGCTCTTCTTTTCTTCTATCACTCTCTGCTGCTCTCTCCTTCTATCTCGATCTCTTCTCACTTAATCTCTCTTGCTCGATCACTTCTATTTATATTAGCAGTAGCTAGGGCGTGTATAGGGCTTGTGCCCTCTTTTTCCAGAGTACACCTCGGATCACGTGCCAGGTGCCAACCTCGGATCACGTGCCAATCTTAATTCCCTCGTCCAGCAGTCCTGTCAGATAATCAGTAGAAGACAATATCAGCTAAAGTCAGTAAGACCATGTACAGGCTTCATTCTTACAAGCAAGGAAGTGGATGGCTGTACAGAGTTGGTCGAGTGAAGCAATGGACGAGTGTACAGACTTGTTGAGACAATGCATGAACAAACGATGCAATGTACATACTTGATGGCGTGAAGTTCTGAATGCATATGAGAAAGGAATGTGCAGACTTCTGTGTGCGAACAATGTGTAGACTTAGTGTATGCGTGCATGCAGAACGATGCCAGTGTACAGACTTGCTAAGCTTTTGCTAAGTCTATATAGACTTGATCATGCAGACGACGACACCAATGTACCGACTTTGTACGTGAGTGATGCAGCGATGTATAGACTTTGTGTGATGCCAAGCTAGACAATGTATAGACTTGCACATAGAGACGCTGCATGAGACGATGCATGAGACGATGCAATGTATCAACTTAGCAATGCAATGTTCACACTCACTTAGATGCTGAGTGAGACGCTGGACAATGTACAGACTTTAAGAGATGATGCACTGTAGGCCAACGCTGTACAGACTTCGAGAGAGATGATGCATGAGACGATGCATGCACAATGTTGTACAGACTTGGTCTTACAATGTATAGACTTGGCCAACTATCAACTGATGGATGTATAGACTTTATGAATGCATATGCCAAGACCATGTACAGACTTAGTGTCTCATGCAACCAGACAAGTGAATGCACAGATAATGTACAGACTTAGTGCAAACGGGATGTGCATACTTTGTAGCATGCAATGCATAGACTTGATATTAAGGAATGCACTGGCTGTACACACTTGAAGTAATACATGCAGCAGACAATGTACAGACTTGGTCTTGCAACCACGGGCTGTACAGACTTGATGTGTAGACTATGTATAGACTTAGTCATGCGTGCAGCAAAGACAATGTTCAGACTTAGGATGAACTGTGCGAGACAATGTATGGACTTGAATGCATGCACAGGCTGTATAGACTTTGACAGCGTGTAAAGACATTGATGCCCAAATGCAATGTATGGACTTAGCGTGAAAGCGAGAAGATGCTAAGTGAGACGGACGATGTATAGACTCAGCCGATGCAGACTTAGTCCAATGTACAGACTTTGCATTAAGCAAGGCAATGTATGGACTTCGAATCAATAGATGCACGGAGTACATACTTGACTGAGACACAGTATAAGACGCTGTATAGTCTTACTCATGACTGTCTAGACTCTGCATGCATGCTATAGCAATGTGCAGACTTGCTGACAAAGCGTTGTGCAGACTCTGCGTGCCATAATGTGCAGACTTGCGAGTGTGTGACATGCACAAAGACGCTAAGTAAGACGGTCGTATGTACAGACTTGATAATGCAACCTAGGGAAATGTATAGACATGCCAAATGAATGTACAGACTCTGCATATAACAATGTATAGATTATGCCATGCTCATAGTTAATGCATGTACAGACTTGTATGAAGAACTGGCTGTACTGACTTCGTGTGTGTGCTGAACAAACAATGTATAGACTTGGGTGTGTGTGTGCATGCTAGAAGCAATGTATAGACTTGCTGAATTCACGAACATGCTACAAACCAGTGTGCAGTGCAGACTCTGAACACATAAACCATGACAGATGAATACATAAAGCAAATGAAGCAAAGACCTTAATCCATGATGAACAGAATGCTTCAAGGCTTTTTCCAGAGCAATTACCATCAGAAATGTTCATTTGATTAAACACAACAGCAAGTCAAATGTTCATTTGATTAAACATAACAGCAAGTCATTAATACCATTAACAAAGAATGACTTATGAATATTGACATCATCAAAACCATAGAGACACAACAATCTCCCCCTTTTTGATGATGGCAATATTATGAGTCATTGCATTAATACAATTGTGAGACTCAAGAAATCAAAGTACCCCATATGCTCGAATGCACAAGTTTTCAAACTCCTCCCCCAATGACTGACTCATGCAACTTCTCCCCCTTTGCCAACAGCAAAAATTAAGGAGGTTGAGCAGGAAATCAGATTAAGAATCATGGAGAGGTATGAATGCAGAGATGCAGATGTAACAAGATCTGCAAGAACTCCCCTCAAATGTATGAATGCAAGCACAACAATTTTCCCTTTTAACAATAGCAAGAAGAAAGAGACATGAGGAATGCTGACAAGATCTCCCCCTTCAGAATTACAATGCAGCATGATTCATATGACAAGGAAACTCCCCCTGAATAAATGGAGTCTTATGAGATGGATGAGAAGGAGACCATAGTGGCAATCAAGGATAAGTTCTGGTCATGATGAATCAAGGACAGTGAGGAAAAGAATTTCAACTAAGCTCCAAACACAAGGAATTCAACAAGATTTTCAGGGAGATACCAATCTCATAAATCTAAAACATAATTTTTCAAAGTCTTCCATTATAAGGGCTTGTGAATGACCTTTATTGATCAACATGGTTTAAACATGATGTATGCAAAGTTTATCAATAAAATTCTGTATTTATATCTAAAATCACGGTTTAATAAAAATGAACCAAGCCCTCATATTTATATCTTAATTAGCTTCCCTTTCTCTTACACAATCAAATTTAATGACTTCTTTCGGAATTACATTAACTAGTATTGAGATCAAGCAGTTATGAAGTCATGTGATTTTGTCTAAGGTTATAGCAATTTGATTTTTGCATCAATATTCAAATATTGCAATTTGTTCAATAAATTTTCATGCTACAAATTTTACGAGCACTCTAGTTCAGTGCACACCTTGTAACTAGAGGATATACGTTGATCAGATGCCAATATCCCTAAGCACTTAGTGTAACTAACAGTCATGCTTTATATTAACAGAGTTAACATTTACACCTCATGACATACCTCAACTCATTTCTTGATGAGTGAGATGTATTTCTCAATGTGCATACCATTGCTCTGTCAGATTATCAATCATTCTACAGCAGAGTTTACTATGGCACCTCATGACACAGTTCTTTGGACATTATTTTTCAGTGACCAAAGTCATTGCTCTGACAATTAATTACCCTTTAGACAATTCAGAAAGCTCATTTGCTTCAAATCAATACTAATTTCATGTACTTAACCAAATAAAGCCATGTAATCAATAGTGCAGATTTCAGAAGTTTTTACAAGACACAGCATGAAATAGTTGGTTAAAGTTTATTAAACATGATTCAGATATTTTTTAAGAGATTTTAAAGTCAAACTCAATGAATACATTAAACTTAAACCACCTGAGTTATTTCAGACATTCATAAAATCGTATAATAGAAGATTCCTAGTTCAAGTGTTTTCAGATTTATGATCGAGACATGCCCCATTGAAATCTTCATGAATGACTGATAGAAGAGATTCAGCAAGAATAAGTGACTTTGAAGTCCATTGATTTCAAATATGATGAAGGTTTGTCAATTAAAATCAATGAAGAAAATAATATGCACACTAAGCAAGATATCAGGAGGTCAGGCATACTTTAGGATTTTCAAGGATAACATGGAATGAATTCTGACAAGTGTATGCATTTGACAACCTGCATGCAATGCATTGACTCCCCCTGACTAAATGCATTGATGTCCAGACACGACAATCTGAATTAGAGAGCTTCGATTGACTAGACAAAGGCATTTTGCTCCCCCTGTCTATATGCACAGAAAAACACTTGTTTTTGAATTTTCCAAAATAAATCCAGTGCAGTTAACTATATGCATGCATATGCAGTGACCACTTCTAAAGCACAATGCATGGACACAATTATGGTGCAGAGGCAACACACTCCCCCTGCCTAAATCTACTGAATCATCCTTTTGGACTTTTCAAAATGGTTCAAATGTGATCAACACAAGTATGCAAAAGCACTGACTCCTTTTAGCAAATGTAATGATTTATCCCTTTTTGGATTTTTCAATTTAGATGATATGCAATGCAATTAACTATATGTATGCAAAACCATGCAATGTTTGCCATGAAGACTGAACATATGATTTTGTGACTTATGCTCATTCAGACTGCCCTACTAAGCAATATGACCCATGGCACAAGGCGGAGAACTTGGTCTGAAAGACCACTTCACACATAGTAAGAACCTCCAGACAGACTTCACCTGCCTTTTGGTAGCTTACCATTTGATATACCATAGTGGTCATGCATGATATCACGTACAGGCTTCAAATCCAGTTTATTCAGATTTTCAGAAATGCAAGTCCATTCTCATTCTAATATCTAAACAGACAATTCAGTATGAGCATTGAGAGACATGAATACTCATAGTATGCAAAGGATGACAAATATGCATGAACAAATCAAACAAGATATGCAATGAATTTCAGAACAGGAAATGCAGAGAATTTACCTGAAAGGGGTTTTATCAACTTGGGTGCCTTGGTTTATTTATCCCTCTTTACTCCTCAGCCCCAAGGCACACCTGCAACAAACACATCATTTTGATGCAACAGGTACCCAAGAGACCTTGGGTCCTGGATTAACAGTGACACCTTTGGCAGGTGTTCTAAGCAAATCTTTAGCTTGATGATCAGTAAATTTTATCAGAGAATAACCATCCATTAAATGTCTAGATTTACCATAATGATAGCAAGATGCAGCAGATTTCAGGTTTGATTTATGCACATTCTTATTAGCATGAATTCTATGTGCATATGCATGAAAATTTTTGCTAACAGAATTAAAATTCTGTTTACCAAAACCAGTCTTGCTTTGGTATCCTGCCAGCCAACAGGTTGTAGCCCTGTGACCTGGCTTTCCACACTTGAAGCACTCATTGTGCTTGCCTCTAGGGACAATATTATTTCTATCAAAAGCATTTTGATACACAGGGGTTTTAGCAGATTTGTGACGATTGTTACTCCCCTGTGCATGCCAACAATTTGTAACAATGTGGCCCAATTTGCCACAATGAATTTCTTTTAGGAGTTGCATGATATTTAGCATGGAGTTGTTTGTCATGCATTCCTACAACAGACATATCGTCTATTTTCATTAACTTACATTCATGCATGAGATGACCCATTTTATGACAGTAAAAGTATTTAGATTTCCTATTTTGAACAGAATAGGATTTCGTAGCATAAGAAGTCCTAGCATGAAATCTATCATCATCATTCTTCATGACAAGGCAATCAGTCATTTCATGGCCAACCTTTCCACAGTAAAAACAATGAATATTCGTGGCATGAGATCTATTGGCATGAGAGTATTTAACATGCAAGTTTTTATTCTTTTTGGTTTTCTTTTTTTTTCTGTTTTTTATTTTTCAGTTGCAGTAGACTGTTTTGGGGATTGCCTTGAGGTTCTAGCTACTTTAGAGTTTTGAATAAAATCGGTGTTCAGTTGGTTCCTCTTGTCCTGCTTATTTTCAGAAATATTGCCAGTCCCCTTTCTTTGACCACTTACATTATCTTCCAGAGGCATTTTCATTTTGCCTTTATCATTTACAGATTTAGACATGGACTTTCTTAGATCTTGAATTTCAGAGTTTAGAGAAGCAATGCTCACTTCACACTTCGATAGCTCAGATTCACAAAGGATTACTTGTTGTTGCAAAGCATCATTTAAACTTTTCAGTGTTTCATTTTCCCTTTAAAGCTTTATTTCATTATTTGTTTCCTTTTCTTTCAGAACTGATTTTACTTTTTCAACCGCAAGCCATCTTTCAGAGAAAATAGTGTTAAGACCCATTAGCTTTTTATTTTGTTCCTTCAGATAGATGTTTTCTTCAATCAGCTTGTCTTTTAATTTATCAGTTTCCTTCTCCTGAGTCAGCAGAGAATCATTTTCTTCTTTCAAGGAAGTGATTGAGTTTTTCTGCACATTATCATGAGAATGTAATTCTTCAATCAATTCCTTCAATTTAGATTTTAGATTTTCATTTTCAGTCTTTAGACTTGTGATTTCAGCATTTTTCTCTTTTCTTAATTTTCTCTTTTCTGACTTAACTCTTTCATATTTATCCAGTAGATGCTCATGCATGGCAACCAAATCATCATAGCTAATATCTTCGGTCTCAGAATTTACCTGGGATGGAGACTCATCGTCAGTCTGATCCCTTCGATCAGCCATCATACAAACTCCAACTTGTTCCTTATAGATGGTGTTTATTTTGTCCATTATCTCTTTCCCAGACTTGCATCCTGCAACAAATGGAAACCTTTCAATATTAACTGAGTTTCTCAGAATGTTAAAGATAGTAGCATTCTCACTGTCTTTTATCCTATCCTTCCTAGACCATATGGTCTTATCATGAGGTAATTGGTGTGGGCCTTTTGAAACCAAACTCCATAGATTAGGGTCAATGGAATTTATATAAACGCATAGGCCGCCAACCCAATAACTAAAATTAGAACCATCAAACGCAAACGGACAAGCCATTAAGACAGATAGAAAATAGATTCAACGCACACAGCAATCGAATAGACTCAGATCAATGAGCTAGAAAGCAATATCAGAAGAGTGCACCGCACTGGAACAGTAAGACACGAAATCAAATCAGCAGGATCCTCTGCAGATCGTTGGATCTGGAAGTCAGAGACTGCTCTGATACCAATTGATAGGATCGGTGCGGTGGATTCAGAGGGGGGGTGAATGAATCCCACCTTTAAAAACTCTTGCCCAATTAAAACTTTCTGATACAAACTGAAAACCAATGAGTAGTTGCGGAAATAACAGATTCACTAGGTCAACTAAGATGCTTATAGATGAACAGATTAGTGACTTAGCATCAATACCAAGGGACTCACACAGCAGTTATCGAACAGACAGTGTGCATGAACTTAAACCTGATAAGGAATTAAACACGTTCATGACTGTAGGTTGAAATCGAGTCTAGCATACATAGAGCAGTGATTAAGTAATCAAGGTGACTCTCACAGGACTAGTAACAGATGATTGATATGCAATCAAATTCCCTGCTAGATAGAAGATCAAAATTGGCCTATGCAAACATCTAGCGAAAACAGAAATGTACATTCAAACCACAGAGCACAAAGGGGTTTTTAGGTGGTTCGGTCCACAGACCTACGTCCACCCCTCACTCCAAACCGGAGTGAGGCTTCTACTAGCTAATGCTAGAACCGCAGACTAAGTCTGCAACAGGTGCTGCCTAACAGCTTGACCAGGGGAACAACCTCCCCTCTTCCTCCAAACCGGAGGGAACCACTAGTGACACCCAGTCACTAGCAAACCAGAGACCGAAGTCTCTCTTCCTCCAGACCAAGAGGGAACACCTGGACTTGCAACCCACAAGACCAGAACCGGAGACGAATCTCCCTTCCTCCAAATCGGAGGGGAACCCACAAGTGACACCTAGCCACTTGCAAACTAGAGGTCACGGACCTCTCTTCCTCCACACCAGAGGGAACCCCGATCTCAAACCAGAGAATCGGAAAACATAGTGACCAAATGAAAAGGAAAAATAAGAAATGAAAAATACACAGCGATCAGAAATCTGTAAAGGATAATAACATAGATATGTCTCCCATGGAGCTGACTGGCCTGGATTTGATCTACGGTCCAATAGACAGATCTTCATTAGAGTCTTCCTTCTTCTTCTCCATGAACTCTCTCTCTCTTTCTCTTTTTCTTCTTCTGCTTTCACACTCTGCCTCTCTGCCCCTCCTTTCCTTTCTTCTCACTCTGTTCTCTCTTTTCTTCTTCTACTGGATCTCTCGATCTCTCTTCTGCTCAGGATCACTCTTCTTCTTTCTTCTTTTGCTCTCTGCCTCTCTGCTCTTCTTTTCTTCTATCACTCTCTGCTGCTCTCTCCTTCTGTCTCGATCTCTTCTCACTTAATCTCTCTTGCTCGATCGCTTCTATTTATATCAGCAGCAGCTAGGGCGTGTGTAGGGCTTGTGCCCTCTTTATCCAGAGTCTACCTCGGATCACGTGCCAGGTGCCAACCTCGGATCACGCGCTAATCTTAATTCCCTCATCCAGCAGTCCTGTCAGATAATCAGTAGAAGATAATATCAGCTAAAGTCAATAAGACCCTGTACAGGCTTCATTCATGCAAGCAAGGCCGTGCATGGCTGTACAGAGTTGGTCGAGTGAAGCAATGGACGAGTGTACAGACTTGTTGAGACAATGCATGAACAAACGATGCAATGTACAGACTTGATGGCGTGATGTTCTGAATGCATATGAGAAAGGAATGTGCAGACTTCTGTGTGCGAGCAGTGTGTAGACTTAGTGTATGCGTGCATGCAGAACGATGCCAGTGTACAGACTTGCTAAGCGTTCTCTAAGTCTGTATAGACTTGATCATGCAGACGACGACACCAGTGTACCGACTTTGTACGTGAGTGATGCAGCGATGTATAGACTTTGTGTGATGCCAAGCTAGACAATGTATAGACTTGCACATAGAGACGCTGCATGAGACGATGCAATGTATAGACTTAGCAATGCAATGTTCACACTCACTTAGACGCTGAGTGAGACGCTGGACAATGTACAGACTTTAAGAGACGATGCACTATAGGCCAACGCTGTACAGACTTCGAGAGCGATGATGCATGAGACGATGCATGCACAATGTTGTATAGACTTGGTCTTACAATGTATAGACTTGGCCAACTATCAACTGATGGATGTATAAACTTTATGAATGCATATGCCAAGACCATGTACAGACTTAGTGTCTCATGCAACCAGACAAGTGAATGCACAGATAATGTACAGACTTAGTGCAAACGGGATGTGCAGACTTTGTAGCATGCAATGTATAGACTTGATATCAAGGAATGCACTGGCTGTACACACTTGAAGTAATGCATGCAACAGACGATGTACAAACTTGGTCTTGCGACCACGGGCTGTACAGACTTGATGTGCAGACTATGTACAGACTTAGTCATGCGTGCACCAAAGATAATGTTCAGACTTAGGATGAACTGTGCGAGATAATGTATGGACTTGAATGCGTGCACAGGCTGTATAGACTTTGACACCGTGTAAAGACTTTGATGCCCAAATGCAATGTATGGACTTAGCGTGAAAGTGAGAAGACGCTAAGTGAGACGGACGATGTATAGACTCAGCCGATGCAGACTTAGTCCGATGTATAGACTTTGCATTAAGCAAGGCAATGTATGGACTTCGAATCAATAGATGCACGGTGTACAGACTTGACTGAGACACAACATAAGACGTTGTATAGACTTACTCATGACTATCTAGACTCTGCATGCGTGCTATAGCAATGTGCAGACTTGCTGACAAAGCATTGTGCAGACTCTGCGTGCCACAATGTGCAGACTTGCGAGTGTGTGACATGCACAAAGATGCTAAGTAAGACGATCGGATGTACAGACTTGATAATGCAACCTAGGGCGATGTATAGACATGCCAAATGAATGTACAGACTCTGCATATAACAATGTATAGATTATGCCATGCTCACAGTTAATGCATGTACAGACTTGTATGAAGAACTGGCTGTACTGACTTCGTGTGTGTGTTGAACAAACAATGTATAGACTTGTGTGTGTGTGTGCATGCTAGAAGCAATGTATAGACTTGCTGAATTCACGAACATGCTATAAACCAGTGTGCAGTGCAGACTCTGAACACATAAACCATGACAGATGAACACATAAAGCAAATGAAGCAAAGACCTTAATCCATGATGAACAGAATGCTTCAAGGCTTTTTCCAAAGCAATTACCATCAGAAATGTTCATTTGATAAAACAGAACAGCAAGTCAAATGTTCATTTGATTAAACACAACAACAAGTCATTAACACCATTAACAAAGAATGACTTATGAATATTGACATCATCAAAACCATAGAGACACAACAACAACATCACTGCATTCGGATGAAAATGGTAAATTAGTGGATGCAAAAATCTATAGAGGTATGATCGAGTCCTTAATTTTTTTGATTGCATCTCGACCAGATATCCAGTTTAGTGTTTACCTCTGTGCTAGATTTCAAACTAGTCCTAGAGAACCCCACTTGACTATCGTCAAACGTATCCTTAGATATCTTTCCGGAACTCAAGATTTAGGATTGTGGTATCCGTCATCACGTGATTTATCTCTTATTTCTTATTTTGATGTGGACTACGCTGGATGCAAGCTAGATCGCAAGAGTACTAGTGGTTACTACTAGTTTTTGGGCGGGTGTTTAGTTTCTTGGGCCTCCAAGAAACAACACTCGGCTGCCCTCTCAACCGTAGAAGCAGAATATGTTGATGCGGGGAGCTGTGGTACCCAAGTGTTGTGGATTAAACACCAACTCCAAGATTACTTAGTGGATCTTGGTTGTGTCTTGATTCTGTGTGATAACACCAGTGCTATCAACCTTGCAAAAAATCTAGTCCAGCACTCTAGGACCAAGCAGATTGAGATTAGGCATCACTTCATTAGAGATGAGGTCTTTAAGAGAAACTTTGAACTATATTTTGTTGGTACACTAAATCATATTGCTGACATCTTCACCAAGCCCTTGTGTAATGACAGGTTTACAACACTCAGAAGGGAGTTTGGTCTTTACAGACCTTAGGCTAATAAACATTGAAATGATGATCTTCTTCAATTTGGTTGTGTGTTTTTGCTGATTGGTATCCATGAATTGTTTATATGTAAATATGTCATTCTGCATGTGGTGTAGTATTGCATGTGGCCACGATGAATAATAAATTTGAATTCATGTTCACGATGCATTGCATATGGTGTAGCATCATTCTTGCATGGCCATAGTATATTAAATGCTGAAGTGTGGAAAGGCAGGTTATGCTTGTCTAGAAACACTCACCATGCGTGAGGATTCACCTCCGCCAAGTACCATGCGTCACTATCGCATATAGGCCATACAGTAAGAGGGAGTTGTTTCTTTCAAGCGTTCATGCATATGTTTCATCTTCATTCTGTTACCCTTAATAAGTGTACAGCAATGGGTTGGGTCATGCATTTCATTTTTGCCAACTTCATAAGTCACCAGGTCGACCTCTCCTTGGCCCTCAGGTTGACATCTGATCATTTCCATTGCTTGCAAACATAACTCCTTGAATGCATTCACTACATATCCTTAGGGGGAGTCTTGATGCTTCTCTTAATCTCTTGCAATCTGAACTTCAATGGCTTCCAGTCTGAAACTGTGATCATGAAACAGACAGATCTATGGCGTAAGAGCTCTCTATTATATGAACTGATGATTGTCCATCCAATTAAAATGGTTCAGATTTAATGATTTCCTTGAAGCTCTGATATATTTTTTGAAATCATCTATGTTCTGTGGTGTTAATAGACTTTAACTAGAGTTTGCATGTTGTGCCTTGAATGATTATTCTGAAATCTAAAAATTCAAACTTCATGGCAACCTTGGTGATACACTATAGCTTAGTATTGTTTTTAAACACCTTGATGAGTTAGAATTCCTGACAGTAAATTTGACAGAGCAATGATATTGTTGCACGGAGAAATATGTCACGTCCTCAAAACAAGTGACGAATTATATGTCATGATGTGCCCCTGTTATCTCTATCTTAATTAAATTAAACTCTAGGCAGAGTAATGGCATAATTGCTGAGAAATATATCTCCTCATCAAAGAAATGAGGTCAGATATATCATGAGGTGACAAATCTATCTTTGTTCAATCTGAAGCATAATAGTCAGTCTTACCAAATACCTAGGAATATTGGTGTCTAAACAACGTGTATTCTTACGGATAGGAGGTATGTACTCGACTCGATTGCTCATAAAATATGAGTCATGTGCATACAAATGCAGAAGATCATGCAAAATAGTGCTGAAATCATAAAATTATATACTTTAGTCAAGCTTGTTTAAACCTCCATACTAGTTTGTGCTATTCCCGATAAAGTTATTGGATATGGATGTATAAGACGAAGGAAGGTTAACCACTGTCATGATATGCACTTCTGGTTCCTTTCTATTAAAACATGGATGTAGATGTTTTTCGAACTCTATTGTTGATCTCAGATTTCATTAGCTTTGAACCATGTATATTGCTCACGGCATGTTTCAAATCTGCATATAATGGCTTGCTCTAAACTCATATTCAGCTCTGATCTCTAAGACATTTGTCACCGTCTCTACCTTATCCCTCATTTTTGCTATTGTCAAAGGGGGAGAATACCTTTATGAGTTGCCTTTGTGAGTTGTCAAATGGGGACAATAACTTTGTGAGACGGGGGAGAGACAAAAGTCCCTCATTGTAGAAACCCGATAATTAAAAATGAGAAATAAATTTTTGAATTTCATTATGTAATTAAAATTTTCATGAAATAATTAAATTACATTTTTACTATATGAAATAAACTAGTTTATTGAATTTACTTAGAAGTAAATAGAGAATAAATGCTTTAAACCTTAGATAAATCATAGAAAGTCCAATAAAAGTCCATGTAATGGACTAGGATCACAATTGGTCCATTGGATAATCCATAATGGGCTGGATTAATAGATTCAAGGATCTATTAAAGGTTAAATTAACCTAAATTCGTAACATGTGTTTAATATGTAATTTAAGGGATTAAAATAACCCCATTTCTAGAAGGTTGGCACAAAAATCGACCCTTACCTAACAGCCCACCTTGGACCAGCCATTTTTACATTGGTTTCACACCAAATGGAGGCTAGGTTAAGAAGAAAAATTAGAATTTTCTTCTAATTCGGAGTTGGAAAGTTTGGCATTGTTAGGCAAGGAATCTTGACAAATTTGGCCAAGTTTTGGCTATAAATAGAACCTCATTCGACCCTCAAATCATCCCTGGAGGTTAAGGTTACGCTGCTGCGAAGATTGGTGAAGATTTAAAGAAAGATTTGGAAGATCAAAGGGTTTTCTTATATTTGGGGATATTTCTTTAGATCCGCAAAAAGGTAGGTGTCTCTCAGGCTAAACTCTAATTAAAGCATGTCATCTTGTTCATTTTCCTGTCCTCTTTCCATTGATAGTTTATTTATTAAATTCCGTTATGAAATGAGCAAGTTATGGTCATTTTATTGGAGGGGTATTCCCATTTTTTCATCAGGTCCAGAACGTGCTATACCTCAGTAGCGCGTTCTGAATGCGCTGCCCTTACATAGCGCGTTCATACAGTGTATTTTCCCGCCCTAAGGGGTCAAACATATATTTTAAATATATATATATTTCCAGAATACGCTACCCGAGGGTAGCGCGATCTTTCAGATCGCACTAGCAGAGGCTAGCGCGTTTATAATTTTTTACCCGGAGTACCGGGGGTCAAAATAAATATTTTAAAAAAATGTATATAATGTACATATCGCGCTAGCAGTGGCTCGCGTGTTCTTTATTTTCGTATCCAATTAATTCAACTCACAACTAGAGCCCACATCCTATGCCCCTTGGGTCCTGACCCAAGGGTGAGCTCTCCAAAATATAAAGCCATGCAAGTTTTCTAAACTTCCAATGTAGGACTAAAGATTAGTCACTATACATTATGAACACAATATGAATTATAACATTTGAAATCTCCAATAATTATAAGTATTTAGTCACCAAAAGTAAGAAAAAGTAATATTAGCATGTTTGAATCTTTACAGCGTGTAAAAAAATAATTTTTGTAGAATTAAATTATTTTTAGCATGTAAACATCTATTTTTCTTTACCATATTATTAGTAAACTAATACATGAAAATTATTTCCAACATGTTAAAAATTACTTTCGGCATGATAAAATTATTTTATACATACTGAGATATAAAAACTATTTTCAGCATGTTAAATCTATTTAAAACTATTTTTGTGCATATTAAGCCTAATTTCCTATTAAATAATTAGTAAATTGACGCATGAAAATTGCTTCCAACATGATAAAATTTCTTCTAGTATGATAAAATTATTCCAGCATGTTAGAATTATTTTTAGCATGTTAGAATTATTTTCAGTATATTAAAACTATTTTTCAGCATGATAATTCTATTTTCCTATAAAATAATTAGTAAATAAATATAAAAAAATGATTTTCAACACGATAAAATTTATATTGTTATCAAAGAATTTCTGTAATCAGCATGGTAAACTTATCTTTATCACCTTATTAGTAAGTTAATTACTTTAGCGTGTGAAGTATTAATTTTAGCATGTAAAATATTAATTTATAGCATGTTAAAAATTAAATCCAACATGAAAATTTTATTTTTATCATCTTATCAGTAATGTCACATATGAAAATCATTTTCAGCATGTTAAAATTATTTTTAGCAATATAGAATTATTTTCAGCATAAAAATCTATTTTCATAAATTCTGATTTTTATAATAATAAATCACTGTTTTGGCTAAACTAATGCATCGCTAATGTACGAAAACTTCCTATAAACATGTCTAAATACTTGTAAACCAAATGCGCACAACATTAAATCATGGAATTAAATTAATTCTATTAAACTCTAATTACTTGATTTTTTTCCTAGTTACCGTTCTTTCTTGAATTTCACGACTTAATGTCGTTAAACATGATGTGTAGTGCCCCAGAATTTTATATAAATAATTTTCTAGAATTTATAAAGGCCTAAATATATTAGACTAACTCCTCTCCAAATTTCACATCTTTAGGTTAAGAGGTCGTGGAGTTAGAGCCCAAGGAAGTTGCTGAAAAGTCACAGGAAGAAGGGAACTAGGGCTCGGTGTTCAGACTATAGTTAGAAGTTTTAAAGTCTAGACAAGAGGTAGGTCATCTCATGAACAGCAAAAACATCTTGATAGGACTAAAAGTCCTCTGATTTGATTGAATTTCATGCATGGTAGATCATCAATTTCATGTCTTACTAGTTCTATGCATTTCATACATCTCTTAGCCTTAAATAAAAATAAAAGAAGTTGTCTTGTCTATTTACTGGAACCCATGCATATAGATAGCCTATACTTTATTATCATGCCTAGAATAGACATGGTATTTGATTTATAGACATGATGTGAGTTGATCTCGTAGGTTTCATATCATTTTCTGTCAGCAGATACTGTAACGCACCATAGTAGGACCGTCACACTCAAGTAACGGCCATACGATGGACTGTCACAGTCCCTGATTGCCTATTGATTTCTCTGTTGGCTCTGACGCATCTATCGAGGAGCGTTACATTCTATAACGGTTGTTCAATAGACCGTCACAATCCCTGTAACGCGTCTTGGCTAGACCGTCAGGTGCCTGTGTATTGTCAACTCAAGACATAATAAGACTTATCAATGTTACTTACTATTAAGCTTAGTTAATTAAGGTTTTACCTGATTATGTGACTTGAAGGTTAATTACTCATTCATGATAGGTATTGCATGTTTTGGCATCTTATTGTTACTTTAAGTTATGTTAATTTCAGGAGCCCAAACTCTATAGTTTGTAATTAGAAACATGATTTTGAATGATATATTGATAGAGTTTTTATCATGATTTCACATCGATATATATCTATATATATTCTTATTCTATCAATAGAGTCATTTCTATAAGTACATGGCACATACTCCGGTATGTTGACCATTAGTTCACATTTTTTACTATAGGAACATATTCTTGGACATGAGGACCTCTCTATTGGATATTCCTTCCAATGGACTAGGAAATCTTGTTTTAAGGCCTCCGTAATTCTCCGCGAGCCTGGCATTCCCACTAGGACGCCGAGTTGGTTGTACCATTAAAATCCATTAACTAGAATGCACTATCGTTATTTTCTGATTCTAGTAATGTAACGGCCTTACATTGGACCGTCAGGCTCACGTAACAGCCCATTACATGACCGTCACATTTCTCTGGGTCTGTTTGTCATTCTGGACTCGGATCACTGTAACGGCCCACTACTGGAGCGTCACATGATGTAACGACCCAGTGGATGACCGTCACACAGCTTGTATATGTTAACCCAAGATTTGACCAAAGGGTTGATTTTCTAAGGTTCTACATGGACTAATGATAATCTAGAACTTATCATATTGATCAAGGAATATAATATGATGAATGAAAAATAAAGAATGTACTGTTATGCTGCCGATTTATTTCCATAAGCATAGCATAGTCTAAGTCATTCTTTATCTCATATATTCAAATTGAAGCGTTCATTCATTGATTTTCATTATTTGGAATTGATATATTCTTGGCCATACTTTACTGTTACATGGGTGGAAGTAGCTTAATGTATACCTGAAGATGCGATCGAGCACTGATTGTGTTCAAGGGCTCTATGCTAGTCCTCTCGGCTGATTGCAGGAAACATACTATTTTATAAACCATGGGGTATGATACTACTGACGTCGCATTACTCTGGGAGTACTATTTCTATAAATAAGTGAAGATCCACGACACGACATGACATTCTTGTACATGACTTTCTTGCTTTATATTCCACAGAAATTCATGAAGCACTTGCTCATAAGCATAAGATGCTAAAGTGTTGATTATGTGGCTTGCTAGTACATTCTCGATATATTCTTGTTCATGAAAGGCCAATATCATGTTCTTGTTCTATTCTTGATAGTTCATTCTTGTTCTCATTCCATCTTATATGATTGTCATGTTACTTTGGTTTAATCGCGTGATCATCGCATTGCATGATTTTACCTTATTTCTCTAGAGCTAAAATGTTAATTACTTTAATAGTGCCTTCATGTTGATGCGAAGATACCTACTGGGCAAGTGTGCTCATTACCTATTTCCGATCTTTTTCAGGAGATGGAAGTGGTTCAAATTATTCAAGTAGCAGATCCGAGAGTGATTAAAGATGAGCGAAGACTTAGGAAGTCTATAATTCCTAGATTGAGTCAATGTAATTTTCCTATTTCTTAAGTCTAGTAGAATGAAAGATGATGGAAATTGAATTAGTGGTTGTGCTTGAGTTAGTAATAAAATAAAGTTGAAGTTTTGAATATATATTATGTAATTGCATTTGTGTGTGTGATTGTATTGCGCTCTGATCATTCTTGCTTACAAGAGGCTTACCATGCCGGCTGTTCGCGCTCCCCGAGCTAGTCTTCCGCTGTAATAAAGGCTCGGGGCGTGACAGTTAAGTTGGTATCAGAGCCTAAGTCTCAGAGTCATGTCATAGGATAAGTCCAAGGTTTAAGGACCCCTACCTATGAACCAAGGAAGGAATTTCCATACCCATGTGAGAATTGGGTAAAGCCCGGGATGAGATAGTTAATTAGACCTTAAGATTGATTATTCTTTCAGTGTCACGAGAAATAACAAGTTGTTATATTTCTCTCAAGTATCTTATTGCTATTATGGCTTATCGCGTAGACCGGAATGGCATGCAACAAACCGTTGCCGGCCTTACTCAGGCATTGCAAACCATGGCCCAGGTAGGGGCAGGAGCACGGGCTGGCGATTTGCATCGCAATTTCTGAAGTCTAAATCCCCCGTGTTTTTATGGATCTTCCAATCCAGATGAAGTAGAAAATTGGATCAATGAGATGAATATGATATTTGATGTTATACAATGCACGGATCAGGAGAAGGTTCGTCTAGCAACATTCCAATTAAATAAAGATGGCCGTACTTGGTGGAAGTCGGTTCCGGAACCTCCGGCCGATGCGCCACATACGTGGGATGGTTTTCTTACTGTATTCCGTTCCAAATATTTCTCCGAGCATGTGAAGGAAAGGAAGGCCATAGAGTTTACCTCCCTTCGTCAAGGGATGATGTCGGTGGCAGAATATGAGCTGCAATTTTCAAGACTAGCACCATATGCACCACACCTTATGAGCACGAAATTATTAAAAGAAAATCGATTTATGGATGGGTTACGGCCTGGATTCATTCAGCAACTTGGGACACAGAATATCCGCACTTATGCAGAGATGGTTCAGAGGGCATATCTATGCGAGAGGACCTTAGAGAGGGTCAAAAAGTTGAAAGGAAAAGGAGAAGAATCTAGCCGACGATCTGATCGACATTATAAGAAGGAGAAGTTTAGCATCACAGAGCCATACAAAAGCCATGACAGCAAGAAAAGATCAAGGAGCGGGAACGATGGAAGTTCCCAGAAGAATAATAAAAAGGTTAAGGAAGAGAAGGAGCAAGTTGCCTCGGCATGCACTTTTTACGAGAAATTCGGCCACTCGGCTGAAGAATGCTGGAAGCGCCTCGGTGCTTATTTGTGTTGTGGAAGTAGGGAGCATCGTGTGCCAGATTGCCCCCTTATGAAAGATCAATCAGCTAATGGAGGACGTAGGAGACAGGCTCGCCTCAATGTTGTTTTAGATGAAGAAGAAGCACCCAGGGATCCAAATGATGGGCTTATGGAAGGTACTCTTCAAATTTGTTCTCATCCTACATTTGTGCTATTCGATACTGGTGCTTCTCATTCTTTTATCTCCGCCACTTTTACAAAAACCTTACCAATTGCATCAGTTCCCCTACCTACAGATCTTACTAGTACTACACCTTTAGGACCTGGAACTAAGCTTACCAAGTATTATCCTGATTGCGAGGTAGTGGTAGAAGGACACAATCTCACCACGAACTTAGTGTGTCTCGATATGAAAGGTTATGATGCCATTTTAGGGGTAGATTGGCTTGTAGACCATGATGCTTATATCAATTGCCGAAATAGGATTATATCTTTTCGAAAGTCCGGTCTTCCAAGATTTTCTTTTCTTGGCATCAAATACAAGAAGCATCCTACCATTATATCTTCTCTTCACGCTTGCAAGCTTATCTCGCAAGGATGTGAAGTTTTTCTTGCTTCAGTCATTATCACCGAATCTAAGGAAATTGTCCTAGCAAACGTTCTTATTGCAAATGAGTTCCCAGACGTGTTCCCATCTGAACTACCTAGTTCACCACCCGAGAGGGAAGTAAACATTACCATTGAACTCATTCCAGGAGCAGCACCTGTTTCTATAGCCCCTTATAGGATGTCCCCCACAGAACTCAAGGAACTAAAGAAGCAGTTGCAGGAACTACTAAACAAAGGTTTTATCAGACCTAGCACATCCCTTTGGGGTGCGCCAGTTCTTTTTGTCAAGAAGAAGGATGGTTCTCTCAGGCTATGTATCGACTACCGACGACTGAATCAGCTTACAATCAAGAATAAGTATCCGTTGCCGCGTATTGATGAACTTTTGATCAGCTTTCGGGAGCAGAGTACTTCTCTAAGATTGATGTCAGATTTGGTTATCATCAACTTAGAATTAAAGAAAAAGACATTTATAAATCGGCTTTTCGAAGTCATTATGGCCACTATAAATTCGTGGTGATGCCGTTCGGGTTAACTAATGCCCCAGCAGCATTCATGCAACTTATGAACAGTGTCTTCCAGCCATATTTGGACCAGTTCATCGTCGTCTTCATCGATGATATCCTGATATACTCCAAGACAAAAGAAGAACATGAAGAACATCTAAGGATAGCTATGCAAACACTTAGAGAACACAAGCTTTATGCCAAACTCAATAAGTGTGAATTCTGGCTCAATGAAGTCTCATTCCTAGGCCACATTATTTCAAAAGAAGGTATTACTGTGGATCCTTCTAAGGTAGAAGCTGTCAGAGATTGGAGTCGGCCAACGACTGTATCTGAAGTAAGAAGCTTTTTGGGTCTAGCTGGTTATTATAGAAGATTCATAAAGGACTTCTCGAAAATTGCGGTTCCTTTAACTAGACTTACGAGAAAAGAAAATCCTTTTTTCTGGTCAGAGGAATGTTAGAAGAGTTTTCAAAACCTTAAGAATCACCTTACAACAGCTCCTATTCTAACACTACCGATGGAGGGTGGTGGATTTGAAGTATATACGGATGCGTCTGGTATTGGTTTAGGATGTGTCCTTATGCAAAATGGGAAGGTGATTTGCTATTCTTCAAGACAATTGAAACGTCACGAAGAAAATTATCCTATACATGATTTAGAATTGGCAGTAGTTATTTTCGCCTTGAAATTTTGGCGTCATTATCTGTATGGAGAAAAGTTTATGGTCTACTCAGACCACAAAAGCTTGAAATACTTATTCTCTCAAAAAGAGCTTAACATGAGGCAGAGGAGGTGGTTAGAATACCTCAAAAACTTCGATTTTGCTATTCAATATCATCCTGGCAAGGCAAATGCTTTAGCAGATGCACTCAGCAGAAGACCAATGGGTATGCTATCAAGTCTTATGATTAGTGTAACCAACCTAGTGCCTCAATTTGCTCAATTGAACTTAGATATTGACACAAAGGAAGAAGATTGTTTCATAGCTAATATTCGAGCTCAACCTACATTAATAGAGGACTTGGTCAAGTTGCAAGATGATGATCCTATATTACTGGAAATTAAGGCCAATGTTGAACAAAGGCCGGATTTTTCTATTTCCAATGACGGAAGATTGCTATTTAAGGGCCGAATATGTATACCAGATCATGAGGCTACGAAGAAATTGATCTTAGAAGAAGCACATAAATTAAAGTACACCATTCATCCAGGAGGTATAAAAATGTATCAAGATCTCAAAAGAAACTTTTGGTGGCCCTATATGAAGAGGGAACTAGCTGACTTCGGGTCCCGCTGTCTCACGTGCCAACAAGTGAAGGCGGAACATTTCACACCTGTAGGTAAATTGCATCCCTTAAATATTACTGGATGGAAATGAGAGAGTATAGGAATGAATTTCATCATGGGATTAACTAAGACAAGAGGTGGACATGATGGAATATGGGTAATCATAGATCGATTGACTAAATCTGCACATTTTATGCCAATAAAGAGTCGATGGTCTGTGGATATCATGGCAGCATTATACATAAAAGAAATCGTCAAGTTACATGGTGTATCTATCACTATTGTATCAGATAGAGATCCCCGATTTACATCACAATTCTGGAAGAGCCTACAACATTCACTAGGGACTAGATTGAATTTCAGCACAGCCTTTCATCCACAAACTGATGGTCAGACGGAAAGAACAAATCAGGTGGTAGAAGATATGCTCAAAGCCTGTGCTATCGATTTTGGAGGAAGTTGGCATGATCACTTGCCTCTGGTGGAATTTGTATATAATAACAACTATCAAGCAAGCATACAAATGGCACCTTTTGAAGCTCTATATGGGAAAAGTTGTCGATCTCTAATATGTTGGAATGAAATAGGGGAAAGGTAATTTCTAGGCCCTGACCTTATCAGAGATTCTACAGATAAAATAAAGCTCATCCAGGAAATAATGAAGATGGCATAAGATAGGCAAAAGTCTTATGCCGACAATCGAAGGCGTGACTTGGAGTTTCAGGTAGGAGATCATGTATAGTTGAAAGTTTCTCCAGGTCGTGGTATTCAAAGATTTGGCATTAAAGGAAAGCTAACTCCAAGGTTCATTGGCCCATTTAAAATTCTTGAAAGGGCCGGTGAAGTGGCTTATAGATTGGCTTTACCTCCACAATTAGCAGGAGTTCATGACGTATTTCACGTCTCCATGCTGAAGAAGTATGTATATGATCCAGATCACATTTTCACTTATGACAATCTGGAGATTCAGAAGGAGTTGACCTACTAACAAACACCAATAAAGATTCTGGAACGGGAAGTGCGTCAACTAAGAAATAAGGTTATCCCTATGGTCAAAATTCAATGGAAGAAAACATGGCCATATGAAGCAACATGGGAAACCGAAGCAGCCATGAGAAAAAGATTTCCAGAATTATTTAACTGTAAATACACTCTCCACAATCCATGCTTTGAATTTGGGGATCAAATTCTTCTAAGTGGGGGAGGGTGTAGTGCCCCAGAATTTTATATAAATAATTTTCTAGAATTTATAAAGGCCTAAATATATTAATAAATAGGTTCTGAGACTAATAAGTCATTATAAGGCCCAATTAGGTTAAATAATTAACCAAGCCTATTTGCACATCATCTAAAAGGTTTAAGGCCCAAAACCATTAAGTTTGGCCCATGTTCTAGAAGGTTATTTAGCTTATTTACGGATTTTAAGGATAACGACTAATTATCTAAGATAATTATATGGATAAATGAATAAAAGAGTTTTATTTATTTGAAACTCTATATACGTTGACTGTAATGGTCTATCGCGAGACCGTCACATTCACCTAACGCGCCTGCATTCGACCGTTACACTCTGCAGATTCCGTAAGAGGAAGAACTTATAAAAAGATGGAAACTTGATGATCTTATCTACTAGGGATCAACGTGGGAAGAGTTATAACATTACTAAGGACTCTTAGAGATCATGTTTTAACAAATTAAGGACTCTAGAATCGATCTAATCTTCAAACCCTAGCCAAAACCCTATAAATAGGACCTAGTTCTGATCTGCGCGACCCTTACTTTTGCTCGCGTGGAATCAAGGTAAGGAGTTGTAATCTCAGGTAAGTTCTTTAGAAGTATTTATTTACAATACTTTAGACTAACTCCTCTCCAAATTTCACATCTTTAGGTCAAGAGGTCGTGGAGTTAGAGCCCAAGGAAGTTGCTGAAAAGTCACAGGAAGAAGGGAACTAGGGCTCGGTGTTCAGATCATAATTATAAGTTTTAAAGCCTAGACAAGAGGTAGGTCATCTCATGAACGGCAAAAACATCTTGATAGGACTAAAAGCCCTCTGATTTGATTGAATTTCATGCATGATAGATCATCAATTTCATGTCTTACTAGTTCTATGCATTTCATACATCTCTTAGCCTTAAATAAAAATAAAAGAAGTTGTCTTGTCTATTTACTGGAACCCATGCATATAGATAGCCTATACTTTGTTATCATGCCTAGAATAGACATGGTATTTGATTTATAGACATGATGTGAGTTGATCTCGTAGCTTTCATATCATTTTCTGCCAGCAGATACTGTAACGCACCATAGTAGGACCGTCACACTCAAGTAACGGCCATACGATGGACCGTCACAGTCCCTGATTGCCTATTGATTTCTCTGTTGGCTCTGACGCATCTATGGAGGAGCGTTACATTCTGTAACGCCTGTTCGATAGACCGTCACAATCCCTGTAACGTGCCTTGGCTAGACCGTCAGGTGCCTGTGTACTGTCAACTCAAGACAGAATAAGACTTATCAATGTTACTTACTATTAAGCTTAGTTAATTAAGTTTTTACCTGATTATGTGACTTGAAGGTTAATTACTCATTCATGATATGTATTGCATGTTTTGGCATCTTATTGTTACTTTAAGTTATGTTAATTTCATGAGCCCAAACTCTATAGTTTGTAATTAGAAACATGATTTTGAATGATGTATTGATAGAGTTTTTATCATGATTTCACATCGATATATATCTATTTATATTCTTTCTCTATCAATATAGTCATTTCTATAAGTACATGGCACATACTCCGGTATGTTGACCATTAGTTCACATTTTTCACTATAGGAACATATTCTTGGACATGAGGACCTCTCTATTGGATATTCCTTCCAATGGATTAGGAAATCTTGTTTCAAGGCCTTCGTAATTCTCCGCGAGCCTGGGATTCCCACTAGGACGCCTAGTTGGTTGTACCATTAAAACCCATTAACTAGAATGCACTATCGTTGTTTTCTGATTCTAGTAATGTAACGACCTTACATTGGACCGTCAGGCTCACGTAACGGCCCATTGCATGACCGTCACTTTTCTCTGGGTCTATTTTGTCTTTCTGGACCCGGATCACTGTAACAGCCCACTACTGGTGCGTCACATGATGTAATGGCCCAGTGGATGACCGTCACACAGCTTGTATATGTTAACCAAAAGTTTGACCAAAGGGTTGATTTTCTAAGGTTCTAGATGGACTAATGATAATCTAGACCTTATCATATTGATCAAGAAACTTAATATGATGAATGAAAAATAAAGAATGTACTGTTATGCTGCCGATTTATTTCTATAAGCATAGTATAGTCTAAGTCATTCTTGATCTCATATATTCAAATTAAAGCATTCATTCATTGATTTTCATTATTTGGAATTGATATATTCTTGACCATACTTTACTGTTACATGCGTGGAAGTAGCTTAACTTATACCTGAAGATGCGATCGAGCACTGATTGTGTTCAAGGGCTCTATGCTAGTCCCCTCGGCTGATTGCCGGAAACATACTATTTTATAAACCATGGGGTATGATGCTACTGGCGTCGCATTGCAGTGGGAGTACTATTTCTATAAATAAGTGAAGATCCATGACACGACATGACATTGTTGTACATGACTTTCTTGCTTGATATTCCACAGAAATTCACGAAGCACTTGCTCATAAGCATAAGATGCTAAAGTGTTGATTATGTGGCTTGCTAGTACATTCTCGATATATTCTTGTTCATGAAAGGCCAATATCATGTTCTTGTTCTATTCTTGCTAGTTCATTCTTGTTCTCATTCCATCTTATATGATTGTCGTATTACTTTGGTTTAATCGTGTGATCATCACATTGCATGATTTTACCTTATTTCTCTAGAGCTAAAATGTTAATTACTTTAATAGTGCCTTCATGTTGATGCGAACATACCTACTGGGCAAGTGTGCTCATTACCTATTTTCGATCTTTTTCAGGAGATGGAAGTGGTTCGGATTCGGATTATTCAAGTAGCGGATCCGAGAGTGATTAAAGATGAGCAAAGACTTAGGAAGTCTATAATGCCTAGATTGAGTCAATGTAATTTTCCTATTTCTTGAGTCTAGTAGAATGAAGGATGATGGAAATTGAATTCGTGGTTGTACTTGAGTTATTAATGAAATAAAGTTGAAGTTTTGAATATGTATTGTGCAATTGCATTTGTGTGTGTGATTGTATTACGCTTTGATCGTTCTTGCTTGCAAGAGGCTTACCATGTCGGCTATTCGCGCTCCCCGAGCAAGTCTTCCGCTGTAATAAAGGCTCGGGGCGTGACATGATGCCTTAAAATTATTATTCACTCCTCTTGCTACTTCTGAGATTTTTGCCAGATATGTACTTTTTAAAAAATGAGGTTATTCTTGAAATTCATTGGCCATAGTGTTAAGTAGATGTCTAAATGTACTTGGGATCTTATGATCCACTGACCCAATGTCTGGTGTTAATGGGGTCCGGTCTGGTCCTAGGAGGAGCGCCTGAAAATACTTGTGCCCATGGGAGTTGATTGACCACGGTGTGACATTACACCGAAGTGCATGACTTGCTAGATTTTACTGTATTCCACTATTCGTACTTGTTACTTGTTTACTTGAAAATTACATGAATTACTTGACTTGCGTGAAAATGGCCAATTACATGAAATTCTTTACTTGTTCAAAGTCATTACTTGAAATTCATCTTGATATCATATTATCTCAATTACTTGAAAATTCTATTCATGTTTATACACTTCCCGATACAAGTTAGAAAATTGCTTAAATTATTAATACTTAAAGATTGCCTGGTTCTTAGAGATATAAAATCCTACTGAGCTTTTAACTCACCCTACGTTTTGGTTAATTGTTGCAGGAAATGAAAATGAACAAGGGAATGGACAAGAGTGAGAGAGTGATTTTCTTTTTTTACCTAAGTTTATGTAGATCATTAGTGTTTTTACAAGAATGATGTACTTTGGGATTGGAAGTTGTAATTTACCTTTATGGCTTATGAATTATTGATGTAAACTTCATTTTGATGGAATAAAAGTATTATTTTCCCATTCATTTCTGACTTTAGAAATAAATTTGTACTGCTCTGATTCGACACGATTGTTTACCACTAGTTCTCGTCCCGATATTCCCCGTCGGGGCGTGACACTCATCATGCATAAACTCAGGGGGAGAGCAGCATCCATAATCCGGAGGAACTTGAATAGCATTCACATGCTCTGATCATCCATGCATACATATCAACATTCCCATGCTCTGATCATCCATGCATCATCAAGCTGCTTCATATGTTACAAATCATCCATACATAGCATATCATCACTCTATATCTTGAGCTGCATATGTTATAAAATTTGCCATCTTGGACATTACTGCCAAATCCTTGACATTCATGGTGTTGATAATGGCTAAACATAGTGTTGCCATCATCAAAAAGGGGGAGAATGTTGTGGCCCTGTGGTCATTTGACATTCATGGTTTTGATAATGGCTAAACATTATAAGTCATTGATGTTTCCTACTCTCATATGACTGAAATACTTGAGCTTTTTCATGACAGATAAGCCAAGGAATGGAGAAAGCCCAATGATCGTGCCCAAGAAAGGATGAAAATCCCTTCAAGAAATAAGAGTCAACTCTTCAGGCTGGACAGCTATCAGAAGATCAGGCTGGCCTCAAGAAGAGTCGACACTCGGCACAAAAGAGTCGACATTTCACATAGCCAAGGCTGATGCACAATAAAGAACACACTTGGCTTCAACGTCCAAAGGTCTAAGCATTCGTTAAGGAAAGGTCAAAGACTCAGTAGATATCCTCAAGGTCGATAGAGTTTGATGCCACAGACTAGAATGGACTGCAAACGGATTTAAGGGGTTGATTGAAGCAAAATTGGGAAAAATTCATATTTCAGTCGACCGCCGGTCATGGACCAGTCGACCAGAATTACTAGAGTCGAAAAAGGTATATCAACTCTTAGAACCACTCAACTGCACACAAGGACCAATCGACCGCCGGTCATAGACCGGTCGACCAAAATTGCCAGCAACGAAATTATTCAAATCTGTAAACTTCCGGTCGACCAAGCACCTACCTCCGGTCGATCGGCAGCCCGATGCAGCTATTGTTGACTTCTCTTTTCACCTCGTGGGTAGCCCCTCTTCTTGGATGTGTTTAATCCTAAAGTCACCCAACCTCTCATGATTTGTGGATCTGGTCTGGGGAATGTCTATTGACCATTTAAGAGATATAAAATAAACACAAGGGGGTTAGAAACCCTAATGCATCAAGGGAGATCAAAGAGAGGCTAGAGGAGGCTGTCTGTAGCCATGAACAGTACTTCGTGCAGGAGTTCTTCATCCATTTACAAGGTGATTCAAGCTCATATTCAAGCCAGCAACCTCCAAGGAAGTGTAGAAGCAAGCAAGGATATCAAGGGGATCCAAGGAAGCTCATTTTGCAAGGAAGAAGAAGCCATTACTGCTGAATCAAGAGGAGAGATTTGTGAAGAAGAAGAAGCCTCTGTTGGTGATCTACATCGTGTGAAGACAAGAGGAAAAAGAGACAGCCCTTGCTGAAGCATCAGATTCACCACCCACATTTTAGACAAGATCTTCTCGATTTTAGCATATCTCCATATCTTGTTTGAACATTTTCATCTTGTTCTCTTTTCAATTTGTTCGAGCTACTAAAACTGAGAATTGTCCCTACCGTAATTAGTTGGAAGGCAGTTGGAAGGTGCTCCAATCTGCGGTGTTGTCGTCCCTACCGGTGGTTAGTAGGAAGGTAACCGGAAGTTCTCCGGTCTGTGGTTTGGTACGCTGCACTAGTGAAGCCTCACCGGATTTGGTGAGGGGTGGACGTAAGACTGGGGATTCAGTCTGAAGCACCTTAAAATCTCATGTGTTGTGGTTTTCTTATGCGATTGCTTTGTGCTACATGCATGCTTAGGTTCAATCTTTATTTTACTTGTGCATCCTGCTAAGCCAATCGTTGTGTGCTACGCTAAGCTAGTTGTATTCCGCTGATATTCTCTTTATCTAGCTTTAAAGCGGGGTGTTCTGCGAAAAGAGGGGCAGATCTATTCACCCCTCCCCTCTAGATCTGCCATCAACTACTCAACACGACGAGGTTTGCTCGTCGACCAACAGGAGGCGGCCAATTGTGTGGCTGTTTATAGGTGGTGGGCGGCCATGTTGATGGACGCCTTCAACAAGCTTCGCTTCCTCCAGCAGCAGACACGAGCTCTCTCCTGTGGATGAAGCTCTTCGACGAGATGAAGGAGAGGGAGGGCTCTCCGAGATGCCAGAACCTCTCGAAATGTCTCTCCCCTCATGAAAAATGTCCAACCCCCCCTCGTGAGATGGTTCCGAATGGAGTTTTGCATGTGTGGGCTTTCCCTCCGTCCCCACATTCAAAAATAGAGTATCTGTGAGAGTATGCGTGCCTCTACCTCTCGAAGTGGGAATAGGTGTGGAGGACATGCCCGGAGTAGGCGGATCGTGTAGTTGACAGATGGTTATCAGCAGGCGGCCAGGTCGATGGCCGTTTCAAGGGGAACTAGGCGGCCAAGGTTGTGGGCGCCTTAAGGATTGGGCGGCCAGGAGTCTGGCCGCCTTGAGGTCTGAGCGGCTAGGAATCTGGCAACCTTGGCTGGGCTGGGCGGCCAGGTATCTGGCCGCCTTGGGATCTAGGCGGCCAGCACCCTGGCCGCCTGGGGATCAGAGAAAAAAAAAAATATATATAACCTCAAAAAAAATCACGAAGGGATAGGGTGGAGCCTACCTAGATAAGGATGAGACCCTACACTTCCAATCAACCAAGAGAAGGTGTCACTTCTATGATGGCTAGACAAGGTCCGTGGGATGTCCGAAATTAGGCGTCTACAAACCCTACCTTTAACTTCTCGTCCTGAGGCCTTAGAAACCCTTGGTTCCTCAGATGTTTTTTCTTCGGCCGTAGAAATCCTAACTTCCTCAGATGCTGGTGGGACATCCCATTTATGGTGGATGAAGCATTTCACGGGTGTCTCCTTCGGCTCCATGCATGTTAGTGAAAATGAAGAGCTCATAAATGAGGGTGATCGCACGGAAAATGACGAAGACCTCGCAAATGGCTTGTAGGGGAGACGATAGCACCACAAGGAAGACGAGATGCTGAGCACAATGAAGGGGAGATGAACCAACTTTTGGTAGTTTGTTGATGTCTGTAAAGCCCAAAACATGGCGGGAAGGTTAAATCGGGGAATTAGCTATTTTTATTTTTGAAGTCCAGGTAAGCATCATCATTTCTCTTGACGTGGACTACCGCGTTGCATCGAGAGTACACGAACAACACCCGTGTAGCCAACGTGGCATGTAGTTGCATGCTCAATGCAAAGATTTAATATTAAAAATTATTTAGTTCATTCAGAATTGATTCTTAGTCGACAAGATCTCGAATCTCACCATCATATGTCAACCAAACCAAGGTATCAGTCTGTTCAAGCTCTCTGTCTGGTTAGGTCTATCGACCTGATGCCAGCCCAGGTCGACCGAACTAGTTTTAGGCCTAACCGGTCAACAATGGTCAATGGACCGGTCGACTTGTTCCATCTTAAAACACCCTTTCCAGTCGACAAGGGTTTTGAAAACCCATTTGTCATCCACCTCTCTCTCACTTCCAGAAATCCTCTTCCCGTCAGAAGCGAGCATTGCCCTAAGCTCTCTTCTCAACCTTGTAGTTGACCGCTCTTTGGCCTCTGCCTCACTCTCCTATCACAGACAAGAGTCCTCCAGTTTTCTCATGTATTCTCTAGCAGTCTCCAGTGAGTTAATTCAATGGAGCCACCATCATCCAGAAAATTTAAAGATCTAGAAACAGCATTCAGACGGAAGATCCTCCCTCTACCAAATGTGGACTTGTAATATAAGGAGCTTCTAGATATGTTCCCAGCACTTCATCCCCTATTTGATGGTCAACGGTGGATCCCTTTCCTATCTAAGAATCGTCGATATTATCCTAACCTCTTCCAAGAATTTTATCAGAATCTGAAACTCAATGACGAGGTCCTTACACCCAAAGTCAAGGGCAGAATATTTATTGTCAATCTCATCTTGTTCCATCAATCTCTAAACCTACCCATTGAGGGAGTAACACCTGAGATTATTAAGATGGATCTTGAAATAGCCTATTGAACCATCACTGAAAAACCTTATGATTCCCAGCAAGCCATGCTCTCCAAACTAAATGCAATTACTTTTCCACTGTTACAGTGGCTCATCTATCATTTTTTCACTACAATAATTTATCCCGAAGCTGGAGCCTATTAGAAAATGACACTCATCGTTTCATTTTTTATTATCTTTTTGATGGAGACCAAATTTGTCAGCTATTTCTAATTTATCATCTCATCACTTTATGTTTTCATGAGAAAACTCGGTCCCTTCCATATACTTGTCATCTTACAGTAGTTTTCCAATATCAAAAAATCAATCTATCCAACAAACCCTTCCTTGAGATCCCAGCCAGAAATTTCTACACACACCACTCTATTCAAACATTCATGAAATTCAAGAAGGAAGGAAATGTCATCACTCGCTCTTTGACACAACAGCCAATTCCTACTGGGATCCCTGTTTCATCCCCAGATGCTCCAGAATCTCTTGCTCCACAGCCCCCTGCTGCCCAACAACCTCAAAAACCCCTACTTATAGATGCACCATGTCAGGACATCATTCCTTATACACCTCCTCCACGGGTTGTCACTTCACCACCCACTCTAGCCTCCTGCCTCATCTACCCAGACTCATGCCCCATCTTCTCAACCACCCGATTTGCATCATTATATGCATGCTCTATTTACTCACCTCTAGGACACAATGAACTCAATGGAATCCAAAATCAATAAAAGACAGGACTGGATGGAGTCAAGATTGAATGAAAGAATAGACTTAGTGGAAACAGGCATAAATGAGGCACATCAGATATTCTTTGAGATCAACTGTGATCTAAATCAAGTGGAGGGAACTTTCAAAAGCATGAACAAGTCTCTTCAATATATGGAAAACAACCCTCATCACATGAGAATGGACACCAAAGTTCTGAAGAGACATCTTCAAATGGCAACCATTGAGGGAGAGGATGACAGTGAATCTATTGGACATCAAGGCGCTCAAGCTCCTGCTGCTCCAATTAGATCTTCTCTACGAGGGCTTCCTCTACCACCGCCACAGTTCAAGCCACCAATGACCATACTAGAGCTATTCAGAGCTCCTTCACCACCTCAAACACAAGGCCAATCATCTCGGAGAAAATGGTTGGAACCCCCACTATCACTGTTTTGATGATGTCAAAGGGGGAATAATTGTGATGAGTCATTATGGGGATGAGTCAATATGGTTGAGTCATTATGGTTTCTTTTCCTTTCCTTGAGTTTGTATGCTGTACTTAAGTGGGCATTTGAATGAAATCAAATGATTATTATGTATGCTATCAATATGGAATGATTGGAAAGATTTTATTGTTATTAATGATGTTTTTCATGGAAAGATTTTGTTGTTATTGTTGTTAAGGGTGAAAAATTGCAAAATTGTGTAAAGGTGACAAATAGCTATATGAGGCAGACAAATATCTATGTAAGGGTATCAAATAGGTGCTTAAAGGTGACAAATAGTTGTATAAGGGTGACAAACGTAACAAACACCCGCGCCTTCAAATTTATCTCCATTCACATTCCACATTCAACAGGTGACAAATAGCTAAACTGTATAAGGGTGACAAATAACCATATAAGGGTAACAAATATCTGCATAAATGTAATAAATTGTTACTTAAGGGTGATAAATGGCATGTTTAGAGGGACAATATTTACGCGTTTACAAATTTTGGCTCAAACGGTCTACATTGGACACTTGAGATAACTTGAGATGCATTCTGCAATGTGTAAAGGTGACAAATAGCTATGAAAGATGGACAAATATCTATGTAAGGGTAACAAATAGGTGCTTAAGGGTGACAAATAGCTGTATAAGGGCAAAAAATAGCAAACCTATGCAAGGGTGACAAATAGCTATACGAGACGAACAAATATCTATGTAAGGGTATCAAATTGGTGCTTAAGGGCGACAAATATCTATATAAGGGTGACAAATGTAACAAACGCTCACTCCTTCATATTTATCTCTATTCACATTCCACGTTCAACAGTTGACAAATAGCTAAACTATATAAGGGTGACAAATAGCTATATAAGGGTATCAAATATCTGCATAAGCGTAATAAATTCCTACTTAAGGGTGACAAATAGTGTGTTTACAGGGACAATATTTACGCATTTAAATTTTTTTGGTTCAAATGGTCTACATTGGACACTTGAGACAACTTGAGATGCATTTTGCAATGTGCTCACACACAGTCACACATTCATAAGATAAACACATAAAACAAGTGGCAACATAGGTTGTGTCCTTATGGTTTTGATGATGTCAGACTATGACTCATTTATGAGTGTTTATGCTTTTGATGATGTCATACAAATATCTTTGAAAGTTCAGAAAAACCAAGTCTTGCAGTTCAGAGAAGCACTGCACAGTTCTGTTCAGATTTTAGAAGCAAATATGAAGAACAGTTGGGCAAGTATTCAGAAATCATTCAGAGAAATTTAGAAGCTCAGGCAAGTCCAAAAGAAGTAAGTCAATTTGGTCCTCGGCCCAAGTCGACTTGGTCTCTAGACAGCTTTCTGGAGTTCAGGAAATGTACAGATAGCTCGTATCTCAATTTCAAAGGGCCAGAAAGTCAGGGAAGTTCAGATTCAGAAGAAAGTTCAAAAGGTGAGGTTTAGATGTTCTATTCCGAAATTCAAGTTTAGTTCACGAGAGTTCAGAATCTCAAAAGAAAAGCAAGTTCTTGAAGACGTTCAAGCATGAAGCTCAAGAGCTTAAATTTTGTGATATCAAGTTCAACTACAAGAAGCTCGCTGATGACTTCAAGGAGGAGTCGACGCAATGGGAAACATGGAGTCCACTCAGCAGTGCATCTACGTAGAAACATGAAGAAGGAGTCGACCCCATATTGAAGTGAATCGACGTAGCAAAAAAAGTCAGTAGATTTAAGGGGCAACAAAAGAACAAAGTTTTCATGAAGACGGAGTCGACGCAACGATGATACAGAGTCAACGCAATCCGCACACTTTCGTTCAAAAAGAAGAAGGTGTCAACTCTCAGAGTCGACCCCATATTTCATATGTTCTGTCTGAGCATCTTCAGCAACAGTGCATCGACGCCTTGAAGTCGACGCAGTATGACTTGTCCAGTTAACTAGTAAGGAATTCAAGCGAACCTAATGAAGCACATGCCTCTAACCTCCAATCATTGGCATAACCTCCTAGGACACGTGGGAAGGCTTCCAGGACACTTTTATTGAAGGATATCATATTCTTTCCACTTGACCAATCAGAAAGCATTTGATTTCAGAATATACCCATTTCTCTTCTTCTAGTCACGTGAGTCATCACCTGAGCATCCACTTTGAAGACCCATCATTGATTATGAGTTTGTGAGCCTGGTACCTCGGATCTGGAGTCATCTTAAGGACTGGACGTCCCAGATTCATTCCATCTATGATCAAGGGTGTAGAATCAAGTTTGCAGCTATAAATACAAGGTGATGGCCCTCTTCAGAGGGCTAGCTGAGTAGAAGCCTTCGAGAGTGATCAGAGTAACCTCGTCCGAGAAAAGAAAGAAGAACAAGAGAGAGTCTGAGAAGAAAAGAAGTAGATAGCTCTAAGAGAATTGAGGCTAGCAAGTTTGAAAGGAAGAGAAGGAGATAAGAGATAAAGAAAAAGAGTTTCAGAAGATTTGAAAAGGGAAGTAAAGCAGAGCTCCGTTTCCATAGTCCATATGCTTCATTAGAAGCTACATTTGTTTAGTCTTGTTTCTACTTTACTGGGTAATTGTAGTTCTTTCGTTTCCTTGTTTTTTTTTTTGTTTACATCAATTCAATCTTGTTTCTGCCTTGTTGTGATGGGTGCACACAAGGTGTTTGTGCAGAGATCATTTAAGTGCATGGTCGGTTCTGGGAAACCAGAATTTTAAGGATTGATTCCTCGTTAACTACTGAGCTGTCTTTCTGATCTTGCTGGGTGCAAGATCAGGTTTGTGCATAGCTAGGTGTTGAGCACGTTCTCTCTGAGCTATCAAAGGAAGGGAGGATTGGTTCCTTCAGTTACTACCTTAGGCAGTGGTTTTGATCTCGCTAGGTGCAAGATCAGGGAGTGAGTGATTTGTCTCCCTCGAGTCAAGCTATATGGCAGCGTTTGTAGTGGAGGTTTTCCACTATCTTTCTTGGTGCAGTGGAAGCCTTACTCAGTTGAGTAAGGGGTGGACGTAGGTCTATTGGGTGCAGACTGAACCACCTTAAAAACTAATGTCCAGTGGTTTGATCTGATGTGTTTGGTCCTTATCTTCTACCTCCTTCACAGGTTGGTTTACTTACTGAATTCCTTGCTGATTTGATTGTGTTTGAATTATCATTTGCACTGAATTCATCTCACAACTGCCAAGTCACTTCTGGTATATCTATGCATAAGCACACTTTGCGTAAGGAGAGTTCTTGAACTCTAACCTCCGCCAAAGTACTAGGTGACTGAAGGTTTGAGATACTTGATTGCTAGTTACATATCTAGTTCAGTCGTAATTCTTTACTACCGTATCTTTTATATCTGCAATGTATTCAATCTTAGTTATGTGAGAACCTATCTGTTCAGATCGGTTCTGTTGAACTATCTTTTAGATTAATCTATTTCAGATTTTCTCTAAGTGTTCTGGTTGGGTCTTTCACTTTGCATCTTGTTTACATGGTCTGACATTTAATATCTGCAGAGATCAATTGTTAGTCTCACAAGGTTATACTAGTGTTCTCAGATCTGATTAGATCTAGGTTTCTGGTTGATTATTTTTAAGTGGAACATATTTTTAATTTGGGGATAATTTTCTTATTGGATCTATTCACCCCCCCACTAGATCCAATTGTGCACCTAACAATTGGTATCAGAGCGGGTCTTTGACATTATCAGATTTTACAATCTATAAAGAAAAGATCCTGTTGCACTTGTTACTATTTTTACCTACCTGAATGATACTCATGGATTCTCCACCGATATTTGATGGTTCTAATTTCAATAAATGGCTAAGTAGACTATGTGGTTACATAAACTCTATTGATCCAAAACTGTGGAACCTTATCAATCATGGTTCACATGTTTTGCCTCGAGATGAAATTAAATGGTCCAATAAGGACAAACAAAAGAATCATGAGAATATCAAAGCTCTGAACATCTTAAAGGCTGCAGTAAATGTTAATGTCATTCCCTTCATTTCTACTTGTAGGACTGCGAAGGAGGTTTCGGATTGTGTGATTACATTCCATGAAAAATAGGAATGTCTTATGGCAAATAGCAGTGGCGCAAGCAATGAATGAGAGGAAGAGGTAAATTCTGAATCTCAATTTGATGAAAATTCATGTGAAGATTTAATAGAGATGTATACTATAGTGTTTGAAAAGTAAAAGAAAGTTAAATCAGAATATAGAAAACTTAAAAAATAAATCTGAAAATGATTGTACTACTGATCCTTCCTCTATTGATTGTTCATTTTTGAAAGAGTTGAATGAAACTCTTCATTTTGATCTTGAATGGCAGGAAAAGTTAATTCCCTTTTTAAGAGAAGAAAATAAAAACTTGCTAGTCAAGACATTAGAACTCGAACAAATAGAAGAGGAATTAAGAGAGAAATTGAGTTCAAAACCCAATGATGAAAAATATGTTGAAGGAACGGACCTATAAGGATCAACTTGTGGAGTCAGAGGGAGCCCGACCTTGTCAAGGATTTGATGGACCGAATTGGAAGATTGACCGGTCTCTAGATTGGAAAATCGAAGAATCTTGGGTTGGACCGGGGTGAGGTCGATAGCTGTAGGAGGGATCCTGGGCACACTAGTCGGGGGCTGAGAGACAAGAGGAGCAGATGAGCCCTGAGGGGCGTTGAAAGATGGGGTGCCCGACCCCTGCAAGGTGCCGTAAAGGGCTTGAAGTTGGGCCGGATCCAATTGGGCCATCATTTGTAAGATATGAGCGGCCTAGGGATTGACAAAAGGATTGGGAAGAGAGGACTGACCGCCCTCAACCTGAGCCAAAGGTGGAGGAGGTGCGGACCCCTCTCCAGACTGGAGAGACTTGACCCTAGACGGGTCCTCCAAGAGTCCCTGAGGAAGGGAGTCCTCGCGGGCATGGGAGAAATCATAGGACGACGTGGTGGATTCGAACAAAGGATTAAGATAGGAGGTGGTAAAGCAATTTCCCATAGGAGGAGAACCTATGGACTTGAAGCAACTCCACATGCAACTTGGCACCTAAAAAAAAAGGCGACAACAACGACCAATAAGCAAACCCGCAAGATGACAACAACAAGAGATGTACAAACAAAGAGATGGGGGACAACCAAGTTCGACCACGTTATAATGATGCGCAAAATTTTTATTTGTTTCCCCTTTTGGAACCTTAATGAGTTTAATCAAAATGTTATCTTCAACAAGATAGGTTCCTAATGTGGATAGACAATAGGGACTTGGTTGACTCTATGTTTGAACTCTCTCTCACAGATGCAACTAGCCACGGGGTGGCAAAGGTACAACCGGCTCGGCGTCCGTGTGGGAATCCATGGCTCGCGGGGACTTACGGAGGTCTCGGATAAGATCACCTAGTCGACCCCAAGGAACATAGAGGCGAGAGGATCACTTACCAAGGTAGGTATGCAACTACTAGATGAAATGGATGATCTTATGTGCACCGGAGTACAAGCAATTTCTAGCCTAGAACTAGCAAACAATATGCAATCAATGATACAAATATGAATAGTAAACAGGGAGGAGACTAGATAGCAGCCAGAAACAATATGAAGCACTAGAAAATAAAGAACAACAGTAAACCTCCGGATGCGTACCTGTACTGAAGTAGTGATCACCGGATGATCGCTATAGAGACAAGACAGTCCAAGGAAGGCCGCTTTATGATAGAAACGGTCCGAAGGAGACCGCTATCAACCAAGGGGCAAAAACAACAGAAAATGAAATGGGAAATCCAAAAAAATAGTGGGAGGACAAAGAAACACAAATAGAAGCAGGTCAAACATCACTCAACACGATTGGCACTAGGCGTCCCACTGTGATCGCCAAAAAAGGGGGTGTACATATATAAAATGAGGGTGGAGTAAAACGAGGTGTGCCACTCTCAAACAAGCAATGACATGACACCTTGAGCATGTGGGTATATCATCTTAGAAGCGCACAGTAAAGCTACAAATCAACTAAACTAACACACGCCGTGGGCGTGGAGCAATGATAGAAATAGAATAAAAGAAAACACACGCCGTAGGCGTAGAGCAACCAAGAAGAAAAAGCAATAAATAATGAAGAAGAGAAAATGATGAATACCCAAAAGAAGGAAGATGTGATCACCACCAAGGCCTGTAACACAGAGGGAACTACACTACGTACATTGAAAAAGGAGCCAAGTGGGGGCACACTCGCACGCGGCAGAGAACTCAGATGCAGACGACTAAATGGTCTTCCTGTGGCCGCTATATGACATAGACGGTCATCTGATGGCCACTAGGCGAGTCTGACGATCTGACGCAGACTGCTACTTGCCCCCAGAAAACAAAATGTGGGAATACAATCCTCCTTCTCTCCTGGCCGGCCAGAATGGCTGGGCCTTGTGTCAGGAGTGCTGTAGACCTTGGAAAGAATGTAGGGACAAGAAGAAAACAACCAGATTAGATATGGAAAAGTGTAGTATCTATAAACCAATAACAATGAGCATGCATGAATGGAAGGGTGAATACCTAGGGGGTTGGTGGTTTTTTAACCCCTGTGGGGCGTAGAAAACAGTAGGAGGATGTTTCAAAATGAAGAATGAACGTAGAGAGATGAAGAAAAGGGGAAGAAATAGATGCTATGATGAACAAAAGCAATTGCAAGCTAACACAAAAAAGAACAGAAACTATGAATACTCCCTAGACCAGATGACCCTAGGACGCAGAAAACAAGTTCTGCCTGGTTGAGATTCACTCCAGAATGCAGTAACACTTTGTCGCGACCTCTAGAAATCTCCTCCTCCAGCCATGAAGTTAGGTTTTCTATTTATAGGCCCCAATAGCAAAAATAGAGGCCTAAGACCTAATAAAACTTGTAGATAATACTCCCAGAAGTTCCCAGAATCGATCAGTAGCTCCTGAGCATCGAAATCCACAGAGAAATCTTGGAATCAAGGACTCTGTTCGACCACGGATAGAGAGAGAAAACCCAGTCAGGCCTGGACTTTCGGGCTCAATTAGCGGTCTTGTGATAGACCACAAGCCTCAGGTAGCGGTCTTTCGATAGACCGCTAAACGCGTAGTCGTTCGAAAGAGATAAGGTTGACTTGGAGAAGGCCAGACCAAGTAGGACTCTCTGTCCATATAGTGGTCTTGCAATAGGCTGCTACCTTGCGGTAGCGGTCCTGCGATAGGCCGCTAGATTGGTGGCCGTTGGAAAAAAAATAAAACTTAGATAAATCTCCGTATTAATCCAAAAAATGAGCCTTATCTAGGCCCAATAAGCCCAAATGACAAAATGTGCGAGAACTTGAGCCCATCCAGGGAAAAAAGCCCATAAAATAAGCCCAAAAACCAACCAAAAATGGCCCAATAACCACTGAATAACTTGGGACATCATAAAAAAGGATAAGGAAATGACACAACTCTTCGGTCATAAAACGGGTGTCAACAGATACCCCTCCTTAACGTCCTCTTTGCAGGGGAGCGAGTAGAGGCGAAGCGAAAGTGAAATGGAACATGGAGATGAAGCGAAAACGTAGCGAAGCGGAATGAAAAGCGGGCGTCAACGTAAACGACACCCATTTTTAACCAACGAGCGACAGGAATCTTCCAAAAAACTCTGAACCATCACAAGGAACAGTCAAACCGAATGATGCATGCCTGGAGGAACTAACAAACGAAATGAATAAAACACGATCAACCTCATCAGTGGAACGCACAGCTGATAAGGGATCAGAAATAAGTAAAAAAAGAAATAAGTAGACTAAACTCTAGACAGGAACCCTCAGCTAACCAAACCGAGTAAATAGACCAGAGGAAACCTTCCAACGCTGAGTGGAATACTCTCCCTTATCCAAAACAATGGATGCACAATTACTCACTCTTATCGAAACACGTTAGATAGATAAGGGCTCATGAATGCCCAAAAATGCCTATGATGCATGCTGGGCTAAAAATAAAAGAAATCATCAAAACGAATGCAAAGAAAACCAAAAAATAGGAAGATACCCAAGAATAGTATTGCCAGACCCGAACGATCAAGGTCAGGACACTATCTGCAACCACGGCGTGCAAGATAGAACCATCATCCATTAATTTCTCTAATCTAACGGCCTATCCACTGATTAAATATGTACACCTAGATGATCATCATTTTTGTTAAAGGGGAACATCAGATCCCAGAACACATGAATGACCAGCCGGTTCTCTAGATAATATAACATAGATACCATATAGTAATGCATTAAGGGGACTAGGGAACAAAGATACTTACCTGACTTACCTGCTTGATCGAAGGAAGTGACGTAACATGGCACATGCAAATTTTTCTCAACAAAACATCATGAGGATGCAAAGACATCAAAATAAACACAATCATGCATGAAACGAAATGAAAGATTGCACAGGCATGAAGCAAGCATGGCATCACAGCCAAAAGTGGGGCCCAAGGAAATGGCGGCCTCCAAAGGACTGTCTCCTTAAATTAGCGGTCAAACGTAAGACAGTTAATGGTAAGGTGATTCAAAACTCAAAGAGCCCTCTCTTCCCTCTAGGTGATCTTCATATGACCGTCTCCTAGATCTAGCAACCAGTCGTAAGACCACTAAATGAAGATCAGTTTTAAAAACCATAAAACCTCCCTCTTTCCCTCTCATTCGCACACACACTCACCGAGCCCACCGAGCTCACCCCCGACGACCTCTCAACCAAGTCGTCGACACTCTCACCCCACGAGCTCACACATGGCCACTAAAGATGGTGAAGAAGAGAGCGATGAAGCGGCTCATGCACCAGATGGCAGAGGAGGAGACCAACCCGCCGCTGGCTACCCGACCGAAAGAGGAACGGCCGCCACCGGCCGTAGCCGAAGAGGGAGGGCCTTCCACGGCTGTCGGAGCACCCGAGGAGGTAGAAACGCACGGTGAAGATGAAGAGACGGAGACCAGGAAAGTGGCTGAAAAGGCTTCATCATCGGAGGTAGGCCGCATCCCCAAATCCCATTTTTCTTTATTTTAAAACAAGGAATGAGCATGGAATAGTGAGGATAGGGGTCACACGAACCCTCGGAGAAGATTGTTGGGCCCTTGGGGCCACTTCCATGAACGAGAAAGAGGAGAAACGCCGTCCGTGGTGGCACAGAAAATGGCGGTCCTACCAGGAACCATCATTCAGAATAGTTGTCTTCCTGAGATCGTTAAAGTACCAGGCGATCCAAGATGGACCGTCAATCATCAAGACGGTCTCAGAGGAGACTGCCATATGACAAGAATTTTTTTTGACTAAATGAATGCATTACTAATGTTAGATGCACAATGTGTGTAGGGAAAATGTCGGACCAGGATCTCTTGGATGCAGGTTCGAGCAATGTACCATGCACTGCCAGATTTTTAGCGGGAGATATTGGCAGCGATGGGTTTCACTGAGTTCCTCAGCCTAGAGGTGATGAGACTAGATGCAACACTGCTTTTGGCGTTGCACGACCGGTGGGATGCGGCCAGCCAGACCTTCCTATTTCCGTGGGGACACATGACCCCCACACTAGAGGATGTAGCAAGGATTATCGGCCTACGGGTCGTTGGGGAGCCAGTTAGTGGCCACACTTTTGTAGACTACCGGGAGCCAGCACAACACCTGCTCGGGCTCGAGCTACTGCAGCTAGGACATCGATCGTCTGTCCTCCCAAGGGCCGCACCTCAGGAGAGCTAGGGATTGCGAGGAGCCACAATCTCAGTAGGAGAGTTACCAGGGCAGCACCTCCAGCGCCTGATAGATAGAGTACGAGACAGAGTAGCTGTTGAACTAGGGCCTGAGGGAGACACGGTGCTTAGGAGGTTCCGGATGCTGATGTTTGGGAGGCTTCTATTCGCGATGAGGGTGGACAGAAATAGCTATTGGCTACTGCCCCTGCTGGAGGAGATTTAGACGTAGCGGGAGCGTACGCGTGGGGCGCGGCCGCACTCACCTTCCCTTTTGACTCACTCAGCACTACCACCCGGTAGACGATGCTGGGTGGGTTCTCTCCACTCCTATAGGTAAACTTGACTCCTTATGCTCATGCAATTACTATTTGACTTTGCTATATGTTAGTGCACTAACATGCCTGTGATGCAGGTGTGGGCTTACGTGCGCCTACCCGGCCTTGGGAGAGGACAAAAGGAGCACCCTGATCGAATACCCATTGCGTGGTGATGGGTAGCGGCACGAGAGGTAGGCTCGCTCCGACACCAGGTGCGAGCCATCCAGGACAACATTGACACCTTGCCCTACGCGTTGGTAAGATACAACACTCAGACTTGAATATTAATGCATGTTCATGTGGACACTGATGCTCTTATCCCTATCTTGCAGGTCCGCTAGACACCATATCAGGGCAAGGGGCACGAGGGATAGCCAAGGGTGGAGGCTACACTCGCCCACTCCGACCGTGATATCTGGCTTCACTGCGTGAACATTGTGGAGCCACTCCATCACCACCTGGTGATGAGGACACAAGGAGTTTGACAGTCGATCGTCCCCTTCTCGGGAGAGGGAGCTGCAGAGGAGCACGTGGGGAGACACTCCCGCGGCCTTTTGGGCGCCATTGACTGGTCAGCTCGCACAGGGGACCAAATTCGAGATTGGACATGGCAGGGTCGAGTGGTGCGGGCCCATGTAGAGATCGATGAGGCCTACCTGACAGCATACGCTCGACGCTATAGGAACCAGGTCTTCCATGGCACACGATGACTGGTACAAACTTTCAGCCCTACAATTTCGAATAATGGTTATGACTGTGATGAACTAATGATTGACTTCTTAAATGTAGTTCGACCATGAGGGACAGGTTGTCGACCTTCAGGGGCTCCTTCATTCGACGATCCAGCAATGAGATGATCTGTAGTGCTCGCTGGAGCTCCTAGTGAGTCTTACTCAACCTTAGACCTAAAGTGCAAATGTTATGTTTATGTGACTGATCAACTGACTCACATATGCAACGGGCCGAGGGAGCACAGCGATGGAGACCGGATGCACCATCCTCTTCCTCCCAGCCACCAATAGATTGGGCTGAGTGGGATGCAGACTTTGCACGAGCAGTTGCTCGGGCCGAGGAGGCCGAGGCCACACTCATGGAGAGGGTAAGCAAACAACTATACTTCCCTTTGACTTTATGATTATGAATGCAAATGACCAAATTAACTGAATGTATGTGCAGGTGAGGGAGCTGGAAACAACACTGAGCGAGGCCACTCGGTAGAGGGAGGAGGCGGATAAATCTCGTACGGAGGAAGAGCACCTTTATGCAGAGGCAGCAGAGGCGGCGCACCACCATGCAGAGGTAGAGCGCTCTCGCATAGAGGCGGCGTCATTGAGGGGTGAAGTGAGGGCGCTGAAGGAAGCCTTCCAGCTATTGGGCAGGAAGTCAGAGCGCAGCAGGACTCCGAGTGGTGCACACAGTAGTGCATATAGAGGCTACCTTACCGGCTCCTCCGACCATTGGAGGAACTCAGAGGAGGAGCGACGGCGACGCCGCGAGGAGGGGAGCACAACCATGGGCCTGCTAGGGAAGCACCATGAGAGTACTGGGGACAGCGGGGGTCCAGGAGAGGGACCTACTTGATGTACTATATGAGACACATGCATGTATATGATTTTGACATAATACAATAAACATCATTATTTTGACTCAAAAATGTAAATGCGTGCACGCTAATACTATCTTAACTAACTTGACGATGACTCCTACGACTAACAGGGAGAGAGAGAAAAAGAGAGAACTCAGACTTGGGCAAAAGATAGGCAAAACGGGATTCATGGAGAATGACACACAGGACAGAGGGAAGAGGTGGTCATGGCAGGGCTGCTACCCTGAGTGGCAGTCTTACACTAGTCTGCCATAGAACAGATGAACCTCGACTGAGAGAACGAGAGAGACGGCCTTCTCAAGACCCCTAACTTAGAGAAACGGTCTCCCATTTGATCACCGACTAAGAGAAATGGTCATAACGTGACCGTTTGGCAGACCGTTGGGAAGAACAGAGAAACGGTTCTTAGACGACCGCTAATTTACTTAGCGGTCTTGCGATAGACCGCAACTGCGAGGACACAGTTGAACCCAAGCGGGACTCTCTTGGAGAGTCCCAATGCGTGGATAACGATGCCCAAACAACGCCAAGACCTATCCTAACTCAAATTGAGGCATCCTACCATCGATCCTAATGCAAAAAGGACTAGAAATCTAAGCCCTATAAGTAGGAATGCAGCCTGAACTCGTAGGTCATAGAAAACCCTCCCTTTAAGCCTTGAAAACCTTAGCAAAAATACCCAAATCATCATGAAAAGGTCCTTCGAAGTTAGCACAACGGGCGAGGGCGTCTACAACGGGCCAAGACTGGCTAAAAAGGAGCACGGGGTGCTGCAACGGCTGACCTCCATCCCCAAATAGCTGAGCACCAGTTCTTCAAGAGAGGTAAGATAAAGTAATAGTTTTCAAATTCCATTGAATTCCTCAAATTCTTATATTGCCTCTCTTCTTCTTCTCTCTTTCTCCTTTTCCTTTCTTCTTTGTTCCTCTAGCTCCTTCCTGGCCCACGACGTTACTCCAGCCTGAAGTGGGTGGCTCCCATGATAAAGGAACTTCCCATAGAAGTTGTTTCCATATTAAAAGCTTGGCACCTCCATCCTTTACTTGTCCTAGTGAAAAACTTCCAGAAAATTTCCCTTGATTGGCATAGCATTTCAACTTTGGAGGAGTTATGGCACCCCCAAACACATACCTTCATCTTCCATTCATTTGAGGCTACTGTCCTTGTAGAGGAGATTGAGACATATCTAGCCCTCCCTAGGACTAAGGTGGGGGATGAAGACGTAATGTGTCACACAGTCGATCCTATAGACCCTTCTCTTATCTTGGGGGAATTCATACCCAACCCAAAGGACATCAGAACAATGATTGGCCCCCATCTTATTCATTTGATCCCCATGGCTCAGTGGATCACTTCCCACTGCAATAACAAGTGTGGGTGGAATGAGGCCATAGCCAAAGCCACTTCTATTTGCCTGTGTGGGGTTTTGCTCTTTCCTATCATTGACCACCTTTTGGATATTCCAAACCTTAGTGTCATCAGCGGGTTGTGGCGGGGTTTATCCATCTCACAGGACATCCATTCTTACCTATACAAGGGCCTTAGCTCAACTTCTCTTGGGGGTCCTCTCTTTGAATCCATGATGGCCCTTGAGTGTTGGATGGGGGTTAGATTAAAGTTTCTTCCCAAGGAGGATGTGCCATCGGCAAGCCGTATCCTCAGGAGCCACCCACTCTTCTATATGGAGGTGCATCCGGGTTTCCTCAACAGGTTGAATGCCAGACTGTGGATAAGAGAACAATGGATGATTGGCGACTCTTCCTCAACACCTTGCCACTTGATAGGTTCGTGATGCGACCGGGGCTTTACAGGGCACTACCCTTAGGCTACCTTGGCAACTGGTATTGGACCTTCAGCTAGTGTTGAACACTACCTTGGCGATCTGCAATCCTCATCGGTGCTACTTACAGGTTGGACTACCCCGCATGATGGTTCCACTACTATCACACTTCCCTCCCCTTCAAGCTAGGAAGATCGGGACTGAGGAGGACGAGCAGGCGGTTCGGGGTGCTCTGACCATGTGGGAGATCAACTGAGTGGGTACCTTGCAAGCACAAGTGGCAGAAGATCAAGAGAACTACCAAGCTTATGTGAAGGCGCTACGCGAGATTCGGCCTCGTGCGGATGTGAGGTTGAGTGAGCTTTGAGTTTTATGATGATGTATAGAGAGAATTATTGAGATGATGATGTATTTTGAACATTGAATGAATGAATAAAAGATTGGTTGAAATAGTTGTTATGAAACTCCTTCTTTTAGCATGAATGTTCAGTCGCACAGAATTCTCGAGTTGAAAGGCGATCTCCCCAATGATCGCTATGCCTTTTAGCTATCTCCCGATAGACCACAAGCACGGAGGAACAAAAAACTCTGTGAATCTGGGATCTCAGGTGGGGAATGCAGTCCTCGAGAGGCCGCTAACGTGATAAGACGGTCTAAGGGAAGACTGCAAAGGGGAAGGAATAGGGAGCCCGTGAGCCTCGGCTCTCGGTTGAAAATGTGGTCGCCAATTGGCCGCCAATTGAATGTAACGGTCTACTGGAAGACAGCAAATAAGAGGGAACAGGGAATCCGTGAGCCTTGGATTTGAGCGTTGCGACCTGTTTCTTTGCACACTAAAAACGAGAAAATAAGTTAGATCTAATCTTAGGCTTAACCCCTTGCCTAGAGTAGGGTAAACACAACCAATCCTTGATATTTGGTCAAGGGGTTAAACCTTATTAAATAGGCAAAGATAAATAAGAGAATGAATGCAATGCATGCTAGGAAATGCAAAGATGATGAAGAGTTGGAAATCTGATTTTTTTTAGATTTTAAAATATCTAATTTTTTAAATTTTGAAATATCTAATTTTTTTTACTTTGAAATATCTGATTTTATTTTTAGATTTTGAAATATCTGATTTTTTTTTGAAATATCTAATTTTTTTTAGATTTTGAAATATGCAATTTTTTTAGATTTTGAAATATCTGATTTTTTTATTTTGAAATATTAGATTTTTTTTATTTTGAAATATCAATTTTTTTGTATTTTTTTTGAAAGCTAACTTTCTCCCCGCAGCGAGAGTCCCACCCATCTCATTAGGAGTCTCCAAAGTATGACGTGTGCTTAAGGTGACAATCTATGGCTAGGGACCAATTCGCATGATGGTGCCTCTACTAAGGCCATGCGCAGGGTACAGTCTAGTCCTGAGAAAGCAAAGAGAATTCAGGAGGCAAGCCTAGGATAGGTATAAAAATTTTTAGGCTTGAGTTCTTGTCATGACAACCCCTTCAGAGATTCAGTCTGTTACGTCGGGGATTTGTGTCCGTCATCGAACCTTCATTCACTCTAGGCATGCATACGATCGGGCTCATGACGTCCCACGGGGAAACTGTACTGCCACTCTTACCATGGCTAGTTTCATATTTTAGAAGCAATTGGGCTTTGGGCTTTGAGCTTTGAGCTTTGGATAAGCTTTTGGCGTTCGCTTTGATTTGTTCACTTTTCTTTTCTTTGCCTCTTTCTTTGTTGTTTGTTTCTTTTCTCTTCTGTGGAATCAGGTCATAACGGACTGTCCCTATTTGAGGCCACCTTTCATCAGGGTGTCTAGATTGGTCATCTCCCCCTTATTCACCACTTACCCCTACACTCAGCCGAAAGAGGGAAAAATAAAGACTTTCACTTCCCCCAAATATGCCTAGAGGAGAAACGGTGTAGCGCAGAAAAGGGAAATCCGACCAGGGACGTCATGTACTGTGTGAGGGCCATGCTAGGGATCTTCCTTTGTGATCAAGGAGAGGGACACCTCACTACCGGGCCATCATTAGCCTGACTCTAAGGAAAAAAACTCTTAAGGTACAACCTGTTCCATGCGTGAGACAACTCTTCACCCTCCACGTTGACCAGACAATACACGTTCCCTGAATAAGCCTCTTCAATTACAAACGGACCTTCCCAATTTGGTTGCAATTTGGACCAAGGACCTCTAGACCTAATAAATTTGCTTTTCAAAATCATATCACCCACTTGGAATTTACATTCAATTACCTTCTTTTGAAAATAATGCGAAAGTCGCATTTTATAAATGGAAACGTGATCGGCCGCATTGAGCCTCTTCTCATCCAAGAGTTCCAACTGGACTAGCAACGCCTCTCGACGTTCATCAAGATTAAGTTCCTTATAGAGCTGCACCCTTAGGGAAGGGATTAAGATCTCATATGGGAGTACTACCTCCATCCCGTAAGTAAGAGCATAAGGGGTTTGCCCCGTAGGAGTACGGACAGAGGTACGATAAGTCCATAGAGCTTCTACCAACCGTTCAGGCCAATCAGAAAATTTATGAGATTCACATGTTTTCTTTATGATTTTAAGAAGGGTTTTATTAGTGGCCTCAACTTGACCATTGTCTTGAGGATAATATGGAGATGAATGATGCAATGTAATATTGAACTTCTTACAGAGGTCCTGGAGTTCTTGCGATATGAATTGAGGCCCGTTGTCAATGACGATGCTGCTTGGCACTCCGAACCGCGAGATGATGTTCCTCATGATAAAGTAGCAAACTATGGTTGCTTTGATCTCCGCATACGCTTCAGCTTCGGCCCACTTGGTGAAGTCCTCAATGGCGGTAAGGATGAAGGATTTTTGCTTGGTCTAAGAATTAGGGTCTCTTTACGGGCCTACAATGTCGAAAGCCCACATGGAGAATGGCCAAGGAGTAGAGAGAGGATGGAGAGATGAAGCAGGAGCATGAATTTTATCAGCATGGAGCTGACACTTGAGACACCTACGCACATAGAGGGGGCAATCTTCCTCTAGAGTGGGCCAATAATAGCCCTGCCTAAGGATCTTCTTCGCTAGCACTTGACCATTCACATGACCTCCACACTCACCAGAATGAGCCGCTTCAGCCACTTTTCAAGCCTCGTCATCATGTAAGCACCTCATAAGCATTCCATTGAGAGCACGCATGTATAATTCTCCAGCAATGATAGTATACTTTGAGGCGGCCCTTCTAATGGCCTTACGCTGCTTAGGATTTGCCCCTTCCGGGAATGATCCATCTTTACAATATTGCTTAATTTCGTGATACCATGGTAATTCTTCTTCTTCCAAGATCTCTTCTAATTCTGCCAAAGAAACTTCCTTCAAATCCTTCTTCTTAGCCTTCACCTCTACAGACTTCCTAAGGTTGTTGAACTAAGGATCTTGAAGGGAAGGGGCATCCAGTCACTGGACCACGATGGTCTCAGTACCCCGACTGAGAGGAAAAGATAAGGAGGAAGCAAGCGATGCTAGAGCATCGGCGAGGATAGTTTGAGATCGAGGAGTATGAATGTAAATCAGTTTGTGAAATTGCCTAGCCAAGAGAGTGACCAAATCTTGATATGGCTTGAGCTTCGGGTCACGAGTGCGATAGGTAGAAAGAACATGGTGCAAGACGAGCTGATAGTCTCCTATGATATTCAAATAACACGCGTCCAAGAGATAGGCATGCTTCAATCCGGCCAGGAGAGCTTCATACTCAGCGATGTTGTTGGTAGCAGGAAAATAGAGCTAATATGCAAGAGAAATTATCACTCCTTCCGGAGTGAGGAGAACGGCGCCTATCTCTCGTCCTTGAGAGTTGAGTGCACCTTCAAAGTGCAGAGACCAGAAGGGATGATGGGTGAGAACAACGAGATGCTTATCAGGGAACTCATCCTAAATAGAATCAGTGCAGGGAATGGGGAGATGGGCAAGATGCTCTGTAGCGCCCTGCCCTAACATACGGTCCAGTTTCCATCTCTCATCAGATTTAGGAGGGATGCCACTGTGGGAAAAATCCAACAGAAATAGAATTGGTTGATGAATTACATAAATAAAGAGAATACAAGATCAGCGGAAGATTAATCTCATTCCCATAAATTAAATCACATTCTCAAAATCACAATAGTCCAAAACTGATAAGCAGAAAGTTACTTACGATAATCCATTATTAAAAATTTTCAAACGTTCTAACAACAAATCACCTCAAATGGAAAATGAAGATCTCTAAAGACTACACCAAATTTTCTCGATCGGATTCACTACGCGTTAATTCCTCATCCTCACCGAGGGAATCACCTAAAAATGGTTAACAAGTATGAGTCTAGGAATAGACTCAGCAAGTTACTAAAATCAAATCGTTCCCTTTTATCCACATCTAACATACTTCAAGGATTAATAACAAAAGATACTAAAATCTGAAATCAGGTTACCGGGCATAGAAAATAGGTTTCTTTTGTAGCAGTACACAACTCTTTATATGACTATACTTTAATCTTTCAAAAACTCAAATAACCATTCAGATTTTTAGAAAAAAAGAACTTTTCAGAATGGCATATGATTGCACAAATTTTAGAGACAGGATTTCACAATTACACAATTTCAGAAGTCATATGTCTTTACAGAATTTTAGATACGGGGACAATTTTTTTTTTCCAGATTTGCTTATGACTGAACAGATTTCATAAGATAGAATTTTAGAATTTTAGAAGTCATATGTCTTCACAATTTCAGATTCGGAAAAAGAATTTTCCCCTATCTGCATATGACTGAATAGATTTCAGAACAGAATTTCAATTTTTTTAGAAGTCATATGCCTTTACAGATTTCAGATTCAAAGATAGAATTTCAAATGATATATATATGGCTTAGACACAATGCACAAACCACCACTAGAAGGTTAGTACAAAACAGATACCCAATCCCCTAGGCAATGGAGATGACTCTTGGTTAACTGCGTAGAACCGGGGAAAGTCCTTCCCACCTTAACTAGTGGAACTTGTCCACCTCCAGAATTTCACCTCGTGCCCTCGAGGTTAGAACAGATTGAGCATCCCCATAGGGGCATTTCTATAGTTTGGCTCCACGCCCTTCTATGACAGCAGTGTCCATATAGCCTATGTAATAGCTTTACATATATACATATGTATGCCGAAAAATCATATACCACATTGCATACCATTCACAAAATAACTTTTCAATCACATTTTTCTAAAACTCCACAATTAAAAAAAAATTCTAAAGAGTTCAGGAATACAATAGGTTTCAGATTCTGAAAATAGAAAATAGGCTTATATCTAAGCCACATATGTAAGTAAAATAGTTCATAATTGTAAGCACAGAATTTTAATGAACACAAAATTTTTACAAGAAGTTACCAACTTGGTTCTTTATCATTTCCTAATTTTTCAAATTTTTATGAATCAAAATGGCCTTTCAAAACTTCATTTTCCTTGGTTTCTGAAATTTAGGAAACATGTTTTATTTTTATGCTACGTATGCGTATAAATCAAGTCATAACTTGAAGTACATAATTTTACTAATCATGAAATTTTTACAGCAAGTTACCACCTTGGTCATCTACCATGTTCTAGTTTTTTAGATTTTTCTGAATCCAATTGGCCTGTCAAAATACCTTATTTTCAGAGTTTTGTAAAAACTGGGATAGAATACAGACTGTCAGAGGGCTAGGTCGACCTGTCCAGAAGGCCAGGTCGACCCAGGCTAAATATAATAGATTCCATTTTAAGTACAAATTTTTAATGAACCTGAAATTTTTACAGTAAGTTACCAACTTGGTTCTTTAACATTTTCCAATGTTTCAGATTTTTCTGAATTAGTTTGGCCTCCCAAAACTCACGTTTTCATGGCTGTTGGAAATTAGAAATAGTGTATATTTTAAACTGCACTTGCACGGAAAATAAAGCATAAATATGCGTGTAAAATTTTACTGACCATGAAATTTTTACAGTAGATCACCAACTTAATCATCTATCATTTTCTTTTTCTTTTTCAGATTTTTATGAATTCAATTGGTGTTCCAAAATATCTTAGTTTGAGGGTTTTGGAAAACTGGACAAAATATGCTGTCAGGGGGGCTACGTCCCACCTAAGACTTCAACGATTTTCTACGAAACTCCGTAATTTGAACAAAAACTTAAATGGATAGTACAATAATCTCGTTTTAGGCTCTTTACAGATTTATTTACAACCTAAACTCATTGAATTGAATAAATCAAGTCAAAAATGAAGAAATTTTAAAAACTTGTGTGGCTTTCTTAGCATACGGCATATTACGGTAAACGAGATGAAAATAAAAACTGGGAACAGCAAAAGCCATGAGAATATTTTTCATTTATGCATGCTTCTTTAATTCTAGATCCTTTGCAATATTTTAAACATGTCAAAGAGAGCATTTGGTTCATAGTAACTTGCTTATCAGAAAAAAAACCAAAGATCAAGAAATACTCCCGATGAATTCCCTTGCAGAATCGCGCCTACGGCCGCCATCGCCGACCGCTTAGAACCTTTACTAAGAGATCATCACACTAATCTCTTTCTAATTCTTCTACTCCATGCAGGCACAAGGCACTTACCACCTCTCACGAACAGGGAGAGGCCCCTACGGTTTGTAGGGAAGAAAAGAAGAACAAAAAGATACAAGAATTTACCTAATCTGCTGAGCACATCCTTATATAAAGCCAAAACCATTTCATATATCTAAATCTTAATCATTGCTTCAGATCTACCCAAATCTAATGGTAGGATATTGCTCTGAATGGTCTAAGGCCTCTACGGGCCCTTGTTGGCCATTCGAACGTCAATCACGTGAAGGGTATACGGAGGACACTATTCATGGTCTACTTTAAAAATTAATATCTCACAAGGTAAAAATGATTAGGAAAATCTAATTATTATCCATTAACCACCCCAATTCACTCTACCATGAAAAATTATCAAATAAATATTTGGCCTTAAAAATGAAATTGAGTGAATAGTAAAAAGTGTGAAAATGAATAGTAAATACGTTGGGTCATAATCTATCCTAAACTATATGAATTTGTGTCTATGCCCTTATGTGTTCTACTATTGAATGGATATAATATAAGAAGGGCTTATGTTAACAATTAGCTTACAACATTTTAATTGTTCAAAATTCTAAATCTATAATTATCAAAAAACTTATATTTAATGCATTATCTATTTTATTTATTTATGTAGTTGTGAATTTAAGAAGACATGTACTAAACACCTATTTTATCAATTTAAATAGCAAAAATACTTTATAATTTTTCGAGAAAATCTCGGGCACTACATGCTCAGTGATGGCATATCCCTTGATCACCTTCGGAACGACGAAGGTGATATCGAATTGGGAGAAGAAGTTTTGCAAATGAGCTAACCTACTAGAAAGGTCATGCTTTTCTAAGAGGTAACAGATGGGGTCCATTCTAGAGATCAGCCTAACCTAGTGGGCTAAAAAATAATGCTTCAACTTCTAAGCTACCCAAACCAGTGGGATACAAGCCTTCTCCATGGCGGTGTATTTAGCTTCTACAGGATTGAACAACCTAGAAAGGTAATAGGCTACCCTTTCCTTACCTTCGTCATCCACTTTCGCTAGGACAGTTCCTAGGGAGTCCTCAATGATAGAAATGTATAGGATAAGGGGTTTCCCAGGGACAGGAGGCTGTAAAACCAGGGGATTAGACAAATAAACCTTCAAGTCCTCATAGGCCTTCTGACATTTTTCATTACATTCAAATTTAACCCCCGCCTTTAGCAGTTCATAAAACGGACGACACCTCTGAGAATGTTGAGATATAAATCTTATAATGAATTATAGACGTCCAATCAATCCTTAAAGTTCGGTGATGTTCTTAGGCGAGGGCATGTCCATAACGGCCTTATCTTTATTAGGATCAATTTGCATCCCCCGTTTGCTAACTATGAAACCTAGCAGCTTCCCTGAAGACACTCCAAACACACACTTCTTAGGATTCATCTTCAACTTGTACTCCCTAGCTCTCTGCAGCACCTTAGCCAGGATAGCGGGGTGTTCTTCTTTCATCCTCAACTTCACCAGAATATCATCCACGTAGGCTTCCACATACACATGCATCATATCGTGGAAGATACCCATCATCACCCTTTGATAAGTGGCACCCGCATTCTTCAGACCAAACGGCATAACCACATAACAATAAGTATCACAGGATGTGCTGAAGGAAGTTTTCTCTTGATCCTCTGGAGCTAGATGGATCTGGTTGTACCCTGAGTAACCATCCATGAATGAAAGAGCTTCGTACCCGACCGTGTTATCCACAAACACGTCTATATGAGGCATCCAAAAATCATCATTGGGACATGCCTTATTTAAAACCCTGAAATCAATGCAAATTCGAACATTCCCATCCTTCTTGATAACAAGGACTATATTCGCCACCCACTGAGGATATAAAACGACCCGAATAAATCTGGCCTTATGCAATTTATCGACCTCCTCTTTCATCCTCAAGGCCATGTGGGGGTGGAATCTTCTTAATTTTTGCTTCACGGGGGTTGCCCCTGGCTTAAGCACAAGCCGATGTTCCACTAAGGTGGGGTCTAGACCCGACATGTCCTTGTATGACCAGGTGAAAGAATTGCTATACTCCCTTAGAACTTTAATCAATTCCTCTTCAACTTCCGGAGGGAGATTAGCAGAAATAATGATAGGCCTGAGGTCCTCATCAGTTCCCAAATTAATTTCTTTCGTAGGTTTATCCACTACCGACGATCGCTCATCAAACCTCTTTAAACCTTGCGCATATATGTCAGCAATGTCATCTACCTTGCTGTCCTTAAGGTCAACCGGGTCCTTCTCATCCACAATTTCATAAACACCTAACCCGTCATCACTCCACGCTTCGTCTTGCTCCTCATCATCCTCTAGCGCAATCGCCATCTCAATGAATTCCGAACATTTGAGGAGAGCATGGCACTGCTGAGCTAAATCCTGCAAAAATCTATCAGGAATGGATTTGGAATGACGCATCACTGGGCGCGCCTCAGGCGTAGAGGAAGGGTTGGACACACCAGAACAAGACCCTACTTTTCTAGACTCGACAGACCCTACTTCTAACCTAGGAAAGAGAAGATCTAATGGAAGGGAAGCAGGGGCCTCATGCCCATGGGAGAAGGATGGACCAAGCATAGCGTAATCTCCAACTGAAATCTCGTTTTCAAAATTGACAATTTTTTGGAGACCAGTTGAGACCACACAACAAGATGGAGAGGAGGGTGAAGGAGGAGAAAGTGCAAGAGGAAACATGGAAGGACAGACAAGATCGAGGAAGGGATCAGAAGAGGAGGAGAAAGGAGTGGACAAATCAATGGGTGGGCAGCGCCCACAATCAAAAACTTTGACAATGAGAAAATCTGTTGGAATCTGAAACAACAATAGATTAATCAACACGGGAGGTTAACAGGGTATGAAATCAAGCTTTTGGAAAAGAGATATCAGGCGGGAAAGAAGACCAAGTAAAAACAACAGATGAGCTCCCCCTTTCCCGTAGATGGTGAGCTGGCTTTCCGCGTGTGTATTCTACGAGCCGTACCCCCGGGCTTCTCGGGCAATCTTTTTCATGAAACATGCTAGCAAAAGCTTTACAGAAGTCCTCCATATCATCGACGGGCCCCTTGGGCAGCAATGATGGGCCAGAAACTGTGCAAGCGGCATCTTCTCTTTCGACCTGGCTTGGCGGTGGCTTCAAGGTGCCTGGCTGTAAAGGGCCTCTTACAAAATGCTGGTGGTAATCCCAGGTTAATTGCAGTGTGTCTCCCAAGATTGACAGTGGTGACTCTCGATAGCCCAGGCCTCTTTTACTCATCTTCCTGCCCCTTGGGACCGGCTTCGTTCGCCCCTGCAATTGAGCGCCTAGACATCTAACTGGTTTATAACCCAGCTTCAATATAATGTTCCAACCTTTGAGGTCTCTTATCTTGGGCTTCACCCTGATGTCCACCTGCGCGACGGCTGGCTTGCGTTACGCATAGGCCCATGGGAAATTGAGATCTTGTACAGAGATAACAGGCCTATTGCTGGGCCACAATGTTGGCAAGATCTTGTCATAGATGGCTTCAACAAATTGGACTGTTGAACCCCGTGTATGACCTTGTGTTAAGGAATTTTGATGATAATCTAAATACCATGTGAGTGTGTTCTATGTAAATAAATGCATATGTAGTTTGTGAATATGAAGTGGATTGATCAGTTCTATTTGATTGAATGATGCTTAGTGGAATATCAATGTCATAGCTAAATGGGGTATTTTATTTTGAGATCATTTGATGAAGTTGACTGACATGGGTTTTGACCTATCCATAGGATTCTGTTGAGATAGACTCATAACAAATTGGGTTAAACTCATTTAACCGTCCCTCGCTGATTCAAATGTCAACTGAGTTGTTGTCATAGCTAACATGTTGATTGAGGGGATTCAATTGAAATATTGAGTGTGAATGTGAACTAGACTTTCAATCTTCTTTTGGAATTTAAAAGCCTTGAATGATTTACCTCTATTGCATATGTCTGACAGAGATACTTCTTGGAATCAACTTGAAGATCCAAGTGGAATGACCATTCAGGACAATCTTAAGTGTCTAACAAACCATAAAGAGGAGTATGTTGCTTGACTGCCCGGATGAAAGTAGGTTTGTGGTTGAACATGGATGCACATATCACAAGGTAATCCATCTGCATAGCTAGCTGATAAGTAGGTGAATTGGGGTAAGTTTTGGTTAACTCCATCATTTACGTCTTGATCTTTAATGTCTCATGTCAATTGGTTAACCCCTTTGAGTGTTTTTCCAACTCTGCTCATGTCAAGAGAAGTGTCGACTCATTGAGTCGACACTTTGTCCCGGGGCCATGAGCTTTTAAGCCTGGCCCTCTTAAGCTTTCGAACCGTGAGATAAAAAGTTGACTCCATGAGTCGACCTTTTTATCGGGCTGTTCTGTCTGGGCATTTCTTAACGCTTCAGGCAGAATGTGTCGACTCTATGAGTCAACACTTTCCTCGCCTCACTCTGTCTGACTGGCTTTCATGCCTTGGCTGGCCGCGAGTGTCGACTCTATGACTCGACACTTTCCGGCGGCCAGAAAACTTGCCGGTTTGTGTGACAATCGTTGCCCTAGCACGACCCTATCTTTGAGTGCCAATCTTAGATTAGTCCATGGGGGAATATCCCCTCCACGTGGCCCCTCATTCCCTGGAGTATATATTGTTGAGGATAGGGTTTATCTCAAGTGGGAGAAAGGGTTTTCATGTTTTATCTATTTTGGGTTTTGCAGGAAGACGAGGTCGCAGCTGCTTCTACCTCCATTCCTGGTGTGTTGAGCGTGATTCAAGGCTGAAGACGATCATCTTCCACCTTGCTGATGTCATCTTGCTGAACGGACCAAAGCTGGATCTCTTCCAAACCATCGATGAGCTGAAGACGGGTTGAGTTGAGGAAGAACGTGAGGTCGTCCACATTTCAAGCTGCAACAAGGAACCTGTTAAGGAATCTGCTGCGTGCCTCAACCATCGATTGAGTGAAAAGAAGAAGAAGCCCAGTCATCGAAGAAACCAACTCCATCATCTTCCGACAATGAGTCTACTAAACCATTTCCTGTCCCTATTTGCAGTCATCCTTTGTTTAGTTGATGCCAATTGTGCTTGCATTGTATATCTGTGTTCGTTCCTTAAACTGAAAATGATTGTGTGTGGGTTCGGAGCTGTGTCTCCGAGTGTGGACTCACTGTAGGGGTACGTTCCCCATCCTAGTGTGTTTGTGTGCTGCGGAGTAGCGTGTTGAGGTTTTGCCCTCGTGTGTGTGCTGCGTAGCACTGTGTTGAGCTTCGTGATCATGTGTGTGGTTTGCTGCCGTCGTGCAGCGTGTGGTATATTGGGGTTCGTCCCCGTGTGCTACCTTGAGTAGCCTGTTAGTGAAGCCTCACCGAGGTGGTGAGGGGTGGACGTAGGGTACCCGTCGTGGTCCCGAACCACCTAATAAATCACTGTGCACTTGTGATTGGTTGTGTGTGTGCTCCTTATCTTCTATCATCATTCACAGGATGGATTACTAATCATGTTGCTCATCGATGCTAGATTTGTCTATGTATACGGTTAGTTAAACTTGCTACTTCTCCGTGTGTGATCTTATCATTTGCAAACGTTTAGTGAGGAGGTATTGAGAGGCGTACAAGTTGATTAAATTGGTCTTTTTTTTAGAGAGGGATCTATTCACCCCCCCTCTAGATCCGTGCCACTACACTGTGGGACCCAATAATTGGTATCAGAGCCCGGCTCTGTTATCCCAGATCAAACGATCTTCAGAGGGATCCTAGTATAGTTTTGAATGATGAATACTTCTTCAGATATTGTTTCATTGAGTTCTTTACCTGTCTATCATGGTGGTGACTTTAATTCCTGGTTGGGAAAATTGTGTAGGACCATAAATTCAGTAAATCCTAATTTGTGGAAGCTAATTCATGATGGTCCTCATGTATTGCCTCGATATGAGACCAAGTTGTCCAACCGAGATAGATCAAAGAATCATGAGAATGTAACTATTCTGAACTTGTTGAAAGGTTCCGTGAATGCTAAATGTTTATATTCGTCTCCTCCTGCAGAAATGCAAAAGGGCTCATGGACTGATTGGTGAAAGGTCAAGAGAAGTAGGAACAGAAAGGATTAATGGATGATGACACTGATCAGACTTGTGATGAGAGTGCTGAGGAGGTAAGCTCCAAATCCGATGAAGATGAATTGTCGTTTGAAGATTTGGTAAATGCTTATGAAGAATTATTAGAAAAATATAAAAAGATGAAGTGTGAAAACAAAGCATTGAAGAAGACGCCTAATGGAAATATGCATGACAATTCTTATTGTGAAAAGTGCCTTGATCTAAGCTCAAAAATTGAAGAACTAGAAAATGAAAATGAACACTTGGCATGTAAAGTTTCATTGCTTAAGGAAACCGAAGAAAGTCTAATGAGCAAGTTAGATTCTCTATCCGATGATGAAAAACTTTTTGAGAAACTACTTGAATCTGAAATAGATATCAGGTCCCTTTTGGATAAAAATGAGAAACTAAAAGGGGACAATGATGCCTTTCTTATTCAAATCTCTTTACTCGAGGGCAGATTGAAGTGCTTTGAAAAATTTGAAAAAGAAAATGAACTGCTGAACTCTGAACTTGAAAAGCTTAAACTGCTGAATACGACTATGTCAGAAAAACTTTTGACTTTTGAAAAAGGCAAGTCAATGGTTGCACAAGTGATGTGACACACCCTTGGACCAAAATGAACAAGCACAATTTACAATTCAAACGGACCGATAATGGCGACCGCTCACCCGATGCTCACCCAAGACCCAGGGTAGCTTGGAAATGCCAAGGAGAGGTTGTGAGGGCTGGGCCCTTGCTGGTAGAGGGCCAGCAAGGCCTGGGTTAATTTCCAAGGGTAATGGCAGCTCAATTCAAGGGAGCCGACGAGGTGCCAAGGCACGGGTTACACTCCTCACCCCAAGGTGATCTCTTGAAGCAAGGAGCTCAAGGATCGGGCTCTCACTCTCACGGCCAGCGGAGTTTATGAACTAATATTAGAAAGAACAAGCACTAAATGGAGCTAGGAGTGGAGCACTTACTCGACCGGTTTGAAGAAACCGGTCCCGCTCGGAGACGTGGGCGAGCGGGGAAGCGTGGGTTCCCCACACGTCGTGCCGGGGTAGATTGACCTGCTCAAATTGTTACAACACTACACCCCATGCAAGGGGGGGGGGATCTAGGGGCGGGGGTCAACTGATATTACATCCAAAACTACCTCCACACAGGGAGGGGCCTTCAACCGGCCAAGCGGGGAGGGGTGACACCGAACTAGCGATCAACAAGGAAGCCGACGTCAGTTCTGTCTGCTATCTGTGCTTCAAGACTGACTGATGGTTATCACGATGTTGTTGCCACTCCAGAATTTTACCGATGACAAGACCAGTTAGAGATTCTTCGTAGCTGGATCGGGATGATGCTTGAATTTTGTAGATTTGTTTGGGCACCGCTGCTGGTCAGGGTAGGGGCTTGAACAGGATGGCAGACCCTCGGTTCTGATAGCTTCAGGTTTCCAACAGCAGGAAGAAGAGGATGCCACAACCGCTCCCGAACTCAGAATCAGGTGCCTCTGTAGCCGTTGGAACCGTTGACGGGTCCTCTTCGAAGAAAAACTGGCGGGGAAGCCAAGCGTTGTCAGAGAAGACCAGTGGGCTCTGAACTCTGATGAGAGGTCGGTGCAGACTATGGGGAAGCAGAACCGCGCACCCGGGGGAGAAAATTGATAACTCCTAGTTCCGGATGCCAAACTGAGCTCTGCTTTTTGGAGAAGAAATAAGACTCGTAGTAGAATCTTTTTGAAGAAAAGCTCTCGATCAGATTCCAAGCAGGACCATCGCAGTCGGGCTTTTACTCCGGATCTGGTCTCCTGCCAGGGAGGCTTTGCGCAGTCGGGGAAGAATGACTTCCCTGGGTGATCACGAACTCAGAACGGGATGGAACTACCGCCGTTGCGAAGAGGACTGGGAGACGCTTCCAACGATGGCTCTTGATCCTTCAGAAACGTCCGGAGGAAACCATGGTCGCCTCTACAAGCTTCTACTCTTCTACAGATCTGCAATTGGGAACTATAGGTTGAAGATGACGGGGGAATGGGGTATATGTGAGGGGAAATGGGGGTGGATGAGTGTGGGGAAAGCCCGGGCTGTGAGGGGGTCTAGGAGGGGGTGTTCCAAGGTGGGGGAAGGGAAGAATGGGGTCTGGACGGGGGTCTAACAGGTGGTGGGAGGAGGAGCTACGAATTTGGGAAGGTGGGTGAGTGGGAAAGGGTATTTGAAAATGGGTTTAAGGGTGGGATTAAATTTTGGTCTTGGGTGATGGGAAGAGGTGTGTGGGGAAGGTAAAAGGGGCTTGGGGAGTGGGAATTCTCCCTTGGGAGATGAGAGGGTGCTTGGGCAAGGGGAGTGGGTGGTTGCTGGTTGGAGGGTGGAGTGGGGAGTGGTGGAATCTCCCTTGGGGCTGGGGTGGAGTTAAGGTGGGTTGGTGGGGAGTTGGGGATGAGTTATTGGAGGGGGGAAGAGAGAGAAAGGTGGTTGGGAGGGGAGGAGAGAGAAAGGGGTGCAGGTTTTCGAGAGAGAAAGTGGAGGAGAGAGAAAATGACTTATTAGAGAGAGAGAGGTAGAGAGAGAGGGGGGATAGGGGGAATCACTCCCAAGGGTTTCTCACCCAACTAATGGAATCTCTCCAATAGGAAATTTGAACTCTCAAATAGCAATTTTCATTCATTGATTCATTAACTCAAATGGAGGAAATGGGGTCCTATATATAGGCAACCCACATTTCTACAAAAGTCCCTGACTCTTACTACAATGACCAAAGACCAAGGGGGTAGGGGCGCCCCTGGGCCTAGCCCAAAGAATTGGGCCCAATAACCATTCTAAACAATCTAATGACACTTAACCTAGACAGATGACTCATTAACCTAGGTACATGACTCAAATGGAAGGAAAATTACAATGACATGACTCAAATAAAATATGAAAATTACATGACTCAACTCAGAAAAATATGAGGGACACAATGGAGCTATGCTGGCGAGCAATCGAAGTTGTGGAAAAATGTGAAGGGCGAGAGATGCCCCCATCAAACTCCCGGGGTGCGGAGAACTCGACTCCATCGAGTAAGAGTCCTTCCCTCCTTGGAGGGTGTAGAAGTGATATCGCCCATAAGTCATCTGAAGGAGACCGATCCGTCCACCCGATGAGATAGCGCTCATACACCTTGCTCCTGATGGCAGTGACATGTTCATCCAATATTTACTCAATTTGCTCACGCTGGGCTCTCTTGGCTGGTGGTCTCTCCTCACAGGTGGGTGCTCTCTCAAGAGAAGGAATAGGCTCAATATCCTCACTGGGTACCACCGTGGGTCCCTTATATGGCACTAGGTTGGCGACATTGAATGTGGGACTTACCCCATATTCCTCGGGAAGATATAACTCAGCGCCAATGTACCTCATAACTTGGAAGGGACCAGCCCCACGAGGTCTCAATTTGGAGATGTCTCCTGGGGAGAACTTCTCCGTCCTCACCATCACAAAGTTACCCACGTGGAAATTTTGGTGACGTCGATGAGAGTCGGCCAACCTTTTATAAGTCACATTCTTCTTGTTAATGTACTTGCGGATCTCTTTATGCAATGTTGTGAATGCAGACATTCTAGGGGTAATGGGTGGACCTGGGCAACTAAAAGTAGACCTATCATGTAATGATGCAGTGTAGACTTTGGTCAGCCTAGGTGGGCCGGGGCACCTGTAGGTGGCCCTATCATGCAAATTGGTGATAAATATCGGGGGACCCGGACATCCGTAGATGCCTTTGACATGCTTAAGACCCATGATGAATGAAGGTGGACCATGACATCCGAATATAGACCACTCATACTTTCTACTTGACATGTGGGTGATATGAATGAATGGACCCAACATAGTGTTCATGCCAAGGGGTGTGGTAAGCCTAGACACATGCATGCTTTTCTCAAAGGTGACTTCCATGTGTATAGGTGTGGGACAACCTTTGAACTCCCATTGGAAAGGATTGAATGGATCTAAGAAGGTGGTCGTCATGGGGTGGGGCACAACCTTATTACCTAGGGATATGTGGCCCAAGGTCATAGCTCCCAAGGTGTAACCCGGGTCTAGGATGGGGTGGATTGGGTCAAACATGGTGGGTTGGGATAGGGAAAAGTGGGTGGTGAATAAGGTGGTTGGGTCCCATGGGTTCTTTGACTCCCATTGTAATGGATCATAGGGATCATAAAATGGGTTACTAAGGGGAAGGAGCTCCATGTCCTCAAGGTCCTCAAAAGGTACTAAGTCATCCCTCTTAATGATAATTGGGTCAATGTTCTTGGTGAGTGGGTTGGCCATGAGGGGAGGGCTTGGCTCTCTACCCGATATAAAAAGCTCCAATTGGAGGAGAAGGTCGGGCTCATCGAATGTGGGGAGGAATAGAAGGAGGTCGCTAGTGTAGCAACCAATGGTGCAAACCGAGGTGATAGACCCGATGCATAGGTGTAGGAGGCCAAGGCTCCTAGGTTGTTCGGCCATAGGGGTCAATATGCTAGTGAACTCAATTTGCCATGCTAGGCCCTTAAGAAGATCCCCTAAAGTTTTCACTTGGTAGGATGATTGGATGGTGGTGTGATAGGTGGAGAAGGGTACTATGGATAGGTTTAGCTCCATGAGAGGGTAGACATAGGACGTGATGGGGTGAATTGGTTTCTCCTTTAGCCATCTAGCTAGGGGCCCATCTATGATTATGGTGCCATTTGTGAAGGTTTTGGGCTCTTGAAGACTCGGACAATTTGAAGTGGTAAAGGGTTGAAGCTCTTCCTCACCATTGGTGTGAACTTGGGTTTCCTCATGGGTGGGGAGAGGGTCTTTTGGAGATGGGGTGATGATGGTTGGGGCATGGTGCACCTGGGGTGGTGAGTGAGGTCGAACTTGGATTGGGAGTGGAAGTAGTGGTGGCCTAGGTTGGGGTAGGGTTGGGGTTGGAAGTGGAAGGTGGGTTGGTTCAGTTTGGGTTGATTGGGGGGGTGTACCCTTTTTAGGGGAAGATGGAGGGATAGTGGTGGGGACCAAGGGGAATTGTGGAGAGGTGGATGCTTGGTTTATTTGGGTCTTAATGGAGAGGACTTGGTTTTAAAGTGTAGTTATGATGGTTGAGAGGTGATTTGTTGGGGTTGGTGGGGGTGGAGACCAAAGGTCGGTCTCAAGTTGGCCGGGTGGGGATGGAGGAGAGGTAGTGCTCCTCGGGTTAGGGGTGCTTGAGGAGGAGGGGTGGGAATGTTTGGGGATGTATATCTTTCTAAGTTCTACTTTCATATTATCCCATGAGGAAATGGGCTCTTGCCTCCTAACCCTTCTTAATCCCTCTCTGTGTTCCCACTTACTCTTGACTTGACCCCGAAACCGTCCCTTCGCCTGTCAGACTCTCGCGGATCCATATACCCAAGTCTTTTCAAAGTACTTCTCTATGGTAGCCTCCCACCTAAGATAGTCACTAGAACGTGATCCGTCAAAGGTAATATCCCTATCTAGGATGAAGTCCATGGGTGGTGAGTAGGCTAAGTAGGAGGTGGCCATGATGATCGGGGAGGATCAATGGAAGGGTTGGATTGATGATGACTCCAATGCAAGCATGCCCTAGGACTTGACTTGTAGAGACAAGTCAATGACTTGCTCTGATACCAATTTGATGTGACACACCCTTGGACCAAAATGAACAAGCACAATTTGCAATTCAAACGGACCAATAATGGCAACCGCTCACCCGATGCTCACCCAAGACCCGGGGTAGCTTGGAAATGCCAAGGAGAGGTTGTGAGGGTTGGGCCCTTGCTGGTAGAGGGCCAGCAAGGCCTAGGTTAATTCCCAAGGGTAATGGCAGCCCAATTCAAGGGAGCCGACGAGATGCCAAGGCACGGGTTACACTCCTCACCCCACCGTGATCTCTTGAAGCAAGGAGCTCAAGGATCGGGCTCTCACTCTCACGGCCAGTGGAGTTTATGAACTAATATTAGAAAGAACAAACACTAAATGGAGCTAGGAGTGGAGCACTTACTCGACGGGTTTGAAGAAACCGATCCCGCTCAGAGACGTGGGTGAGCGGGGAAGCGCGGGTTCCCCACACGCCGCGTCGGGGTAGCTTGACCTACTCAAATTGTTACAACACTACACCCCATGCAAGGGGGGGGGGGGATCTTGTTGTGCCCCTATGGTCATTTGAGTTCACTTGGGTAATTCGACATCATCCTACGGTCGTTTGAGTTCTGTCGTATTCTTAGTTTTGATAATGCCTAAACACTATTAGTCATTGATATTTCCCACTCTCATGTGACTGACATACGTGATGGTTTGTTCATGACAGGTACGCCATTACATGGACAAAGAATTCAATGAAGTCGCTAAAAGTGAAAGCTCATTGATCGCGCCCAAGCAAGGATGCGAAAACAAGCACAAGTCGACACGCGATATTCGGCTCGTCATCCATATAAGGTCAATGCACAAAGAAGCATAGTCAAGAGAATCCAAGGCCATAAACTCCGTTGATATCTTTTAGACTATCAAGGGAGATGCCACTGACATGCACGGGCTGCTAATGGAGTTGAACGACGGAGCTAGAACGGAAATTGGACCGACCCGGGATAAGTCAGGTTCTGCCCAGCTGGCGGTCGACCGCCAGCACAGGGGCGGTCGACCGCCCCAGCCAGGGATCACCAGGCTATGTGTGTTTCAGCTGGCGGTCGACCGCCAGCCAGTGGTGGTCGATCGGAAATCCCAGGGACCGCCCGTTTGCAGGTTTCACAGTAGCGGTCGACTGCCAGGAGCTACAGGTCGTTCGCCAGCCCCGAGCCTTCAATGTTGACTTTGTTTCCAACTTTGAAAAGGGCCATTGAACATGGATTTCTTTAATCCAAAAGTCACCTAATCACCCACAAATTTTGGATCTGGTCTGAGGCTTGTCTATAGACCATTCAAGGTCTATAAAACCAATCCAAGAGGGTTGGAAACCAAAATGCTTCAAGGCTTCAAGGGAGATCAAGGGAGCTCATTTTCGAGGCACTGTAGCACCTCCGTGAACAGTGTTTCGGAAAGGAGTTCTTCATCCATTCCAAGGCATTCAAGTCCAGATCTGAAGGCATCTCAACCTCCAAGGAAGAAGAAGGAATCAAGGCTCTCAAGGGTGATCTAAGCTGCATCCTACATCTTCTACATCCTCTTCATCGACTCAAGAAGATCAAAAGGAAGATTGAAGCTACATCCATCGTCTTCTTCATCAACTAGAAGTGGTTCAAGGAAGATCATCCCGCAAGAAAGAAGACACCGTCAAAGCATCCGATTCAAGCTTCTGCAACTCAGACAAGATTCTTTTCTTTGAGCATACTCTATATCTTTTTTGAGTGATTTCATATTTGTTCTCTTTTTCATTTCATACAAACAATTGAATCTGAGAATTGTCCCTATCGGTGGTTAGTAGGAGGACAATCGGAGGTTGTCCGATCTGTGTTGTTGACGCCCCTACCAGGTGGTTAGTAGGAAGGCAATCGGTGGTCTTTCCGATTTGCGGTTCAGTGCGTGGCACTAGTGGAGCCTCACCGGATTTGGTGAGGGGTGGACGTAGGACTGGGGATTCAGTCCAAACCACCTTAAAATCTCGTGTGTTGTGGTTTGTTTGTGTGATTGTTTTGTTCTAAATGCATGCTTAGGTTCGAATCGATATATTAGTAATCATCTTGCTAAGCATATCGTTGTGTCCTTCGTTTAGCTAGTTATATTCCGCTGCAATTTAATTCATCTACCTATATAGAGGGTTACATTGTGAAAAGAGGGGCAGATCTATTCACCCCTCCCCTCTAGATCCGCTGTCCACTACACAACAAGTGGTATCAGAGCCTAATCTCTCATTATGGGGTCCAACGACCTTGAGGGAAATGGTGGATCAGCATCTAAGGGTTATTTACCTAAAGGACACTCTGTGAATAGACCTCTTTATTTCACTGGATCTAACTATCCTTATTGGAAACATCGCATGCAGGTGTTCATTCGCGCCCAAAACTACGAACTTTGGCGTGTGATCAGCAAAGGTCTGTATGAGCTTATGGATAATGAGGACTTGTGGACCAAAGAATAAATACGGCAATCCACCGTCAACTGGAGTGCTAAACATATCATGCAATGCTCACTCCATCCAGTTGAATTCTCAAGAGTAGCCACCTGCGCAACTGTGAAATTGATGTGGGATAAGCTAGAGGTAATCTACGAAGGAACCTCTCAGGTACGAGAAATAAAAGCCAATATTTTAGTTTCTGAATATGAAATGTTCCGCATGAAGCCTGATGAGTCAATTCAAGATATGTATGCTCGCTTAACTGTGCTTACTAATAGTTTAACTGATTTGGGAAAGAAATATACAGAGCAAGAACTTGTAAGAAAAATTCTCAGATCATTAACTCTAGCATGGCACACGAAGGCAACCATTGTTGAAGAATCAAGAGATCTTGCAACCACCTAGGTAGATGAACTTATTGGGTCATTAATGACCTATGAGATCAACCTCAAGAACAAAGAGGCTGAGGCACCTGAGAAGAAGTCCCTACCTCTTAAGCAGGACCCAGCGGTCAAGGCTCTTCTGATGAAGGTGAGGATTCGACAAGTGAGCGAGATGAGGATGATGTAGAAATCCTCACACGTAAGTTCAAGAAATTCTTGAGAAAGGAAGGTAAGAGCTTCATGAGAGGAAGGTCAAAGGTAAGAAATGGTTTCAGATCTAATTCTGAAAATTCTAAGAAATCTGATAAAATCATTTGCTATTCTTGCAATAAACCAGGGAATTTCAAGAATGATTGTCCCGACAGATTCAGAAAATCTGACAAATGGAATGGCAAGAAGAAGAGCAAGGCCATGGTGTCCACATGGAGCGACGAAGAGGAAAGTGATGACGAAACTAGCTCTTCGGACAAAGAAAAAGAAGATTTCTGCCTCATGGCCAAAGGTGACGAAGAAATTGAGGTAAATTCTCCATTTGAAGATTATACAATTGATGATTGGGAGGATGCATATATACAACTCATGGAAAAATATGAAATGTACAAAAAGGAAAATAAATCATTGAAAAAGAAAATTAATTCTTTTGTGCATGATCATGACAAGGATGATAAGAATGCTCTACTTGAAACTGAAATTGAAGATCTTAAGAAAATGATTGAGGATTTGGAAGAAGGAAGAAAAGAAATGGCTGACTTGGAAACTGAAAATAAAAACTTGAGAAATGAGATTGACAGCATGAAACTCAAAATGCAAACCTATGAAAAGGATAGCAAATTAAGCAATGAGGAGTATGAAGCTGTCAAATATGTCAACACTCAACTCTTGCAAAACATTGAAAACTTACAAAAAGAATTGAAGGATAAACAACAATCCTTGGAAAATTTCGTGGATGGAAAAGAAAACCTAGATGCTTTGCTAGGTACTAGGATGAATTTCAACAAGGAAGGGTTGAGTTTTGAACCAACAAACAAAAGGCCAATTGGGCTAAAAACAGTCACATTTGTCTCATCTTCAGAAGCCTCCACCTCAAACATAACTCCCACACAAAACCAGCAAAAACAAAAGGAGAAAGGAAAAGAAAAGATTGAAGGGGGAGTCACCAACATTCCCAAAAAGCCTGTCCAAAGACCTAAGAAAGGTCGACCTTCCCCGCAGCATAGGTCAACACACTCTTGGCCATTGCATGCTCAATTATCCAGATATCACCAAAACTGGATTGCACATTCATATAGGCTGTTGTGCCCCTTAGGCACAAGCATGTGCTATGTTGATTTGATGATAGCAATGCTGTTTTATTTTGATGATTGCAACACAGTGAGTGCATTATGATATTATGTTTTTTATATGATGATGGCATGTTGATTTGAATGCATATCACTCATTATGTTCTGTGGAGAATGCATGAGACGTTTATAACTCATATACTCTGTGGTGTATGCATATAACTGATATATTCCGTGGAGATTGCTTGAGTGTGCTTGATTTATGGAGAATGCTTGAGTATGTTCTATCTGATATGTTCTGGGCATGAGTGTGCTGGTTCTGTGGGTCGACCCCCTTTTCAGATGGGTCGACCCCCCTCAGATGTATTTCTTAAGTCTACACATCAGATTGCTTTGCTTCATGCATTAGTCTATACACTGTCCATCTGAGTGTCTCATGCAGAGTCAATTCATATAGTCTATACAGTGGTTTAGGCTAAGTTAGTACAACTTCCAGTGTCCAGTGGTTCAGGCTAAGTCTGTACATCATCAGTCTCACTTAGCGTCTTAAGCATTTCAGGCGTCTAAGTCTGTACATTGCATCGTCTTAGGCATCGTCTCTCTGCAGGTCTATACAGCCATTGCTTGCGTCGCCTTACATGACCAAGTCTGTACAGAGTTGGCATTGCATCTCATTAAGTCTACACATCATGTAGCTTGCTCGCATAGCCAAGTCTATACATCGGTTGTTCATGTACTGCACATCATCAAGTCTATACACTGCCTGCATTCTTGCTCGCACAACACTAAGTCCATACATTGTGCATTGTTCAAGCCAAAGTCTGTACAGCCTGAGAGTGCGTCTCACTGACCATCTCATGCAAGTCTGCACAACGTCCGTCTCATTTATCGTCTAAGGCAAAGTCAATACATTGCTGTAGTAACGCAAGTATATACATCATCTGTCTCAATGAGCGTCTCATGCAAGTCTATACATTGAAGCAAAGTCTGTATAGCCATTCTCTTATCAAAGTCCATACATCCTTCTGTTGGAATTCCAAGTTCATACATCGGACTGTTCATGCTTTCATCGTGAAGTCTGTACATTGCATGACTTCCACCAAGTCTATACATTGGTAGGTGGCAAGTCTGTACATTGGCTTCACATTTGCTTCGAAGTCTGTACATTGAACTAATAGGTAAAGTCTGTACATCGTTGCTTGCCAAAGTCTGTACATTGGCATCTGTTCCTACGTTGCAACTTCAAGTCTGCACATTGGAGTCTTTACCTACGATCAGCTTTGAAAGTCTGTACATTGGGAGCTTTACCGACGTTGCCTTGCCAAAGTCTACACACTGTGAATCTTCAAGTCTGTACAAACTTCGCCTTGTTTCAAGTCTGTACATCGTCCAGCTCTTTGGCAAAGTCTACACATCTTAAAGTCTGTACATCTGTTAGGGTTGCTCATGCATTGTTCTTCTGAAGTCTGTACAGCCGTGGCTTCTGTCTCAAAGTCTGTACATTTGTTTCAAAGGCGAACTCTATACATTGTGCATCCTTGGGTTAAAGTCCATTCATTGGAAGTCTGTACAGAGTTTCTCTTGGCTTTAAGATGAAGTCTGAACATTGCATAGTCTGTACATTGCTTCTTCAATCTGCCTCGGCCAAGTCCATACACTACTAGCTTAGCAGACTGTGAAGTCTATACATCAGTTGTTCAGCAGCAGACTGCTCAAGTCCATACATTGGCTGCATCATATGCATTGAAGTCTGCACATTGCTGAATGCTCTTCAAGTGTGCATATTCGTTCTAAGGCATAGTCTATACATTGCATTGTGTTGCATTCATCAGTTGTGAAGTCTGTACATCGAGTCAAAGTCTGCACATTGCATTCTCTTCAGCAAGTATGTACAGCGAGTGCCTTCTCATATGAAGTCTGAACATTGCATCTGCATTCACAATGTCTTCACACCTGAAGTCTATACAATGCACTACCTTCGCAAAGACTGTACATTGTGCATATTAGACTTGAAGTCCATACATCGTACATGAAGACTGAACAACGAGCAAGTGTGTACATCGGACTAGTCTGCTGGCTAAGTCTGTACACTGCTGTACGTTGTGTTCTTCAATGTCTGAACATTGCTTCAGCGTTTGGCTTCAGTCAAGTCTATACATCGACTGACAGTCTTCAGCTAAGTGTATACATTGCTTCACAACGTGAAGTCTATACAATGCCATAGCTCTGCTTATGTGAAGTATATATATTGCTTTAGCTTCGTAGAGTCTATACACTGCTTCAGCTTTGCCTTGACCAAGTCTGTTCAGAGCTCCCATGTTCAAGTATGTACAGCCCTTCATATAGAAAGTCTATACATCGTGATGTCTTCACATTGGTTGTTGATTGAAGTCTGTACATCGGGCATCTTCTAAGTAAAGTCTATACAGGCTTCTGCTTGTCAAAGTTTATACATTGGTCTTAGACACCAAAGTCTATACAGTCTGTATCTGCATTGTATTGCATGCATCATGGTTGAAGTCTATACACTGGCTTTGAGCTGAAGTCTAGACATTGCCTCAGGCTGAGCAAGTATATACATTGCATGTTCGTTCAATCAAGTCCATACACTGAGCAAGTATATACATTGTCTGCCTGTCGATTGAAGAGTCTATACATTGTTGTTTGTCTTGTAAAGTCCATACAGTAATGTCTGCACGTTGGCTTTAAAACTGAAGTCTATACAATGTGTTGTATTCTTCAGAGACTGTACAGGGTTTACACTTAACCTGATAAGTTCTTATCTGTCTGATGGGCACTCTTCGCAGAGGCTAATGAGGGCACGTGATCCAAAGAGTATAAGGTACCCTGATCAGGTGATGACACGTGTGCTGAAGTAAGTCTGGATGCTGCCACGTGGTCCAAAAGTTCTGGGCGGGAAATGTGGAAGCCACATGCGCCCAGTGCTGCTCCTGCTGTGACTGCTTATAGAAGGAAGCCTGCGTCCAACAGATGAAGAATGATCGAGTTGGCCAGAGGTGAAGTCCATACAGAGAGCCACGATCCAGACAGAGAGAAAAAGAAAAAAAAAGGAGAGAAGAGCATAAAGTGAAAGAAGAGCAGAAGAAGAAGAAGAAAGAAGAGAGCAGAGAAGAGAGAGAGAGTGAAAGATTTCGTAGAGAAGGAATGAGAAAATCTTGAAGATCTATCCTCTGGCATTTGGATCAAGTCCAAGCCAGATCTACTCCTTTGAGAGCTACATTCTTGTTCTTCATTTACAGCATTCCGATCGCTGTGTATTTTCCATTTCTTATTTTTCCTTTTTCATTTGGTTATCCTTGTTCTTCCGATTCTCTGGATAGAGGTCGGGTTCCTCCTGTGGACTCAGGAGAAGGGAGACTTGTCTCCGGTTCTGGGCTTGTGGGTTGCAAGTCCAGGGGTCCCTCCTGGTCTGGAGGAAGAGAGGTCTTCGACCTCTAGTTTCCAAGTGGCTGGGAGTCACTTGGGGTGTCCCTCCGGTTGGAGGAAGAGGGGAGGTTGTTCCCCTGGTCAAGCTGTTTGGCAGCACCTGTTGCAGACTGAGTCTGCGTTCTAGCTTGTGCTAGTGGAAGCCTCACTCCGGTTGGGAGTGAGGGGTGGATGTAGGTCTGGAGGACCGAACCACCTAAAAATTAGCTGTGCAGTGGTTTGATTTCTCTATATATTTTTGTTGCCGCTAGATGATTGCATAGGGGCGCTCTAAGTATTTGGTTTCTGGTTGAGCAGAAGAGTTGATCAGTTCTCTTAGAGTGTTTTTAATCTGTCAAGAGAGCGAAATTCTAGTTGAGCTATATTTTGTCTAAATCATCTTGGTAGCATTCTGATCTTAATTTGGGCGAAGGTTTTTAAGGGGCATATTCATTCACCTCCCCCCTCTGAATACTGCACCGAACCCAACACTTGGTATCAGAGCGGGTTGTTGTGCATAGGATCTAACAATCCGCAGCAGATCCTGCTAGTTTTTGGTGCATTTCAGAGTGGGTCTCTTGAAATCATGTTTTGCTTCATTGACTTGTGCTTTATTTTGATTATCTGGTTTCAGTGCATTTCGTGTCATTTGTTTTACTTCGCTGAAATTGTTTGCCATCTGTTCTAATGGCTCGACCTCCGGTTTATGATGGTTCTAACCTCGATAGCTGGCTAGGAGGCCTATGTGTGTACGTAGACTCCATTGGTCCAAATTTGTGGAGTCTTATATCTAAAGGCCCACACCGATTACCTCATGATGAGACCAAATGGTCTAAAGAGGACAGAGTGAAGGACCGTGAAAATACCATGATTCTCAATATCCTGAGAGTTGTTGTCAATACTGATATATATCCTTTTGTTCTCAGGTGCAATTCTGGAAAAGAGATATATGACAAAGTTATCTCTGCGCATAACCAACAGAATGATAGCTGTTTGATGGCCAACCGGGATAATGAAGATTCCTCATCCCAGGTAAATTCTGAATCTGAATCCGAAAAAATTTCAATTGAGGAATTGTGGGAAATAAATGAGGAATTGTCTGATAGATGTAAACATTTGAAATCTGAAAATAGAAAGCTGAAAAAGAAATATGATGAGATTAATTCGAATGTTCATTGTGAAAAATGTCAGGAACTGAGAAAATCTCATGAAATCTGCTTAGCAAATGTTGATAAGAGTAAGGAACAAATATCTGTTTTGGAAAATAAAAATCAGGAACTCATAGATAAGAATTCTGAACTGGAAGATAAGCTGAATTCATTAGGAAATGATCAAAACCTAACTGATGAACTTGTTCAGAATGAACAAATAAGAAAGGAGAATGAAGAGCTGAAGCTTCTAAATTCTGCCATGTCTGAGAGTCTCTTAATGCTTGAAAGAGGGAAGAGTTCAATTGAAAATGAATGTGAGAGAGTGAGTACATTAATAGAAGAGATTAAGAGCTACAAAGCCATTAATGTCTTACTTAATAAAAAAATCACAGATTCTGAAATTCTCATTTCCTCTCTCAAAAATGAAATCACTGAATTGAACAATTCTCTATCAGAGTCACTTAAAAACACAGAAAATCCAAAGGCTGTTTCTAAGAAGAAAGTCTCTGATGGAGGCAGTAAACAGGAAGAGAGAAAAAGAATGTATACAACCTTTGTGCGTAGCTCTGAGTTAGCTAGCACTTCAGCTTCTCCTTCATGTTTGCCTTCTAACCAGAGAGAAAAGCAAAAATTGGAAAAACAAAAGAAAATTCAGAAAAAGAAAACAAGACAGAATAAGAATTTGCATGCTAAAACTTCTCAGGCCAAACTGACTCATGCTAAAAGAAAGAATTTGAAATGTTTCTACTATGGTAAATCTGGCCATGAGACGGATGTCTGTTTTATCATGATGAATGATGATCTGAATGTTCATAAAAAGCATGCTAGGAATCTTTATGCTAAGAAAATGCATGAAAAATAATTTCTTGTTAAAAATCATGCATCTCACAAAAAGAAGATTCAATGTTTTCATTGTGGCAAATTGGGCCATATTGCTGCAAATTGTTGGCATGCTAAGGGAAGAATAACTCCAAACCTGCTAAAATCCCTGTAAAAAGACATGCATTCTATAAGAATTTTGACAGAATGAATTCTTCATGTTTTGAATGTGGAAAACATGGCCACACAGCCAAGGACTGTTGGCATGTTCAGAAGAATCATATTAACCCTCATGCTGTCAAATTACATGCTGAACAATTTGTGAAATTGTCATGCCTTCATTGTGGAAAACCTGGCCACAAAGCCTTTGAGTGCTGGGTGGCAGGGTTCAGAAAACAAAATGCCCATGCACACAACAGAAATTTTAATGTCCATGCACATGAATTTAATGCTTACAATAAGGTGCATAAAAGGAACTTAAATTCTGTTAGTTATCATGGTAAGCCTGGTCAATTCGGTTATTCCTTGTCCAACCATAAGATGATGGGCTATGATTATAATACTGTTAAGAGACCATTCAGAACACCTGTGAGAGTTAATTCAGGACCCAAGACTTCTTGGGTTCCTGCAGGATCAACTTGATTTTATCTTGTAGTTGTGCCCTGGTGAGAGAAATAAAAGGGGTTGATTTAGCCAAGGCACTCAAAAAGAAAACCCCAGGATTCAATTCTTCAGGTCAGTTCTGAACTTTGTTTTAAATTCATTATCTGAATTTGTGAGTATGAAAGATGTGAATTGTATGGTGATTTGCTTGCTTGATTTCTGATGTTGTCTTCTTGTCTAGATGATCAGTCTGCATTCCAGACTCAGCTATTGAATTCATTTCTGCATATATCTGATGATCTTCTCTTGCCATATTTTGCACTGAGGCTGAATGGTTGTTTAATGAATACAGTCGATGCATTATATAGACTTTGTGTCAATGCATTGCATGCTTGTTGTTAAATGCATAACTTACTGATTGTGAATGGTTCATTTAGTGTACACAGTCAATGCATGTATCTTATGTCTGCATACATCATTTGCATGACTGTCAATGATACTGTTCAATGCATGTAGGACTGCTTTATTTTGCATTGTCTTGCATAACCCTGGTATATCAAATGGTATGTTACTAAAAGGCAGGGAAATCTGCCCGGAGGTTTCTACCATGTGTGAGATGGTCTTTGAGACCGGGTTCTCCGTCTAGTACCATGGGTCCTGTCTTCATGTAGATCAGTGTACTGCATCATTTTTTTAAAATCTGAAAAAAAAGAATAAAAATGTTCACGACTTGGGCGCATAAACTTGAATTGATTGCACACTTACCTTGTGCATCATTGTTGCATAGTATTCATGTAGAACACTGTGATGCATATCATTAAAGTTAAAAAATCTGAAAAGAAATGTTCATTGCATAGCATGTTTTTGCATCATGATGTCAGGGGGAGCTGAGAGTTCTGATTATTACATTGAATTCCTTTCACTTCTCATGGTCCCCATTCAACTCTATCATATTCTTTGACATCAGATGCCATTGAACTCCATGCCTATTGATATCACTGCTTATCAATTGTTATCATTTCCCTAACCTTCACTGAACAACAGTACTGCTCATGGTTTAGTTAATTGAGTTACAGCTATTACAATTGTTCTTTTATAAGAATCACTCTTGCAATTGAAAGGAACTAAAGGTTTAACCTTTATAAATTGAAGAGTTATGTGTCTGCCTTCAGAATTTGAGATAAAAGAAAACTTCTATAGCTCTTAATCTTTGTCTTATGGTAAGAATGGAAAAAGTTTTTTTTTACCTGAATGTGTTAATCTGGAAATATCTAAAAAAGGTGAATAAGAATGTGTACCGATTTTTAAAAAATCACTCTAAAAGAAATAAGGGCAGCAGTAAATAAGATCATAAATGCAAAAAGCTGAACATAGTGACAGAGCAATGGGTGATTGCACTGAGAAACTGTGATCTCCTCAAATGAAGTAGGAGAACTCATAAGTCATGAAGTGCTTCAGACTACCTCTGTTCATAGGGGCATATCTATAGGGGGAGTTTTCACCAAGTAACTGGGGGTGCTGGCCTCTGATCAAGGTGTGCCCTTAATGTCAAAGGGAAAATTATTCCTTGTAGGTCTTGATCTGAAATAGATCTAGTAGTTTATGTCTAATAACTGGGGGTACCTGCCTCTGATCAAGGTGTACACCTAATGTCAAAAGAATAAATGCCACTGGTGTATTCACTTAGCTCAGTTTCTAAAAATTCCAAAATAAAAATCAAACTGGTGTAACCCTTTGAAATCAAAAGTCAATGAGTGAAAATTATTTTTCTCAATACATATTCAAATTGCCTCTCTTGAACTTCCTTGTTTAATCACAAAAGGGTATTATTTCTGACTTATCTATTAATACCATGTGCCTTAGATTCATTGCTATAAATGGAGTCTAAAACTCTTTTTCAGGGGTCAAGTGTTTTACTCTAGATTTATCACTGTTAAACCTGAATTTTTGTCAAAATTGTATGTTGCTGATTCTTATACTTTAACTGTTGTTTATAATCAGGCTTATTTTCTGAACCAATGATTCAGCTGTTGTCTAGTGACCCTCCTACCTTCTCTACCTTTGCTTATCTATTCATATTCCTTCTCAAAGAGGGAGCAATTATTTAGGGGGAGAACCAGTTCAGGGGGAGTCATATCTTCAGGAGGAGAATTGCTCTAGAGGAATTTGCATGCATAATGCACTTTGCACTTATGTTTTTACTATTTTTCTCTTTTTGATTATGTCAAATGGGGAGAAAATTCTGTGTGACTCATTGTCACTTTTTGTTGCCATCATCAAAAAGGGGGAGAATGTTGTGCCCCTTAGGCACAAGCATGTGCTATGTTGATTTGATGATAGCAATGCTGTTTTGTTTTGATGATTGCAACACAGTGAGTGCATTATGATATTATGTTTTTTATATGATGATGGCATGTTGATTTGAATGCATATCACTCATTATATTCTGTGGAGAATGCATGAGACGTTTATAATTGATATACTCTGTGGTGTATGCATATAACTGATATATTCCGTGGAGATTGCTTGAGTGTGCTTGATTTATGGAGAATGCTTGAGTATGTTCTATCTGATCTGCTCTGTGCATGAGTGTGTTGGTTCTGTGGGTCGACCCCCTTTTCAGATGGGTCGACCCCCCTCAGATGCATTTCTGAAGTCTACACATCAGATTGCTTTGCTTCATGCATTAGTCTATACACTGTCCATCTGAGTGTCTCATGCAGAGTCAATTCATATAGTCTATACAGTGGTTTAGGCTAAGTCAGTACAACGTCCAGTGTCCAGTGGTTCAGGCTAAGTCTGTACATCATCAGTCTCACTTAGCGTCTTAAGCATTTCAGGCGTCTAAGTCTGTACATTGCATCGTCTTAGGCATCGTCTCTCTGCAAGTCTACACAACCATTGCTTGCGTCACCTTACACGACCAAGTCTGTACAGAGTTGGCATTGCATCTCATTAAGTCTACACATCGTGTAGCTTGCTCGCATAGCCAAGTCTATACATCGGTTGTTCATGTACTGCACATCATCAAGTCTATACACTGCCTGCAGTCTTGCTCGCACAACACTAAGTCCATACATTGTGCATTGTTCAAGCCAAAGTCTGTACAGCCTGAGAGTGCGTCTCACTAACCATCTCATGCAAGTCTGCACAACGTCCGTCTCATTTAGCGTCTAAGGCAAAGTCAATACATTGCTGCAGTAACGCAAGTATATACATCGTCTGTCTCAATGAGCGTCTCATGCAAGTCTATACATTGAAGCAAAGTCTGTACATCCATTCTCTTATCAAAGTCCATACATCCTTCTGTTGGAATTCCAAGTTCATACATCGGACTGTTCATGCTTTCATCGTGAAGTCTATACATTGCATGACTTCCACCAAGTCTATACATTGGTAGGTGGCAAGTCTGTACATTGGCTTCACATTTACTTCGAAGTCTGTACATTGAACTAATAGGTAAAGTCTGTACATCGTTGCTTGCCAAAGTCTGTACATTGGCATCTGTTCCTACGTTGCAACTCCAAGTCTGCACAATGGAGTCTTTACCTACGATCAGCTTTGAAAGTCTGTACATTGGGAGCTTTACCGACGTTGCCTTGCCAAAGTCTACACACTGTGAATCTTCAAGTCTGTACAAACTTCGCCTTGTTTCATGTCTGTACATCGTCCAGCTCTTTGGTAAAGTCTACACATCTTAAAGTCTGTACATCCGTTAGGCTTGCTCATGCATTGTTCTTCTGAAGTCTGTATAGCCGTGGCGTCTGCCTCAAAGTCTGTACATTTGTTTCAAAGGCGAACTCTATACATTGTGCATCCTTGGGTTAAAGTCCATTCATTGGAAGTCTGTACAGAGTTTCTCTTGGCTTTAAGATGAAGTCTTAACATTGCATAGTCTGTACATTGCTTCTTCCGTCTGCCTTCGCCAAGTCCATACACTGCTTGCTTAGCAGACTGTGAAGTCTATACATCGGTTGTTCAGCAGTAGACTACTCAAGTCCATACATTGGCTGCATCATATGCAATGAAGTCTGCACATTGTTGAATGCTCTTCAAGTGTGCATATTCGTTCTAAGGCATAGTCTATACATTGCATTGCATTGCATTCATCAGTTGTGAAGTTTGTACATCGAGTCAAAGTCTGCACATTGCATTCTCTTCAGCAAGTATGTACAACGAGTGCCTTCTCATCTGAAGTCTGAACATTGCATCTGCATTCACAATGTCTTCACACCTAAAGTCTATACAATGCACTACCTTCGCAAAGACTGTACATTGTGCATATTAGACTTGAAGTCCATACATCATACATGAAGACTGAACAACGAGCAAGTGTGTACATCGGACTAGTCTGCTGGCTAAGTCTGTACACTGCTGTACGTTGTGTTCTTCAATGTCTGAACATTGCTTCAGCGTTTGGCTTCAGCCAAGTCTATACATCGACTGGCAGTCTTCAGCTAAGTATGTACATTGCTTCACAACGTGAAGTCTATACAATGCCATAGCTCTGCTTATGTGAAGTATATACATTGCTTTAGCTTCGTAGAGTCTATACACTGCTTCAGCTTTGCCTTGATCAAGTCTGTTCAGAGCTCCCGTGTTCAAGTATGTACAACCCTTCATATAGAAAGTCTATACATCGTGATGTCTTCACATTGGTTGTTGATTGAAGTATGTACATCGGGCATCTTCTAAGTAAAGTCTATACAGGCTTCTACTTGTCAAAGTTTGTACATTGGTCTTAGACTCCAAAGTCTATACAGTCTGTATATGCATTGTATTGCATGCATCCTGGTTGAAGTCTATACACTGGCTTTGAGCTGAAATCTAGACATTGCCTCAGGCTGAGCAAGTATATACATTACATGTTCGTTCAATCAAGTCCATACACTGAGCAAGTATATACATTGTCTGCCTGTCGATTGTAGAGTCTATACATTGCTGTTTGTCTTGTAAAGTCCATACAGTAATGTCTGCACGTTGGCTTTAAAACTGAAGTCTATACAATGTGTTGTATTCTTAAGAGACTGTACAGGGTTTACACTTAACCTGATAAGTCCTTATCTGTCTGACAGGCACTCTTCGCAGAGGCTAATGAAGGCACGTGATCCAAGGAGGATAAGGTACCCTGATCAGGTGATGACACGTGTGCTGAAGTAAGTCTGGATGCTGCCACGTGGTCCAAAAGTTCTGGGCAGGAAATGTGGAAGCCACACGCGCCCTGTGCTGCTCCAGCTGTGACTGCTTATAAAAGGAAGCCTTCGTCCAATAGATGAAGACTGATCGAGTTGGTAAGAGGTGAAGTCCATACAGAGAGCCACGATCCAGACAGAGAGAAAAAGAAAAAAAAAGGAGAGAAGAGCATAGAGTGAAAGAAGAGCAGAAGAAGAAGAAGAAAGAAGAGAGCAGAGAAGAGAGAGAGAGTGAAAGATTTCGTAGAGAAGGAATGAGAAAATCTTGAAGATCTGTCCTCTGGCGTTTGGATCAAGTCCAAGCCAGATCTACTCCTTTGAGAGCTACATTCTTGTTCTTCATTTACGGCATTCCGATCGCTGTGTATTTTCCATTTCTTATTTTTCCTTTTTCATTTGGTTATCCTTGTTCTTCCGATTCTCTGGATAGAGGTCGGGTTCCTCCTGTGGACTCAGGAGAAGGGAGACTTGTCTCCGATTCTGGGCTTGTGGGTTGCAAGTCCAGGGGTCCCTCCTGGTCTGGAGGAAGAGAGGTCTTCGACCACTAGTTTCCAAGTGGCTGGGAGTCACTTGGGGTGTCCCTCCGGTTGGAGGAAGAGGGGAGGTTGTTCCCCTGGTCAAGCTGTTTGGCAGCACCTGTTGCAGACTGAGTCTGCATTCTAGCTTGTGCTAGTGGAAGCCTCACTCCGGTTGGGAGTGAGGGGTGGATGTAGGTCTGGAGGATCGAACCACCTAAAAATTAGCTATGCAGTGGTTTGATTTCTCTATATGTTTTTGCTGCCGCTAGATGATTGCATAGGGGCGCTCTAAGTATTTGGTTTCTGGTTGAGCAGAAGAGTTGATCAGTTCTCTTAGAGTGTTTTTAATCTGTCAAGAGAGCGAAATTCTAGTTGAGCTATATTTTGTCTAAATCACCTTGTTAGCATTCTGATCTTAATTTGGGCGAAGGTTTTTAAGGGGCATATTCATTCACCCCCCCCCCTCTGAATACTGCACCGAACCCAACATAGGCCAACACCACCATACTTTTGGAGAAATTGTGATTCATGTGTTCATCAATCCTATAACTTTCAATCTCCTTGGTGGCAGAATAATCACTCTCAACCCAAAAATAACCAATGGCCACAATGGGTTAAGAAGCCAACTTCATCAAACTTTCAAAAATTTCAACCAAGAACCTCCAAACAGAAAATGAATGTCAAAGTTGAAAAGAAGAACCAAATCCCTGCTCTAAGCAAACAAAACATGAATGTTAGAAAAGTCTAGATTCCAAAAGAAATGGTTTCATGCTTTGAAACTTTGAAGAGTATGATGGGACCCAAATTTGGTTGGGTTCCAAACACATTTGCTTAATTGCTTGTGCAGGAGTGTCTTGCAGCCATACATAATAGGTGGTACCTTGATAGCAGTTGTTCAAGACACATGACCGGAGACAAATCAAAATTTTGTTTCTTGGAGGAAAAGGAAGGAGGACATGTCACATTTGGAGGGAACAACAAAGGAAAAATCATTGGAACAGGTAATGTAGGTAAGAACCTCTCCAACTCCATTGGAAATGTGTTGCTAGTTGAAGGTTTAAAATATAACCTACTAAGCATAAGTCAATTGTGTGATAAAGGTCACAAAGTGTTGTTTGATTCTCATGAATGTAAAATCTTTGAACCAAAATCTGACAAGGTAAAATTTTCTGGTAAGAGAGTCAACAATGTTTACATGATTGACTTAGATGATCCTCCTTATTCAAACCTTTGTCTTGCTGCACCAAAATCTGAAATTACATGGTTATGGCATCGTAGACTAGGACATGCTAGCTACAATGTCTTGCATAAACTCTTGAAACATTCAATGGTGAAAGGTTTGCCTGAACTATCCTTTAAACAAGAAAATAAATTGTGATGCATGTGCCCTAGGTAAACAAACTAGAAAATCATTCAAGGGAAGATCTGAAAATACATCATCCAAACCACTCGAGCTAATTCATATGGACCTATTTGGCCCAACCAGAACTGCTAGCTTAAGTGGTGGAAAATTTGGATATGTCTTGGTGGATGATTTTTCTAGGTTCACATGAGTTTTCTTTCTCACACATAAAAATGATGCTTTTGATGAGTTTCAGGCACTCTACATGAAGATAAAGCAGGACGGTGAGTTTAAAATTTCTAAGATTCAATCTGATCACGGTGGTGAATTTGAAAATGCTAACTTCTATAACCTTTGCAAGGCCGAAGAGATTTCACACTGATTTTCTTCACCAAGAACGCCGGAGCAAAACGGTGTGGTTGAAAGGAGAAACCGGACACTTGTAGGGATGGCAAGAACCATGTTTGCTGAACGGCAACTTCCAAGGAGGTTTTGGGCTGAAGCGGTAAACTCGGCATGTTACATTATCAACCGCTCTATGGTAAGGCCACACACCAAAAAGACTCCTTATGAGTTGCTAAAAGGTAAAAAGCCCTCTCTCTCACATATGAAAGTGTTTGGATCGAAATGCTTCATTCACAACAATGACAAAAGAGACTTAGATAAATTCGAGCCCAAGAGAGATGAAGGTATATTCCTTGGATATTCTGATAGATCTAGGGCTTATAGAATTTGCAATATCAAAAGTCAAACTGTGGAAGAATCACCCCATATTTTCTTTGATGAATATCATGATTCTAACAATGATAACTCTTGCAGGAAAAATGATGAAGAAGGGGAATTCCTAAGCATAAAGGACAAGAGTGATCCTCCACAAGAAGAAATAAAAGAAGATGGTGACCTAGCCAAATCAAGCAATGCAAGGGATCAAGCTCCAAGAGAAGGTAACGATTCTACAAATATTAGAATTTCTAAGGATCATCCCTTGGAGAATGTCATTGGTAGCTTGAATGACCCACCTAGAACTAGGTCACATTTTAAAATTGTGGAAGAATTAGACCAACTTGCTCTTGTCTCGCAGCATGAACCCAAAAATATTGATGATGCTTTAAAAGATGAAAACTGGATAAATTTCATGCAAGAAGAGCTAAACCAGTTTGAGAGAAACAAAGTTTGGCATCTAGTTCCTAGACCTTCATCACAATCTATCATAGGCACTAAATGGGTCTTTAGGAACAAACTAAGTGAGGATGACAAGATAATAAGAAATAAGGCTAGATTGGTGGCTCAAGGGTATAATCAAGAGTTTGGGGTAGACTTTGATGAATCTTATGTCCCAGTTGCTAGACTCGAAGCCATCAGAATTTTACTTGCCTTTGCATGCTCCCTTAGAATAAAGCTGTATCAAATGGATGTCAAAAGTGCTTTCTTGAATGACTTGATCAAAGAAGAAGTCTATGTTGAGCAGCCCCCTGGCTTTGAGAATTCTAACAATGCAGATTTTGTATACAAGCTAGACATGGCGCTTTATGGACTTAAGCAAGCACCAAGAGCTTGGTATGAGAGACTAAGCTCGTTCCTCATTGAAAAAGGGTACACACGAGGTAAGGTAGATCAAACACTTTTCACCAAGAAGTAAGGTAAGAACATCTTGATTGTTCAAATTTATGTTGATGACATTCTGTTTGGTTCTACAAAATTTGAAATGTGTGAAGAATTTGCTAACCTCATGACTAGCGAATTTGAGATGAGCCTAATGGGAGAACTTCATTTCTTTCTCGGTTTGTAGGTCAACCAAGGAGAAGATGAGTGCTTCATAAATCAATCCAAATACATCAAGGAGCTGCTAAAAAGATTTGACATGGCAAACAGTAAAATCATTGCAACTCCTATGAGCACCACACCATCACTGGATTCGGATGAAAATGGTAAATTGGTGGATGCAAAGGTCTATAGAGGTATGATTGGCTGTTTGCTTTATTTGACTACATCCCGACCAAATATACAGTTTAGTGTATGCCTTTGTGCTAGATTTTAAGCTAGTCCTAGAGAATCTCATTTGACTGCCGTCAAACGTATCATTCGATATCTTGCCGGCACTCAAGATTTGGGATTATGGTATCCGTCATCATGTGATTTATCTCTTATATCTTATTCTGATGCGGATTACGCTGGATGAAAGCTGGATCGCAAGAGTACTAGTGGCTACTGCCAGTTTCTAGGCGGGTGTTTAGTTTCTTGGGCCTCCAAGAAATAACACTCGGTTGCCCTCTCAACCGCGGAGGCAGAATATGTTGCTGCGGGGAGCTGTGGCACCCAAGTGTTGTGGATTAAACACCAACTCTAAGACTACTTGGTGGATCTTGGTTGTGTCCCGATTCTGTGTGATAACACTAGTGCAATCAGCCTTGCAAAAAATCCAGTCCAACACTCTAGGACTAAGCATATTGAGATTAGGCATCACTTCATTAGGGATGAGGTTGGTAAGAAAAATTTTGAATAGCATTTTGTTGATACTCTAAATCAAATTGCTGATATTTTTACCAAGCCCTTGTGTAATGACAGGTTTTCAACACTCAGAAGGGAGCTTGGTCTTTGCCGACCTCAGGCCACTAAAAATTGAAATAATGATCTTGTTCAATTTAGTGTGTGTTTTTGCAGATTGGTGTTTCATGCATTGTTGATATGTCAATAAGTCATTTTGCCATGTGTCGCATTACATATAGATGCATAATCATGAATTGAGTTCATGTTCATAATACATTACATGGTTTGTGTTGAGAAGCATCATTCTTGCATGGCCATGGTATATCAAATGTTGATGTATGGAAGGGCAGGTTATGCTTGCCTAGAAGCACTCAATATACGTGAGGTTTCACCTCCGCCAAGTACCATGTGTCACTGTCGCATATAGGCCATATAGTAAGGGGGAGTTGTCTTTTTGCAGCATTCATACATATGTTTCATCTTTATTCTGTTGCATTTATTAAGTGTACAACCATGTGTTGGGTCATTCATCTCATGTCTGTCACATTCATGTCAACCCCTGCATGTTTCAGGTCATTCTCCTCTTGACACTTCTCATTACACTTGCTTACACACATAACTCCTTGCGTGCATTAGCTGCATATCCTTAGGGGGAGTCTTGCTGCCTTTCTTAATCTCTTACAATCTATGCTTCCATGGCTTACAGTCTGCATATGAGATTATAAGACTGACAAACAGATAGTGTGAGAGCTTTCTATTATATGAACTGATGATTGTCTATTCAATAAAAATGGTTCAGATTTAATAATTTCCTTGTAGTTCTGAAATATTTGTTCTAAACTCATCTATGTTCTTGGCTTTAATAGACCTTAACTAGAGATTGCATATTATGCTTTGAATGACTATCCTGCCATCTGATAATCCAAATTTCATGACATTCTTGGTAATACTCTAGAGCTTAGTATTGCTTCTAAACATCTTGATGAGCTGGAATTCTTGAAACTAAATTTGACAGAGCGATGATATTACTGCACGGAGAAATATGTCACGTCATCCAATCAAGTGACGAATGATATGTCATGATGTGCCTCTGTTATCTCTGTCTCAATTCATTTGGACTCTAGGCAGAGCAATGACATAATTGCTGAGAAATATATCCTCTCATCAAAGAAATGAGATTCGGTATGTCATGACGTGACTTTGCTATCTCTGTTCATTCCGAAGCATAACCGTTAGTCTTGCCAAATACCTAGGAATACTGGCGTCTAAACAACGTATATTCTTATGGCTAGGAGGCGTGTACTAGACTTGATTGCTCGTAAAATATGAGTAATATGCCTTCAAATTCAAAAGAGATTGAAATTCAAAGTTATTGCACTCATAACACTTCCATGCTCTAATCATGATTGTTTAGCTTCAATACTAATTTTTGTGTTACTTCCATGCTATGCGCCTTTGGTTCATTTCTATTAAATCTTCAAAGTAGCTGCTTTTCGAACTCTGTTGATGAACTCGGACTTCATTAGCTTTGAACCACATATATATATTGTTCGCGGCATGCTTTCAATTTCCATATAATGGCTTGCTCTTCCACTATAATTCCACTCTGATCTCTAGACCATTTATCACATGCTATCTCGTATCTCTCCTTTTTGCTGTTGGCAAAGGGGGAGAACGTCTTTGTGAGTCTTTGCATATGATCATAGTAATGGTCAAACGTCTTTGTGAGTCTTTGCATATGATCATGGTAATGGTCTTGGGAGAGTCAAAAATGGGAGATGCTGCCTTTGTGTGTTGTCAAAAGAGAGAGTGCCTTGTCGACATGGGAGGGTCATGGGAGTATCAAAGGGGGAGAGCCTTCATCTGTGATAAGGGTTTCTGCATAGCATTCACATGTAGCATACACATACCTTGATCATCCATGTATACATATCCGCATTTACATGTTTCACTATCATGGATCTTGAGCTGCACACAGGTTGCATATGTCATAATCTTTACCATATTTGCCACATTAGATATTTCTGCCATATAATGACTCACAGTGTTGCCATCATCAAAAAGGGGGAGAATGTTGTGCCCCTATGGTCATTTGAGTTCACTTGGGTAATTCGACATCATCCTACGGTCATTTGAGTTCTGTCGTATTCTTGGTTTTGATAATGGCTAAACACTATTAGTCATTGATATTTCCCACTCTCATGTGACTGACATACATGATGGTTTGTTCATGACAGGTACGCCATTACATGGACAAAGAATTCAGTGAAGTCGGCAAAAGTGAAAGCTCATTGATCGCGCCCAAGCAAGGATGCAAAAATAAGCACAAGTCAACACGCGATATTCGGCTCGTCATCCATATAAGGTCAATGCACAAAGAAGCATAGCCAAGAGAATCCAAGGCCATAAACTTCGTTGATATCTTTTAGACTATCAAGGGAGATGCCACCGACATGCACGGGCTGCTAATGGAGTTGAACGACGGAGCTAGAACGGAAATTGGACCGACCCAGGATAAGCCGGGTTCTGCCCAGCTGGCGGTCGACCGCCAGCACAGGGGCGGTCGACCGCCCCAGCCAGGGATCGCCAGGCTATGTGTGTTTCAACTGGCGGTCGACCGCCAGCCAGTGGCGGTCGACCGGAAATCCTAGGGACCGCCCGTTTGTAGGTTTCACAGTAGCGATCAACCGCCAGGAGCTACAGGTCGACCGCCAGCCCCGAGCCTTCAATGTGGACTTTGTTTCCAACTTCGAAAAGGGCCATTCAACATAGATTTCTTTAATCCAAAAGTCACCTAATCACCCACAAATTTTGAATCTGGTCTGAGGCTTGTCTATAGACCATTCAAGGTCTATAAAACCAATATAAGAGGGTTGGAAACCAAAATGCTTCAAGGCTTCAAGGGAGATCAAGGGAGCTCATTTTCGAGGCACTGTAGCACCTCCGTGAACAGTGTTTCGGGAAGGAGTTCTTCATCCATACCAAGGCATTCAAGTCCAGATCTGAAGCCATCTCAACCTCCAAGGAAGAAGAAGGAATCAAGGCTCTCAAGGGTGATCTAAGCTGCATCCTACATCTTCTACATCCTCTTCATCGACTCAAGAAGATCAAAAGGAAGATTGAAGCTACATCCATCGTCTTCTTCATCAACTAGAAGAGGTTCAAGGAAGATCATCCCGCAAGAAAGAAGACACCGTCAAAGCATCCGATTCAAGCTTCTGCAACTCAGACAAGATTCTTTTCTTTTAGCATACTCTATATCTTGTTTGAGTGATTTCATATTTGTTCTCTTTTTCATTGCATACAAACAATTGAATCTGAGAATCGTCCCTACCGGTGGTTAGTAGGAGGGCATTCAGAGGTTGTCCAATCTGCGTTGTTGATGTCCCTACTAGGTGGTTAGTAGGAAGGCAATCGGTGATCTTTCTGATTTGCGGTTCAGTGTGTGGCACTAGTGGAGCCTCACCGGATTTGGTGAGGGGTGGACGTAGGACTAGGGATTCAGTCCGAATCACCTTAAAATCTCGTGTGTTGTGGTTTGTTTGTGTGATTATTTCATTCTAAATGCATGCTTAGGTTTGAATCGATATATTAATAATCATCTTGCTAAGCATATCGTTGTGTCCTTCGTTTAGCTAGTTATATTCCGCTGCAATTTAATTCATCTAGCTATATAGAGGGTTACATTGCGAAAAGAGGGGCAGATCTATTCACCCCTCCCCTCTAGATCCGTTGTCCACTACACAACAGATCTAGGGGTGGGGGTCAACTGATATTACATCCAAAACTACCTCAACACAGGGAGGAGCCTTCAGCAGGCCAACCGGGGAGGGGTGACACCGAACTAGCGATCAACAAGGAAGCCGACATCGGTTCTGTCCGCTGTCTGTGCTTCAGGACTGACTGATGGTTATCACGATGCTGTGGCCACTCCAGAATTTTTTCGATGACGATACCACTTGAAGATTTTTCATAGCTGGATAGGGATGATGCTTGAATTTTGTTGATTTCTTTGGGCACCGCTGCTGGTCAGGGTAGGGGCTTGAACAGGGTGGCAGACCCTCGGTTCTGACAGCTTCAGGTTTCCAATAGCAGGAAGATGAGGATGCCACGACCGCTCCCGAACTCAGAATCAGGTGCCGCTAGAGCCGTTGGAACCGTTGACGGGTCCTCTTCGAAGCAAAACTGGCGGGGAAGCCAAACGTTGTCGGAGAAGACTAGTGGGCTCTGAACTCTGATGAGAGGTCGGCGCAGACTGTGGGGAAGCAGAACCGCGCACCCGGGGGAGGAAATTGATAACACCTGGTTCCGGATGCCAAAATGAGCTATGCTTTTTGGAGAAAAACGAAGACTCGTAGTAGAAGCTTTTTTAAGAAGAACTCTTGATCAGATTCCAAGCAGGACCGTCGCAGTCGGGCTTCCACTCCGGATCTGGTCTCCTGCTAGGGAGGCTTTGCGCAGTCGTGGAAGAATGACTTCCCTGGGCGATCACGAACTCAGAGAGGGATGGGACCATCGCCGTTGTGAAGAGGACTGGGAGACGCTTCCAACGATGCCTCTTGATCCTTCAGAAACATCCGGAGGAAACCGTGGTCGCATCTGCAAACTGCTACTCTTCTGCAGATCTGCAACTGGGAACTATAGGTTGAAGATGACGGGGGGGAATGGGGTATATGTGAGGGGAAATGGGGGTGGATGAGTGTGGGGAAAGCCCGGGCTATGAGGGGGTCTAGGAGGGGGTGTTTCAAGGTGGGGGAAGGGAAGAATGGGGTCTGGACGGGGGTCTAACAGGTGGTGGGAGGAGGAGCTACGAATTTGAGAAGGTGGGTGAGAGGGAAAGGGTATTTGAAATTGGGTTTAAGGGTGGGATTAAATTTTGGTCTTGGGGGATGGGAAGAGGTGTGTGGGGAAGGTAAAATGGGGCTTGGGGAGTGGGAATTCTCCCTTGGGAGATGAGAGGGTGCTTGGGGAAGGGGAGTGGGTGGTTGGTGGTTGGAGGGTGGAGTGGGGAGTGGTGGAATCTCCCTTGGGGCTGGGGTGGAGTTAAGGTGGGTTGGTGGGGAGTTGGGGATGAGTTATTGGAGGGGGGGAAGAGAGAGAAAGGGACGCAGGTTTTAGAGAGAGAAAGTGGAGGAGAGAGAAAATGACTTATTAGAGAGAGAGGTAGAGAGAGGGGGGGATAGGGGGAATCACTCCCAAGGGTTTCTCACCCAACTAATGGAATCTCTCCAATAGGAAATTTGAACTCTCAAATGGCAATTTTCATTCATTGATTCATTAACTGAAATGGAGGAAATGGGGTCCTATATTTAGGCAACCCACATTTCTACAAAAGTCCCTGACTCTTACTACAATGACCAAAGACCAAGGGGGTAGGAGCGCCCCTGGGCCTAGCCCAAAGAATTGGGCCCAATAACCATTCTAAACAATCTAATGACACTTAACCTAGGTAGATGACTCATTAACCTAGTTACATGACTCAAATAAAAGGAAAATTACAATGACATGACTCAAATAAAATATGAAAATTACATGACTCGACTCAGAAAAATATGACGGACACAATGGAGCTATGCTGGCGAGCAATCGAAGCTGTGGAAAAATGTGAAGGGTGAGAGATGCCCCCATCAACAAGAAAGTGATAATGTGAGTCTTCTAAAACAAGAAATAGAATCTCACAAAACCATAAACACCACTCTGAATGAGAAAGTCATTTCCTGTGAAAATGAAATTATCTCATGTGAACTTCGCATTGCATCGCTTCAGTCTGAAATCTCTGATTTGAATAAGTCCTTGGGTAAATTTGTGAGTGGGGAGGAGAATCTGAACAAACTTCTAGGAACTAAGGTGAACTTCCAAAGGGAAGGACTAGGATACAATCCTAGTAATAAGGAAGCATTTAATTTGAAAACCAAGACCTCTTTTGTGCATGCTTCTTGCTCCTCGAGTACATCAAACATTTCTTCCTCTGTCAAACAAAAGCCTAATATGCAAGCAAAGAAATATAATGTGGAACACCAAGCTCCAAAAAAAAATAATGCATCATGTCACTATTGTGGTAAGCTTGGACATCTAATGCATGACTGTAGTTTGATGAAAGAGAATGATTTGAATGCTTGTAGGAGACATGACATTAAATTTCAATTTGATCAGAAAAAGAAAGTTGAATGCTTTCATTGTGGAAAAATGGGTCATATGATGAAAAACTGTTGGCTGTTAAATGTCAAACCCAAATTTCATACTCAAAGTCATAGACCCCACATACATGCACAAAAGCCCACTGCTAATGTCCAACCAAAGAAATTGAATCAACGTGTGCACTGTCATTACTGTGGTCGTGTGGGACATCTTATGGATGATTGTTCTTTATTGCACTTTGACAATCTGAATGCTAGGAAAATGTGCAAAGCACCAAGTCGTGGTGTAGCTAACCCCCAGGGATATGGCTTGGGTACCCAGAACCTCAAAATGAGAATCGTGTTTTGCAGGGGTGCCTTGAGATGGAAGAGCTTGTCAATAGAATAAAAAATCCTCCAAGGCAAGAAATTTGATGAGCTTGTATGTTAATACATTCCACTCTCACTTCCACGTGTGAATAACAATCTTTTGCAATTGTTCATAGAGGTTAATGGCTTTCACTCGTGTTTTCTTGTGTGAATAACTATTATTTTGATGTTGTTCATAGAGCTTTCTATAGTTACACTCGTCTCTTTTTGAAATAAAAGTTGAACTTTACACATAGAGCACACACACTTTACATCTTATACATATCACATATTTTTGCACACTTCTTAATACAAATAAAATTCAGTCATCTGTCACTTTGATGTACAGACTTGCATATATTCATATCCTTGTGTGCATGATGCCATGATTTTTCGTTATCTAAAATGATGTTAGAGGAAAGGTGGACTACGTCCACCTGGAAGCTTTCATTATGCGTGAGTAGGGTCTGCGGACCTTTACCTCCGTCGCGTACCGGTAATCAACTTGCTTGAATATACCATTTTGACATGCTTGAGTGTATATCATATACACCCTTTACTTTTTGAACCCTTCTATGACCGAACAACCTTGATAAATAAATTTGCATTGATCAAGGCATGTATGCTTCATGGCACATATTAAAAAGGAATTTTGTTTTCAATCGTGCATACACTTAGGGGGAGACATAACCTTGAGTAGACTAATTCATCTACTACTATCTGTTCAATCACTCACTCCATATGGAACCTTGAGACAACTGACTTCATTCAATAAGGATCTCAGTTATTCCACTCAACACTTTTAAGAATTCTTAAACCCCTACATTAAAGTCTAGTGACTCGTGAGGAAAAAGCTGTCAGTCCCACAAAAAAAAATTCAATAAGTGGAATTGGAACCGAGTAGCCGAGAACCCCCCCTGAAATAAAGGAGGAAACTCGGAACAAAAAGTGACAAAAATCCACATTCCAAATAAATGATGAAACTGAGTAATCGGGAAATGCCCCTGAAACAAAGGATATGACTCGCGTCAAAAAGTTAGTCATTTCAATTGCATCTTATCAAAAAAAAAATTGTTTGGGACTGTGCGAAGCTACCAAAAGCTGAGCATTGTGTATGGAGATATAGGGAGGAGAGATTCTTGTTAGTGTTCCTTAGAACATGTGATTATCCATATTATTTTGAAAGTCATTCCTCATTATTCACATGTTGAATCTGAGCTTGATTGTGTGAGTGTATTTTCTAAATTAGTTGATTTTCATTGGTTATGCAGTACATCTACTTGTAAGAACAACCCTGTTAATATGGTTCATGGACATCATGCTAAAATCAGTTGCATTCCTTATATACTTGTCCCTAAGGGACCCTCATGCTTGATTTTATATCTATATATGCTTGACTACCTGCGTGTATGCTTGAAGTGCATGAGTTGATCATGATTGTGTGAACCCCCATGAAAAGTCCCTCTGTTCATGTGAATACATCTCTGAAATCTCATGTCTTAACCCTGAAATTTCATGTCTTCAACTTGTGTTTCCATGAATTTCACTACAAAGAGCTTTGCTAAAAGGATTGCCATGATTGCCTCCATGTTGAATTTGTCCATGTGCTGAATTGTGAACAAATTATGATTGGACTATCTTAAATGTTGATTTGCTACTCAGACATTGTGTCCATTGCACGGACTTTGCCTCATATTGCACTAACCATGAGCTGTAATGCACAGAGTTAATAAGTTGCATGGGGTGACTCTAATGTGCGTTATCATGAGTTCATTGAGTTGTCCAATATGAAGGATTCAAGGTAACAGCTTCCCTTGGGTCAAGGTAAGCAATCTTGGTTTTATTGCTATTTCATGAGGATGAAAAGTCTTTCGTTCAGATCTGGTCTATTCCTTGGAACATTTCAGTTACAATGAACAGTGATGGATATTGGAGATGAATGCTTGCATGTTCAATTGTATTGGTCATCCAATTGTGGTTAATTGATTTCCCATGTCTAAGAACATTTTTCCTGTTAATCAACCCACATTCTACCTGATCTATGTCCATAATCCATTTGGTATCACATCTTACACCCTTGGCCTTCATTCCCCTTCACTTCAGTTGAGAATTTTATGTTGCAGAGGAAGTGTCGACCCTTGAGGTCGGCCTTTCATTGACTATGTCCTTTTTCTCGTGGAACAGAAGTGCTTCAAAAATGTGTCGACTCAATGAGTCGACACTTTGTTTTTGGATCCTGGTTCGTGAACCGGTCCGCTGGGGTCCTTCCTCACTTAATCTCAATCGAACCCAAGGTCACTTGGGTCTCTTTGGTTGAAACCGTTCGTCCGCCTCTTTCTTAAACCCCCCGTGGTCTTCTCAAACGCATTCACCTCCTTCTTGCCCTAAAAATCCCTTCCTCCTCCATCTCTCAACGAACCCTCACACGAAGCCACGGGCGTTTATTTTCTTCCCAAAGCCTCTGCGGTTCTTCCTCTCTAGTCTTCCTCTTCCTTAAACTTCACTTCATCTGCGCCCTTCATCCCCAAGAAACCCTCCGGTGGGCGACAGCGTCCGCTCCTCTTCTTCCTCCTGAAGCATTCGCGGCGTCATCTTTCACCACATCCGCCTGGAGCCTTTGCTGTGGAGGCCTAGCTACTCTGAGGAACACCTGCATCTATTCAAAGGACACCGAGCTGCACACTCTTCCTCCATCTGCTTCCACTAAAGGTAGTCCAAGTTGCAAGAATGGCCCCCAAGAAGAGATCCGTGCAAGAAAGAGAAGAAGCCCGTATTATGACGGAACTACGCCGCAAAGACAAGGAAGCTCAAGCTCAGGGAATGAAGAGAGCTTCAGAGAGTACTATGCTAGTTGAACGGAAGGTACTCCATCCTCGTGCTGTGGATTTCAGAAGCATTGAAATTGTGTTACCGAAATTGGTTGAACTTTTGAGAAAGCAGCCCAATTTGATTCCTTTCATGTCAGAACATAGGAGGGTTTATCATTCTCTTGTTCATCAATTCTATGGAAATATGGTAGTTAAGAATGATGAGTTACACACTGTACTGGATGGGCATTCTGTTCCACTGACCGTTCAACTAATTGGAAAAGCCCTTAATATGCCATATGATACTAGCATGATTTATGAGGAAGCCATATATTCAGAAGAGCTTGCCTATGAGCTTATGACTGATGAGATAGTAGCAGAAGGCTGTGTACCCAAGTTAAATGCAAACAATTTTCCACCACTTCAAAGGATATTACACCACATGATGACCACCATTTTACTGCCTAGATCAGGGTCAAGGGAACAAGTGACAGATAGGCACAAATTTCTATTTGTTCAAATTATGAGTGGTGAACCAATCAACTTCCCCACTGTGATGATGGAATACATAACCAACTGTAGAAAATCAAAGAATAGAAATTTGCCTTATGGTGCTGTATTAACCTCAATCTTTCAGTACTTGCACATTGATTTAAGCAAACAGGTCAGTCATGCAATTCGAGATGTTGATACTTACACTATTCCATCAATCTGCAACAATATGGGATATGCTCTGAAGAACAGAAAACCGGTCCGCACTCTTCGATCTCAGAAAGGAAAAACTCTAGCTGCAGAGTCTGATCCTAGTGAAGCTGAAGAACAAGAGGAACCTGTCTGAAGAACTGGAGTCTCTCGGCCTGCATCTTCAGCTGAAACATCACTGCACACCAAAATTATTGAGTTAGGTGATGAAGTCTGCAATGTAAATGAATCAGTGGATGTGCTCACAAGGGAAGTCAAAGAACTAAAGATTCATCATGAAACATATCTTCAGAAGTTTTCAGCTATGGCGAATTCCATAGGCTCCTTGCACACTGCGATAGCGATTCAGTGCCCCAAGTTTGATGATTTGTCATACTATCTTCGCCATCCTCCAACACCTCCTGCCTCCCCTTGAGGCCTTGATCCTTTGAACTCTAATTCATTTGGCTGCACCTTGTCTAACTCTTCCCTTCCATTCCTTTTTGTTGATGACAAAGGGGGAGATGAATGTGCCTTGTGTTAATTTTGTGGTTTTTTGTTTTGTGTTGTTCATGGACATGGGTTGGTGTCATGTGATATTTTGGTAATGGTCTGTATGGAATGTCTAATGGACTGTGGAAAGGTTATCCACTTTTCATCTTTAATTTCTTTTGTTAAATGGGCTATCAAATGAACCTCAGCTTGGTTATCTATTTTGTTGAATGTATGTGGAATGTATCTATGGATTGAGAGTGCTTAAAATGAGCCCATTTCTTGAATGATGTTAGACAGGTTTCTGTGACGATCAGATCACAATTCATGCTATGTGGATATGTCTTGTGCCCTCTAGGTTGTGACATGAGAATGCATGTTATGGTTTGATTGAAATATACCTTCTGGTTTGAAATTCCCTGAAACTCATTTTCTTTGTTAAAACTGCTTTGCTTAATTGCACATAGTATTTTATCATCATCAAAAAGGGGGAGATTATCGAACCCCGTGTACAACCTTGTGTTAAGGAATTTTGATGATGATCTAAATACCATGTGAGTGTGTTCCATGTAAATAAATACATATGTAGTTTGTGAATATGAAGTGGATTGATTAGTTCTATTTGATTGAATGATGCTCAGTGGAATATCAATGTCATAGCTAAATGGGGTATTTTATTTCGAGATCATTTGATGAAGTTGACTAACATGGGTTTTGATATGTCCACAGGAATCTGTTGAGAAAGGATAGACTCAGAACAAATTGGGTTAAACTCATTTAACAGTCCCTGGCTAATTCAAATGTCAACTGAGTTGTTGTCATAGCTAACATGTTGATTGAGGGGATGCCATTGAAATATTGAGTGTGAATGTGAACTAGATTTTCAATCTTCTTTGGAATTTAAAAGCCTTGAATGACTTACCTCTATTGCATATGTATGATAGAGATACTTCTTGGAATCAACTTGAAGATCCAAGTGGAATGACCATTCAGGACAATCTTAAGTGTCTAACAAACCATAAAGAGGAGTATGCTGCTTGACTACCCAGATGGAAGTAGGTTTGTGGTCGAAAATGGATGCACATATCATGAGGTAATCCATGTGCATAGCAAGCTGATAAGTCGGTGAATTGGGGTATGTTTTGATTAACTCCATCATTTACGTCTTGATCTTTAATGTCTCACGTCAATTGGTTAACCCCTTTGTGTGTTTTTTTAACTCTGCTCATGTCTGGAGAAGTGTCGACTCATTGAGTCGACACTTTGTCCCGGGGCCATGAGCTTTTAAGCATGGCCCTCTTAAGCTTTCAAACCGTGAGATAAAAAGTCGACTCCATGAGTCGACCTTTTTATCGGGCTGTTCTGTCTGGGCGTTTCTTAACGCTTTAGGCGGAATGTGTCGACTCTATGAGTCGACACTTTCCTCGCCTCACTCCATCTGGCTGGCTTTCATGCCTTGGCCGACGACACTTTCCTCGCCTCACTCTGTCTGGCTAGCTTTCATGCCTTGGCCGGCCGCGAGTGTCGACTCTATGAGTCGACACTTTTCGGCGATCGAAAAACTCACCGGTTCGTGCGACAGCCGATGCCCTAGCACGACCCTATCTTTGAGTGCCAATCTTTGATTGGTCCATGCGGGAATATCCCCTCCACGTGGCCCCTCATTCCCTGGAGTATATATTGTTGAGGATAGGGTTTATCTCAAGTGGGAGAAAGGGTTTTCATGTTTTATCTATTTTGGGTTTTACAGGAAGACGAGGTCGCAGCTGCTTCTACCTCCCTTCCTGGTGTGCTGAGCATGATTCAAGGCTGAGGATGATCATCTTCCACCCTGCTGAAGTTATCTTGCTGAACGGACCAAAGCTGCATCTCCTCCAAACCATCGATGAGCTGAAGACGGGTTGAGTTGAGGAAGAACGTGAGGTCATCCACCTTTCAAGCTGCAATAAGGAACCTGTTACGGAATCTGTTGCGTGCCTCAACCATCGATTGAGTGAAAAGAAGAAGAAGCCCAGTCATCGAAGAAACCAACTCCATCATCTTCCGACCAGGAGTCTACTGAACCATTTCTTGTCCCTATTTGTAGTCATCCTTTGTTTAGTTGATGCCTATTGTGCTTGCATTGTATATCTGTGTTCATTCCTTAAACTGAAAATGATTGTGTGTGTTTTCGGAGCGGTGTCTCCGAGTGTGGACTCACTGCAGGGGTACGTTCCCCATCCTAGTGTGTGTGTGTGCTGCGGAGCAGCGTGTCGAGGGTTTACCCTCGTGTGTGTGCTGCGTAGCAGCATGTTGAGCTTCATGCTCATGTGTGTGGTTTGCTACCATCGTGCAGCGTGTGGTGTATTACGGTTCGTCCCCGTGTGCTACCATGAGTAGCGTGTTAGTGAAGCCTCACCGAGGTGATGAGGGGTGGACGTAGGGTACCCGTCGTGGTCCCGAACCACCTAAAAAATCGATGTGCACTTGTGATTGGTTGTGTATGTGCTCCTTATCTTCTATCATCATTCACATGATGGATTGTTAATCATATTGCTCATCGATGCTAGATTTGTCTTTGTATACGGTTAGTTAAACTTGCTAATTCTTCGTGTGTGATCTTATCATTTGCGAATGTTTAGTTACAAGTTGATTAATTTGATCTTATTTTTTTAGAGAGGGATCTATTAACCCCCCCCCTCTAGATCCGTGCCACTACACTATGGGACCCAACATGGACCGTGGAGATGCTTTTAACCTTCACCACCCGCCCATGTATTGGGAATTTGAGGCATTGGTGGGAGGTAGATGGCACGGCATTAAGGTTGTCAATCCATGGGCGGCCCAGAATGACCTTGAACATGGGATCAATATCCAACACATAGAATTCAATGGGCAATGTCAACGGCCCAAGCTCGGCTTGTATAGTGACTACCCCATGACATGCCCTTCTTGAGTTATCATAAGCTGCAATAGTGGTAGGGGCGGGCCTCAGTAAATCTTCTGAAATATTGCAGGCTTGCAGGGTGCTCAGCAGACAAATATTAATAGATGCCCCAATGTCAACCAAAGTCGCATCAATACTGACCTTATTCAAAGTGACAGAAATGCAAAGCAGAATTTGGCGAGCCTCGGGGGGTGCTAGCTCAGTCTCAGATAATGTAATGGCCGACCCCTTGGAAATTGTAGCCAGAGCAGATGGTAGGCTATCAACAGCCATGTCTTCATTCACAAGGAGCTTCTAGAGGAAGTCTCGTAGAGCATCATGATGTAGTTTGGACCACTTGATAAATTCCAAAACTAAGATCTTATCTGACATCCGATCCAGGTGATGTAGCAAATCATATTGCGTGCTAGGTAATGGACCTGCTTCCTCCTGACTAGTAGCCAGTTACGGGAACTGGGGGTTGGGTGCAGATGCTCCAGTGGTAGGGTAATTTCATGAAAACAAACATCCGCTCCGAAGGGCGAGGTTTTGGGACGGTAGGGTATCCGAAGTGCCCATGCGAGGCAGCTTAATTGGCCCAATGGGGTGAATGGGAGGCGCATGGGTAGCTGTTGTGATAGTAGAGGGGGTATTGGGGATAGTGGTGGTGTTAATGGGTCTTGTCTAATGAATGATGGGTGGAGGGTTAGATGGCGGGGGGACAACGATGGGTGGAACATGTATGTGTGGTGGAGCGAGAACAGGTGGCACAATGGGAGAGGCGAATGGTAGGATGAGGGGTTTGCGGGGAACGACAGGCGTGGTTGGCATAGCGGTGGCAGCCTGATGGTTGTGCGGAAGGATGATAGGTGTGGGAAGCAGAGGTGAGGGAAAGGAATTATGGCGGTAGGTGTGATGGAGGGCCATAAGCTACTGGACAGATGACTCATCATCATAAGACCATCCGGCATTGGGGGCCGAACGTTGGACAAGGTTTACTTGAGCTGGTACTGGCAGTGGAGGATTCGAAGTGGGCGGATGGTTCGGCATAGGGTATTGGTGGATCCCTAGATCCTGCACAGGCTACTGCTACTGCTGTTGTGGTGGCTGTGGTTACGGTGCTTGCTGATGCGGTCTTGGCACTTGTTTTCTTCTCTCCTTGATCTCCATGATCACCCTTTGCATCTCAACCCAGTCGATGCGCTGCCCTTCATATAAGTCATAAACAAAGTCCCGGAACTAAAAATAGCTCGCTATCGTGTGCCCGGGCTGCTGATGGAATATGCAATATCTAGATTGGTCCACGGCCGAGTTCCAATTAGGCCATTTCGGAGGAAGCTGTAGTGCACCAATGGACATAAGAGCTGAGAAAATGTCCGGGAGGGTTTCGGGCAAAGGCGGGTATTGAGCCCTCTTCTGACCCAGGCGCTTGGGTGCATAGCCGTTGGGAGGTGGAACGTTATGATATTGGGGTGGTTGTTGTGGCTGTTGTGGCAGATGAAGAGTTGGCTGGTGGGGTATGGGAAAAGTTGGTTGGATATTTTATGGAGTAGGAAACTGAGGATTGCGAGGAGGCTGTTGGAAGCGAGGAGGAGTGGATTGGCTAGGGAACGGGAAGTTGACGGCTTGCACTTGTTCATTTGTTTAGACTCCTTTGGTAACAGGCCCTTGGGCTTTCTTAGTGTGTTTAGGCTTTTGGGCTTCAAATAGGTTATGGATGGGAGAGTCCTTGAACTGGGTCTGAATGAACCTGGCCCAGCTATAAAGTTGGTGGATATTGGCGATCTCGTTCATGGCTAAAATGTTATGGAAGGTGGGTGTGGCATTGGAAATAAGCAGCTTAACTTTCTCTTCCTCCGGAAGATGACCGAGCACACGGGCAGCCATCTGCCTCCATCAGTCAGCATAAACAACAAAATCATCATCTGGCTTCATCTTCTCGGCCACGAGGTCAGTGAAGGAATACTCCGAGCCAACCCGATCTTGAAATCTTTGAATGAACTTCTCTTTTACGACCTTGAAGCTCTCGACGTCCTCCAACGGCAAAGCATAGAACCATTCTAGGGCTGCCCCGTCCAATGAGCGGCGAAATAGATACGTCATAAGGCAATCATCATGCTAATACTGCGTCGACTCATACATAAAGTCCCTCACATGAACATACGGGTTGCTATTCCCGTCATACCGGCGGTACATGGGGAGCTCGGATTGAGGTGGGAAGCGGGTGTTGTGGAAGTTAGGAACTGGAACGCCGGCCAAAGATTGTGGGCCAACCCGCTTTTGAAGAAAGTCAAGTTGTTGTTGCATGGTGGCCCATTTATCAAGTAACTCTTGCTCGCGGAACGGAGTAGGCGGACCAAAAGGAGTGGCCCCGGAGCGAGGATCCAAAGGATAAGCAGATGGAGGGGGAGGCCCATAAGAAGGATATTGGGCTGAGGAAGGGCCCATATCCACGTAAGCTGAGTTGGCCATCCCTGCCTGAGCGCGCAAGAAGTCCGTCGGACCTACGAGGGAATGTGTTGCTTAAGGAATGGACCTATAAGGATAAACCCGTGGAGTCGGAGGAAGCCCGGCCGTACCCTTGTCAATGATTTGATGGACAGAATTGGAAGATTGACTGATCTCTAGATTGGAAAATCGAAGGATGTTGGGTTGGACCGGGTTGAGGTCGATAGCTGTAGGAGGGATCCCGGGCGCACTAGCCGGGGGCTGAGAGACAAAAGTAGAAGATGAGCCCTGAGTGGCGGTGAAAGATGGGGTGCCCGACCCCTGCAAGGTGCCGTAAAGGGCCTGAAGTTGGGCTGGATCCAATTGGTCCATCATTTGTAAGATATGAGTGGCCTAGGGATTGACAGAAGGATTGCGAAGAGAGGACTGGCTGCCCTCAACCTGAGCCAAGGTGGAGGAGGGGCGGACCCTTCTCCAGACTGGAGAGACGTGACCCTGGATGGGTCCTCCAAGAGTCCTCGAGGAAGGGAGTCCTCGCGGGCATGGGAGAAATCATAGGACGACATGGTGGATTCGAACAAAGGATTAAGATAGGAGGTGGTAAAGGAATTGCCCCCAGGAGAAGAACCTATGGACTTGAAGCAACTCCACATGCAACGTGACACCTAAGAATAAAGGTGACAACAATGACCAATAAGCAAACCAGGAAGATGACAACAACAAGAGATGTACAAACAAAGAGATGGGGGACAACCAAGTTTGACCACGTTATAATGATGCGTGAAATTTTTATTTGTTTCCCCTTTTGGAACCTTAATGACTTTAATCAAAATGTTATCCTCAACAAGATAGGTTTCGAATGGGGATGGACAATAGGGACTTGGTTGACTCTATGTTTGAACTCTCTCTCATGGATGCAACTAGTCATGAGGTGGCAAAGGTACAACTGGCTCGACGTCCGTGTGAGAATCCACAGCTCGCTGGGACTTACGGAGGTCTCGGATAAGATCACCTAGTCGACCCCAAAGAATATTGAGGTGAGAGGATCACTTACCAAGGTAGGTATGCAACTACGAGATGAAATGGATGATCCTATGTGCACCGGAGTGCATGTAATTTTTAGCCTAGAACTAGCAAACAATATGCAATCAATGATACAAATATGAACAGTAAACGAGGAGGAGACTAGATAGCACCCAATAATAATATGAAGCAGCAAAAAATTAAGAACAACAGTAAACCTCGAGATGCATACCTATATTGAAGTAGCGGTCGTCGGATGACCTCTATAGAGATAAGACGGTCCAGGGAAGGCCGCTTTATGATAGAAACGGTCTGGAGGAGACCGCTATCTACCAGGGAGCATAAATAACAGAAAATGAAATAGGAAATCCAAAAAAACACTGCGGGGACTAAGAAACATAAATAGAAGTAGGTCAAACAGCACTCAACATGATTGGCACTAGGCGTCCCACCGTGATCGCCAAAAAAGGGGGTGTAGATATATAAAATGAGGGTGGAGTAACACGAGGTGTGCCACTCTCAAACAAGCAATGACATGACACCTTGAGCATGTCGGTATACCATCTCAGAAGAGCATAGTAAAGCAACAAATCAACGAAACTAACACACGCCTTGGGCTTGGAGCAATGATAGAAATAGAATAAAAGAAAACACATGCCGTAGGCGTGGAGCAACCAAGAAGAAAAGGCAATAAATAATGAAGAACAGAAAATGATGAGTACCCAAAAGAAGAAAGATGTGATTGCCACCAAGGCCTGTAACAAAGAGGGAACTGCACTACATACCTTAGAAAAGGAGCTGAGTGAAGGAACACTCGCGCGTGGGAGAGAACTCAGATGTAGATGACTAAACGGTCTTCCTGTGGCCACTATATGACATAGACGGTCGTTTGATGGCCGATAGGTGAGTCTGATGGTCTGATGCAAACCGCTACTTGCACCTAGAAAACAAAACGTGGGAATTCAATCCTCTTTCCCTCCTGGCCGGCCAGAAGGGTTGGGCCTCGTGTCAGGAGTGTTGTAGACCTGCGAAAGAATGCAGGGACAAGAAGAAAATGACCCGATTAGATATGGAAAAGTGTAGTATCTATAAACCAACAACAATGAGCATGCATGAATGGAAGGGTGAATACCTGGGGGGTTGGTGATTTTTTAACCCCTGTGGGGCGTAGAAAATAGTAGGAGGATGTTTGAAAATGAAGAATGAAAGTAGATAGAGGAAGAAAAGGAGAAAAAATGGATGCTATGATGATGCAAAGATCAACGAAAACAATTACAAACTAACACAAAAAAGAACATAAAACTATGAATACTCCCTGGACCAGATGACCCTAGGACGTAGAAAACAAGTTCTGCCTGGTTGAGATTCGCTCCAAAATGCGGCAACACTTCGTCGCGACCTCTAGAAATCTCCTCCTCCAGCCATGAAGTCAGGGGTTCTATTTATAGGCCCCCAAAATCCTAGGTTGGGTTGGAGGGATAATAGTGAAAATAGAGGCCTAAGACCTGATAAAACTTGTAGATAATACTCCCAGGAGTTCCCAGAATCGATCAGCAGCTCCTGAGGATCGAAATCCTCAGAGAAATCATGGAATCAAGGATTCTGTTCGTCCACAGATAGAGAGAAAAAACTCGGTCAGGCCTGGACTTTCGTGCTCAATTAGCTTTCTCACGATAGACTGCAAGCCTCGGGTAGCAGTCTTTCGATAGACCGCTAAACAGATAGTCATTCGAAAGAGATAAGGTTGACTGGGAGAAGGCTAGACCAAGCAGGACTCTCTGTCCATATAGCAGTCTTGCAATAGGCCGCTAGATGGGTGGCCGTTGGAAATAAAATAAAACCTAAATAAATTTTTGTATTAATCCAAAAAAATGAGCCTTATATAGTCCTTATCTAGGCCCAATCAGCCCAAATGACGAAATGTACGAGAACTTGAGCCCAACCAGGGAAAAAACCTATTAAATAAGCCCAAAAACCAACCAAAAAGGGTCCAATAACCAGTGAATAACTTGGGACATCATAAAATAGGATAAAGAAATGACACAACTCATCAATCATAAAAAGGGTGTCCACCTGGAAGTCCTTATCTTGACCAATTAACTCTTATTCAATGATTCCAGGGTACTGAAATTAGGTTGAGTTAAAAGTTCTGGCATGTCTTCCTTCAGAATCCCAGTCTCAGTAAGAGGGAAATTTCTTACAAAAGACCTTGATTCTGAAGTTCTATCCTATCCTTTTCTAAAAATTTGGTTTTGCAATTCCTTATAGTTGCTAAAGAAGGAGCTTCTCTGAAAAATTCGTAACCTCTGAATTTTTTAATTTTCAAATTGTTACAATTCCCAAGGGGGAGCTTTATATCAAGTAGTTTGGTTCACATTTCCTTACTGGAAGTTTCCTTTTATCTGCTAAACTCTATATCAACCCCTACTCTGTATGAATTTTGGATCTGACATCCATGTCATCTCTGTAAAGATCCTTGAAATTGTTCTGCATGGACATTCTTGAAACCATTTCTGCTTGCTGAAATTCCTTGAACTACATTGAGCTCAGGATAATTTCAATATGTTCAACCAATTCATTAATCTAAGCAAACCCATTGAGGAATCTTCTATTATAAGGCTCTATGATTACCCATGAATAATCTGGTGGTTTAAGTCTAATGAATTCAATGAGTTTGAAGATGAATTCCCTAAAAAAGTTTGTATTCAGAACTTAATAGACCTCAACCAGTTCCAACATGTTGTGTTCTAAATAATCTCCCAAATCTGAAAGTTTAAAGTTCTTCGCAACCTTGGTTGAGAAACTTAGATTAAGTATTGTTCTTAAACATAGGATAATCTGAAAAATTCCTAAGAGGCAGCACATGATAAAAATAGTGAATCAATGATCAAGGCAGAGCAATGGCTAAGGGTTCACGGAGAAACTAAGCCCTTCATCAAATATATGAAGTGGACTAAGTCATGAAGTGCCTTTACTATCTCTGCTCAAAGTGAAGCATAATAGTTAGCCTCACTAAGTAACTAGGGATGCTAGCGTCTAATCAACGTGCATCCTTACGTAAAAAGGTGTGGGCTATAATTGAATGCTCTTAAAAATTTATTAGCAAAAAAAAATGAAATTATGGATAAATAGTCCAAAAGATTGTTGTAACCCTAAGGAATAAATCAGAATTGTAAAATGTGTTTAACCTCAATACTAGTATTTAGTTACTCCCGGGGGAATCATTGAACTTGAATGAGTAGGATAAAGGGAGGTTAAACAGGGTTTAATGTGTAAAACTTGGTTCATTTCTATTAAGTCTGAGTGCAAAATGATTCAAAGAGTTTAAATGTTAAACGCTGAATTTATTACACTTAAACCAAGCAAAAATAAGGGATGTGTCATAAAAGGCTTTATAAGAAAAGAATCTAAAAATCAGTGAGCTATGATTTGTTAATAATGTATCAGATTGTGATTCTTCTTATGCAATGTTTCATTGAAATCTCTAACATAATTCTTTGAATAATTCACTCTAGCCGGCATTCTACAAATTCTCCTTCGGTCTCTAACAGCTACTCTTACAATTGTTGATGTTCTTGATCTGCCTACTCTTGTTTGCTTTGCTGCTATTGATCTTGTAATTTCTGGAAATTTCATCATTTGGTCTCAACTTCATATATCTTGATTATCACTATCTGCATATTTTTCCTAAGCAAAACTATTTACTCACTATACTGCTTTGCCCATGTCTACATTTGCACATAAATTGGCGTCATAATTGGGTTCAGGCAATCATGGTTTTAATGTGTCTCCTTTTCATCTATGAAAGATTTACTGTTATATGCATAGATTTCTGAAACTCCCATCTGCATGACTCTTTTGTATGACTTTCACTTGCTCATCGCCACATTCTGAAAATGATATCAAACTCTTGTTTTTTTCCTGATGTCAAAGGGGGAGAAAATTTGATGAGGCCATTTCTTAAAAAGGAGATAATGTTGTGAGTGATTCAAAGATTTGATTTAAACTTTGTTTGGTTAACATTGTTCATAATGACTCATAGTTGCCATCATCAAAAAGGGGGAGAATGACGTGTCCCTGTGATTTTGATGATGTCAGACTATGACTCATTTATGAGACTTTATGTTTTTGATGATGTTATACAAATATCTTTGAAAGTTTAGAAAAACCAAGTCTTGTAGTTTAGAGAACCACTTAACAGTTCTGTTCAGATTTTAGAAGCAAATCTAAAGAATAGTTGGGCAAGTATTCATAAATCATTTAGAGAAATTCAGAAGCTCAGGGAAGTCCAGAAGAAGTTCGTCGATTTGGTCCTCTGCCCAAGTCAACTTGGACTCTAAATATCTTTCTGGAGTTCAGGACAGATAGCTCGTATCTCAATTTCAGAGGTCTAGAAATTCAAGGAAGTTCTGATTCAAAAGAAAGTTCAAAAGGTGGAGTTCAGATGTGCTATTCAGAAATTCAAGTTTAGTTCATGAGAGTTTAGAATCTCAAAAGGAAGTTCAGAAGAAAAGCAAGTTCAGCTAAAATGCAACAAGCTCTTGAACACCTTCAAGCATGAAGCTCAAGAGCTTAAATTTTATGATATCAAGTTCAACTACAAGAAGCTCGCTGATGACTTCAAGGAGGAGTCAACTCAATGGGACACGTGGAGTCAACTCAGCAATGCATCTACATAGAAACATGAAGAAGGAGTCGACCGCATGTTGAAGTGAGTCGACGTAGCAGGTAAAGTCAGTAGATTTATGGAGCAACAAAAGAACAAAGATTTCATGAAGATGGAGTCGACGCAATGATGATATAGAGTCGACGCAATCATCACACTTCTGTTCAAAAATAAGAAGGTGTCGACTCTCAGAGTCGACCCCAGATTTCATAGGTTCTGTCTGAGCATCTTCAGCAACAGTGCGTTGACGCCGTGAAGGATTTGAGTTGACATAGTATGACTTGTCCAGTGAAGCTCATGAGGAATTCAAGTGAACCTAATAAAGCATGTGCCTCTGACCTCCAATAATTAGCATAACCTCCTAGGACTCAAGGGAAGGTTTCCAGGAGACTTTTATTGAAGGATATCATATTCTTTCCACCTGGACCAATCAGAAAGCATCTGATTTTAGAATATACCCATTTCTCTTCTTCTAGTCACGTGAGTCATCACCTAAGCATCCACTTCGAAGACCCATCATTGATTATGAGTTTGTGAGCCTGGTACCTCGGATCTGGAGTCATCTTAAGGACTGGACATCCCAGATTCATTCCATCTATGATCAAGGGTGTAGAATCAAGTTTGTTGCTATAAATACAGAGTGATGACCTTCTTCAGAGGGCTGGCCGAGTAGAATCCTTCTACCGCCTTCACATGTTGGTTTACTTGCTGAATACCGTGTTGACTTGATTATGTTTGAATTATCATCTGCACAAAATTCATCTCACAACTGCCAAGTCACTTCTAGTATATCAAAAGGTGTGCATAAGCACACTTTGCGTAAGGAGAGGTCTTGAACTCTAACCTCCGCCAAAGTACCAGTACCTGTGACTGAAGGTTTGAGATACTTGATTGCTGATTACATATCTGGTTCAATCTTACTTCTTTGCAGCAGTATCTTTTATATCTGCAATGTATTCAATCTTAGTTATGTGAGAACCTATCTGTTCAGATCGGTTCTGTTGAACTATAATCTTTTAAATTAATCTATTTCAGATTTTCTCTAAGTGTTCTGGTTGGGTCTTTCACTTTGCATCTTGTTTACATGGTCTGACATTTAATATCTATAGAGATCAGTTGTTAGTCTCACAGGGTTATAATAGTGTTCTCAGATCTGATTGGATCTCGATTTCTGGTTGATTGTTTTCAAGTGGAACAGATTTTTATTTTGGGGATAATTTTCTTATTAGATCTATTCACCTCCCTCTAGATCTAGTTGTGCACCTAACAACATAGACATAAACATTGGCATATTCTCCCCCTTCGACATCATCAAAAAATGGGGGGAAGGGTTAAGTAAAAGACACATTCCAAGATAGACCAGGGACACATAATCTAATCAATGGGAGGGATCATCTGAGGGCTGCTGAAGGTAGTCCATTATCTTCTGATACATGCGGGTTTGAGTCTCCATGTGGGTATTAAAGGATTGCAGCTAGTTCTATTGGTGTAGTAGGATGTTGGATACATCCCTAGTGAGAGACTCCACAGTTGTATTGACTTGAGTGACTTGTTACCCCAGTAGAGCAAACTGCACATCCATCCTCGTGAACCGCTCCTCAAAGTACTTACAATCAAATTCAATTTGCCTCACCATTTCTATTTCTTCTTCAGAAGGCACTGGAGGCTGATCTTGTTCTAGACCTTATAGTTCCTCCATTGGAGGCTGGACTTGTTCATGTTCCTGTCCAGAGTTAATATAAGGCTCATTATCATCACTATCAGATTCATCATCATTTGTAACTCTGATTTGCCTTTTGCTCATTCATTGAACTTCATCATTTTGTAAAGTATACCCCATATATTTTTCAATCTTCATACGGTTGTAAGTGGCCATGGGATGAATTTCTTCATAAAGTTCATCAGAAAAATCAACCTGAGCATAATGAAATATGGCAGTCAATTGAGACGCATAGGGCCAACATCTGTAACGCTAGCTGTGACATACAAGGATCAGGTTGAGCATCAATGGAACCAGATCTATTTCCTATTTTCATGACAATGAATAGACAATAGAAGATAAACTTGTGAACATTAGTCACTTGATCTCTGCTACCCTCTTTTGGATAGCTTATAGTCATAATCATATGATGAATAATGCGTTGTAGTGGGGGAAACTCATTACCATTTAATTGAAGGTTATCACTGACTCCTTCAACAAACTCTTCTTGGGTCATACTCGTATCGACTGCTTGAGGATCAACTTCAGTGGCACTCATCACATGACCAGTCCGTGAAAGATGTAAAGCACTATTCAATAACATTTCCCTAATAGGAATTTCAACTCCTTTTACATATGTGTAAACTCTCTTGACTCTAGTTTGCATATGTCCATAGAATTCTTGAACAAGAGGAGGATATACTCTTGTGTGATCAGACATAAATTCTATCCACCCATCTTGAACAGAAAATAAGACTTGAAGCATGAGAAACATCTCATCCAAATTAGCAAAATCAACTATTCTAGATTTGAGAATCTTCCTTGGAGTAAACTTGGAGAGTGGAAGTTCTTCCTGCACCTTTTATAAAGCTCTGCTAGAGCTTGATCTAAATTTGGTGGATTTCTTCAAATAAGTGACTTGTAAAGCTTTCTTGGGGGCCATTTGGAAAGAATAATGTAGAAGATCTACGAAGCAACGTACCACTCTCCTGAGATCTTGTGTGGAGACTCCATTTGGAAGTAGAAAAACACACTAACTACAAGATTTAACAAGGCCACGGTGGTTGGATTGAATGCAGAAGAACACCTGGAGACTCAAGCAAGAACACTGTTGAACAACCCTCAAATCTTCTTGAGAAGAGCTGCTTGAGGCGCTAGGGTTTGTGAGAAAGGGGTTTTTGATGGTTAGAAGCACTGTAGAGGTGCTGGATATTTGGTATAAGATGAGATTTTATAGAGGTATCCGGATTTGGTTGACCTATATTGGGTATTGGGTCAAACCGAAGTGGACCTTTCTAGGCATTGCGCTGGAATCGATCGACCAGTTCAAGAAAATCTGTGAACCAATTACGATAAACAATGATTAGGTCGACCAAAATGGAAAAATAGGTCGACCTATGAAAGATAGATTGGCCTGTTGAACGATTTTTCAAAAGAACCATGTAATCATCTGATCGATAGAAGTAGAAGTCCAGGTAAGCCTAGGCCTTCATCTAGAAGGGCTTCCTGATCATGTCGATAGACTCCTAGAGTTTGATAAAGCTCGGTCAATAGGACTCACTATCTAGAACCCGTTGCTAAGGGCAAAGTGTAAAGTTTAGGTCAACAAGTTCCTTGATCCAATCGACAGACGCTTCATCCAGAACCAGTTGCAAAGTGTCTATCGACAGGCCCACGTTTCTGTCGACCTGCCCATGGCACAGGTCGATAGAGAAAGGAGAGCAAGGAAAAAAGTAAAAAAGGAAAAAATATATATATATAAGGGGGTAGGTTGAGAACAATAAAACAACATCAAAAAATTTTTAAAAAAGTAAACAAAATTGAAGCAAAAACTGAAATAAAAATTATTATAATAAAAAAGAGCAGAAACAGAGAGAAGGGGGGCTCGGTCGACCTATGCATGGCTTATGTTGACCTATAAGGGTGAAAAAAATGAGTTTATATAGAAATAAAATGTAACAAATTGAAACAATCAAAAAAATGATAAATATATATATATATAATATAAATATTAATAATAGATAATAATAATAAAATAAAAGAAGAAAACTAATAAATACATAAGAATAACAAATAATAATAATAATAATAAAGTTCGTAAGAATATAATAATATATAAAAGGATAATAATAATAATAATAATAATGATAATGATAATAATAATTGAAAAAATAATGAAACAAAATGGAATAAAGCTAAGCAACAAAATATGCAATTAGATTAAGGCAAAATATACGCATACATCCGATAGAACCAAAACAATAAACAAAAATAATGTATGTCATGGTGCTCGAGTAAGGGGAACGTAAAAGATGCCTATGGCAGGCCGAGTCCAATCTAGATCCCCAGGGTCACCCTGCTATGGCCAGAACCCTGACCTTCCCTCGAGACCGATAGCCTTTCGGATTCAACACCTCTTTACTAAACTTCACCCTAGTTTCCCTACTACCAAACATTAAATCATGTCACATCTCAGACAGACATTTGCTCAGGAGATTACTCGTGACTCCATCATGCTCTCAATGCGGATCGATATCTGAATAAATAATGGGAAAAGAATGAGTAAGATGATTCAAGCGCCCTTGTCATGGCATGGAGTGTTTTGCAGGACTTGATTTTTGGTCTTTTCTTTTCGTCTAATAATTCGAACCTCAGGTTGTAGGTCCCTTTCTCCTGGCAATCAATCAGGGGTCTTCTCCCTTCAGGGAGATGTATACGGCGGGCTTCAGTCACGACCTGACTTCCACTATCATCTGATCGGTCAGACGATGTGCACATTAGTGATTCCTGACCTTTTGGTCTCTAGACTTCAAATAAATTGTCACCTCATGACTGGAACACCTGCGCATAAATCAAAATAAATTAAATAAATAATCAAAGGAAAAATTGTGTCTCACAAGTCTAGTGTTTTCGACGGAATACTTTCAGAAATGAGAGGGGCACCCAATTTTATATATTTTGGAAATATAATTTTTTGATGAAAACATTTCAATTTTGTCTCCAGTACAGATGGAATTTCTGACGTAAATATTTTTACGTCAATAATTAATTTTCAAAAATAGGCGCATCTAACATTCAAAAACTACCGCCTGCTTTTCATTGCCAATAGAATTTTCGACAGATATTATTTACGTCGGAAATGTACGACATCTTTCTGATGGAATATTGTTCTGTCGGAACACCCCCTTAAACCCCCCACCCCAAGACCTCGCGCACTCACCCGAGCCCCTATCCCCCACCCCCGGCGCTGCTGCTCCCTGTCCTCCGACGATGCCACTGCTGGCCCGCCACCGTCGTCCTCCTCCAGCCACCTCGACCACCATCTCTGTCATCCTCCCTCTCTCCCCCTCTCTCATGGGATGCCTCTCTCTCCCTCTCCTGCTGGCCCCTCTCCCCCTCCATGCTCCCTCTCCCATCGGCCCATCTCCCCTTCCATCCTCCCTCTCCCATCGGCCACTCTCCCATGTCATCCTCTTTCTTCTTTCTCTCCCCCGCCACTAGCCACCTCACACACTCCCGCCTTCACACGGGCATAGGGACGGGCTTGGCCCCCTCCCTACTCCCCTCCCTGTCCTGGCCTCACACACGCACACGCCCTCACACACTCACCCATGACACACCTCACACAAGCACACTACAAGGAGGGGCTCGACCCCTCCCTCTCTCCCTCACACATGCATAGATAGAGAGGGGCTCGGCCCCCCTGCCTCACTCCCTCACACATGCACACACATATAATTTTTTTTAATTTTATTTTGTTTCGTGCAGGGCAATCGGCGTCGGGGACGACAATGGGAGAATTGATCAGAATTTTTTCTGTCACTAAACAGTAAGCAAAATTTTTAATTTTTAATTATATATTAGATGCTTTTCTTTTGTTGTATTTAATCTTATTTAATTTTATTTTTAGACATTATTGTTTAATATTTTTAATAATTTTTTACTTTTATGAGGTGCAAGTGTGTGTGTGTGAGAGAGAGAGAGAGGGAAAGAAGAGGGACGAGGGCGGGTCTACGTGGGTGTGTGTGTATGGGTTGTAGGGCGACAGAGAAGGGAGAGGGTGGGGGGCAGAGTCAGGGGCCGGGAGATATGTGTGACAATGTGTGCCAAAGAGACAAAAAGGGAGAGAGAGAGGGTACATGGAGTGGAGGGGATGGTGGGTGTTTATGAGAGAGGGAGACAGAGTAGGGAGAGGGAAGGGGGCGGGTTTGGGTGGGTGGAGGGGAGGGGAGGGAAGGAGAGCGGTCTAATTTTTTTTATTTTTGGGTCGTTGGGCTGACGGGGGAGGGGAGGGGTCTTTTATTACAGGCGAGGATCTCAATGTAAATGTGCATGTGAATGTGGACGTGAATTTTTATTGTAGGCGCTGATGCCAATGTGAATGTGGATGTGAATGTAGATGTCGATGTGATTGTGGATAAGTCCATTTTTCTTTCTTTTTGCCCATTCAAGACTTTTGTTATGATATATGTTATTATTATCTTTGGATAGCAATGACATATATCGAACACAAAGTCTTGAATTGTCCTGTTGGACATTCTATGGATATTTGATCATTCAATGTTGTTTATTATATGTGCTTCATTGTTATTTTAAAATTTTGGTAGCATCTTCCATCTCTTCTTCAATGTACCTGCTAATTTTAACTACTCTTTTGGTCACTTGCATTTTGTGTGAGTGAACTTTAGATGAGAGATAAAATTAATAAATTATGGTGGTATATTGGATGTCACGCCCTGAGATATAGATACAGCGGAAGAATATCGGGAACATGAACAATCGGCAATACGCCTCAAGCTAGCAAAATTATCAGAGCGCAATCATTCACACATAAGATGAATGGGCACAATGTGATGTACTCAGAATTCCACTTTATTGAATAATAACCAAAGTTTTACAATAGAGACTATGACTTGACTCTTTGACACACTTGACTCAATAAAAATGAAAATTTCATAATATGATTCAATAAAGTAAAAAGTACATGATATGACTCTAAACTAACATAAGGACTCATGACACTCTAAGTCTTCTCACGGGCCTTTAATCATCACTCTCGGATCCATCAACGGAATACTCAGAATCTGATCCACTAGAGTTTCCTGGAAAGATTGGAAAAGTAGGGTAATGAGCACACTTGTCCAATAGATATCTTCGTATCAACATAAAGGCAAGTTTAAATAATTAACATTTTAGCTCTAGGATGTAAGATAAATAAAATGCGATAAATCGTACGATAATAAGCCAAAGTAACCTCGCAAGTATCAAGACATAAAAGATATGAAGTTCATGTAAAATGAGAGCATGATCGAGAACGAATATACATAAATCTAACTTGGCCTTTCATGAACGAGAATGTACTTTTCATAACCATAAAGGTTATGCATTAGAAAGTCATGTTAACAAGAATGTGCTAACAAGTATGTAAATTCACAAGATTGTCTCGTGGTTTTCACCAGTTTATAAAAAAAGTACTCTCAGCGCAATGTGACGCCAGTGTTCATCATATCCCATGGTATATAGTATGTTTCCGACTATCTGACGAGGGGGCTAGCGTCGAGCTCTTGGACACTGTCCGTGTCCGCCCTTGCAACTTCAAGTTATAAATCAAGCTACTTCCACGAGAAATAAATAAAGTTTCGGGCAATAATGTACAATTCAAATAATAGTTTTATGACAATAATATCAAGGTAAGAACGTACCAAATATGAAGCATGAGATCAAGGATGATTTAATGACAAGGTTATGCCACAGAAGGAATCCGACAGCATAACTATGCATTCTTTAAATTTTGATAATTCATTAATAACTTATTGAATAGGTGTTAAGTTCTAGACAATCAATAGACCATCTAAGAAACATAGGAAAGTCAACCCGTGGGTCAAACCTCGGGTTAAGCACTCTGGGATAGAAGACGGTCTTATTTGTGCCGTCTCTTGAATAGGCGGTCATGTCCTGGACTGCTACTATGAAGTTACGGTCAAGTATGGACCGTTTCTTGACAGAGTTGACACTAGAGAAAAAGAAGGGTCGATGTAATGGAACTCTGGAAAGTGGCGATCGTTGTCGGGCCGCTAACAGATGGTGGCGGTCTCTAGAGGGCCGCTATCTTGTCCAAAATATCAAAAATTCCGGGAAACTTGAGTGCTTTCTAGACAATATGGGCTTTGAGGGTACAATAAGCTCGGCGTCCTAGTGGGAATCCTAGGCTCGCAGAGACTTACGGAGGCCTTGAAACATGATCCCCTAGTCCGGCAGAAGGAATATCCGACGGAGAGGTTCACAAGTCGAAGAAAGTGTGCCTATAAGTGCAAAGTGTAACTAATGACATCGTACCAGAATACGTGCCATATACTTAAGAAAGACTCAAAGATGAGAGTGGAATCGTGTAGAAAACAATGATCAAGCCATTAATAAAACAAGTCCATAAAGCATATGAAATATAGTGTTGGGTCCCGTAGTGCAGGAACACGGTTCTAGAGGGGGGGTGAATAGAACCCTCTACTAAAATTATGTCAAATTAAAACTATTTACTAGCTCACAGCGGAATTAGCAAGATTAGCAAGATTGAGGAATTTAAACTAATTAGAATAGACTTGATTCTCTCAATCTCACCCTACTCACTCGAACGGATAACTAGATATGAATAATAAAGCAAACCACCACAGCACAAACCACAATGCACAGGAATTTTTAAGGTGGTTCGGGACCACGACGGGCTCCCTACGTCCACCCCTCACCAAACCGGTGAGGCTTCACTACTGTATAAAACAGCCCGAGGATAAATCCCTACACACACACAGAGCCAAGCTCTAACACACACACGTAGGACGAAGCCTACATAAACACACGGAGTAAATCCCCAACCACACACGGGGAACACACCCCAAATGAAGCTCAAGCACACACGCGGATATCCTCCGCACAAACCGACGCACACGCGTCAACACAAACACTCGGAGAACCCTTTCTCCGAACACCCACACAAAATATCCTTCCAGAAATTTAAGAAGCGAAGACAAATAGATGCATTGAGCCCCAAACAAACTCTAGAGACTGAATCAAAGAAGATAAAGCATGTATGAAGCTCCCCCTTCAAGAAAGACTCTGGCTCTTCTTGGCTCGTTGTCGGATGGCCGCGATTTCAACGTTCTCGTGTTTCTCTCTTCAAGATGCTTCTTTTCTTCTTCTACCACGAGCTCCAAATATCTATGGAAGTAGATGAAAACAACCTTGCAAGAGCTTCTCTTCCTTTTCCCCCTTTCCATGCCCTACAAGATAGAAAGATAGCACATTAGGGTTCTTATCTCCACAAATTCGTAGCTCATATATATGCACACCAAAGAGTGGGGAGAAGACACATAAAACCCTTCCCATACATGTTAGAAAAACCCTAATATGTTAAGGAACATATGGGGGGTAGTTTGGTAAAGTTTAGAAAGGTTTTCATTGGGTTTCGGACGCTCCTGGAAATCCCGTGCCGGAATGGGTCGACCCCATGGGTCGACCCCTGGGCAACCAGAGGGCGGCCAGCAGCAAATCTCCTGTCTGGCAGTCAGGGGTCGACCCCTGCATATAGGCTGCATATTGCAGCTTCTGTCCAGCCCAGTTCCCCTAAGGGTCGACCCTATGGGTCGACCCCTGCAAGTAGGGGTTGGAAAACACCGCTAAACTACCAAGATTTCATGGGTAAATAAATGAATAAATATTACCATAAACCCATGATGATCAACCATGAATATTAACCCTGAAACACATGATAAAACAAGAGGTTAGATCATAATCTGTCATGCCCCGTACTCTATACCATCGAGGTATTGTCCGCTTTGGCCTACCGGCCTCACGATTTTGTCCCTTTCTAACAGTGATCAGCTCCAGAATGGAGGACTTCCCGGGCAGGTCACCCATCCCAGTACTACTCCCCATTAAGCACGCTTAACTTCGGAGTTCTTTACAAGAACTGAGCCGATACTTCAAAAGGCGCCTCGGTGATATAGAGTACAACTTAGCTATATTTGAGGGTATTACAATCTACCCCTCTTATATAGGCGACATCCTCGTCGCTGGGCACATATAGCACGCAATCAAGCCCCCAGGCAGGTAGGACTCTAGAGGTGGCCCCTACAGGCTCAAGAGGTGGCTCCCACTATGTAGCACTTTGCTCCATTACGGACTCAAGAGGTGGCTCCCATAGCGTAGCACTTTGCCCTGCATGGCACTTAGTTCCCACACTTCCGGCTGGGATATAGCTCTGATACAAAAACTGTCACGCCCCGAGCGCGGAAGGTACCCGGAGATGCGCGACGAGTTTATATCAATCATGTCTATCAGAGTAGTAGTGTATTCGACACAAAGACAGAGTGCGCAAATATAAAGATAACCCAATCCATTAATTCCTTTAATAAGAATATGTCTATTACAAACCCTTGCAAATACTAGACTTAATAAAATAAAAATACAACGCTTGACTCAAGAAAAATAGAGAAAAGACAGGACTAATTGATGCTTGAGGAGCTCTAACTCTTTCACTCTTGACTTTCCCGATCAGATTGAATTCCCTCATCGTCGGACTTACCTGAAAACTAGGGAAACACGGAGTAAGCGAACGCTCAGTAGGAAATTATATCTCAAGAACTAGCAATGGGTTTAAGTAATTACATTTTTCCATGAATGCACTATAGCTATGCATGCTCGAAAAACGACAAGATAGAGAGAGTGGATAACACTAAGATAGCAGGAAGTACTAGTCATGAACTTTCAAGAACTTATATCAAAAGACATCAAGATATTCAGGCAAGTAAACTCATCATGTCATGTTGGAATTTGGCTATTTTGTTTCAAGTCAAGCAAGTATACAATTACCCTTTCTCGGGCCACGCAAGTCATGTAATATCAAGTCAAGTACAAGATTTATGGAATGTTCAATCAAGCTAGTCATGCACTTCGGTATAATGCCAATACCGTGATCAATCAACTCCCATGGGCACAAGTACTTTCGGGTGCTTCTCCTAGGACCAGATCGGGCCCTATATGCGCAGGCATTAATCATGTAATTTTAACATCCACTTTTGTATATAGCCAATATGGAATTTCAAGGATAAAGCTTGTAGACACGTAGGATAGACTTTGATAGAATAGAGTCCAAAATATGACAGTTGACATAGATGGGCAATAATAACGGTACAATCACGATTATCGATAAAACTAGGTGGAATTGGTTCCCTAACTTGGGTACCATGACAAGCAAGTATGGACACTCTTTATATAGAATTGAGGTTCACATGAACAGCACATCAATGGCAAGACGTCCTCATTCTTAATATAGAATTGAGGTCCACAAGAACATCATGTTGAATATAGAATTGGGGTTTACAAGAACAGCATCAAATGGCATGATAACCTTATCCCATGAAGAGAATTCTCATGATACACACTTTGCATAACATGAGGGCCGGTATACCATGTTTCTTTAGAGTGACATGGCAATCAAATAATGAAATGGGTTTTTATGGTACAACCAGCTCAGTCGGCCTTGAGGGAATCCAAGGCTCGAGAAGTCTTACGGAGGTCTCTATGACTAACTTGCTAGTCCAAAGGAACGGAATGTCCAATGGAGAGCTTGTATGTCAATGAGAATTGAGGGTAGTGCGATAAAAACATCATGAAACATGGGACTATATTCACGGACTGGAATATAGTGCCGATATATATATATATATATATATATATATATATATATATATATATAACCCTTCGGTGACAGTAATCAGTGTAAAACAGTAATACAGAAAATAGCAACTTAATCTAAGTCATTAATTATCCAATTAACGCCTTATTCAGGGGCGTTTATTCACAATTTGACGACTTATACATTAGTCGTCCCTTCAATATTTCTATTCTGCAGAAAATCAATATTCTGGAATTTTAACAAAAACGTGCCCTGAACAGGGGCGTTACTTGTCAATTAGCGCCCTGGTTTGGGACGTCAGTTCAATAAGAGATGACCTTGTGCAGGTCGTTAATTCAAGAATTTACCAATTTTCAGATGATGAAATTTCAGGGAAAAGGGTACATGATCATGACAGGAAAAATAGCAAGATTTCACAGGTATACTCATGCAATATATTAGATTCATGGTTTCATAGATATTAAATTTTAAACGTGGGTATTTATTAATTACATGTAATTGACGACTTCTGGGCAAGGCGTCAAAACAATAATTAGCGCCCTAGTGTGGGTCGCTTCTTTAAATTAGCGTCCTTGTCAAGGGTGTTTATTTTTAAAATTACATGGAAAACATCTGAAACTATAATAAAACTATATGCATGTATGACAGAAGGTATTACTAGCAACTGGAGTAAGTTTGGGCTACGTTCTTGAGAAAACCTACCTTGATTAAGATCTGGGTGATGATTCGTGGAGAAAGTTGAAGAACAACGTCACTCTGTTATATACAGAGTATTCTGGGATTTATCTGATCAGCAGGTACCGAGATAGAGAGGTTGAGGGAATGTGATTCCTACGCGTAGCTTGCTTTGGATGAAAAATCTCGTTCTTCAGTAGGTCAAGAAGGCTTTCCTACAGAGAAATAAGATGAAGAATCATTAGTTTTTTCTTCATAATACTTAACTGAAGGCAGAGGAAGAAGAACGACGTGGATGAAGAACCCACGATCTTCTCTTTGACAAAAGACTTACTACCTACTGTAGACTTCCTACATGAAATAAGATGAAGACATTAGTTTTCTTCATCATACATAACCGAAGGTGAAGGTAAAGCAAATGAAGAACAAACTTATGTTCTTCACGGATGACAGCAGCAACAGAGCAAAACTTCCTTCGACCAAATAGCTTTTAGGGTTCGATGGACAAGGTTATTTATAGGATTTTGGGGATCCTAATAGGGTTAGAGTTGTATTGGAAGTAATACTCCCGTGATAGAGTCATTATCCTACTCAATCTTCCTCGTAGTTATCCAGAAACTTGCTCTGGATAGTCTCCTGGGTCGAACGAAACTCGAACTGAATTAACGTCCTAAGTGAGGGCGTTAATTTAAATTGACGCCTTGTCAAGCGTCCTTTCTTATGTGAAATGCGTCCATGTAGAGGGCGTCACTTATACTTGCCCCTTTTTATTTATGTTGGCCGCTGAGAATTGACGACCTCATGTGTTGGCGCCCATTCTGGAATTCGCGCCTTGTATAAGGGCGTTTCTTCTTGAAGTAGCGCCTTGACCCAAGGCGTTATTTTCCTTCTGGCTTATTCTTATGCGTTTAGGCTTTCATCATCTATTTACTTATCTTTTATTTTAATTTTATTTATTTAAAAATCTTATTTTTTTCCAGGGTTGCTACATCCTCCCCCACTTAAAAGAATTTGGTCCCCAAATTCAATCGCATATACATGTGGAGAGTGTAGAGCGTATTACCTTAAAATAATTCTGGGAATCGCTTCCTCATGGATTCCTCGGTCTCCCATGTGGCTTCATGCTCGGAACTCTTATTCCATTGTACCTTTAGCGTGGGAATAACCTTATTCCTTAGGGTACGTACTTCACGATCTAGTATCTTTATGGGCTTCTGTTCATATGTGAGACCCTTCTGGATAACTAAGTCTCCATGTTCAATAATATGTGATGGATCGTGTACATACTTCTTCAACATGGATATGTGGAACACATTATGAACATCGGACAATTGAGGAGGCAATGCGATGCGATAAGCCACCTCACCAACTCTTTCTAGTATCTCAAAAGGTCCAATGAATCTTGGTGTAAGCTTGCCCTTAACACCAAATCTCCGTATGCCACGTCCCGGCGATATCTTGAGAAATACATGATCTCCGATTTGGAACTCAAGATCTCTCCTTCTCGTGTCGGCATAAGCCTTTTGCCTAGCCTGAGCAACTTGCAGTCTTTCTCGAATCAATTGTATTCTTTCAGTGGTAACCCTTACCATGTCTGGACCTAGCAGTTGTTTCTCTCCAACTTCATCCCAGCATAAGGGTGATCGGCAACTCCTTCCGTATAAAGCTTCGAAAGGTGCCATTTGTATACTTGCCTGGTAGCTATTATTGTATGCAAATTCCACCAACGGCAAGTGATCATGCCAGCTTCCATCGAAATCAATGATGCAAGCTCTGAGCATATCTTCAACCACCTGATTAGTTCTCTCGGTCTGACCATCCGTTTGAGGATGAAAAGCCGTACTAAAGTTAAGCCTTGTTCCCAATGAATGATGTAGTCCCTTCCAAAAATGAGAAGTAAAACGGGGATCTCTGTCAGACACGATTGAAACAGGAATACCATGTAATCTGACTATTTCCTTGATGTATAATGCAGCCAAAACATCAACTAACCATCGGCTCTTTATTGGCAAGAAATACGCCGATTTAGTCAATCGGTCAATAATAACCCATATTCCATCATGTCCTCCTTTTGATTTAGATAAACCCATAATGAAATCCATACTAATATTCTCCCACTTCCATTTGGGAATATCTAGAGGATGTAATTTTTCAGTAGGCTTTTGGTGTTCCGCCTTGACCTGTTGGCAAGTGAGACAACGTGATACATAGTCTGCTATTTCCCTTTTCATGTTGGGCCACCAAAAATTCCTCTTCACATCTTGGTACATTTTGGTCGATCCAGGATGAATCGTGTACCTTGATCTATGAGTTTCATCTAAGATCTTCTTCTTTAACTCGGGACAATCCGGTATGCAAGTTTTATTCCTGAACATTAATCTTCCTTCACAAGTTATTTGGAAATCAGATTGTCCTTCCAGTTTGCCTTTGATCTCTACTAATATTGGGTCATTATCTTGAAGCACTCGTATTTCAGATAATAGGTCTGGATGAATGCTTATATGAGATAATGTGACACATTGAAAGTCTGTGTCCATGCTTATATTGAGTTCAGAGAATTGCTCCAGCAATTTCCATTCTTGAATCATACAATTGGCTAACAGTGCTCTCGGCTTTCGACTAAGGGCATCTGCTACATGGTTACCCTTTCCGGGATGATATTGTATATTGAAGTCGAAGTCCTTGAGATATTCTAGCCAACGTCTTTGCCTCTTATTTAGTTCCTTTTGTGAAAAAAGATACTTGAGACTCTTGTGATCAGAGTATACATTAAACTGTACTCCATAGAGATAATGTCTCCATATTTTGAGTGCAAATACCACCGCGGCCAATTCTAAGTCATGGATGGGGTAGTTCTCTTCATGCTTCTTCAATTGATGAGAAGAATAAGCTATAACCTTTCCTTGTTGCATTAGAACGCATCCGAGGCCAATGCCAGAAGCATCAGTGTATACCTCAAATTTCTCTCCTTCCATTGGTAACGCTAAGACCGGAGCTGTAGTTAGATGATCCTTGAGATTTTGGAAGCTTCTTTCACATTCCTCACTCCATTCATAACGGATCTCCTTGCGAGTTAACCTTGTAAGCGGCACGGCGATCTTAAAGAAATCCTTGATGAATCGCTTGTAATAGCCGGCAAGACCTAAGAAACTTCGGATCTCGCTAGCATTGGTCGGTCTTTCCCAATTCTTCACAGCTTCAACCTTTGATGGATCTACAGATAATCCATCCTTTGATATCACATGTCCAAGAAAAGTTACTTCTTCAAGCCAGAACTCACACTTGCTGAGCTTGGCATATAATCGGTTTGTCCTTAATATTTGTAATGCAATCCTCAAATGCTCCTCATGCTCTTCCTTAGTCTTGGAATATATTAATATATCATCAATAAAAACCACCACGAATTGATCTAAATAAGGTCTGAATATACTATTCATTAACTGCATAAAGGCAGCAGGGGCATTTGTTAGTCCAAAAGGCATAACAACAAACTCATAATGGCCATACCTGCTTCTGAATGCGGTCTTATGAATGTCATCATCCTTGATCCTTAGTTGGTGATATCCTGACCTGAGATCAATCTTTGAAAAATACTTGGATCCAGATATTTGATCAAATAACTCATCGATTCTCGGTAATGGATACTTGTTCTTGATAGTGAGATGATTCAACTGTCGATAGTTGATGCATAGTCTCATGGATCCATCCCTCTTCTTTACAAATAGCACAGGCGCTCCCCACGGGGAAGTACTCGGTCTAATGAATCCTTTCTTAAGAAGTTCCATCAATTGCTGCTTTAACTCCTTGAGTTCAGCAGGGGACATTCTATAAGGTGCCTTAGAAACAAGTCCAGCACCAGGGACTAAGTCGATGGTGAAGGCCACTTCTCTTTGTGGGGGTAATCCAAGCAAATCTTCCGGAAACACATCCAAAAATTCTTGCACAACTGGGATATCTTCTATCTTAGTATCCTTAGCCTCCTTAATCGTGACAAATGCAAGGAAAGATACACATCCTTTCCTTATTAGCTTGCTAGCTCGGAGAGCCGAAATAAGAGGTGACTCGCTCCGACTCTTAGGGCTAGAATAGACTAGTTCTGGAAAGTCCTTGAAAGTAACCTTGCTATTACGGCAATCGATTGTTGCCTGGTATTTGGATAACCAATCCGCTCCCAGTATGACATCATACTCCTTTAGATCTAAACATATGAGATCGATAGGAAGATTTCTTCCTTTTACCAAGACTTCACAGTTTTGATAATGGTGAGTAATATCGGTTTCGTTTCCGAGAGGAGTAGATAAAATTATTTTCATCCATTCCAGTTCCATAGGTAGTGGGTTAGCAAACTTCTTGGAAATAAAAGAATGTGATGCACCCGTATCAAATAAGACATGTGCATACTTGGAACAAACTTTCAGTGTACCTTCTACTAGTCCGCCTTCTTCTTCTTCGGTCTCCTTAATTACGTGAAGACGAGTGTTATTGGTTATCGGGCGCTTTCCGTCGCCGGTTTGATCATTAAGTAATGGGCAATCAGGAATCCGATGCTCACGGCTCCTGCAACGGAGACATGCTCCAAGTTTCCTCCAGCACTCTTCGGCTTTATGACCAGCCTTGTCACAATGCTTGCATATTATATTCGAAGGTGTAGTAGTGGTGATGGAGAAGGGCTTGGTCTTCTTAAACTTCTGGTCTTGAGAAGAAGTACCTCCAGTGCTAGGCCTCTTCTTGAAGTTGGGTTTAAAGGAACCCGAACTTGTAACTTGTTCCTTCTTATCCTTCCCACGGATTCTATCTGATAGCTCCGTGGCATCTTCTAATAATTGAGCTTGGCGTACTATCTCTGAGTAGACCTGAATATCCATTGGCGCCAGCTGGGTAATATATTGGGGCCTGAGCCCGTTAAGGAACCTCCTAGCTTTCATCTTCTCGGTGCTAACTAAGTGCTTAGCATACCGAGACAATCTAGAGAATTGTGCCTCGTACTCCGCCACCGATAATGTCCGTTGCTTGAGTGCGGCAAATTCGGTAGCTTTCTTTTCTTGGACTCGGTCTGAAAAATATTTATTGTTGAAATGTTCAACAAATTCTTCCCAAGTAATTTGGTCTTGATTTATAGTAGCTTCGACTGACTCCCACCAGCATCGGGCATCCCTTTCTAGTTGGAAAGTAGCTAACAAGACTTTATCTTGATCCGTGCACTGCATAACACGGAATATACGCTCCGTCTCCCTGATCCAGTGTTCTGCGTCATCCGGATCAGTAGAACCCATGAATTTGGGATGGTTCATGTTCTTAAAGACTTGGTGGAGACTTCCGGCTCGTTGTGCACCTCCCTGTGCTACTTGTTGCAGCACTTGGGTCATGCCTTGGAGTGTACGCTGCATGTTGCGCCACTGAGCACGTTCGGCAGCCATTATCCTACAATTACAATAACTATGTTAGTATATACTCGCGTTAAGGGCTTTTAACTTTCTATGTTAACTCAACCCTTGGTTCTACCCAATCTCACTGATTAAAGGTTTGAACCTATCCTTGGACTTGGGTTTTCCTAGGAATTGAATACCCTAGGCTCTGATACCACAAAAACTGTCACGCCCCGAGCGCGGAAGGTACCCGGAGATGCGCGACGAGTTTATATCAATCATGTCAATCAGAGTAGTAGTGTATTCGACACAAAGACAGAGTGCGCAAATATAAAGATAACCCAATCCATTAATTCCTTTAATAAGAATATGTCTATTACAAACCCTTACAAATACTAGACTTAATAAAATAAAAATACAACGCTTGACTCAAGAAAAATAGAGAAAACACAGGACTAATTGACGCTTGAGGAGCTCTAACTCTTTCACTCTTGACTTTCCCGATCAGATTGAATTCCCTCATCGTCGGACTTACCTGAAAAGTAGGGAAACACGGAGTGAGCGAACGCTCAGTAGGAAATTATATCTCAAGAACTAGCAATGGGTTTAAGTAATTACATTTTTCCATGAATGCACTATAGCTATGCATGCTCGAAAAATGACAAGATAGAGAGAGTGGATAACACTAAGATAGCAGGAAGTACTAGTCATGAACTTTCAAGAACTTATATCAAAAGACATCAAGATAGTCAGGCAAGTAAACTCATCATGTCATGTTGGAATTTGGCTATTTTGTTTCAAGTCAAGCAAGTATACAATTACCATTTCTCGGGCCACGCAAGTCATGTAATATCAAGTCAAGTACAAGATTTGTGGAATGTTCAATCAAGCTAGTCATGCACTTCGGTATAATGCCAATACCGTGATCAATCAACTCCCATGGGCACAAGTACTTTCGGGTGCTCCTCCCAGGACCAGATCGGGCCCTATATGCGCAGGCATTAATCATGTAATTTTAACATCCACTTTTGTATATAGCCAATATAGAATTTCAAGGATAAAGCTTGTAGACACGTAGGATAGACTTTGATAGAATAGAGTCCAAAATATGACACTTGACATAGATGGGCGATAATAACGGTACAATCACGATTATCGATAAAACTAGGTGGAATTGGTTCCCTAACTTGGGTACCATGACAAGCAAGTATGGACACTCTTTATATAGAATTGAGGTTCACATGAACAGCACATCAATGGCAAGACGTCCTCATTCTTAATATAGAATTGAGGTCCACAAGAACATCATGTTGAATATAGAATTGGGGTTTACAAGAACAGCATCAAATGGCATGATAACCTTATCCCATGAAAAGAATTCTTATAATACACACTTTGCATAACATGAGGGCCGGTATACCATCTTTCTTTAGAGTGACATGGCAATCAAATAATGAAATGGGTTTTTATGGTACAACCAGCTCAGTCGGCCTTGAGGGAATCCAAGGCTCGAGGAGTCTTACGGAGGTCTCTATGACTAACTTGCTAGTCCAAAGGAACGGAATGTCCAATGGAGAGCTTGTATGTCAATGAGAATTGAGGGTAGTGCGATAAAAACATCATGAAACATGGGACTATATTCACGGACTGGAATATAGTGCCGATATATATATATATATATATATATAACCCTTCGGTGACAGTAATCAGTGTAAAACAGTAATACAGAAAATAGCGACTTAAGCTAAGTCATTAATTATCCAATTAACGCCTTACTCAGGGGCGTTTATTCACAATTTGACGACTTATACATTAGTCGTCCCTTCAATGTTTCTATTCTGCAGAAAATCAATATTCTGGAATTTTAACAAAAACGCGCCCTGAACAGGGGCATTACTTGTCAATTAGCGCCCTGGTCTGGGGCGTCAGTTCAATAAGAGACGACCTTGTGCAGTTCGTTAATTCAAGAATTTACCAATTTTCAGATGATGAAATTTCAGGAAAAAGGGTACATGATCATGACAGGAAAAATAGCAGGATTTCACAGGTATACTCATGCAATATATTAGATTCATGGTTTCATAGATATTAAACTTTAAACATGGGTATTTATTAATTACATGTAATTGACGACTTCTGGGCAGGGCGTCAAAACAATAATTAGCGCCCTAGTGTGGGTCGCTTCTTTAAATTAGCTTCCTTGTCAAGGGCGTTTATTTTTAAAATTACATGGAAAACATCTGAAACTATAATAAAACTATATGCATGTATGATAGAAGGTATTACTGGCAACTGGAGTTAGTTTGGGCTACGTTCTTGAGAAAACCTACCTTGATTAAGATCTGGGTGATGATTCGTGGAGAAAGTTGAAGAACAACGTCACTCTGTTATATACAGAGTATTCTGGGATTTATCTGATCAGCAGGTACCGAGATAGAGAGGTTGAGGGAATGTGATTCCTACGCGTAGCTTGCTTTGGATGAAAAACCTCGTTCTTCAGTAGGTCAAGAAGGCTTTCCTACAGAGAAATAAGATGAAGAATCATTAGTTTTTTCTTCATAATACTTAACTGAAGGCAGAGGAAGAAGAACGACGTGGATGAAGAACCCACGATCTTCTCTTTGACAAAAGACTTACTACCTACTATAGACTTCCTACATGAAATAAGATGAAGACATTAGTTTTCTTCATCATACATAACCGAAGGTGAAGGTAAAGCAAATGAAGAACAAACTTACGTTCTTCACGGATGACAGCAGCAACAGAGCAAAACTTCCTTCGATCAAATAGCTTTTAGGGTTCGATGGACAAGGTTATTTATAGGATTTTGGGGATCCTATTAAGGTTAGAGTTGTATTGGAAGTAATACTCCAATGATAGAGTCATTACCCTACTCAATCTTCCTCGTAGTTATCCAGAAACTTGCTCTGGATAGTCTCCTGCGTCGAACGAAACTCGAACTGAATTAACGTCCTAAGTGAGGGCGTTAATTTAAATTGACGCCTTGTCAAGCATCCTTTCTTATGTGAAACGCGTCCATGTAGAGGGCATCACTTATACTTGCCCCTTTTTATTTATGTTGGGCGCTGAGAATTGACAACCTCATGTGTTGGCGCCCATTCTGGAATTCGCGCCTTGTATAAGGGCGTTTCTTCCTGAAGTAGCGCCTTGACCCAAGGCGTTATTTTCCTTCTGGCTTATTCTTATGCGTTTAGACTTTCATCATCTATTTACTTATCTTTTATTTTAATTTGATTTATTTAAAAATCTTATTTTTTTCCAGGGTTGCTACATAATCAATGTTCATGAATCAAACATATGCAATTTCAACTTGTTCACATAAAAATGCATCATACAACCCATTCAAACTACTGTTTGGCTTTCCATTTACAACCAACAAAAACACATTCCACCATATGACAAGTGTTTGTTGTAATGAAATTGAATCTCTCAATTGTCCAAATACAAAGGCATGAAAGCTCAACCTCAACTACCTCCATTTCAAGCACACAAGGTGGTTAGATATTACCATGATCCACTTGATATAGGAGGGTATAAAAACCATTCTTGGACCTGCAAAAACACAAGAGTATCAAGTTACCATAGGTGTGAAAGTTAAGAGCTCATAAACTAGATTCTTCCAAAAGAACCTCCATAACTTGTCAACCATCCAAATGATTATTGCATAAATAAATATTTCCATAAAGATATAAGTTACGAGCTATGGCATTTGGGGAAATTTGAATCTTCCATTGCATCTAAGGCATATGCAATGATATGGGAGCTCAATCATTCAAATAACATTGCCAAGATACGCTTACATATCATGAAACTCAATTTGACAAAGTGCGAACACCTAAACAGACACATATGCAAATATATGCAAATATGCATTTTCATTCTGCATCACCATGATCTCATACACATATGTAGCTACGCATACTTGTAAAGATGTTTCCACAATTACATTATCATTCAATTGTAAGGCTATCTTTCAACATTCAAATTGCAAACATTCATGCCTCATGAAAGTTTATAACATGCTAACCATTCAAACACATTCATACAAATAGCATTCTTGTTGACAAAAATTAACATTCATGAAGCATAGATATCACGAGGAGCATTGATATAAACAAGGGATCTTTTTAATCATCCATACATTTAAATCATAATAACCTCATGAATGATATGACACTGTCATTCAAATAGAAAGGTGTGTTCAATGTGATACAAGAAATATGAAGTGATCTAGAAGGGGAGGGGATGAATAGATCACTGTTTTCAACCGATTAAAAAAATACTGAAGAATGATTCACTTAAAACAAGCAATCTCGGAGTTGAACCCACAAAAACGCAGTGCGGACAATAGCTCGAGTGGATAGAAGGCACGCCACAAAATCACCACAGACAATCACACGAGTACCCAGAGATTTTTAAGGTGGTTCGGTCAGACCTCCAGTTTGCCTACGTCCACCCCTCACTTCAAATCGAAGTGAGGCTTCCACTAGCACCTGCTAGCAAAGCAGACTCAGTCTGCGACAATGGCTGATTCACAGCTTCACCAAGGGAACACCCTCCCCTCTTCCTCCACACCCGGAGGGAACCCTAAGGACGCCAAGTCCCTAGAAACCAGGAAACAATTTCCTCTTCCTCCAACCGGAGGGAACACTAGTGATCTGCAGTCACTAGAACCAGAGACCAAGGTCTCTCTTCCTCTGAAGCCCATAGGGAACACCTCTTCTACGAGAGGGAACAATACTGCAACCTCTGTTGCAAGTGAACCAAAGAGAACACATCTCTCTCTTGCCCTGAACACCAGGAGGTAACACAGAGAACTTTCAATCAAGAAAGAAAAACAGATAAAAACGAAAATAAGAAAGAAGGAAGCCAAATTTCAGAAACAGGAAACAATGTAGCTCAAACTGAGCAGCAGACTTCGGATTTGATCCGTAAGTCAATACCCATCTTCTGATCACTCTTCTGCTCTCTCTTCTCTCTCAACTGGAACACTCTAGTTTCTCAGGGAGGCTCTTTCTCTTCTGCTCTCACTCAAATTTCTTTCATGTAATCTTGGAGCTCCTCACTTTCGTAGATGGTGAGACAGTGCTTTTATAAGCGATCAGGAGGGTCCATGCAAGGCGTGTGCTTCCCGCGCTTGATCCAGAACCTTCTTGCCACGTGCCCTTATATCATTGGTTCCTTTAGTATTGGATCACGTGCAGCCCAGTCACTGAGGAATATTCTTCCTCGGACCACCTTCTTCTTTTTGTTTTTCTTATTCTCCTGCAAAGAATTAAAACGATTAAAACTCAGGACCACAAAAACTAAAACTGCACGAGGTATGTGGTAGCAATACGAGATGCACTATTCTGATAACGACACGAGAGACACAAGATTACTACAGTACGAAATAAAGAGAGAATCACACGAGGTTAGATGAAAACAGCACGAGGTAAAGAGAGAACGACACGAGATACACAATAATAAAGCTAACACTACAAAGAGAATGACACGAAGTCAGATGAGAATAGCACGAGGTGAGAAGGAAATAACACGGAGTAAAACGGTAGTAAAACACGCGATCAGAGGAAACCTGGACGAAGATAGAAAGAGGCAAAACGAAGACATAAAAATAACACTAAGACACAAACACAGAAATAACATGAAGACTCAAACACAAAAATAACACGAAGACACAAACACAGAAACAACACGAAGACATAAACAAGACGACTCGAACACAAAATTGCTCGAACTTACGAACGACTCGAAGACGAGGACGACACGAAACGACACGGACTGAAACCAACTCGAAGACGAAAATAGAAACCGACACGAAGTGTGGTCACAAAGCAGGAGAGACACTTCCAACGTACAACCTTCATATGATGTGAGGCGATGTGTAGACTTTGCATTCAACTGGATGTATAGACTTGGAATGGTCTTCAAGGCAACAATGTACAGACTTTGAAATAAAGAATGTACAGACTGAGAGTTCAAGGCCACGATGTAGAGACTTTGCCCAAGGAAACGAATGTGTAGACTTTGGCTTGGAACGAAGGTAAAGATGAGGCTGTATAGACTTGGCCAGAACATAAGACTCGAAGACATAGGGGTGACACAGATGGAGCGACATGAGTTGGCACAGAAAGCAGCATGAGGTGCTGCAGTGTTCAGCACGCGATGGAACAAATAACGACGTTCAAAACGGACAACACGAAGTGTAGTACAAACAATCATGAAGTAAGAAAGCAACAGTACGGACATACAAGGTACTACCTCATAGCAGTTTTCCTGTTAATCATGGAAATTTCAAATGCATAACATTACGCAAGATATCTGATTAAAATGACAATATTTAACATAGTGATGCTCATCATCAAAACACTAGGGAAGTCACAAAAATCCAACAATCTCCCCCTTTTTGATAATGGCAACACTATATTAAATAATCAAAGATGAAGTGTAGTGAGATAATGTGAAGATAAGCAAATGCAGACACACACAACACACTCGCCTCCTCTGACGACTCCCAAAAGCTCCCCCTGAATACAACATCTACTTTCCTCTGACTAGATAACTCAGGGCACTTATCTTTCGCTCCCCCTCAGCAAAACACAACTCCCCCTCAGCAAAACACAAGCAAGATAAAGCAAGATACTCTCTCCCCCTTTGACATCATCAAAACTAGGGGCAGGTTGGAAGATATCATGAAAAGAAAATTGCTGACAGTGGAGAGAAAATAAGAGAGAGTATGGCTAATAAAGGAAATTTATTGAGATGTTTAGGCAATTAAGAAAGCCACTAATTTAATGTGAGGATTTTGAAGATCAGTTAGTCAGACTGTGTGTAAAATGGTGAATGAAGATCCGCTTCATACACAAAACCAAATTCTAAGCAAGTAAGGTACAAGATACCAGTATGGTCAGATTAAGTCTTTACTCAGAGAGTATAAAGCAAGGAAGTCAGGAAAACAAAGATCTTTGGTATTGAAAACAAACAAACCAGGAACTATATGCCAAGTGAACAGGATCTTGATACCAAGAGGGAGAAAATATTTTTTTCAAAGATGGTCAAGATCAAAGGTAAATCTGTCAAGTACACCTTTGACATTAGGGAGACACCTTGTTTAGAGGCAGGAATCCCCAGTTACTTGGTGGCAAGACCACATTACCCCTTCTGACAAGAGGACAGAGATAGTATTCTAACTGGTGTTGACATTAAGGTGACACCTTTACCAGAGGCCAGACACCCCAATTACTAACCAGATATGCACCATAGCTCTGTATGATCAAGACAGCTAGTTAAACTTGATTTATACTGCCACCTCATGACATGGGATGCTTTCACTTCATTGATGAAAGTCCTAGTTTCTCAATGAACAGTTAACAAGGTTGTTAAAACTTCTTTCATGAATTTTCCATTAAACTGCACTTGTAACCTTGTAAATTAGTCTTGATTCAGTTTGAGAACAATACACCAGCTCCAAAGTTTTTCCAGACAAAAACACTATATATCTCATTTCGGACTTAACCAGACTAAGTAGGTATGCTGTACTGGCTAGATCAGAAGTCAGTTACAGTGTAGGAAGATATTCTTGAATTCAGATTTTGATCTCAGTGGGACTAACAGCTGAAATTCCAACAAGAAATTAGATGAACAGTCTTATCAGATAAAACATCCAAAGATTTCTTTTATACACCTACTCAACCTGATTCTCTTATAAGGTCAGCAAAAATCCGTTCAAAGTATGTTCAGGTTTGGCCAAAAGAGCATGACACCTATTATTAATCTAGCTCCCCCTGAGACCTTGACACCAACTCAGACTTAACCAAGGCATACCTCAAAACAACTCAAGGAAAAATAAAGTGATATCAATCAATACGAGTGAATCAGCAAACACTCATAATGAGGTTATTTTCAGCAACAGATAATGAGTATAGGTAAGCACAAGAGCACATGACAGATTATTCAGAGATCAATTATTCAATTATGAAATTCTGTAAATACCTAATTCTCTGCGCAATGTGCTAAATTTTTCAGTATCCAATGGCTTAGTGAAAATATCTGCAATTTGTGAGTTAGTGCCAACATGGATCAACTCAAAGGTCTTCCTAGCTACTTCATCTCGAATAAAATGATGCCTGATTTCGATGTGTTTAGTTCGAGAATGAAGTACAGGATTCTTTGCAATGTTTATTGCACTAGTATTATCACAAAAGATGGAAGTGCAACCTAGCTCAACTGAGTAATCCAGAAGCTGGTGTTTTATCCATATAACCTGTGTGCCACAGCTCCCTGCTGTCACATACTCAGCTTCAGCAGTAGAAAGAGCCACAAAGTGTTGCTTCTTGGATCCCCAAGAGACTAGGCACCCTCCTAAAAATTCGCAGTGACCACTAGTACTTTTCCTGTCCAATTTACATCTTGCATAATCTGCATCTGTATATGCAATGAGATCTAAACTACATGATGCAGGATACCAAAGACCTAGATCATGGGTAGCAGATAAGTATCTAAAGATTCTTTTTACAGCTGCCAAATGCAATTCAGTAGGCCTAGACTGGTATCTGGCACACATCCCTACACTAAATTGAATGTCAGGCCTGGATGCTGTTAAGTAGAGGAGTGAACCGATCATAGCTCTATATAATTTAGCATCCACCTCTTTACCTTTTTTGTCTGAATCCAGTGAGGAGTTGGTGCCCATGGGTGTTGAGGTAGTCTTGAGGTTGGTCATTCCAAACCTCTTCAGCATCTCCAGGGTATACTTGGTTTGATTTATGAAACAACCATCCTCCATCTGTTTGACCTGCAGCCCAAGAAAATACTTTAGTTCGCCAACTAAACTCATTTCAAATTCATGAGACATAGATTCAGAAAATTCTTTACACAATTTTGAATTGTTAGATCCGAAGATGATATCATCGACATATACCTGGACCACTATTAAATCCTTTCCGAGATTTTTGGTGAAGAGGGTTTGGTCAACCTTACCTCGAGTGTAGCCCATGCTCAAGAGGAATTCAGAAAGTCTCTCATACCAGGCTCGGGGAGCCTGCTTCAATCCATAGAGGGCTTTATTCAACCTAAAAACCATGTTAGGCTGAACAGAGAAATTAAAACCTGGAGGTTGTTCAACATATACCTCTTCCTTCAATACCCCATTTAAGAATGCGCTTTTGACATCCATCTGTTGCAGCCGAATGTTCCTAGAGCATGCAAATGCAAGCAGAATTTGTATAGCTTCCATCCTAGCCACTGGGGCATAGGATTCATCAAAATCCACACCAAATTCCTGACTGTAGCCTTGAGCTACAAGTCTTGCTTTGTTTCTAGAAATAGCTCCATTCTCATCAACTTTATTCTTGAAAACCCATTTAGTGCCAATGACATGAGTGTTATCAGGTCTGGGAACTAGTTCCCATACAATATTTTTCTCAAATTGATTTAATTCCTCACACATGGCAGATACCCAAGAATCATGTCTTAAGGCTTCTTCCACAGATTTGGGTTCCACCTGAGATACCAATGCAGCTAAGTCATGTTCTTGGACAATTCTAAAATGAGACCTTGTCCTAGGAGGATCATGCAAATTGCCTATGACATTTTCACTAGGGTGGTCTTTGTGAAATATTATCTCACCTGAGGGTTCACCTACCTCAGCTGCTCCTTCTTGCTGTGAGTTTTCTGGTTGAGCAGCTGGCTGCATCTCTTCTTCTTCAATTCTCTCCAAGAAATCTCCCTCATTAGATGGCTCCCTGTCATCATTCATCACTTTGTTAGAGAAATCATTTTCATCAAACACTACATGCGGTGTTTCTTCAACAGTTTGATCATCTTTATTGAAAACTCTGTAGGCCCTTGAGGTTTCTGAATATCCGAGAAAAATTCCAGGAGAGCTTCTAGCTTCAAATTTGTCCAAACCATTCTTACCATTGTTGTGAATAAAACATTTGGAGCTAAAAACTTTAAAGTAAGAAATGTTTGGCTGCTTACCCTTGAGAAGTTCATAAGGAGTTTTTCTATGAGTAGGTCTTACCAAGGCTTGGTTTAGAATGTAGCATGCAGTATTCGCAGCTTCAGCCCAAAATCTCCTTGGAAGTCCACTCTCAATCAGCATAGTCTTGGCCATTTCAATGATTGACCTGTTTCTTCTCTCAACAATTCCATTCTGCTCCGGTGTCCTGGGAGAAGAGAATTTGTGAGTCACTCCCTCTCTTGAGCAAAATTCAGAAAATGAAGAGTTCTCAAACTCTCCTCCATGGTCAGACTGAATTGTAATGATGTTATGTTCACCTTGCAGTTTAATTTTATTGAACAGTTCTTCAAAGTGAACAAAAGCGTCATTTTTATTTGCTAAATAAAACAACCAAGAAAATCTAGTGAAGTCATCAACTATGACTAATCCATATCTCTTACCTGACAAACTTTGTATGCGAGTAGGACCAAAGAGATCCATGTGCAAGTGGTGCAGCGGTTTACATGAAAGACTCTCAGTTCTCAACTTAAAAACTACACGAGTCTGTTTACCTTGTGCACAAGCATCACATAGCTTAGACCCTAACTGAAATCTTATTCTGGGCAAACCTCTAACTAGGTTATGCTTAGACAGTTTATTCATTGTAGACAAACTAGCATGGCCTAGACGCCTATGCTAGTCAAAAGCAACTTGTTCAGAGTTAGCAGGCATACACAAGTTAGTTTCAGGATTATCATCCAGGTCTACGATGTATACGTTGTTTACTCTATGACCTTTGAACATGACGTTATCAGAATTCAGCTCAAAAATAGTGCAGGAATTGTGGTCAAAGAGTACCTTGTGTCCTTTGTCGCAGAGTTGACTTATACTTATCAAGTTGTGCTGAAGTCCTTCTACAAGATACACATCTTCAATGGAGTTAGTAGAGGACTTACCTACTGTACCAATTCCAATTATTTTTCCTCTGTTATTTCCACCGAATTTGACCAGGCCCCCAAACTTCATTTTCAGTTTACTAAATTTGGACCGGTCTCCTGTCATGTGCCTGCTACAGCCGCTGTCAAGATACCACTTGTTATGCTCAGCTGCCAGGCTAACCTGCGCGAGTTTAGACAGAGTAATGTGGGACCCAATTCAAATTGGGTCCAGAGACAGTTTTCAATTTATGCAAAAAGCACTTAGGAACCCACATTTGTTTTACTGTTCTTTTCAGTGGTTTCATGTGGATTGATTCTTCCTTCTTGGCATTTCTCAGTGGGCGTTGAATGAGCCCATTCCTATTAAAATTTTGCTGTTTCCGAATAGAAAAATTATTGTTTGGCCTCTTAGAGGAAACTCGTGTGTGGTGAGCATAATTCATGTAACCATTTTTATTCAAATGAAAATTGTACTGAAGGTGGTGCATGTTTGCATGCTTTCCTTGATAACTAGCATGCTGAACTTTCTCAGCAAAGCTGTTCACCTTTCTAGTGACATCAGTAGGAATGGTCCTGTGAAGACCTTTGTTCCACAACTGTTGCACAGGAACAGTTCTAGTCTCAGGATTTCCTCACTTAGCCTGCTGACCAGTGGATTGAATAGATTTGCTGGTCGAAACCTTCAATGTAGAGACAGATTTGGAACTGGATGGGGTTTCCAGTTTTTGTTTGCCCTTGGCGGGGCAGAACGTGACAATTTTAAATTCAAAGGGTTTTTTACTTGTGGGATTGTATCCTAATCCCTCCCTATTGAAGTTTACCCTCGACCCCAAAAGGGCATCCAGATTGTTTCTCCCCTCTGTAAATTTTTCTAGTATTTTTCCTTTGTCCTCAATCTCCTTCTGAAGTTCATTACATTGGTCCTGGAGTTCCTGATTAACTTTTCTAACCGCCTCATATTTTTCTGCAATCAGTCTAAACTCCTTCTTACTCTCTTCAGTTTTACTCTTCAGCTCATTCATCCTAGCTAGATTTTCTTCTCTTTCCATTCTAAACCTCTCAATCTCACTTCTAGCCTGATCTAGTTCAATGGCCATCTCCTTGGTTTTCATGTTACCTGTAACAACAATAGAGTGTTCCTCAGAAACAGAGTGAAACTTTCGTTTAAGCATTCTGTGCTCCTTGGTTAGAAAATTATATTTAGCTAACAGGTCGCCATAGGCGTCCTCCCAATCGTCCAAAGTAAAATTCTCAAATAAGTTCGTTACCTCTTCCTCATGGTTGGCCATGAGGCAAGTCTTCTCTTCACCTTCACTTGACGAGATGGCTTCTGGATACTCCTCCTCGTCGCTCCATGTGCACAGCATGGCTTTCTTCTTTTTGTGCACCATCTTCTTCTGGTATCCAGGAGCCTTAGCTTGCAGCTCTGGACATTCACTTTTCATGTGACCAGGTTTCTGACAATGGTAGCATGTAACCTTCTTAACAAACCGGTTCTTCTCAAGTTCTCGTTCAGGAGACTTCCTTGCAGCATTGAATCTCTTTCTCCTGTAGAATTTCCCTTTAGTCCTCAAGAACTTTCTGAATTGCCTGGTGAGCATGGCCTGCTCGCTCTTGTCCAGGTCTGAGAATCCGTTAGAGTCTTCACTGCTACCACCACTGCTGCTGCTGCTGCTGCTCTTCTTAGTATGTCGTGAAACTTTCAGAGCAACATTCTTTCCCTTTCTGTCATGTCCATCATTCCCTTGTTTGAAGTTCATTTCGTGGGTCATGAGAGACCCAATCAGCTGGGTTACTGACATGGTGGATAAATCTCTAGATTCCTCTATGACGGTCACCTTAGTATCCCAGATGGGAGTTAGGGACCTAAGGATCTTTCTGACAATGTCTTCTTGCTGAATCTCCTTTCCAAATCCTCTCAGACTATTGATGATCACAAACAATCTAGCATACATTTCTGTGATCGACTCCTCTGGCTTCATCTTAAACAACTCATACTGAGTTGTAAGCATATTGATCTTGGTAGCTTTCACTTGAGATGTGCCCTCATAGATTAACTGCAATTCATCCCACATTTTCTTTGCAGTCTTGCACGCTGAAATCCTCAAGTACTCTTCCAGGTGGACGGTCCACTGTATGATACTAAGAGCTGTCCAATTCAGTGCGAAAAGTTTAACCTGTTCCTCTGTCTATATGTCTTCGTTCGGTGGAAGTTGGTACGGACCATCTGTAATTACTCTCCAGAGCTTGTGGCTTTGAGCCCTGATGAAGACTTCCATCCTGTTCTTCCAAAAGAAATAGTTATTACCATCGAAGAAAGGGGGACGGGTGATTGACTGCCCTTCAGCAATGTAGCTGCGAGGACCAGCGGATCCGTTTCCCTGGCTGTTGGACCACATATTGGGAAATATCCGCTCTGATACCAAGTGATACAAGAAATATGAAGTGATCTAGAAGGGGAGGGGATGAATAGATCACTGTTTTCAACCGATTAAAAAAATACTGAAGAATGATTCACTTAAAACAAGCAATCTCGGAGTTGAACCCACAAAAACGCAGTGCGGACAATAGCTCGAGTGGATAGAAGGCACACCACAAAATCACCACAGACAATCACACGAGTACCCAGAGATTTTTAAGGTGGTTCGGTCAGACGTCCAGTCTGCCTACGTCCACCCCTCACTTCAAATCGAAGTGAGGCTTCCACTAGCACCTGCTATCAAAGCAGACTCAGTCTGCGACAATGGCTGATTCACGGCTTCACCAGGGGAACACCCTCCCCTCTTCCTCCACACCCGGAGGGAAACCTAAGGACGCCAAGTCCCTAGAAACCAGGAAACAATTTCCTCTTCCTCCAACCGGAGGGAACACTAGTGATCTGCAGTCACTAGAACCAGAGACCAAGGTCTCTCTTCCTATGAAGCCTAGAGGGAACACCTCTTCTACGAGAGGGAAGAATACTGCAACCTCTGTTGCAAGTGAACCAAAGAGAACACGTCTCTCTCTTCCCCTGAACACCAGGAGGCAACACAGAGAACTTTCAATCAAGAAAGAAAAATAGATAAAAACGAAAACAAGAAAGAAGGAAGCCAAATTTCAGAAAATGGAAACAATGTAGCTCAAACTGAGCAGCAGACTTCGGATTTGATCCGTAAGTCAATACCCATCTTCTGATCACTCTTCTGCTCTCTCTTCTCTCTCAACTGGAACACTCTAGTTTCTCAGGGAGGCTCTTTCTCTTCTGCTCTCACTCAAATTTCTTTCCTGTAATCTTGGAGCTCCTCACTTTTCGTAGATGGTGAGACAGTGCTTTTATAAGCGATCAGGAGGGTTCATGCAAGGCGTGTGCTTCCCACGCTTGATCCAGAACCTTCTTGCCACGTGCCCTTGTATCATTGGTTCCTTTAGTATTGGATCACATGCAGCCCAGTCACTGGGGAATATTCTTCCTCGGACCACCTTCTTCTTTTTGTTTTTCTTCTTCTCCTACAAAGAATTAAAACGATTAAAACTCAGGACCACAAAAACTAAAACTGCACGAGGTATGTGGTAGCAATACGAGATGCACTATTCTGAGAACGACACGAGAGACACAAGATTACTACAGTACGAAATAAAGAGAGAATGACACGAGGTCAGATGAAAACAGCACGAGGTAAAGAGAGAACGACACGAGATACACAATAATAAAGCTAACACTACAAAGAGAATGACACGAAGTCAGATGAGAACAGCACGAGGTGAGAAGGAAATAACACGGAGTAAAACGGTAGTAAAACACGCGATCAGAGGAAACCTGGACGAAGATAGAAAGAGGCAACACAAAGACATAAAAACAACACTAAGACACAAACACAGAAATAACATGAAGACTCAAACATAAAAATAACACGAAGACACAAACACAGAAACAACACGAAGACATAAACAAGACGACTCGAACACAAAATCGCTCGAACTTACGAACGACTCGAAGACGAGGATGACACGAAACGACACGGACTGAAACCAACTCGAAGACGAAAATAGAAACCGACACGAAGTGTGGTCACAAAGCAGGAGAGACACTTCCAACGTACAGCCTTCATATGATGTGAGGCGATGTGTAGACTTTGCATTCAACTGGATGTATAGACTTGGAACGGTCTTCAAGGCAACAATGTACAGACTTTGAAATAAAGAATGTACAGACTGAGAGTTCAAGGCCACGATGTAGAGACTTTGCCCAAGGAAACGAATGTGTAGACTTTGGCTTGGAACGAAGGTAAAGATGAGGCTGTATAGACTTGGCCAGAACATAAGACTCGAAGACATAGGGGTGACACAGATGGAGAGACACGAGTTGGCACAGAAAGCAGCACGAGGTGCTGCAGTGTTCAGCACGCGATGGAACAAATAACGACGTTCAAAACGGACAACACGAAGTGTAGTACAAATAATCACGAAGTAAGAAAGCAACAGTACGGACATACAAGGTACTACCTCATAGCAGTTTTCCTGTTAATCATGGAAATTTCAAATGCATAACACTACGCAAGATATCTGATTAAAATGACAATATTTAACATAGTGATGCTCATCATCAAAACACTAGGGAAGTCACAAAAATCCAACAATCTTGTTTACAGGATCAAGCCCCTACCGTTGCGCTAAAAGCTTGAGCTGGTAGCGAAGGTTAGACCGTATTTCCTTATGGCAGCACAGAGCCCCACGTCTATCACGTGCTGTGGGCGGGCATGAGGGGCTTCGCACATGGACCCCATAATCCATGCGGCGGGTTGGGCTGCCAAGCACCGATGGTCCCACGTGGGTCCCATACCCCACGTGGTACACACAAAATCCAAGGAGACGCTGGCATAGACCAACAATCTCCCCCCCAGCAGCACCAGGGATTTGAACCCGCGACCTCGCTCTGATACCAGTTTACAGGATCAAGCCCCTACCGTTGCGCTAAAAGCTCGAGCTGGTAGCGAAGGTTAGACCGTATTTCCTTATGGCAGCGCAGAGCCCCACGTCTATGACGTGCTGTGGGCGGGCATGAGGGGCTTCACACATGGACCCCATAATCCATGCTGCGGGTTGGGCTGCCAAGCACCGATGGTCCCACGTGGGTCCCATACCCCACGTGGTACACACCAAATCCAAGGAGACGCTGGCATAAACCAACACAGTGAACACAATCTCATTGATTGAGACCTAATTGAAGCCATCTTTATAAGAGCCAACTTCATGCAATTCTTTCACACATCAAGTTAATAAATCAAGCTTTTAGTGCATAGCTCACAAGACCAAGCATTCATGCAATGCATGAGCAATATAGAACCAACTCTCAAAAGTCTTGTATGAATATTTCAAGCACATCACAAGCTTAAAAGCTTCAAGTAGAAAGTGCATGAACCACATTCATGTCTTTGGCTACTTAGAAGAATATGCATGAAAGCCCAAGGCGTCTCAACCAAAAATCAACATCATAACCCATGCATTTGAATAACATGTATGTCCCTCAAAACCTCATATAGAAAATGCATGAAGCATACATCTTCAAAACATAATGACCCATGAAAAAGGTACATGAAACCACATGTATATCTATGCACAAGTATTCTGGGTCAACACACTGCAGCTCTCTTACCCAAAGTTCACTTAACTTAAGATATGTGAATTGCAAAGCCTTACCAATGGTTCTTTGAAGATTGGAGATAGAATTAACACATGTTCTGAATGGTGGACAACAAGATGACTTATTTAAGCATTCTCTTGAGTTCTATTTGATGTCCATCATTACTCGATCCTGCAATGCAAAAAGATTAGCACACTTGCATTCAAATGAGCATAAAGACTCATTCATATTGATGGCATTCATGAAGCATTGTTTTACAAATTCATTCTCATTCTAGAACATGACTCCATAGCAAGAGAACATGTATGATTCAAGCACATGAGAACATGAAGTATCATTCAAGCACAAGGCCAAGCAAGGCCAATGTGGCGACCTGGATTCCGGATACCAGATATACCCGGTAGGACTACCGGATACACGTGGTACCGCATGGGACCCGCGAGGCCTCCCAAGCGCGGGAAAGCGTTGAAGGGAAAAAGGACTATTGTCTAGTACATTGAACTGACAGATATAACAGCAAGCAATTAAATTTCATTAGAACGGTTTGCTAAAGTAGCAGAAACAAAATTACATTTTCAATAATAATTCAAATTTTACAATTATACACCAGAGTCCAGCCCAAAGGAAAGATAACAAGTCTAACACAGTACAGTCTGACAGAAAGAACGTACACAGGAGTCGGGAGAAGCCCGACGCAGGTACAGCTGGCAGCTACAACAACGCGCTCCACCATGAACAGCAGAGGCAAACGGCGACACCCACCTAAAAAGCAGGGGTGAGTCTCTAAACAGAAACTCAGTAGGGGTCACGCGGATCCCCACTGGAAAAATGCACAGTGCAACGGAAGCAACAGAAACAACGAGTGTAGCAAAGCAGGAAAAGCTACACTACAAAGCTGTAAACAGACAGGGTACAGCAGGAGTAGGGAACATGCTAAGAGCAAGGGGAGCTCAACAACAAAGAAGAGCGAGGCCGTAAAACACGGAACAACGGCCACCGAGGAGAACTCGGCACCCTAAGCTACTCCAAACGGCAACAGACGGTCAACCCCAAACTCACACAGTAGGGTAACCCAGTCCATCGGCCAAAACAAAGGCGAAGGCAGACGCCGACGCCGAAAACACAGACAAACATGACTGGAAACGTCGTGCACACAGCCCCACGCATGACAAGAACATCATGCAAACGACAGAACACTGACCTCGAGTACAGCCACAAGCGGGCAACTCGAAAAGGTCACAGCGCGCAAGAAAACGCCGAGAGTCACCGCACCAAGTGACAGGAGCGCCCTCCTCCCAGAAGAACAGCCATATGCGTCGACTGATGACTTATACTGCGTCCCAAGTGTTATGTCGCTCAAGGACAAGACACACCAAGAACCAGGTCCAAGGAACAACAGTTCCAAGGAAACAAGGTACCACAGCACCAACTGCGAGTGACTAGTTAGGGCCACGCCCGTCGGCGCAAGTCCCCAGTCCCTGACCACGTGTGCACACACCGACCTCTACCTAGGTCAGGCCTCTAGCTAGTATTCCCCTCGGTAGGACGCTACCGTTGGCCGGGGCCTACGGAACTAGCTTAAAAACCGTACGTACCAAACGCAACAGGGAACACCCCTCCACCACTCCCGGTGGGTCGGCAAAAAGCCTAGGGCTACAACTAGGGGAGGCTCACAAGGCACGAACTCCGAAACACAGGCGCTACAGCACAGACAGCTAAGAAAAGCCCTATCTTGTGCACAACAAAGCACCCCGGCAGTCGAACAACCGCCAACAGACTCAGGAAAAGGCAACTAGACCTACGACGTAACGATCCCTGAGTCGAACGACTCAAAGGCAAGATCGTCACAAGCAGCGAAACAAGCCACCAATCGGTCTAATCCTAAGCCAGTAAAACACCGCTCCACAGAAAACAACACACGGAGACCTGAGGGAAACACCAAGAACCCTCAGCACACCTGGACACGCAAACTGAGGTAAGGCAACACCTCGAGGCATCCAGAAGTAGTGTCTCGAGCCGGGCACAACCACCGAGACACACACACATAAGGTCATATGTCAACCACTGGGTCACACCGGGTTGACCTGAACCCAAACAAAATGCTTGAACAGTAGGAAAGAGAGTCCTACCTCAAGCAAGAAGACTCCTGGCCACCTCACAACGTAGTCTGAGCCCTCATAGGACGTCGGAAGACATCCACGGGACAACGGGCAGACCACAAGGCCAAGCCAAGACAAGCAGAAACTGAAGCACGGAAATCGAAGCACAGGGCAAGTAACGCACCACCCCTAGACCGCTACAAGCATATGACGGTCTAGACCTCGGCCGTTACACCCAAACGACGGACAGACGACAGGCCGTCGCACACACACCACCCTAACCACTCTAAAACACAAACATACGAATCAAGGCCAAGTAACGCACAAGGCCAAGCACGTTACAAGCAAGCAACGCGGCAGGGGAAACGCGCCAGAACCAAACGACGCACAGGGGCAGGCGCGTTACTCACAACGGCACAGCCACCCTCAACCCAGCACAAAGCAACAAATAACGGCAAGGGGCAAGCGCGTTATACAACAATGACGCACAGGGGCATGGTCGTTACACCATCGAACAGCACAACACCCACAACCCTCAACCAAAGAGCATGTAACGGTCCAAGAAGGACGCGTTACACACAAACGACGCATGGGGACAGGCGTGTTACAACCAACAGCACAGCCATGCACAGTCGACCAAAACAGAATGCAACGGCCAGGGGGAGGCGCGTTACACTCAAAACAACGGATGGGAACCCATCCGTCGGGGGGAGAACCGCCTCAACGGTCAAACGTCGGTCAAACGGACAATAACGGCCAAGGCAGGGCGCGTTACTTCCATCTAACGCACTGGGTCAAGCGCGTTAGACCAACCGACTCAACCCCAAAACAAGGCAATAACAAGCGAAGTAACGCGCAGACCTAGGCGCGTTACAAGGAAGCGACGCGCCACCCTAGGGCCATCACTCACCCAGAAGCCAGAAAACTCAAAAACCTCAGACGAAGTAGCGGTCAATCGTAGGGCCGTTATATACAAGTGACGGCCACTGGAATGACCGTTACACAGGTCACGGCGGGAAAACAGAGGAACGGCCAAATCGGCCCGTTCCACGCTCCATTCACGCCGAAACGCAGGGGGAACAAACCTAAACGCCAAATAACAATATCAGGGGACTAAAACCCCACATGCAAGCTCACAAACTCAAGATCCGGGCGATTTCATCAAATCCACCCAAAGTGGGTCACCGAGGTTCCCGGGCTTCTATCGGCCTCGAATGAACACCAAACGACACGAAATCAACGTGGATGGGATCCTGACATCCCAGCGGTCAGTTAGAAACTAACTACGCCGCAAACAGTCGCCGTTTACCGGCCGACCCTAAAAATCACGAAAATCACGGTTTAGGCAAACCAAGCCCAAACACGACAGTTTCCTAGCCGAACGCCGTGCAATGGCAGGGAAAACGGAGAGGATGAAGTAAGGATCAGTCACCCTACCTTCATCGAAAAAACCGAGCCCCGAAAGGACTAAACCATGCCAAAATCCACTCGCGAACCGATTTCACCGGCTTTAAACCCACCATTCGGGATCGCGCCAGAATCGATCCGATCCTTGCTCCATCGCGCACCCAGCCAACTCCATCACGTCCCCAACACGTGCCTCTAGGTCCTCCGTCTGCAGCCGGAGCCGAGGAGGCGAATGGGAGAGAAAACGGGAGAGAGAGAGACGGCAGCGGCGAATGAGAAGAAGGAAAGAGAAAAGAAAAAGAAAAAGAAAAGAAATTAGGAAATTTTCCTAATTTTTGAAAATTTCGAAAATGCGCCGAAAATGCACAAATTCAGAAAAAAACGCAAAAATAGTCGAAACGACCGGCTCAAAGAGTACATCGTCGCTGTAGCATCCACGAGTTCGAGAATTGACAAACAAACTCACCGTAGGGTTCCGTAACTAGTACGTGAGAAAAACCCCTACGGCTCGTCAAACTCAACTCGGAAGCCACCAAAGCGAACCAAAACTCACCGAAACCAATCCGAAACAGATCCGAAAGATCCAACAAGACCTGCAAAGGATCCAGCAAAGATCCACCAAGGATCCAGGGCATTACATACTCCCCTCCTTTAAGAAATTTCACCCTCGAAATTAAGGACTAATAAAGGAGAAGCAGGGAAGAACAACCCAACCGCACAATCACGATAAAATGACACAAATCTCGAAAAACATAGCTCAGAGGAACACCGTCAGACCACAATTACAGGTACACGCTCTGCTTCCAAGACAACAAGTCCACAGCACGAGCATGGAACCAAAGTGAACACATCTGACACCTCCGAAGCAAAGGCAACGTCGTTTACGTCTCACCAGGAACGGAGACACGACTGCCACAACAACAGACAATCGAGAAACACAACGGCAGCACGACAAGCGGCAGCTTACACAAGGAGACACAGTCCTCACAGCTGACAGCTCGCAACATCATCGGCTCCAGTGCCAAAGGCAACAGGGAACACCTGGCACATAGAACGCCAACGACAACAACACCACCACTGGACCAGAAACACAATCAAGTCAGCACTCACTCAGATATTTCATCTGATCAAGTCGCAAGCTAACTCTACCCAAGAAAGGGAGTACAGCAAGGCAACTGACAAGACAAGACCATGGTCCAAGGCAGAGACAAAATCATAAAGAAACATCGTCAAAACAACACAACGGCAACACCTGCAGGATTCCGGCCCTGTACAACACACAGAACCACAGAACACACTTCAAGCAGGGTCACAACAAGGCACAAGAACAGTTGAACACACGACTACAAAGATAGGTCACGTATCAGACTGCTCACCAAGAGAAGACCCACAACAATGAGAAATGACAACAATCTCGGGGAACGCAACTCAAGGACTACGAACACGCCTTGAGAGCACAACACCCAAGAAAGAAATGCAGAGCAAAGGGTACTCAATCAGCAAGGAACGCCGACAAATTCGCCAACACTCGCACATGCCAATGCCAACACCAGAAAACCACAAACAAAGGCACGGCAACAACCAGTGTCGAGGCACATAAAGCCAAGACGAAGACACATCGAGAAGGAACAAAACCTCTCGACCAGTGGGTACCCAACCCACACACTTCCACTGCGCTCTCAACAACGCACCCAGGCAACAAAACAACATCGGTAATCGCATTTCAGCACATACCAGGCACCATCGCAATCAACAAAGATCGCGATTAACATGCCATGAGCACCGATCTCGTGAACAACCGATCACAAGGAGCCTAAGTGCAACAAAGGAAGAGCACCAGCTTCAGCGCAGAGCGACGAAGGATGCTAATCTCAGCTTACCTTCACGTCTTGGAATGACAAATGAGCCTTCACAACACATTGGCTGTCAGACACATCACAACAAATATGGTACACAACAGCTCTTAACACCATTATGGAGTCCAAAGCCAAGCAATCGTAAAACAAGGAGCAGATCAGGCTCAAAACAATGTTGTCTACACTTAAGCAGACACAGGACAAAAGGCATCACTAAGACAGCAATTCCAAGGCTCACCTCGAAAAAGCTTCACCAAGAAGAACGAGAAGCAACAAGCTCTACAACATAAGCTCACCAGGAAAGGAAGATCCTAGCTCGCCTGAGCAACTTCTCAATCGAGGTAACACGGCAATCGAGACAACCGAAACAACAATGCATCAGGAGCTGAACAGACTTAAGCTGGAACAACCAAAGCAACGTAAGAACGTGCATGGCCATCACACCAACGCTAAAAGTCACAAGCCACCTGAGCAAAACACAAAAATAGCTCGAATAATGCACTGCAGGTTCATGCCAACCGACAAACACTACCAAGTGCAACACGATCGAGACCAACATTAAAACCGAACGAAGCACCTCGTCACATCCAGATGAGAGCAAAACCATCTCGCACAGTGCCAACCGAGCACGCACAAGACCACACATAGAAAACAACGCAATAAACCATCGCAACACCTAAGCCAGCAAGAGACTGTACTGGACCTTCACGACTCTGGAAACTGTATATCTGAGATTCCCATGTACTTCACACAACAACGCTCTGATACCAACTGTGGCGACCCGGATTCCGGATACCAGATATACCCGGTAGGACTACCGGATACACGTGGTACCGCATGGGACCCGTGAGGCCTCCCAAGCGCGGGAAAGCGCCGAAGGGAAAAAGGACTATTGTGTAGTACATTGAACTGACAGATATAACAGCAAGCAATTAAATTTCATTAGAACGGTTTGCTAAAGTAGCAGAAATAAAATTACATTTTCAATAATAATTCAAATTTTACAATTATACACCAGAGTCCAGCCCAAAGGAAAGACAACAAGTCTAACACAGTACAGTCTGACAGAAAGAACGTACACAGGAGTTGGGAGAAGCCCGACGCAGGTACAGCTGGCAGCTACAACAACGCGCTCCACCAGGAACAGCAGAGGTAAACGGTGAAACCCACCTGAAAAGCAGGGGTGAGTCTCTAAACAGAAACTCAGTAGGGGTTACGCGGATCCCCACTGGAAAAACGCATAGTGCAACGGAAGCAACAGAAACAACGAGTGCAGCAAAGCAGGAAAAGCTACACTACAAAGTTGTAAACAGACAGGGTACAGTAGGAGTAGGGAACAGGCTAAGAGCAAGGGGTGCTCAACAACAAAGAAGAGTGAGGCCGTAAAACACGGAACAATGGCCACCGAGGAGAACTCGGCACCCTAAGCTACTCCAAACGGCAATAGACGGTCAACCCCAAACTCACACAGTAGGGTAACCCAGTCCATCGGCCAAAACAAAGGCGAAGGCCGACACCGACGCCGAAAACACAGACAAACACGATTGGAAACGTCGTGCACATAGCCCCACGCATGACAAGAACGTCATTCAAATGACAGAACACTGACCTCGAGTACAGCCACAAGCGGGCAACTTGAAAAGGTCACAGCGCGCAAGAAAACGCCGAGAGTCACCGCACCAAGTGACAGGAGCGCCCTCCTCCCAGAAGAACAGCAAGATGCGTCGACTGACAACTTATACTGCGCCACAAGTGTTATGTCGCTCAAGGACAAGACACACCAAGAACCAGGTCCAACGAACAACAGTTCCAAGGAAACAAGGTACCACAGCACGAAACTACAACACCAACTGTGAGTGACTAGTCAGGGCCATGCCCGTCGACGCAAGTCCCCAGTCCCTGACCACGTGTGCACACACCGACCTCTACCTAGGTCAGGCATCTAGCTAGTATTCCCCTCGGTAGGATGCTACCATTGGCCGGGGCCTACGGAACTAGCTTAAAAACCGTACGTACCAAACGCAACAGGGAACACCCCTCCACCACTCCCGGTGGGTCGGCAAAAAGCCTAGGGCTACAACTAGGGGAGGCTCACAAGGCATGAACTCTGAAACATAGGCGCTACTGCACAGACAGCTAAGAGAAGCCCTGTCTTGTACACAACAAAGCACCCCGGCAGTCGAACAACCGCCAACAGACTCAGGATCAGGCAACTAGACCTACGACGTAACGATCCCTGAGTCGAACGACTCAAAGGCAAGATTGTCACAAGTAGCGAAACAAGCCACCAATCGGTCTAATCCTAAGCTAGCAAAACACCACTCCGCAGAAAACAACACACGGAGACCTGAGGGAAACACCAAGAACCCTCAGCACACCTGGACACGTAAACCGAGGTAAGGCAACACCTCGAGGCATCCAGAAGCAGTGTCTCGAGCTGGGCACAACCACCGAGACACACACACACAAGGTCACATGTCAACCACTGGGTCACACCGGGTTGACCTGAACCCAAACACAATGCTTGAACAGTAGGAAAGAGAGTCCTACCTCAAGCAAGAAGACTCCCGGCCACCTCACAACGTAGTCTGAGCCCTCATAGGACGTCGGAAGACATCCACAGGACAACGGGCAGACCACAAGGTCAAGCCAAGACAAGCAGAAATCGAAGCACGAAAATCGAAGCATAGGGCAAGTAACGCGCCACCCCTAGACCGCTACAAGCATATGACGGTCTAGACCTGGGCCGTTACACCCAAACGACGGACAGACGACAGGCCGTCGCACACACACCACCCTAACCACTCTAAAACACAAACATACGAATCAAGGCCAAGTAACGCACAAGGCCAAGCGCGTTACAAGCAAGCAACGCGGCAGGGGAAACGCGCCAGAACCAAACGACGCACAGGGGCAGGTGCGTTACTCACAATGGCACAGCCACCCTCAACCCAGCATAAAGCAACAAATAACGGCAAGGGGCAAGCGCGTTATACAACAACGACGCACAGGGGCACGGCCGTTACACCATCGAACAGCACAACATCCACAACCCTCAACCAAATAGCATGTAACGGTCCAAGAAGGACGCGTTACACACAAACGACGCATGGGGACAGGCGCGTTACAACCAACGGCACATCCACGCATAGTTGACCAAAACAGAATGTAACGGTCAGGGGCAGGCGCGTTACACTCAAAATAACGGATGGGAACCCATCCGTCGGGGGGAGAACCGCCTCAACAGTCAAACGTCGGTCAAACGGACAATAACGGCCAAGGCAGGGCGCGTTACTTCCATCTAACGCGCCGGGTCAAGCGTGTTAGACCAACCGACTCAACCCCAAAAACAAGGCAATAACAAGCGAAGTAACGCGCAGACCTAGGTGCGTTACAGGGAAGCGACGCGCCACCCTAGGGCCGTCACTCACCCAGAAGCCAGAAAACTCAAAAACCTCAGACAAAGTAGCGATCAATCGTAGGGCCGTTATATACAAGTGACGGCCACTGGAATGACCGTTACACAGGTCACGGCGGGAAAACAAAGGAACGGCCGAACCGGCCCGTTCCACGCCCCATTCACGCTGAAACACAGGGGGAACAAACCTAAACGCCAAATAACAATATCAGGGGACTAAAACCCCACATGCAAGCTCACAAACTCAAGATCCGGGCGATTTCATCAAATCCACCCAAAGTGGGTCACCGAGGTTCCCGGGCTTCTACCGGCCTCGAATGAACACCAAACGACACGAAATCAACGTGGATGGGATCCTGACATCCCAGTGGTCAGTTAGAAACTAACTACGCCGCAAACAGTCGCCGTTTACCGGCCGACCCTAAAAATCACGAAAATCACGGTTTAGGCAAACCAAGCCCAAACTCGACCGTTTCCTAGCCGAACGCCGTGCAATGGCAGGGAAAACGGAGAGGACGAAGTAAGGATCAGTCACCCTATCTTCACCGAAGAAACCGAGCCCCGAAAGGACTAAACCACGCCAAAATCCACTCGCGAACCGATTTCACCGGCTTTGAACCCACCGTTCGGGATCACACCAGAATCGATCCGATCCTTGCTCCATCGCGCACCCAGCCAGCTCCATCACGTCCCCAACACGTGCCTCTAGGTCCTCCGTCTGCAGCCGGAGCCGAGGAGGCGAACGGGAGAGAGAGAGACGGCGGCGGCGAATGAGAAGAAGGAAAGAGAAAAGGAAAAGAAAAAGAAAAGAAATTAGGAAATTTTCCTAATTTCCAAAAATTCCGAAAATGCGCCGAAAATGCACAAATTCAGAAACATATGCAAAAATAGCCGAAACGATCGGCTCGAAGAGTACATCATCGCTGTAGCATCCACGAGTTCGAGAATTGACAAACAAACTCACCGTAGTGTTCCGTAACTAGTACGTGAGAAAAACCCCTACGGCTCGTCAAACTCAACTCGGAAGCCACCAAAGCGAACCGAAACTCACCGAAACCAATCCGAAACAGATCCGAAAGATCCAACAAAGATCCAACAAGACCTGCAAAGGATCCAGCAAAGATCCACCAAGGATCCAGGGCATTACAGCCAAGCAACAAAGTCATTTTGTAATCATCAAAATCACATACACAATAATCTCCCCCATTTTGATAATGACAAAATGTTATGCATTAATGCTCTCTCCCCCTTTGACATAGTCAGAAATGGGGATCAACATGGGGAGTTCACGATAGCATCAAAACCAACACCAGCAAGCTTACTCCCCTTATGGCAAAATGAGAACAGTCAAGCAAAATATGATATTCATGGAATAAGCCACAAAGTAACTACCTCTCCCCCTTTGTCATTGACAAAGAATCGACGGACAATGGGGTTATTAAGAGAATCATATTCACAATATGTTCAAAAATATGCAAATCAAAATATGCATGTGTGATGCTATAAATGCCAAATATGCACACTATGCATGAACTAATTACACAACTTTGAAATGCAAGTATGGACTATATGGACATGTAGAGTGCAATGTTGAATTATCAAGCAGTATTGACCTCGAAGCAGATAAATGTATATACATGCAATATAGCTCCCCCATTTTATTTATAGTGAGAGGATAGGTGTACGAAAAGTTCAGGTGAGTTAATGAAACCAGTTTGCTCATGTGTACACCTAGGGGATTGTGCAATCATATAGGAGAATAAAGTAAAAGCCAATGTAATCAATCAATTTTTTGAATACATATTAAATCAAAATTCCATATGTGTAAGTGAATAACATGAAAATATATTATTGCAATATGGATATTCAGATTTTAAGATCAACACAACGAGAGATTATACAAGCTACACTACAATCTGAGAACAGCGTATTGGAGGCTACGCTCTACCTCAATAGTTTTTCACATCAAAATTTTCATTGATTTCACAAAGACAATCATAATTTTTCTAAGAATGATCAGGTTCAAATAATTCCTTTTTACGCGAGGAGACACATGGAGCTCATGCCAGACTCCCCAGTTACTCAGAATACTGAACCATTTCACTTCATTTTGAACAGAGATACTTTAGTACAACATATTTCTTAAATGAACCACATCACGTCTCAGGTGACATGTGCCCAATTTACTTAGTGAGACTAAACATTGTTATGCCTTTCATTTCACATTCTTTTAACAAAGATAAGTAGGTAGCTTTTTCCTCAACTGCCTCTTCAACATACATGCAGTAGGTTTAATATCTCTAGAGTGTTGAAAAGAAATTCCTATATCTATATCTTTAACACTCATTTTCACATATTGTGCAAGAGGTGTGTGAATTTGATTTAGCATGTATATCGAAAATATTATGAGCACATAGCAATGCAACTCCCCCTATCTAGATGCACTTATCAAATATTTTCTCCCCCTGAGTGTATGACAAGAAACACACTTGTTAAGACTCAGATGTAATATTATTTATCAAGGGAGTGTATGGTCTTAGAATTTACAAGGAAGGGGTTGTAGCATATATTAACATGTAAGCACATAGTGAAAACATGCAAAATGTAAATGTAGAATGCACCATGAATGCAAACTTTCAGATTTTATTTGAATGTTCTAAGTGCATTGTAAGATTTAACATTGGTGCAAAATGCGAATTTTTAGCTTTTTTTTATTTGAGTTAACTAAATGCACATAATGCATGAATTCTAATGCAATGCAATGCAAAAGCCAGATCCAAAAGCTTGATTTTCTAATCAACATGACATATTGCACAATGAGACATACACATTCAAATGATGAACAAGTAACCATTTTCAGAAAATTTACCTTCTTGAAACAAGAAAGATTTTCAATTGATACGAATAGTAAATTAAGATCATTGCAAATCAAGGCAAGTCGATTTCATTCTAAACACATGATTCCTCATAAGCCAAATAAATTGAGTTTTTGAATTTTGGTACTTGGCGGAGAAGTTTGATCCTAAGATCACCTCACGCATAATGATAGCTTCCTCACAGACTTAATCTGTCATTTCACATATCACATTTGAAATACCAAAAATTCATTCAATGAAAGCATGGATGGCTAGTGAAGAACTTGCAATTTAAAACATAACATCAAAATCACCAAGTTTGACAAAGAGAAGCAAAGCCGGGGTTTTACCTTATGAGTGTGCCATGTTCTATTTTATTGGAACCCCTTTCATTATTTATTTACCTCAAGGCACACCTTCACCACAACCGACTCATTTGTCAGATTTTGGCACCCAAGCCTTCTTGGGTCCTTGGAAGTTAGTAACATTTCTTCCAAATATTTTCTTTGATATTTTCATTGCCATCGAGTCATCATTCTTCATGATCCTGCAATCCTCAATGACATATCCATAGTTTTCATAATAAAAGCATTGAGGAGTGACATTTCTAGCAAAAGATTTTCTTTCATGAGTAAAAGTATTTTCAAAAGTATTCCATCTCCTATTTCTAAAAGACCTAGGTCTAACAAAATTAAACCTAGCATTCATTCTAGAAGCGTTAGAATCATGATTTATCAAAAACCAACAGTTTTTCATAACATGCCCGTACTTCTCACAATGATTGCAACAAGGAGAAGTAGTTCTAACAAATGATTTTTCATTATTATCATAAGTTTTTCCAAAGAACTTTCCCTTGTTAGATGAAAATCTTTGAGCACGAAAGGCATATTTGTCACTGAATTTTCTTTGAAGATCAAACTTAGCATTCATGGCACAATAATCATCATTTTGTTTCATGAAACAATTATCCATGACATGCCCAAGTTTATGATAATAGAAATAAGAAACATTTCTTTTTCTATTAAAAGTATTTTGTTCACTTTTCTGTTTTGAAAAATAATTTTTCATCCTGTGGCCTAGCTTACCACAATGAAACTAAGAAACATTTCCTTTTGATTTGAAAACATGTTTATCTTTGCATGCATATTTATCATCCTCTTTCATGACAACACAATCATCCATCACATGTCCATTCAAACCACAATAGAAACATTCAATATTTGATTTCATTTTCTGCCCACCTTGAACTTTTTGAAATCCTTTTTTCATAGTGGGTTTTGTGTGAGCATTTTTCTTTTTCTCAAAACGATTTTCAGAAATTTTTATTTTTGTAATAGGAGGAGCTTTTGAAGTGCTAGGGATATCAGAAGCATGAACAAAAGAGGTTTTTAGTTTTGATTCAATAGACTTTTTGTTGATTGGTGAATATCCAAGACCCTCTTTTTGAAAGTTGACCTTAACACCTAGTATTTTATCCAAGTTCTCCTTCCCTTTGACAAATTTAAACAATGATGTATTTAAGTCTACAATTTCAGATTCAAGGGATGCAATGTACAATTCATAGCTAGCTATCTCCTATTCACGGCAAACAATGCTCTCATTCAATACTCTATTTGTAGTTTTATAGCTCTCAATTTCTTGTTCTAGCACATGCACTTTTTCACATTCATCTTCATGCAATTTGACATTAATAGATTTTCCTTTTTCAAGAACGAGCAGTCTTTCAGACATGGCGTTGTTTAATTGTTTCAACTTTTCATTTTCAGATTTCAACAACATACTTTCTTTTTCACTTTTATCAAAACTGTTCAATCTACCTTCAAGCAAAGCATTCTCGATTAGCATGGCACCAATTTTTTTTAAGTTCCTCATTTTCAAACATGACGCTCTTGCTATCAATTTCAGAATCAAGAAATTTTTCTAACATTTTATCATCGTCAGATAAGGAATCCAACTTATTTCTAAGACATTTTTCAGTTTCTTCAAGCAATGAAATCTTAGACAACAAGAGTTTGTTCTTATGAAGTAAATCATGGAAATCATTTTCAATTTCAAGAGCAGTATTAGATTTTCTGAACATTTCAAGCTCTTCATTCATACAAGACATTTCATCTGAAAACAATTCAACTTTGGATTCTAGAAGTTCATTTTCATTTTCTAGATTTTTAATTTTTGATTCTAACTCAATGCATTTTTCACAAGAAACACTAGCATGCACATTCTCACTAGTTTTCTTTTTCATAATTTTATTTTCAGATTTGATTTTCCTATATCGACTCGATAACTCCTCATAAGCATCAAGAAGTTCTTCAAATGACATTTCGCCTTCATCAGAGTCAGAGTTAGAATTTACCTCATTTGAAATTTCTTCACCATGAGCCATTAAACATGGATCCATTACTTTTTCTTCATACTTCCGTGCCAATTCGTCCCAAAGGTCTCTTGTCGATCTACACAAGGGAATTTATGAAAGTATATTAGACTCAATCGCATTCAGGAGAAAATTCAATGCTCTAAGATTCATTACATTTTTCTTGACATGCATATCATCCCATTTGTTATGTTTAGTAGGAAGCTTGTATGGACCTTCACATATGACCTTCCAAATATTAGGCTCATGCAAACCAAGATAAACACACATAGCATTTCTCCAAGAAATATAATCATGACCATTAAAAATAGGAAGGCAATTCATAGAGATATGATCAACAGAAAAATTCAAGATTGACAATGCACTAGGATCACTCTATAGATCGTTAGATCTAGGGACAACAGAGCCTCGCTCTGATACTAATTGTTGGGTCCCGTAGTGCAGGAACACGGTTCTAGAGGGGGGTGAATAGAACCCTCTACTAAAATTATGTCAAATTAAAACTATTTACTAGCTCACAGTGGAATTAGCAAGATTGAGGAATTTAAACTAATTAGAATAGACTTGATTCTCTCAATCTCACCGTACTCACTCGAATGGATAACTAGATATGAACAATAAAGCAAACCACCACAGCACAAACCACAATGCACGGGAATTTTTAAGGTGGTTCGGGACCACGGCAGGCTCCCTACGTCCACCCCTCACCAAACCGGTGAGGCTTCACTGCTGTATAAAATAGCCCGGGGATAAATCCCCACACACACACGGAGCCAAGCTCCAACACACACACATAGGACGAAGCCTACATAATCACACGGAGTAAACCCCCAACCACACACGGGGAACACACCCCAAATGAAGCTCAAGCACACACGTGGATATCCTCCGCACAAACCGACGCACACGCGTCAACACAAACACTTGGAGAACCCTTTCTCTGAACACCCACACAAAATATCCTTCCAGAAATTTAAAAAGCGAAGACAAATAGATGCATTGAGCCCCAATCAAACTCTAGAGACTAAATCAAAGAAGATAAAGCATGTATCAAGCTCCCCCTTCAAGAAAGACTCCAGCTCTTCTTGGCTCGTTGTCGGATGGCCGCGATTTCAGCGTCCTCGTGTTCCTCTCTTCGAGACGCTTCTTTTCTTCTTCTACCATGAGCTCCAAATCTCTATGGAAGTAGATGAAAACCACCTTGCAAGAGCTCCTCTTCCTTTTCCCACTTTCCTTGCCCTACAAGATAGAAAGATAGCACATTAGGGTTCTTATCTCCATAAATTCGTAGCTCATATATATGCACACCAAAGAGTGGGGAAAAGACACAAAACCCTTCCCATACATGTTAGAAACACCCTAATATGTTTAGGAACCTATGGGAGGTAGTTTGGTAAAGTTTAGAAAGGTTTTCATTGGGTTTCGGACGCTCCCGAAAATCCCGTGCCAGAATGGGTCGACCCCTGGGCAACCAGAGGGCGGCCAGCAGCAAATCTGCTATCTATAAGTCAGGGGTCGACCCCATGGGTCGACCCATGGCAGTGGGTCGACCCCAGGGGTCGACCCCTGCAGACAGGCTGCATATTGCAACTTCTGTCCAGCCCAGTTCCCCTAAGGGTCGACCCTATGGGTCGACCCCTGACAGTAGGGGTTGGAAAACACCGCTAAACCACCAAGATTTCATGGGTAAATAAATGAATAATATTACCATAAACCCATGATGATCAACCATGAATATTAACCCTGAAACACATGATAAAACAAGAGGTTAGATCATAATCAAAGTTCACGAATCAAGTATTAACAATTTCAACTTGTTCACATAAAAATGCATCATACAACCCATCCAAACATGTGTTTGGCTTTCTATTTACAACAAACAAAAACGCATTCCACCATATGACAAGTGTTTTTTGTAATGAAATTGAATCTCTCAATTGTCCAAATACAAAGGCATGAAAGCTCAACCTCAACTACCTCCATTTCAAGCACACAAGGTGGTTAGATATTACCAAGATCCACTTGATATGGGAGGGTATAAAAACCATTCTTGGACCTGTAAAAATACAAGAGTATCAAGTTACCATAGGTGTGAAAGTTAAGAGCTCATAAACTAGATTCTTCCAAAAGAACCTCCATAACTTGTCAACCATCCAAATGCTCATTGCATAAATAAATGTTTCCATAAAGATATAAGTCACGAGCTATGGCATTTGGGTAACTTTGAATATTCCATTGCATCCAAGGCATATGCAATGATATGGGAGCTCAATCATTCAAATAACATTGCAAAGATACGCTTACATATCATGAAACTCAATTTGACAAAGTGTAAACACCTAAACACACACATTTGCAAACATATGCAAATATGCATTTTCATTATGCATCACCATGATCTCATACACATATGTAGCTATGCATATTTGTAAAGATGTTTCCACAATTACATTATCATTCAATTGCAAGGCTTTCTTTCAACATTCAAATTATAAACATCCATGCCTTATGAAAGTTTATAACATGCTAACCATTCAAACACACATTCATTCAAATGGCATTCTTGTTGACAAAAACTAACATTCATGAAACATTTATATCACGAGGAGCATTGATATAAACAATGGATCTTTTTAATCATCCATACATTAAAATCACAATAACCTCATGAATGATATGACACTGTCATTCAAATAGAAAGGTGTGTTCAATGAACACAATCTCATTGATTGAGACCTAATTGAAGCTATCTTCATAAGAGCCAACTTCATGCAATTCTTTCACACATCAAGTTAATAAATCAAGCTTTTAGTGCATAGCTCACAAGATCAAGCATTCATGCAATGCATGAGCAATATAGAACCAACTCTCAAAAGTCTTGTATGAATATTTCAAGCACATCACAAGCTTAAAAGCTTCAAGTAGAAAGTGCATGAACCACATTCATGTCTTTGGCTACTTAGAAGAATATGCATGAAAGCCCAAGGCGTCTCAACCAAAAATCAACATCATAACCCATGCATTTGAATAACATGTATGTCTCTCAAAACATCATATAGAAAATGCATGAAGCATACATCTTCAAACCATAATGACCCATGGAAAAGGTACATGAAACCACATGTATATCTATGCACAAGTATTCTGGGTCAACACACTGTAGCTCTCTTACCCAAAGTTCACTTAACTTAAGATATGTGAATTGTAAAGCCTTACCAATGGTTCTTTGAAGAATGGAGATATAATTAACACATGTTCTGAATGGTGGACAACAAGATGACTTATTTAAGCATTCTCTTGAGTTCCATTTGATGTCCATCATGACCCGATCCTACAATGCAAGAAGATTAGCACACTTGCATTCAAATGAGCATAAAGACTCATTCATGTTGATGGCATTCATGAAGCATTGTTTTACAAATTCATTCTCATTCTAGAACATGACTCCATAGCTAGAGAACAAGTATGATTCAAGCACATGAGAACATGAAGTATCATTCAAGCACAAGGCCAAGCAATAAAGTCATTTTGTAATCATCAAAATCACATACACAACATATAGCTTTAATACAAAATTATATGGTTTTGGCATGAAATTAGCATAAGATTAAAGTAAGTTCTTAAAGTATGTAAGTCATGAACCTAGCATGATGAATGTAGAATATAACCATTAACCTTAATCTAGGGTCATAACTAGGAATACGACCTAATTACCTAGGCTTAACGTATAATTAATAGGGCCAATCTACAATCTGTTTGGAGTTAACAAATCGCAGAAACCAGAAAGCAAATAGCAGTCAGATGAGGACCACATACTAATGGTAGCGGTCATTCGCAAGGCCGCTATTTGATTATAGCGGTCTCAGGGAGGCCGTTTCTTTTTTGCAAAGAGCAGGGACAGAAACCGAGGTATAGGTATAATCTATGGCAATATATGCATGGAAAACATGCTAGATAGAAGAATAAAACATGCCATAACGAAGCTAAATCATAGGGATGCATGAGTTACATGTATTAAGCCACAATTATCATCTTTTTGGTTAAGGGTACATGGATATGATGCTACTAAAATATGAATACGTGATCATAGGAAAACACAAAATTCTCCAAGTAGGAAGGATGAAATCTAGCAAGACAAGTGGATTTTTAATCCTAACTTGATGTTTAAACCGTTCATGAGCTAACCTATCTCTGTAACAGGCTCTCGACTTCAAATTTTGGACTAGGAGAATGACCTAGTTTCTACACGTCATGTGCCAAACTAGCAACTTCTCGTCCCTCGTTCTCTTTAACCTCTTAATCCAAATCCATGATATTTGGAGGGAAGTAAGAAGACATATAGAGGAACAAATAACCCTAAAGGATCAACATGAAAATACCTCGATTAGGGCTTCCAAACTCATGATCTTCCTTAGACCGACACACTAACGGGAGGGTACGGTTTAAAAACCGAAGCCCTCCCGGACGACAGAAATCGCCGGGTATCGTCGAAAAACCTGATATCCTGCCAAACCACGCATGCTAAGCAACAATTTAACAACTTAATCTAGCACATGCAAGGCCTAAAACGCATTAAACTCAAAGATTTAAGCTAAAACCCCAAATATGGAAACATGGACATCATGCATGCTACGGGGTGCTAATCAACAAACGGGCTAAGGGAAACGATCCTAGCAAGATCGGGATTCCATCCCCCTACCTCTTGCAAGCCGAAACGGACGAATAGGCCGCATGCACCGAGGTAGGCTCACCGAGACTTCAAGCTCTAACCCGCTCCCACGATCACCGAACCACGCCGAAGTGGACACCTACGCGCTCCTCTCGACGCGAGGAATCCAACGGCGCCAACCACGCTTCAATCCGACCTCGTCTCGCCCGTGTTCCCTAAAGAGGAGAGAGGGGCGATCGCACGGAGGAGAGAGAGAGAGTGAGGGCGAATGAGAGATCGACGGGGAGAAAGAGGGTGAGAGAGGGATTAAAAGAAAAAAAAAGAAATTAAAATATATATAATATAATCATTATATATATTAAAATCTCATTAATTCTAATAACCCTCAAATAACTCCAAATAAATCCGTAAAAAATACCAGATAAATTTCTAAAAATCCAGGAAAATAGCCGAAAATTCTAGAACAAATAATAGAACAAAAAACCATCAAGGATCCATTAAGGCACGGGCCTTACAGGGCAGCTTTCTTCTGCGACGTTAGAGGTTCCCCCTTCTCTGCATCTCAGTTCTTTGGAAGAATGAAGGGAGTCTCAGTATAGGGAGTATTTTATAATATTAGGATCGACAAGATGGGAGACAAGATCCGATCTGAGTGGGATGACAGCATGTACAGGCTGTTGAAAGGCAAGTTACTTAACCAACTACACTAGAAAGTCACGTTGTTAAGTGAATAATCTTTACATATGATAGATCCGTGTTCCAACTTCTTACTTAAGTTTCCTATAGAGTTTATCTAATATTTTTTTTCTTATTTGGGAAATATTATTAATAAAATTTTGTTAATCATTTTTTTTATACGGGGTGCTACAAGAGAAAGAAGAGAGAGTTCAGAGAAGGAGGTCATGAAAGGAAGAAGAAGAAGTGTGAAGCATCCGAGCTGTGAAAGAGTGCGCAGTTAGAGTTTCATGAAGATCTGATCGTGATTGGAGTCTGGATCAGATCCAAGCCAAGTTGCTCCTACGAGAGCTATATTCTTTCCATTTTCATCTTTATTTCTCTTTCTTTGGTTTTTGTTATTTCTTGTTCTTTAGGAAGCTGTGAGGATCACCAGCAAGGATTGATTCCTTGGGTCAACAAGCTGTGAGACTCAGCAACAAGGATTGATTACTTGGGTTAGCAAAGCTACAAGGCTCAGCGGATAGCAAGCTGTGTTGCTCAGTAGTGTAAGCAAGCTGTGATGCTTAGCGGTTCAAGCTGTTTGTCCACGGAAAGCCTCACTCGGGTTTGAGTGGAGGATGGACGTAGGTCTGTGGTAGCAGACCGAACCATCTAAAATCTTTGTGCACTGTGGTTTGTGTGGCTGTCCAAATCCATATCTTTGATCCCCCTTCGCAGGTTGTCTGAGCATTTACTATCTGAAGTTCTTCTATGTGTTTTTATTCCACATCCAACACAGCTGCGAAGTGTTGTCCACGTGCTTAGTAGAGTTCTGGACGTGTGTGAGATCTATTGTTTCAGTTCATGGTTATGAAATCTACTTAGTCTCAGTCTAACATCTAAGTGTCCATCGTTACTTCTATTTGAGGAAGTACTTTGGTAAATGTGTTCTGCTCTTCTATCTCACAATTAAGGAGTTCATCTAATTTAGTTTGGTTTAAATTCTAATTCCGAAAAAAAAGTTTTAAAAGGGGATCCATTCACCCCCCTCTGGATCTCCACCGTGCGCTTATCAGCTAGCACCTAAATTCTAACAATTGGTATCAGAGCGGGTCTCTGATTCATCAGATCCAAGGATCTGCAGAGGATCCTGCTATTTTTGGTGCATAGTTGTTTTCAGCGTATTGCTTTGAAACTGTTTGTTGATTGTCTCATGGATCATCTTCCTATATTCGACGATATTAATTTCAGTGCTTGGCTAGGCGGCCTATGTGTTTACATGATCTCCATTGATTCTAAACTATGGAGTCTTGTATCTAACGGCCCACATAAACTGCCTCTTGATCAGACCGAGTGGTCTAATGAGGATAGATTGAAGGATCGTGACAATGTTACTATTCTTAACATCTTAATAGCTGCAATTAACATTGATTTGTTTCCTTTTGTAATCAGGTGTACTTCTGGAAAGGAAATTCTGGATACAGTGATTGTTGTTCATGGGGAGCAACAAGAACAATGCTTGATGGTCAACCGGAGTGATCACAACAGTGATCAAATGAATGAGACAACATCTCAGGTAAGCTCCGGATCTGAAGAGATTTCATTTGAAGAACTATTTATTCTTTAAGAATATCTATCTGATAGATACACGAAAATGGAAATTGAAAATAAAAATTTGAAAAATAAAATTGGACAGAATAGTTCAAATTCTTCTAGTGAAAATTATTTGAAATTGAAACAATCTCATGATATCTGCTTGTCTGATGTTCATATGCATAAGAAACAAATTTGCCTATTGAAAAATTAAAATCAAGAATTTACAAATAAAATTTCTAAACTGGAAGACAAACTAAAGTCATTGGGTGATGATCAAATCAAAATAAATGATCTTGTTATGAATGGAGAATTGATGAAGGAAAATGAAACTCTGAAGGAACAAAATAAATGGCTGTTGGTTCTGATTACTATCGTGTCTGAAAGACTAATATCTCTTGAAAAACAAAATGTGTGATTTCTGTCAATACTGATAATCTGCTTATTCTTTAAAAAGAAACTGAGAAATATAAAGATGAAATTGAAACATTAAAAGAAAGACTGGAAAATTGTGAAAAGGAGCGATCAAATTCAGAAACTGTTATTATATCCTTGAGAAATAAGATCCAAGAGCTGAATTCTGTCAAAGGTAAAGAGAAGTTAAAAGCTCCCTTGAATGATGAAGTTAGTAAATTAAGTGAAGAGATAGGCTGTAGCTCTCAAATTAAGATGGCTATGAGGAATCAGCTATATTCCACCTTTGTTCAATGTTCAGAAGGTGCTAGCACTTCTAATGTTTCTCCGAAACAATTTACACCTCAGAAAATTCAAAAAGAAAATAAAAACCAAAAAGTCAAGAATAATCTGTAGCAACCACAAAAAAAGAAATTCAATAACATGCATTCTAAGAACCCTCAAGTGAAAAAGCACCATGCTTCAAAGAAATCTAATGTTTCATATTTCTACTGTGGTAAGTATGGTCACTTCATGCATGACTACTTTTTAATGAAAAAAGATGAATTGAATGTTGATAGAATGCAAGCTAGGAACTCTCGTGTTAAGAAATTTCCTAATGCCCATAAAAAGAATATTAAATGTTTTCACTATGGCAAAGCAAGACACACTAATGCTCAATGTTGGCATGCTCAGGGAAAGAAATTTAATTCTGAATTTGTTAAATTCCCTTCAAATAGAAATGATTCTGATAGGAATAAATTTATGTTTAAAAGAAAAACTCTTGCATGCTTTGAATGTGGAAAGCCAGGCCACAAAGATATCGATTGCTAGCAGGCTGGTAATAAAAGACAAAATTGTCATGTTAAAAATAGAAACACTCATGTTCGTGCACATAAGTTCCATGCTAATGCTAATGTGTAGAAAAAGAACCCAAAGTCTATTATATCATATCATTATTGTGGATAGTTTAGGCATTCCATGTCTAACTATTATTTGATGAAATCTGATGACATACAAGCTCAGAAAATGTTGAGAGCACCCTTCAGAGGTGCAATTGACAATTCAGAACCCAAGAATTCTTGGGTACCTAAATCTGCAAAATAAGAACTTGTTTTGTAGGAGTGCCTTGGCACTGAGGAAGAAAAGCGGTTCAATAAACCAAGGCACCTGAGTATGGTGAAACCCCATTTCTGCACGTTTATAGGTTTGGTTATTTGAGTTTTCTATAATCTCCTTTAGTTAGCTGCATATCATGCTTGATTTGTACATACATTAGATTGAGAATGAATTGCATATCATAGTCTCAAAATCTGAATTGCACTTGGTTGATACTTGCTTGAATCATAATGCATATCTTACATTTTCATTGAAGATCTGTTGCATATATTTTTCACTTCTATACATATGTGCTTGATAGACTCTGATAAAAATTGAGATGCATATAGAACTGCATTTGCACTGCATTGTCTTGCATGACTATTATGGTATATCAAATGGTGAGTTACTAAAAAGTAGATGGTGATCTATCTGGAAGTTCTCACTATGTATGAGGTGGTCCATAGACCAAGTCGTCTATCTGGTACCATAGTTCATCTTTACTCATAGAGCAGTCTAGATGTTAATGAGCATAAGTTTTTTAAAACTCCTTGCATTATTTTCTAATTCTGGCTATACATTGCATATAGACAGGGGAGTCAGTCAAGGCAATTTTGTATCTCATGCATATACATATTTGTTTAGATCAATCAACCCCTGCATGGTCTTCATGTCATATATGATGGTTTAATGCATTTAGTTAGGGGAAGTCAATGCATATGCATACATGTTATTAATTGCATATCATTCATGCGTTAACATGATTGATTGACATAAATGCACATACATAGGGGGAGTCCCTGCATTTCATAGTTTACTCATGTGCATTTGTTATCATGCATATACTGATTTCAGAATTGATTGCATATCATTCATATTGAAAATACCAAAAAGATTGATTGATTGCATGCACGCACTAAGGGGGAGCATACATCATGTCTTTGAAATTGCATGATAGACATCTACTCTATGCCTCGTAATTCCATTACTGTCTATTTCGGTCGACCAAATTGTTCACTTCGGCCAACTGATGCTCTTTGATTCAGTCTGTGCCGATCTCTTGGCTATGATCCTTTCTGACTGATGTTCTGTGCTACAACTAGTCAACCTCATTGTTTTCTCATTTGATTGTAGCTACAGTTCAGTTAGCTTTATTGAACTTTGAGGGGTCATCTTTTTACTCAAGCTTCATCTGATTTTCAATCTCATCTATTATGAAATCTTGTGAGTTCATCACTCTTATGGCCTTTAAATCTGTTGTCTGCTGCTCATGCATTTGTTGAGATGGTGCTGGCTACTTTAAATTCTCTTGAGAATGTCATCTGATTTCTTCAAAATTCTCTTGCCTTGATTGTTAATTCAAAAAATTTCAATGTGTATACCTTGTTCATAAATTTGAAAACGATCTGGAAAAGGAATCTTCTATTATACGGAATTATGAATGTCTGAAATTTTCATCTGGTTTAAGTTTCATGTATTTCTTGAGTTTGGATATGAACATTTTGAAAATATCTGAGTCAATCCTTTAATAAACTTTAACTGGTTGATTCATGTTATATCATGTAAAACCTTCTGAAATATGAAAATTTTAAAATCATGGTTTACTTTGGTTGAGATACATGAGGTGAGTATTGTTCTTAAGCATTTGATTGTTCTAATAAATGTCTAAAAGTAAAATATGGTCAGAGAAATGACTTTGGTCATTGAGAAACTAGGTCCTCCGAAAAAGATATGGAGTAAACCTATGTCATGAAGTGCTATAGTTACCTCTGCTGAAAAGTTGATTGAAATATCTGTGAAAAATGACAGAGCAATGACATGATGTATGGTGAGTAACTAGGTCACTTCACCTAAGATGTGTTGTGCCTCATGTCAAAAGTCATACTGATATTATCTCTGTTCTATATGAAGCATGACAGTTAGTCATACTAAGTACTTAGGGATACTGGCATCTAAACAACGTATATCCTCTAGTTAAAAAGTATGCACTAAACTCAATTGCTCCGGTAATTTAAACATGAAAATTGTTGCTAAACAAAAGAAAAATCTGGATAATGGTTGCAACAGAAAAATTGCTAAAACCATAGACAAAATCAGGTGCAATAATGGGTGTTTAACCTCAATACTACTCTTTGTAATTCCTAAAGGAGTCATTGAAATTGAATGATTAAGATGAGGGAGGTTAAACTAGATGTTAACTGAAAGCATGGTTCATTTTTATTAAAATTTGATTTCAGATATGAGTACAGAAATTCCTAAGGACAAACTCTGTATACATCATATTTAAACCATGCTTTTCAATAAAGATTCATTCATAAGTCCTTATAATGGAAGACTCTGAAACATTTTTATTCTTAGATTTATGAAATTGGTATCTCATTGAAAACCTTCTTGGATTATCTAATCATTTGGAACTTTAGCCAAAACTGATGTGGGACGGACACGGGGACCGACTCTAAGTGATGCGGACCTCGGACTCTAAATGGAGACGCGACCAGTAACATATGAATAGGAGAGACACTTCGGCCCGACACTAAGAGTTCCTATGGGCTATATGTCGCTAATAGAAATGCAAGCTCACTAGTCGTCCCAAGCGAGGGGAAAGGCGGATCCGCACGGTTGAGAAACTGGCAGAGTCAAGGGTGGTCGACTCACTTCTGTGCTCGGATCGAGCCACGGGACGGGTCACTCTCTCGCTTACAGCAGTGACATGAACTCACGGGCTAGAATCCTAATGCACTCATAATGGCATATGACCATATACTAAACTAAAAAATGAACGCCAAGAAGTAAGACCGTTACCTCCACGCTCCCGGCGTGGGGAAGACGACCCCGACCAAATCCATACTCCCGGTTAACAAATATTACAGCGGTACAAATGTTTCGACCCACTCCACGTAGGGAGGTAACAGGTCACATGTGGGACCCGGGAGTATCGGGAATTGGGTTAACGGGCAGCATCTTGATGTCGCTCCGGTGGTGCCGAAATCCACGTTTTAGTGCTGTCCGGACGGCGCGATCTGCGGGCTCATGGGGCCCACGTGCTGCTCAGTCCTCCGGACCTGACAGAGTGGGTCCCACTGTGATGGTGACCTCTAGTGGTGCACTTCCCTAGATGGAGGCCGGGTTGGAATGCCGGTTGGAAGCCGGGCGGCTCCGATCTGCACTTGTCGGAGTTGCTGTCCACGGATCTGCAGCTTCTGTTTTACAGCGCATGACCCGGCGAGATCTGCTGCTGTGATTACTCCTGACATCGGATCGATGCACAAGAGGTACCGTTGAAAAGCTGTTTCGAAGTACTTCGATCTAGGGCCGAAGAAATAAATTGGAATTTTCTGGATCTGGCCTTGATTGATTTTACAAGCTGCTGTTGGACAAGACCCGAAATCTCAGGACCGTGGTGATTTTTCCCTGAAAGTTTGGGCTCCAGAAGATCTCATTGCCGGGAGCAAAAATTCCTGGATCAAGGGACTGTCCTGGGTGGATAGAACTCTGGCGACGATGGCGGTGGTGCGACGGCGGCACGATGGCGGTGGCGGCAGCGGCGACGATCTTCACGAACCGATATAGGAGGCGTCTCACCTCAGAAACACAGCCTTCCCAGCTGCAGAAGGGGGAGAGAGGAGAGAGATAGGGGGCGGCCCTTGCCTTTGGAACAAAATATCTGAACTTCTTTATATTAATTCCACTCAAAATGAAAATACAAGGTTCTTATAGAAAATACAAAAAGATTAGTTCTATCCCTAGATCTAGGATTGGTGGGCGGTAAAAGAGGGAGTCCACAATTTATTTCTCCCATGAGGTTTGGAACAAAGAAAATAAGATTTCAATCCTAATAAACTATATTATACATGGGGCACCCCCTTGACTTATGTGTTCCAAATTTTAAATTTTGTTACCATTTGTCCCCCCTTGGTCCAACCCTTCTAGAAGCCCACCTTGGAGGGTTGACTGACCCCACATGGGCCCAAGAGCTGAGGTGGATCAATGGGAGAAGGGATGGGGGGCCCACGGGACCCAGGTGGTCCCAAATTACAAATAAACCCCTTTTACAATCTGAATTACAATCCGAATAAAGCCAAATAAACACACATTACACACAAATAAAATTCCAGTAAATATGATAAATACTCAGACTCAAGGGGGATTCTTCAGACTGTCTCCGAGCCAGATGGAAGTCGATGTAGCTCGAGTGGTGCTCCGCCTACGGTACTGACGGCTCGTCGGTTCGTGCTTCTCAATCGCTCTGGTGTCCGCACCAATTCTCCCCGGGTGGGAGAAACTCGACCCTGTCGAGTAAGGGTCTGCATCGCTCTGGTAGCGCTCCAGTAGATCTGGATCTAGCCTCTGCAACTCTCCACGCGTGATCCAAGTATCCTCGGTGGCGGGTCACCCTCTCCATCGCACTAGGTAGCGCGGGTAGGATCCACTCCTGGTAACAGTCACCTGCTCATCTAGTAAATGATCTATATGCTCTCGCTGCCGTGGAAATGGGGCTGGTGGTAGACACTCAAGTGTGGGATCACTCTCAATGGGAGGAGATGGCTCGAAAGGCTCACTAGGGATCACCACTGGGTCCCTATATGCAACTAGATCCGACATATTGAAAGTTGAGCTTATACCATATTCCTCGGGCAGGTCCACAACATACGCATTGGATCCAACACATTTCAACATTCTAAATGGACCGGCTCTGCGAGCTTGCAATTTCTTTACGGTTCCAGAGGGAAACTGTTTAGGTCTTACCCTGATCATGACATATTAACCCTCTTGGAACTCACGGTGGTGTCTATGGGCATCGGCTAGCTCCTTATACCGTGCAATGCTGGCCTCAATGTGACGACGAATGTCATCATACAGACTCCTAACATGCTTAGCAAAAAGAAAAATACACAGATGCACACACGACCCTAAACAACCCTACGGTTAGTCCGACCCAATCATATGCAAGGTGGTGCAGGACATCCGAATGTGTGCCATGCATGCATTTGACATAATCGGAGGTTAACGTCATGGTGGACTCCTAGACATCCTACGATGCACCAATCATGGACATTGGGCTTGGATGTGGGAAGTCCGGGAGGTTCGGGTGGTTTAGGTGGGCTGGGGGAACCAAAGTCTTCATTACCCCCAAATGACGGTTCAGACCTATTGCCATGTGAAGGTTGCCAGGCCCGAGTGGGAGGGGTGTTGTAGTGGACTCCCTCGAATAAGTGAAGTATATATGGTGGGTCTAGAGGTCCACTAGGGAATGGGTCAAAGGGATTAAAGAAGGTATGACCCCTTGTGGTGGGTTCCCATAAGTCACGGTCCCATGTGTGGTAGTCGTGAAGGTGTGGATGATCACCTTCATGCATTATGGTAGGTGGGACGGTGATCATGTGTAGAAAATAAGATTCCTCCCTTGGACAAAAGGGAATGAATTCGGGCTCGGCCGGCATAAGGAGGAATAGAAGAATCTCCGTGGTGACACAACCCACGGTACACACGGAGGTAATGACACAACCCACGGATGGGTGAAGCTGAGACTAGTGGGTTGGTCGAAGCCTCAGGCTAATGAGTGCGTCAACGTCCATTGCCGGTGTAGACCCATAATAAGGTCACCCAAGGTATCAACATGGTGACTAGACCGGAATGTCGTGTGGTAAGAGTTGACGGGCACTATAGGTAAGGTGGGGTCCATGGGTGGATAGCAAGGTAGGGTAGGGATCAAGCCATCCTTGAGTCATCTAAGAAGCGGCTCGGCTATGAAAAGTGTTCCCGTTAGAAACACGGGTGGCTCGGGATGAGGTGGGTCCAAATGAGATAGCTTCGAATAAAGATGTGAGGGTGGCGGCAAAGGAGCTCTCATGGGCGAGGAAGGCATGTCCTCTCGGAGGGGAAGTGGTCCTTGGGACCCCGTAGGTGGGGCCGGGTTGGGGCTACTGGCTATGGCCTCCCTAGGCTCGAGTATGGCAACCTCCTACCTCGGAGGTGGGCAAGGGGAGACCAGCGACTCAAAATAAGCGCACCTCCTATCCACCCGTTCCGAAATCATTTGCACAAGTTCGGAAATGGTATGGGTTGGAGTAGGGGTATCAAGGTGGACTCGCCCGTAATCAACCAACCTAGGCTTGGGTCGGGGCTCATCTAAGAGCGGGGCTCCTTGCCTCCGATTATGACCCACTTGGTTGGAAGTGAGTTGGTGGGGTCCGCTGGAGGTGTGACCCATGGGGTTGGAAGTGAATGGGTGGGACGGGTTAGAAGGGACCGGATGGGGAAGGTAGACCCTCCTAAGCTCTCTCTTCATGTCTCACCATGATTCGATGGGCCATTGCCTCCTAACCTCTCTCAAGCCTTCGATGTCTCTCCACTTTTCGGCCGCCCCGTGGAGGAGCCTCTCCTTGGCAAAATAGAATTGCCCAGCTTCGGACATAGTATAACAATCAAAGTATGTGTCCATGGTGGCCTCCCACTTGAGGTAGTCGCCCGGGTCATTGGAGCCACAAAAATTCGAGGCTTCAGGCCTACGGAAGTGGAGAGGGTGGTTGTCAAGTCCATGGGTGTGCCAACGGTCATATCGCCTGGGCGATCGAGATTCCATTGGAAATGGGGAACTACAAGACGAACATGCTGACACTTGGACAAGACACTAGACATGACTATGTAAGGTTGGAATGCACTAACTAATGCACACTAAGGACCCTAAACTTAAACCAAGATCCGGTACATTGGCGGAGTTACGGGATCCGAAGATCCTCTCGCGCAAGTGTGCGGTCTTCCCGATAGGCGTATCCTAACGTTCGGACAACACCTTTTAATATACCGAATAAAGGTATGCGATGCAACCTTGGACCGACTTAAACTTAGACTCGACTTAAATGACTCTTTTTTTGTATTTTTGTTAAGCAATGATGAATGAATACCCTAGACTCAACTCGCTCTGATATCAAACTGATGCGGGACCGACTCTAAGTGATGCCGACCTCGGACTCTAAATGGAGATGCGACCAGCAACATATGAATAGGAGAGACACTTCGGCCCGACACTAAGAGTTCCTATGGGCTATACGTCGCTAACAGAAACGCAAGCTCACTCGTCGTCCCAAGCGAGGGGAAACGCGGATCCGTGCGGTTGAGAAACCGATAGAGTCAAGGGTGGTCGACTCACTTCCGTGCTCGGATCGAGCCACGGGACGGGTCATTCTCTCGCTTACAGCGGTGACATGAACTCACGGGCTAGAATCCTAACGCACTCACAGTGGCATATGACCATAGACTAAACTAGCAAATGAACACCAAGAAGTAAGATCGTTACCTCCACGCTCCCGGCGTGGGGAAGACGACCCCGACCAAATCCGTACTCCCGGTTAACAAATATTACAGCGGTACAAATGTTTCGACCCACTCCACGTAGGGAGGTAACAGGTCACATGTGGGGCCCGGGAGTATCGGGAATTGGGTTGACGGGCAGCATCTTGATGTCGCTCCGGCGGTGCCAAAATCCACGTTTTAGTGCTGTCCGGAAGGCGCGATCTGTGGGCTTGTGGGGCCCACGTGCTGCTCAGCCCTCTAGACCTGACGTAGTGGGTCCCACTACGATGGTGACCTCTGGTGGTGCGCTTCCTTGGATGGCGGCCGGGATGGAACGCCGGTCGGAAGCCGGGCCGCTCTGATCTGTACTTGTCGGAGTTACTGTCCACGGATCTACGGCTTCTGTTTTGTAGCGCGTGACCCGGCGAGATCTGCTGCTGCGATCACTCCCAACGTCGAATCGACGCACAAGAGATACCGTTGGAAATCTATTTCGAAGTACTTCGATCTTGGGCTAGAGAAATAAATTTGAATTTCTCGGATCTGGCCTTGATCGATTTTACCACCTGCTGTTGGACATGACCCGAAATCTCAGGACAGTGGTGATTTTTCCCTGAAAGTTTGGGCTCCAGAAGATCTCGTGACTGGGAGCAAAAATTCCTGGATCAAGGGACTGTACTGGGTGGACAGAACTCCGACGACGATGGCGGTGGTGCGACGGCGGCACGATGGCGGCGGCGGCGGCGACGATGATCTTCACGAACCGATATAGGAGGCGTCTCACCTCAGAAACACAGCCTTCCGAGTTGCAGAAGGGGGAGAGAGGAGAGAGATAGGGGGCGGCCCTTGCCTTTGGAACAAAATATCTGAACTTCTTTTTATTAATTCCACTCAAAATGAAAATACAAGGTTCTTATAGAAAATACAAAAAGACTAGTTCTATCCCTAGATCTAGGATTGGTGGGGGGTAAAAGAGGGAGTCCACAAATTATTTCTCCCATGTGGTTTGGAACAAATAAAATAATATTTCAACCCTAATAAACTATATTATACATGGGGCACCCCCTTGACTTATGTGTTCCAAATTTTGAATTTTGTTACCCTTTGTCCCCCCTTGGTCCAACCCTTCTAGAAGCCCACCTTGGAGGGTTGACTGACCCCACATGGGCCCAAGAGCTGAGGTGGATCAATGGGAGAAGGGATGGGGGCCCGCGGAACCCAGGTGGTCCCAAATTACAAATAAACCCCTTTTACAATCCAAATTACAATCCGAATAAAACTAAATAAACACACATTACACACAAATAAAATTCCTATAAATATGATAAATACTAAGACTCAAGGGGGAGTCTTCAGACTATCTCCGAGCCAGATGGAAGCCGATGTAGCTCGAGTGGTGCTCCGCGTACAGTACCGACGGCTCGCCGGTTCATGCTTCTCGATCGCTCTGGTGTCCGCACCAAAAACTCATGTGTTTAGTATCTATGTCTACTGAAACTATTGAATTGAAATTACTAATGTCATCTCCTTCTACTTCACTGTAATTCAATTCAATATCAGATTCTGCTCACTATTCTTGATGTAATCTGTCATGACCTCAACTCATCTATGATTATTCCTGTGATTTTACTGATTATATCATTGAACTTGTGTATGTTTAACTTTGTATGTCTGGTGATTTACTTACATTCCAATCCCTCTATGCTGTCAAAGGGGGAGATTGCTTCATCAGCATCTAATTAGTCAGCATGTTCTGCTTAAACTTGATTGTCATAACTGATACTCACTGTCTTACCCTTATCCTCACTTCAATTCCCCTCTGTCAGATTAGTCATAGGGGGAGATCACCACTCATTTTCAATGAGAATAGGGTTACATGATTTGCATCGTCTGGGAGTTTCGATTCATTTGGATAGGGGGAGAATAGTTTTATCTCAATCATATCAATGCATGTTTTGCATTTATCTGCATTGATTTTATCAAACAATTACTTGCTTTTTGATGAAGTCAAAGGGGGAGAATAGTTTGATATATGAGTCAGCATGTTGTTTTATGACTCATAGTGTTGCCATCATCAAAAAGGGGGAGATTGTTATACCCCTGTGGTTTTGATGATGCCAAACACTATGACTCATCTGTGATGATGTTATATGTGTTAATGCTGCATTGTGTTTATGTTGCATTGATCCATTATGGTTTGATGATGCCAAACATTGTTGTCTGTGGTTTTGATAATGACAAGTGTTTAATGTCTTATTCTACATGTGCATTTTCATGAGCTTGCTGTAAAGTATGGTACAGGACAGTGGCAAGATAGTCAGACAGTGGAAAATTGATGACAGTAAGAAATCAGCAGATTGAGCTAAAGAAAGCAAGGATGAAGTCAGGCATGATCAGCACATTCACATTGTTATACACAATAAGGTCGATGCATACTCATGCTACATCACTATAAGGTCGATGCATGTTCATGCCTTGAGATGAGTAAGGTTGGTGCATATATGTATTCCAGTTTAGAAGGTCAGTGCTTTTGCGGAAGAGTTGCATTGAAAGGTCGATGCATCTCCCATCGGCCTTGTACTAACAGGTCGATGCACATGTGACTTTTGGTCTAGAAGGTCGATGCACATGTGCACTTTTGGTCTAGAAGGTCGATGCGACTGAAGAGGTCTTGCTCTATCAGGTCGGTGCACTACATACATAACATGTGCTATCAAGTCGGTGCATATACATTATCTTTGTCAGGTAAGGTAGGTGCACATATATTCATTGTGCCATGGAAGGTCGGTGCACATTCACCCACTATGTCCTTAAGGTCGATGCACCTAGAACTACATCAATGGGACAATGGCAAGTAGAAGGCACGAGTCGATGCTTCAAGCGAAGCCGTTATGCTTATAAGGTCGGTGTAGCAGTGTTGGTAATATCACTCAGGTCGATGCACTTCAGCGCTTCAAGGCCAACAGGTCAGTGCACTTAAGAGGTAGCTCGAGGCAGAAGAGCAAAGCTCCAACTAACAAGGTCTGAGCACTCAAGAGACTGGTCGATACAGGTGCTGGGAACTGAACATTGCAGATCAACTAAGGGTTGACCATTGTAAGGACAGGTTGATGCATATTATCAAGGTAGTAAAGGTAATTAATGGACCCTAGCGGAAGTCAGTCTACAGCCATCAAAAGGAACTCAAGGGCTCCATTATCCAAGGCTATAGCAATTCACAATAGCAGCAGCAGCAAGCTCAAATACAACAATTCACTTTCAGCACAAGTTCAGCATGTCAGTCTAACTCTCCAAGTCAGAAGACTTCAAGACATCAGAAGCACCTGAAGTCAGTAGAACTCAACTGAATGTCTTGGTCATTAGCATCAGCAGCAAAAGAAGATCGAAGCAGCACTGCCTTAAGCTAGAAGGTCAGAGCATTAGAATAGTGCCTAGATACACTAAGTCAAAGGTCGATGTAGTTGTACTAGCTGTTGCTAGTGAGGTCAATGATATACCATTAACTTAAGTCCAGATCCAATAAAGGTGTTCGACCCTGCAATCAGCATAAGTGACACGTGATCTCAAGAAGGGAAAATAAGTGGCACGCATCCTAGGAAGCAATGATTGGCACGTGATCCAAGATGAAGCTTAGCACATCATCATGCCATGTGGATTAACCAATCTACGTCTATCTAACACGTGGTCAAGGATTCTCCAGAAAAAGTTTGGGCAGGAGTGTTCCCTCTACACGCCCTCGATGGAATCTTGTGGGGACCATAAGATTCACGCCAATGAAAAGGAAATGGAATCAAATCACCGGAGCCCCTGTTCATGTATAAATAGGAAGTATCCTCCTCCTAGCTTGGTGCTGCGACTAAAGGAAGCTATTACAAAAGGTGCTATAAAGAAGAGAGCTACAGTAGTGAAATAGGAGAAGTGTGGCTATCGCAGAAAGAGTGAGATTACCAGAGAAGAAAAAGAAGAGCCAGTGAGCGAGCATAAGAAAAGAATTGAGAGAAAGAAGAGAGAGTTCAGAGAAGGAGGTCGTGAAAGGAAGAAGAAGAAGTGTGAAGCATCCGAGCTGTGAAAGAGTGCGCAGTTAGAGTTTCATGAAGATTTGATCATGATTGGCCTCCGGATCAGATCCAAGCCAAGTTACTCCTGCGAGAGCTATATTCTTTTCGTTTCCATCTTTGTTTCTGTTGCTTTAGTTTTTATTATTTCTTATTCTTTAGCAAGCTGTGAGGCTCAGCAGCAAGGATTGATTCCTTAGGTCAGCAACCTGTGAGGCTCAGCAGCAAGGATTGATTCCTTGGGATAGCAAAGTTGTATGGCTCTGCGCATAGCAAGCTGTGTTGCTCAGCGGTGTAAGCAAGCTGTGATACTCAGCGGTTCAAACTATTTGTTAGCGGAAAGCCCCACTCGGGTTTGAGTGAGGGATGGACGTAGGTCTGTGGTAGTAGACCAAACCATCTAAAATCTCTGTGCACTGTAGTTTGTGTGACTGTCCAAATCCATATCTTCGATCCCCCTTCACAGGCTATCTAAGCATTTACTATTTGAAGTTCTTCTGTGTGTTTTCAGTCCATATCCAACATAGCTGCGAAGTGTTGTCCACGTGCTTAGTAGAGTATCAGGTTGGACGTGTGTGAGATCTATTGTTTCAGTTCATGGTTATGAAATCTGCTTTGTATCAGTCTAACATCTAAGTGTCCATCGTTACTTCTGTTTGAGAAAGTACTTTGGTAAATGTGTTCTACTCTTCTATCTCACAATTAAGGAGTTCATCTAATTTAGTTTGGTTTAAACTCTGATTCCGAAAAAAAATTTAAAGGGGATCCATTCACCCCCCTCTGGATCTCAGCCGTGCGCTTATCAGCTAGCACCTAAATTCTAACAACTTAAATTTTGAATTTTAAAATCATGTTCTCGCCTTAAAAAGACTATAGAGAAAGAAATGACTAAGTAAATGAACTTGTAAGGCTATGGTTAAAGGTTTAAACAACTATGCTTGAATGTTCGTAAAATTTCTATACATGATTGACCCAATCCATTTTGATCTAACCTCTATCTGAAAGCTTGACATCTTTTTTCAATGTCTTTTCCTTCGTTGAAATTCTTTTACAAATTAACATGTTAGAATATACAAAAATGATTTCCGTTTGATTTACGTGTTTCTGTATTTCCGACAAATCGTGTAGCAAGCAAATCTACCAAGAAAGATCGGTGTTTAAGGCTAGAGGTCCACGGGCAAATGCTTTAAGTGCATAAGTGGTTACTTAATTAGGACTTTACGAATGCGATGAGAACCTCCCACTGTTCCACCTCTTACTTGGCCGAGATCTCTTTGGTTTTCTGCTAAGCACCCGACAACGAAAAAAAAAATGATCTAAGCCTATTTTACAAGATTTTTCGCAGTGCTGATCGTGCCTTGACTAGAAAATTATTCCCTTTATTATCTTAATATCGTTAAACTTGATGTCTTAAATCATCTTTGAACTTCTCTTGTAAACTTCATTTACTCTTCATACTTCTTTTTCTTAGAAATGGAAATTTTGCTAGATCTGTACTTTAGCCACAAACTACAATTTAGGAGTGTAGGAGCTAAGTGCCATGCGGGGTAAAGTGTTACGTTATGGGAGTCACCTCTTGAGATCAGAATGGCATAAAGTGCTACATAACAAGAGCCACCTCTTGAGCCTGTAAGGGCCACCTATAGAACCCTCCATAACTAAATGTCTAGTTATGCGCTATACTACACTTCTTAAGCTTTTCTTGAAACTCGGATTGGCCATAATTATAAATGAATTATTCTAGAAATTGCATGTGACTCTTAGTCCACCTGAACACTCACTGCCTGGCAAACATGGGGGCCCTGATCTGGTCCTAGGTGAGTAAAGCCAGAAAGTACTTGTGCCCGAGGGAGTTGAATGATCAGGTGTAACATTGCACCAACTAACATGTAACATTGAACTAGATGATTCACTTATTACATACTTGACTCGTTATATGCTTGACTTTCTGTACATGACATGTTTGACTAGGAGTGTTAAAATTCTTGTTATATGGCCAATTTTACAATTATATGCGTGTTATTGATCCTCATGCTTACACTTGAGTTTTATAATATCCATTCTTTAATTGTTGACTTCCTAATCTTGTTCTCTACTATACTTGTCATTTGTTTTATTTACTTGTTTATTTTGAGAGCATATAGATGATTCAAAATGTTAATTACTTAAAGTGACCTGGTAAAGAGATATATGTCCTACTGAGCTTTCAAGCTCACCCTGTGTATTCTTGTCAATTTTCAGGAAATTCCGAAGATGACAGGAATGGGCTAGACTGATGAGAGTGCTGATAGTTTTTATTAGATTTTTTTCCCAGTCAGTCTACTTAGAAATGAATGTACTAGATTTGAATAGTATCAAAAGTCCTTGAAGAATATTTGTTGGAAATGTCAGGTTATGAAATAAAGATGTTATTTTTATCAATTTGTTATTCATACTCATCATCTGAGTCTCTTGATTAACTCGCTCGTATAACTGTTGACACCTTGATATTTCCGCCTTGTTCGGGGTGTGATAGTTTATTTAGTATCCGAGCCTATGGTTAAAAAAAAAGAGTCTAGGGCATCAAGACATAGTTATTGAAAACTCTAGGTTCTTCACACTATAGGTTAAAATTTAGTGATACTTTACCCATGAGATTGGGTAGGGACTTGGGCTAGATATTAAGACATGTATAGTTAAGATATTTAATCCCCATAGCTTATTTTACAGAAATTCTTAGCTGTTGGAAATGGCCGCTGGGCGTGCTCAATGGAGGAAAATGCAAAGGACTGTCCAAGGGCTAACTCAAGCCCAACAACAAGTGGCTCAAGGAGGAGCTAATCACTATGGTGCAGGAGACCTACACTACAACTTTAGAAACATGAATCCCCAGAGATTCAATCGTTCCACTGACCTGGATGAAGCCGAACATTGGGTCAAAGAAATAGAAAGAATATTTTGAGTCCTACAGTGCTCGAATCAAGATAGAGTTTTACTTGCAAGTTTCTAACTAGAAAGGGACGCGAGAGCTTGGTGGAATCGGTGGAGGTGATCTTGCCCAATCCTCAAATAACTTGGGAGGAATTTCTGGAATATTTCAATGGCAAGTATTTTTCAGAAAGAGTCCAAGAAAGGAAGGCAGCGAAATTTGCCACCCTTAAACAAAGAAGTCTCTCTGCAACTGAATACGAGACCCAATTTTTCCGACTGGCCTGTTATGCTCCACATCTTATTAATACGGAGAGGATGAAGGCCAAGCGATTCATGAATGGGCTAAGGCCCCAATATATTCCCCAATTGGCGCCTATGGACATCCAAACATATGCCGAGATAGTCCAAAAGACCCAACTATTAGAAGATGCCATGGATATGACAGATAGAATTAAAGGAAGAGTCATGAAAGAGCAAGTCGTTGGCGTCAGAAATTTTAAACCAACATTTGGAAAGAAGAGGGCAAACAAAGGAAGAACTCATCAACCAGAAAAGAAGCCTCGAGATGGAAATAGGCAAGCCATCCTTGCTGCACCTTCATCATCATCAAAAGATATCTGCAAGTATTGTGATAAGGTTGGTCACAAAATCAAAGAGTGCTGGAGAAAGAAGGGATCATGCTTGCGTTGTGGAAGTAGGGAGCATCGGATTTCTGATTGTCCACTTATGAAGGAATCTCCGCCAGAGAAGAAAAGTCAAGAAGGACTAAAGCTTCAAGGAAGACCCCAAGCTCTGATAGAACCTGCACCTATTGAAGAAGGAGGAGTGGTGGAAGGTACTCTCACCATCAATTCTAGAACTACTTTTGTTCTATTTGATATTAGAGCTATCCATTCATTCATATCCCAAAATTTTGTTGCCACCTTACATGAAAAATCTATTCATTTGAAAACTGAACTTGTCATTTCCACACCTTTAGGAGCAAACACTGAGCTTAAACATTATTTTCCCTCTACTGAAGTATTGATTAGTGGCCATAACTTAGCCGCTGATTTGATATGCATGTACATGGAGGGTTATGATGTAATCTTAGGTGCTGACTGGTTGACCAAGTATAATGCTAAGGTGGATTGCAGGCGAGGAAGTGTAACCTTTGGTGAATCGGGATACCCTGAACTCACTTTCTCTAGAAATAGCCATCCTAGACACCCTCTTCTCATCTCTACCCTTCAAGCTCAAAAAATGATGAAGAAATGATGTATTGCATTCATGACTTCTGTCCTTAAAACTGAACCCAAGAAACCTATTATGGAAGAAATCTCTATTGTTAGAGAATATCCTGATGTATTTCCCGAGGAGTTGTCTGGCATACCACCTGAGAGAGAAGTTTCATTCTCAATCGATTTGATACCAGGAATAGCCCGTGTATCCAAAACTCCTTATAGAATGTCACCTGCTGAGTTGAAAGAATTAAAAGGGCAATTGATGGAATTGTTGGAGAAGGGATTCATCAGACCTAGTACATCACCTTGGGGAGCACTTGTTCTCCTTGTAAAGAAGAAAGATGGATCTATGAGACTATACATTGATCATAGACAGTTGAACCAATTGACTGTCATGAATAAGTATCCTCTACCAAGAATTGATGAATTGTTTGATATAGTCTTTGGAGCTCATTATTTCTCCAAGATTGACCTTAGGTCTAGTTATCATCAACTGAGAATCAAGGAAGAAGATATTTACAAGACAACTTTCAGGAGTAGGTATGGGCACTATGAATTTGTTGTCATGCCTTTTGGGCTAACTAATGCACCTGCAGCATTTATGTAACTCCCCTATTTCGATAAATTTGTGGTGCCATTTATTGATGATATATTAATCTACTCTAAAACCAAGGAAGAACATGAAGCACATTTGCGGATGGTGTTGACACCCGTTTTATACCCAATAAGTCGGGTCATCTCCTTGTTTCATTCTATACGATGCTCCGAGTTGTTCACCCTTCATTGAGTCTCTTGATTAGTTTAAGCCTATTTCTTGGGTCTGAAATCTTTGATTGGATATGGCTCCTAGTGGCGTTTCATTGGATGAATCTTAGCAAGCCCCTCATTTCATTCTTGAACCTCAATGAGAATAACGGTCGGTTCTAGGCGCGTTGTTTCATTCTGACAGATGGGTCCTGGACCGTTACTCTTTGAAGAGTCCTAAGGCTTAATGTCTAGTTGTAAAGTTTATCCTTTTGATTCCACGTTGATAATAACGGTCTGTCGTGCAGCCGTTGTTTCATTCTAACGCCCTATGCCTTGGCCATTGCTTCCTTGAACAGTCCAACTTGTTGGGTTTTCTTCCCGTTGATCTTATCTCTTTGGGATAAGGTTGAAAGTAACGGATGATCCTTGGTGTGTTACTTCCAAGTGGCGGTCTGTCGTGCAGCCGTTACTTCCTTCCGAGAGTCCTGGCAGTTCAAGCCTTTTCTTTGCTACTCCGTGGTTGAGATAAGGGTTTGGATTGATGATATCTCTTTCAAATCTGATCCTCAGGACCTTCCGTTCGATTCTATGGACTCTTGGTGATATTATCTTCGAGGATTTGCTAAGAGTTATCTCTTTGTTTGAATTATCCTCTGCTCGACCTAAGAGTTTGAGGGTCTATAAATAGAACCCTTGACTTCATGGCCAAAGGGGGGGGGAGATTTTGAATTCACGACGAAGTGCTACCAAACTCAGGAGCCATCTTCATCCAAGAGGAACTGCTTCCCACGTCCATCCATCTCATAATCAAGGGAGTACTTTGGTTTTGGTCTTTCAAGTTCATCATTGCATGCTTGGGTTCTTCCCTAGTTTTTCCTCAATCAAGGCATTGTCCCTCTTCCTTCTCCACGTTTTTCACTATCCTCTAAGCATATAAACATCTTCCCAAACTTTTAAAACACCCAGAGGGGTTAAAAAACCAAAACTCCCCGGTAATTCCCTCTCCTTTTGATGATATTGAGTCTTTGAGAATTGATGCTATGCTTGTGAAAAGGACTAATTGAGGTTATTGTGTTTGGTCTTTCTACATCTTTGGCAGGTTTACAGGTTCATTGACTCGAGGCCCAGGTCTTCTAGCCGGCTGGAAGAGTTGGAGTTAAAAGAATTCAAGCTTTGTTACTGCAGGTTATCTGACGGTCTTGTGCAGGCGCGTCATTCTCCTCCGGCGGTCTATCGTGTGGCCGTCACTTCCAAGCGACGCACGGGGTTCTGGCCGTTACTTCCAAGTTGATCTGCAGGCTTTCTCTGGTTTTCTCTCCCGTGGGCGGGTGTTTCATCCACCTATTTCCAAGGTATATTCAGGTTCTTTTGACTTGTTTTACTTTAGTGGCGATCACATCTTTCCTTGGTATTGGGCATTCGCTGTCTTCTTCATCATATCTTCCTATTTTCCTTGCTTGTTCCACCTTCACGGTGTGTTTTTATTTATTCCTTGTTCCACGCCTCGGCGTGTGTTTTCCTTTTCCTTAGCGTAGTTGGATTGAGATAGCATGCCCATGCTAGAGCTAGCTATGATTGCCTAGGTTCATGATCACATGTTCATAGGTTTGAGTAGATCTTTGATTGTTTGTTTGTTATCTTACCATATCACTCTCCAAACCTCAAAAGAAAGATAGAAGATAGACAAATAAATATCAACAGATAATTTTTTGGCGATCACGGTGGGACAGCTTGTGCCAATCGTGCTTTTGATTCTTGTTTAAACCTGCCCTCATCAGCTTGTGGAGTTGCCTTTTGTTTCCCCTTTGATTACTGCTCATTCTGGTTTTCTGAGTTCTCTGACGGCCAGGTGTCCCCGCGTCACAGTTCTCTGACGCAGGGGCATTAGACCGCCACTTTGGTTCTGCTGTGTGAGCTCCCACGGGCTTTCTGGTTACTTCTGTCTGGTTTTGGTTCCCTGGCTCATCTGACGGTCTCATCCCCCTGCGTTATATATTATCTTGCGGTCTGGCCTTTGACCGTTATTGTGCTCTGACGCAGGGTCCTTCGACCGTTATTATCCTGGCAGGTACACATCCGAGGTGCATTTATTTCCGCAATTTTTGCTGTGATTTATTGCTTGGGTGATACTTGACCTCCTCCTTGCTTTGCTCATATCTCCGTATCATTGTGTGCATCATTGATTGCTAGATTTTAGGTTAGACTTTGCATGCACTCCGGTGCACATAGGGTCATTCATCTTGTCATATCTTAGCTTGCATTTTCCTACCTTGTTGTGAGGACCTCTCGTCTCCATATTCCTTGGAGCCGACCAGGAAATCATAACAGGGACCTCCGTAAGTCCCCGCGAGCCGTGGATTCCCACACGGACGCTGGGCTGGTTGTACCTTTCCCACCCCGTGTCTAGGGTTGCATAGGTGAAGGAGTGGTTACACTTAGAGTCAAACCAAGTCCCATATTCATCTCCTACTAGGAACCTATTGTTGAGAGCACATATCAATCAATTCACTAAAGTTCCAAAGGAGAAATCATAAGAACCTTGTTGCATCATCTTAAAACAATTTGGTTGATATTTGAGTGTCTTCATCTTTTATCACTTACATCTTGTTAGAATCACCTAAGTTTGGTTGCTTATTGAGTGTTTTTTGTTGGTTGTTTTCGCATTGTCAAGGTTGCCCGTTGCATGTGGGGTTGTTTTCGTCCGTCTGAATCATCTTCTCAAGTCAGTTCCTTCTTCACGTTCTATTCTAATCCCCTCTTCGAGTCCACCATGGCATCCTTCAACCCTCCTCACTCCCAAGAGGACTCTCTTCCTCAAGGGCTCCTTGAAAACCCCCCTAGGGTTATTACATTTTCCTCTGGAGAGGGGACTGCCCCCCTCCCATCCTCCACTTCTATGGAAGGTAGTCAAGTTACCCCTTCTCTCTCTACTCCTTCCGCGGGCTCCATCCTTCATATGATGGCCCAATTGGATCCGACCCAACTCCAAGTTTTATATCAAGCTATGCAAGGGTCCAATACTTCTCCCTCTGCCACTATCCAAGGTCAATCTAACCCTTCCATTATTGGGCCGCCCGTTCAGCCCACTCCGATTGATCTCACTCCGGTCCAACCCCGGACCATCACTTTCACTGGCATGGAGATGGGCCAGTCTTCTAATCCAGCCCATCAATCTTTCGATAAAGGGAAGTCACACATCTCTTCCTTTGTCCAGTTGGATCATCACAACTCTGGTTCGGTAGTTCCGCAGCTCCTTATGAACCCTTCCGATTTCTTACGCCCTCAGCAAGGAGTGGCCCAAAATCATGCTAATCCGAGTCTATCTCAGGCCCAATATCCTTCTTACGGGCCGCCTATTTCCACTGTCTATCCTTCCACTCCTTCTTACGGGCTCCCGCCTGTTGCTACAGCCATTCCATCTGCCCCTCAAATACAATCAGCATCCTTCACTACCCCTGCTCCTTCCCGAGAGCAGGACTTACTTGACAAATGGGCCACCATGCAGCAACAACTCGACTTTCTCCAGAAAAGGGTTGGCCCACAATCCTTGGCCGACATTCCTATTCCGAGCTTCCAGAACATCCGGTTCCCTCCGCAGTCAGAGCTCCCCAACTATCGCAAGTACGATGGGAACAGCAATCCCTTCATCCATGTGAGGGATTTTCTTTATGAATCGGCGCAGTTCCAATATGATGATCGCCTCATGGCATACTTATTCCGCCGATCTTTGGACAGTGTTGCTCTAGAATGGTTCTATTATCTACCACTGGAAGAGGCCGAGAGTTTCAAGGTAGTAAAAGACAAATTCCTCCAGCGGTTTCAAGACAGGGTCGGCCCTGAATATTCATTTACAGATGTAGTGGCCGAGAAGATGAAGTCGGATGAGGAGTTCGCCACCTATGCAGACAGGTGGAGACAAATGGCCGCCAGGGTACCGGGCCACATTCCGGAGGAAGAGAAGGTCAAACTGCTGATTTCCAATGCCACCCCGACCTTCCGCAACATCCTGACGATGAATGACATAGCCAACATGCATCAACTCTATAGCCGGGCGCGCTTCATCCAGACTCAATTCAAGGACTCCCCTATCCATTCCCTCTTCGAAAACCAAAAGCCCAAGTACCACAAGAAACCACAAGGGCCGGTTACTGAGGGAGTCCAAACAAATGAGCAAGTACAAGCCGTTGCTTTTCCATATCAGGTCGCACCTTTTCGCTACAACCAAAACCCCCGCAATTCGCAAAATACCGCTCCGCAAAACTTCCAAGCCACTCCACAAAACCCTCCCCCCGCCTTCACCATTCCACAAAACACCTTCGCCGCACCACAACAACCATCACCGCCACCACAATACCATAACGTCCCTCCACCTAACGGCTACAACAACAACAATCCAAACAGCAAGCGCCCGGCTCACAGGAGAGCCCAGTATCCTCCATTGCCCGAGACACTTACGGATATCTTCTCGGCACTCATGTCAGTAAATGCAATCCAACTTCCTCCGGAACGGCCTGTTTGGAACCCGGCAGTCGATCAGACTAAGTATTGTATGTTCCACCGACAGCCAGGCCATACCATAGAAGGATGTTTTCAGTTCCGAGATCTTGTGTATGACCTACATGAGGGGCAGAGAATCGACTGGGCCGAAATGCATAGGGCCATTGTTGAGATTAAAGAAAAGAGAAGGCAGCCGCAGGGGCAGCAAGTGCAGCAGCATCAAGCACCGCTGCCGCAGTAGCCACCACAATAGCAGCAGCCACAGCAAGTACAAGACCTAGGCATCCATCAGAACCCGATGCCGAATCATCCACCTGCTCCTCAGCAGCGGCCGCCAGCACCAGTGCAAGTAAACATGGTCCAGCCACCGGCCCCCAACGCCGGATGGTCTTTCGACGATGATGGCGCCACACCGCAGGTCATGGCCCTCCACCATAACCACCGCAATCCTCCCTTCATCATCCCTACATAGCCGACGTCCTCTCAACTCATCCTCCCATTCACACCCGCTCCCGCAAATCCTCTACCACTCTCCATTCCATCATACTCTCCCTCATTTACTCCCATCACCACCATCACACCGCCGCCCAATCCTTCACCCATTCTTTCCCAACTGCTAGCCTTCCCTCCACCCGCATCTACATCCATCACCACCCTGCCTTCCACCAATCCTTCATCCATCATCCGCGCACCGCCCATTAAACTCACCAACCCTACGCTCCACCAAACCGCCTCCCCGGCACCACCTGTTCCATTCACCCATCCCGTAGGGCCCATCATACTATCTTCAGATGCCGCGGCAAGCTGTGCTTTGAGGAGCGGGAAGATGTTTCATCGGAATTATGCTACTACTTCTAATCCCCAATCCTCTCAGCCGGTGACCGAGCAAGAAGAAACTGAACCTTTGCCGGGTACTCAATATGACTTGCTGCATCATCTGGATCGAGTACCCGCCAAAATATCTGTGCTGGAGCTGATCAAAAGGTCCACCCTTCATCAGGATGCACTGAGGGATTTTCTACAGAAGGTAATGGTTAGCGAAGACATGGCAGTTGATAGCCTACCGACGGCACTGGCAACCATCTCCAAAGGGCCGGCAATCACGTTCTCTGAAACCAAGCTTGCACCTCCGGGGGCTCGGGAAATGCCGCTCTGCATAACAATTACCCTGAACAAAGTCGACATTGAGGCAGCACTGGTTGACACAGGGGCCTCAATTAATGTTTGCCCACTCAGCACCCTCCGGGCATGCAACATATCTGAAGAGTTACTACGGCCTACCCCCACCACTATAGCGGCATATGACAACTCAAGGCGAGTATGTCACGTGGTAGTCACCATTCAGGCAGAGCTCGGGCCCCTTATTATGGCCGTGGAATTCTATGTTCTTGATATCGACCCTATGTTCAAGGCTATCTTGGGTCGTCCCTGGATTAACACACTCGGCGCCGTGCCCTCCACCGCACATCAGTGCATTAAGTTCCCCTTTCAAGGGAGGGTCGTCAAAGTTAAGAGCTTATCCACAGTACAGTCAGTAAAGGCTATTTCAGAGCAAGTTCTTCCCACACTTTGGCCAAGCAGCCGGCCCGTTCTGTCAGTGCTGGATTTGAACTTTCCTTGGGCTTATACATCCCCTAAGCCCGTCGCTACTCCAGTTAATGTCAAAGTGAAGCCGCAGATTCGAGATTCAAAAGGGTGGAACATTATATTGAAACTGGGCTATCAACCGGGGAGAGGCCTCGGTGTGCAACTGCAAGGGATGACTAAGCCTATACCTAAGGGAAGAAAAATGGGTAGGAGAGGTCTCGGATACAAGGAGACAACATTATCTATGATAAGTGATTCTGGGCCGCTCACCTGGGATTATCGTCAGCATTTTGTCAAAGGGCCTCTCCAACCTGGCACATTAGCTCCAAAGCCGGTTCAACAAGAAAGGAATACAGTTTGTCCAATTGCCAGTCCGCCTCCCTTGCCAAGAGGGTCAGATGATGACATGCTCGACTACAGTCAGGCCTTGCAGGGGCTCTTTTATGAGGAAGAATCTCAGAGGAAGCAACAAGAAGTTCGGCTTATGCAGTGGAGGCCGAAGAAGCAGCTTATTGTTGATCTACAGAAGGAGGAGAGCTCTCCAGTTGTCTGTTCTTGGTCTCTCTCACGCTTCCAATCTATCTTTCAACAAAAGGAGTTCGTACCCCGCCTTCCTCCTGTCATGATAAATTCATCTTTCATTGATCCACCAGAGATTCTATTCATTCCTTGTGCTTGCGGGAAATGTCCACGCATTGATCTATCCACTCTCTTCACTCCTCCTCTTCCCAACGCCCAACTCCACGAGATGTGGTTCTCTTCTTCCGATCCTTTCTTCGACTACATTTTCCCCGAGCTGTTCCCTATGCAGCTCCCACCTCCTCCATCTTGCTGTATAGTCTCCGCTGACCTCCAAAAAAAAAACGTCAAATTTAAAACAGAGATTTCAGTGGAAGATTACGCTATCCTGTCTCCATCCTCTCCTCCCAAGGGCACGAGTCCCCTGCTCCTCCCCTTCCACTAGGTCTTATGTCCCCTAGGTTAAGATTAGGGTCCGTCGAGTCTAGAGGAGTAGAGTCCATTATATCTAGAGAAGTAGGGTCTTGTTCTGGGTCGTCCAACCCTTCCCGTTCTGAACCGCGCTCGCTTGCGCATCCTTCTCGATCTGTTCCTGATAGGTTCTTGCAAGATATAGCTCAGCGGTGTCATGCTCTTTTGAGTGTCCGGAATTCATCGCTACAGCAATCGTGATTGAGGATGAAGAGGAAATAGAAGGGGAATGGAGCGACGACGGATTAGGCGTCTATGAGGTTTTGGATGAGAAGGATCCAATAGATGAAGACAGCAATGTAGATGACACTGCTGACTTATATGCACAAGGACTAAAAAGATTCGACCAGCCGTCGACGGTAGTGGATGAACCTACAAAGGAAATCAACTTGGGAACAGAAGAAGACCCAAGGCCCGTCATTATTTCTGCTGATCTCCCTTCACAGGTAGAAGAAGATCTAATTAAGGTATTAAGGGAGTATAGCGATTCTTTCGCCTGGTCTTATGAGGACATGCCAGGTCGTGACCCCTCCTTAGTGGAACATCGACTCGTGCTTAAACCAGGGGCAACACTTGTGAAACAACAGTCAAGAAGATTTCACCCCCACATGGCCTTAAGGATCAAAGAAGAGGTCGACAAGCTATATAAGGCTAGGTTCGTTAGAGTGGTTTTATATCCTCAGTGGGTGGCGAACATAGTCCCTGTTCTCAAGAAGGATGGAAAAGTGCGCATATGCATTGATTTCAGGGATCTAAACAAAGCATGTCCCAAAGATGATTTCCCGCTACCTCATATAGACGTCCTAGTGGATAACACTGCCGGGTATGAAGCTCTGTCATTTATGGATGGGTACTCGGGCTACAATCAGATCCGTCTCGCTCCAGAAGACCAAGAGAAAACTTCCTTCACCACACCCTGGGGCACGTATTGTTATGTAGTTATGCCATTTGGTTTGAAAAATGCAGGTGCCACCTATCAAAGGGCGATGATGGCCATTTTCCATGACATGATGCACATATACATGGAAGCTTACGTGGATGACATCTTGGTGAAATCAAGAACAAAAGAAGAGCACCCCTCTATCCTGGCTAAAGTGCTGCAGAGGGCCAGGGAGTATAAGCTTATGATGAATCCAAAGAAGTGTGTATTCGGAGTCTCCTCAGGAAAGTTGTTAGGGTTCATAGTGAGCAAATGGGGGATCCAGATTGATCCTAATAAAGCACAGGCCGTCATGGACATGCCTCCGCCAAAGAACATTACGGAACTTCGAGGATTGATTGGTAGACTGCAATTCATTAGAAGATTTATATCTCAGCATTCTCAGAGGTGTCGTCTGTTTTATGAGTTGCTTAAGGCAGGTGTCAAGTTCGAATGGAATCAAGATTGTCAGAAGGCCTATGAGGACCTCAAAGAGTATCTGTCCAATCCCCCAGTTTTGAAACATCCTGTCCCTGGGAAACCCCTAATCCTATACATCTCGGTTATTGAGGACTCCCTAGGGGCGGTCTTAGCACAAGTAGATGATGAAGGGAAAGAGCGGGCTGCGTACTACCTCTCTCGACTGTTTAATCCAGCTGAATCCAAGTACACCGCTATGGAGAAGACTTGTGCCGCCTTAGTGTGGGTAGCTCAGAAGCTTAAACATTACTTTCTCACCCACCCAGTTAGGTTGATCTCTAGAATGGACCCGGTCCGTTATCTCTTAGAAAAACCCATCCTTTCTAGTAGGTTAGCTCGCTGGCAGAGCTTCCTCTCTCAGTTCGACATCACCTTTGTCGTTCAGAAGGCAGTCAAAGGATATGCCATTGCTGAGCATCTGGCACATCTCCCTATTCCTCATACCGATTCTATTCAGGATGATTTCCCTGATGAGCATCTCTCTGTCCTTTCTCATCATCCCTTTTCGGTGCTGTCTTGCTTACTCCGGAGGGAGTAACCATCCCCTTCGCTTATCAACTTCGATTTCCTGCTACCAACAACATCGCTGAGTATGAGGCTCTCCTAGCCGGCTTGAAGCACGCCTATCTCCTAGGCGCACGCTATTTAAACATCATAGGAGACTCTCAGCTCGTTCTACGGCAAGTTCTGTCCACTTACCGTACTCGTGACCCCAAGCTCAAACCTTATCAAGATTTGGTCACGCTCATTGCTAAGCGATTCCGTAAGCAGATCTATATCCATACTCCCCGTTCTCTGAACATTCTAGCGGATGCTTTGGCATCTCTTGCTTCCTCCTTATCTTTCCCTCTCAGTCATAGTACTGAGACCATCGTCATCCAGAGATTGGACGCACCTTCTCTTCAAGATCCTTAGTTCATCAACCTCAGGAAATCTGTAGAGGCGAGAGTTGAGAAGGAAGATCTCAAGGAAGTTTCATTAACAGAACTAGAGGAGATTCTGGACGAAGAAGAATTACCTTGGTATCATGAAATCGAATTGTTTTGCAAAGAAGGGTCATTCCCAGAAGGGGCAAAGGCCGAGCAGCGTAAAGCAATAAGAAGAGCCGCCGCAAGGTACACTATCATTGCAGGAGAACTGTATAGGCGCGCTACTAATGGAATGCTCATGAGATGCTTGGATGATGTAGAAGCTTGGAAAGTGGCTGAAGCGGCCCATTCTAGTGAGTGTGGAGGTCATGTCAATGGCCAGGCTCTAGCGAAGAAGATCCTTAGGCAGGGCTACTATTGGCCCACTCTAGAGGAAGATTGCTCCCTCTATGTCCGGAGGTGTCTTAAATGCCAAATCCATGCTGATAAAATTCACTCTCCAGCTTCGTCCCTCCATCCTATGACTGCTCCTTGGCCATTCTCTATGTGGGTTTTCGACGTTGTCGGCCCGCTCGGTGATCCTAATTCTCAGATAAAGCAAAAACCCTTCATCCTCACCGCTACTGAGTACTTCACCAAATGGGCCGAAGCCGAGGCGTACGCAGAAATCAAAGCTACAACGGTGTGCCGCTTTATCATGAAGAATATCATCTCGCGGTTCGGAGTGCCAAGCAGCATCATCACCGACAACGGACCCCAGTTCGTCTCCCAAGAGCTTAAGGACCTATGTAAGAAGTTCAATATTGCACTGCATCATTCATCTCCATATTACCCTCAAGGTAACGGTCAAGCCGAGGCCACTAATAAAACCCTTCTTAAAATCATCAAGAAAATATGCGAAGCACATAAATTTTCTGATTGGCCTGAAAGATTGGTGAAAGCTCTGTGGGCTTACCGCACCTCCGTCCGTACCCCTACGGGGCAAACTCCCTATTCCCTGACCTATGGGATGGAGGCGGTGCTCCCATATGAGATCTTAATCCCTTCCCTTAGAGTGCAGCTCGATAAGGAACTTAATCTCGATGAACGTCGGGAGGCGTTGCTGGTCCAGTTGGAACTCTTGGATGAGAAGAGGATGAATGCGGCTGATCACGTTTCTATTTATCAAAAGAGGGTTTCGCGTTATTTTCAAAAGAAAGTAATTGAACGTAAATTCATGACGGGTGATATTGTTTTGAAACGCAAATTCATTCGGTCTGCAGGTCCTAGGTCCAAGTTGCAACCTAACTGGGAAGGGCCGTTTGTAGTAAAGGAGGCTTATCCAGGAAATGCTTATCGTTTAGTAAACGCGGAAGGTGAGGAGCTCTCTCACCCGTGGAATGGGTTGTATCTTAAGCGTTTCTTTCCTTAAAATCTAAACCATGTGCCTCTCCGGCAATAAGAACTTCCTCCCTATCTTCAAAAAGAGGGTCCCGAGTAAGGCAATCACACACTACACGGCATCCCTGGTCGGGCTCCTTGCTTATAAGACACCGTTTTCCTCGGCCATGCTTTAGGGGAAAGTCGAAGTCCCTGTCCGCTTCATTCTTCGGCTGAATCCAGGGGCAAGGAGTAAATAAGGAGGAGACAACCAATCCAAACTCCCTAACGAGAAGAGGTCTCAAATAGGGGCAAGTCCGTTATGACCTGACGCCACAAGAAAGAAAGGAAAAGAAAAGAAAAGGAGTGCTCTTTACAATAAAATCAAAAGCATCATCTCAAAGTCTGTGAATGAATTTTCAAAAGCTCCAAAGGAAAAAGAAAACTAGGCATGACAAGAGTGGCAGTACAGTTCCCCGCGGGACGTTATGAGCCCGGTCGCATGCATGCCTAAGTGGACAAAGGTTCGATTACGGACATAAAAGCCCCGGCACAACAGACCAAATCTCTAATAGGGTTGTACGGTGAGGAAATCAAGTTCTAAAACTCCCATATCTGGCCTAAGCTTACCCCCATGATCTATTTTTCCTTTTAGGACTGAGATGAGTACCCTAGGTATGGCATTGGTAAAAACACTGTCACAATGATTAGGTCTTGGCCAGGGGTTGTCACACTATTGCACGCCAATCTCGAGACTCAACCTAAAACAAGGAAGGTCTCGTGTTGCTAGAGAGGCACTGGTTTTTCAAAATCCAAAAACATCAAATATTTTCAAAATCCAAAAACATCAAATATTCTCAAAATCTAAAAACATCAAATATCTTTCAAAATCCAAGAAAACATCAAATATCTTTCAAAATCCAAGAAAACATCAAATATTTTCAAAAATCCAAAACAAAACAAATATTTTCAAAAATCCAAAAACATTAAATATTTTCCAAAACTCCCAAAAATACCATCATATGCATAGCACGCATCGCATTTTCATTATGTTTTCGCCTATTTAATAAGGCTCCACCCCTTGACCAAATATTAAGAAACGGTCATTATCTAACTTGCTTCAAGACAAGGGGTTGAGTCTAAGAACAGATCTAACTTATTTCATGTTTGAGTGTGTGCAGAATACAGGGACAAGTCCAAAAGCAAAAGCTCACAACTATGCAGGTTCAAAGTGTGTAACGCGCCAGCATCAGACCGTTACAGTCATATAACAGGCCCATCTTTGACCCTTATTTCCCTTCAGGCATGGGCCTTCTTCCTTTTCATTGAACCATCACTATAACGGTCTGGGATCTACCGTTACTTAAATATAACGGCTCAAGACCCATCCGTCATATCCTTCAGAGACAGGGCTCTTGTTATTCTCATTATGACGGCCTGTCGCAGGACCGTTATTTCCTTATGGCGGCCCAGTGCATATCCGTCTCTTACTCCAGAAGCCCTGTCTGTTCACATCATTCTAGCCTTTCAAACTATGGAACTCAAGATCATTCAACTATGGCAATCTCATCTCATTCAAGCAAAGATTAATGAAATATAATTCTTGATAAATTCAACTTCGATTGTCAATTACATGATATCTCTCATGAACAAAAAGGAAAATCAAGATACATTCAATTTCTTATCCGCAAGAGGGCGGATTCTTCTCAACTCTTTCATGTAATCTCGGCGTGTTTCGTCGTTCTCTTCAACTTCTGCTTGCCACGGACGCACCTTGCTGATCTCCCACATGGTCAGCGCGTTCCGGACTGCTCGTTCATCTTCCTCGGTCCCCATCTTCCTAGGTAGAAGGGGAGGGTAGTGTGATAGTGCAGAAACGCTGATTCGAGGTAATCCGATCTGAAGATGGCATCGGTGCGGGTTGTAGATCGCCATGGTAGTGTTCCCTACTAGCTGGAGGTCCAGGCCTTGACGTCACGGTATTTTGAGAAGAGTGCTTCGGAGGACTCTTGGTCGCATGATGAACTTGTCCATTGGAAGAATGTTAAGGAAGAGGCGCCATTCGTCCCGAGTTTTCTTATCCGCCGTCTTGCATTCAACCTGAGGAGAATATCCAAATGCCCCTCCAATAAAGAAGAGAGGGTGGCTCCCGAAGATCCGGCTTGCTGAAATTATGTCTTCCTTAGGAAGGAATTTGATTCTTATTCCCATCCAGCACTCAAGGAGTATCATGGAACCAAACAAGGGGTCTCCTATGCAAGCCGAGCTTAGTCCTTCATAAAGGTATGAGAGGACCGCTTGAGAGATAGACATTCCCCGCCACAGCCCGCTAATAATGCCAAGATTTTGGATGTCTAAGAGGTGGTCGGTAGTGGTAAAAAGAAAGACTCCACACAAGCAAACCGCCACCGCCTTGGCTATTGCTTCATGTCTCTCCCACTTATTTTTACAATGAGACACTATCCACTGTGCCAAGGGTATCAAGTGAATGTGGTGTGGGCTGATCATGGTTCTCACGTCCTTTGGATTGTGAATGAAATCACTCAAGATCAAGGACGGGTCGATAGGCTCTATTGTGTAGCAAACCCGGTCTTCATCCCCCACCTTAGTCTTAGGAAGGGCTAGGTAGGTCTCTACCTCTTCTAAAAGGACGGTTGCTTCAAAGGAAGGGAAGATGAAAGTATGAGTTTGTGGATGCCATAGTTCCACAAGTGCTGAAAGGCTTGGCCAATCGAAGGATAATTTCTGGAAATTCTTGCCTAAAACCAAGAGGGGTTGAAGGTGCCATGCTTTAAGGATTGAGGTGATCTCTATGGGAAGTGCCTTTACCATGGGAGCCACCCACTTCAGATTGGAATAGCACCTTGGACCAGGAAGGGGCTTGAGAAAAGAAAGAAGGAAGTCATGAAAAGAATAAGTGCAGCAAAATTCTGAACTTTGGATGAGTTGTGAGAACTTACCACTCTTTGGGCATTGGAGCTTAAGTGCTTGGGAATTGATGTCAGCCGCTGGAGTTCTCCATGCTCTTTTCTTGCAGCTTTGGGGCCGGTGTAAGCTTTCTCCTCCATAGCCATCACCTCGAAGCTCCTCTTCATCATGCTTTCTGCTCTTTGGAAGAGCTCTTCAAACCCTAGAACAGAGGTTTCAGCAAAGCTGCGATTTTGATTAAGGTTCCAAGTTGCTAAGGCTTATATTTAACTTTGGAAGGATAAGACTCGGGCTAGAAGGCTTTATCTTCAATCAGGATAAGTTCTAGTGATGGACTAAGTGGCTAAACCTCGGGTTTTAGTTATCTCGGCTCAATCCGTTTCGGATTACAACCCAGATTCTAACGGTCCATCGTGCGGCCGTTACTTCATTCCAACGCGCCAGCCCTTGGCCGTCGCATTTTCTGTGGGTTTCAATTCCCCGAATCATGTTCTGTGGAGAATAACGGTCTACGGGTCTACCGTCGCTTTCTGTAACGCGCAAACCCTGAGCCGTCGCATTTCCAGCCACTCAGTTCCTTCTCTTCTGGGCTAAACACTGCCTGACGGTCTTGCTTATGACCGTCTCCTGATTCTGACGCATCTCCTTCAGACCGTCGCATTTCCTGCTAGTTGCCCTGACCAACTATCGTTCTGCCATGATCAACGGTCTGATCCTTGGCCGTTATTTGTCTTTGACGCAACCTTGGTTGGCCGTCGTTTATCCTGATGCCCCACTGCCAGAGTGGGCCTCTGATGATTAACGGTCTCTCACCAGAGCGTCGTTTGATTATGACGGTCAGATCTTAGACCGTCACTTTCTCTGCTGCTGAGTTCAGACTATTCCTTCTGCCCTTGCCTAGACCTGGCGGTCTTTCACATTGTACACCTCGTTCTCTTCCCATTTACATGCATTCCTGCATACATCTCATTCATTCATTCACATTTCGTCCATCCTGCATTTTTCACATTCATTCATTCACGCTCGCATAAAACTAAAACAAAACCGAAAACTAAAAAGAAGGGATCCCATTCCATTTTGCCAAAGGTTCTATGCAAGTGATAAAGAAAACATAAAAAGGCATCATTCGGCCGGTCTATCAGCCGGGCCACCATCATCCTCCCCATCCTCAGGTCTCCTCACGGGTGGCGGTGCTATGGAAGCACTCTCCTCCTGCTGTCCTCTCTCTGCCCTCTCATTCCTCCGCTGGGCGGAGGAGCTGACAAGGAAATCCCCTACTGAGCCGCTAGGGGCAGCACTCCTATGTACCCCACTCTGGGAGGCACTCTGCTCCGGTCCCCGGCCCATCATCCGGACCGTCCGCTCCAGTGTCCGCAGCTCGATCTTCAGTGTAAAGATCTGACGTCGCGTCTCCCGTGCCTCGGTCCGGTAGCGATCCAAGTCGGCCGTCCCGATCCGAAGCTTCTCCACCTCAGCTCGTGCCCGCGCTAACTCCTTCTGGAGTTGTTCCATCTCTGCATCATCTGGGCGCCGCGGGGTCTCTGCTCTCAGCCGGGCCATCTTTGCCCGTACCAGCTCCGTCTCTACTCGGGCTCGATCGGTCTCGGCCCGGCTTCTCTCTACCTCAGCTCTCGCCTGTCTGGCCTCGGCCACTGCTGCTGCTAGATCCCTCGCCTGTAGATTGCATTTCATTTCATTAGTCATGAAGCATTTAATTAGGCATAATCATAAGCATTTTTAGTCTCTTACCCGCTCCGCGAGGGTGGCCTCCGCCTCCTCGGCCCGGGCAACCGCCCGAGCAAACTAGGCCTCCTGCTCAGCCCTGCCTCCCGCAGGCTGCGAGGAAGACGATGGGGCATCCGGTCCAGCGCGTTGGGCTCCCTCGGCCCGCTGCATTTAGAAGTCATGGTTAGTTGACATTGGCATTTGCATCATGAACATCATTGCATAAATCATGAGCATTTAAGTTTTTAGTCTCACCAGGAGCTCCAGGGCAGACCGGTACCCGTCCCGCTGTTGGATGGTGGAGTGGAGTAGCCCTTCCAGCTTGGCTATCCGTCCCTCAGGGTCTAGCTGCATTTTAGAAAGCATGAGTCAGCATATATCACATTGCACATTGCATAATAGAAAAGTTTAGAGTTTTAGTTTGCATACTGGTCGTCGGGTACCTCGGTACACCCGGTCGCCGTAGAGTCGAGCGAATGCCTTCAGATATGCCTCGTCGCTCTCATCTCGCTCCTTCACCGCTCGGCCCCGCCTATTCCAATCGTGGACGTACATCACCTTCCGGGCACACCAATCCACATTTCCGCTGATGCCCCTTGCTGACTTGCCGGGGTGGTCATCGCTGTGGCGTGGAAAGGTCACCTCGGGCTGGTGTAGTCCCCGGGTCCGCAGGATCAGCCTGTAGTGCAGAGGCTCGATGATATGGATGCAATGCAACCATATGTCTCACCCCCGGTACGATAAGGCCGCCTCCACCCATGGCTGTCCCGTATAACCCTCGTCGCGGTATGGGGTCCATCTCACCTGAGAGCATTTAGTTCATTCATTAGCATATAAAAGCATTAAAGATATTAGAGATATTTAGAAAGCATTTAGAAAGCATTTAGAAGCATTTAGAAGCATATAGAAATCATTTTGAGTTCTAGACTTACCGATGTATGCGGGAAGGAGTCCAAGTCATCCTAGATCGTCCGGGTCAGTCTAATGATCGACCCTGTGTCCCTCGCCACCGACCAACGCCTCGCGATCGGTATGCGGCCGGGATAGAGTAATGCGCCTCTCCCGATGCCCGGGAGGTACATATAGCTCCAGATCTGCATTTAGAAATCGAGTCAGTCGCATCATTGCATAAATCATTGCATAAATCATTGCATAAATCATTGCATAAATCATTTGCATAAATCATAGCATCAATATTCATGGCATAATAGAAAACATGAGAAGTGCATTTACCTGTAGGAAAGGCGAGAAGCCGCCCAGCATCGTCTGCCTGTCCGTAGTACTGAGGGACTCAAACAGGAATGCGAGCACTGCCGCTCCCTAGGCGTATCTCCTGACTCTGCCCAAATCCTCTATCATCGGCAGCAATCTGCAGCTGATGACATCTGCCCAAGTCGCGAAGAGGAGCTTCCCGAATAGCAGCATCAGGAAGCGTCTGAGCACTCTATCCCCCTCTGGTCCTGCCTCCGCCGCCACGCGAGGGCACACCTGGTCTATCACTCTACCCAGATGCTCCTCGGGTAGCTCTCCCACGGTGATCGCCGCTCCTCTCAAGCCTAAGCTCTCCTGCAGCACTGATCTCGAAAGCTAAGAGGAGGACTGTCCCGGCCTGATCAAATCTAGCCCGAGCAGCTGCTGCGCCATCTCTCGGTAGTCGCCGTATGTCCACCCTATCACCGCGGCTCCGTGGACTCTCAATCCGGTAATCCTCGCTATGTCTTCTAGCGTGGGGATCATGTGGCCCCACGGGAAGATGAAAGCTCGGTTGATCGGGTCCCATCTCTCGTGCAAGGCGTACAGTAGCGGCGTGTCCATCCGGATCACCTCGATGCTGAGCACCTCGGCGAATCCCATCCCGGATAATCTCTCTCTCTGGTAATCGGGCAATGCTTGGTACACTGCCCGGATCTGTAGCCAGGAGATCCGCGATCTTCTCTTCCCCTGCATTTGCATTTTAGATCATTCATTAGTCCAATTGGCATCATATAATCATTGCATAAACATTCATGATTAAAAAGAAAACAAAAATTTGAAAATTGAAAACCCTAAAAAATAGTTTAAGTCCCTGGCATGAGTGACGGCCCTGTGCTAGGGCGTCGTTTGACTCTGACGGACTCATCATGGTGGGTCAGACGAGTGACGGTCGCTGGCAGGACCGTCACATTGTCTGCATTTGGGAATTTTTTCCCTCGCATCCCCGTGGTCTCCCACTATGGCCAAATGGCCTACAATTGTTCCTAGTGGGTTCATAGACCCATTTCTACCCCTTTTTCCCACATGCATCCATAAATAAACACAAAAAAATCAAAAATTGGAAAATTAGGGCGGGGGCCTACCTCGTGGTCCATGGCTCTCTTCCTCTTCTTCTTCGGTTCCTTGGGCTCCTCTGCACCCAAGGGAGCTTCCCCTTCGTCCTCCGTGGCCGTGGGAGCTTCTTCTTCCTCCCTTGGACTTCTCCTCGCCGGTTGTTCTTCTTCCACCGGCGGGATCGCCTCCCGTTCAAGCTGGCGGTGGAACCGCCGTATTGCCATCCTCTTCCCTCTCTCTCTCTTCTTTGGTGACGGCTGGGGAGCCTCGTCGCCGGCCATTGAAGCAGTAGTGGGACGGTGGTCGCCGGTGGTTTTTTCTCGGTTGGAGTTTTTGGGGTGTTGAATGTGGAATGAATGGCCGTGACCGTTCGGTTTTATTTTTTTGAACGCTCAGGAAATGTGACGGTCTATCGACCGACCATCATTCTGACGCGTCTGGATCTGACCGTTACATGTGTTGGCCCTGTTTTATTGAAGAATGTGAACCGCCTGGTTTATGACGGACTAGGGGTGGTCCGTTACTTGATGTGACGCACGTACATGAGACCGTTACAAAGTTGCAAGTTTCTTGATGAATTAAATGGTCTATTGGATGTCAAAATGGTTCCATTTTCTTCCATGTTGTTCCTTATTGATGCCTCTCGCATGTACAAATGGTTATGCCTTGATTCATGATCATATTTATTATTGGCTAACCTATCTTTCATGAAGGAATTATGAGTAAAATCATGCTTTACTATCCGTCAGGCAGGTAAGTCAGGTATTGTATCTCGTTCCCTCACTCCCTTGATGCATTACTATATGTTACTTATGATATATTACCTCGAGAACCGGCTGGTCATTCATGTGTCCTAGGATCTGATGTTCCCCTTAAACAAAAATGATGATGATCTAAGTTCACATGTTTAATCGTTGGATAGGCCGTTAGATTGAAAAATTTGGGGACGATGGTTCTATCTTGCACGCTGTGGTTGCAGATAGTGTCCTGACCTTGATTGCTCCAATTTAGCAATATTATTCTCGAGTATCTTGTTATTTTATCTTTCTTTGCATTTGATTTAAAGATTTCTTTTCCTTTAGCCCAGCATGCATCATGCGCATTCTTTGAGCATTCATGAAGCTTCATCTGTTCAAGGTATCTCAGTGATGGTGAATAGTTGTGTTCTTGATTCTGGATGAGGAGAATTATTCCATTCTGAATTAGAAAGTTTCCTTCGATCTGCTCGCTTGATCTGGTTCGCTGAAGATTCCTGTCTGGAGTTTAGTCTCTTTCTTTTCCGTTGCCTCCGGCGGCTAGCCGTGTTTCCTTTCCTTAGTTAATTAGTTCCTCCAGACTCGCATCCCTTTGGCTGGCTATTTCCTTGTGATCAATTCAAAGTTTTCCAGAAAATTCCTATCGCTTGTTGGTAAAGAACGGGTGTCGTTTACCTTAACGCCCTCTTTTTGATACACTCCGCTTCATTTCCGCTTCATCTTCATGTTCCATTTCACTTTCGCTTCACCTCCGCTCGCTCCCCTGCAAAGAGGACGTTAAGGAGGGGCATCTGTTGACACCCGTTTTATACCCAATAAGTCGGGTCATCTCCTTGTTTCATTCTATACGATGCTCCGAGTTGTTCACCCTTCATTGAGTCTCTTGATTAGTTTAAGCCTATTTCTTGGGTCTGAACTCTTTGATTGGATATGGCTCCTAGTGGCGTTTCATTAGATGAATCTTAGCAAGCCCATCATTTCATTCTTGAACCTTAATGAGAATAACGGTCGGTTCTAGGCGCGTTGTTTCATTCTGACTGATGGGTCCTGGACCGTTACTCTTTGAAGAGTCCTAAGGCTTAAGGCCTCGTTGTAAAGTTTATCCTTTTGATTCCACGTTGATAATAACGGTCTGTCGTGCAGTCGTTGTTTCATTCTGACGCCCTATGCCTTGGCCGTTGCTTCCTTGAAGAGTCCAACTTGTTGGGTTTTCTTCCCGTTGATCTTATCTCTTTGGGATAAGGTTGAAAGTAACGGATTATCCTTGGTGCTTTACTTCCAAGTGGCGGTCTGTCGTGCAGCCGTTACTTCCTTCCGAGAGTCCTGACAGTTCAGGCCTTTTCTCTGCTACTCCGTGGTCGAGATAAGGGTTTAGATTGACGATATCTCTTTCAAATCTGATCCTCGGGACCTTCCGTTCGATTCTATGGACTCTTGGTGATATTATCTTCGAGGATTTGCTAAGAGTTATCTCTTTATCTTGTTTGAATTATCCTCTGCTCGACCTAAGAGTTTGAGGGTCTATAAATAGAACCCTTGACTTCATGGCCAATGGGGGGGGAGATTTTGAATTCACGACGAAGTGCTACCAAACTCAGGAGCCATCTTCATCCAAGAGGAACTGCTTCCCACGTCCATCCATCTCATAATCAAGGGAGTACTTTGGTTTTGGTCTTTCAAGTTCATCATTGCATGCTTGGGTTCTTCCCTGGTTTTTCCTCAATCAAGGCATTGTCCCTCTTCCTTCTCCACGTTTTCACTGTCCTCTAAGCATATAAACATCTTCCCAAACTTTTAAAACACCCAGAGGGGTTAAAAAACCAAAACTCCCCGGTAATTCCCTCTCCGTTTGATGATATTGAGTCCTTTGAGAATTGATGCTATGCTTGTGAAAAGGACTAATTGAGGTTATTGTGTTTGGTCTTTCTACATCTTTGGCAGGTTTACAGGTTCATTGACACGAGGCCCAGGTCTTCTAGCCGGCTAGAAGAGTTGGAGTTAAAAGAATTCAAGCTTTGTTACTGCAGGTTATCTGACAGTCTTGTGCAGGCGCGTCATTCTCCTCCGGCGGTCTATCGTGTGGCCGTCACTTCCAAGCGACGCACGGGGTTCTGGCCGTTACTTCCAAGTTGATCTGCAGGCTTTCTCTGGTTTTCTCTCCCGTGGGCGGGTGTTTCATCCACCTATTTCCAAGCTATATTCAGGTTCTTTTGACTTGTTTTACTTTGGTGGCGATCACATCTTTCCTTGGTATTGGGCATTCGCTGTCTTCTTCATCATATCTTCCTATTTTCCTTGCTTGTTCCACCTTCACGGTGTGTTTTTATTTATTCCTTGTTCCACGCCCCGACGTGTGTTTTCCTTTTCCTTAGCGTAGTTGGATTGAGATAGCATGCCCATGCTAGAGCTAGCTATGATTGCCTAGGTTCATGATCACATGTTCATAGGTTTGAGTAGATCTTTGATTGTTTGTTTGTTATCTTACCATATCGCTCTCCAAACCTCAAAAGAAAGATAGAAGATAGACAAATAAATATCAACAAATGGCCTTATAGATATTAAAGGAGAATCAACTATATGCTAAATTGAGCAAATGTGAGTTATGGTTAGAAGAAGTTTCATTTCTCGGCCATGTGATCTATAAGGAAGGTATTTCTGTTGATCATTCTAAAGTGGAAGCTATCAACAATTGGGAAAGGCCTACAAATGTGACCAAAATCCAAAGTTTTCTAGGATTGGCTGGTTACTATAGGAGATTCATCAAAGACTTCACTAAAATTTCTGTGCCATTGACTTGATTAACAAGGAAGGAAAATTCTTATGTGTGGGCTGAAGAATGTGAGAAGAGTTTTCAAACTCTAAAGGAGCACTTGACAACTGCACCTATTCTTACTCTGCCTATTGTGGGAGGAGGATTCGAGGTATATACTGATGCTTCGAAAATTAGCCTAGGTTGTGTATTAATACAACAAGGCAAGGTGATAGCCTATGCATCTAGACAACTGAAGACTCATAAAGTTAATTATCCTGTGCATGATCTAGAATTGGCGGCAATAGTCTTTGATCTCAAGATATGGAGACATTATTTATATGGTGAACATTTCATTATCTATTCTGACCATAAGAGTTTAAAATATCAATTTTCTCAGAAGGAGCTTAACATGAGACAAGGAAGATGGTTAGAATATTTGAAAGATTTTGACTTTTCTATTCAATACCATCTTAGAAAAGGTAATGTTGTGGCTTATGCTCTTAGTAGGAAGCCGAGGGCTGTATTATCAAGTTTAAAGATTAGTGAGTGGTGACTACTAGAGTAATTTACAAGATTAAATTTAAATGTGAAACCAAAGGAGGAACGAGTCTTGATTGCCAGTATAAGGGTACAACCTGATATGTTCTCTGAAATAGAAGAGCAACAAGGTAATGATCCTTTAGTGGTTGAAATTACGAGAAATTTGAGCCAAAGGCCCAATTTTCAACTGACTAATGATGAGAAATTATTATTTCAAGGAAGAACTTGTGTGCCTGATAGTGACAAAATCAAGAAGAAGATAGGGAAGAATCGCACCAATCCAAGTATACCATTCATCCAAGAGCCACTAAAATGTACCATGATTTGAAAAGAAATTTTTGGTGTCCAAATATTAAAAGAGAAGTGGCTGAGTTTGTGAGCCATTGTATAACATGTCAACAGGTAAAGGCAGAACATCTCAGACCTGCTGGTAAATTGAAACCTCTAGAGATACCGGAGTTGAAGTGGGAAAGGATTGGTATGGATTTCGTTATGGGATTGCCGAAAACTAGAGGAGGACTTGATGCAATCTGGGTAATAGTTGACCGATTAACCAAGTCTACTCATTTCTTACCCATCAAAAGTAAGTGGATAGTAGATATACTTGCAGGTCTATACATGAAGGAAGTTGTAAGATTGCATGTCATTCCTTCATCTATAATTTTTGATAGATATCCTAGATTTACTTCTCACTTTTGGAAGGGATTGCAATCTTCCCTGGGAACGAGATTAAATTTTAGTATAACTTTTCACCCTCAGACAGATGGTCAGACCATAAGAACCAATCAAATCATAGAGGATATGCTTAGAGCGTACGTGATAGATTTTGGTGGTACTTGGCATGAACATCTACCATTGATTAAGTTCTCCTACAATAATAGTTACCAATCAAGTATTCAAATGGCACCTTTTGAAGCTTTATATGGTAGAAGTTGTAGATGACCCATATGTTGGGATGAGATTGGGGAGAAGTAGTTAGTAGGTCCTGACATGATTCAAGATACTACTTGAAATATCCAGATGATTGGGGATTGACTAAAAATTGCCCAATCTCGACAAAAGAGTTGACAACAGAAGAAGAGATCTGAAATTTTAAATCGGTGACCATGTCTTCTTGAAGGTATCACCTACTCGAGGAATCCAAAGATTCAGAGTCAAAGGAAAGTTTAGCCCGATATTTATTGGTCCTTTTGAGATCCTTGATAGAGTTGGAGGTATAGCATATAGGCTAGCATTACCTCCAAAACTGGCTAGAGTGTATGATATTTTTCATGTGTCAATGCTAAGGAGGTATGTCTATGATCTTTCGCATGTGATCCAACATGATGATCTGGTACTGCAAAAAGATTTATCTTATGAAAAGAAACCCATCAAGATACTAGATCAAAAATTACATCAACTAAGGAATAGAGTAATACCAATGGTTAAAATCCATTGGAGTCATCGTGGACAAGAAGCCACTTGGGAATTAGAGGATGCGATTAAGAAGAAGCATCCAAAATTATTTTTAGGTTAGTATTGTTAGTATTTCTCTTATTTTGTAATGAATTATGTGAATTTGGATGACCAAATTCTTTTTAAGTGGGGAAGGACGTAGTAACTTGAAATTTTATATATGCATTTATATGAGAAAAATGTAATGAAAGATAAAAATAAAATAAATGATGAATATTTTTCTTTATGTATTTAAAGTGTAGAATATATAGATGCGAACACTATCCCACGTGTTAACACGAACGGCGAGATTCGCGGCATGATTCTGAGATGGCGAAGACGTCAGACTGTAGCAGTACTGTAGCATCTGATTTGAGAGAGAATTATTAGCTCTAATTAATTCCTAATGAGTGGATGATGACATTTCTTACATCATTGAATAAATGAGGGCATTGATTATGTCATAGAGGGAGATTTATTTCAACATTCATATGTTGGAATTTATTTTCAACATAAGTTGGTGTAATAGTAACATGGGTTGGTGAAATAGAAAAATTAGGTGAAAAATTAACTTAGAATTAAATTAGAAATAAAACATCATTAAATAAATGACGTAATTGATTATGTCATAGAGGGGGATTTATTTCAACATTCACATGTTGGAATTTATTGTCAACATAAGTTGGTGTAATAGTAACATGGGTCGGTGAAATAGAAAAATTAGGTGAAAAATTGACTTAGAATTAAATTAGTAATAAAACATCATTGAATAAATGAGGTAATATCATAGAGGGGGATTTATTTCAACATTCACATGTTGGAATTTATTGTCCACATAAGTTGGTATAATAGTAACATGGGTTGGTGAAATAGGAAAATTAGGTGAAAAATTGACTTAGAATCAAATTAGCAATAAAATACTTATGTGATTTGGCCTATAAATAGGGCTAGTATCTTCCCTATTCAAAGTACAAATCCATTAGGGAAGTGTTAGTTATAGAGAGGAGGAAATGTTGAAGTTTGGAGGAGTGTTCGAAATGTTCTTCGTTTTTATTCTTCTTCCTCTTCGATCTTCCACTAGGTAGATTTTCTCTCAAGTAAAACTTAATTAGATCTTCATATATGTTTCTTTGCATGAGTATTTTGATTCTATACAATTCTTCATGATCATGTATTTGTAGCTTATTTAGATATTTAAAGTCCAAAAATTAGAGTTTTAATTGTAAGAACGAGTTTCGATTTTCTATCTAAGAATGCAGATCACACATGGACCGTGATTTGAACGTGGTAACCACGTCAGATTTACCTCGTTTATGTGCGTTATTTGGAAACTTAAATTTTGAATTTTAAAACCTTATTCTTACCTTAAAATGACTATCAAGAAAGAAATGACTACGTAAATGAACTCGTTAGGCTATGGTTAAAGGTTTAAACAACTATGCTCAAATTTTTGTAAAATTTCAATACAAGATTGACCATGTCCATTTTGATCTAACCTCTATCTGAAAGCTTGACATCTTTTTTCAATGTCTTTTTCTTCATTTAAATTCTTTTACAAATGAACATGTTAAAATATGCAAGAATGATTTCCGTTTGATTTACGTGTTTCTATGTTTCCGATAAATCGTGTAGCTAGCAAGTCTACCAAGAAAGACCGGTGTCTAAGGCTAGAGGTCCACGGGCAAATGCTTTATGTGGATAAGTTGTTACTTAATTAGGACCTTGTGAATGCAAGGAGAACCTCTCACTATTCCACCTCTTATCTGACCGGGATCTCTTTAGTTTTCTACTAAGCACCCAACTATGAAAAAAAATACTTGATCTAAACCTATTTTACAAGATTTTCCGCAGAGCTGATCGTGCCTTGACTGGAAAACTATTCTCTTTATTGTCTTAATGTCGTTAATTATGATGCCTTAAATCATCCTTGAACTTCTCTTGTAAACTTCATTTACACTTCATAGTACTTTTCCTTGGAAATGAAAATTTTGCTAGATCTGTACTTTAGCCATAAACTACCATTTGGTAGTGTAAGAGCTATGTGCCATATAGGGCAAAGTGTTACGTTATGGGAGCCACCTCTTGAGGCCGGAATGACGCAAATTGCTACATAACGGGAGCCACCTCTTGAGGCCGGAATGACGTAAATTGCTACATAACGGGAGCCACCTCTTGAGCCTGTAGGGGGCACCTCTAGAGTCCTCCAAAATTAATTGTCTAGTTGTGCACTATACTACGCTTCTTAAGCTTTTCATGAAGCTCTGATTGGCCATAATTATAATTGAATTGTTTTAAAAATCATATGGGACTCTTAGTCCACCTGAACACTCAATTTCTGGCAAACATGGGGGCCCCGATCTCATCCTAGGTGAGTAAAGCATGAAAGTACTTGTGTTCGAGGGAGTTGAATGATCAGGTGTGGCATTGCACCAACTGACATGTAAGGTTGAACTAGACAATTCACTTATTACATACTTGATTCGTTACATGCTTGACTTTCTGTACATGACATGTTTGACTGGGAGTGTTAATATTCTTGTTATATGGCCAATTTTACAATTATATACTTATTATTGATCCTCATGCTTACACTTGAGTTCTACAATATCCATTCTTGAATTCTTGACTTCCTAATCTTGTTCTCTACTATAGTTGTCATTTGTTTTATTTACTTGTTTTATTTTGAGAGCATATAGATGATTCAAAATGTTAATTACTTAAAGTGACATGGTAAAGAGATATATGTCCTACTGAGCTTTCTAGCTCCCCTTGTGTATTCTTGTCAATTTTCAGGAAATTCCGAAGATGACAGGAATGGGTTAGACTGATGAGAGTGCTGATAGTTTTTATTAGATTTTTTCCCAGTCTGTCTACTTAGAAATGAATGTACTAGATTTGAATAGTATAAAAAGTCCTTGAAGAATATTTGTTGGAAATGTCAGGTTATGAAATAAAGATGTATTTTTTGTCAATTTGTTATTCATACTCATCATCTGAGTCTCTTGATTAACCTGCTCGTATAATTATTGACGCCTTGATATTTCCTTCTTGTTCGGGGTGTGACAGTGCTGCATTTAGGATGTTAGATGCTGAATGCAGTCTCTAGGTATATCGTGTAATACTTGCAGGTATCGGATCATGTCCCACTGGGTATCGGATTGTATTCTTAAGCGTGTTCGAGTTTTGAATAATGGATCTTCAGATCCCTAAATAATAAATATTAAATCATTTCAAAGTTGTCATGACGTAACGGGTGGGTTATATGTTTCCCGAGGTCATTTGGGTCAAATTAGATTAATTCCTAATTTTTACAAATTTTAACTTCAGAAAAAAGAGGAATAAAGAAAATATAAAACATATATAAAACCCCCCCTTTCTTCTTATTCTCATTCTTCTCATTCTCCTCCTCCATTCCTCTTCTTCCACTCCTTCCACCCTCCGGGCGGCCGACGGAGATCGTGGAGGGTGAGGTGGCTGGGCGACGATAGTGGCGATGTTGAGGTCTGGAGGTGAGATCAGCCGGTGGAGCGGCTCAATTCGTTTGCGAAGGCGGTGGACCAACCTCAAGGAATTTAATGATTTTAGTATGATTCGGTGATTTTCAGCATGCGAAAGCTTCGTCAGATGTAGAGGGATGGATTCTGGCCCCTCCTTTTTTGTTTCCTCATTGTTTTGCGTTGATTTGAGTGAGAGAGATGGTTTAATTTATGTTCAGAGGAAAATGGCATGTTTAGGGTTGTGCGGTGGATTTGGCTGATTCAAATGGTGTTTTGTGGTTTAAAAGCTTTTCGTCGATGGTAAGAGTAAAGGGGAATGGTTCCCCAGTGTTTTCCCCATCGCGTGAGGCGATTGGGGTAGAGTTTGAAACCTTCAGTTGGGGTTCTATTTGGAATAACCCCCATAGATGGCGGCTAACTAGCTGGCCATTGAGATTGGGGAGGAACCATGTTGATGGCTGTCCAAGAGCTCTAGGGGGCCAGACCCTTGGCCGCCTTGCCCAGGTGGGTGGCTAGCTATTTGGGCACCCAAGTCTGGTGGGCAGCCAGAGATGTGGCTGCCCAGGAAAGCAATAAGCTATCCGACCTGCCCTCTAGCTGCCCAGGTTTGGGGTGGGCGGGCACCTTCCTAGCCACCTAGGTTGCAGGTTTTCGGGGGTCAAGGTTATCGTGTTTTCATAGAGGGCTGTTCAAGCTTGATCCGTATAGGCCAGGTGATCGTTAGTTTTGCTGTTCGGCCTTGTATTTTGCTGGCTTGGCGCCATAGAGTCGTGTTGTAGCAACCCTAGTAAATTGACGGACTAGAAAGTTTGAATAAATTAAAAATAATAATTAAGCAAGGCTTAGGCCTTGTACATAACCCTCTTGCAAACTGAAAAGTCTTACAAAAAGGACTCATAAACCTTACCATGATATTCGAATAAATTAAAGAATAACATGTTATTTTTAAGTAGCCATTTGATGCACAATATAATTTTAATTGAATTAAGAATCATTAAATCTTGAAGAATGTGTCAATTTATATTTTTTTATAATTTAAAAAATTAAATATTCCACATTTACTATATTATAACTTTATTAGAAGGGAGAAGGATATATATATATATATATATATAAGATTTAAATAAATTAAAGATATATAAAAGATAAAAATGGACATATATATAATTTCGGTCTTTTCAAGGGTAATGAGAAATGACCAAAACTTAAATGACGCGAAAAATGACTTAATATAAGTCGTTATTTCTAAATTAGTAAAAGTCAAATAAAGTATATAGTTAAAGATATTATAAAAGAATATGGGTATATATATACGATATCGGTCTTTTGGAGGTCAAATAGAAAAGTCAAAAATCAATTGACGCCAACATCTACGAGCGTCAATTTCATAGAACATGACTTAGAATAAGTCATCATTTCAAAAATAATGAATAGTGCCATTTTTTTTCGACTAAAGAATTTTGGAAAAATAATTATATGGAAAAATATAGAACAATGGAAAATTAATACCCTTAAAATTTCCCATCTAGATCACATCCAGAAAAAAAGATAAAAATCCCGGAAGATTCTAACACTTAAGTTATTATGTGTTTCGAACTGTTAATAAAGAGAACACTAATACTATTAGGATTGCTACTAGGAATGCTATTCCCAATCGAACTCCAACCCTATAGGGTCTCCAGAACCCTATAAATACCAACCCCTTTGCTAAATCCCTTCTAGCTTTTCTTCTTAGAAACCCGTTGCTGCTTCGTGCGTGAAGAACATAGCGAAGTTCTTCATCTTCGGCTTTCCTCTTGCTTCATCGAGAGGAGCACGTGAAGGAGCCTTCTTCTTTTGCTGAAGGACTTCATCTTCTTCTTTTCCTCTTGCAAGTCGTTTGCAACAAGAAGGGCAAGGAGCCTTCTTCTTTTGCTGAAGGAAGACCGCCTGGGTTTTCTACCGTGCTAGTACTGCTGCTGCTACTGTTTGCCTTTGATTGAAGGAGAGGCTAACATCTCCTTCTTGATATCTAGTTGTGTTCTTCCTCTTCTTCCTTACTGCACAAGGGTGAAGGCCGTTGCTACCTTCGCTGCCACTGTTAAGCATCAAGAGCTGCTGCTCTTGTTATTATCTTTCTGCACCTTTGCTGCAACGTCGTCATCCTGTGGCCGTCACAAACAGGGAACTTGTAGCACCTTCTTCCTATTTTCATATACTTGAGGTTCCTGTTCTTCAATCGTTCTTCACGTTCTGTCAACCAAATCAATCCACGAGGTAGGTTTTATCATGATTCATACAAAACTTAGTTAATAACAAGTAATTGCATATATATAGTTTGATCTTGATCCGTTGTTTTGATTTAACGACTTTTTAGTCAAAGACTATGATCACACATCGTCTAAAATTCAATAACTATGAACCTTCAAATCTGAATTTAATGCATCAGCATCCTAGAAAATTCATGCTATTTGTCTTTGTATATATCCATATCTCTAGATTCTTGATTGAAAATACCCCAAAATCCATGTTATTGACATATGACTATAAATAACGACCATGCTGATGCCGTCAATTGAATGGACGCCCTCACCCACAGGCGTCAATTTAGTGAATACCCCATGGATTTTTCGTATCATGAAATCTACTTGATTATTGAAATGACGACATATACCATGCCGTCAGTTTTCTATAAGACGCCTGTAACTAAGGCGTTATTCACTGAATTAAAGACTTAACCTAAGTCGTCATTTATATAATATCTGAAATTTTTGAATGTTTTGAAAATTATTATGGATATAACGACGGCGTGAATAGTCATCATATTTGGAACTGACGACCTAGCCGAAGGCGTCAATTCCTGAAATAAAGACTTAATCAGAGGCGTCAATTTATTGATTTACTGATTTCACGGATTCCTATAACCCACTGTGAGTGAGTTAATTGCTAAGGCACTATATTCCATTCCGTGAATATAGTCCCACGTTTCCCGTGGTTTTTATCGATTACCCACTATCTCTCGATGATAGATGAACCCTCCGCGGGACATTCCGTTCCTTCGGACCAGTGACTTTATCATAGAGACCTCCGTAAGACTCCGCTAGCTTTGAATTCCCTCAAAGCAGCCGAGCTGGTTGTACCCTTAAAACCCATGACACTTCTTAATTGCCATGTCACTCTAAAGAAACATGGTATACCGGCCCTCACGACATGCTGTTTGTATGTCATGAGAATATTCTTGAAATAATGGGATGGGTAATCCATACCATTCATATCCTTTAAGAATAGTGTGCCGTACTTGTGTACACTAATTCTATCCACCTTATCATGTACAAGAACAAGCGGCCATGTTCATGTGGGCGCTTACTCTTATTGTCATGGCACCCGAGTTAGGGAGCCGATTCCACCTAGTTTTATTGTTAATCGTGATTATACCGTTATTATCGTCATTATACCACATGTTCAAATCCTTGAAATGCTATTCCACAAGATCTACCTTAAAAGTTCATACAAGTTTATTCCTTGAAATTTCATATTGGCTATAACTTTAGTGGATGTCGAAAAATACACGATCAATGCCTGCGCATATAGGGCCCGATCTGGTCCTGGGAGGAGCACCCGAAAGTACTAGTGCCCATGGGAGTTGTAATGATCACGGTGTGGCATTGTACCGAAGTGCATGACTAGCTTGATTAGACATTCCACAATCTCATACTCGACTTGACATGACATGACTTGCGTGACCCGGAAAGGGTATTTATATACTTGCTTGAAACGTGATAGCCAATTCCCGACATGACATGATGAATATACTTGCTTGAATATCTTGACATTTATTGATATAAGTTCTTGAAAGACATGCTAGTTCACTCAATTATCTCTTGTTATACTCTCTCTCTCTTGTCGTTTTACGCAAACATGCATAGCTTTATTGCATTCATGTAACATGTAATTTACTTAAAGCAAGGTAGCTCTTGAGATATAATTCCTACTGAGCATTCGCTCATCCAGTGTTTTCCCCTATTTTTCAGGTAAGTCCGATGATGAGACTCAATCAGATGGGGACGGTCAAGAGTGAAGAGATTACAGCTCTCCGTCTATCCAAGCGTTTACTAATCTTATCTTTCTAATTTCTTGAGTCAATCATTGTATTTTTTTTCCTTTTATTGAGTCTTGACATTTTCATTTGTAATAGAAGTACTTTGAGGTTGTGATTGAATAAAGGACTGGGTTATCTTTACTTTTGCGCACTCTATCTTTGTGTTGAATACACTAACGCTCTTTGTGTTGAATAAACTCTTTCTTACTAGGGTCATACCCCAGACCTTCTTTTTAAAAGTTCACATTCACGCCCAAAAGATTGTCTAAATTTTGTTTTCCCTTTACAAATCTTGCTAGGGTGTCTTTTAGATCACTTATCTCATGTCTCAACAATTCATTGCTTTTCTCAGCTTCAAGCTTAGCATGTTCAAAAAATTTAGTTCATTGCTTAATTTCTCAAGATCATTTTTGAGCTTGCTATTCTCATTAAAGCATTTCGATGACTTTTCATGATTTTGTTGTTCCTCTCTCATGCATGATAGTTCTTCTTCAAACAAGGAAACTTCATATGCAAGAAGTTCATTCTCATTCTTAAGATTTTTAGCTTGAGAAGTTAAACCTACACATTTTTCACATTGGGTTTCATCATGCACATGTTGTTCAACATTTTTCTTTAAAAGTCTGTTTTCAGATTTGACTTTTTTGATTTTTTCATACAACACTTCATAAGCAATTTGCCACTGCTCACAAGTAAGGTTTTTGGAATCAGAGTTTACCTCAGTTGAGCAATCCTCGTTGGCCATCAGACATAGATTTTGAACTAGTTCATCTAATTCATCCTTAGAGTATACATCGCCTTCATCTTCATCGCTCCAGGTAGCGACCATGGCCTTGGGTTTTTTGAATTTTCCCTTTTAAAACTTCTTCTGGAGCTCCGAGCACTCTCCTCGCATGTGCCCTGGTTTCTTGCACTCATAACAAATAATATCTTCCTTCTTGCTACTTTCTCATTTCTTGGTGAACATCTTCTTCAGAGGTTTCTTAAACTGTCCTCCTGTTCTTCTGGCTTTTCTAACAAATCTTCTTGCTCTCCTTGTGATCATTGCCACAAGTTCTTCTTCTTCACTGTTAGGTGTGGATCCAGCATCATTGTCCTCTGAGTCTTGAGGGTTGATCTTTAGGGCCATTGTTGTAGCCACTTTCTTCTTCTTATGATCTTCCTCGCTCCTCTTGATATTGATCTCGTACGTCATCAAGGAGCCGATCAACTCATCTAATGTTAAGGTGCTAAGATCCTTCAAATCCTCAATTACAGTGGCCTTTGTATGCCACTGTGGTGATAATGATCTTAGTACCTTCCTTATAAGATCTAGGTTAGTATATTCTTTCCCAAGGGCCTTCAGCCCATTTGTGATCTCCATTGGCCTCGCAAACATCTCCGACATAGATTCCTATGGCTTCATCATGATCAAGTCATAATCACAGACCAATAAGTTCGCCTTGGTCTCCTTGACTTCAGATGTCCCCTCATATATCAATCAAAGCTTGTTCCACACCTCCTGTGCAGAAGCACACATAGAAATACGTGAGTATCCATTGGGGTGAATTACACATTGAATTATATTCATTGCTTTGAAATTCGCTGCACAATTCTTAATATTTTCTTCTTCCCATTCATCCTCATTTTTAGGTAACTCATATGGGCCTTCACTAATGACACGCCAGACTTCATATTCTTGTGCACGGAGAAAAACATACATCCAATTCTTCCAATATGGATAATTAGAACCATCAAAAAATGGAGGCCTATGAATCGAGTGCCCTTCGGGCAACATCCCCTTGTTCACCATTTGCACGGATCTAACTCTGAGACTGTTAGGTCAATGTAAGCAGAGACCAGGGCTCTAATACCAATTGTTGTACCCAGGTGAATGATAATCAAGAGGGGAGGGGTGAATTGATTACCTATAAAAATTTTGACTATAAAAGACTTTCTCACACCCCACAAAAGCTAAACACAAATTTTTTTAAGCAAGGTGGATGAACAAGCAAACTCTCACTCACCTCGATACAAATCACACTCGTGAAGGCTATGAATGCGTTAGCACAAGAAGAATTCACTAGTATTTCCACGCAGCCAAGCTCGGCCGCACAACCACACACACACACACGTCGCACAGCTCGCGACTACACACATGAAATATTTTCTAAAGAGTTATATACACAAAAGATATTCAAGAACGGACTAATCAAGGTGCAAAAATCATAGAATAAAGCATTCAACATATTTAGCTCCCCCTTTCAACTCTTCTAAAGGAGTTTCAGCTCCCCTTCTCAAATTCGGAGATGATAGCTTGAAGAACCAGCAGGTTGGAGAGCTATCCATGAGTCCTCTTGCCTAAATCATGGAACACTCTACACGAACAGGTTATGGACGATGATTCATGCTTCAAATCATCGATCTCAAGCACTCAGATCATGAAGGAACGAGCAGGCTCGCAGCCACGCACTCCCCACACAAGAAAAATGGATAAGACATGAAAATGCTTTCTCTCTTTGTGAAAAGATGCCCTTATCTTAAGGTATATATACCCAAGTGAAAGAGGGACACATGGAAGGAATATTCATCCTAGGACCAATCATTTTAGGGCACAAAAGGATACAAAGGTTTAGGATTTTGAGCCGGAGCAAACCGACAGAAAACACGCGTGCCGAAAAGAGTCGACTCTTCCTCACTGTAACACATAAAAACCAACAAACAGAACAAGCTTGAACAAGAGTCGACTCTCTTCCTTCTTGTAACACAAAACAAAACTGCCCAGATAAAGAGTCGACTCTTCCTGGCTGTAGTTCTGAAAACACAAAAACCAGAACAGGCGAAGAATAGAGTCGACTCTGAGAGTCGTGTAAGACCCCGAGTTTCTGTACAAATATTAAATTTCGTAAATAGTAAATGTTGAATAGTGACTGAGGTAAATAGTAAATAGTAAATGTTTTTGACTATCCTGTAAATATTCTGAAAAATGATAGTTAATTAGTAAACACCATGATAAACACTTTGGTCTCCTGTACCTGACCCTAATAAAATCATTTACATGGCCTAATCAGTGATTTAAGCCTGACTTAAAAACGCGGAAAACACTATTCACCCGAAAATATAACTACCTTGGAAAAATCTGTAAAAATCACATCTGATAGAGAGTATTTTTCTTAGCAACTTTGTCTTCTGGAGTTTCATCGGTAAAAATCAAAAACTCTCTCTATCGACTAAACCGTTGAACATTGGGTTAAATTATTATTTTAATCTTAAGATTGGGAGATTAACATTAAACCTCGTGATAAAATTCCATAAAAATCATAATCTGAAAGATCACGTCTTGATTAGCAATTTTGTCTTCTGGGTCAATTTCATTAAAAATCGTTTAGTGACATTAAATGAAGGTTTTAGTTAACAATGGCTTAATCTATGGGATTAGGCTTAGATTAAGGGTAACCTTACCTTGTGGAACACGTGAAACCGTGTTTGGGTTGGCATAAACACGTCTTCAACACTGCCAAGGGAATTGCGGCTCTGACCAGCCCGCGTGAGAAGTTTAAACACTTCTCTACAAACCTATAAATAGAGGAAGCATTCCTAAGCATTCCTCTTAAGCAACTTAAGGATTTCTTGCTGCTGTCTTGCTGCTGTGAAGCTTTGCAAGACCACTATTCATCTTCTTCCCCAAGCTTTCTCTTATTTTCATCGGTTAAGGTAGGTAACCATGGCACAAACTTGAATTCAATAAAAGGAATGATAGGGCATCATGTTAGCTTGCATATTTCATGATTTTCCATGCTTAAACCCATGAATTGAAGCCCTCATTGCCGGATTATACTTCTGTTTTCGTTGTTCCCGTGTTACAAAGAAAGACGGTTCCAACCGGACCGCTTATCTCTTAGACGGCTTAGAACTGACCGCCTTAATTACTTTAAGCGGCCCAATTTTAACCATTTCACATGAATAACGGTCAACCAGAGACCGCTTTAGAATGAAATTAGTAGTATTATCATTTTATCGTATTTTATATACACGGTTAGAAAACGACCGCTTTACATGATACACGGCCCCACTATAATCGTAGTATCCTTTTACCCTTAAAACGGCCCATAGATAACCGTTTTACAGCCAGTAGGTTTAACGGCCCACTGTCATCCGTTTAACTTCCAGAAAACCTGATTTTTACTATTTTGACCTATTAAAAATGTTAATTAGTAAAATTTGACAATCCATATAAATAACAGATAATGACATGAGTAAATTTCTGTTATTTGCAATATCTATTTTGATAAATTGTTTAAAGTGGAAACTATTGTAATTCACTTGTAACTTTGGATAAATTGGTTAATTACCATAGGTAATTTCTGTAAATTACTGTAAATCAAAATATTACTGGCCGACTTATGGCAAGTCTTTGGCCAATTAACCGGACACTCTATCCGGTAAACTTCACATTTTTTTACCGTGAGACATTTTTACCGTGGTAAATTACGGTTACATCATAACTATCGTTTTAACTTGATAAATTGACCGATTACCCTTAGATAAACTTCGGTCATATTTGAGCCCGGAATTGACCAATGGACATTAAACTGAAATTAGTTGGTTTAATTGTTATTGGCAACCCGGTAACTACTTTGCATAAATTATCTTATAATTAGATATTATCGTTATACTTAATACGGATTCTCTTGAACCGTATTTCTTAAAAATACGACCCGAGTGGTTCGTATATTCGTTCTTCAGAACTTACTTCTCTCTCTCGAACGGCTTACTGTCAACCGTTCATTCTTGACCCCGTGACTCGTTACTCATGAGAGTACGGCCCGGTGTTCGCCGTACGACTACCTTGTTTTGGGTTTTCGTCGTGTTTATACTCTTGAATCAGAGGAGACAAGTGTCGTCCTTTACATCTTATACCCGACAGAAATTCATCTGATTATATTGGCCATAATTGACTATGTCTAAATGGGGGATCGGTGATCCAATTGAAATGAAATGCCGACGCATCATAAGGGCCCAGTCTGGTCCTGGGGAGAGCGCCCGAAAAGATATTGAGCCCATTGGGATGTTTATGACAAGGGTGAGGCATTGCACCCGAATACTTGACTTGACTTGTTACGTCTATGACAAACTCTTGATACTCGACTCGTGTGTATTTACTTGGTTACATGTGTAACATATTGCTGGCCAAATTCTCTATTGTACTTTACTTGTTCACTACTTGATAAATTGCTATATTTCTTGACCTTGCAAGATATTCTATCGTCATTCTTTATTTACTGCATTTCATATAAATTGGAAATCAATAGTTAATTACTTAAACCTGTTTGTGGTTATCTACTGAGCGTGTTTAGCTCACTCCTACTGTTTCCCCTCTTTCCAGGTGACGAACTTGTCGGGGATGGACTGGAGTGATATCGAGAGATAGTTTTAGTTTATTGAGTCAGTTTGTACCCTTAGCATTAGTGAGAGATTGTTCTAGCATTTTATTTATTATTTGGTTGTAGTCGTTCTACCCAGTGTACTCAACCTTATTTCAATAAAACTCTGATTATTACTTTTCCAACCTTTAGTGCAATGGATTGCAATGGTTCGGAATTATATATTGCTCGCTTGCCTCTAACCGTACGTCCCGAGATTCCGCACCGGGACGTGACAGTTTAGTTGGTATCAGAGCCTAGGTCAATTTGTCCTAGGTATTTCACTTTAAGGTTATAGGTCTATTGGTTATAGGCTTAAGAAAATAACCTTGTGAGAATTTGGGTAGAAATTTGGGTTAAGTTATTTAACCATAATCATGATCTTCTTATCTAGTTCTTCTCTTCTCATCTAAGAAGTTCTTCTCTCATAAATAATCCGAGTAACTATTTTATATAGGCACTTAACTCGAAATGGCAGCCAATCGTGCTGAGATGAGGAATTTACATCGTACAGTTCAAGGACTTACGCAAGCCTTGAACGCACTGGCTCAAGCTGGAGCTGGAGCGGCACCTCATGGCGCAGCTCATGGCACTGGTGATTTATATCGGAATTTTCGAGGAATGAACCCGCCTAGATTCGCTGGTTCAACTGATCCCGATGAAGCCGAGAATTGGCTCGACGAGATGGCAAGAATTTTTGAGGTCATGCAATGCACTGACCAAGAACGTGTTCTTTTATCTGTTTTCCAACTGGAACGGGATGCACGTGCTTGGTGGGAGTCTGTTAAGCCGACTCTCGGAGATCAACAAGTCTCGTGGGAGGAATTCGAGGAATATTTCAATGATAAATATTTTTCTGACCGCGTGCAAGAAAAGAAGGGAGCAGAATTCGCAGCTTTGAAGCAGCGAAGTTTATCGGTATCAGAATATGAGGCTCAGTTTTCACGACTCTCTCGTTATGCAAGACATCTTATTTCGACTGAGAGAATGAAGGCGAAGCGTTTCCTCAATGGTCTTCGACTTCATTATATCAATCAACTTGCACCACTGGAAATTTCTACATATTCTGAGATGGTAAGAAAGGCACAAATATTAGAAGATACTTTGGAAATGACTGAAAGGATTCGTGGTCAAGGTAACAAGAAAGAGCAACCGAAGGCACTCAAGAATGTTAAACCTGGATTTGTCACTGACCCGAGCAAGAAAAGACCATTTATTAGTTCTGGTTCAAGTTCTGGTTCTGGTTCGTGGAGAGGCAAAATGCCGCGACAAGAAGACAAGAAACCTGATTCTATGATTCCATTCAAGGGCGTATGCCGATATTGTGATCGTCCTGGTCACAAGATGGAAGATTGTTGGCGCAAGCTAGGTGCATGTATGCGGTGTGGAAGCAAAGAGCACCGTATACCCAACTGCCCTTTATTATCGGAACAAGCTATCCCGGCAAAACCCCTGAATTTCAAGAAGCCTCAAGGCAGGCTCCAGGCTCTTCATGCGAAGGAAAAAGATATCGCCGAGGATGGTGGACTCGTCGAAGGTACTCTTGCTATATTCGACTTGCCAGCTTTTGTTCTATTTGATACTGGTGCAACACATTCTTTTCTTTCACGGAGATTTGCTAAATCTTTAGCTATGGAACCTGTTTTATTGAGTTCTCCGTTAGAAATATCAACCCCTATTGGTTCTAAATCAGCAATTCAGCATTACTATCCTTCTAGTAAGGTTATGGTGAATGATCAGAATTTTCCAGCTGATTTGATTTGTATGGACATGAAGGATTAAGATATAATCCTAGGAGTCGATTGGTTGGCTCGATATGAGGCCAATGTCCATTGTAGTTCTTGTTCCGTGTCTTTTTCTAGACACCCCGGATTATCCTTCAAGGGAGTGAAACATCCTAGTTCTATCTCTCTTATCTCGACTCTTCGTGCTGATAAGTTATTGAGGCGTGGATGCGAAGCTTTTCTGGCTTTTGTTCATGCGTCCCCTGAACAGCAGATCGAGATTAAGGATATTGCTATTGTCCGAGAATTTCCGGACGTATTTCCAGAGGAGTTACCAGGACTTCCGCCTCAGCGTGAAGTTACATTTTCTATTGATCTTATTCCTGGATCGTCTCCTATTTCTAGAGCCCCTTATCGAATGTCTCATACGGAATTGCGGGAATTGAAGCAGCAATTGTTGGAATTACTCGAGAAGGGTTTTATTCGCCCGAGTGTTTCCCCTTGGGGAGCTCCTATATTGTTTGTTCGGAAGAAAGATGGTTCGATGAGATTATGCATCGATTATCGGCAACTCAACCAGTTGACTGTCAAGAACAAGTATCCTTTGCCAAGGATTGATGAGTTATTTGACCAGATTACTGGAGCTTCTTATTTTTCTAAGATCGATCTTCGATCTGGATATCACCAGTTACGGATTAAAGAAGAGGATATTTATAAATCAGCTTTCCGTAGCCGGTATGGTCATTATGAGTTTGTCGTTATGCCTTTTGGGTTAACGAATGCACCGGCAGCTTTCATGCAGTTAATGAACAGTGTGTTCCGACCCTACCTTGATCAATGGGTTGTGGTATTCATAGATGATATTTTGATATATTCCAAGAGTGAAAAAGAACATGCCGAGCATCTGAGGATGGCTTTGCAATTATTGAGAGATCACCAATTATATGCCAAGTTCAGCAAGTGTGAATTTTGGCTAAGTGAGGTGTCCTTTCTAGGACATATTATTACTAAGGATGGAATTTCTGTGGATCCATCTAAAGTGGAAGCGGTAAAGAATTGGGAACAGCCTACTAATGTTACTGAAGTAAGGAGTTTTCTTGGCCTGGCTGGTTATTATCGAAGGTTCATTCAAGATTTCTCTAAGATTGCGGTACCTCTGACAAAATTAACCCGCAAGGAGATCAAGTTTGAGTGGTCAACTGAATGCCAACGGAGTTTCCAAACTCTGAAGGATTGTTTGACTACTGCTCCTATTTTGACCTTACCTTCTGGTGAGGGCGGTTTTGTGGTTTACACTGATGCTTCTGGTATTGGCTTAGGCTGTGTGCTTATGCAGCACGGCAAGGTGATTGCCTATTCTTCTAGGCAGCTAAGAAAGCATGAAGTTAATTATCCAGTTCATGATTTGGAATTGGCAGCCGTGGTTTTTGCTTTGAAGATTTGGAGGCACTACTTATATGGTGAAACATTCACTGTATTTTCGGATCACAAAAGTCTGAAATACTTATTTTCTCAAAAGGAATTGAACATGAGACAAAGGAGATGGTTGGAGTATATAAAGGATTTCGACTTTTCTATTAAGTATCACCCGGGCAAAGGCAATGTGGTTGCTGACGCTTTAAGTCGGAAACCTGTGGCTAAGATATCTAGTCTTATGTTACAAGAATGGAAATTACTGGAGCAAATGGCTAGTCTGGATATCAATATTGATAATGATCGGATATTGATTTCCCAGTTGCAACTTAAGCCCGAATTATTGGTAGAAATCAAGTTATTGCAAGATATTGATCCCGAGCTAGTCGAGATTAAGGAAAGCCTGAGTAGCAGACCTGAATTCTCGATAGCCGATGATGGAAGATTAGTATTTCAAGGTCGAACTTGTGTACCGGATGAGGGTAATATAAAGAATCGGATTCTTGAAGAAGCACATAGATCTCGATATACTATCCATCCGGGAGGCACTAAGATGTTCAAAGATTTGAAAAGGACATTTTGGTGGCCGAACATGAAAAGGGAAATTACAGATTTTGTGAGTAGATGTCTGGTTTGTCAACAAGTAAAGGCCGAGCATTTCAGACCGACAGGTAAATTGAAACCACTTGACATTCCCCAATGGAAGTGGGAGAGTATTGGCATGGATTTTATTATGAGTCTTCCTAAGACTCGAAGTGGTCATGATGCAATATGGGTAATCGTGGATCGACTGACTAAGTCAGCCCATTTCCTATCCATTAAGTCCAAGTGGACAGTTGATGTGCTAGCAGCATTATATCTGAAGGAAGTGGTTAGACTTCATGGTATTCCAGTCAGCATTGTGTCTGACCGAGACCCGAGATTTACATCTCATTTCTGGAAGGGATTGCAAGAATCTCTTGGTACCCGTCTGAATTTTAGCACTGCATTTCATCCGCAAACAGATGGACAGACCGAGAGAACTAATCAAATAGTGGAAGATATGTTGAGAGCTTGTATGATCGACTTCGGTGGAAGTTGGAGCGATCATTTAGCATTAATAGAATTCGCCTACAACAATAGTTATCAAGCCAGCATACAGATGACACCTTTCGAGGCTTTGTATGGAAGGAGCTGTCGTTCTCCATTATGTTGGGATGAGGTTGGCGAGAAGCAATGGCTTGGACCGGATCTTATCTCGGAGTCATCACAAAATATTCGTATTATCCGAGACCGGTTACTTGTGGCTCAATCAAGGCAAAAGAGTTATGCTGATAATAGGAGAAGAGATTTGGAATTTCAAATTGGCGAGCATGTGTTCTTAAAAGTATCTCCTTCAAGAGGTATTCGTCGATTTGGTATTTATGGCAAGTTAAGCCCAAGGTATATTGGTCCATTTGAGATCCTTGATCGAGTGGGTGAAGTCGCTTATAGATTGGCCTTACCTCCTCAATTATCTGGTGTACATAACGTATTCCATGTATCTATGCTTCGGAAATACGTGTACGACCCTAGTCACATCATTCAACATGTGGACTTTAAATTTAAAAAGGATCTATCCTATGAAGAAAGACCAGTGAAAATTCTGGATCGAAAGGAGCAACAACTTCGAAATCGTTCCATACCGATGGTCAAAATCCAATGGAGTCGGCGTGGAATAGAAGAAGCTACATGGGAATCCGAGGACGCTACGGAAGCGTTATCCCGACCTATTCTAGGTGAGCTATCTTTCCTTTACTGTATTTTGGTCCAGTGAATTTGGAGGACCAAATTCTTTAAGTGGGGGAGGGTGTAAGACCCCGAGTTTCTGTACAAATATTAAATTTCGTAAATAGTAAATGTTGAATAGTGACTGAGGTAAATAGTAAATAGTAAATGTTTTTGACTATCGTGTAAATATTCTGAAAAATGATAGTTAATTAGTAAACACCATGATAAACACTTTGGTCTCCTGTACCTGACCCTAATAAAATCATTTACATGGCTTAATCAGTGATTTAAGCCTGACTTAAAAATGCGGAAAACACTATTCACCCGAAAATATAACTACCTTGGAAAAATCTGCAAAAATCACATCTGATAGAGAGTATTTTTCTTAACAACTTTGTCTTCTGGAGTTTCATCGGTAAAAATCAAAAACTCTCTCTATCGACTAAACCGTTGAACATTGGGTTAAATTATTATTTTAATCTTAAGATTGGGAGATTAACATTAAACCTCGTGATAAAATTCCATAAAAATCATAATCTGAAAGATCACGTCCTGATTAGCAATTTTGTCTTCTGGGTCAATTTCATTAAAAATCGTTTAGTGACATTAAATGAAGGTTTTAGTTAACAATGGCTTAATCTATGGGATTAGGCTTAGATTAAGGGTAACCTTACCTTGTGGAACACGTGAAACCGTGTTTGGGTTGGCATAAACACGTCTTCAACACTGCCAAGGGAATTGCGGCTCTGACCAGCCCGCGTGAGAAGTTTAAACACTTCTCTACAAACCTATAAATAGAGGAAGCATTCCTAAGCATTCCTCTTAAGCAACTTAAGGATTTCTTGCTGCTGTCTTGCTGCTGTGAAGCTTTGCAAGACCACTATTCATCTTCTTCCCCAAGCTTTCTCTTATTTTCATCGGTTAAGGTAGGTAACCATGGCACAAACTTGAATTCAATAAAAGGAATGATAGGGCATCATGTTAACTTGCATATTTCATGATTTTCCATGCTTAAACCCATGAATTGAAGCCCTCATTGCCGGATTATACTTCTGTTTTCGCTGTTCCCGTGTTACAAAGAAAGACGGTTCCAACCGGACCGCTTATCTCTTAGACGGCTTAGAACTGACCGCCTTAATTGCTTTAAGCGGCCCAATTTTAACCATTTCACATGAATAACGGTCAACCAGAGACCGCTTTAGAATGAAATTAGTAGTATTATCATTTTATCGTATTTTATATACACGGTTAGAAAACGACCGCTTTACATGATACACGGCCCCACTATAACCGTAGTATCCTTTTACCCTTAAAACGGCCCATAGATAACCGTTTTACAGCCAGTAGGTTTAACGGCCCACTGTCATCCGTTTAACTTCCAGAAAACCTGATTTTTACTATTTTGACCTATTAAAAATGTTAATTAGTAAAATTTGACAATCCATATAAATAACAGATAATGACATGAGTAAATTTCTGTTATTTGCAATATCTATTTTGATAAATTGTTTAAAGTGGAAACTATTGTAATTCACTTGTAACTTTGGATAAATTGGTTAATTACCATAGGTAATTTCTGTAAATTACTGTAAATCAAAATATTACTGGCCGACTTATGGCAAGTCTTTGGCCAATTAACCGGACACTCTATCCGGTAAACTTCACATTTTTTTACCGTGAGACATTTTTACCGTGGTAAATTACGGTTACATCATAACTATCGTTTTAACTTGATAAATTGACCGATTACCCTTAGATAAACTTCGGTCATATTTGAGCCCGGAATTGACCAATGGACATTAAACTGAAATTAGTTGGTTTAATTGTTATTGGCAACCCGGTAACTACTTTGCATAAATTATCTTATAATTAGATATTATCGTTATACTTAATACGGATTCTCTTGAACCGTATTTCTTAAAAATACGACCCGAGTGGTTCGTATATTCGTTCTTCAGAACTTACTTCTCTCTCTCGAACGGCTTACTGTCAACCGTTCATTCTTGACCCCGTGACTCGTTACTCATGAGAGTACGGCCCGGTGTTCGCCGTACGACTACCTTGTTTTGGGTTTTCGTCGTGTTTATACTCTTGAATCAGAGGAGACAAGTGTCGTCCTTTACATCTTATACCCGACAGAAATTCATCTGATTATATTGGCCATAATTGACTATGTCTAGACGGGGGATCGGTGATCCAATTGAAATGAAATGCCGACGCATCATAAGGGCCCAGTCTGGTCCTGGGGAGAGCGCCCGAAAAGATATTGAGCCCATTGGGATGTTAATGACAAGGGTGAGGCATTGCACCCGAATACTTGACTTGACTTGTTACGTCTATGACAAACTCTTGATACTCGACTCGTGTGTATTTACTTGGTTACATGTGTAACATATTGCTGGCCAAATTCTCTATTGTACTTTACTTGTTCACTACTTGATAAATTGCTATATTTCTTGACCTTGCAAGATATTCTATCGTCATTCTTTATTTACTGCATTTCATATAAATTGGAAATCAATAGTTAATTACTTAAACCTGTTTGTGGTTATCTACTGAGCGTGTTTAGCTCACTCCTACTGTTTCCCCTCTTTCCAGGTGACGAACTTGTCGGGGATGGACTGGAGTGATATCGAGAGATAGTTTTAGTTTATTGAGTCAGTTTGTACCCTTAGCATTAGTGAGAGATTGTTCTAGCATTTTATTTATTATTTGGTTGTAGTCGTTCTACCCAGTGTACTCAACCTTATTTCAATAAAACTCTGATTATTACTTTTCCAACCTTTAGTGCAATGGATTGCAATGGTTCGGAATTATATATTGCTCGCTTGCCTCTAACCGTACGTCCCGAGATTCCGTACTCTATATCGTCGAGGTATTGTCCGCTTTGGCCTACCGGCCTCATGGTTTTATCCCTTTTTAAGGGTGATCGGCTCCAGAATGGGGGACTTCCCGGGCAGGTCACCCATCCCAGTACTACTCCCCATTAAGCACGCTTAACTTCGGAGTTCTTTCCAAGAACTGAGCCGATACTTGAAAAGGCGCCTCGATGATATAGAGTACAACTTAGCTATATTTGAGGGTGTTACAATCTACCCCTCTTATATAGGCGACGTCCTCGTCGCTGGGCACATATAGCACGCAATCAAGCCCCCAGGCAGGTAGGACTCTAGAGGTGGCCCCTACAGGCTCAAGAGGTGGCTCCCACTATGTAGCACTTTGCTCCATTACGGACTCAAGAGGTGGCTCCCATAGCGTAGCACTTTGCCCTGCATGGCACTTAGTTCCCACACTTCCGGCTAGGGTATATCTCTGATACCATTCTGTCACGCCCCGTACTCTATATCGTCGAGGTATTGTCCGCTTTGGCCTACCGGCCTCATGGTTTTATCCCTTTTTAACAGTGATCGGCTCCAGAATGGGGGACTTCCCGGGCAGGTCACCCATCCCAGTACTACTCCCCATTAAGCACGCTTAACTTCGGAGTTCTTTCCAAGAACTGAGCCGATACTTGAAAAGGCGCCTCGATGATATAGAGTACAACTTAGCTATATTTGAGGGTGTTACAGTCGACTCTTCTTCCCTGTTGGGCATTTCAATCAAAAAGAGCCAAAATGGATGAACAAAAACCTTTCTATGATGCTTACCCAAATGATTCATTTAGCATACATTCAAAATGACCAGATCTTATTATGGTTTTGATCCAATCAAATGAGATATGGTTTGCACAAAATACAAAGAATTCGAGTTCTTACCATGGTATGCATAGTTTGAATGAATTGCAGGCATTCTTTCTAATTCTGAAAGAGAGAGCTGAAATCCATGGTAAGAGCTTGAATGGCAGCAAACCTCAATGTACCAACCAAGTTCACAACATGCCTTAACAGAGTGCCAAGTTTTTACCATGCCCAATTAAGACCAAATAGTCATTACATTCAGTTATAAAAAATTGTGAAGGAGGATTTTGAACCATTTCATTCACTTGAGTCCTGCACAAGTGGTAGTAGCCATATCAGTCTCTTAACATAGAAGATTTATGTACGTGAGGACATGCCACACTTGAATGAACACAAATAAAATCATTCATTGCCATGTATAATGTCATTCACTACACATTATTTCTATGCACTAATTCAATCATCTATTTAAACTACCTTGAGCCAACACAGTCATATTCACATGAATTACTGTCACATGGTATAAGGTCATCATCAAAACTTCTTAATTCAAAAAGACAACGCACGGGGTTCAACACCCTTCACCAAAGAAGTGATGGGAATTATGTCATGAAATGAAGGTCTAGTTAAATTTGGTTAAAAAAAATTTATTTAGTAAAATCAAAACAAAAGTTAGAGCAATGGCTAAAGCTCATTGAGAAACCATGTCCATTCATCCACGAAGTGATGTGGACTGTGTCATTATATGCCAATGCCACCTCTGTTCATGATTGCGACAAGATGATGAGTAAAACTCTGTGTAACTTGGGAGTCTGGCATCTAATCAATGTGTCTTCGGATGCCAAAGGAGCAAACTCGATCTGCCTCTTCTTGAAAAATGGGCAAAATGAGATCACAATTGGTTTCAAATGAAAAATCAGATTTTGTCAAGAAAGAAAATGAATTTCAAAAGGCTAACCCTAAAAAGAATTCTACACCACAAGATGTTTATCTTCAATACTAGTTAAAATTCTCTCGAGGGGTGTCTCATGAAATCATTAAGGAAGATGAAAAGGAATGGGGGCGAGGCTTTTGATCTTAATAGACCTATTTTAGCTCTATTAAACATGCTAGAACATTTTTTAGGGTTACTGCATTCAAATTTTGGGCTTATAATCTTTGAACCATTACTTCAATTAATGGTCTTGAATAATGCTGCTCTCAAAGGAGAATGTTAATCTTTTCATATATAAAAACCCCTGATGTGTGAGCATCGTCAGATACCTCCTTCATCTACTACTCAACCCCTCTCCACTACAATTCTTTGCTTTAGCTCTAGTTTTAGAATGCATAAGCTCCACATCTTGTACATATCCTTCTTGCATACCCATTCAAGCTTTTGATGGTCTCACCGGAGGAGTTAATATGGAGTCACTGTCATGTGGAGCCTTTGGTTTCATGCATTTTTTTCTACAATTGGTATCAGCTTTCTTCATGTACTTAGTTAGACTGCATTTCGTACCTCCATGCATTGCATAGAAACCACTAAAAATCTAAAAACCAGAAAACCTAAAAACTAAATCTGCTCAATGGCTACCAAACTGATCTCAGATTGCATCTTCCATTTGTCCCTTGGCTATGTCCAAATCTATTGCATATACCTGCCTGATTTGACCTTAGACATTTCTGAACCAGCCTCTCATGCTTTAGACTATGCTGCTTTCCAGATCTGCTACATTCCCAATTCTTCTACTGGACAATCTCTTTTAAATGTCTGATACATACACCTTATTGAAGTTATCAATTGGTATCAGTTCTTCTATCGGCTGCTCAAACCTCATCTCCAGTGTCCATGTATACTGCTGCTCCAGAATCCATGGCATGAAACAAAAAAAAAGAAGGAACCCAACAAGCTTGTTGCTGAATTGGTCTCCGAATTTTTATGCTGACTGACTACATTGTCTGCCTCACATTGAACTGCCCTATCTATTGAGACATTTTGATGTCAAACTATTATCCTTGCTCATCTCATGTTTCTGTATTTGGTATCCAAATGTGTCCTCTTTGTTGATGGAAAAGGGGGAGATGTTTTTGATGAGTCATCATCTATTTCATGATTACATTCTTTTGAGAGGTGACTCATAATGACTCATAGTTGCCATCATCAAAAAGGGGGAGAATTATTGTGCCCTTGGTTTTGATGATGTCTGCTTATGAGTCATTGATGAGTCTAATATGTATTTGATGATGTCAACATGTATGTAGTTCAGGTCAAAGTCAGCGCTGGCAAGTGTATGGCCTTATGAAGATGAGCAGTGTGAAGATATCATGCAACGGTGTCATGTGATATGATGCATTCAAGTAAAGGGCATGAACAAGGCCAACATAAGCAATACCAGTAAAGCTAGTAAGCCCAGCAAGCTCAAGCTTGCAACAGTAGCAGAAATGGCAGTGCAAGTAAGTGGCTTTGTACGTGCTCAAACAAAGGAGAAAGGGCCTTCTTTTTATTCAAATAAAGTTGAAAAAGACTGAGTGAAGCCCAAGGTGCAAAAGCCCTTCGATGCACAGGATTCAAGAAATGCAGAAAGGCTTTGACAATAGAAAGAAAAAATCAAACTATACAAGGCTGCGTCGACCCCATGTCAAGGTTGCGTCGACTCCATTGCTCACAAAAAGAAGAATAGCCAAACGGGTCATCAGTTGTGTCGACCCCTTGGCACTACTGTGTCGACTCCAGACTCCTTCGATAGCAGGGCCAAGCACAGATCAACTGATGCGTCGACCCCACCTCACAGCAGCGTCGACTCCCTTGCTTACAAAGGAAGAAAAAGCCCAAACGGATATCAGGCTGCGTCGACCCCATGTCAAGGATGCGTTGACTCGATTGCTCAGGAAAAGGAGAAAAGCCCAAAGCGCAATCAAGGCTGCGTCGACCCCATAATGAAGCTGTGTTGACTCCCTTGTTTACAAAGGGAAAAGCCCAAACGACAATCAAGTTGCGTCGACCCCATGGTCATGTGGCGTCGACTCCAAATGATTTCCAGAAGCAGATTTGAGTATACATTAGTGGATGTGTCAACCTCACTCTCTCAAGGCGTCGACACAAGGGCTTCGTAGAAACTGTTATAAATGCTACTCTCAAAGGATGCATCAACGCACCCGTTTTGTTGCGTCGATGCAAGGGGTTCCCAGAAGCCATTCTGGAATGCTTCCTCAGTAGATGCGTCGACGCAAGGGCATTGCTATGACGACACACCTGAAGCTTCCTAAGCCAAATACTGTTAAACCTACAACTTTCAGAAATCATCCAGAGGCTAAAAAGATGCGACATAAATCTCCAAAATCACGCATTTTGAAGTCTATAAAAGGCTCCTAGGATAGAGATCCACCCTTTCCATCATGAGACCTCAGGATAACCTTTTGAGGGAAGATCTGTCACTAGACACTTTTGTGAAAAGCTTCTTTTCATGGTACTCTACTTTTTGGCCACAACCAATCAAATTTCAGTCCAAGAAAGCATATAGGACAGAGGATGTCCTTCTCTGTCAACAGCTAATAAGGAAGCATATCTGGAAAGAGTTTTTAGTCAAAGATTTCCTTTGTCATTGGGCCAATTAGAATACAGATCTAGAAGGGGGTTGAAGAAAAGAAATCTTCTTTTTCCCTGGGCCAATAAAATGAATTCATTTCTTGCTCTTCCACTTCCATGTATACTGAACCAATCAGAGAAGAGGTTAATTTCAAAGAACCATATTTTATTCCAACCAATCAAGTGGTAGATCTCTTGAGGGAAAATACTCCACCAGTTCTATAAATATGTTGCCTCTGCCACCTTGGATTGGTTGGCCGAGCAATGCATTAAGGGATGTCATCTTAGCTCGACCCAAGAAGAAGAGAGGAAGAAAAGTGTGAGCAACCCTGAGCCTTCATGAAAAATATCTGAGAAGAAAAGAGAGAGGTGTGCAGCCCAACTCTGGTCCGACCCAATCAAGAGGTGAGAAGAAGAAGATGAGAGATGAAGAGCAGAAGCCCAGTCCTATAGAAATAGCTTCATGACTTTGTCTGAAGAAACATTTGGCTTTTTAGTTCTGCTTTGTGTTTTAGCTTTCTATTTAAACTCTAAATCTTCTCGTGTATGTGTTGTGTTTACAGCATTGTCGGTGCTCTGTTTAGAGTCCGAAAGCGGGTTGGCTATAGTGCAGCCATGTGTGTCTTCGGGAGATGTCCCCGTGTTTTTGCTGCACTTGCAGTGTGTTTTCTTCTTTGTTTGTGTGTGTGGGGGGCAGGGGGTTCTGTTGTGCCCCTGTGATTTTGATGATAGCAAACACTATGAGTCAGCATTGCATATCATGAACATCTCTGTCTAAATGAAAGTCCTGCTTGAGCATATAAGAAGACATCTCTGTCTAAATGAAAGTCCTGCTTGAGCATATAAGAAGACATCTCTGTCTAAATGAAAGTCATGCTTGAGCATATAGGAAGTCAGTGCATTCGGCTATTTCATGCACACACACAATGTCTGTACAGCCAGTGCATCCCTTGATTTTAAGTCCATACATTGTCTACCCGCACACACAAGTCCATACATTGCTTTGCAGCATGCACGCATGCAGAATCTATACATTCTCTGCTGATATGTTTATGTTGTAGTTCAGCAAGTCTATACATCACATCGCATCGCATGCACATTGCATCTGTCAAGTCGGAACGTCGCACGAACACAAGTCTATACATTCCTATCTTTACCTACGTTCACTGTTTTATCGACGTCTCATATTGTTGTGCCCCTGTAGTTTTGATGATAGCAAACACTATGACTCAAAAGTCAGTGCATGTTCAGATCCGTCTCACTTAGCATCTCATGTTGTGTCTCAACATGCTCAGGTTCATGCACATGAACGTCTTTGCTAAAGATGATAAAGGTCCGTGCATGTTAAGATCCGTCCCACTTAGCGTCTCATGTTGTGTCTCAACATACCCAGCGTCTCATGTTGTGTCTCACATAGCGCTTCATGTCTGTACATCGATGCATACATTAAGTCTATACATTCGTTGTGGCTTGTTCATGCATCATCTCATCAAGTCTATACATTGTTGCATGAACATAAGTTTGTACAGTGGTTGACTGCATATCCGAGCATCCATGAGTCAATGTGTAGACTTCCCTATCTACATTTGTGCAACCTCACAAATGAAGTCTATACACTCGTTATCATGCATTCAAAGTCCATACATTCGCAACCATGCATTCAAGTCTACATGTTCTGCTGCATACATAGGGTAGTGTTATGCATAGTCTGTACATCGTCTTGTCGCATGCACGCACTCAACTGTATACTTTCCTCAATGGCATGTCAGTGCATCCATATTCGTTGTGCATACTCTCCTATATGCATTTGTGCATCTTTCATCATAAAGTATGTACACTCGTTGATGGCTTGCATGTGCACTCATTGTCAATGTACATACTTTCCTATGTGCATGTGTGCATCTCTCTCAACAAAGTCTGTACAATCCTAACAATGCATACAGGTCTATACACTTCCTTGTGACATGTCTATACATTGGTTGTTTCATACATAATGCTTTATCTCTGCTTGATCGACTGAAGTAACTCTGTCATTAAACTGGCAGATGTCTGGGCACGTGATCCGAGGTTGGCACCTGGCACGTGATCTGAGGTTATCTATGGATAAAGGGGGCACAAGCCCTACACACGCCCTATCTCTGAGGCTCTATAAATACGAAGCTTCTTCCTTAGAAGAAGACAGATGGTGCTAGGAGATCGTAATCAAAGCAGAAGGGGCATAAGCAGAGAGATAGCCTGCACGATCCAGAAGAAGAAAAAGAGTGAAGAAGAGAAAGAGAGAAGAAGCAGAAGAGAAAGAAGAGAAAGAGAGAAGAAGCAGAAGAGAAAGAAGAGAAAGAGAGAGATAGAGAGCTCGAGCAGAGAATCTGAAGCATCCATTGAAGAATCTGGTTGTCTGGAAATTGGATCAGATCCAAACCAGACTTGCTCCTGCGAGAGCTACATTTTGCATTTCATTTACAGCTTTTAGTCGCTGATTATTTCATGTTTTGTATTTTCTTTTCAAACCTTTCTTCAAGCTGTTTGCCAGCAGTGCAAGCTGTGATGCACAGCGGCGAGGTGGATACCTCGGACGACTAAGCTGTATTGCCCAGCGGAGCAAGCTGTGAGGATCAGCGCAAGCTGTTAGTCAACGGATGGCTAAGCTGTATTACCCAACGGAGCAAGCTGTGAGGCTCAGCGCAAGCTGTTAGGCAGCGGAGGTTAAGCTGTAATTCCTCAGCGGTTGTAGGCAAGCAGTGAGGCCCAGCGGTTTGAGCTGTGTATCAGCGGAATCCACACTCGGGTTTGAGTGTGGGGTGGATGTAGGTCTGGAGGACCGAACCACCTAAAAACTCCTCTGTGCAGTGGTTTGATTTGTTTAATTCTGCTTCCGCTAGATGAATGTTTAGGCGCGCGATACATATTTGCTCATTGGTTCAAAAGAGTATTTGATTAGTTTTTCAGATTGTCTAGTTTTGTCTAGTTAGCGTTCTAGATTCTTAATTGAGCGAAATTTTTAAGGGAGGGATTCATTCATCCCCCTCTGAATCCAACGCACCGAACCCAACACTTGGTATCAGAGCGGGTGTCTGCATAGAAGGTCCAACGACCTGCAGATCCGATCCTGCTGTATTCGGTGCTATTTCGATTCTAGTACATTTCTTGTCAATTGTTCTGTGCACTGAATCTGTTTGCCATCTGTCCAAATGGCTCGTCCTCTGGTTTATGATGGTTCTAACTTCAATAGTTGGCTAGGAGGCCTATGTGTGTACGTAGACTCCATTGATCCTAAACTATGGAGTCTACTATCTAAAGGCCCACATCAATTACCTCATGATGAGACCAAGTGGTCTAGAGAGGATAGAATAAAGAACCGTGATAATGTCATAGTTCTTAATATCTTGAGAGCTGGGATTAATACTGATATATATCCTTTTGTTCTCAGGTGCACTTCTGGAAAAGAGATATATGACAGAGTCATTTCTGCTCATAAAAATCATGAGGACAGCTGCATGATGGCCAACCAGAATGTTCATAACTCTGATCAACAGCGAGAGGATCAATGCTTGATGGCAAACTGGGGAAATGATGATGAGGAAGCCTCATCCAAGGTAAGTTCTGGATCCGAAGATATTTCAATTGATGATTTATAGAATATCAATGAAGAACTTACTGAAAGATGTAAGAAATTAAAATCTGAAAAGAGAAAAATGAGAAAAGAAATGATTCATGATATCACTTGCCTAAAAGCTGAGTTGAATAATTTGAAATCTGAAAATGAGAACCTCAGAACCAAACTCATTAGAGAAGATTCTTGCAATGAATGTGCAGTTTTAAGAGACTTGATAAATGATCTTGATTCTGATGATAATCTTCAAAAGTATTTAATCAAATCTCTGAAAGAAGAAAATAAATCATTGCTAGAAAAGAAAACTGAAGCTGAAGAATTTGAAAACAAGCTGGTTGAAGAAAATAGGTACCTCAAGGATCAAAATAAAAAGTTAATGGTTCTGAATACTGTTCTCTCTAAAAAATGGTTAACCATTGAAAAGGAAAAGTTTGTTGAAAATGACACTGAACAAAGAGTGAAACAGGAAATTAACACACTCAAAAGTCTAAATGATGGTTTGCATAATCAAGTCATTTCCTGTGAAGACTACATTGCCTCCTTGCAAACTGATATTCAAGATCTAAAGGATTCCCTGGCAAAGTTTGTTAAGAGTTCAGAACAAGAAAAGTGTTCCTCATTTGTTTTCAAATCCACTGCTCAGAGAATCGAAAATGAGGATAAACAATTGAAAAAGGGAAGAAATCAGAAAAGGATTGAAAGTAAAAGGAAAGCTAACATCTCATCTGATGATGTAAATGGTTCTTCTGACTCTATTAGATGTCATGATCGAGTGCATGGTGCAAAACATGTTTCCACTCAGTCACATGCACACACAAAGAATAACTCATGTTATTACTGTGGCATATCAGGTCATCATATGCATGAGTGTAGAATAATGATTCGAGATGAATTGAGCATTAAGTTTATTTATGAAGAATCTCGTGCATCTAATAGAAAGAAGAAAATCAACTGTTTCTGTTGTGGAAAGATAGGACACACCTATGCACAGTGCTGGCATGCACCGGGAGGCAAACGCACTACTAAATCTATTAAATTCCCAGTCCAATAGAATAATTTTAGGAATAAAACTAATCTCATGAAAAAGACATTTATTTGTTTCATATGTAGAAAACCTGGCCACAAAGCCTCTGAGTGCTGGGTGGCAGGGTTCAGAAAACAAAATGCTCATGCACATAACAGAAGTTTTAATGTTCATGCACATAAATTTAATGCTCACAATAAGGTGCATAAAAGGAACTTAAATTCTGTTAGTTATCATTACCATAGTAAGTCTGGACATCCCATGTCCAATTGCAAGTTGATGGGCTATGATGACAGCGCTGTCTGCAAAAGGTCAAGAACACCTGTTAAGGGTAATACAGGACCCAAAACTGCTTGGGTTCCTGTTGGATCAAAATAACCCATTGTTTTGCAGGTGTGCCTTGGAAGTGAATGACAAAGAGGGGTAAAATAAACCAAGGCACTCAAATGGAAACCCCAGGATCCTACCTTTCAGGTTAGTTCTGAACACTTTGTTTAAATCTCATCATCTGAAATTGTTGATTTGTTTGTCTGATTTCTGATGTCTTCTTCTTGTCTAGCTGATCAGTCTGCATTCCAGACTTAGCTACTGAATTTAATTCTGCACATATCTGATGCTCTTCTCTTGCCATTTATTGTACTGTGTACATAAGATGCTAGATGCACTACACAACCATTTTTGTAATCGATGCATACCCTGCACTGAGATTACTTAAACCCATGTTCATGGTTGTTCATACATTGCATCGAGTATGCTTCTCACATGTTTGTGCATGTACGCACTTTGCACCGAACTTATTCATGTGTTGCACTGAGTTTGAATGGTTCATTTAGTGCATATAGTCGATGCATGTGTCTAATGTCTGTATATATCATTTGCATGACTATCAAGGAAGTCGTTCAATGCATATAGGACTGCTTTATACTGCATATCATCAAATTTGAAAAATCTGAAAAGAAATGTTTCATTGCATAGGATAATTGTTGCTTATTGGTGTCAGAGGGAGCTGAGAGTTCAGTTCAATACATTGAATCCTTTTCACTTCTCTTCGTCCCCACTCAATTCATTCATATTATTTGACATCAGATGCTCTTGGACCTTAATGCATATTGCTATCATTTCCCTATCACCTTCACTGAACAACAGTATTGCTTCTGGTTTAGTACATTGAGCTGTGGTTATTACAATTTTTCATTTATAAGAATCACACTTGCAAATTGAAAGGAACTAAAGGTTTAACCTTTATAAATTGAAGAGTTAAGTGTCTGCACTTCAGAACTTGAAATAAAAGAAAACTGTTATAGCTCTTAATCTCTGTCTCATGGTTAGAATAGAAAAGATTTTTTTAATGCCTAAACATGTTAAACTGGTAATGTCTCAGAAAGGTGAATAAGAGTGTGTATTGTTTTTAAACAATCACTCTAAAAGAAATCAGGGCAGCAGTAAATAAGATCATCAATGTAAAGAGCTGAACACTGTGACAGAGCAATGGCTGAATTGCACTGAGAAACTGTGATCTCCTCCAAGGAAGCAGGAAAATTCATAAGTCATGAAGTGCTTCGGGCTATCTCTGTTCATAGGGTCAAATCTATAGGGGGAGTCTTCACCAAGTAACTGGGGGTGCTGGCCTCTGATCAAGGTGTACCCTTAATGTCAAAGGTGAAAATTGTTCCTTGTATGTCTTGATCTAAAATAGATCTAGTAGTTTATGCCTAGTAACTGGGGGTACCTGCCTCTAATCAAGGTGTACACCTAATGTCAATAGCATAAATGCCACTGGTCTATTCACTTAGCTCAATTTCTGAAAATTAAAAGGTGAAAAACAAACTGCTGTAACCCTTTTAAATTAAAAGTCATTAAGTGTAAATTATTTTTCTCAATACATATTCAAGTTACCTTTCTTGAACTTCCATGTTTAATCACAAAGGGTATTGTTTCTGACTTATCTATTAAAACCATGTGCCCTAGATTCATTGCTATAAATGGAGTCTATAACTCTTTTTCTGTGGTCAGCTGCTTTACTCTATCTTTATCACTGTTAAACTTGAATTCTTTCAAAACTGTATATTGCTGACTCTTATGCTTTAACAGTTGTCTATAATCATGCTCACTTTCTGAACCAATGCTTCAGTTGTTGTGTAGTGACCCCTTACCTTATTCATGTTCTTTCCCTCCTATCTTCTCTACCTTTTGATTATGTCACAAGAGGAGATGTGTTTCATCCGTTCATATTCCTTTCTCAAAGGGGGAGAAACAATTCAGGGGGAGTTATACATTCAGGGGGAGAATGGGTTGTTCTAAGGGAAATCTGCATGTATACTGCATTTAGCATTCATGTTGTGCCATTAAGGGACAGAGAGCCTTTCATGACTTAGTCAAAGGGGGAGACTTTCATCCAATCATTGCATGCATATTTGTATTTCTCATCTCAAATTATTTTCTTTTTGATGAAGTCAAAGGGGGAGAATAGTTTGACATGAGTCAGTGTGACTCATAGTGTTACTATCATCAAAAAGGGGGAGATTGTTGTGCCCCTGTGATTTTGATGATAGCAAACACTATGAGTCAGCATTGCATATCATGAACATCTCTGTCTAAATGAAAGTCCTACTTGAGCATATAGGAAGACATCTCTGTCTAAATGAAAGTCATGCTTGAGCATATAGAAAGTCAATGCATTGGGCTATTTCATGCACACACACAATGTCTGTACAGCCAGTGCATTCCTTGATTTAAAGTCCATACATTGTCTGCCCGCACACACAAGTCCATACATTGCTTTGCAGCATGCACGCACGCAGAATCTATACATTCTCTACTGATATATTTATGCTGTAGTTCAGCAAGTCTATACATCGCATCGCATGCACATTGCATCTGTCAAGTCGGAACGTCGCACGAACACAAGTCTATACATTCCTATCTTTACCTACATTCACTATTTTACCTACGTCTCATATTGTTGTGCCCCTGTAGTTTTGATGATAGCAAACACTATGAGTCAAAAGTCAGTGCATGTTAAGATCTGTCTCACTTAGCGTCTCATGTTGTGTCTCAACATACCCAGGTTCGAGCACATGAACGTCTTTGCTAAGGATTATAAAGGTCCGTGCATGTTAAGATCCGTCTCACTTAGCGTCTCATGTTGTGTCTCAACATACCCAGCGTCTCATGTTGTGTCTCACATAGCGCTTCATGTCTGTACATCGCTGCATACATTAAGTCTATACATTCGTTGTGGCTTGTTCATGCATCATCTCATCAAGTCTATACATTACTGCATGAACACAAGTCTATACAGTGGTTGACTGCATATCCGAGCATCCATGATTCAATGTGTAGACTTCCCTATCTGCATTTGTGCAACCTCACAAATGAAGTCTATACACTCGTTATCATACATTCAAAGTCTATACATTTGCAACCATGCATTCAAGTCTACATGTTCTGCTGCTTACATAGGGTAGTGTTATGCATAGTCTGTACATCGTCTTGTCGCATGCACGCACTCAAGTGTGTACTTTCCTCAATGGCATGTCAGTGGATCCATATTCGTTGTGCATACTCTCCTATATGCATTTGTGCATCTTTCACCACAAAGTATGTACACTTGTTGATGGCTTTCTTGTGCACTCATCGTCAATGTACATACTTTCCTATATGCATGTGTGCATCTCTCTCAACAAAGTCTGTACAATCCTAACAATGCATACAGGTCTATACACTTCCTTGTGACATGTCTATACATTGGTTGTTTCATACATAATGCTTTATCTCTACTTGATCGACTGAAGTAACTCTGTCATTAAACTGGCAGATGTCTGGGCACGTGATCCGAGGCTGGCACCTGGCATGTGATCTGAGGTTATCTCTGGATAAAGGGGGCACAAGCCCTATACACGCCCTATCTCTGAGGCTCTATAAATACGAAGCTTCTTCCTCAGAAGAAGACAGATGGTGCTAGGAGATCGTGATCGAAGCAGAAGGGGCAGAAGCAGAGAGATAGCATGCACGATCCAGAAGAAGAAAAAGAGTGAAGAAAAGAAAGAGAGAAGAAGCAGAAGAGAAAGAAGAGAAAGAGAGAAGAAGCAGAAGAGAAAGAAGAGAAAGAGAGAGATAGAGAGCTCGAGCAGAGAATATGAAGCATCCATTGAAGAATCTGGTTGTCTGGAAATTGGATCAGATCCAAACCAGACTTGCTCCTGCGTGAGTTACATTTTGCATTTCATTTACAGCTTTCAGTCGCTGATTGTTTCCTGTTTTGTGTTTTCTTTTCAAACTTTTCTTCAAGCTGTTTGCCAACAGTGCAAGCTGTGATGCATAGCGGCGAGGTGGATACCTCGGACGGCTAAGCTGTATTGCCCAGCGGAGCAAGCTGTGAGGCTCAGCGCAAGCTGTTAGGCAGCGAAGGTTAAGCTGTAATTCCTCAGCGGTTGTAGGCAAGCTGTGAGGACCAGCGGTTTAATCTGTGTATCAGCGGAATCCACACTCGGGTTTGAGTGTGGGGTGGATGTAGGTCTGGAGGACTGAACCACCTAAAAACTCCTCTGTGTAGTGGTTTGATTTGTTTAATTCTGCTTCCGCTAGATGAATGTTTAGGCGCGCGATACATATTTGCTCATTGGTTCAAAATAGAATTTGATTAGTTTTTCAGATTGTCTAGTTTTGTCTAGTTAGCATTCTAGATTCTTAATTGAGCGAAATTTTTAAGGGAGGGATTCATTCACCCCCCTCTGAATCCAACGCACCGAACCCAATAGGTTCATCCCTTGGGATTTGTCCCTATGTGCTACTCTTGTAGAGACGTGAGGACCTTGTCCTCGTAAGGAGCTTGCTCCTCGTGTGTGTGTGGGGATTCATTCCCGTGTGTGTTGAGGACCTCATCCTCGTGAGGATTCATCCTCGTGTAGTGAAGCCTCACCAGTTTGGTGAGAGGTGGACGTAGGTCTACGGGTTTGCAGACTGAACCACCTTAAAAATCGCTATGTATATGTGTGAATGGTTGTGTGATTGATCCTTATCTTCTATCTCCATTCACAGGGTTTTACGTGCTTATGATTCATACACTTTCAATGTGCTCACACACCATACACATACTCTGAGTTGCTCGTTGCACACACGCTTTCAAGTATTCGATTGTTGTCCCAAGTATAGTTTGTGAGCTCCAATGTGCTCATCACTGGGAGCACACTTACTCCTGGCAGATGTCCAGTAAATCACTACTTAGTTGTGCAACAGATCTGCATGTCTGCTGATTGCTTAAATTACATTCCTTCAGCTTGTCAGTTCTTAATCTTGATTATTTTGATATCTTGAGAATCTTTATTGAGCTCTATTCTGTCTAAATATGATTGCTAAATCTGTTGTGTGTTCAAACCAGATTTTTGTCTAGTCAAATGAGTTTTAAGAGGGCATATTTTTAAGGGATCTATTCACCCCCCCTCTAGATCCGGTTGCACCCAAGGAAGGGAGCCAACACAGTCCGTCTCGGACTCCGTTCACTTCTTATCCCTGAGAGTCCGAGTATGACCTATCTTCGTCGAGGATATCATGCCTCATCACTTCTTATCCCTTCTGGGGGTATTATCCCATTAATATCCCATGGATTTGTCAATCAAAATCCCATATTTTCGGTGTTTATCCTCTAAATCCAACCTAGGGTTTCTAAGGCCTATAAATAGCCTCCTAGGGCCATGGGTGCGGGGAAGGGTGTTCTTTCACGTGGGGCAAAGCCATGCCACGCTGCCAAGTCTTCTCTTCAACCCCCAATCGCTAGGGAAGCCTCATACCTTCATCCTCCTTCTTCTAGTTCTTCTTTTCTTTGTAATCTTTCTATTTCTCTACACTATTTTCTGCACTCTATTTTCTGCACGTTGTTGCACGCATAGCACGTTTTCATCACACTCTTTCTCTGTTTCTACTGCGTTTTATATTCTCTTTACATCTTCAATCATGCACAATATACACACCTATATTTTTTCCCTTCTATAGGGGTTAAATACCTTCCCCGATGCGTTCTTCCCTCAGTTTTTCATGCTTGTTTTCTTACACAGGATTGATGATGCACTTCATGTTCTAATGGGTTTTTTCTCTGCTTTGTGACTTTGTTTCATAGGATAGGCAAGCGTGGATGTGAGGCCCTTGCTTTCTAGCCGGTTGGAAGGCGAGGAGGAGCTTAACCACAAAGTTCCCACACCCCGTTTTGAACGTGATCATCTCATAGCGGTTGTGCCTCGGCCGCGTTCTTTTCCTCCATCTTTCCAAGGTACGCAACAGCATATTTAGGTTTCTCTACACATTTTTCTGCTATTATCCTTGGTGGCGATCACGGTCTTTTATTATCTCTTCATCGCCCCTTCCCCCTTTTATCTATTATATGATTGCACATGCTATGCCCATTTGTTCAGGGGCAGATTAATCATCAACACCTCTATTTTTTGGCTATCACGGTGGGACCTCTAGTGCCCATCACGTTGCTCTTGCCTTCCTGCGATTTCTGGGTGTGTATGTTTCTGTTTAGATAGCGTCTTCTCGAGTTTTCCTGTTATTTTGTTGTTTATGGTTCTGGGATTAGAATGTTGTCTACCCAGAGACCACTACCTTCAAATAGCGGTCCCCAGGAGGCCATTACCTTCAGGTAGCGGTCCCTAGGAGACCACGTTCTGTGCTCTAGAGTCCCAGGGGCAGACCCCTCAGGTACGCTATTCTTTGATGGTTTGACCTGGCTTCGGGCCTTTTCTCATATTATTTGCATCCATCTTATCATATTTTCAAGTGTTTACTTCATATTATTTGTTAGTTTTAGGCTAGATTTGCATGCACTCTGGTGCGCATAGGATCATTCATTGCATATTCTTAGTTGCATTCCTACCTTGGTAGGTGATCCTCTCGGTTTCGTATTCCTCGGAGTCGACTTGGTGATCTTATCCGGGACCTTCGTAAGTCTCTGCGAGCCAAGGATTTCCACATGGATGCTGAGCCGGTTGTATCTTTCCACCCCCACACGAACGCCAAGCCGGTCTTTAAATAAGTTCACAAACATTTCAACTTTTTTACCTTTGGTGAGATCCGTTGAATATATTATTTTTGTGTGTTCATGTTAGGTCCCGATGGTTATGTTTATTGTGCATTCTTAGGGTAGTTTTCAAGTTTTGTGTGTTATTTTGTCATCATTAAGTCCATCACATTTGTTTTCATCTTCCTTTTGTTGTGTCACCTTCGCTAGATTGCATCTGGTTTTCTACATAAGTCTGTCTATCAGGCCGATTCTCAGGCGCCTGGTTGCAGTCATCCCAGAACCGCCACCTTCTAGTAGAGGTCCTCCCAGAACCGCTATCTACCCTGTGGGTCCTTCCCTCTTCAGCCGTCACACCCACTTCCCTGGTTGTATTGCACCATGATTTTCCTGTATTAAGTCTCCGTCTCTCTCATGGAGCATTACTTCAATTCCATGTATCCTTCTCCCTCTCCCCAATCTTCCTACTCCCATGTGTAATCTTCTTCACATGCAGGTCCTTCGTCCCGTGGTCTCTCTGACCCTTCTGAGGAACAAGCAAACCTCATGGCCTACATCTCTTGTCTTGTTCGTCAAATGGACCTTATTCACGGCCAAAGACTTCTTGCTAACCACCTTAATGGGCCTTCTTCTACCCATGCTGCTAGTCCAATTGGTCCACATTCTACCATCCCATCCAAGTCCATGTATCCTTCAGCTCCTGGAATGGGCCATTCTTCTTCTCAGCACGGATCCTCCTATCTGGCCCATTATCCTACCCCTGGTCCAAATTTACATCCCTTTTCTCAAGTTGACCCACATTATTCTCAATCTCACCCTACCTAGGAGATGATTTCTCAAGCCCAATGCCAACTTGACAAGCTTCAACGGCGGATTGATCCCAAACCCTCCTTGAGTGTTCCGTTTGCATTTCAAAATCTCCGGCTTCCACCACCTTCACAAATTCCCGCATATCATCATTATGGTGGAATTGGTAACCCTTATGTGCACTTAAAGGAGTTCATCTATGAGTTGGACCAGTTCCAGCATGATCGTTGTTTGAGGGCTTACTTGTTCGGTCTGTCATTGGAAGGCCCGGCTCCGGATTGGTTCTTCTCTCTGCCGCATGATCAGGTTGTGAATTTCTAGGTTCTTCAAGAGAAATTCATCCAGTAGTATCAAGACCAGGTTGGGCCTAGGTATTATGTTGTGGATCTGGCCCAAGAGAAGATGAAGTTCGATGAGGAATTCGCTACCTTTGCTAATCACTGGCGTCATCTGGTCGCGCAAGTTCTGGGGCATATTCTGGAGAAGGAGCAGATCAAGATGCTTATTTCTAATGCAACACCCAAGTATCATTTCATCTTAGCTTTGAATGACATTACCTCTTAGCAACAATCATATATTCGAGCCCACTTCATTCGCCAACAACTCCAGAGTTCCTTCGACTCCGAGTCCCCTCCACATTCTACTCCCACCTACACCCCGCCATCCACATCTATCTCCTACCAACCATCCATGTAACGCTCGAGAGTTTTCTAGGAATTTTTCAGGATTAAAATATAATTAATAAGCAACTTAAAAGGCTTAGCGGGCTATAAAGAAGGATTAAGGATTTATTTAATCCATTTAAAAGCCCTATATCAACTAAAGGGCTAAGCCCAACTCAAATAGGCATAAAAACCCAATTCTAAGTCTTCTAGACCCCAAGCCCATTAGTAGAAACGTAGTTTACAAGTTTAAATGGGGTATACACATCAATTAAGGGATAAATGAGGGATAATACGAAAATCCAAAAATGTTGGATTTAATGATGCCTGGCGGTCTATCGCGCGACCGCCAGACCGACCCTAGCAGTCCGACTATGACCACTAGGCAACCCCAGTTCCGTGAATGGGAGAAACGTGAGAAAGCTTGGATCTTTGACGACCTGATCACCTTAGATCGAAGCTAACTAGCATGGAAGGCTCTCTAGAACTCTCTAGGGTTCAATGCAAACCTAATTTGGGACTCTAGGTTCAATCTAATCTCTTAAACCCTAGGTGAACTCTATAAATAGGGTTCAGACTTGACCTGCACGAACCCTTGTTTTTGCTCGCATTATTCGATGGTAAGGAGACATTATTCCAGGTAGGTTCTTTAGAACTTTATATTCTTCTTAGTTTTATCTAATTCGTCTCCTAATTTCGTGCTAGAAGGTCCAACTATTGGAGAGATAGGATGTCTGCAACACACTGGTTCGCAACAGCCTGCGCAGGAAGCAGTGTGCTGGTCCGGTGAAGATCAAGAGTTTAGAAGCCCTAAACGAGGTTAGTACGAGTGGTGTCTTTAGAACTTTGTGTTACCCTTTGTGTCTTCTACATACCCTCCCAATTTCATGGCTTTAGGTCAAGGGATTAAGGAGAACAAGGGACAACAAGGTTCTACTTTAGCATAGGACGTGCAGGAATTAGGGCTTCCTTCCAGGCTGAAATTCAATTCTTAAAAGCACTACCAGAGGTAGGTTATCTCATGGATGGCTAGAACAACGTAATAGGAGTAAAAGCCCTCTTGTTTCAAGAGATTTCATGCATTGTACACGTAGTATTTGATGTTTTCTTGTGACTGCGCATATAGGGTTAACATAGCATGCATGAACCTTGCCCTCAATAAGAAAATGATAATTCTAGTTTATTTTACTCAAACCCATGCATCCCCATGTTTTAATATGGTTGTTATTAGGCCATATTTACCTGCTGACATGTTTTACCATATATCTATCTACCCTAGATTAGCATGTATTTCGGGTTTTGTTGTTGTTTACAGTAGACAGGAAGAAACAGACTACCTATGACCGCCTGAGTACCTTGCGGTCCTATGATAGACCGCTAGGACCTGCCAAACGGTCCTCACGTGACCGCTAGGTTTCCTGAGTTCTATTTTGTTGTTAATCCATAACATAATGCAGAATAGACCTAATTAGTATATGATAAGCCTAGCTAATTAGATCTTATCCCTATTTTAAGTACTGTATTCATACAACTGGTTATGTTAATTATTCATCCTAGTAGATTTTATGTTCTTTATGCACTTTGGACTTATTTTAAACTTATGTTAAATTTCGGCCAAAACCATATACTCTTGTATTTATTTAAATTTCATTTAGTTCATGGACTTGTCTAGTTTGATTTCATCGTTGTTTTATCACGATCCTTCTTATCTAGAGTCATTTTCTTAAGTACATGAGACGTATTCCGGTACGGAGTCATTAGTTACACTTTGCACTTAAGCATACAATCTTGGACTTGTGATCCTCTCCGTTGGATATTCCTTCCACCGGACTAGGTGATCTTGTCTCAAGGCCTCCATAAGACTCCGCGAGCCTGAGATTCCCACTATGACACGGAGCTGGTTGTACCCTCAAAACCCAAATGTCTAGAAAGCACTTTACCAGTGTTTTATATGCTCTGGACCCTAGCGGCCGTTTACCTGGCCGCCAAGGATGCCTAGCAGTCTTGCCTAGACTGCATGGTTCCAGTTCATTCGTTTTAGACTTTGTTACTAAAACGGTCCTGACTAGACTGCATGCCACTCTTAAACGGTTCTGTCTAGACCGCTTGAGTACGTAAACGGTCCAGCAAATGACCGCTTGGTCTCTTAACCTGTCTAACCTGAGGTTTGACCTTTGGGTTGGGTTTTATAAGTTTCTAGATGGTCTGATGATTGCTTGGAACTTAACACTTGTCAAATAAGATATTAATAACTTATGGAAAGAAAAAAATGTGCCATTATGCTGCCGATTTTTCTCCAAGGCATAACCTTGTTCTAAGTCAATCTCGAACTCTCATATTCATAATTGGTGCATTCTTACATTGGTATTTGCTGTCATGGAACTATAGTTGAACTGGTTTACATTATTGGCCATATTGATATTTTTCATGGAAGTAGCTTTATTTATAACTTGAAGATGCAAGAGCGGGCACGGACAGTGTCCAAGGGCTCCACTCTAGTCCCCTCGACAGATAGCCGGAAACATATTATAAACCATGGGGTATGATGAATACTATCATCGCATTGCGCTAGGAGTACTTTTTTTATAAACGGGTGAATATCCACGAATATGCACGAATTCTCACGAGGCAATCTTGTGAAATTATATGCTTGCTAGTACTTTCTCGTTACATGACTTTCTAGTGCATAGCCTTTACAGTTATGAAAAGTACATTCTTATTCATGAAAGGCCAAATTACACTCATGTTATATTCTTGTTTGATCATATTCTCATTCTTCATTAATATCCCTACATCTACATCCTGCTACTTGTAGTATACTTTGTTTTATACGCATGTTTTACCGCATTCCTTTTTAGCTTATACTCTAGAGCAAAAATGTTAATTACTTAAACATTGCTTTCATGTTGATACGAAGATACCTACTAGGCAAGTGAGCTCATTCCCTACTTTTCAATCTTTTTCATGAAATTCTAGCGGGTCGAATTTAGGCTATTCAAGTGGTGGATCCGAGAGTGATTAAAGCTCGAGAGAAGACCTAGTAGTGTCTTAAGTCAAGTCGAGTCTATGTATTTTTCACTTTATTTGAGTCTAGTGAATTGAGTCAAATATCATTGTAATTTGATTGTTATTATCAACAAAAGTCAGTTTTTTGATCAATCATTATGTCTATTCATCTTATGTGTGGATGGTTATTGCACTCTGAGTGCATTGCTCGCTTGAGGCATACTAGCCGACTATTCACGTTCCTGATTGTTTCCGCTGCATAATCTCGGGACGTGACAGTTAAGTTGGTCTCAGAGCCTAGGTCTAAGGACTTAATTATTCCTAGGAAGTTGTTATGTCGTAGGCTAAGTCTAAGGCTTAAGGACCCATACGTATGAACTAAGGAAAGAATTTCCAACCTTGTGAGAAATTGGGTAGAACCCAGGATGAGATAGTAATTAGAAGTTATCTCTGCGAATTAACCCCACCAATTCCATTAGAATTGATAAATTTATTACTCTTCTCAAGTACCTTATTCTTACAATGGCACACCATGTTGATTAGGACGTGATGCAACAGACTGTTGTAAGTCTCACCCAGGCCTTGCAAAATATGGCCCAAGCTGGCGCGAGGGCTGGTGATCTACACCGTAACTTTCGAAGTTTAAATCCTCCATGATTTTTTTGGTTATTCCAACCCAGACGAAGCTGAAAATTGGATAGATGAGATGAATCGCATATTCGAGGTCATGCAATGTGCTGATCAAGAGAAGGTTCGTCTCACCACATTCCAACTCAACAAGGATGCACGTACTTGGTGGAAGTCTATTCCTGCACTGTCTCAGAACGCACCACACACTTGGGAGGGATTTCTCACACTCTTCCGAGCAAAGTACTTCTCTGAACATGTTAAGGAGAGGAAGGCGGCGAAGTTCGCTTCGTTGCGTCAAGGCATGATGACGGTGGCGAAGTATGAGTTTCAATTTTCTCGCCTTACACCTTATGCACAACATTTAGTGCGCACGGATCTTCTCAAAGCTAATCGTTTCATGGACGGACTACGGCCTATCTTCATTCAACAACTTGGCTCACAAAATATTCGGACCTATGCTGAGATGGTCCAACGAGCCCATCTATATGAAAGGACCTTGGAGAAGGTCGAGAAACTCAAAGGCAAGGGGGAAGAATCGAGCCGAAAGTCTGATCGGCAATAACATCATGAAACCTTACAAATCCGGTGATAGTTAGAAGAGATCCCAGAATAGGAGTGGTAGTGGCTACCACAAGAACAAAAAGGCAAAGGAGGAAGATAAGCAAGTCATGGCGGCATTCACGTTCTGCGAGAACATCAGCCACGTGGTCAAGGAGTGTTGGAAACGCCTAGGGGCGTGTTTACGATGTGGCAGTTGGGAGCACCGCATGCCGGATTGTCCCCTCATGAAGGATCAATCTTCCAACAGTGGACACAAGCGACAGGCTCGTCTTAACGCTGTTATGAATGATGATGAAGCACCTAAGGATGATGGGCTAATGGTAGGTACCGTTCAAATCTATTCCCATCCTGCATTCATGTTATTTGATACTAGTGCTTCTCATTCCTTTATATCTACTCCCTTTGTAAAAACGTTGCCAGTTTCATTTGTTCCTCTACCCTCGGACATAGCTATCACTACACCCTTAGGTCTCGGAACTAAACTTACAACCCACTTCCCCGATAGTGAGGTAATGGTACAAGGTCATAATCTCCCCGCAAATCTTGTATGCCTTGACATGGAAGGCTACGATGCTACTCTAGGTGTAGATTGGCTTGTAGACCATGATGCCTGTAATGCCCCAGAATTTTTATAAATTATTTCTGGAATATTTAAGTATTTTCTGAGAATTTTAAAAGATCAAAATGGATTAATAATTATTGGTTTAAATAAATCCTTATTAAGACCCAATTGTGGTAAACCATTAACCTAGCCTATTTAAATGAAGCCCAAAAGACTTAAGGACCAAGCCCATGAAGTTTGGCCCATATTCTAGAAGGCTAATTGGTTTATTCATGAATTATAGGGATAAATACCCATTAATTAGATAATTTAGTGGATAAGATGAAATTAGAGTTTGAACTTATTCAAATTCGGTACCCAGGACCTATAGCGGTCTATCGTAAAACCGCTACAATCATTTGGCGGACCAAGCTTCGACCGCTATTTCCTGTCAGTTCCGTGAATTGAAGAAAGAGCAAAAAGATGGGATTTTTGCTAGTCTATCCTTTAAAGATCGAGATAGAAGAACTAGTAATCATGTTGAGGACTCCCAAAAGTCGATCTAAGGTTTAACAATGACTCTAGAATCGATGTAATCCTCAAACCCTATCAAAACCCTATAAATAGGACCTAGTTTTGACCTGCGTGACCCTTACATTGGCTCGCATGGAATCAAGGTAAGACGACATTATTTCAGGTAGGATCTTTAGAAGTTTTTATTGCCAATATATAGGACTAACATCCCCCAAAATTTTGTACTAGGAGATCAAACACACAAGGAGATAGAAGCCTGCAAAGCTACTAGTTCCACCTTAGCGACCCAGGAAACTATGCAAAAGTCCGGTGAAGATCAAAGGATTAGAGAACCAAATCGAGGTATTTAGCCTAAGTGCCTTTAAAACTTTTTGTTCCCCTTAGTATCTACTTCTTACCCTCCAAATTTCACATCATTAGGTCAAGAGAGTAAGGAGTTAGAGCAGCTTGAAGTTATTGATTTGTCACAAGGAGTGCAAGGGACTAAGGGAAGCATCTAACATCAAATTCGAAGTTTAAAGGCTTTAGCAGAGGTAGGTCATCTCATGAATGTCTAAAACATCACTCTAAGGATAAAAGCCCTCTTATTGCACTTGACTTCATGATTTATAGATCGTGAATTTCATGTTTTATGCATCTAGTGTATATTCATGCATATTCTTAGCCCTAAATAAGTTAAGAGGAACTTTCTTGTCAATTCACAAAAATCCATGCATATTGTTAGCTTAACCTTCATTTCATTCTGATAGGGAAAGTTTATATATAATTTTCAGACATAATGTGAGTTAAAAATCTTAGAACCCTCTTATTTAAGTTACTGTCTGTCGTGCTCTAGCGACTTACACTTTGACCGCCATCTCTCTGTAGCGGCCTTACGATGAACCGCTAGAAACTTGGTAATCTCGTTTTCATGAAACCTCTGGCGGACCAGAAATAGACCGTTAAAGTTACTTTGGCGGCCTTACGATAAACCGCGAGCGTCCTATAACGGCTCTATGATAGACCGCCACTGTGCTATTTTCTGTCAACTCGAGATACATTTATGAATAGCCATATAACTTATAATTAAGCCTAGTTAACTATATAATAACTTATTTTAATGGTATTTATTACTCTGAGTTTTAATTGCTGATTCATAGACAGTGAGTTCATGTTTCTTTATGGTACTTAGGATTATTTTAAGCATACGGTATTTTGTGCCAAAAACCATATAATTTTGTATTAAATTATGGTTTGAATGCTTATATTGACGAGATTTAACGCTGATTTCTCACTCTACACATTCTATTCTTATCTCAGAGTCAATTTTATGTAAGTTCATGGCATATATTCCGGTATATGACCATTAGTTACACACTTTGCACTATAGGAACATAATCTTGAACATGAGGACCTCTCCTTTGGATATTCCTTCCAATGGACTAGGAAATCTTGTTTCAAGGCCTCCGTAATTCTCCACGAGCCTGGGATTCCCACTAGGACGTCGAGTTGGTTGTACCATTAAAGCCCAATTGACTAGAATGCACATATACCGATATTTTATTTTTAGACCTTAGCGGACCAATAATTGACCGCCATAGTCTTCTAGCGGGCCTTATCTAGACCGCTAAAGGGACCTTGACGGATCTACCTTTGACCCCCAAAGACTCCAGAGAGCCTGTTTTCAAATATCGAACAGTCTTGTACTTAACGGTCCAGAACTAGACCGCTATAGTCATATGACCGCCCAGTTATAGACCGCTAAGTTTTCTGAGTATCTGTTTTGACCCCAAAGGGTTAAAATTTCTATTATGCTAGAAAGACTATGGAGTTCTGGGACATGTCACCTTAATTAATGTACTTTAACTAAATTATGAAAGTTAAGAAATGTACTGTTATGCTGCCGATTTATTTCTATGGCATAACCTAGTCATTAAAGTATTTATTGAAATTTCTTATTCCAAATAGAAGCATTCTTATTGTTGATTACTTTATCATGAACCTATTGTTGAAATGGTACATTCTTGGCCATATTATTTTTCATGCGTGGAAGTAGCTTGATTTATATTTGAAGATGCAGTTCGAGCACTGATTATGTTCAAGAGCTCTATGCTAGTCCCCTCGGTTGATTGTCGAAAACATACTATTATAAACCATGGGATATGATGCTACTGGAGTCGCATTGCACTGTGAGTACTTTCTTTATAAATAAGTGAAATATCCACAGTTATCCACGGATTTATCCACTAAGTGGTAATCCACTGAAATTCACGAAGTACTTATTACTAAGTGAAGAGTACATTCTTGCTTGACTTGCTAGTACATTCTTGTTCATGAAAGGCCATTACTACATTCTTGATTGATTATACTTGATCAATTCATGTTCTCATATCTTAAGCTTGATTATATCTTGTTACTTTGATTTTAATCGCATGTTTGATCGCCTTTCGCATTATTTTACCTTATTCTTTAGAGCTAAAATGCTAATCACTTTAACATTACCAATCATGTTGATGCGAAGATACCTACTGGGCAAGTGTGCTCATTACTTATTTCCAATCTTTTTCAGGAGATGCAAGTAGTTCAGATTCGGATTCGAGTTATTCAAGTGATGGGTCCAAGAGCGAATGAAAGTCACATGAAATTGAGAGTGAGAACTTAGGAGTCAATAATGTCTAGATCGAGTCCATGTAATCTTCCTTTTTATTGAGTCAAGTAGATTTGAAAGAGTTGACTAGTTAATGTATTTGAGTTTTTCTCCTTATTAATAAAAGTGAAGGTTTGTGTAACTTATTGTGTAATTGCATTTTATGTGTAATTGTTATTGCACTCTGATTATTCTTACTTGAAAGAGACTTACTATGTCGGCTATTCATGATTCTCGAGATTATCTTCCGTTGTAATAAAAGCTCGAGGCATGACAGTTAAGTTGGTATCAGAGCCTAAGTCCAAGAACTTAGGGAGAAAAGTTATGTCATAGGATAAGTACAAGGTTAAGGACCCACACCTATGAAAATTAGGAAAGAAATTCCCCACCTATGCAAGAATTGGGTAGAGCCCGGAATAAGATAATAAATTAGCTCTAGATTAATCCCTTTCAAAAATTCCACGAGGATTAACAATTTGTTATTCTCTCAGGTACTTTTTTCTTATTTGCAATGGCTCATCGCATAGACTAGAACGGCATGCAAGAGACCGTCGCTGGTCTAACACAAGCACTACAAACCATGGCGCAAGCTGGCGCAGGAGCGAGAGCTGGAGACCTACACCGCAAATTTCGGAGCTGAAATCCTCCAAGATTTTCTGGTTCCTCAAATCCAGATGAAGCTGAAAACTGTATAGACGAAATGAACTGTATTTTTGAAGTTATGCAGTGTGCGGATCAAGAAAAGGTTCGCCTTGCTACTTTTCAATTGAATAAAGATGCTCGTATGTGGTGGAAGTTTGTTCCTACACCCCCAGCTGATGCACCACACACGTGGGAAGGCTTCCTTACGCTCTTTCGAGCCAAGTACTTTCCGAGCACATCAAAGAGCGGAAGGCTATGGAATTTGCTTCTCTTTGCCAAAGCATGATGTTAGTGGCAGAATATGAACTTCAATTTTCCAGGCTGGCGCCGTATGCTCCTCACTTAATAAGCACCGATCTGTTAAAGGCTAATCGGTTTATGGATAGATTAAGGCCCGGATATATTCAGTAACTGGTGACTCAGAATATCCGTACTTATACGGAGATGGTCTAGCGGGAGCACCTATGCGAGAGGACCTTAGAGAAAGTAGAGAAATTAAAAAGAAAGGGAGAGGAGCCGAGCCGAATGTCTGATCGGCATGATAAGAAGAAAACGTTAGCATCACGGAACCCCACAAATCCCGTGACAGTAAGAAAAGATCCCGGAATGGGAGTGGTAGTGGCTACCACAAGAACAATAAGGTCAAGGAAGAAGACAAGCAGGCCACTACAGCATGTACTTTCTGTGAGAAGTTTGGTCATTCGGCCGAAGAATGCTGGAAGCACCTTGGCGCTTGTCTCCGTTGTGGCAGCAGGGAGCACCGTATGCCGAATTGCCCCCTTATGAAGGAGCTATCTTCTGGAAGTGGACGTAAATGGCAGGCTCGTCTTAATGCCGTCATGAATGATGATGAAGCGCCTAGGGATGATGGGCTTATGAAAGGTACGATTCACATTTGTTCACATCCTACCTTCGTACTATTTGATAATGGTGCTTCTCATTCTTTTTTATCTACTTCCTTCGCAAAAACTTTACCTATTCCGTCAGTTCCTTTACCTTCGGACCTTGCTATTACTACGCCTTTAGGCCCCGGAACCAAACTCACCAACTATTATCCAAATAGTGAGGTAAGGGTAGAAGAACATAATCTTCCTGCAAATCTCGTATGTGATGGGGACATCAGAGCAAGAGCACTGACATTTTAATTTGTATTTGTGTCCTTTAGTTTATTTTTATATCCTTGAGAAAGCATATGTGCAATTGTAAGGCTTTATAAGCCAATGTGTCATTCCCTATGATTATTTGTGTTTTTGTGTAAAATGTCCATAGGTCTAGCAAGGGGTCCCTCACACCTTCCCCATTGGTCCACCTAAGCCATAGGGGTCCATGTGGGGCTGGTCAACCATCCTAGGTGGCTTCTAGATGCTTTGACAAGTCAAGGGGGACAAGTGGAATACAAAGTCCACATTGGAAGCTAGCTTGGTCAAGGGCGCGCCCCCCCTTTAATACTTGTTTAATGTGGTTCCAAACTACATGGGAGAAAAGCATTTGAACTCCCTCTTTTACCCCTCCCAATTCTAGATCTAGGGTTATTTAGTGTCTTTTTACATTTCTTATAAATGGCTTGTATTTCCATTTTTACTAGAATTAATGAATGAAATTTGGTGAAAATTATTGGAGCTCCTTGTAGGGTGCGCCCCTCCCCTCTCTCCCCTGCTGTGTTTCTTCCTCTTCCAGCCTTCTAGGGTGTAAGACCCATTCTATCTCTCCCTCTGATCCTTTGGTTTCTATTTCTACCGCCGCCGCCATCGCGCCGTCATCTTCAACATCGGAGTTTTATCTACATCAGGACAGATCCTCAAAGCTCGAATTTTAGCTCTCCATCAGGAGCTCAGATCGAGTCCAAACTTGGAGGGTGAGTCATCCACGTCCACCCCAGCCTCCACAAAAAAAATCCAGTCATTTACCCTTCTTTTTCTATTTTTCCATTTTCATATTTCCCCACCTTAAAGTTTTGTCTTCTGTTCAGATCCTGTCATAGCAACCTTGAGTTTCCACGTTTTGACCCCCTTCCCCTTGTCTTATTGAGTCAAAATTTTTTTTGGAAGTTCTGTCCACCACCCCTATTATCCACGAATTTTCTTGGAATTTTTGTGTCATTTTCCTATTTTTAAAAATTACTATCTTTTCCCAAATCTGTTTTATCCTGTGTAGTTCAGATCCGACCCCATCCAGTAAAAATCCTCAAAAATTCGAAACCTCCACCAAAAGTCAAATATAAATTATCCCTGTTTTGCTTGTTTCCCCCTCTACAACTTTCGTGAAGAGTCCAAGTTCCATATCTGTGGTTTGAGTCACGGTCAACGCAAGTTATCAGGAAAACTTAGATCCATCCTGAGTTTTCTGAGTCTATCAATCAGTCCCTTGTAAAATCCACCACGAAAAATACAGAGCTCCCAATTTTTATGACCCAATCCTTGGTTGAAGAGCTCTGAGAGAGCTTTCCAATGGTACCACTTTCGCGTTGATCCGACGTCGGGAGTGATCGTAGCAGCGAGTTTCACCGAGTCGCGCAGGCCAATACAGAAGTGCAGATCTGTGGTCAGCAAGCCGCAACGACCACCCGGCCACCGCCTCGCCTTCTACGAGGTGAACCAGCACGTCGCCTACCCAGGGAGCGTTCCTCCAGGAGCCAACGTCACAGCGGTACCACTCCGGGCCCATGTTCGTGAGTACGCGTGCCGCTAAAGCTACATCAAAACGCTGCCCGTCAACCCAAGATCGGTCCTCCCGGGCCCACTTGTGTAGCCTTTACCTCCCTACGTGGAGTGGGCATTAGAAATCATTTCTGTAATTAGTGTAATATTTTTTTACCGGGAGTTACCGCACTTGGCCGGGATCGTCTTCCCCACGCCCGGAGTGTGGAGGTAAACTCGCTCCCACTCTTTATCGCATTTTGCTTACCTCGTATACCTTTGAATGCCGTTGCGAGTGTAGGTTCCTAGCTTGTTATACTTTTATTCACCGCTGCGAGAGAGAGAGAGTGACCCGTCCTGTGTCTCGATCAGAGTTCACGCGGAAAGGCCGATACCCGAGACTCACTGCCGGTTTCTCAACCGCGCACGGTCCAGCGTTTCCCTCGCTTAGGGACGATCGCGAGCTAGAGTCCTAGGTCGCGTGTCCATCCCGCATCAATTTTGGTATCAGAGCGCCAGTTGAGTCTAGGGTAGTCTGGCGAAAAAAAAAAGTGTCATTTACGTCTAGTCATTGTCTAAGTCAGTCTAAGTGTCACATTTGCATACCATTAATCGGTATATCAAAAGGTGTTGTCTGAACGTTAGGCTACGCCTATCGGGAAGGCCGCACACTTGCGCCAGTGATCTTCGGATCGATTAACTCCGCCACGTACCGGGTCTTGGTTTAAGTCTCGGGTCCTTAGTGTGCATTAGTTAGTGCATTCCAACTTTGCATTAATTAGGGTCGTGTCTAGTGTCTTGTCACCCACTGTTGGCATGTCCATTCACTAGTGTCCCCGTGTCCCATGGACGACAAAGGGGCCGCATCTTCTGCATGGTGGCGATACTATCTAAGATGGGAGAACCACTCGGACCACCCCCGGAGACCCGTAGCCCAGGACTTCTATGGCTCTGAAAACCTGAGTGACTACCTAGAGTGGGAAGCCATTATGGACGACTACTTTGAGGTGTACCTTATGTCCGGGCCCATGCAAGTCGACTTTGCCAAAAGGTGACTTTTTTATGAAGCTGCCGAAACATGGAGGGACATCAAATACTTTCGGGAGGATAGGAGGCTAAGGCCTATCGAGTCATGGTGGGATATGAAGAGAGCGCTTAGGAGGGTCTACCTTCCTCACCCACCTACCTCCAACCACGGGGGTCATACCACTAGCCAACCCCCCCAACTCACCTGTAATCAAGTGGGCCACACCTCCAACCAACCCCTCCCCTTCACCCCCATCCAAGTCCACCAAAGCACTCCTAATCAAGTGGCCCGTCCAGTCGCCCCCAACCAACCTCCCCTTGGCACCTCCGTCCAATCCCACCCAAGCACCTCCAACCAAGTGGAAGCCCCGCTTCTAGCCGAGCCTAGGTCCACATCCGGGCCGAGAGTTGATGAGCGAGTCCACCCCGAGGCCCCTACTCCAACCCGCACCTTTGATGAAATTAAGAAAATATTTTCGGATTGGTTGGAAAGGACACTCTTCACTACCTGTGAGTGCTCCTTTGTCACCCTCTACTTCTGAACTTTATTCGGAACCATCTTGTTTGGAGCCACTAAAGTCCAAGCAACCCGTGTTTCTAACGGGTACGCTTTTTATAGCCGAGCCACTTCTTAGTTAGCTCAAGGATTGCTTGGTCCCACCTCCTTACCCATCCATGGACCCCACCCTATCACTAGTGCCCATCAACTCCTTCCATACCACATTCCGGTCTAGTCACCATGTTGACGCTTTGGACGACCTTATTGTGGGATTAGACGCGCAATGGAAGTTGACGAGCTTATTGGCCCGAGGCTTTGACCAACCCACTAGTCTTAGCTTCACCCATCCAACCTTAGGGTCCATTACCTCCGTGTGCACCGTGGGTTAGGTCACCACGGAGATCCTTCTATTCCTCCCTATGTCGACCGAGCCCGACTTCATTCCCTTTTGCCTAAGGGAGGAATCTTATTTTTTTCACATGACCACCGTCCCATTCATCATGACGGATGAAGGTGACCACCCACACCTTCAAGAATTTCACAATTGGGACCGTGTCATATGGGAGCCCATCTCAAGGGGTCATATCTTCTTTGATCCCTTTGACCCATTCCCTAGTGGACCCCTAGACCCACCACATATACTTCACTTCTTTGAGGGAGTCCACTACCACACCCCTTCCCCACGGCCTAGTCCGCCTACACCCATCAAGCCCGTTCATTGGAAAGGTGATTTTGGTTCTCCTGGTCCTCCCACATCCAAGTCCAATGCGCATGCATGGTCCACTTTAGGATGTCTAGGTGTCCCACATTCCGCCAACCACCAGTTGCTTCTAGTGTATGTATGGCACATATTCGGGTGTCCTGGTCCACCATCGCCTATGCGTAGGTCGGACTAACATTAGGTTTGTTTAGGGTCTTTGTGAGTCTTTGTTTGGTTTGTCTGTTGTGTGTCTATGCATACATCGAGTCGAGTCAGTTTTGTACACTCGCGTTGTTAATCCCTTTCGAGTACGAGACTTGTCAGACTTTGGGATCGGTTCTACTTCACATATCGAATCTAGTCACAAAAGGGACAAGCGGTGATTCCTAGTGAGCCTTTGAGTCGCCTCCCTTCATTTGAGAGTGACCCCACCTCGGAGTGTCCACCTCTAGCCTCATTCCCCAGCAGCGTATGCATATCGAATCTATACAGGATGAGCAGGTGTCGATTACTTGGAGTGGAGCGTACTCCACGCTTCCAGGTTCGGTGACGCATCTGCCGGAGCTCCTCGAGCAGTCGCACCCCTTACTCGACGGGGTCGAGTCCTTCCCACCCGGAGAGAATTGATGGGGACATCAGAGCAAGTGCACTGACATTTTGATTTACATTTGTGTCCTTTAGTTTATTTTTATATCCTTCGGAAAGCATGTGTGCAATTGTAAGGCTTTATAAGCCAATGTGTCATTCCCTAGGATTGTTTGAGTTTTTGTGCAAAATATCAGTAGGTCCAACAAGGGGGCCCTCACTCCGTCCCCATTGGTCCACATAAGCCATAGGGGTCCATGTGGGGCTGGTCAACCATCCTAGGTGGCTTCTAGATGCTTTGACAAGTCAAGGGGGACAAGTGGAATACAAAGTCCACATTGGAAGCTAGCTTGGTCAAGGGGGCACCCCCCCCCCTTTAATACTTGTTTAATGTGGTTCCAAACCATATGGGAGGAAAACATTTGAACTCCCTCTTTTACCCCTCCCAATTCTAGATCTAGGGTTATTTAGTGTCTTTTTACATTTCTTATAAATGGCTTGTATTTCCATTTTTACTAGAATTAATGAATGAAATTTGGTGAAAATTGTTGGAGCTCCTTGTAGGGTGCGCCCCTCCCCTCTCTCCCCTACTGTGTTTCTTCCTCTTCCAGTCTTCTAGGGTGTAATACCCATTCTATCTCTCCCTCTGATCCTCTGGTTTCTATTTCTGCCACCGCCGCCATCGCACCGCCATCGCGCCGCCGTCTTCAACATCAGAGTTCTGTCTGCATCAGGACAGATACTCAAAGCTTGAATTTAACTCTCCATCTGGACCTCAGATCGAGTCCAAACTTGGAGGGTGAGTCATCCACGTCCACTCCAGCCTCCACAAAAAAATCCAATCATTTACCCTTCTTTTTCTATTTTTCCATTTTCGTATTTCCCCACCTTCAAGTTCTGTCTTCTGTTCAGATCTTGTCATAGCAACCCTGAGTTTCCACATTTCGACCCGCTTCCCCTTGTATTCTTGAGTCACCTATTTTTTTGGAAGTTCTGTATACCACCCCAATCATCCACTAATTTTCTTGGAATTTTTGATGTCCTTTTCCTATTTTTAAAAATTGTTGTCTTTTCCCAAATCTATTTTGTCCTGTGCAGTTCAGATCCAACCCCAGCCAGTGTAAAATCCTCAAAAATTTGAAACCTCCACCAAAAGTCAAATAAAAATTGTCCCCGTTTTGCTTGTTTCCCCCTATACAACTTTTGTGAAGAGTCCATGTTCCCAATTTGTGGTTTGAGTCGTGGTCAACGTAAGTTATCAGGAAAACTTAGATATCTCCTGAGTTTTCTGAGTCTGTCAGTCAGTCCCTTGTAAAATCCACCACGAAAAATATAGTGCCCCTAATTTTTCTGCTCTAGTCCTTGGTTGAAGAGCTCTGAGAGAGCTTTCCAACGGTACCACTTTCGCGTCGATCTAACGTCGGGAGTGATCGCAGCAGCGAGTTTCACCGAGTCGCATAGGCCAAAATAGAAGTGCAGATCCGTGGTCAACAAGCTGCAACGACCGCCAGGCCACCGCCTCGCCTTCCACGAGGTGAACTAGCTCGTCGCCTACCCAGGGAGTGTTCCTCCAGGAGCCAACGTCACAGCGGTACCACTCCGGGCCCACTCGGCTCCACCCACCAGCACGTGGGCCCCACATTTGTGAGTACTCGTGCCGCTGAAGCTACATCAAAATGCTGCCCGTCAACCCAAGATTGGTCCTCTCGGGCCCACTTGTGTAGCCTTTACCACCCTGCGTGGAGTGGGCATTAGAAATCATTTTTATAATTAGTGTAATATTTTGTTACCGGGAGTTACCGCACTTGGACGGGATCGTCTTCCCCACGCCCCGGAGCGTGGAGGTAAACTCGCTCCCACTCTTTATCACATTTTGCTTATCTCGTCTACCTTTGAATGCCGTTGCGAGTGTAGGTTCCTAGCTTGTTATACTTTTATTCACCGCTGCGAGAGTGAGTGAGTGAGTGTAGGTTCCCGTCCCGTGTCTCGATCCGAGTTCAGGTGGAAAGGCCGATACCTGAGACTCAATGCCGATTTCTCAACCGCGCACGGTCCAGCGTTTCCCTCGCTTAGGGACGATCGCGAGCTAGAGTCCCAGGTCGCATGTTCGTCCCGCATCAGTATGCCTTGATATGGAGAGCTATGATGCTATTCTAGGCGTAGATTAGCTTGTTGACCATGATGCCTACATAATTGCCGAAATAGGATAATATCCTTTCAGAAACCTGGTCTTCCAAGGTTTTCCTTCCTCGATGTCAAGTATAGAAAGCATCCTGCCATTATTTCATCTCTGCACGCTTGCAAATTAATTTCGCAAGGATGTGTAGCTTTTCTTGCTTCCGTTATCCTCACCGAATCCAAAGAGATCATCTTAGAAGATATCCCGATTGTTAATGATTTTTCAGATGTATTTCCATCAGATTTAACCGGCTTATCGCCCGAAAGGGAAGTAAACTTTTTCATTGAACTCATTCCTGGAGCTGCACCTGTTTCAATAGCTCCCTACAGGATGTCCCCCACAGAACTCAAGGAATTAAAGAGACAACTATAGGAGCTACTAGACAAGGGTTTTATTCGACCCAGCACATCCCCTTGCGGTGCGCCGGTTCTATTTGTCAAGAAGAAGGATGGATCTCTCAGGTTATTTATCGATTACCGGCGACTGAATCAACTTACTATCAAGAACAAGTATCCGTTGCCGCGTATCGATGAGCTCTTTGATCAGCTTTCAGGAGCAGAATATTTTCCAAAATAGACCTCAGGTCAGGCTATCATCAACCCAAGATCAAGGATGAAGACATATACAAGACGGCTTTCCGGAGTCCTTATGGTCACTATGATTTTGTGGTAATGCCGTTCGGGTTAACCAACGCCCCGGCCGCATTCATGCAACTTATGAATAATGTCTTCAGACCTTATCTTGACCAATTTGTGGTCGTATTTATTAATGACATTCTTATATATTCCAAAACAAAGGAAGAACGTGAAGAACATTTACGGATAGCCTTACAAACTTTAAGAGAACATACACTCTATGCAAAACTTAGTAAGTGCGAGTTCTTGCTCAAGGAGGTCTCTTTTCTTGACCACATCATTTGAAAGAAAGGTATTGCTGTGGATCCTTCTAAAGTGAAAGCTGTCAAGAACTGGTGCCGGTCAACGACCATGTCAGAAGTTAGAAGCTTTTTGGGACTGGTTGGTTATTACAGAAGATTTATTAAGGATTTCTCCAAGATCATTGTTCCTTTGACTAGACTTACAAGAAATAAAAATCCTTTTATATGGTCGAAGGACTACGAGGAGAGTTTCCTAACTCTTAAGGATCACCTCACTACTGCACCAATTTTAACACTGCCGACGGAGGGTGGTTGATTTGAAGTATATACAGATGCATCTGGCATTGGCTTAGGGTGCGTTCTTATGCAAAATTGAAAGGTAATTTACTATTCTTCAAGACAATTGAAACGTCACGAAGAGAATTATCTTGTGCATGATTTAGAATTGGTGGATGTTATATTTGTCTTAAAAATTTGGCGTCACTACCTTTACGGATAAATATTTATGGTTTATTTAGACCACAAAAGTTTGAAGTATTTGTTCTCCCAAAAGGAGCTGAATATGAGACAAAGAAGATGGTTAGAATACCTAAAGGACTTTGATTTTACTATTCAATATCATCCTGGCAAGGCTAATGTTGTAGCGGATGCACTTAGCAGAAAATCAATGGGAAAGCTATCAAGTCTCATGATTAGTATGACTAATCTCATTCCTTAATTTACTCAGTTGATTTTAGATATTGACATGAAGGAAGAAGATTACTTTATGGCCAGTATTCAAACTCAACCTACATTAATAGCAGATCTGGTCAAGCTACAAGACAATGATCTAGTATTACTGGAGATTAAAGCCAATATTGAGCAAAGGCCAGATTTCTCTATTACCGACGATGGAAGATTATTATTCAGGGATCAAATTTATATACCAGATCATGTTGATACTAAGAAAGTCATTCCAGAAGAAGCTCACAATTCCAAATATACCATTCATCTCGGTGGTACAAAAATATATCAGGATCTTAAAAGGAACTTCTGGTGGCCTAACATGAAAAGAGAAGTGGCAGATTTCGTGTCCCGCTGTCTCACTTGTCAACAAGTAAAGGCAGAGCATTTAAGACCCGCAGGTAAATTACACCCCTTAAATATTCCCAAATGGAAGTGGGAAAGTATAGGGATGGATTTCATTATGGGTTTACCTAAAACAAGAGGAGGACACGATGGTATATTGGTAATCATAAACTGATTGACTAAGTCTACACATTTTCTGTCAATAAAAAGTAGATGGTCTGTGGATATTCTCGTAGCCTTATACATAAGGGAAATCATCAAATTGCATGGTGTCCCTGTCACTATTATATCTGATAGAGATCCCCGATTCACATCGCAATTCTGGAAGGGTCTGCAACATTCCTTAGGGACCCGACTAAACTTTAGCACGACATTCCATCCACAAACTGATGGTCAAACGGAGAGGACGAATCAAGTGGTGGAAGATATGATGAGAGCTTGTGCTATTGACTTTGGAGGAAGTTGGCATGATCACTTGCCTCTAGTAGAATTTGCATACAATAATAGCTATCAGGCTAGTATACAAATGGCACCATTTGAAGCTCTTTATGGAAGGAGTTGTCGTTCCCCTATCTGTTGGAATGAAGTAGGAGAGAGGCAATTTCTCGATCATGATATTATTAGGGATACTACCGAGAAAATTAAACTCATTCGAGAAAGACTTAAGATGGCACAAGATAGGCAGAAATCGTTTGCTGACAATCGAAGGCGCGACTTGGAGTTTCAAGTAGGAGAACATGTATTTCTTAAGGTTTCTCCAGGTTGAGGAATTCGAAGATTTGGTATTAAGGGTAAGCTTACTCCAAGATTTATTGGTCCATTTGAAATTCTGGAAAGAGTCGGTGAAGTAGCTTATCGAATTGCTTTACCTTTTCAACTATCTGAAGTTCATGATGTATTTCACGTCTCGATGCTCAAGAAGTATGTTTTTAATTCTTTCCATGTCATCACCTATGACAATCTGGAGATTAAGAGGGATTTGACATATGATCAAAAACCAATCAAAATCTTTGAACGAGAGGTACGTCAACTTCAGAATAAGACTATTCCTGTAGTCAAAATCCAGTGGACAAAATCGGGAGAAACATGGGAAACCGAAGAGGCTATGCGCAAAAGATTTTCGGAATTATTTGAACGTAAGTACACTCTCCACAATTCGTATATTGAATTTGGGGACCAAATTCTCTTAAGTGGGGGAGGGTATAATGTCCCAGAATTTTTATAAATTATTTCTGGATTATTTAAGTATTTTCTAGGAATTTGAAAAGATCAAAATGGATTAATAAATATTGAGATAAATAAATCCTTATTGAGACCCAATTGTGGTAAACCATTAACCTAGCCTATTTAAATGAAGCCCAAAAGACTTAAGGACCAAGCCCATGAAGTTTGGCCCATATTCTAGAAGGTTAATTGGTTTATTCACGAATTATAGGGATAAATACCCATTAATTAGATAATTTAGTGGATAAGATGAAATTAGAGTTTGAACTTATTCAAATTCGATACCCAGGACCTGTAGCGGTCTATCGTAAAACCGCTACAATCATTTGGCGGACCAAGCTTCGACCGCTATTTCCTGTCAGTTCCGTGAATTGAAGAAAGAGCAAAAAGATGGGATTTTTGCTAGTCTATCCTTTAGAGATCAAGATAGAAGAACTAGTAATCATGTTGAGGACTCCCAAAAGTCGATCTAAGGTTTAACAAGGACTCTAGAATCGATATAATCCTCAAACCCTAGCAAAACCCTATAAATATGACCTAGTTTTGACCTGCGCGACCCTTACATTAGCTCGCGTGGAATCAAGGTAAGACGACATTATTTCAGGTAGGATCTTTAGAAGTTTTTATTGCCAATATATAGGACTAACATCTCTCAAAATTTCATGCTAGGAGATCAAGCACACAAGGAGATAAAAGCCTGCAAAGTTGCTGGTTCCACCTTAGCGACCCAGGAAACTGTGCAAAAGTCCGGTGAAGATCAAAGGATTAGAGAACCAAATCGAGGTATTTAGCCAAGTGCCTTTAGAACATTTTATTCCCCTAAGTATCTATTTCTTACACTCTAAATTTCACATCATTAGGTCAAGAGAGTAAGGAGTTAGAGCATCTTGAAGTTGCTGATTTGTCACAAGGAGTGCAAGGGACTAAGGGAAGCATCTAGCATCAAATTCGAAGCTTAAAGGATTTAGCAGAGGTAGGTCATCTCATGAACGGCTAAAACATCACTCTAGGGATAAAAGCCCTCTTATTGCACTTGATTTCATGCTTTATAGATCGTGAATTTCATTTTTTATGCATCTAATGTACATTCATGCATATTCTTAGCCCTAAATAAGTTAAGAGGAACTTTCTTGTCAATTCACAAAAACCCATGCATATTGTTAGCTTAACCTTCATTTTATCCGGATAGGGAAAGTTTATATATGATTTTCAGACATGATGTGAGTTAAAAACCTTAGAACCCTCTTATTTAAGTTACTGTCTGTCGTGCTCTAGCGGCTAAGACTTTGACCGCCATCTCTCTGTAGCGGCCTTACGATGAACCGCTAGAAACTTGGTAATCTCATTTTCATGAAACCTATGGCGTACCGGAAATAGACCGTTAAAGTTACTTTGGCAGCCTTACGATAAACCGCCAGCGTCCTGTAACGGCTCTATGATAGACCGCCACTGTGCTATTTTCTGTCAACTCGAGATAGATTTATGAATAGCCATATAACTTATAATTAAGCGTAGTTAACTATATAATAACTTATTTTAGTGATATTTATTACTCTGAGTTTTAATTCCTGATTCATAGACAGTGAGTTCATGTTTCTTTATGGTACTTAGGATTATTTTAAGCATACGATATTTTGTGCCAAAAACCATATAATTTTGTATTAAATTATGGTTTGAATGCTTATATTGATGAGATTTAATGCTGATTTCTCACTCTACACATTCTATTCTTATCTCAGAGTCAATTTTCTGTAAGTTCATGGCATATATTCCGGTATATGACCATTAGTTACACACTTTGCACTATAGGAACATAATCTTGGACATGAGGACCTCTCCTTTGGATATTCCTTCCAATGGACTAGGAAATCTTGTTTCAAGCCCTCCGTAATTCTCCACGAGCCTGGGATTCCTACTAGGACGTCGAGTTGGTTGTACCATTAAAGCCCAATTGACTAGAATGCATATATACCGATGTTTTATTTCTGGAACTTAGCGAACCAATAATTGACCGCCATAGTCTTCTAGCGGGCCTTATCTAGACCGCTAAAGGGACCTTGACGGATCTACCTTTGACCCCCAAAGACTCCAGAGAGCATGTTTTCAAATATCGAACAGTCTTGTACTTAACGGTCCAGAACTAGACCGCTATAGTCATATGACCGCCCAGTTATAGACCGCTAAGTTTTATGAGTATCTGTTTTGACCCCAAAGGGTTAATATTTTTATGATCCTAGAAAGACTATGGAGTTCTGGGACATGTCACCTTAATTAAAGTACTTTAACTAAATTATGAAAGTTAAGAAATGTACCGTTATGCTGCCGATTTATTTCTATGGCATAACCTAGTCATTAAAGTATTTATTAAAATTCCTTATTCCAAATAGAAGCATTCTTATTGTTGATTACTTTATCATGAACCTATTGTTGAAATGGTACATTCTTTGCCATATTATTTTTCATGCGTGGAAGTAGCTTGATTTATACTTGAAGATGCAGTTCGAGCACTGTGAGCTCTATGCCAGTCCCCTCGGCTGATTGTCGGAAACATACTATTATAAACCATAGGGTATGATGCTACTGGAGTCGCATTGCACTGTGAGTACTTTCTTTATAAATAAGTGAAATATCCACAGTTATCCACGGATTTATCCACTAAGTGGTAATCCACTGAAATTCACGAAGTACTTATTACTAAGTGAAGAGTACATTCTTGCTTGACTTGCTAGTACATTCTTGTTCATGAAAGGCCATTACTACATTCTTGATTGATTATACTTGATCAATTCATGTTCTCATATCTTAAGCTTGATTATATCTTGTTACTTTGATTTTAATCACATGTTTGATCGCCTTTCGCATTATTTTACCTTATTCTTTAGAGCTAAAATGTTAATCACTTTAACATTACCAATCATGTTGATGCAAAGATACCTACTGGGCAAGTGTGCTCATTACCTATTTCCAATCTTCTTCAGGAGATGCAAGTAGTTCGGATTCGGATTCGAGTTATTCAAGTGATGAGTCCGAGAGCGAATGAAAGTCACATGAAATTGAGACTAAAGACTTAGGAGTCGATAATGTCTAGATCGAGTCCATGTAATCTTAATTTTTATTGAGTCAAGTAGATTTGAAAGAGTTGACTAGTTAATGTATTTGAGTTATTTTCCATATTCATAAAAGTGAATATTTGTTTAACTTATTGTGCAATTACATTTATGTGTGATTGTTATTGCGCTCTGCTTATTCTTGCTTGCAAGAGGCTTACCATACCGGCTGTTCACGATTCCCGAGATTATCTTCCGCTGTAATAAAAGCTCGGGACGTGACAACACCTATATAAATTGTTACAATAGGAGAATCTCGTTTTGGAAACCTAGTCTTCCACGATTTTCTTTCCTTGGTATCAAGTACAAGAAACATCCTAACATTATTTCATCTGTTCACACTTGCAAACTCATTTCACAAGGATGTGAAGCTTTTCTTGCCTCCGTAATCATTACCGAGTCCAAGGAAATCATCTTAGAGGATATTCTGATTGTGAATGAGTTTCCCGATGTGTTCCCATCGGATTTATTCGATTTACCACCCGAAAGGGAAGTAAACTTCTCCATTGAGCTCATTCTTAGAGCAACACCTATTTCAATAGCTCCCTATAGGATGTCCCCAATAGAACTCAAAGAATTGAAGAAACAACTTCAGGAGTTATTAGACAAGGGCTTCATTCGACCTAGCACATCCCCTTGGGGTGCGCCAGTTTTATTTGTCAAGAAGAAGGGTGGATCTCTCAAGCTATGTATCGATTACTGGTGACTAAATCAACTTACTATCAAGAACAAATATATGTTGCCGCGTATCGATGAGCTCTTTGATCAAAATTTAGGAGCGGAATATTTCTGCAATATAGACCTCAGGTTGGGTTATCACCAGCTCAAGATCAAAGATGAAGACATATACAAGACTACTTTCTGGAGCAGATATGGGCACTATGAATTCGTGGTAATGCCATTCGGGTTAAATAATGCCCCGGTAGCATTTATGGAACTTATGAATAATGTCTTCAGGCCTTATCTCGACCGATTTGTGATCGTCTTTATTGACGATATTCTTATATACTCCAAGACTAAGGAGGAACATGAAGATCACTTAAGAATAGCCTTGCAAACTCTGAGAGAGCATCAACTATATGCAAAATTTAGCAAGTGTGAGTTCTAGCTTAAGGAGGTCTCTTTCCTTGGCCATATTATTTCAAAGGAAGGTATCGATGTCGATCCTTCTAAGGTAGAAGCTATTAAGAATTGGAGCCGACCGACGACCGTGTCTGAAGTTAGAAGTTTTCTTAGTCTGGCTGGTTATTATAGGTGTTTCATTAAGGATTTCTCTAAAATTGTCGTCCCTTTGACTAGGCTTACAAGAAAGGAGAACCCTTTTATATGGTCAAAGGATTGCGAGAAAAGTTTCCTAACACTTAAGGGTCATCTCATTACGGCCCCTATACTGACACTACCCGTCGAGGGCTGTGGCTTTGAAGTCTATACCGATGCATCTGGCATTGGCCTAGGATGCGTTCTTATACAAAATGGAAAAGTGATTTGCAATTCATCAAGGCAGTTAAAGCGTCATGAAGAAAACTACCCTGTGCATGATCTGGAATTAGCTGTGGTTATATTCGCCTTGAAAATTTGGCGACACTACCTCTATGGGGAGAAGTTCACTATATTTTCAGATCACAAAAGTCTGAGATACCTTTTCACCCAAAAGGAATTAAACGTGAGACAACGTAGATGGTTGGAGTATCTCAAAGACTTCGACTTTATTATCCAATATCATCTAGGCAAAGCAAATGCTGTAGCTGACACTGTTAGTAGAAGACCAATGACAACTCTTGCAAGCCTCAGGAAAGGTATGACTTATCTTATCGAGGATTTTGCTCGCTTGAATCTCGATGTCGACAAAGAAGAAGAAGGATGTATGATTGCTAGTGTAAGGTCACAACCTACACTAATTGAAGACCTAGTTAAATTACAAGAAATTGACCCCACATTGATGGAGATCAAGGCTAATATTGATCGAAGGTCAGAATTCTCCAATTTTATTGACGGAAGATTATTGTTCAAAGATCGAATCTGTGTGCCGGATCATGTCGACATTAAGAAGTTGATCATGGAAGAAGCTCATAAATCAAGGTATGCTATTCACCCTAGTGCTACCAAGATGTACCAAGATTTGAAAAGAAATTTATGGTGGCCTAACATGAAAAGAGAAATAATGGACTTTGTATCTCGCTGCCTCACTTGTCAATAAGTAAAGGCAGAACATTTAAAGCCCGCCGGGAAACTACATCCCTTTGATATTCCCGAGTGGAAATAGGGAAGTATAGGGATGGATTTCATCATGGGTTTGCCTAAGACAAAAGGTGGACATGATGGTATATGGGTGGTTATAGACCGATTAACTAAATCTGCACATTTTCTACCGATTAAAAGTCGATGGTTTGTGGATGTATTAGTAGTACTATACATGAAGGAAATTGTCATACTACATGGTGTCCCTGTCACCATTGTATCTGACCGAGACCCTCGGTTCACATCACAATTCTAGAAGGGTCTACAACATTCATTAGGGACTCGACTCAACTTTAGCACCGCGTTCCATCCACAAACTGATGGTCTGACTGAAAGAACCAATCAAGTAGTAGAAGATATGCTCAGAGCTTGTGCTATTGATTTTGGAGGGAGTTGGCATGACCACTTACCTCTAGTGGAATTTGCCTACAACAATAGATATCAAGCTAGTATACAAATGGCACCATTCGAAGTACTATATGGAAAAAGTTGTCGATCACCTATATGTTGGAATGAAATAGGAGAAAGGTAATTTCTCGGCCCCGACATCATCAGGGATACTACCAAGAAGATAAAAGCTTATTCGGGAGAGACTCCATATGGCTCAAGCCAGGCAGAAATCTTATAGTGATAACAGAAGGCGTGACCTGGAATTCCAAGCAGGAGACCATGTATTTCTGAAGGTTTCTCCGGGTCGAGGTATTCGAAGATTCGGTATCAAATGTAAGCTCACTCCGAGATTTATCGGCCCCTTTGAAATTCTCGAAAGGGTTGGTGAAGTTGCATATCGAATAACTTTACCCCCTCAATTAGATAGAGTTTATGATGTATTTCACGTCTCAATGCTCAAAAGGTACGTCTTCGATCCATTCCATGTCATCACTTATGACAACCTGGAGATTAAAAAGGATTTGACGTATGAGCAAAAACAAATCAAAATAATTGAACGAGAAGTATGTCAACTTCGGAATAAGACTATTCCCATGGTCAAAGTCCAATGGAGCAAATCTTAGCCCCACGAAGCGACATGGGAGACCGAAGAGGCCATGCGCAAAAGATTTCCCGAGATATTTGAATGTAAGTACACTCTCCTTAGCAAATCCTATTACGATGAATTTGGGAACCAAATTCTTTTTAAGTGGGGGAGGGTGTAATGCCCGGGAGTTTTCTAAGAATTTTTTGGGATTAAAATATAATTAATAAGCAACTTAAAAGGCTTAGCAGGCTATAAAGAAGGATTAAGGATTTATTTAATCCATTTAAAATCCCTATATCAACTAAAGAGCTAAGCCCAACTCAATAGGCCTAAAAACCCAATTCCAAGGCTTTTAGACCCCAAGCCCATTAGTAGAAACGTAATTTTTGGATTTAAATCAGGTATACGCATCAATTAAGAGATAAATGAGGGATAATATGAAAATCCAAAAATTTCAGATTTAATGATGCCTGGCGGTCTATCGCGCGACCGCCAGACTGACCCTAGGAGTCTGACTATGACCGCTTGGCAACCCCAGTTCCGTGAATGGGAGAAACGTGAGAAAGCTTAGATCTTTGACGACCTGATCACCTTAGATCGAAGCTACCTAGCGTGGAAGACTCTCTAGAACTCTCTAGGGATCAATGCAAACCTAATTTAGGACTCTAGGATCTATCTAATCTCTTAAACCCTAGGTGAACTCTATAAATAGGGTTCAAACTTGACCTGCGCGAACGCTTGTTTTAGCTCGTATTATTCGATGGTAAGGAGACATTATTCCGGGTAGGTTCTTTAGAACATTATATTCTCCTTAGTTTTATCTAATTCCTTTCTTAATTTCATGCTAGAAGGTCCAGCCGTTGGAGATATAGGATGTCTGCAAGTCATTGATTCGCTACAACCTGCGCAGGAAGCAGTGTGCTAGTTCGATGAAGATCAAGAGTTTAGAAGCCCTAAACGAGGTTAGTACGAGTAGTGTCTTTAGAGCTTTGTGTTACCCTTTGTGTCTTCTACATACCCTCCAAATTTCATGGCTTTAGGTCAAGGGATTAAGGAGAACAAGGGACAACAAGTAGCTACTTTTGCACAGGATGTGTAGGAATTAGGGCTTCCTTCTAGTCAAAAATTTGATTCTTAAAAGCACTACCAGAGGTATGTTATCTCGTGGATGGATAGAACAACGTAATAGGAGTAAAAGCCCTCTGGTTTCAAGAGATTTCATGCATTGTACACGTAGTATTTGATGTTTTCTTTGGACTGCACATATAGGGTTAACATAGCATGCATGAACCTTGCCCTTAATAAGAAAATGATAATTCTAGTTTATTTTACTCAAACCCATGCATCTCCATGTTTTAATATGGTTGTTATTAGGCCATATTTTCCTGTTGGCATATTTTACCATACATCTATCTGCCCTACATTAGCATGTATTTCGGGTTTTGTTGTTGTTTATAGTAGACAAGAAGAAACGGTCTTCTTGAGACCGCCTGAGTACCCTTGCGGTCGTACGATAGACCACTAGGACCTGCTAAACAGTCATCACGTGACCGCTAGGTTTCTTGAGTTCTGTTTTGTTGTTAATCCGCAACATAATGCAGAATAGACCTAATTAATATATGATAAGCCTAGCTAATTAGGTCTTATCCCTATTTTAAGTATTGTATTTATACACCTTGTTATGTTAATTGTTCATCCTAATTGATTTCATGTTCTTTATGCACTTTGGACTTATTTTAAACTTATGGTAAATTTAGGCCAAAACCATATACTCTTGTATTTATTTAAATTTCATTTGGTTCATGGACTTGTCTAGTTTGATTTGATCACTATTTTATCACTATCCTTCTTATCTAGAGTGATTTTCTTAAGTACATGACACGTATTCTGGTACGGAGTCATCAGTTACACTTTACACTTAAGCACACAATCTTAGACTTGTAATCCTCTCCGTTAGATATTCCTTCCATTGGATTAGGTGATCTTGTTTAAAGTTCTCCATAAGACTCCGCGAGCCTGAGATTCCCACTAGGATGCCGAGCTGGTTGTACCTTCAAAATCCAAATGTCTAGAAAGCACTTTACCAGTGTTTTATGTGTTCTGGACCCTAGCAGCCATTTACCTGACCGCCAAGGATGCTTAGAGGCCTTGCCTAGACCGCATGGTTCTGACCCATTCGTTTCAAACTTTGTGACTAAAATGGTCCTGACTAGACCGCATGCCGCTCTTAAACAGTTCCGTCTAAACCGCTTGAGTATGTAAACGGTCCAGCAAATGACCGCTTGGTCTTTGAACCTGTCTAACCCGAGGTTTGACCTTTGGGTTGGGTTTTATAACTTCCTAGACGGTCTGATGATTACTTGGAACTTAACACTTGTCAAATAAGATATTATTAACTTATGGAAAGAAAAGGATATGTCGTTTTACTGTCGATTTTTCTTCAAGGCATAACCTTGTTCTAAGTCAATCTTGAACTCTGGTATTCATAATTGGTGCATTCTTACCTTCGTATTTGCTGTCATGGAACTATAGTTCAACTGGTTTACATTATTGGCCATATTGATATTTTTCGTGGAAGTAGCTTGATTTATAACTGGAAGATGCAAGAGCGGGCACAGACAGTGTCCAAGGGCTCCACTCTAGTCCTCTCGGTAGATAGCTGGAAACATACTATAAACCTTGGAGCATGATGAATACTGGCGTCGCATTATGCCGAGAGTACTTTTTTATAAACGGGTGAATATCCACGAATATGCACGAATTCTCACGAGGTAATCTTGTGAAATTACATGCTTGCTAGTACTTTCTCGTTATATGACTTTCTAGTGCATAGCCTTTATGGTTATGAAAAGTACATTCTTGTTCATGAAAGGTCAAATTACACTCATATTATATTCTTGCTTTATCATATTCTCATTCTTCATGAATATCCCTACATCCACATCCTGTTACTTGTAGTATACTTTGTTTTATACTCGTGTTTTACCGCATTCGTTTTTAGCTTATACTCTAGAGAAAAAATATTAATTACTTAAACATTGCCTTCATGTTGATACGAAGATACCTACTGGACAAGTGTGCTCATTCCCTACTTTTTCAATCTTTTTCATGAAATTCTAGTGGGTCAGATTCAGGCTATTCAAATGGTGGATCCGAGAGTGATTAAAGCTCGAGAGAAGACCTAGTAGAGTCTTAAGTCAAGTCGAGTCTATGTATTTTTCACTTTATTTGAGTCTAGTGAATTGAGTCAAATATCATTGTAATTTGATTGTTATTATCAATAAAGTCAGCTTTTTTATCAATCATTATGTCCATTCATCTTATGTGTGGATGGTTATTGTGCTCTGATTGTATTACTCACTTGAGACGTACTAGCCGACTATTCCCGTTCCCGATTGTTTCTGCTACATAATCTCGGGACGTGACAATCCATGAGTCAGCCCTCCGCTTCCTATCAACCATCCAGGAGTCAGCCTCCTGCTTCCGCATATCAATCCTCCACAAGCCAACCTTTCGCCCTCACGAGTCAACTATTTGCCATCCAAAGTCAATCATCTACCATCCATGGTCAGCCTTTTTCATCTCCACATCTGCCTCTTGTCAAGGGCACGCTAAATCCTGAGCAATTGATGATGTTCACTACTTACCTCCCCATCCCGCTCCTCATGCATCTTCACCTAGTCCCTCCTCTAGTCACCACACGCCCTCTCCGCAAGCCTCTCCTTCATCCCATAGACGTTAGCATCCACCATGCCCGAAGCGGGCTCATTATTCTCCATTGTCGGAGTCTTTTTCCAATATCTTCCGGGCATTGATTGTCACTTGCACATTGCAACTTCCTCCGGTTGTGTCTTTCCGACCCGTGGTCAGAAATCTGCTTCAATATTATGAATACCATCGTTAACAGGGGCATTTGGTTGACGATTGTCCCAAGTTTCGAGATTATGTTTATGGCTTGGAAGATAAGAAGAGGATTGATTGGCTTGCAATTCATAAAGTTGTTGTATATCTCTGTAGCAAGTGCCGCCCAGGAAGCCATCTCTAGCATTACAAGGCCAGGGGCACCCCTGTGATTCCTCATCTAGTGCCGCATCACCTACTCCGTCAACTACTCCGTCACCTATTCCATCACCTGCTTCACCGCCCATCCCATCACTCGCTCCATCACCTTCCCCATCACCTACACCGTCTATCCCATCGCCAACTCCACAATCTCCTCCACAAACCCAAGCCTCTGCTCAGGCTCGCGCTGTTATGACCCAAGATCTGGATATCGGGGAGAACCCGATACCATTCGAATCCTGGTCCGCCGCCCACGAGCCAGGAGGGCTCGGAAGGGCTAAAAGGAGTGTGGAGGCACAAAGAAATAGGAAATAAAGTAGGACAATTCAACAATTAACAGAAATTAATAAACAACTACTACAATAGAGTCCAGTCCAACAAAAAGTATAGTCTAAAGTAGTAAAACGTACCACATGCCAAGTGAACACTCGACACGACAAGCTGACAACTAAGAACCTCGCAAACACTGCACCCTCAAACCTCGAGGAAGAACCGCCGCACCTGAAAAGCAGGGATGAGTCTCCAAACAGAGACTCAGCAGGGGTCCCGCGGAACCCCAACCGGAACCAACGGCGGTAGTGGAAAGGAAAGCTACCACTACAGCAGGAACAGCGAACCGGTGGCCGGTCAAAACTCGGCACTACAGCTACTCCTACGGTACCAGGAAAGACACCCCGATCTCACGGTCGGGACTACTGAACCACACTAGTACCATATACCGAAGTAAAAACTCACGGCAACCCCTCCGTAGAGGCTTGTCTCCCAGGACACGGCCAACCTGGACACGCTGTCCTAGGTGCAACCCCGACCACCCGGTCGCGAACACCACACCAACAAGACACAACCTTGGTAAAGCTACTAGCACCCTGGCCACTAACTCGGAAACACCAGACGGTCTAGAAAACCACGTCTCGCAGACGGGAAATGGAACCCAGAAACAGGAGAGTCACGTCTTACGTGATAGGAGTACTTGTCCACCAGAAGCAAGGCCGGATGCGTCCACTGACAACTTAGTCCACAGCCTCAGGTGTCTCGCTGCGGCGCCCCAGGGGGAGACTGAGACACCGTACAAGTAACCACAGAACACAGAACACGGGTCTAGGTGGGGTTGTGCTCGTCAGCACGTGTCCGAAGTCCCCGACCACGTGTTCACACACTAACTAACTGCGGTACGTCAGGCCCTCTAGTTGGTTCGTCTTCCCGGCCCGGACTCGAGCCGCCACAGTAGGAGGCCCACGGCAACCAGCCTAAAGCCGTCTCTCGGGTAGTCTCGCTACCACTCCCTGATGGGACCACACGCGTGTCGAAAGGCTACGACTAGTGGGGAGTCACTGATGTGACCACTCTTCGAAGAGAAACTCTGTGAAGCACGCACGCACCCTGCGCGTAAGTCACAGGGAACCAAGTGGCACCGAACCATTGGACTATGGACAATCCTCTAGACTCACTAAATCCAACGGTCCTTGAGTCACGAGACTCGGGGTCAAGACCATTATACGCAATAGCACAATGCCGTTAATCTGGCCTAGTCCCTAGGTCTAAAACCACGATAGCACGAATACCGAGGTAGCTCACGAGCCGCCGAGACCATTCCCTCGAGAAGGGAACTAAGAAGCCTTCCAGCCCCAGGCTGGACAGCTGGACTCACATTCTGAGGTCACACATATGGGCCACGCGGATAACACAGAAGCATGATTCCCAAAGCAGCTCACAAGTCGCCACGCCGATTCCCCATCCTAGGAAAAGCGGGAAACCTCCAACCCCAGGCCGGATGACTGGACTCGCAGCCTAAGGCCAAACATTTGGCCTACTCGGGAACCATCTTCCACAAAAACCCATGACATGCGGGGGAACCCCACCGCACTCACACCGATACAAGGTGACTCGATCCAGCGTAACACAAAGTCTGAAACACACACCCACCTACGGGCACGCTAGTCAAGGTAACACGGCACCTCCAGACACCCCAGAAACACGAACACGTAACCTATTGGGTGTCCGGGACACTCACGAGGCCGACCGTAATTCATGGAAACCATGGTCGAAGAGAAACGGGACTGCAAACCACTCGGTGCAGCCCAGAGCCTGGCGGTCCAACCTTGGGCTGCCATAGGCTCTGGCGGTCCAACACTGGTCCGCCATAGGACTCTAGCGGTCCAACATAGGAGCGCTAGATGAAGAGGCCACGCTAGCTCTGGCGCACCATCCCAGGCCGCCACAGTGCTCTAGCGGTGAAGCCTTGGCGCGCTAGAAGCCCTCTGGCGCCTGTACCTACGGTCGGTAGAGGCACGTGACCCCCGACGGTCAGAAAGCAAGTGACTCAAGAAGCGACGGTCAAAAATGAGATAGCGGTCTAACCCTAGGCCGCCACACCATCTGGCGGTTTATCGTGCGGCCGCCAGACGACGTCGGGACCTGCTGACAAAATAGTGCCATGTGGCGCACCAACCTTGGGCCGCCACAGAGTCTGGCGCACTTACCCTGGGCCGCCAGAGACTATGGCTGTCTCTCGAAGGACGGTCACACCAGTCCGAGAACGGGACGGAGGGAACATTCTCAAAAACCCGTTCCACACCCCGATCATCCACGGATGATGGGGAAAACAAGGGGGAAGCTCCCCCGACACCCCTAGTATGCATCTAAAGCCCCGAATCGGTCCGAAACCTCGCGAAATGGCAGATCCGGCTCACACCCCAAAAATATGGAATTTTCCCCAAAAAGCTAAAATAGGCCCTCTCGGCTCACCACGGCCTACAAAACTCGCAGGAAAGGACGAGCACGAGCTGGGGGTCCATCTCCCTACCTCCACCGAAGATTTCGCGCCCCGAGCTCGCCGATCCAGGAAGAAATCACCATGAAACCCTCGCCAGCTCGCGATCCCACGAACCGCCTACACCATCACGACCCTCGTCCCGTGCCCGTCGCTCCACGCTCCACGCCCCACGAGCCACGCCGCCCAGCCCTCGCCACCTCCGTCGGCCGCGGGGAGTGAGAGGGGGAGAGGAGAGAACGTGAGAGAAGAGAGAGGGAAAATGGAGAGAAATGAGAGATGGGGAGAGAGAGAAAAGGGGGTTATATATATATAGGAAAATCTAGAAATTACCAAAAATACAAAAAATAGGCAAAAATCACCTCCCTGATCCTCGAAAGATGCACAATGTAGTGGTAACATCCCGGAGTCGGAGAATACAACGGTTCACCCTACACGGGGTTCCGAAGGTCCGACAGATGAAAACACGCGTAAAACCCACAATGCAACCCGGGACCCACAAAGGCGCTCTGAAAATTCCAGAAAAATATCGACATGCTCCTCACAACACCACGGACCCAAGAAAATTCACGGGCACACCACCAATGGGTCCGACAATCCGGTAAAAATAGTCCGAAGCACAATCTGACAAGATCCGCAATCCGCGAAAAGCGATCCGAAACCCACGAATCCAGATCCAAAAAACCCGGGGCATTACAGCCCTCCCCCCTTAAAGGAATTTCATCCTCAAATTTTAGGACTAGCACCAAGACACAAGGGAAGAACACCTTAACCAACTGACAACGCTGTCAGAGCCCCAGCACGAAAAACCTCGATTCTCACATAAACACCGATCTTGAGGGACACAGCCAGACTATCACCATGAACGACTCCTCGCTCCACATGCCGCACACACACCGGCCATTAGAGCAGGCACAACACAAAAGCACAAGTCTAGTATCACCTCAGCCATGATGAAAACCAATCATGGCACCGTTGCCACCATCTCGCTCGCCGAGGGAACGCAGTCCTTGCCGCGAGAAACAGCTACCGATCCATCCAATGGTCAGTAGATAAATCGCACGTCAGCTTCACAACCAGCTGACCGGTCGCACACCCTTCTCAAGGGAACAACCAATACAGAGCCTCCACTAGCTCACGTGCCCATCTCAACAGACCGCAACCAGAACATCGGCTCAGCACCAAGAATCACCTCATACATGGCAAGCTGAAAGCCAGACATATCACTATGCCAACTCTGTCAGAAGATAAACTTCGACAAAGCCCAGATCCCGTCTGGAAAAGCACATCACAGAAACGACCACCAAAGGTCTCACCTGCACACGGCTCACACCATTCACGATGCACAACCAACAGCATCTTATGTCTGTGAAAAGACCATCCACTGGTCGTCAGATACACGTCAACGGGAAACCTCCACCGGCCTCACGGGCACGATCCAACTCACGACAGGCCATCCGCTGACTCACACATAGACCAATGCACATTGGGTCCCCAACAATACACATCTTACCGTGGTCGACTACGAGACTAGCCTTACCAGTCACTCGCAGCTACCAACCGGAACCCAAATTCTCTCAGAGATCACTTCCTCAAAGATGACCTCATCCAAGGACACGACTGGCAACATAAGTCGGGTACCAAGGCACCGACTCTGACCAACACGTCCTCAACCTCCGTCAGGCGACATCCCCAACAACCCCATCCGGGTCACACCGATGCTTGACACGGCTTCCTTCACAGGAACAGGGTAGTCATGCGGCACACTTGCCAACATTTTTTCCCAACACTCCATCCTGCCAGTGCCAAGAACCACGATATCTTGAGCAACGGCACGGCAACAACACGTCTCACACCGTGGAACCAATCCTCCGATGCTCAACGCAACCTCAGGAAATCCGCCCGTAGCAACCAACGCTACGATCCTGAACCTGTGGGTCACATGCCCACCAGGCTTCCGCTGCACACTCTGATCCACGCGCACAGCCAAACATGGCAACTGGGGACTCGCCATCCTGACAATCCACAACTCGGCTGGTCAACCTCAGAAAACAAGGTGAGGAAATCTCTGTTACCTCAAACCCCAAGCATAGATTCACTCCCAATCTGGCAATCTCTACAGCTCCGCAGGCTCCGATCTACCACGCATCGAAAAGTTCCAGCACCAGCCAAGAATGCGAACACCGCCCAACTAGCACTCGTCCTTCCGGAACAGCGCCAGCACCCTCACACAGCAAGGGAATCAGGCACGACTTCTCATAGGCAACCACCTTACCAAAACACAGGACACGTCTCGCATGGATTTCATGGCACGCAGAGGCCAACCAATCCAGGAACACGCTGCAAGATGACGAACCTTAGCCAAACACGATATCTCCAACCCACGGAGAAACCAACACTCCTCCGACCAATCGAAGAAATTCCACACTCGACCTGACCTCAAACCTCGCACATGTTGGGAATAGCACCTTCCAGCATCGAGAAAACCATCACTTCCATCAGTTTAGTGCCTCCGACACACTCAGCAAGTGTCACGTCAGAACACGATCACAGCATCTCTCGATGCACCACCACTACAATTCCTCGAACTGCAACACACCACGGCAAGAGCCGCAATACGATCCATAACCGACAACTGTCAACACTCACCCTCAAGTCCCGAAACCATCGCGGAACCTTCACATCTCCAACCAAATCCAAGGCGAACACAACCCATTCGTGCACAAGAGCACAGGAGCAAGAACTTACTGGGACACCATAGCCAAATCCTGCCTCGAAATCTGCATAAATAATCGGGACTGACACGTCATTTTTGACGCCACAGAGCATGACAAGAACATCAGGCTCGACGAAACAGCAGCTCACGGAGAAGATCCTCTACTCACCCAAGCACACTTCTCGATCAGAGCACCCGCTCCGACACCTCAAACCACGACCTTAACGTCTCAAGAACTGGATAAATCTTATGCTAAAGTGGCCAACTCAAAAAATAGCTCCCTCAGAGCATGCTCACGGCCACTTAATGATGAATCATCCTCGCCAGCAACCTGACCTCGCTGCAGACACCTCGAACGCAGCACAACAGCAGCACACCTGCCGGCAACCTCTGCCCGACACAGTACAACCGGGATCACCACCGATGAGGGAGAAGCTCTCAACCTCGATCCCTAGATCCCACGCCGGCACGAAAGCCGTGAACAGCAACCGCCTTCACAGTGCCACACAGCGCACTCAATCTCTCAAGCAAAAAATCAAGCGGAAAACAAACACAAAACCCTAAGCCAGCTGCCGACTGTACTGGACCTTATGGACTCCAATCACTGCAATATCTCGAATTCCTATGTACGTCCACAACCACCGCTCTGATACCAGCTGTGATGACACAAGATCCAGATACCGGGGAGAAACCGATACCATTTGAATCCTGGTCCGCCACCTACGAGCCGGGAGGGCTCGGAAGGGTTAAAAGGAGTGTGGAGGCACAAAGAAATAGGAAATAAAGCAGGATACTTCAATAATTAACAGAAATAAATAAACTACTACTACAACAGAGTCCAGTCCAACAGAAAGTATAGTCTAAAGCAGTAAAACGTACCACATGTTAAGTGAACACTCGGCCAACGAGCTGGCAACTAAGAACCTCTGCAACACTGCACCGTCGAACCTCAAGGAAGAACCACCACACCTGAAAATCAAGGATGAGTCTCCAAACAGAGACTCAGCAGGGGTCCCGCGGAACCCCAACCGGAACCAACTGCGGTAGCGGAAAGGAAAGCTACAACTATAGCAGGAACAGTGAACCGGTGGCCGGTTAAAACTTGGCGCTACAGCTACTCCTACTGTACCAGGAAACACACCCCGATCTCACAGTCGGGACTACCGAACCACACTAGTACCACTTACCGAAGTAAAAACCCACGGCAACCCCACCGTAGAGGCCTGTCTCCCAGGACACGGCCAACCTGGACAAGTTGTCCAAGGTGCAACTCCGACAACCCGATCACGGACACCGCACCAACAAGACGCAACCTCGGTAAAGCTACTAGCACCCTGGCCACTAACTCGGAAACACTAGACGGTCCAGAAAACCACGTCTCGCAGACGGGAAATGGAACTCGGAAATAGGAGAGTCACGTCTCACGTGACAAGAGTACCTGTCCACCAGAAGCAAGGCCATATGCGTCCACTGACGACTTAGTCCATAGCCTCAAGTGTCTCGCTGTGGCGCCCCAGGCGGAGAATGAGACACCATACAAGTAACCACAGAACAAGGGTCTAGGCGGGGTCGTGCTCATCAGCACGTGTCCGAAGTCCCCGACCACGCATGTACACACTGACTAACTGCGGTACGTCAGGCCCTCTAGCTGGTTCGTCCTCCCGGCTCGGACTCGAGCCGCCACAGTAGGAGGCCCACGACAACCAGCCTAAAGCCGTCTCTCGGGTAGCCTCGCCACCACTCGCTGGTGAGACCACACGCGTGTCGGAAGGCTATGACTAGTGGGGAGTCAATGATGTGACCACTCTCCGAAGAGAAACTCCGTGAAGCATGCACGCACCCTGCACGAAAGTCACGGGGAACCAAGTGGCACCGAGCCACTAGACTCTTGATAGTCCTCTTGACTCACTAAATCCAACGGTCCTTGAGCCACGAGACTCGGGGTCAAGACCGTCGTATGCAATAGCACAATGTCATTAATCTGGCCTTGTCCCTAGGTCTAAAAACACGGTAGCATGAATATCGAGGCAGCTCACGAGCCGCCGAGTCCATTCCCTCAAGAAGGGAACTGAGAAGCCTTCCAGCCCCAGGTTGGACAACTGGACTCACAATCCGAGGCCACACATATGGCCCACGCGAAAAACACAGAAGCATGATTCCCAAAGCAGCTCGCAAGCCACCACGCCGATTCCCTATCCCAGGAAAAGCGAGAAACCTCCAGCCCTAGGCCGGATGACTGGACTCACAGTCCAAGGCCAAATATTTGTCCCACTCGGGAACCATCTTCTGCAGAAACCCACGACATGCGGTGGAACCCCACCGCACTCACACCTATACTCGGTGACACGATCGAGCGTAACATAAATCCCGAAACACACACACCTATAGGCAAGCTATTCGAGGTAACACGGCACCTCCAGACACCCCAGAAACATGGACACCAAACCTACGGGGTGTCTGGGACACTCACGAGGCTGACCGCAATTCATGGAAACCACGGTCGAAGAGAAACGGGACTGCAAACCACTCGGTGTAGCCCAGAGCCTGGCGGTCCAACCTTGGGCTGCCACAGGCTCTGGCGGTCCAACACTGGTCCGCCATAGGACTCTAGCGGTCCAACACATGAGCGCTAGATGAAGAGGCCAAGCTGGCTCTAGCGCACCCATCCCAGGCCACCACAGTGCTCTAGCGGTCAAGCCTTGGTGCGCTAGAAGCCCTCTAGCGCCCGTACCTACAGCCGCTAGAGGCACGTGACCCCCGACGGTCAGAAAGCACGCGACTCGAGAAGCGACGGTCAAAAATGATGTAGCGGTCTAACCCTAGTCTGCCACACCATCTGGTAGTTTATCATGCGGCCGCCAGATGGCGTTGGGACCTGCCGACAAAATAGTGCCCTGTGGCGCACCCACCTTGGGCCGCCATAGAGTCTGGCGCACTTACCCTGGGCCGCAAGAGACTCTGGCGGTCCCTGGAAGGACCGCCACACCAGTCCGAGAATGGGATGGCGGGAACATTCCCAAAAACCCGTTCCACGCCTCGATCATCCACGGATGATGGGGAAAATAAGGGGGAAGCTCCCCCGACACCCCTAGTATGCATCTAAAGCCCCGAATTGGTTTGAAACCTCGCGAAATGGCAGATCCGGCTCACACCCCAAAAATATGGAATTTTCCCCAAAAAGCTAAAATAGGCCCTCTCGGCTCACCACGGCCAACAAAACTCGCGGGAAAGGACGAGCACGAGCTGGGGGTCCATCTCCCTACCTCCACCGAAGATTTCGCGCCCCGAGCTCGCCGATCTAGGAAGAAATCATCACGAAACCCTCGCCAGCTCGTGATCCCACGAACCGCCTACACCATCACGATCCTCGTCCCATGCCCATCGCTGCACGCCCCACGAGCCAAGCCGCCCAGCCCTCGCCACCTCCGTCGGCCGCCCGGAGTGAGAGGGAGAGAGGAGAGAACGTGAGAGAAGAGAGAGGGAAAAGGGAGAGAAATGAGAGATGGGGAGAGAGAGAAAAGGGGGTTATATATATAGGAAAATCTAGAAATTACCAAAAATACAAAAAATAGGGAAAAATCACATCCATGATCCTCGAAAGTCGCACAATGCCGTGGTAACATCCCGGAGTCGGAGAATACAACGGTTCACCCTACACGGGGTTCCGAAGGTCCGACAGATGAAAACATGCGTAAAACCGACAATGCAACCCGGGACCCACAAAGGCGCTCTAAAAATTCCAGAAAAATATTGGCATGCTCCTCACAACACCACAGACCCAAGAAAATTCACGGGCACACCACCAATGGGTCCGAAAATCTGATAAAAATAGTCCGAAGCTCAATCGGACAAGATCCGCAATTCGCGAAAAGCGATCCGAAACCCACGAATCCAGATCCAAAAAACCCGGGGCATTACAGCCCTCCCCCCTTAAAGGAATTTCGTCCTCGAAATTTAGGACTAGCACCAAGACACAGGGGAAGAACACCTTAACCAAATGACAACGCTGTCAGAGCCCCAGCACGAAAAACCTCGATTCTCACAAAAACACCGATCTTGAGGGACACAGCCAGACTATCACCATGAATGACTCCTCGCTCCACATGCCGCACACACACCGGCCATTAGAGCAGGCACAACACAAAAGCACAAGTCTGGTATCACCTCAGCCACGATGAAAACCAATCATGGCACCGCTGCCACCATCTCGCTCGTCGAGGAAACGCAGTCCTTGCCGCGAGAAACAGCTACTGATCCATCCAATGGTCAGCAGATAAATTGCACGTCAGCTTCACAACCAGCTGACCGGTCGCACACCCTTCTCAAGGGAACAACCAATACAGAGCTTCCACCAGCTCAAGCGGCCATCTCAACAAACCGCAACCAGAACATCGGCTCAGCACCAAGAATCACCTTACACATGGCAAGCTGAAAGCCAGACATATCACTATGCCAACTCTGTCAGAAGATAAACTTCGACAAAGCCCAGATCCCGTCCGGAAAAGCACATCACAGAAACGACCACCAAAGGTCTCACCTGCACACGGCTCTCACTGTTCACGATGCACAACCAATAGCATCTTTTGTCTGTGAAAAGACCATCCACTAGTCGTCAGATACACGTCAACGGGAAACCTCCACCGGCCTCACGGGTGCGATCCAACTCACGACAGGCCATCCGCTGACTCACACACAGACCAATGCACATTGGGTCCCCAACAATACACATCTTACCGTGGTCGACTACGAGACTAGCCTTACCAGTCACTCGCAGCTACCAACCTGAACCCAAAATCTCTCAGAGATCACTTCCTCAAAGACGACCTCATCCAAGGACACGACTGGCAACATAAGTCAGGTACCAAGCCACCGACTCTGACCAACACGTCCTCGACCTCCGTCAGGTGACATCCCCAACAACCCCATCCGGGTCACACCGATGCCTGACACGGCTTCCATCACAGGAACATGGTAGTCATGCGACACACTTGCCAACATTTTTTCCCAACACTCCATCCTGCCAGTGCCAAGAACCACGATATCTTGAGCAACGGCAGGGCAACAACACGTCTCACACTGTGGAACCAATCCTCCGATGCTCAACGCAACCTCAGGAAATCCGCCCGTAGCAACCAACGCTACGATCCTGAACCTGTGGGTCACAGGCCCACCAGGCTTCCACTGCTCACTCTGATCCACGCGCACAGCCAAACATGGCAACTCGGGACTCCCCATCCCGACAATCCACAACTCGGCTGGTCAACCTCAGAAAATAAGGTGAGGAAAGCTCTGTTACCTCAAACCCCAAGCATAGATTCATTCCCAATCTGGCAATCTCTCCAACTCCGCAGGCTCCGATCTACCACGCATCGAAAAGTTCCAGCACCAGCCAAGAATGCGAACACCGCCCAACCAGCACTCGTCCTTCCGGAACAGCGCCAGGACCCTCACACGGCAAGGGAATCAGGCACGACTTCTCATAGGCAACCACCTTGCCAAAACACAGGACACGTCTCGCACAGATTTCATGGCACGCAAGGGCCAACCAATCCAGGAACATGCTGCAAGATGACGAACCTTAGCCAAACGCGATATCTCCCACCCATGGAGAAACCAACACTCCTCCGACCAATCGGAGAAATTCCATGCTCGACCTGACCTCAAACCTCGCACATGTTGGGAACAGAACCTTCTAGCATCGAGAAAACCATCACTTCCATCAGTTCAGTGCCTTCGATACACTCAGCAAGTGTCACGTCGGAACACGATCACAACATCTCTAGATGCACCACCACTGCAATTCCTCGAACTGCAACACACCATGCTAAGAGCCGCAATACAAGCCATAACCGACAACTGTCAACACTCACCCTCAAGTCCCGAAACCACCGCGGAACCTTCACATCTCCAACCAAATCCAAGGTGAACACAACCCATTCGTGCACAAGAGCGCAGGAGCAAGAACTTACTGGGACACCATAGCCCAATCCTACCTCGAAATCCGCATAAATAATCAGGACTGACACGTCATTTTTGACGCCACAGAGCATGACAAGAACATCAGGCTCGACAAAACAGCAGCTCACCGAGAATATCCTCCACTCACCCAAGCACACTTCTCGATCAGAGCACCCGCTCTGACCCCTCAAACCACGACCTTAACGTCTCAAAGGCTAGATAAATCTCAAAATAGCTCCCTCAGAGCATGCTCACGGCCACTTAATGACGAACAGTCCTCGCCAGTGACCTGACCTCACTGTAGACACCTCGAACGCAGCACCACAGCAGCGCACCTGCCGGCAACCTCTGCCCGACACAGTACAACCAGGATCACCACCGATGAGGGAGAAGCTCTCAACCTCGATCCCTAGATCCCACGTCGGCACGAAAGCCGCGAACAGCAACCGCCTTCACAGTGCCACACAACGCACTCAAGCTCTCAAGCAAAAAATCAAGCAGAAAACAAACACAAAACCCTAAGCCAACTACCGACTGTATTGGACCTTATGGACTTCAATCACTGTAATATCTCGAATTTCTATGTACGTCCACAACCACCGCTCTGATACCAGCTGTGATGACACTGTTGTGCCCCTTCTGCTATGATGATAATGTGGTGTTTTAATGATAGCAACATGAATGAGTCACCATATTGTTTTGCTCACATGATTGCATATGACTGATCTATTCTGTGGAGAATGCATGAGTGTGCTAGGTCATGCATAAGTCTATACATTGCATATATTTGTGCTGCACTCGCAAGTCTATACATCGTGCATTCATTGCTATAGTCTTTGTGTTTAGCATACACTGCATCAGTGCAATAACAGTTGCTGCATGCGTCTGTTAAGAAGTCTGTACATTGCCCTGCTTCAGGCTGAGCAAGTCTATACACTGCTGAACGAACATCAAGTCTATACATTATCTTGCACAGCATGCAGGCAAAGTCTGTACATCATCTTCTTGTTCATGCATTGCATCAAGTCTACACATTCTTCAGGTGCATCATCTCAGCAAGCCTATACATTGGACTTGAGCATATAGGAAGTTTGTACATTGGTACCTTTACCGACGTTGCACTTGCAAGTCTATACATTGACTGCCTGCTCATGATCACTCCTTTGGCAAGTCCATACATCGTGTAAGTCTATACATCGGCTTGTTTATGTATTCATCTCAAGTCTGTACACTGCATTGCACGAGTCTGTACAGCCGGTGAGGTCCGTCTCACTCAGCGTCTCAAGTGGACTTGAAGTCTATACATTGGACCGTCTCTCTTAGCGTCTATGTGCATAGTCCATGCATTGCCAAGTCTACACATCGTCAGCTTGCTCATGCATCGTCTTGGTGGTAAGTCTGTATATTGGCCAAGTCTATACATCGCCACTTGTTCATGCATGTGAGCAAGTCTATACATCCACCGTCTCACTCAAGTCTATACATTGCAGCCTTTGCATTGCACATACATTGAAGCCTATACATTGCATCGTCTTGAGACTAAGTCTGTTCACCACCGTCTTACTTAGCATCTCTGTGCATACCTTCAAGTCTATACATTGTAAGACCAAGTCTGTGCATGCATCGTCTTTCAAGTCTATACATCGTATGCCTCGAGCATTCAAGTCTGTATATTGGTTTTGTCTTGCACATAAATGTCCAAGTTTGTACAATGCTGCCACGTGGTCAAGGCCTTTGGGCAGGAACTGTGGAGAGCACACGCCCTACCTGCTGCTGCTATATATACTAAGCTTCTTCCTCTGAAGAAGAATGATCATGATAGAAGGGGCAGAAACAGAGAGAAGATAGCCTGCATGATCCAGAAGAAGAAGAAGAGAAAGAAAAAGAGAGTGACAGATCGAGAGCAGAGAAGAAGAAGAAAAAGAAAGAGAAAGAGAGAGCGTGAGTTGAGAATAAGAAAGAGAAAGACAGATAGAGAGAGGAAGAGGAGCTTACCTGAAGATCGTTCATACTGGAAGTTGGATCAGATCCACTCCAGTCAGCTCTGTTGAGAGCCATATTGTTTGTGCTTCATTTACAGCTTTCAGTCGCTGGTTGTTTCATCTTTTGTGTTTTTCTTTTGAACCTTTTATCAAGCTGTTAGTCAGCGATTTTACAGAGGAGGATTCCTCTGGACAGCAAGCTGTGTTGCTCAGCGGGCGAGGTGGATTCCTCGGACAGCAAGCTGTGAGGCTCAGCGGTTTGTAGGCAAGCTGTGAGGCCCAGCGGTTCAAGCTGTGAGTGAGCAGTAATCCACACTCGGGTTGAGTGTGGGGTGGACGTAGGTCTGGAGGACCGAACCACCTAAAAACTCTTTGTGTAGTGGCTTGATTTCTTCTATGTGAGTTCGCTAGATGAATGGCTAGGAGCGCTCCAAGTGTTTGCTTACAGGTTCAATAGATGACTTGATTAGTTCTTCTTAGTTCTTCTTAGTGTTTTTATTCCGCTGTTCTGAGCACTAGATTTTTAATTGGGTGAAAGTTTTTAAGGGGAGATTCAATCACCCCCCTCTGAATCGAACGCATCGAACCCAACACTTGGTATCAGAGCGGGTCTCTGACCTAACAGATCTAACAATCTGCATTGGATCCTGCTAGTTTTTGGTGCATTTCAGAGTGGGTTTCTTGTGTTCTGTGTTTTGCTTCACCGGTTTAGTGTCTTGATTTGCTCATCTGATTTCGGTGCATTCATCATATCTCGATGGCTAATCCTCCGATATTCAGAGGTAATGATTTTGATTCCTGGTTAGAAAAGTTTCATCAGTTTGTAAAATCAATTGATCCTAGTCTCTGGAAGGTAATAACTCATGGTCCATACAAACTGTCGAAGGATAAATCTAAATGGACCGAGAAGGATAAAATGAAAGACTTCATCAACTCTAGAGCATTGAATATGGTAAAAGCATCAATTGAGAGAGCACTAATCTCATGCGTCTCATTCTGCAGGTCTGCCAAGGAAATTTTGGATAAATTGAAGACTGCTTGCGATAGAGATAATGATCGATGCATGATGGCTCAAGGGAGTGAACCAAGTAGTAATCAAGATGAAGAACATGACGATGATTAGGTAAACATCTTTGAAAATTACACCCTAGATGATTGGATTGCTGCATATAATGAACTGCTGGAGTCTTATGATCATTTAAGAAAATAGCATAAGAAAATGAAAAGGAAAATTGATAAAAGCGATTCTAATTCATCATGTGAAGAGTGCTTGAAAATAAATGAATTATATGATAAATGTCTTTCTGAGACTCACATGAATTTGAAGCAAATGTGCTTGCTGAAGAATGAAAATCAAGAATGCTTCACTAGAATTTCTGAATTAGAGACTCAGTTAGAGCTGAAAACTGGCGAACATATGATGAATTTGGAAGAGTTGGAAAGGATTAAGGTTGAGTTGAAGAAATCGAAAGCTGAGAATGTAGAAATTCAGAGGAAGAATAAAAGTCTTGAATCTGAAATAGAGAAAGTCAACAAGGAAGGAGTGCCTGTTTCTTCTCTAAAAACTAACTGCAATATGTGCTTAGCTCTAAGAGAACGCAATGAAGATCTCTATAATGAAAATGAATAGAAGAAGAAACAAATTGCCGTGTTCAAAGAGGATCACAGAAATCTGCTTGCTGAGAAAATAAAAGTGGAAGGAAGGGAAGAGGAACTAATTGAAAAACTGGAGCTGATGTCTGGAAGAGAAAGATGTGCTGATAATGAAATTCAGGCTAAAAATTTTGAGGAAGAAAATACTGAACTGAAAGCTGAAGTTGAAAAATTAAACTGGTTAAACACTGGTATGTCCGAGCAACTTCTCATGTTAAAGAAAGGAAAAACTGTCAGTGATGAAGAATCAAAAAAGTTGAACAAATTGGAACAAGAAATTGAGAAGTATAAAACTGCAAACAAAGTTCTAAGTGAATACGTTAATTACAGTGAACAGGAGATAGCCAGTTATGAACTTCACATTGCTTCTTTGGAAGATAAAATTCATGATCTGGAAGACTCAGCATCCATGTCTGCTAAGAATGAGGGAAAAATGAAAGCTGTCATGAAAGATAAAAATGACAATTCAAGAGAGGGGATAAGTTGCAGTTCTGATGTTAAGGAAATCACTAAAAACCAGCTATACACCACTTTTGTGTAAACCTCTTATGTAGTTGGTACCTCAAATCAATCCCCAAAACAAAATAAAAATCAGAAATCACCTTCAACATCTATTTTTCAGTTCAAAGCCCAGAAGAATGAAAAGCAAACAAAAATTGTTGAGAATAATCAGAAATTGAAAAGGAAGGGTCAAACAAAGAAGGTAAAGAATATTTCTTGTTACACCCTAAGATCTGCCAACTCAGTTGAAATTGATGGGTCAATGCACAATGCTCATGCCTCATGTACTCATTCACATGCATCTAGTCAGTCTGTTAGTAATCATGTTGCCAGGAAATCACAAGTGGCATGCCACTATTATGGCAAGATAGGGCATGTAATGGATGATTGTAGACTGTTGCTTGAAGATGAGCATGCTAGTGAAGAAATGCATTCTAGGAATCCAATTGATAGAAATCATGCCACTAAGAAATCTGATGCATCATGTTATTACTGTGGTAGGCGTGGTCATCAAATGAATGCATGCTTTATAATGAAAGAAGACAACAATGTGAATTCTAGATTTTTCACACATGCTCATGGCCCATATAGATACAGATCTATTTCAAGCCAGCATACTATTTGTTTCACCTGCAACAAGCCAGGGCACAAGGCAAATGAGTGCTGGACTGAAAACTATTGAGGTAACAATAACTCAAAAGGCAAGCACCTTAGGTGTTTTGAATGTGGTAAGCATGGGCATGCAATCAAGGACTGCTGGTATGCTCAAGGAAATCACTTTGATTCCAAATTTGTCAAATTCCCTGCAAATAGAAATTTTTTGGGTAGAAATAAAGCTGTTTTCAAAGAAAAGACACGTGCATGTTCTGAATGTGGAAAACCTAGCCACCGAGCTTCTGAATGCTGGTGGGCAGGTAATGGTAAATCAAAATTTCATGCAAGTAACAGAAATCTTCATGCTAACTCACATAGATTCCATGATTATAACAATGTTCACAAAAAGAATTCAAGGGCTGTTACATCATGTAGATACTGTGGAAATTTTGGTCATTCCATGGATAGTTGTTACCTAATGGATCATGATGATAACATGGCTAAAAGATTGTTCAGAACACCTGTCAGAGTTAACGCAGGACCCAAGACTGCTTGGGTTCTTGCAGGATCAAGTTGATTAACATGCTACAGGTGTGCCTTGGTATGAAAAAGAGGGGTAAATAAACCAGGGCACTCAACAGGAAGACCCCAAGATTTTGCTTTTCAGGTTTGTTCTGAATACTCATCTTAAATTCCATCATATGAAATTATGAACTTGAAATGATTGCATATCATGTTGATTTGTTAAATTGAAAATTTCTGAAATAGAACTACCCAATCATGTTCATAGTAACTCACTTATGTCTGAAGTGCATGGATTATATCTGAATGTAAAATTTGATATCATGTGATGTGCTTTCAATACATTTCATGCATATAGTCAGGGGGAGTCCAACTGTTTTTGGTCAATCATATTGCTGCTTATGTTTTATCCTTCACATCATGCACTTAGTCAGGGGGAGGTCAACTTGTCTTGATTAACCATTCTGCTGCTCATGCCTTGCTATTGTCATGATGAATCTAGACAGAGGAATTTTTCTAATCATCTCATTCACTTTCACCTGAAATCCTCATGTCTAGTTTATTGGATCTTCTAATGCTCTCAGTTTGGTTCAATTGAATTCTCTGATGTCTTCACCAAAATAGTTGATCAGTCTGAATTCCAGACTCAGCTACTGTTTGTTGATAAACTCTCTTCTAATGCTCTTCTCTATTGGTGATTGACTCTTCCACCAGTTTATACTAAACCTTCCTATATCTCTTAGCTGGTGTGACTGATTTGGTTCTACTGTTGATTAGTTGGTCAACTAAATTTATTGATCTGATCTGAGGAACTTAAGCTGCATGTCATGCAATTCAGTCTGAGAACTTTGTAGAAATTCCTATCATATAGGTTTAAGAATTATCACTGAATCAGACTGATATAAGATTAATGTATTCTCAGATTTGTAATTAAATGAATTAAAAATATCTGAATGATAAGCTTTAATAAATTTTAACCATCTATGTCATAAAAACCTTAGACTCACTCATCAGATATCTGAAAATTTGAAATCAGGGCTACTTTGGTTAAGATGCATAGAGTGAGTATTGTTGTTAAACATTAACTTTGAAAAATTTGACAGGAAATAAAATCAGTGAGTAATGAAATGACTTTGTTCATTGAGAAACTAGGTTTTCCATCAAAGAAATGGAGTAAACCCAAGTCATGAAGTGTCATAGTCACTTAAAATAAAAATTCATTGAGAACCTGACAGAGCAATGGCATTTCTGTGTTGAGTAACTTGGGAGTCTGGCCTCTGATCAAGATGTCTTCTCATGTAAAAAGACACTTATATTGCTAACTCTGTTCTCGAAGTTGAGAGGCAATGACAGTTATCACACTGAGTAACTGGGTCACTTCACCTGAGACGTGTTGTGCCTCATGTAAAAAGGTGTTGATCAACCTAAATTACTTAAGAAAAATATAATGTGCTTCGAATGAAAATATATTAAAAATTTATGTCAATTCATGTTCTTAGAAATGTGTTTAACCTCAGTACTAATATGTGTATCTTTCAAAGGAGCTATTGAGATCATATGTGTAAGATAAAGATGATTGGTTTTGAGTGTTATCTGACTAATTGGTTCACCTTTATTAAAACTTGGATTCAGATATGAGTATTGAGTTTAATTTGACAAATTTGGCATACATCATAATTAAATCAGATTGGTTAAGTTGCCACTTCATAACCCTTTATGATAGAAGAGTCTTGATGTGACACAACCTCGGACCTAATGCAAGCAAGCACAATCGCATTCAAATGGGCCGAATTGGGCCACCGCTCTATCGACACTCACCCAAGCCCGGGGTAACTTGGCAATGCCAAGGTGAGGTTGAGGGGCTGGGCCCTTGCTGGTAGAGGGCCAGCAAGGCCAAGATGGGATTCCCAATGGGTGTGGAGGCCCAATTCAAGGGGGCCGACAAAGTGCCAAAGACACCGGTTGCACTTCTCCCACGGTGATCACTCAAGACAATGGGGCTTGAGGATCGGGCTCTCACTCGCATAACCAGCGGAATTAAGAACTAATATTGAAAGACAAGCACAATGAGCAAGGGTTTAGAGCACTTACTCGACCGGTTTGAAGAAACCGGTCCCGGTCGGAGACGAGGGCGAGCGGGGAGGCGGGTGGATCCCTACACGCCGCGCCGGGGTAGCTTGACCTGCCCAAATGAGTACAATACTACACCTCTCGCAGGAGGGGGATCTTGGGGTGGGGGTTAATGGATTACAATCAAAACTACCTCCGCACAGGGAGGGGCCTTCAGCCGGCCAAGCGGGGTGGGGAAAACTAGGGCTAAAACGATATAGAAGTGGTGATACCAAATCTGTCTGCCCTCTACAATAGGGGACTAATAGATGGTGTTGAAGCTGCAGAACTTGATCAGGAATTTCTCCGAGGGCGAGACCAGTGGGGAACTCTTCGTAGCTGGGAAGGGAATGCCTCAGAATTTCTTTAATTTCTTCTGGGGCCGCTGCTGACCGGGATGGAGTTTTGAACAGAGCTTCAGATTCTCGGACCTGCAGTTGTAGACTTCTAACAGTAGATTGCAGAGAATGCCCCAGCCGCTCCCGACCTCAGAATCAAGCGCTGTCAGCGTCGTTGGAATCGTGGACGAGTCCTCTTCGCAGAAAAACTAACGGGGAAGCCAACAGACATCGGAGAAGACTAGGGGATGCGGAACAATGGAGGCTGGACGTTGCAGACTGTCGGTAGCAGGACGACGGAGTTGAGGGAGAAAAATGATAAATTCTGCTACCGAATGCCGAACGGGATTCCGCTTCTTGATTCTGAAAGTTGACAAGAAGGATAAGAACTTTGTTGAAGGGCTTCTGGGCTGATTCCTCCGAGGTTGGTCGTGAAAGAGCTTCCAATCCGGTTCTGGTACTCAGCAGGGATAGCTATGCGCAGTCGTGGGAGAACGGAGCTTCTGAGCAGCACACAGATCGGAAGAAGACGAAACCACTGCCGTTGGGAAGGAGACCGGTAGACGCTTCCAACGGTGGCTTGTGGGTCTTCAAACTCTTCTGGAGGAAGTCGCGGTGGCCGCTGCAAGTTGCTGGTTCACCTACAACTTCTGGACTGCAAGCAGCAACCTAGGGACAGCTTCCAATGCCTAGAAAGAAGAAGGAGAATGGGGTATGTGGTGAAGGGGAGGTGGATGAAGGGTGAGAGGGGGGGTTGTGGGAGGTGTGGAGGGGGTCTAATGGTGGATGGGAGATGGAGAGAGAGGGGGAGGATGCAGGTTTCAGCTGAGGTAAGGGGGGATGGGGATTGCAAAGGGGGATGAAGAATGGAGGGAGGTGGGGGGCGACCTAGGCTAAAGGGGATAGAGGGAGGGGCGGCCAAAGCTTGGAGGGAAGGGATTTCAAATTTGAAATGACCTTGGAAGTTGAGGGATTGTGTGGGGAAGAGGGGTGATTGTGTTGGAATGGGGAAGGTGATGTTGGAATGTGGAGGGTGGTGTTGGAATGGGGAGGAATCTCCTTGGAACTAGGGGGAAGTGGAGTAATGGTGGCTATGGGAAGTGGGGTGGCTTTAATGGGGTAGGTGGGGGTTGGAGGTGGTTGGAGAGGGGAGGAGAGAGGAATGGGGCGAACCCCACTTGGGGGGAGAGAGAGAAAGAGAGAGAGGTGGGGTGGGGAATCACTCCCCTAGGGCTTCTCACCAAACTATAGGATTCACTCCACTAGAACTAAGTTTGAACACTCAAATGGAAATATTTTGTATTGAATCATTCATTACCTCCAAATGAAGGAAATGGGGCCCTATATATAGGAAACCCACATTTTACAATAAGTCTCTAACAAAAGACTCAATAACAAATAACCGAAGGGGTAGGGGGGCTCATGGGCCAAGCCCGAAGAATTGGGCCCAATAGCACATTACACAATCTAATGACACTCAATACTTAGGAAAATAAATGCAAGACCTAGGGACATGACTCAAATAAATTGAAAATTACATCAAATGACTCAAGTAAATAGCATAAAAAGGATAGGTGGGCCTTTATAGAGAGAGGCCCGAACTCAAACGATGCCGGAGTGTGAAGAAGACCCTAGCCAAAGGGATTTATGGATGATGCCTCCATCAAATCCCCTGGGCTGTGAAGAGCTCGACTCCGTCGAGTAGGGGTCCATCCGGCTGTGGTACAGCTCGAGAAGGTCTGGATCCAACCGCTGGAGATCCTCCCGACTCACCCAAGAATCCTCCGAAGGAGGCCGATCCTTCCACCTGACGAGATAGCGCTCATATACCTTGCTCCGAGTGGTAGTGACTTGTTCATCCAATATTTGTTCAATTTGTTCACGCTGGGCTCTCTTGGTTGGTGGTCTCTCCACACGGGTGGGTGCTCTCTCAAGGGAAGAAGTAGGCTCAATCTCCTCACTAGGTACCACCGTGGGTCCCTTATATGGCACTAGGTCGGCGACATTGAATGTGGGACTTATTCCATACTCCTCAGGGAGATTTAACTCGTAGGCATTTGCACCAATGCGCCTCAAGACCTGGAAGGGACCAGCCCCACGTGGCCTCAGTTTAGAGTTGGCTCCCGGGGAGAGCCTCTCCGTCCTTACCATCACAAAGTCACCCATATGGAATTCTTGGTGACGCCGATGAGAGTCGGCCAGCCTTTTATAAGCCTCATTCTTTTTGCTAATGTGCTTGCGAATTTCTTCATGCAATTCTCTAATATGTTGTGCAAAAGACTCGGCTGAAATGGACACTCTAGCATGCTGAGGAAGGGGAATGAGATCGGAAGGCTTTCTTGGTTTGTATCCATGCACGGCTTCAAATGGACTCATCCCTATGGACTTATTGATGGAGTTGTTATATGCAAATTCAGCCTGGGGTAAGATGAGATCCCAATTTCAGGGGCGATCCTCAACAAGACACCTAAGAAGGTTCCCTAGACTCCGATTGACAACTTCGATTTGGCCATCTATTTGGGGGTGGTAGGCAGTGGAGAATTTGAGGAGGGTACCCATCATGTGCCAAAGAGTTTTCCAAAAGTAGCTAGTGAATTGACATCCCTATCGGAGACTATGGTCTTAGGTAGCCCGTGGAGACGGACAACCTCATCAAAGAACAATCGGGCCACATGGGAGGCATCGGAGGTTTTGGAGCATGGGATGAAATGGGCCATTTTGGAGAATCTATCAACCACCACATAGATGGAGTCATGCCTTTTTTGAGTCTTGAGTAATCCTAGCACAAAGTCCATACTCAAGTCTTGCCATGGACGGTCGGGGATGGGGAGTGGGGTATATAGGCCAGTGTTTTGTTTCACCTGTTTGGCCGAAGCACATGTTCGGCATTGACCCACTATCTTGCCTACATCTCTCTTGAGACTTGGCCAATGAAACTATCCCTCAACTAGAGTAATGGTTTTGTGGACTCCAAAATGACCAGCTAGCCCTCCCGCATGTAATTCCCAAATCAAGAAGTCGCGGAGTGAGGTCCGTGGGATGCAAAGCTTTGGTCCCTTGACGAGGAACCCATCCTCTATGAAAAATCCCTCATGTTCCTTGCTAGAATGGGTGGTCAAGGTGGTATAGATGTGCCCAAAGTCGGGGCAGCTAGAGTACTCATCCTTGATCCTATCAAATCTGCTCACTTCCACTTGGATAGTGGATAACAAGGAAACTTTCCTACTAAGGGCAGCCGCCGCTCGATTCTCACTCCCGGCTTTGTGTTTGATGACAAAAGTGTAGGATTGGATGAACTCAACCCATTGGGCATGTCGGGCATTTAGCTTTTGTTGGGAGTTGAGGTATTTGAGGGCCTCATGGTCGGAAAAGATGACAAACTCTTTGGGTAACAAGTAGTGCCTCCAATGTCGGAGGGACTGAACCACGGCATAGAACTCCTTGTCATAAGTGGAGTATCTTGTCCTAGCATCACAAAGCTTCTCACTAAAGAAGGCTATCAGGTGTCCCTCTTGACTAAGAATCCCTCCTATCCTTATCCCGGATGCATCACATGTGACTTCAAAGACTTTAGAGAAATCGGGAAGGCATAGGACCGGGGCTTGGGTCAACTTTTTCTTTAGTTCTTGGAAGGCTTTAGAGGCTGATTTGGTCCTTACAAAAGTTCCCTTCTTGAGACAATCGGTGATTGGGCCGGTGATAGTGCTAAATCCACGAATAAACCTCCTATAGAATGTTGCCAATCCATGGAAAGTTCGGACCTCATGAAGGGTGTGGGGTTCCGGCCAATCAATGATAGCTTGGACCTTGTCGGGGTCCATGGAGACGCCTTTCGTGGACACCACACATCCTAGGAAGGTGAGGGAGGTGGTCATGAAGTGGCACTTTCCTAAGTTGGCAAATAGGCTCTCTTGCCGAAGGATGGTACAAACTTGCCTAAGGTGGTCAAGGTGGGCCTCTTGGGTTTGACTATAGATGAGTATATCATCAAAGTAGACCACTAGAAAGATCCCAATGAATGGCCTAAGGACCTCCGTCATAAGACGCATGAAAATACTGGGGGCATTTGAAAGCCCAAAAGGCATGACTAACCATTCAAAGAGACCATCTTTGGTTTTGAAAGTCATTTTCCACTCATCCCCGGGCCTTATCCTAACTTGGTGATAGCCACTCTTAAGGTCAATTTTGGAGAAAATGGTGGCTCCGGCTAACATATCAAGCATGTCATCAAGCCTAGGGATGGGAAACCTATACTTGACGGTGATTTTGTTAATGGCCCTACTATCCACACACATTCGCCATGACCCATCCTTCTTGGGAGTTAGAAGGGCCGGGACGGCACATGGGCTTTTACTAATGCGAATGAAGCCCTTCCCAATGAGTTCCTCTTTTTGCCTCTGAAGTTCGGCATGTTCCGTGAGATTGAGGCGATAATGAGGAAGGTTTGGGAGAGTGGCCCCCAGGACTAGATCAATTGCATGTTGCACATCCCGCATGGGAGGGAGTTGGTCCGGGAGCTCCGTTGGGAACACATCATGGAATTCTTCTAGGAGTTGTTGGATTTCTATGGGATGTGGATTGGTGGAAGTGGGTTCTCCTAGGCAAATGACCACCGCACATAGTGGTGCTCCTTGAACTATCTCCTCTTCAAGTTCTTTCCTAGTGATGAGATGAAGACCCTTGGACAACCCCGAGGTCCCACTTTGTTTGGGAGTTTGGGTGAGGGATGGGGTTGGAGGGGTGGAGTTCCCCGAGACTTGTATGGTGGTGGGGTGTTGTCCTTGAGGGGGAGTGTCCCTCTTGGTCATGGGACGAGGTGGGGAGGGGTTAAGACGGATAGTCTTACCCTCATGTTCAAAGGTGCATTTGTTGCTCCTAGCCAAGATGGTGGCATCTACATCATAAAGCCAAGGTCTTCCTAGTAGGATGCTACCTACTTCCATGGGTATGATGTCACACCATATTTGACCATGGTATGAAGAGAAGGTGAGGGGCACAAGACATTGAGTGTTGACCGGGATGGAGTTGTTGTTGATCCATGAGACCCGGTATGGACTTGGGTGAGGGGTGATAGCTAGCCCAAGAAGTTTGACGGTATCGGGTGATACGGCATTGACACAACTCCCACTATCCAAGATCACTTTCCTTACATGGCTCCCTATTTTGACAAAGGTGTGAAAGATTGAAGTTCGACGCCAATCCTCTTCTTGGGATTTTGTGAGGGTGCATCTAATCACTCCTAGATGAGAGTTGGTAGATGGAGTGGAGTGATCTAGACCCGACTCTAGGTATTGGGCTTCATACTCCTCTTCCCAATCTAGTGAGGCTTCATGGTCCTCAACGACATATCCAAGTTCCTTTTGGGGCGAAGCTTCTTCCTCAATAAGCAAGCTAGATAATCTTTTGGATGGACATTGCCCCACAAAGTGGCCAAACCCTTGACATCTAAAGCATTGTTGACGCCCGCTACCCGAAGTAGTTCCTACATTTGGGCCTTTGGGAATGTCTTCCCTCCGTGGGAGGGGGTGACTAGGGGTGGGTTTGTTTGGAGTGATGGTGGGAGGAGGGTTGTAAGGCCTTAATGGGGTGTTCCCACTTGGATTATGGGCTTTCATGGGAGTGGCCGGAATGGGCCGTGGTCCCATGTTTTTGGGATCGACCGGTCGGGGAGTAGCAAATCGTGGGATCCTAGAGAATCTTTCTACATCCCTAGCTATTTGATAAACTATCTCAAGGTTATCAACATCTCTCATAAAAAGCTCTCTCTTGATGTGACTTTGAAGTCCATTCCTAAAGCGAGACAAGGTAACCGCCGGGTCTTCATGAACTCCACACTTTAAAAGATAGGAGTCAAACTTCTCAATGTATTCAACCACGGTCTTCCCTTCTTGGGTGAGGCTTTGCCATTCATCTAAGAGCATTTGATGGTAGGATTGGGAAAGGTATTTGTTCCTAAGTTGATTCTTCATAGCCTCCCAAGTATCAATAGGATCTCCCCGCCTAATCCTTCTTAGACCCTCTTGGTTTAACCAATAAGTTTTGGCTAATTTGATGAGATACATTTTGGCCAACCTTACCCTCCTTTGGTCGGACATAGGGTACCATTCAAAGTATTGGTCTATGGCGGTTTCCACTCTAAGTAGACACTTGGTTCATGGGAACGATCAAAGTTTGGGGCCTCTACTTTAATCATCCTTAAGAGAGGGTCATCCGGGTCGTCCCGTGGATGCCTTTCATGAATTGGATGGTGTCGGGGTCTCTCATGGTCATGGTAAGGGTCATGATCCAAGTCCTCCCTATAAATTTTAGCATGTGGATGATAGGCTCTTGGTCCATGGTTCCTAGGATGGAACTCATCCCTATGAGGCTCAATATGTGGAGGGTGGACTTTTGGGTCATTGTTCCTTGGGTGGAACTCATTCCTATGCAACTCACCATGTGGTGGATGAACTCTTGGCTCATTATTCCTTGGATGAGGGTCTTCCCTAGGAGGCTCAACATGTGGAGGGTGGACTCTAGGCTCATTGTCCCTTGGGTGGAACTCATGCTCTTCAAGCCGAGCAATTCGAGTGGTAAGGGACTCAAGTTGGGCAAGAATGTTGGTAAGGGCAGCATCTACCCTACTCATTTGACTTTGAGGTTCCTCCCTAGGAGCATCTTGATTGAGTTGAGGATGGGGATCCATGGGTGGATTTGAAGATGAAGGATCGGATCGGTAACTAGCACCACTACGGGTGGACATGCAAGACAAGGGGCCAAAGATGTTGGACACACAATGCAATGGTCCTAGGACTTAGACTTGATAGAGACAAGTCAATGACTTGCTCTGATACCACTTGATGTGACACAACCTCGGACCTAATGCAAGCAAGCACAATCGCATTCAAATGGGCCGAATTGGGCCACCGCTCTATCGACACTCACCCAAGCCCGGGGTAACTTGGCAATGCCAAGGTGAGGTTGAGGGGCTGGGCCCTTGCTGGTAGAGGGCCAGCAAGGCCAAGATGGGATTCCCAATGGGTGTGGAGGCCCAATTCAAGGGGGCCGACAAAGTGCCAAAGACACCGGTTGCACTTCTCCCACGGTGATCACTCAAGACAACGGGGCTTGAGGATCAGACTCTCACTCGCATAACCAGCGGAATTAAGAACTAATATTGAAAGACAAGCACAATGAGCAAGGGTTTAGAGCACTTACTTGACCGGTTTGAAGAAACCAGTCCCGGTCGGAGACGAGGACGAGCGGGTGGATCCCCACACACCGCGCCGGGGTAGCTTGACCTGCCCAAATGAGTACAATACTACACCTCTCGCAGGAGGGGGATCTTGGGGTGGGGGTTAATGGATTACAATCAAAACTACCTCCGCACAGGGAGGGGCCTTCAGCCGGCCAAGCGGGGTGGGGAAAACTAGGGCTAAAACGATATAGAAGTGGTGATGCCAAATCTGTCTGCCCTCTGCAATAGGCGACTGACAGATGGTGTTGAAGCTGCAGAACTTGATCAGGAATTTCGCCGAGGGCAAGACCAGTGGGGAACTCTTCGTAGCTGGGAAGGGAATGCCTCAGAATTTCTTTAATTTCTTCTGGAGCCGCTGCTGATCGGGATGGAGGTTTGAACAGAGCTTCAGATTCTCGGACCTGCAATTGCAGACTTATAATAGCAGATTGCAGAGAACGCCCCGGCAGCTCCCGACCTCAGAATCAAGCGTCGTCAGAGTCGTTGGAATCGTGGACGAGTCCTCTTCGCAGAAAAACTGACGGGGAAGCCAACCAATGTCGGAGTAGACTAGTGGATGCAGAACAATGGAGACTGGACGTTACAGACTGTGGGTAGCAGGACGACGGAGTTGAGGGAGAAAAATGATAAATTCTGCTACCGGATGCCGAACGGGGTTCCGCTTCTTGATTCTGAAAGTTGACAGAAAGGAGAAGAACTGTGTTGAAGGGCTTGTGGGCTGATTCCTCCGAGGTTCGTCGTGGCAGAGCTTCTAATCCGGTTCTGGTACTCAGCAGGGACAGCTATGCGCAGTCGTGGGAGAACGGAGCTTCTGAGCAGCACACAGATCGGAAGAAGATGAAACCACTGCCGTTGGGAAGGAGACCAGTGTACGCTTCCAACGGTGGCTCTTGGGTATTCAAACTCGTCTGGAGGAAGTCGTGGTGGCCGCTGCAAGTTGCTAGTTCACCTACAACTTCTGGACTGCAAGCAGCAACCTAGGGATAGCTTCCAATGCCTAGAAAGAAGAAGGAGAATGGGGTATGTGGTGAAGGGGAGGTGGATGAAGGGTGAGAGGGGGGGTTGTGGGAGGTGTGGAGGGGTCTAATGGTGGAGGGGAGATGGAGAGAGAGGGGGAGGATGCAGGTTTCAGCTGAGGTAATGGGGGATGGGGATTGCAAAGGGGGATGAAGAATGGAGGGAGATGGGGGCGACCTAGGCTAAAGGGGCTAGAGGGAGGAGCGGCCAAAGCTTGGAGGGAAGGGATTTCAAATTTGAAATGACCTTGGAAGTTGAGGGATTGTGTGGGGAAGAGGGGTGATTGTGTTGGAATGGGGAAGGTGGTGTTGGAATGTGGAGGGTGGTGTTGGAATGGGGAGGAATCTCCTTGGAACTAGGGGGAAGTGGAGTAATGGTGGCTATGGGAAGTGGAGTGGCTTTAATGGGGTAGGTGGGGGTTGGAGGTGGTTGGAGAGGGGAGGAGAGAGGAATGGGGCGAACCCCACTTGGGGGGGAGAGAGAGAAAGAGAGAGAGGTGGGGTGGAGAATCACTCCCCTAGGGCTTCTGACCCAACTATAGGATTCACTCCACTAGAACTAAGTTTGAACACTCAAATGGAAATATTTTGTATTGAATCATTCATTACCTCCAAATGAAGGAAATGGGGACCTATATATAGGAAACCCACATTTTACAATAAGTCCCTAACAAAAGACTCAATAACAAATAACCGAAGGGGTAGGGGGGGCTCATGAGCCAAGTCCGAAGAATTGGGCCCAATAGCACATTACACAATCTAATGACACTCAATACTTAGGAAAATAAATGCAAGACCTAGGGACATGACTCAAATAAACTAAAAATTACATCAAATGACTCAAGTAAATAGCATAAAAAGGATAAGTGGGCCTTTATAGAGAGAGGCCCGAACTCAAACGATGCCGGAGTGTGAAGAAGACCCTAGCCAAAGGGAATTGTGGATGATGCCTCCATCAAGTCTATTATTCTTTAGACTTATTGTAGTGGTGCAAGCATTAAAATCCCTCATGATCAGATTCATTTTAGGCAGTCTGATCAACATATATCTTGCTATTGATTGATTCCTGAGATGTACTCCTCTCCACACTGTTGGAATCTTCCATCTTATTTTGCAACCAGTTCTGGTTCTGTGGATTTTCCACCTGTTTCATTCTGTTCAGGGGGAGTTATGGGTCATCTGCTTTTAAGGGGAGAGTAGTCAATCATGCATGTTGATAGGGGGAGAGCTGTTTTATTGTCATAAGGGGGAACTCCATTTCAGTGAACCTTGTTTCATTCTGTGTATTTGTGTGCTGCATTTTATCTCTCAAACCATCTCCTTTTTGTTTATGTCAAAGCGGGAGAATAGTTTGACGAGTCAGTGTGACTCATCATGTTGCCATCATCAAAAAGAGGGAGATTGTTGTGCCCCTTGTGCTATGATGATAATGTGTTGTTTTAATGATAGCAACATGAATGAGTCACCATATTATTTTGCTCACATGATTGCATATGACTGATCTGTTCTGTGGAGAATGCATGAGTGTGCTAGGTCATGCATAAGTCTATACATTGCATATATTTGTGATGCACTCGCAAGTCTATACATCGTGCATTCATTGCTATAGGCTTTGTGTTTAGCATACACTGCATCAGTGCAATAACAGTTGCTGCATGCGTCTGTTAAGAAGTCTATACATTGCCCTGCTTCAGGCTAAGCAAGTCTATACACTGCTGCACGAACATCAAGTCTATACATTATCTTGCACAACATGCAGGCAAAGTCTGTACATCATCTTCTTGTTCATGCATTGCATCAAGTCTACACATTCTTCAGGTGCATCATCTCAGCAAGCCTATACATTGGACTTGAGCATATAGGAAGTCTGTACATTGGTATCTTTACCGACGTTGCACTTGCAAGTCTATACATTGACTGCCTGCTCATGATCACTCCTTTGGCAAGTCCATACATCATGTAAGTCTATACATCGGCTTGTTCATGTATTCATATCAAGTCTGTACACTGCATTGCACGAGTCTGTATAGCCGGTGAGGTCCATCTCACTCAGCGTCTCAAGTGGACTTGAAGTCTATACATTGGACCGTCTCTCTTAGCGTCTATGTGCATAGTCCATGCATTGCCAAGTCTACACATCGTCAGCCTACTCATGCATCGTCTTGGTGGTAAGTCTGTATATTGGCCAAGTCTATACATCGCCACTTGTTCATGCATGTGAGCAAGTCTATACATCCACCATCTCACTCAAGTCTATACATTGCAGCCTTTGCATTGCACATACATTGAAGTCTATACATTGCATCGTCTTGAGACTAAGTCTGTTCACCACCGTCTTACTTAGCGTCTCTGTGCATACCTTCAAGTCTATACATTGTAAGACCAAGTCTGTGCATGGATCGTCTCATGCATCGTCTTTCAAGTCTATACATCGTGTGCCTCGAGCATTCAAGTCTATACATTGGTTTTGTCTTGCACATAAATGTCCAAGTCTGTACAATGCTGCTATGGCTGTGCATCGTTTGCATACTGCACACATGACACATAGCAAGTCTGCACAGTACACATAAAATCTGTTTTGCACACAAACACTCAAGTCTACACATCATGCACTCAGGCTTAAGTGTTAAGCATAGAATGTCTGTACAGCCTGTGCATCCTTTCGACATAAAGTCTATACATTGTGCATGGTTCAAAACAAGTCTGCACATTGTCTGTTGCATGCACGCATAGTCTGCACATTGTGTGCTGCTATGCTCATACATCATTTTAGCAAGTCTGAACATTGTTTGCACATCGCACGCAGAGTCTGCACACGGTGGATAAGTAAGTCTATATATTATGCATCGCTCAAAGCAGAGTCTGCACATTACTGCATTCCAAGTCTGCACATTGATGTAGCACGCATGCAGAGTCTATACACTCATAACCTTAGCCATTACATCGTGTGCTTCAAGCTCTTTCTTAAGTCTATACATTCTTGGCTATTTTGCGTCTCATGCAGTGTCTCATGCAAAGTCTTTACATTGCTGTCGCATTGCAAAGTCCATACATTGTTGTTGCATTGCAAAGTCTATACATTGCAAAGTCTACACACTGCATTACTCCCTACAGAGTCTGTACAAGGCTTTGTTGTCTTAAGCTGATGATTCTCTTCGACTGACTGATAGGTACTATCTTGAAGAGATTAAGAAGGCACGTGATCCAAGGATGGACGAGGTGCCCAGGATCGTGACACGTGTACAACAACAGGCTGAGATGCTGTCACATGGTCAAGGCCTTTGGGCGGGAACTGTGGAGAGCACACGCCCTACCTGCTGCTGCTATATATACTAAGCTTCTTCCTCTGAAGAAGACTGATCGTGATAGAAGGGGTAGAAACAGAGAGAAGATAGCCTGCACGATCCAGAAGAAGAAGAAGAGAAAGAAAAAGAGAGTGAGAGATCGAGAACAGAGAAGAAGAAGAAAAAGAAAGAGAAAGAGAGAGCGTGAGTTGAGAAGAAGAAAGAGAAAGATAGATAGAGAGAGGAAGAGGAGCTTACCTGAAGATCGTTCATACTGGAAGTTGGATCAGATCCACTCCAGTCAGCTCTATTGAGAGCCATATTGTTTGTGCTTCATTTACAGCTTTCAGTCGCTGGTTGTTTCATCTTTTGTGTTTTTCTTTTGAACCTTTTATCAAGCTGTTAGTCAACGATTTTACAGAAGAGGATTCCTCTGGACAGCAAGCTGTGTTGCTTAGTGGGCGAGGTGGATTCCTTGGACAGCAAGCTGTGAGGCTCAGCGGGGCGAGACTAGGTCTCGGACAGCAAGCTGTGAGGCTCAGAGATTTGCAGGCAAGCTGTGATGCCCAGCGGTTCAAGCTGTGAGTCAGCAATAATCCACAATCGGGTTGAGTGTGGGGTGGACGTAGGTCTGGAGGACCGAACCACCTAAAAACTCTTTGTGCAGTGGTTTGATTTCTTCTATGTGAGTTCGCTAGATGAATGGCTAGGAGCGCTCCAAGTGTTTTCTTACATGTTCAATAGATGACTTGATTAGTTCTTCTTAGTTCTTCTTAGTGTTTTTATTCCGCTGTTCTGAGCACTAGATTTTTAATTGGGCGAATGTTTTTAAGGGGAGATTCATTCACCCCCCTCTGAATCGAACACATCGAACCCAACAGACACAAGATCCGGATATCGGGGAGAACCCGATACCATTTGAATCCTGGTCCGCCACCCATGAGCCGGGACGGCTCGGAAGGGTTAAAAGGAGTGTGGAGGCACAAAGAAATAGGAAATAAAGTAGGACAATTCAATAATTAACATAAATAAATAAATAACTACTACAACAGAGTCCAGTCCAACAGAAAGTTTAGTGATGGAGGCATCACCTACGACTCCCTTTGGCTCGGGTCCACTTCTTCACATTTGGGAGCTAGTTGAGTTTGGGCCTCACTCTATTAAGGCCCCTTATCCATTTTGTAGTTTTCCTTTGAGTCATTTTGATGTATTTCCATTTTATTTGAGTCATTTCCCTAAGTCTAGCACTTATTTTCCTATGTTTGGTATCATCATGATGTCTAATGTAAGCTATTGGGCCCCATTCGTTGGACTAGGCCCATTAGCACTCCCAACCCCCTTGGTTATTTGTAGTTGTTTATTTTGTCAGGGACTTATTGTAAAGAGTGGGTTGCCTATATATATGACCCCACTCCCCTCATTTGAAGTTAATGAATGATTACATCCTTTTGAGTTAAACTTGCCATTTGAGTTCAAATTGGAGTGATTCCTCTAGTTTTTGGGTGAGAGACCCTAGGGGAGAGATTCCCCACCCATTCCCCTCTTAATCTCTCTATTTCACCCCTCTTTCTCTCTCCTCCAACCCCAAATCCGAATTTCCTTCTCTCTCCTCCCTCCTCCCATCCACTTCCAACCTCCAACCACCTCCTTTAATGCCCTCCACTTCCCCATGGCCTCCATTACTCCACTCCCTAGTTCCTAGGTAGAAGTCTCCCCATTCCAACACCTTCCTCCACCTTCCAACCAAATCTACCCCATTCCAATGCAAGCACTCCACTTCCCAACATAATCACCCACCTTCCAAGACCTTTTGAATTTGAAATCCACCCTTCCCTCCACTCACTTGTGCCCCCCTCACCTTCTCCTCTCACCCACCTTCCCCAAATTCGTAGCTCTTCCTCCTCCACCTGCTAGCACTTGCTTCCAGCCATTCTCCACCTCATTCCCCATCACCATTAGCTCCCTTCTCCACCCCACAAGAGCCCCCACTCTCCCTTAGGTCATTCCTACCATTTCCCTCCACCAAAGAAGCCACATCTCCCTCTCATTTCTTCTAGTAGGTTGGAGCTGTGCAGATCTACAGAACAGCCCTTGTTGCAGCGTCAACCACGGATTCATCCTAGTTCTTCAGAAGGCGTGGCCTACCTTTCTGGAAAGGCCTTCCAGTCTACTTCGCAGGCGAGGTGGAATCAACACGATCGGAGCTCGGAGCTGCCAGATAGAGCCATTCTCCCAACAGTGCGCAGAGAGGTCTTCATCCTGGACCAGAGCGTGGAAGATCCTTCTGCCACGACAAACCCCAGCGGATTCAGGCTGAAGCCCCTTCATCAAAGTTCTTCCTCTACCGGTCATCTTTCAAGATCAAGAAACAGAACCCCGTTCGGCCACCGGAGGAAGAAGTTACGAATTTTCTCCCCCGATCTATCTAGTTCTGTTTTCTGCTGTCTACTCCGACCAGTACCCACTCTTCTGGGTGCCCCGGCCATCCTCGACCTCTGAATGCATCTCCGTCACCTCCTGCTGAAAGCTACCTCGACCACGAAGATGATGCCGCTGGTTTCGTGCTGATCGGAGCTCGGGAGGGCGCTCAGTCACTTCTGCAACTTGCTGTTACAGTCCAGACAGTACCTGCGGCCAGACAGAGGAGGCTACTTCCTGTTGCTGGTGCAGCCACCTCCGACCGTCTGAGCTTCCCCAAAAATTCTGGAGTCCACCTCTTCCAGTCAGGAAGCTTCAGGAGCTGGTTTCGATCAATTTGGAGTCCGGACAAGCCCGGCATAGCCATCACAGCGACCCCCTGTCCAGAATTCCAGATTGAAGCTGCAACTTCCCTAGTTCTCATTTCTCTTCGTTTCGGTCCACCAACCCCTCCCCGCTTGGCCGGCTGAAGGCCCCACCCTGCGTGGTGGTAGTGTTTGAATGTATCATATTAACCCCTACCCCAAGATCCCCCCTCCTGCGAGAGGAGTAGTTTTGTAAGTGGTTTGGCAGGTCAAGCGACACCGCCGCGGCGTGTGGGGAACCACCGCCTCCCCGCTCGCCCTCGTCTCCGACCGGGACCGGTTTCTTCAAACCGGTCGAGTAAGTGTCTCTTCCTTGCTCACCTAGTGTAGCTCTCTCAATATTTGATTCATGCACCGCTGAATTCGTGAGGAGCGCCCGATCCTCAAGTCCATGACTTAGAGTGATCGCCGTGGGTTAGTGTGACCCGGTGCCCGAGTGCACTTTGTCGGCCCCAATCGAATTGGGCAACCAACCTTGGGGAATCAATTCTTGGCCTTGCTGGCCCTCTACCAGCAAGGGTCCATTCCCATAAGTCACCCTTGGTATCACATAGTCACCCCGGGAATAGAGTGCAACGAAGAGAGCGGTGGCCCATTAAGGCCCATTTGGATGCTTAGATGTGCTTGTTTGACTAAGTCCGAGGTTGTGTCACATCAAGTGGTATCAGAGCAAGTCCTTGACTTGTCTCTATCAAGTCTAAGTCCTAGGACCTTTGCATTGTGTGTCCAACCACTTTGGCCCTTTGTCTTGCATGTCCACCCGTAGTGGTACTAGCTACCAACCTGGTTCTTCATCTTCGATTCCAACCATGGATCCCAATCCTCACCAACTCAACCAAGATGTTCCTAGGGAGGAACCCCAAGAAAGGGTAGAGGCTGCCCTAACAACCATCCTTGCCCAACTAGAGTCCCTTACCAACCGAATTGCTCGGTTAGAAGACCAAGGGTACCACCCAAGGAACAATGAGCCTAGAATTCCCCCTCCACAAGATGAACCTCATAGGGAAGATCCTCACCCAAGAATCAATGAGCCAAGAGTCCCTCCACCACATGGTGATTATCATAGGAATGGTTTTCCCCAAAGGAACCAGGGCCCAAGAGTCCACCCTCCACATATAGAGCCTCATAGGGATGAGTTCCACCCAAGGAACAACAGCCCAAGAGCCCATCACCCACATGCTGAATTTTATAGGGATGAAATGGACTATGACCATTATTATGAGCATGAGATACCTCGCCCCCATCAAAACCATGACCGGCGTCCACGGGATGATCCGGATGACCCCCTTTTAAGGATGATCAAGGTAGAGGCCCCAAACTTTGACGGTTCACATGAACCTAGTGTTTACCTAGAATGGGAGACCGCCATGGACCAATACTTTGAATGGTACCCCATGTCCGACCAAAGAAGAGTTAGATTGGCTAAGATGCATCTCACTAAGTTGGCCAAAACTTATTGGCTAAATCAAGAGGGTCTAAGGCGGATTAGGAGGGATGAGCCTATTAACACTTGGGCGGATATGAAGAATCTACTTAGGAACAAATACCTTCCCCGAACCTACCACCAAATGCTCCTAGATGAATGGCAAAGCCTCACCCAAGAAGGAAAGACCGTGGTAGAGTACATTGAAAAATTTGACTCTTATCTTCTAAAGTGTGGAGTCCATGAGGATGCGGATGTCACATTATCCCGCTTTAGGAATGGGCTTCAAAGCCACATCAAGAGGGAACTATTCATGAGAGATGTGGATAACCTTGAGATAGCTTACCAAATTGCTAGAAATGTGGAAAGGTTTTCTAGGAGTTCCCGATTTATCCCTCCCCGACCCATCGACCCCAAAAACATGGGACCACGTCCCATTCCACCCACCCCCATGAGAGCTCCTAGCCCAAGTGGGAATGCCCCTTTAAGGTCCTACAACCCTCCCCCACCCATCACTCCAAACAAACCCGCTCCTAGTCACCCTCTTCAACGGAAGGATGACAACCCCAAAGGCCCAAGTGTAGGAGCCACCCCGGGAAGTGGGCGCCAACAATGCTATAAGTGTCATGGGTATGGTCATTTTGCGGGGCAATGTCCATCTAAGGGGCTATCTAGCTTGCTTATTGAGGAAGAAGTCCAACCCCAAAAGGAACAAGAAAATGTCATTGAGGAACATGAAGCCTTAATAGATTGGGAAGAGGAGTATGAAGCCCAATGTCTAGAGTCGGGTCTAGATCATTCCACTCCTTCAAACAACTCCCATCTAGGAGTCATTAGGTGCACTCTCACCCAACCTCAAGAAGAGGATTGGCGACGGACTTCAATTTTCCACACCTTTGTCAAGATAGAAAACCATGTGAGGAAAGTGATCTTGGATAGTGGTAGTTGTGTTAATGTCGTGTCACCCGACACCGTCAAGCTCCTTGGGCTTACTCTCACTCCCCACCCAAGTCCATACCGGGTCTCATGGATCAACAACAACTCCATCCCGGTCAACACCCAATGCCTAGTGCCTCTCACTTTCTCTTCCTACCATGGCCAAATATGGTGTGACGTCATACCTATGGAAGTGGGTAGCATCCTTTTAGGAAGACCTTGGCTCTATGATGTGGATGCCACCATTCTAGGAAGAAGCAACATATGCATCTTTGAGCATGAGGGTAAGACTATCCGTCTTAACCCTTCCCCACCTCGTCCCATGCCCAAGAGGGACACTCTCCCTCAAGGATCACACCCCACCACTCCACAAGTCTCGGGGAACTCCACCCCTCCAACTCAAGCCCTTATCCAAACTCCAAAACAAAGTAGAACCACGGGGTTGACCAAGGGTATTCATCTCATCACTAGGAGAGAGCTTGAAGAGGAAATTTCCCAAGGGGTGCCTTTGTGTGCGGTTGTCATATGCTTAGGGGAACCTACCCCTTCTAATCCCCATCCCATAGAGATCCAACAACTATTGGAAGAATTTCATGATGTGTTCCCGGAAGAGCTCCCGGACCAACTCCCTCCCATGCGTGATGTGCAACACGCAATCGACCTAGTGCCGGGAGCCACCCTTCCAAACCTTCCTCATTATCGCCTCAATCCTACGGAACATGCCGAACTTAGGAGGCAAATAGAGGAACTCATTAGGAAGGGCTTCATCCGCATTAGTAAGAGTCCATGTGCCGTCCCGGCCCTCCTTACCCCCAAGAAAGATGGATCGTGGCGGATGTGTGTGGATAGCCGGGCCATTAACAAGATTACCGTCAAGTATAGGTTCCCTATCCCTAGGCTTGATGACATGTTGGACATGCTAGCTGGAGCCACCATCTTCTCTAAGATAGATCTCAAGAGTGGTTACCACCAAGTTAGGATAAGGCCCGGGGATGAGTGGAAAACGGCCTTCAAGACCAAGGATGGTCTCTTTGAGTGGTTAGTCATGCCATTTGGGCTTTCTAATGCCCCAAGTACTTTCATGCGTCTTATGACGGAAGCACTTAGGCCTTTCATTGGGAACTTTCTAGTGGTATACTTTGATGATATTCTCATCTATAGCCACACCCATGAAGCCCACCTCGAACACCTTAGGAAAGTTTGCACCGTCCTCCGGCAAGAGAGCTTATTTGCCAACCTAAGAAAGTGTCATTTCATGACCACTACCATCACCTTCCTAGGATATGTGGTGTCAACCAAAGGAGTCTCCATGGACCCCGACAAGGTCCAAGCTATCATTGATTGGCCTGAACCCCACACCCTTCATGAGGTTAGAAGTTTCCATGGGTTGGCCACATTCTATAGGAGATTCATTCGGGGGTTTAGCACTATCACCGGCCCAATAACTGATTGTCTCAAAAAGGGAACCTTTGTTTGGACCAAAGCCGCCTCTAAAGCCTTCCTTGAGCTTAAGGAAAAGTTGACCCAAGCCCCGGTCCTATGTCTTCCCGATTTCTCTAAAGTTTTTGAGGTCACTTGTGATGCATCCGGGATTGGGATAGGAGGGATTCTTAGTCAAGAGGGACACCCGGTCGCCTACTTTAGTGAGAAGCTATGTGATGCTAGGACTAGATACTCCACCTATGACAAGGAGTTCTATGCCGTGGTCCAATCCCTCCGACATTGGAGACATTATTTGCTTCCCAAAGAGTTTGTCATCTTTTCCGACCATGAGGCACTCAAATACCTCAATTCCCAACAAAAGTTGAATGCCCGACATGCCCGATGGGTTGAGTTCATACAATCCTACACCTTTGTCATCAAACACAAGGCCGGGAGTGAGAATAAGGCCGCGGATGCCCTTAGTAGGAAGATGTCCTTGTTATCCACTATCCAAGTGGAAGTGATTGGCTTTGACAAGGTCAAGGATGATTATCCTAGTTGCCCCGACTTTGGACAAATCTATGCCAACTTGACCACTCATTCTAGCAAGGAGCATGAAGGATTCATTTTAGAGGATGGGTTCCTCTTCAAGGGACCAAGGCTTTGCATTCCTCGGACATCTCTTCGAGACTTCTTGGTTTGGGAATTACATGCCGGTGGGTTAGCCGGTCATTTTGGGGTCCACAAGACCATTGCCTTAGTTGAGGGTCAATTTTATTGGCCAAGCCTCAAGAGGGATGTAGGCAAAATAGTGGGTCAATGTCGCACATGTGCTTCGGCCAAACAAGTAAAACAAAACACCGGCCTATACACCCCACTTCCCATTCCCGACCGCCCATGGCAAGATTTGAGCATGGACTTTGTGCTAGGTTTACCCAAGACCTCTAGGAAGCATGACTCCATCTATGTGGTGGTAGATAGATTTTCCAAAATGGCCCACTTCATCCCATGCTACAAAACCTCCGATGCCTCCCATATAGCCCGGTTATTCTTTAATGAGGTAGTCCGCCTCCATGGGCTACCCAAGACCATAGTCTCCGATAGGGATGTCAAATTCACTAGCTATTTTTGGAAGACTCTTTGGCACATGATGGGTACCCTCCTCAAATTCTCCACTGCCTACCACCCCCAAACGGATGGCCAAACTGAAGTGGTCAACCGGAGTCTAGGGAACCTCCTTAGGTGTCTTGTTGAGGATCGGCCCGGAAATTGGGATCTCATCTTACCACAGGCTGAGTTTGCATACAATAATTCCGTCAATAAGTCAATAGGGATGAGTCCATTTGAAGCAGTGCATGGGTACAAACCAAGAAAGCCATCCGATCTCATTCCCCTTCCCCAGCATGCTAGAGTGTCCATTTCTGCCGAGTCTTTTGCACAACATATTAGAGAGTTGCATGAGGAAATCCGCAAGCACATTGGCATGAAAAATGAGGCGTATAAAAGGTTGGCCGACTCTCACCGGCGTCACTTAGAGTTCCAAGTGGGTGACTTTGTGATGGTGAGGACGGAGAGGCTCTCCCCAGGAGCCAACTCCAAGTTGAGACCACGTGGGACTGGGCCCTTCCAGGTCTTGAGGCGTATTGGTGCGAATGCTTATGAATTAGATCTCCCCGAGGATTATGGGGTAAGTCCTACATTCAATGTCGCCGACTTAGTGTCTTACAAGGGCCCCACGGTGAGACCTAGTGAGGAGATCGAGCCCACTCCCTCCTTTGAGAGAGTACCCACCCGAGAGGAGAGTCCACTAGCCAAAAGAGCTCAGCGTGATCGCATTGAACAAATATTGGATGAGCAGGTCACTACCACCCGGAGCAAGGTCTATGAGCGCTATCTCGTCAGGTGGAAGGATCGGCCTCCGTTGGAAGACTCATGGGTAAGTCGGGAGGACCTACAGCGATTGGATCCAGATCTCCTCGAGCGGTACCTTAGCCGGATGGACCCTTACTCGACGGAGTCGAGCTCTTTGCGGCCCAGGGGATTTGATGGAGGCATCACCCACGACTCCCTTTGGCTCGGGTCCACTTCTTCACATTCGGGAGCTAGTTGAGTTTGGGCCTCACTCTATTAAGGCCCCTTATCCATTTTGTAGTTTTCCTTTGAGTCATTTTGATGTATTTCCATTTTATTTGAGTCATTTCCCTAAGTCTAGCACTTATTTTCCTATGTTTGGTATCATCATGATGTCTAATGTAAGCTATTGGGCCCCATTCGTTGGACTAGGCCCATTAGCACTCCCAACCCCCTTGGTTATTTGTAGTTGTTTATTTTGTCAGGGACTTATTGTAAAGAGTGGGTTGCCTATATATATGACCCCACTCCCCTCATTTGAAGTTAATGAATGATTACATGCTTTTGAGTTAAACTTGCCATTTGAGTTCAAATTGGAGTGATTCCTCTAGTTTTTGGGTGAGAGACCCTAGGGGAGAGATTCCCCACCCATTCCTCTTTTAATCTCTCTATTTCACCCCTCTTTCTCTCTCCTCCAACCCCAAATCCGAATTTTCTTCTCTCTCCTCCCTCCTCCCATCCACTTCCAACCTCCAACCACCTCCTTTAATGCCCTCCACTTCCCCATGGCCTCCATTACTCCACTCCCTAGTTCCTAGGTAGAAGTCTCCCCATTCCAACACCTTCCTCCACCTTCCAACCAAATCTACCCCATTCCAATGCAAGCACTCCACTTCCCAACATAATCACCCACCTTCCAAGACCTTTTGAATTTGAAATCCACCCTTCCCTCCACTCACTTGTGCCCCCCTCACCTTCTCCTCTCACCCACCTTCCCCAAATTCGTAGCTCTTCCTCCTCCACCTGCTAGCACTTGCTTCCAGCCATTCTCCACCTCATTCCCCATCACCATTAGCTCCCTTCTCCACCCCACAAGAGCCCCCACTCTCCCTTAGGTCATTCCTACCATTTCCCTCCACCAAAGAAGCCACATCTCCCTCTCATTTCTTCTAGTAGGTTGGAGCTGTGCAGATCTGCAGAACAGCCCTTGTTGCAGCGTCAACCACGGATTCATCCTAGTTCTTCAGAAGGCGTGGCCTACCTTTCTGGAAAGGTCTTCCAGTCTACTTCGCAGGCGAGGTGGAATCAACACGATCGGAGCTCGGAGCTGCCAGATAGAGCCATTCTCCCAACAGTGCGCAGAGAGGTCTTCATCCTGGACCAGAGCGTGGAAGATCCTTCTGCCACGACAAACCCCAGTGGATTCAGGCTGAAGCCCCTTCATCAAAGTTCTTCCTCTACCGGTCATCTTTCAAGATCAAGAAACAGAACCCCGTTCGGCCACCGGAGGAAGAAGTTACGAATTTTCTCCCCCAATCTATCTAGTTCTGTTTTCTGCTGTCTACTCCGCCCAGTACCCACTCTTCTGGGTGCCCCGGCCATCCTCGACCTCTGACTGCATCTCCGTCACCTCCTGCTGAAAGCTACCTCGACCACGAAGATGATGCCGCTAGTTTCGTGCTGATCGGAGCTTGGGAGGGTGCTCAGTCACTTCTGCAACTTGCTGTTACAGTCCAGACAGTACCTGCGGCCAGACAGAGGAGGCTACTTCCTGTTGCTGGTGCAGCCACCTCCGACCGTCTGAGCTTCCCCAAAAATTCTGGAGTCCACCTCTTCCAGTCAGGAAGCTTCAGGAGCTGGTTTCGATCAATTTGGAGTCCGGACAAGCCCGGCATAGCCATCACAGCGACCCCCTGTCCAGAATTCCAGATTGAAGCTGCAACTTCCCTAGTTCTCATTTCTCTTCGTTTCGGTCCACCAACCCCTCCCCGCTTGGCCGGCTGAAGGCCCCACCCTGCGTGGTGGTAGTGTTTGAATGTATCATATTAACCCCTACCCCAAGATCCCCCCTCCTGCGAGAGGAGTAGTTTTGTAAGTGGTTTGGCAGGTCAAGCGACACCGCCGCGGCGTGTGGGGAACCACCGCCTCCCCGCTCGCCCTCGTCTCCGACCGGGACCGGTTTCTTCAAACCGGTCGAGTAAGTGTCTCTTCCTTGCTCACCTAGTGTAGCTCTCTCAATATTTGATTCATGCACCGCTGAATTCGTGAGGAGCGCCCGATCCTCAAGTCCATGACTTAGAGTGATCGCCGTGGGTTAGTGTGACCCGGTGCCCGAGTGCACTTTGTCGGCCCCAATCGAATTGGGCAACCAACCTTGGGGAATCAATTCTTGGCCTTGCTGGCCCTCTACCAGCAAGGGTCCATTCCCATAAGTCACCCTTGGTATCACATAGTCACCCCGGGAATAGAGTGCAACGAAGAGAGCGGTGGCCCATTAAGGCCCATTTGGATGCTTCGATGTGCTTGTTTGACTAAGTCCGAGGTTGTGTCACATCATTTAGTCTAAAGCAGTAAAATTACCACATGCTAAGTGAACACTCGGCCTGATGTGACACAACCTTGGACCTAATGCAAGCAAGCACAATCGCATTCAAAAAGGGCCAAGTTGGGCCACCGCTCTATCGTCACTCACCCAAGCCCGGGGTGACTTGGCAATGCCAAGGGGAGGATATGGGGTTGGGCCCTTGCTGGTAGAGGGCCAGCAAGGCCAAGAATGATTCCCAATGGGTATGGGTACCCAAATCAAGGGGGCCGACAAAGTGCCAACGGCAACGGTTACAATATTCCCACGGTGATCACTCAAGTTTATGGGGCTTGAGGATCGGGCTCTCACCCGCATAACCAGCGGAATTAAGAACTAATATTGAAAGACAAGCACTAGTTGGAGTGAAGGTTTGAGCACTTACTCGACCGGTTTGAAGAAACCAGTCCCGATCGGAGACGAGGGCGAGCGGGGAGGCGAGTTGATCCCCACACGCTGCGGTGTCGCTTGACCTGCCCAAACAAAGTACACCACTACACCTCTCGCAGGAGGGGGAACTTGGGGTGGGGGTTATTGATATTACATCAATACTACCTCCACGCAGGGATGGGCCTTCAGCCGGCCAAGCGGGGTGGGGAAACCAAAGCAAAGAACGAGGAACAAGGGTGGACGCCGAATCTGCCTGCTGTCTGCGAACCAGGACAGAGGGTCGGTGTTGCTGTTGTAGATATTGCTCAGGAAGTTTGCTGATGGCGAGACTGGCGGCAAAATCTTCGTAACAGGAAGGGGAATGCCTCAGAATTTTTTTAATTTCTTCTGGAGTCGCTGCTGGTCGGGGCAGGAGCTTGAACAGGGCCTCTGTTTCTCGGACTAGCAGGGGTAGGTCACCAACAGTAGGATGCTGAGGCTGTCCTGCCGCTCCCGAACTCCAAATTTGATGCCGTCAGCTCCGTTAGAACTGTGGGTGAGTCCTCTTTGCAGCAAAATAAACTGGGACGCCAGAAGAGAACGGAGACGATCGGTGGTGCCAGAAGAGTCAGGAGGTGTCGATACAGACTGGGGAAGGCAGAGCCGCGCGACCGTGGAAGAAAATTGGTAACTTCTGTTCCCGGAAGCGGAATGGGCTTCCACTTCTTGATTCTGAAAGTAGATAGGCCGATGAAGAACTTTGAAGTAGGACTTAAGGACTGATTCCTTTGGGGCTGGTCGCGGCAGAGCTTCTAATCCGGCTCAGGTCCTCAGCCGAGGCAGAACCGCGCAGCTGTGGGAGAATGGAGGTCCCGGACAGCACCAAGCTCCGATGAGGACGAAACCACTTTCGAGACGAAGAGGACTGGCAGACGCTTCCGTGGATGCCTCTTATGCCTTCAGAATCACAGGTAGCAAACCGTGGTACCTTCTGCAAGCTTCGGGTACAACTGCATCTCTTGAACAGCAACCTGCAACTTTGACAAAGCCCCCAAGGGATCTAACAAGAAGAAGGAGAGAGTGGTGTATGGTGAAGGGGGATGAAGAAAGGTGGAGGGGAGGTATGGAAGAGGTGGAGGGTTGCTAATGGTAGGGGGGAGGTGGATGAAGAAGAGGAGGGGCGAAGGTTTCAGCTGGTGGATGGAGGGTGTGAGGGCAAGTGGTGGTGGAGAATGGAAGGAGAGGGGGGCGAACTAGGCTAGAGAGGAGGAGAGGGGGGCGGCCAAAGGATATGGAGGGAAGGGATTTCAAATTCAAAATGGCTTTGGAATGTGGGGGATTGTGTGGGGAAGAGGGATGAGTGTGTTGGAATGGGGGAAGATTGTGTTGGAATAGAGAAGATTGTGTTGGAATGGTGAGGGATCTCCTTGGGACTAGGGGGTGGAGTAATGGAGGCCATGGGGAAGTGGAGGGCTTTAATGATGATAGGTGGGAGTTGAGGTGGTTGGGAAGGGAGGAGAGAGAAGAAAATTTGAAATTGGGTGTTGAGGAGAGAGAAAATGGAGTGAAAAAGAGGGATTAAGAGAGGGAAGGGTGGGGAATCTCTCCCCTAGGGTTTCTCACCCAAAAAATGTTGGAATCACTCCACTAAACTAAGCTTTGGACTCTCAAATGGCATTTTTTTCATTGATTGATTCATTACCTCCAAATGAAGGAAATGGGGCCCTATATATAGGAAACCCACATTTTACAATAAGACACTGACAAAAGACTCATTGACAAATAACCGAAGGGGTAGGGGAGCTCATTGGGCCAAGCCCGAAGAAATGGGCCCAATTAGCACATTACACATTCTAATGACACTCAAACATAGGAAAATAAACGCAAGACCTAGGGACATGACTCAAATAAAATGCAAATTACATCAAATGACTCAAGTACATAGCATAAAAAGGATAAGTGGGCCTTTATAGAGAGAGGCCCGAACTCAAACAGTGCCGAAGTGTGAAGAAGACCCTAGCCAAAGGGAATTGTGGATGATGCCTCCATCAAATCCCCTGGGCTGTGAAGAGCTCGACTCCGTCGAGTATGCGTCCATCCGACTGTGGTACTGCTCGAGGAGGTCCGGATCCAACCGCTGGAGATCCTCCCGACTCACCCAAGAATCCTCCGAAGGAGGCCGATCCTTCCACCTGACGAGATAGCGCTCATATACCTTGCTCCGAGTGGTAGTGACTTGTTCATCCAATATTCGTTCAATTTATTCACGCTGGACTCTCTTGGCTGGTGGTTTATCATCATGGATGGGTGCTCTCTCAAGGGAAGAGGTAGGCTCAATCTCCTCACTAGGTACCACCGTGGGTCCCTTATATAGCACTAGGTCGGCAACATTGAATGTGGGACTTATTCCATACTCCTCAGGGAGATCTAACTCGTAGGCATTTGCACCTATGCACCTCAAGACCTGGAAGGGACCAGCCCCACTTGGCCTCAGTTTAGAGTTGGCTCCCGGGGAGAGCCTCTCCATCCTTACCATCACAAAGTCACCCACTTGGAATTCTTGGTGACGCCGATGAGAGTCGGCCAGCCTTTTATAAGCCTCATTCTTTTTGCTGATGTGCTTGCGAATTTCTTCATGCAATTCTCTAATATGTTGTGCAAAAGACTCGGCTGAAATGGACATTCTAGCATGCTGGGGAAGGGGAATGAGATCGGAAGGTTTTCTTGGTTTGTACCCATGCACAGCTTCAAATGGACTCATCCCTATAGACTTATTGATGGAGTTGTTATATGCAAACTCAGCTTGGGGTAGGATGAGATCCCAATTTCCCGGTCGATCCTCAACAAGGCACCTAAGGAGGTTCCCTAGACTCCGATTGACAACTTCGGTTTGGCCATCTGTTTGGGGGTGGTAGGCAGTGGAAAATTTAAGGAGGGTACCCATCATGTGCCAAAGAATTTTCCAGAAGTAGCTAGTGAACTTGACATCTCTATCGGAGACTATGGTTTTGGGTAGTCCATGGAGGCGGACAACCTCATCAAAGAACAATCGGGCTACATGGGAGGCATCGGAGGTTTTGGAGCATGGGATAAAGTGGGCCATTTTTGAAAATCTATCAACCACCACATAGATGGAGTCATGCCTTCTTTGAGTCCTGGGTAATCCTAGCACAAAGCCCATGCTTAGGTCTTGCCATGGCCGGTCAGGGATGGGGAGTGGGGTATATAGGCCGGTATTTTGTTTCACTTGTTTGGACGAGACACATGTTCGGCATTGACCCACAACCTTGCCTACATCTCTCTTGAGACTAGGCCAATAAAACTGTCCCTCAACTAGGGCAATGGTTTTGTGGACTCCAAAATGGCCACCTAGCCCTCCCGCATGTATTTCCCAAATCAAGAAGTCACGGAGTGAGGTCCGTGGGATACAAAGCTTGGGTCCCTTGAAGAGGAACCCATCCTCTAAGATAAATCCCTCATGTTCCTTACTAGAAGGGGTGGTCAAGGTGGTATAGATGTGCCCAAAGTCGGGGCAGCTAGGGTACTCATCCTTGATTCTATCAAATCCGGCCACTTCCACTTGGATAGTGGATAACAAGGAAACTTTCCTACTAAGGGCATCCGTTGCTCGATTCTCACTCCCGGCCTTGTGTTTGATGACAAAAGTGTAGGATTGGATGAACTCAACCCATCGGGCATGTCGGGCATTTAGCTTTTGTTGGGAGTTGAGGTATTTGAGGGCCTCATGGTCGGAAAATATGACAAACTCTTTGGGCAACAAGTAGTGCCTCCAATGTCGGAGGGACTGAACCACGACATAGAACTCCTTGTCATAAGTGGAGTATCTTGTCCTAGCATGACAAAGCTTCTCACTAAAGAAGGCTACCGGGTGTCCCTCTTGACTAAGAATCCCTCCTATCCCTATCCCGGATGCATCACATGTGACTTCAAAGACTTTAGAGAAATCGGGAAGGCATAGGACCGGGGCTTGGGTCAACTTCTCCTTAAGTTCTTGGTAGGCTTTGGAGGCTAATTTGGTCCATACAAAAGTCCCCTTCTTGAGACAATCGGTGATTGGGCTAGTGATAGTGTTAAACCCTCGAATGAACCTCCTATATAATGTGGCCAATCCATGAAAACTTCGGACCTCGTGTAGGGTGTGGGGTTCCGGCCAATCAATGATAGCTTGGACCTTCTCGGGGTCCATGGAGACGCCCTTGGTTGACACCATAAATCCTAGGAAGGTGAGGGATGTGGTCATGAAGTGGCACTTTCCTAAGTTGGCAAATAGGCTCTCTCGACGAAGGATGATACAAACTTGCCTAAGGTGATCAAGGTGGGCTTCTTGGGTTTGACTATAGATGAGTATATCATCAAAATGGACCACTAGAAGGACCTCCGTCATAAGACGCATGAAAGTACTTGGAGCATTTGAAAGCCCAAAAGGCATGACTAGCCATTCAAAAAGGCCATCTTTGGTTTTGAAAGCTGTTTTCCACTCATCTCCGGGCCTTACTCTAACTTGGTGATAGCCACTCTTAAGGTCAATTTTGGAGAAGATGGTGGCTCCGGTTAACATATCAAGCATGTCATCAAGCCTAGGGATGGGAAACCTATACTTGACGGTGATTTTGTTAATGGCCCGACTATCCACACACATTCGCCATGACCCATCCTTTTTGGGAGTTAGAAGGGCCGGGACGGCACATGGGCTTTTGCTAATGCAAATGAAGCCCTTCCTAATGAGTTCCTCTATTTGCCTCCTAAATTTGACATGTTCCGTGGGATTGAGGCGATAATGAGGAAGGTTTGGGAGAGTGGCTCCCAGGACTAGATCGATGGCATGTTGCACATCCCGCATGGGAGGGAGTTGGTCCGGGAGCTCCGTTGGGAACACATCATGGAATTCTTCTAGGAGTTGTTGGATTTCTATGGGATGTGGATTGGTGAAAGTGGGTTCTCCTAGACAAATGACCACTGCACAAAATGGTATTCCTTGAACTTTCTCCTCTTCAAGTTCTTTTCTAGTGATGAGATGAAGACCCTTGGCCAACCCCGAGGTCCCACTTTGTTTGGGAGTTTGGGTAGGGGATGGGGTTGGAGGGGTGGAGTTCCCCGAGACTTGTGTGGGGGTGGGGTGTTGTCCTTGAGGGGGAGTGTCCCTCTTGGTCATGGGACGAGGTGGGGAGGAGTTAAGACGGATAGTCTTACCCTCATGTTCAAAGGTGCACTTATTGCTTCTACCCAAGATAGTGGCATCTACATCATAAAGCCAAGGTCTTCCTAGTAGGATGCTACCTACTTCCATGGGTATGATGTCACACCATATTTGACCATGGTATGAGGAGAAGGTCAGGGGCACAAGACATTGAGTGTTGACCGGGATGGAGTTGTTGTTGATCCATGAGACCCGGTATGGAATTGGGTGAGGGGTGATAGCTAGCCCAAGAAGCTTGACGGTATCGGGTGACACGGCATTGACACAACTCCCACTATCCAAGATCATTTTCCTTACATGATTCCCTATTTTGACAAAGGTGTGAAAGATTGAAGTTCGACGCCAATCCTCTTCTTGAGGTTTGGTGAGGGTGCATCTAATCACTCCTAGATGAGAGTTGGTAGATGGAGTGGTGTGATCTAGACCTGATTCTAGGTATTGGGTTTGGTATTGGGTTTCATACTCTTCCTCCCAATCTAATGAGGCTTCATGGTCCTCCACGACATCTTCAAGCTCTTTTTGGGGTGGAGCTTCTTCCTCAATAAACAAGTTAGATGATCCCTTGGATGGACATTGTCCCGCAAAGTGGCCAAACCCTTGACACCTAAAATATTTTTGGTGCCCACTACCCGAAGTAGTTCCTACATTTGGGCCTTTGGGAATGTCTTCCCTCCGTGGGAGGGGGTGACTAGGAGTGGGTTTGTTTGGAGTGATGGTGGGAGGGGGGTTGTAAGACCTTAATGGGGTGTTCCCACTTGGGTTATGGGCTTTCATGGGAGTGGCCGGAATGGGTCGTGGTCCCATGTTTTTGGGGTCGACCGGTCGGGGAGTAGCAAATCGAGGGATCCTAGAGAATCTTTCTACATCCCTAGCTATTTGATAAGCTATCTCAAGGTTATCAACATCTCTCATGAAAAGCTCTCTTTTGATGTGACTTTGAAGCCCATTCCTAAAGCGGGACAAGGTAACTTCCGGGTCCTCATGAACTCCACACTTCAAAAGGTAGGAGTCAAACTTTTCAATATATTCTACTACGGTCTTCCCCTCTTGGGTGAGGCTTTGCCATTCATCTAAGAGCATTTGATGGTAGGATTGGGGAAGGTATTTGTTCCTAAGTAGGTTCTTCATTCCCGCCCAAGTTTCAATAGGCTCTCCCCGCCTAATCCTTCTTAGACCCTCTTGGTTTAACCAATATGTTTTGGCTAATTTGACAAGATGCATTTTGGCCAACCTTACCCTCCTTTGGTCGGACATAGGATACCATTCAAAGTATTGGTCCATGGTGGTCTCCCATTCTAAGTAGACACTTGGTTCATGGGAACCATCAAAGTTTGGGGCCTCTACTTTAATCATCCTTAAGAGGGGGTCATCCGGGTCGTCCCGTGGACGCCTTTCATGAATTGGATGATGGCGGGGTCTCTCATGGTTATAGTAGGGGTCAAAGTCCAAGTCCTCCCTATAGATTTTAGCATGTGGATGATAGGCTCTTGGTCCATGATTCCTCGGATGGAACACTTCCCTATGAGGCTCAACATGTGGAGGGTAGACTCTTGGGTCATTGTTTCTTGGGTGGAACTCATTCCTATACAAGTCACCATGTGGTGGATGAACTCTTGGCTCATAATTCCTTAGATGGGGATCTTCCCTATGAGGTTCAACATATGGAGGGTGGACTCTAGGCTCATTGTTCCTTAGATGGGGATCATCCCTATGGGGCCCAACATGTGGAGGGTGGACTCTAGGCTCATTGTTCCTTGGGTGGAACTCATTTCTAGGCAACTCACCATGTGGTGGATGGCCTCTTAGTTCATTATTCCTTGGGTGAGGGTCTTCCCTATGAAGGTCAACATATGGAGGGTGGACTCTAGGCTCGTTGTCCCTTGGGTGGACCTCATGTTCTTCTAACCGAGCAATTCGAGTGTTAAGGGAGGCAAGTTGGGCAAGGATGTTGGTAAGGGCAGCATCTACCCTATTCATTTGGCTTTGGGGTTCCTCCCTAGGAGCATCTTGATTGGGTTGAGGATTGGGATCCATGGGTGGATTGGAGGATGAAGGATCAAATCGGTAACTAGCACCACTACGGGTGGACATGCAAGACAAGGGGTAAATGATGAGGGACACACAATGCAATGGTCCTAGGACTTAGACTTGATAGAGACAAGTCAAAGACTTGCTCTGATACCACTTGATGTGACACAACCTTGGACCTAATGCAAGCAAGCACAATCGCATTCAAAACGGGCCAAGTTGGGCCACCGCTCTATCGTCACTCACCTAAGCCCGGGGTGACTTGGCAATGCCAAGGGGAGGATGTGGGGTTGGGCCCTTGCTGGTAGAGGGCCAGCAAGGCCAAGAATGATTCCCAATGGGTATGGGTACCCAAATCAAGGGGGCCGACAAAGTGCCAACGGCAATGGTTACAATATTCCCACGGTGATCACTCAAGTTTATGGGGCTTGAGGATCGGGCTCTCACTCGCATAAATAGCGGAATTAAGAACTAATATTGAAAGACAAGCACTAGTTGGAGTGAAGGTTTGAGCACTTACTCGACTGGTTTGAAGAAACCTGTCCCGGTCGGAGACGAGGGCGAGCGGGGAGGCGAGTGGATCCCCACACGCCGCGGCGGTGTCGCTTGACCTGCCCAAACAAAGTACACCACTACACCTCTCGCAGGAGGGGGAACTTGGGGTGGGGGTTATTGATATTACATCAATACTACCTCCACGCAGGGAGGGGCCTTCAGCCGGCCAAGCGGGGTGGGGAAACCAAAGTAAAGAATGAGGAACAAGGGTGGACGCCGAATCTGCCTGCTATCTGCGAACCAGGACAGAGGGTCGGTGTTGCTGTTGCAGATATTGCTCAAGAAGTTTGCTGATGGCGAGACCGGCGGCGAAATCTTCATAACAGGAAGGGGAATGCCTCAGAATTTTTGTAATTTCTTCTGGAGTCGCTGCTGGTCGGGGCAGGAGCTTGAACATGGCGTCTGTTTCTCGGACTAGCAGGGGTAGGTCACCAACAGTAGGATGCAGAGGCTGTCCTGGCTGCTCCCGAACTCCAAATTTAATGCCGTCAGCGCCGTTAGAACCGTGGGTGAGTCCTCTTTGCAGCAAAAGAAACGGGGATTCCAGAAGAGATCGGAGACGATCGGTGGAGCCAGAAGAGTCAGGAGGTTCCGATGCAGACTGGGGGAGGCAGAGCCGCGCGACTGTGGAAGAAAATTGGTAACTTCTGTTCCCGGATGCGGAATGGGCTTCTGCTTCTTGATTCTGAAAGTAGATAGGCCGATGAAGAACTTTGAAGAAGGACTTGAGGACTGATTCCTTCGGGGCTGGTCGTGGCAGAGCTTCTAAGCCGGCTAAGGTCCTCAGCCGAGGCAGAACCGCGTAGCTGTGGGAGAATGGAGGTCCCGGACAGCACCGAGCTCCGATGAGGACGAAACCACTTTCGAGACGAAGAGGACTGGCAGACACTTCCGTGGATGCCTCTTATGCCTTCAGAATCGCAGGTAGCAAACCGTGGTACCTTCTGCAAGCTTAGGGTACAACTGCATCTCTTGAACAGCAACCTGCAACTTTGACAAAGCCCCCAAGGGATCTAACAAGAAGAAGGAGAGAGTGGTGTATGGTGAAGGGGGATGAAGAAAGGTGGAGGGGAGGTATGGAAGAGGTGGAGGGTTGCTAATGGCAGGGGGGAGGTGGATGAAGAAGAGGAGGGGCGAAGGTTTCAGCTGGTGGATGGAGGGTGTGAGGGCAAGTGGTGGTAGAGAATGGAAGGAGAGGGGGGAGAACTAGGCTAGAGAGGAGGAGAGGGGGGCGGCCAAAGGATATGGAGGGAAGGGATTTCAAATTCAAAATGGCTTTGGAATGTGGGGGATTGTGTGGGGAAGAGGGATGAGTGTGTTGGAATGGGGGAAGATTGTGTTGGAATAGAGAAGATTGTGTTGGAATGATGAGGGATCTCCTTGGGACTAGGGGGGTGGAGTAATGGAGGCCATGGGGAAGTGGAGGGCTTTAAAGATGGTAGGTGGGAGTTGAGGTGGTTGGGAAGGGAGGAGAGAGAAGAAAATTTGAAATTGGGTGTTGAGGAGAGAGAAAATGGAGTGAAAAAGAGGGATTAAGAGAGGGAAGGGTGGGGAATCTCTCCCCTAGGGTTTCTCACCCAAAAAATGTTGGAATCACTCCACTAAACTAAGCTTTGGACTCTCAAATGGCATTTTTTTCATTGATTGATTCATTACCTCCAAATGAAGGAAATGGGGCCCTATATATAGGAAACCCACATTTTACAATAAGACCTTGACAAAAGACTCATTGACAAATAACCGAAGGGGTAGGGGAGCTCATTGGGCCAAGCCCGAAGAAATGGGCCCAATTAGCACATTACACATTCTAATGACACTCAAACATAGGAAAATAAACGCAAGACCTAAGGACATGACTCAAATAAAATACAAATTACATCAAATGACTCAAGTACATAGCATAAAAAGGATAAGTGGGCCTTTATAGAGAGAGGCCCGAACTCAAACAGTGCCGAAGTGTGAAGAAGACCCTAGACAAAGGGAATTGTGGATGATGCCTCCATCACGGCCCAACGAGCAGGCAACTAAGAACCTCTGCAACACTGCACCATCGAACCTCGAGGAAGAACCGCCACACCTGAAAACCAAGGATGAGTCTCCAAACAGAGACTCAGCAGGGGTCCCGCGGAACCCCAACCGGAACCAACTACGGTAGTGGAAAGGAAATCTACAACTACAACAGGAACAGTGAACCGGTGGCCGGTCAAAACTCGGTGCTACAACTACTCCTACTGTACCAGGAAACACACCCCGATCTCACGGTCGGGACTACCGAACCACACTAGTACCACTTACCGAAGTAAAAACCCACGGCAACCCCACCGTAGAGGCATGTCTCCCAGGACACAGCCAACCTGGATAAGTTGTCCAAGGTGCAACCCCGACCACCCGATCGCGGACACCGCACCAACAAGACGCAACCTCGGTAAAGCTACTAGCACCCTGGCCACTAACTCAGAAACACTAGATGGTCCAGAAAACCACGTCTCGTAGACGGGAAGTGGAACTCGGAAATAGGAGAGTCACGTCTCACGTGACAGGAGTACCTGCCCACCAGAAGCAAGGCCATATGCGTCCACTGACGACTTAGTCCACAGCCTCAAGTGTCTTGCTGCGACGCCCCAGGCGGAGACTGAGACACCGTACAAGTAACCACAAAAAAAGGCTCTAGGCGGGGTCGTGCTCGTCAGCACGTGTCCGAAGTCCCCGACCACGCATGTACACACTGACTAACTACGGTACATCAGGCCCTCTAGCTGGTTCGTCCTCCCGGCTCGGACTCGAGCCGCCAGAGTAGGAGGCCCACGACAACCAGCCTAAAGCCGTCTCTCGGGTAGCCTCGCCACCACTCGCTAGTGAGACCACACGCGTGTCAGAAGGCTATGACTAGTGGGGAGTCAATGATGTGACCACTCTCCGAAGAGAAACTCCGTGAAGCACGCACGCACCCTGCACGAAAGTCACGGGGAACCAAGTGGCACCGAGCCACTAGACTCTTGACAGTCCTCTTGACTCACTAAATCCAACGGTCCTTGAGCCACGAGACTCGGGGTCAAGACCGTCATATGCAACAGTACAATGTCATTAATATGGCCTAGTCCCTACGTCTAAAACCACCGTAGCATGAATATTGAGGCAACTAATGAGTCGCCGAGTCCATTCCCTCGAGAAGGGAACTGAGAAGCCTTCCAGCCCCAGGCTGGACAACTGGACTCATAATCCGAGGCCACTCATATGGCCCACGCGGAAAACACAGAAGCATGATTCCCAAAGTAGCTCGCAAGCCGCCACGCCGATTCCCCATCCCAGGAAAAGCGAGAAACCTCCAGCCCCAGGCCGGATGACTGGACTCGCAGTCTAAGGCCAAATATTTGGCCCACTCGGGAACCATCTTCTACAGAAACCCACGACATGCGGTGGAACCCCACCGCACTCACACCGATACAAGGTGACTCGATCCAGCGTAACACAAACCCGAAACACACACACCTATAAGCACGCTAGTCGATGTAACACGGCACCTCCAGACAGCCCAGAAACATGGACACGGAACCTACGGGGTGTCTGGGACACTCACGAGGCCGACCGTAATTCATGGAAATCACGGTCGAAGAGAAACGGGACTGCAAACCACTCGGTGCAGCCCAGAGCTTGGCGGTCCAACCTTGGGCCGCCACAGGCTCTGGCGGTCCAACACTGGTCCGCCATAGGACTCTAGCGGTCCAACACATGAGCGCTAGATGAAGAGGCCAAGCTGGCTCTAGCGCACCCATCCCAGGCCACCACAGTGTTCTAGCGGTCAAGCCTTGGCGCGCTAGAAGCCCTCTGGCGCCCGTACCTACGGCCGCTAGAGGCACGTGACCCCCGATGATCAGAAAGCACGCGACTCGAGAAGCGACAGTCAAAAATGATGTAGCGGTCTAACCCTAGGCTGCCACACCATCTGGCAGTTTATCATGTGGCCGCCAGACGACGTCGGGACCTGTCGACAAAATAGTGCCCTGTGGCGCACCCACCTTGGGCCGCCATAGGGTCTGGAAGGACCGCCACACCAGTCCGAGAACGAGATGGCGGGAACATTCCCAAAAACCCGTTCCACGCCTCGATCATCCACGGATGATGGGGAAAATAAGGGGGAAGCTCCCCCGACACCCCTAGCATGCATCTAAAGCCCCGAATCGGTCCGAAACCTCGCGAAATGGCGGATCCGGCTCACACCCCAAAAACATGCAATTTTTCCCAAAAAGCTCAAATAGGCCCTCTCGGCTTACCACGGCCTACAAAACTCATGGGAAAGGAATAGCACGAGCTGGGGGTCCATCTCCCTACCTGCACCGAAGATTTCACGCCCCGAGCTCGTCGATCCACGAAGAAATCGCAACGAAACCCTCGTCGGCTCGCGATCCCACGAATCGCCTCCACCATCGCGATCCTCGTCTCGTGCCCATCGCTCCACGCCCCACGAGCCACGCCGCCCCACCCTCGCCGCCTCCATCTGTCACCCGGAGTGAGAGGGTGAGAGGAGAGAACGTGAGAGAAGAGAGAGGGGAAAGGGAGACAAATGAGAGATGGGGAGAGAGAGAAAAAGGGGTTATATATATATTGGAAAATCTGGTAATTACCAAAAATACGAAAAATAGGGAAAAATCACCTTCCTTATCCTCGGAAGATGCACAACGCAGTGGTAATGTCCCGGAGTCGGAGAACGCAACGGTTCACCTTACACGGGGTTCCAAAGGTCCGACAGACGAAAACACGCGTAAAACCAACAACGCAACCCGGACCCACAAAGGCGCTCCAAAATTTCCAGAAAAATACCGGCGTGCTCCTCACAACACCACGGACCCAAGAAAATTCACGGGCACACCACCAATGGGTCTGACAATCCGGTAAAAATAGTCCGAAGCTCAATCAGACAGGATCTACAATCCATGAAAAGTGATCCAAAACCCACAGATCTAGATCCTAAAAACCCGGGGCATTACATGCGCCTCTACTTCCCCTTCTTCCTCCGCCATTCCCATTGTAGACACTAGTTCCGTTTCAAGCACTGCTCATCGTGTTGTATAGATACATCGACGGTGGATGCTGCAACCCTCCGCTTCATCTTCCCCATCTTATTCACCATCCCCATTGTCCCAATTACCCTCCTCACCGCCTTCGTCACCATCCTCATTACCTGTATCGCCATTGTCACCATTGCCTCCATCACCCTCATCACCACCGTCTTCGTCATCGCCATCATCATCATCGCCATTGCCATTTGCCCTTCCTAAATCACCTGGCCCATCACCATCATCTTCTCCATCTCCGCCATCACCCTCTTTGCTCGAGCCTAAGCAAGCTGCACCTTTGCCTTCGCCTTCACCGCCTCCCTCACCTGCACCCACACTTGTCATCGCCATTATACCTCCATCGCGAGAAATCCTGCCATTCGAACCTTCTTATCAATCCCCTTCAACCCCACGGAGTGGGTATGTGCTGTCTTTGGTGCCCCTTAGGTCTGGTCCCAGGGAGAGAATGAGTCGAGTCAGGACCGTTTGGTGCCGATTGTGCACTTCAAGATTCAGGATTTTATCTGCCGCATGCCAATTCGAGTCCTCATCTCAGGATATTTTGGGGATGATGAGTCTACACTTTTGAAGATGGCTACCAAGAAGAATTCCATTGCACTCTTGCCAGTTCCTTCAAAAGCGAGACCGGTGGCAATCTCGTTGCTCGCCGGAGAATTCACCATTGATGCTACTATCACCTCTCGCTCCAGTGCTATTCAGATTATGATGCGGAACAATATGAGACTTGACACAGACATGTTGCGAACTTGGGACTCTAGGGGACGACGCTACCAAAAAAGACGACGCAACCAGTGACGACACAAACAACTCGGCACCTAAAGAGTTCCAGAAGAGGCAAACATGCCCCCAACAAGAAGTGCTAGCTCACAATTGTCCCAAGCAAGGGAAACGTGTCGATTCGCACGGTTGAGAAACCGGCGCTGAGTCTCGGGTGGTCAATACTTTCACTCGTGCTCGGATCGAACCACTGGACGGGTCACGCACTTACTCTCACAGTGGTGATTAAACTAGATCGAGCTAGGAACCTAACATGCTCACATGCAGCGGCATCAAGAACAAATATGGAACAAGCAAATGCAACAAGGAGGGTGGTGTGCGTACCTCCACGCTCGGGGCGTGGGGGAAGACGTCCCGGCCAACACCCGTAACTCCCGGTACAGTAAACTAATCAATAATTACAGAAGTAATTCCACGGCCCACTCCACGCAGGGAGGTAATAGACTACACAATGGACCCGGGAGCGCTGATCTTGGATCGGCACGAATCTGGTCTGCAGGACAGCAAGCAGTGAAGATCAATGGAACAGGGACCTCCAGAAGTCTTCTGGAAATAGTAATCGGTTGGGACGATGGCGGGACATCCCTGGTTGTTCCCCGGAAGCGGCAGCCGCTGAATTTGAGCCGGCGTATTTTTTTCACGATTTAATCGGGGACTGCTGTTGCTAGCCTGTCACGGGACAGATCTGCGCGACCCGACAAAAATTGTCACCACGCCCATATCCGATGTCGGATCGGGACAAAACTAGCACTGTTGTGAAGGGCACTGGAAGGGATTCAATCCATCAAGATTTGGGAATCATCCAACGGTCAGATTTGAAATGCAAATCTCTGCACCCTTGTAGTTTGTCTAGCTCGGATTATAGAATAGACAGGACAGATTGTATTCTGCTTGTAGATGGGGATTGACCGAAGGGAAATTGGTAGATCTAGGTCTTGGGGATTTTATGGATAAAAGGGGGGAAGTGAGGATCACGCACAAATATTTTTGTATTTTTTTGACGTGATTTGGGGGGTGGGAAAAATAGATCTTCAGACTACTGTCTCGCGGATCTTCACCTAGGCAGACTGCGAGATGTGGAAAAAAATTACTGGGAAGGGGCCCAAACGGAGTTTGATTGACATGAAAATTAAACTAGGAGTGGGGGACGACAGGCGGAACCAACCATCAAAATTTCAGCTTGATCAGACGGTCAGATCTGGAGATCTAACCTCCTCTTTCACCTTCTGTTCTATAGGTCGCAGATCTAGACAGCAAGCCGAAGAAAGGCCCGTGGCAGCTCGATGGCGACACGAATGGAGGCGACGGTGGCTAGAAGTCGCATCCAAGAGAGGAGGTTGAAGTGGGAATCACTCCCAAAGAAAGGGCATCACACCCTAGATCTGCTATTGCAAGGAGGAAGAAGGAAGAACAAGAGATAGAGGGGGGCGCCCTTGGCCAATTTTGCATCAATTTCATCTATTCTCTACCATCAAAATAATATAAGAGAGATTATATATTAAACCCTAGACCTAAGATAAAAAACCCTAGATATCCTTTGGCAAAGGGAGAGAAAGGGGCATAATGGGGAAGGGAGAATGTGGGAATTTTAAATTCACCACAAGGGGACAAAGAAGGGGGCGCCCCTCTCTCCTAGTCAACAATATCAACTTGGTCTTTATTCTCCCTTGGACCATCTCCCTTGGACCCAAATTAAATACCCAAATTAAATCCCTTGGACCTAAATTACAAATACACACCAAATACACAAATACATACCTATACACAAATACATACCAAATACACAAATACACACCAAATACACCCTAAGTAAATACTAATATCAAAACTCAAGTGGAGACTCAAGACTGTCCCCTAGCCACAAGGATGTTGGCGTTGCCCGAGTCATGCTACGTGTCCGGTACCGGCGGCTTGCTGAGTCAAGCCAATCTCTGGCTCTGGTGTCCGCACCAATTCTCCCCAGGTGGGATGATGCGGGACGAGACCACGGACACGACTCGAATGAGGAATGCAGTCCTCGGACTCTAGGTGAGCTCATGATTGTCCCTTAACGAGGGAAGCGTCGGACGTGCACGGTTGAGAAATCGGCAAGAGCTAGGGTGGTCACTTCACTTTTGTGCCCGGATCGGGTCACGGGACGGTCACGCTCTCTCTCTCACAGCAGCGATGAAATAAATATTACGAGCTAACGGCCCTACACATGCTCTCTAGCAGCGGCATATAAAGCATATAAGGAAATAAGCGAAATGCAGAGTGTAAGAGCGAATACGATACCTCCACGCTCTCGGCGTGGGGACGACGGACCCGGCCGAACTCGTACTCCCGGGACGGTTAACACACAAATGCTACAGCAATGAATCACTGCCCGCTCCACGCAGGGAGGTAAAGGGCTACACAAATGGGCCCGGGAGGACCGATTCCGGGTTGACGGGCGGCTTCACGCGTAGCTTCGGCCGCACCCGCACTCGCAACTGTGGGGCCCACGTGCTGTCCGGAGGGGCCGTGTGGGGGCCTAGTGGCACCGCTATAGTGGGGACGCTTAGGGAAGCGCTCCTGGGGATGGCAGCACGCTGGAACGTCGATCGGAGGCCGGGCGGCTCCGTTCGGCACCGATCGGAATCAACGGCCACGGATCTGCCAGTTCTGTTTTCAGGAGCGCGCTCCGGCGAGAACGGCCGCTGCGATCAATCCCGATGTCGGATCAGGGCACATGAGCTATCGTTGGAAAGCTCTCTTGAAACCCTACAATATAGACCCTGAGAGAGGATCTGGATCTGCCCGGATCTAGATGTTATTGAATTTTGAATCTCCTGGTGTACAGTACCCGAACTTTCAGATCTGCAGGTGAGTTATCTGAGAACTGCCGTTGACCGCCAGGAAGACGTTCGATTCAGCTATTGAGATCTTCACCAAAGTTGTAGGGATTTGAACAAGGAAGACGGAAATAATTCTTGTGAATGGATTGGAGGAGGCTATGATTTGTTAGGATTTTAACACTGGAGGGTGGTCGGATCTGGAAACTGGTAGATAGCACTGTAGATGGCTCTAAAAATGATTTTTATAAAATAGGTGGAGGGCTGATCAAAAATCAAGAAACATCGTGGGTGGAGGGGTGGATGAGTAGAACACCCAATAAAATTGGGAGCCCTAGGAAAAATCACAAAAGGGGTCGAAGATGGGAAACTCAGGCGGACTGTTACAGTGGACAGACAGCTGACAGATCTGGGATAAACTGAAGACCGAAAATGGAAAAATAGCAAAAGGAGGAATTTGGGTGTGAAAATGTTTGTGGAGATGGGGTTTCAAGTGGAGAACAACCTCTGAAAATTTCAGATCAAGCAGATGTCAGAGTTGATACCAGGAATTCTCGTAGTAGACCTCTGTTCTGTAAAACAGAACCTTGGCAGCATATCAGAATTGGCGTCGTGACGGCTCGTTGGCGGCACAGATGGCGGCGGCGGCACCGGAGATGAACTCAGAGATTAAGGGGGAGGAGATAGAGATGATCCACTCTAGAATTGGGGGTTGGAGAAGGAAGAACTAGGGAGTTCAATCTTCAAGCTCTTTCAACAATTTTCTCTTCATTAATTCAATCAAATGAAAAATTACAAGCATATATGGTGGATGACAAATGACCTAGGTTGACCATAGATCTAGGATTTGGGAGGGCAAACTAGGGAGTTCATAAGTTTTTATCCCATGTGGTCAAAACACCTAATACATATTTTAATCTAACTTGACCATTTCTATTCAAACTTTACCTAAATCACACCTACCAAGCCTAATAAGGCCAAAGAAGCATGCGCCCCCCTTCATGGGCCAAAGGCCAATCATGGGCCAAGAGCCATCCACAAGCCCATGCTAGTCATGGACCATTCCCACTTAGATTGCCCATGAGAGAGTGTACCCCAATTTGGGCCTTAAGTGACTTAATGACCCATTTGAAACCTAATGACCCAATATGAAGTAACACCCTTAAGTGGACCTAATACATGATACCTAGTAATGGACTCTTCCTAGAAATATGACCCAATGGCTTAATTAAAGCCTTACAAAGAGAGCCCAAATGAAAGAAATCAAAAATTACACACTTTCAAGCCAATACAACCCATAATACACACCTATACAAGCCAATACACACTAATACACATCCCATAAGCCTGGTGGATGACAGATGACCTAGGTTGCCCATAGATCTAGGATTTGGGAGGGCAAACTAGGGAGTTCATAAGTTTTTATCCCATGTGGTCAAACCACCTAATACATATTTTAATCTAACTTGACCATTTCTATTCAAACTCTACCTAAATCACACCTACCAAGCCTAATAAGGCCAAAGAAGCATGCGCCCCCCTTCATGGGCCAAAGGCCAATCATGGGCCAAGAGCCATCCACAAGCCCATGCTAGTCATGGACCATTCCCACTTAGATGGCCCATGAGAGAGTGTAACCCAATTTGGGCCTTAAGTGACTTAATGACACATTTGAAATCTAATGACCCAATATGAAGTAACACCCTTAAGTGGACCTAATACATGATACCTAATAATGGACTCTTCCTAGAAATGTGGCCCAATGGCTTAATGAAAGCCTTTCAAAGAGAGCCCAAATGAAAGAAATAAAAAATTACACACTTTCAAGTCAATACAACCCATAATACACACTTATACAAGCCAATACACACTAATACACATCCCATAAGCCCTTAATGTCCTCATCAATTCTCCCCGGGTGGGAGGAACTCAACCCCGTCGAGTAGGGGTATGGATGCTCGAGTACTCCGGTGGATCCGTCACCGTGCCAAGTAACGCGGGTATGCTCCACTCCGAGTGACCGTCACCTGCTCATTCCTTATATACTCGATATGCACAAGCTGCCATGGGCTAGAGGTGGACACTCCGGGTGGGGCACTCTCAAAAAGGGGACGTGGCAGCTCAAAGACTCACTAAGAATCACCGCTGGGTCCCTGTAGATGACTGATCCGGGTATATCTATAGAACCAATCCCATACTCATCGAGCGAGTCCACTCGCCTCTTACTCATAAGAGAACGACAACGAGCTTGCACAAGACACATGCAGACTCACCATGCACTAACACACGTATGCAAACCACACAAACAATCGACTCAAAACACACCACACAAACAAACCACACAAAGAAAACACACTGACTCATGCACGACTCTAGACTAAGGTGGTAGCATCAATCCCACTAGGTGGCCGCATCCTGAATTGCGGGAGAGTCCTCCAGCTCTTCCCCTAATGCATAGTACTCTTCGGCCAGTGCTGGGTCGGCCTCGTAACTGACACACACAAGCTCGGGAGGCGAGGACTCTCCAACCCCTAGGGCTAGTGTGGCACGAGAGGTACACTCACTGGCAATGTGGCCAAACCTGTGACAGTGGAAACACTGCACTCGCGACCTACTGCTCTCTCAGGTGAAAGGGCCTTTACCCTTATCCTCCCGTCGGGTAGGGGGTGTAGGCAGCAATGGTGGAGGTGCAGGTACCTTGGGCAATAGTGGAGGGGGTGCTGGTGCCAGAGGGCGGGCTATAGGCCCCGGGGAACGGGCAACGGGTGTCGGTGGTTGGGATGGAAGTAGATCCCAGGGTGGAGGAGGGCGAGGCCGTGGAGCAAAGTGCTCCTAAGGTCGAGCCATGGGAGGCCGCTGATGTGGGCCTACAGAGTGACGGGGCTCGGTACTACGGAGAGGGGTGGAGCCCAACCGATGGCTAGACTCGTACTCTCCCTCAAATTGCTCCAACTCGAGAGCAACCTGGTATGCCTCTTCCAACGTCTTGGCATTACAGCGGAAAAGCTCATACTGATAGTGTGGCCGCAAACCACGTCGAAAGCGGGAAACGGGCATGGTACTCTCCTCCGTGACACCACATCGTAGGAAGTACTCATCAAATTCAGCGATGTATTCTGAGACGGACCGGTCTCCCTGGCTAAGACTTTACCATCTATCGATGAGTCGCTGGCGGTATGTGGGAGGAAGGTACTTTTGCCAAAGCTTATTCTTCATCTCGACCATTGTGTCAATCGGGGGCTCTAGCCGCTGAAGTAGCAGGCTTTCTACATTCTTCCAATAGGTTTGCGCCTGTCCCATGAGCTTCATGGTGGCAAATCGGACCCTTCGGCGCTCCGACATATCATACCATTCAAAGTAACGGTCCATGCTCCCAATCTAGGTAGACTTTCGGATCCAAAGACCCATAAAAAGAGGGAGGGTCCGCTCGCACGGTCTTAAGGACCCTATCATCATCCTCATCTCTTTGTGGCTGAAAGCCACGACGGCATTGACCATACCCCTCATAGGCATTGTCGGACCCATAGTCCTCGAGACCAAGGTCAAGGTGCGGTAGTTCGGGAACCCGAGGTGGGGCGGGTGGAGGAGCCTGTGGTGGCTGAGGAGCAAGTGCGGGCGGGCCTTGGACGACATGGACAGGCTGGGCCTGGGCTATGGGAATGGCTTGGCCTTGGGCAGCCACCTGGGCAGGTGGGGGTGGGTCTTGGACCACTCTAGGAGGGTCTCCGTGGGACATCCTTTCCAACCGTCCGACCAAGCCTTGGACGGATCTATCGGATGACTGTATCCTTTCCTCCATTGCATTAAACCGACCATCTATACGGTTCGAGAAGCTCTTAAAGGTTGCATCGGATTGATCCATCCGATCTATGAGGGCCATGATTGCATCACGTAAGGAGAGAAGGTCTCCCGAGTTATCCCGTGGGTTGGCCATAGGTGGTGGTGGGGGTGAGTATTGAGTACCTCGACGAGTGGGCATGCAAGACACGGAGTAGGAGACACCGACTAATGCAAATGCACACTACAAGATGATGAACCTAGATGTAACCAAAACTCGGCACGTGGCGGAGTTAATCGATCCGAAGATCACTCGCGCAAGTGTGCGGCCTTCCCGATAGGCATAGCCTAACGATCAGACAACACCTTTTGATATACCGGTTATTGGGATGCAATGCAAAAAAGACACTTTTTTTTTGACACCCTAGACTCAACCTGTCTCTGATACCAAACTGATGCGGGACGAGATCACGGACACGACTCGAATGAGGAATGCAGTCCTCAGAATCTAGGTGAGCTCGTGATTGTCCCTTAACGAGGGAAGCGTCGGACTTGCACGGTTGAGAAACCGGCAAGAGCTAGGGTGGTCACTTCACTTTTGTGCCCGGATCGGGTCACGGGACGGTCACGCTCTCTCTCTCGCAGCAGCGGTGAAATAAATATTACGAGCTAACGGCCCTACACATGCTCTCTAGCAGCAGCATATAAAGCATATAAGGAAATAAGCGAAATGCCGAGTGTAAGAGCGAATACGATAAACCTCCACGCTCTCGGCATGGGGACGACGGACCCGGCCGAACTCGTACTCCCGGGACGGTTAACACACAAATGCTACAGCAATGAATCACTACCCACTCCATGTAGGGAGGTAAAGGTCTACACAAATGGGCCCGGGAGGACCGATTCCGGGTTGACGGGCGGCTTCACGCGTAGCTTCGGTCGCACCCGTACTCGCAACCGTGGGGCCCACGTGCTGTCCGGAGGGGCCGTGTGGCGGCCCGGTGGCACTGCTGTAGTAGGGACGCTTAGGGAAGTGCTCCCTGAGATGGCAGCACGCTGGAACGTAGACCGGAGGCCGGGTGGCTCCGTTCAGCACCGGTCGGAATCAACGGCCACGGATCTGCCGGTTCTTTTTTCAGGCGCGTGCTCTGGCGAGAACGGCCGCTGCGATCAATCCCGATGTCGTATCGGGACACATGAGCTATCGTTGGAAAGCTCTCTTGAAACCCTACAATCTAGACCCTAAGAGAGGATCTAGATCTGGGCGGATCTGGATGTTATTGAATTTTGAAGCTCCTGGTGTACAGTACCCGAACTTTTAGATCTGCCGATGAGTTGTCTGAGAACTGCCGTTGACCGCTAGGCAAACGTTCGATTCAGCTATTGAGATCTTCAACAAAGTTGTAGGTATTTGAACAAGGAAGACGGAAATAATTCTTGTGAATAGATTTGAGGAGGCTATGATTTGTTAGGATTTTAACACTGGAGGGTGGTCGGATCTAGAAACTGGTAGATAGCACTGTAGATGGCTCTGAAAATGATTTTTATAAAATAGGTGGAGGGCTGATCAAAAATCAATAAATATCGTGGGTAGAGGGGTGGATGAGTAGAACTGCCAATAAAATTGGGAGCCCTAGGAAAAATCATAAAAGGGGTCGAAGATGGGAAACTCAGGCGTACTCTTACAGTGGACAGACAGCTGACAGATCTGGGATGAACTGAAGACCGAAAATGGAAAAATAGCAAAAGGAGGAATTTGGGTGTGAAAATGTTTGTGGAGATGGGGTTGCAAGTGGAGAACAACCTCTGAAAATTTCAGATCAAGCAGATGTCGGAGTTGATCCCAGGATTTCTCATAGTAGACCTCTGTTCTGTAAAACAGAACCTTGGCAGCATATCAGAATCGACGTCGCGGCGACTCGTTGGCGGCACAGATGGTGGCGGCGGCACCGGAGATGAACTCAGAGATTAAGGGGGAGGAGATAGAGATGATCCACTCTAGAATTGGGGGTTGGAGAAGGAAGAACCAGAGGGGAGAGGGCTGGGGGCGCAAGAAGCTTCAAGCTCTTTCAACAATTTTCTCTTCATTAATTCAATCAAATGAAAAATTACAAGCATATATGGTGGATGACAAATGACCTAGGTTGCCCATAGATCTAGGATTTGGGAGGGAAACCTAGGGAGTTCATAATTTTTTATCCCATGTGGTCAAAACACCTAATACATATTTTAATCTAACTTGACCATTTCTATTCAAACTCTACCTAAATCACACCTACCAAGCCTAATAAGGCCAAAGAAGCATGCGCCCTCCTTCATGGCCAAAGGCCAATAATGGGCCAAGAGCCATCCACAAGCCCATGCTAGTCATGGACCATTCCCACTTAGAGGCCCATGAGAGAGTGTAACCCAATTTGGGCCTTAAGTGACTTAATGACCCATTTGAAACCTAATGACCCAATATGAAGTAACACCCTTAAGTGGACCTAATACATGATACCTAGTAATAGACTCTTCCTAGAAATGTGGCCCAATGGCTTAATTAAAGCCTTACAAAGAGAGCCCAAATGAAAGAAATCAAAAATTACACACTGTCGAGCCAATACAACCCATAATACACAGCTATACAAGCCAATACACACTAATACACATCCCATAAGCCCTTGATGTCCTCATCATGGGAGAAGCTCGACCCCATCGAGTAGGGGTATGGGTTGCTCTAGTATCGATCCAGCAGATCTGGATCTATCCTCTGTCACTCTGCCCGGGTGATCCAAGTGTCATCGGACGTGGGCCGTCCCCTCCATCGCACCATGTAGCGCTGGTACACCCCACCAGGAGTAGTCGTTACCTTCTCATCCAGTATATGCTCTATCTGCTCATGCTGCTGAGGTAACAAGGCTGGAGGTGGACGCTCTAGGGTGTGTCACTCACAAGGGGTGGAGACGGCACAAATGGCTGACTGGGTCTCACCGTCGGGTCCCTATAAGCGACTAGATCCGAGACATTGAAAGTGGAGTTGATCCTATAGTTCTCTGGCAAGTCTATAACGTATGCATTAGACCCAACGCGCTTCACTAGTCAAAAAGGACTGGCACCGTGAGCTTGCAACTTCTTTACGGTTCCCTAGGGAAACTGTTCAGGCCTGACCCTGATCACGACGTACTCACCCTCCTGGAACTCACGATGGTGTCTGTGAGCATCAGCGAACTCGTTGTACCTTGCATTGCTGGTCTCAATATGACGACGTACATGCTCATGCAACTGCCTAATATGATCAGCGAAGGACTTTGCTGACTCAGACACACGGGACTGGATGGGAGTTGGGACTAGGTCTATGGGCTTCCTAGGTTTATGGCCAGTAACAATCTCAAAGGGGCTCATGCCTGTAGACTTATTGACTGAGTCATTGTAAGTGAACTCTACTAATGGTAGGACTAAGTCCCAATCCCTAACACGATCATGGACTAGACACCTAAGAAGATCCCCTAAACTCCTATTAACTATCTCAGTTTGACCATCGGTCTGGGGGTGATATGCAGTGGAAAATTTTAGCTGGGTGCCTATCATGTGCCATAGGGTTTTCCAAAAATATCTAGTGAATCGCACATCCCTATCTGACACTATAGTACGAGGGAGGCAAAACATGGAGACACAATGAGAAAAGAACATATGGGCAACTCTAGAGGTGTCAGAAGTCTTGGAGCAAGGAATGAATAATGCCATCTTGGGGAACTGTGGACATCAAAAAAATGATGATGATCATACGACGTGCACGTCTCAGCACTCGAGAGCGAGTCGAAGATGGAAAGGTCGAATAAACCCTGTGCCTCCTCCAAGAAGGATGAATACCTACCTGGTGCTCCGCCACCCAACAAAGAAGCCCCTCGGGTTGAAGAGCTAGCCCCGGCTCCCAAGTTGGCAATGCCGAAGGCCGAATCAAAAGAAACTCAAGAATTCGAACACATGTTCAGCACGCGCCGGAGATCACTCAAAGCTCAGAATTGAGATTCAGAGGCCTTGAACTAAACACCCTGACGGCGGTGCATTATAACTAAAGCAACACGGGAGGACAAGCATCCGTCCGAATAGCCGTGAAGCTGAGACGAAGTCTAAACCGGCGTGGAAGGGCTTTAAACTGGCGCGCTCTAAACCGGCGCGCCCCTTCAACATCTTAATCCGGCGGCCCTAAAACCGGCGCACCCCATTTCCCATTTGCCCTTGCTTGGGCCTTAAACCGGCGTGCCCCTCCAATAGCCTTAAACCAGCGCGCCCTCATTCCTGTGGTTATCCGGCGCGCCCCTTGGATGCGCCGGTTTAACCCCATTCTGTCCCATCTGCCCCCTGATACTCTGTTCTCCTATCAGGTTCGGGGCAGGTTCTAGGGGGCGTAGCATTCAATGCTACCGACCTCTGTATCCACATCCGTTCGATAGTGAACCAGCGAAGGCATGCATCGATGGCGAAAGCAGCAGAAGATCTCCTGGCAAACCGGCGAACGTCCCGTCCTCGGATGAATGCCAGTGTACTGTGCAAATCAGCGGACGACACCATGGCATGTCAACTCTGGATGCCTCAACGAACGAGGAGGAAGATGGCGGGAGTTCCTTCTGTCCGAGCGAAGAAAGGGCAACCCATTCGATATATATATACTCTGCCTGTGTGGTGTGAAGAGAAGAAGAGAGAAGGAGCTTGGTCCCCCGGTGCCGGCAAGGTGAAGAAGGAAGAGAGAAAAGAGTGAGGGTAATAGGTGAGTCGGAGGGGAAAGAGCATGTGCTCTCTTCCCCTCCTCCGTCAATGTATTCTCCACCCTCCCCATCGATGCATTTCTTCCTTTCTATCTGATGTAATTCCCCCTTTTTTTTCTTGTATTTTGGTTTTTTCCCCCTTTCGGTGGGTGAATAAATAGAGGGTCTTTCTCAAGCTCAGTGCTCTTCGTGTAGCCTCCGCTCTCCTCTTCTTGTCTCTTGATCATCCAGGGTCCTCGAAGCCTGCCTCTCCGTGGCATGGCCTTCTAAGGAACCTGTTGAAGGGATGAACACTCATAGCCTCTTATGGCGTACATTCATCCCCCCTACGAAGCAATCACCCGTGAGCTATGGGCGTTCTTGAAGGCTAGTCCTCGAACTTCATACACTCACTTATAGGTTATCGGACCGCCGTGAGGTCTGGATTTTGAGGTTTGCCCCGGAGCAATCCATTTGGCGTTCCTCTATTTTCTCTGGCAAGCTTCAGTCCGGGAGAAGTGCTGCCCGATTTTTGCCAGGGCCAAGAACAAGAGGAACAAAGAACAAGAACACATAAGAACGAGTAAGTGAAGCTTCTTCAGGCTAAATCAACCCCACTCAGAAAGCGCCCTCCTGAAACCAAACACAAACTGAACTACCCTGCACAACAAACACCTCTAATAAAACACTCGAATCCTCATGATAATTCACCCTAACAAACAACTAAAACACTTAAACTCCCTCTCCACAAACTTAATCCGCCAATTCGGTGAACAAACCAATCAACAAATTAACTTACAGTTGAATGAAAGAAGAAACAGAGCCAACAAGAATGAGAGGAAACCACCTTGAAGCTTTCCCGGCGTGCTCCTAATCCGGCGTGGGCTAATCCGGCGCGGTCCCCCCCCCCCCCCCCGCGCCGGTTTAGCTTCACACTCAAAACCATTTCTGAATTCCTAGAATGAATAGTGTCCTAATCCGGCGCGCCATCCTTCTTGGGCTTATTCCGACGCACCCTTTGCTCCCCCTAATCCGGCGCGCCCTCCTCTTGCCCTAATCCGGCGTGCCCCTCTTCTGGGCTTTATTCCGGCGCGCCCCTATGTACCACCCTATTCCGGCGCGCACCCCCTTTGCTCACTAAACTGGCGCGCCCCCCTTGCTCTCCCTTAACTGGCGTGCCCATCCCTTGGCTTCTCCCTTAAATCGGCGTGCCTAAAAGAGAAAGAATGATTAACCAACAGGATAAAAGACTTGAAGCTAATGAATAAACTAATCAAAAGTCTCCCCCTTCCATAATCCAAATTTTGATCCGGGGGTGCTGCCCCCTTGACCCCTACGACCTGACTGGGCAGGTCGAACCCCGTGACCTGACCGCGCAGGTCGATCCGTGTGTGAGGGCACACGATGGCGAGTTCGGGCTCCACACTTAACAATTCACTCCCCCGGACTCGGTGCAAAGAGAAAATCAATGATGCCTTGTCGTATCGGACGTGGACCTCGGAACCCCCGACATGGTCATGATCCGAACACAGTCTGGGCCAATAGTTCGTTAACTCGACCCGCCTCTCCCGGGATCTAATCCCGCAACGCCACATTAAACTTGGCGTGTCTACGGCAGACATTTGCACGATTTTATCGTCGTCTTTGATGCTTCAAATGTGGACTCGCATCCGAACAATGAATGGTCCGACCGTGACCGACATGCACGCATACCTTGGAACCTTCGTTTCCCCGGACTGTGTGTGAAGAGAAAAGCAATGACGCCCCATGGCATCCTACTTGGATCTCGGGAGCCCTCGCCGGGACGTGACCATGATCCGAACTTATCACGGGCCGATAGTTCGTTAGCTCGACCTATCTTTATCGGGATCCGATCCCGCATCCACATTAAACTTGTCGTACCTACGACAGACATCCGTACGGTTTCATCGTCGTCCTTGACGCTACTAATACGGACTTCCGTCCAAATAATGAATGGTCCGTTAGTGACCGACGTATATACCGGGTTCCAATCCCGCACCCACAGGAAACGTGCCGTACCTACGGCAGACATCCGTATGTCTTTGTCATGGTCTTCAATGCTTCGAATATGGACTTTCGTCCGAATACTGAATGGTCCGTTAGTGACCGACATACATATACCGGGATCTGATCCCGCATTTGCATTAAACTTGCCGTACTCACGGTAGGTATTTGTACGATTTGTCACCGTCTCTTACGCTACAAACACGGACCTTTGTCCGAACATAAAGTGGTCCATGCGTGACAACCAAAATCTGAATGGGATGAGAAGGCTCTCATCATCCCCGGACCCTTTGCATGGGAATATCAATAAGGCTTCCGTGGGCCATGCTTAGACCTCGGGTCTGCCCCGATCATGGTCATTGCTTGACCCATATCCTCGGCCTATAGCCCGCTCTCTTCGAACGCACATTGGTTCTCAGATCTGGTCCCAGGACATCGTCCCGTTGCCCCATTGGCACCGAAAATATTGACGATGCCCACGCGAGCCCGACTTCGACCGCGGGGGGCCCACCGCAGTATGGTCGTATCTTGATCTTGCACCGGGCCGACAAACTTATCGATTTCTGACCGCTCTAACCGGGATTTAACAGAACGTTTCCCGTCCCTTTGAACAATAAATTTGCCGTACCCCAGCACACATATGCTCCGGTTTTCCCCGTGACGATCATGATTTTCTGAGGCCGGACGCTCGTCCGAATATCAAAATGGTCCGTTGAGTGACCGACATGATCTCGAATGCTTTCTTCTCACCCTCGTACGGGGATCTCAATGCTTGTTAATAGACTTTTCATGTAACTAATTTTCTGGCCAAGAGGCCCTGATTCCCGGTGATTAATCAAGGGTGTTCCCCTCTCCGAGGGGATGTAAATAACGTCGTGACCTTTACGGCGCGGTGGGTTCTAGTCCCGACACGAACCACACCATCGTCTGATTAGTCAGATCGAGCGCACAATAAATCGTCACTTCGTGACTGGCACGTCCACACACTTAATAAACCCAATAAACAAATAAACAACGATTTATTAATAAAAAGTGCGTCCACAGGAACCTATCTACAACCACAAAGATAGAGTCATGCTTTCGGAGGATACGGGGCAATCCCAACACAAAGTGCATGCTAATGTCTTGCCATGGACTATCCGGGACGGGGAAGGGAGTATGGAGATCGGTATTCTGCTTCTTTTGTTTGGCCATAGCGCAAGTGCGGCACTACGTCACGATACGAGCGACATCCCTCTTCAGGCTAGGCCAATAAAATATATGCTCAACCACCTCTATGGTCTTGTTCCGGCCGAAGTGGATAGCAAGACCTCCCGCATGCATCTCCCACGTAAGAAAGTCACGAACGGAAGTCTGTGGGATGCACAACTTGTCACCCTGGAATAGGTGACCCTCCTGAAGCACAAACTCGATATAGTCGCGCGAGGGACCTACTTAAGGGACGGCATAGATTGGACCAATGTCCAGGCAATCAACATAGGCATCCTTCTACCTCTCTAAGCCTACCACCTGAACACTCATGGTGGTCAACATCATCATCCGTCGACTCAGCGCATGGGCTACCTTGTTCTCCGCCCCTGCCTTGTGCCTAAGCACAAAGGTGTACTCCTGAAGGTACTCCACCCATCTACTATGGCGCGCATTCAGCTTCTTCTGGGTTTGGAGAAATCTCAAAGCCTCGTGATCAGAGATCAAGAGGACAAACACCTGGTGCAAGAGATAGTGCCCCCAATACCTCAATGCCTGGACGACTGCGTAAAATTCTTTATCATATGTGGAATAACGTAGTTTGGCATCATTCAGCTTCTCGCTAAAGAATGCAATAGGGTGGGACTCTCGGCTTAACACTCCTCCAATACCCACTCCTGAAGCGTCACATGTGACCTCAAACACCTTAGTAAAATCAGGTAATGCAAAGACATGTGCTTGGGTCATACACTCCTTGATGTCCTGAAATGCAATGGCTGCAGCCTTAGTCCATACAAACGCCCCCTTCTTAATGCAATCTGTGATTGGTGCAGTGATAGAACTGAAGTCGCGAATGAAGCGACGGTAGAACATCGCTAAGCCATGAAAACTCCAGACATCGTGGAGTGTGCGGGGCTCAGGCCACTCTCTGATGGCCCTATTCTTATTTGCATCAGTAGAGACTCCATCCCTAGACACAATAAACCCGAGGAAAGTAATCTGATCGGTCATGAAATCACATTTCTTCGGGTTGGCGAATAAGCTCTCTCGCCACAATACAACACAGACCTGTCGAAGGTGGTCTAAGTGGTTCTCCCTAGTGCGGCTATAGATAAGAATGTCATCAAAGTAGACGACCAAGAATAGGGCGTAAAACTTGGGTCATCAACCCCATGAAGGTGCTAGGGGCGTTGGAAAGCCCGAAGGGCATAACCAACCACTCATATAGACCTTCCTTGGTCATGAATGTCGTCTTCCATTCATCCCTAGGCTTGATCCGCACCAGGTGATAGCCACTTCGAAGGTCTATCTTAGAAAAGATAGTGGCTCCCGACATCATGTCTAGTAAGTCATACCATCCGGGAATGGGAAAACGATACTTCACCGTGATCTTGTTGATCACACGGCTATCAACACACATCCTCCATGGCCATCCTTCTTCGGGGCCAACAATGCGGGAACAACGCAAGGGCTCTTCCTGTCCCTAAGAGATTTTCGACTCATCAACTCCTCGACCTGCCTCTGAAGCTCGACATGGTCCACGGGACTCATCCGGTAGTGTGGAAGGTTGGGCAAAGATGAACCCAGGACAAGGTCGATTTCGTGCTGGATATCGCGCATAGGCGGAAGGCCTACAGGGAGGTCCTCCGGGAAGACATCTGAAAACTCGCGCAGAATCACAGCCAACTAGGGGGGGTGCTCATCCTTAAATCCTGGGGCTACATCGCTCACCCCACAAACAACAACAACAAGGACAGGACTACCACTGACAAACTCTTGCTCCATCTCTTAGGGACTAATCAACATCAACCTCCAGGGTGCGAGGTCTCCTGTGCTGGGAGCAGTCGAAGCGGTAGTATCCCGTGCCGAGGATGAGATGGGAGGACCGACCGTTTCCTGACTAGGAGGGGTCGAAGTGCTGCGGTCGGATGGTCCTCGGACGGAAGGATCCTTCGGCTGGGCGGGGTGGAGGGTAATCCTATGGCCCCCATGGTCGAATGTGCAGGTGTTCGACCGACCTTGAAGGGTGGCATCCCGACCAAAAAGCCAATGCCTACTGAGGATAATTCTTCCCACCTCCACAGGAAACACGTCACACCATATCTCATCGTGGTAAGCCTGGAAATGCAGTGGCACCAGACATCGTAGTTTGATCGAGATGGAAGTAGAATCCACCCAAGATACTCTGTAAGGTGCGGGATGATGCACAAGCATCAAACCCAGGCGTCTTACAGTGCCCATGGAGATAGCGTTAATGCAACTCCCGCTATCTATGATCACTTTACAGGTCTTTCCTCCCAGCCTACAAAATGTGTGGAAGATGGTGGTACGACGCCAGTCGTCACTCACCAGAGGCTGGGTTAGGATGCACCTAACTACACCCAACCACACATCATCCTAATACTAGGTACCTGGGACATCAACTTGCTCTCCCTCCATCAGTTCATCAAAGAACTCCTTCGCTAAGTCCTGATCAGCCTCGTAACTGATCGGCACAAGCTCAGGTGTGGGGTCGCCGGCAGAGGGGTCAGAAATGACAAGCGATTCCTGAGTGGTGCACTTGGCCGCATAATGGCCAACTCCACCAAACCTATAGCAACCGTCACGCGTCCCGGTGCCTTGGGATGTTCCACTGGCCATCGGCCCTTTACGCTTGTCCTCACGACGGACCGGGGGTGTAGGAAGTAGGGGTCGAGTAGGCATAGTGGGCTGGAGAGGTCAAGGGGCAGGGACGGGTTCCTGCTGGTGAAGGGGAGGATCCCTCTGAGGGAGGGGGCGCCTAGGAGCAGTGAGGTCCCGGTGAGGGGGTTCTTGTGGATGAACCACCGGCCACTGAGTGTAGGAACTGGGCGTGGTCCGAGGATCAATCCCACGCATATAGGTGGCCCCCTGGCACTGGATAGGAGCAAACTCTACCTCAAACTGCTCAACCTCAAGGGAAACCTAGTACGCGGCTTCCAACGTGGTCACGTTGCAACGGAAAAGCTCATACTGAAGGTGTGGCTGCAGACCACGTCAGAAGCGGTAAGCAGGCATGAAGCTTTCCTCCGTGACGACACATCGCAGAAAGTACTCATCGAATTCGGTGATGTACTCAGAGATGGACCAATCTCCTTGGGAGAGACTCTGCCATTTATCAATGAGAAGCTGGCGGCAAGTGGCAGGAAGGTACTTTTGCCGGAGTTTGACCCTCATCTCATCCCATATCTCAAATTGAGGCTCCTGAAGCTGAAAGAGAAAGCTCTACACATTCTTCCAATAAGTCTGTGCTTGCCCGAGCAACTTCATCTTAGCAAACTTGACTCTCCAGTGGTCTGTCATCTCAAACCACTCGAAGTACCGGTCCATTCCATCCTCCCAATCTAGATAGACCTTTGGGTCCAGAGACCTGTCAAAAGTGGGAGGGTCTGCATGAACGGTCCTGAGGATCCGCTAGTCCTCATCATCCCTCTGTGGTCGGTGACCACATCAGTATCAGCCATTACCCCCATAATCGTTGTCGGACTCATAATCCTCAAAATAGAGGGCGCATGGCCGTCGTTCCTCCGCCCTAGGTGGGGCGGGCTGGGCAGCAGGCGCCTGAGGGGCCTGAACAGCTCCAGGAAGCTCCCGGCGGGGGACTCTCTCCACACTCTCTAAACTTTCAACCAGACCTTGGATAGATCGATCGGAAGCCTCAGCGCAGTCCTCCATGGCCTTGAGTCGGCCCTCCAAGCAATCGGTATGCTCCCTAAGAGTCTAATCAGACCTATCCATGCACTCCATGAGTAGAGCCATCATGTCCTCCAGAGATCGGCCTCCCTGGGTGGCACCTCGGGGTTCACCCAGAGTGTTAGCGCGATTGTACTGGGTACCTCCACGAGTGGGCATGCAAGGGGACCTAATAGGAGTTAAGGAGTGACTCACTACAACCTATCTGGATGGACCAATGTGAAATGAAGGATGACCTAGACTGCAATATCCGGTATGTGGCGGAGGTATGATATGAAGATCGAGCTCACGCAAGTGTGCAACCTTCCCAATATGCGTAACCTATCGTTCCGAGAACACCTTTTAATATACTGGGTATAGGAGTGGAATACGACACTACTCTAGACTCAAACCACGCTCTGATACCAATTTGATGCGGGACAATATGAGACTCGACACGGACTTGTTGCGAACCTAGGACTCTAGGGGACGACACGACCAAAAAAGACGACGCGACCAGTGATGACACGAATAACTCGGCACCTAAAGAGTTCCAGAAGAGGCTGTTGGGTCCCGTAGTGCAGGAACACGGGTCTAGAGGGGGGGTGAATAGATCCCTCTACTAAAAACTATGTCCAATTAAAAACATAAACTAGTGCACAACGGAATTAACAAGATTGTTAAGATAGAGGAATTTAATGCTACACAAGTTAACTAGATTCTCTCACTCTCTCCGTTCACACATGATCACACAAATAAGTATAACAAGCTAACCATACAATCACACAATTCAAACCACAGGAGACGAAGATTTTTAAGGTGGTTCAGGACCACGACGGGCTCCCTACATCCACCCCTTACCAAACCGGTAAGGCTTTCTCCACACGCTGCAAATGTAGCAAACATGAGGATTTCTCCCCACACACACGGGATAAAAACCCCAACACAAACACGCTACAAAAGTAGAACACACACACGGGGATTTCTTCCCACACACACGAGGTAAAAACCCTAACACACACGCGGATATGCTCCACACCAAACGACGCACAAGCGTCAACACAAACCACTCGGAGAAACCGTTCTCCGAACCCACACATAGAAAATCGTTTATAGTTTTGTAACAAGCTAACAAATGAATGCTCTAAGCCCAAAACATGTGCTAAAGACTAAAACAAGAAAGATTCAACAAGCACAAGGCTCCCCCTTCAATTGAATCTCTGGCTCTTCTTGGTTTGATGTCGGATGATGGCGATTTCGACGTCCTCGTGTTCCTCTCTTCGAGATGCTTCTTTTCTTCTTCTACCACGAGCTCCAAATCTCCATGGAAGTAGATGAAAACCACCTTGCAAGAGCACCACCACGTTTTCCCCCTTTTCTTCACCTACCAGAATGAACGAATGAGCATTAGGGTTAATCCTCTCACAAAATTGTAACTCTTATAAATGCAACTCCAGGGGTGGGGAAAAGACTCATAAAACCTTCCCAATACATGTTAGAAACACTTTATAACAATGGGAACTAATGGGGGGTAGTATGGCAATGTTTAGAGAGGTTTTCATAAGGTTTTAAACTCTCCCGGAAATCCCGTTCTGGAAGGGTCGACCCTTGGGGTCGACCCTCGGGCTACAGAGGGCTGGCAGACCGAAATAAAAAACCCAACTCACAGGGGTCGACCCTTACAGTGGGTCGACCCCAGGGGTCGACCCATGCAGGTGGCTAAGCTCTCAGCCCAGGGGGGTCGACCCCAGGGGTCGACCCCTTCCCTGAAGGGTCCGAGAACATGGAATTTAGCCCCGTTTAAGTGCCGGAAAAATTCCCAAAAATCAAGAAATAATTACCATGAGTTCAACAAGTATTAAGACCATTTAAACCACATTTCAACAAGATGTATGAGAATAGATTAAGCACATTATAAAAACCCAAAAATCTCATTTTAAGGATGCATAAAACACTTCCAATGCAATGCAACCTGATGAAAGATGTTCATGAAAGCAACCCGGAACTTAGCATAACAATGGTTAGATGTTACCATCATCCACTTGACATGGGAGGGTTTAAAAGTCATCCTTTAACTTGTAAAAACGTGATAAACCAAGAGGTTAGATGATAATCAAAACTCATGAACCAAGCATTAACTATTTGAACTAGTTCACATAAAAATACATCATTGAACTAACTCAACCAAGTATTTGGCTTCTCAAATCAATCAACACAAATACATTCCACCAAATGACAATGTTTTGTTATGATAAACATGGACCTCTCAATCAACCAAAAATAATGACATGGGAGCTCAACCATTCAATCACATGGCAACCAACTCTTCAACAATAAAATGCTTCATCACACAAGTGTTAACAATTATGCCAAATGCAAAGCATGCATAATATCATGGAACCACATTCATTCAAATGACATTTTTGTTGTTTAAAAACTAACATTCATGAAGCATTATCTCACGAGGAGCATTGATATAAACAAGGGATCTTTTTGAATCATCCATACATTGAAATCACAATAACTCTATGAATGATATGTCACTATCATTCAATTAGAAAGGTGTGTTCAGTGAACACAATCTCCTTGATTGAGACTCAAATGAAGCCATCTTCAGAAAAGCCATCTTCATGCAATTCTTTCACACAGTAAGTTATTAACTCAAGCTTTTAGTGCATAGTACACAAGACCAATCATTCATGCAATGCATGAGCAATATGGAACCAACTCTCATGAAGTCTTGTATGAATATTTTAAGCCCAAAAAGCGTATGAGAAAAACATATGAAAATACCCAACCAAGACTTTGAAAAGCTATTTAATGAAATGCATGAAATATAGAAGAGTCAACACAATGCAATGAGTGAGTCAACTCCGTTTTTCAATAAGATCTTCATTGATGCACTCCTTTGAGTTCCAAACATGAATCATGGATTTTTATCCTGTAAATCAAAATATTCAAAGCATGAGATGCTTAAATACAAATCATTCATATGACTTTCAAATATGAGCAGAGTTAACTCTCTTTTAAAAGAAGAGCTTCATTGATGGACTCCTTTAGTTTCCAAGTATGAGCCATGAATTTGGGTTCCTACAAATCAACATAAATATAACATTAGTTCCTTAAACACTAAGAGTTCACATGACTTTCAAGAGTGAACATTGACTCCATCTTTTAACTCATCAAATCAAGATATAAAACATGTTGCTCAATGAAACACATACACACATAAACACAATCATTTTGATATCATTAAAACCAAACACGAAATAGGGGATGCAACAGAGGCAAACATGCCCCCAAAAAGAAGTGCTAGCTCACAATCATCCTAAGCGAGGGAAATGTGTCGATCTGCACGGCTGAGAAATCGGCGCTGAGTCTCGGGTGGTCAATACTTTCATTCATGCTTGGATCGAACCACGAGATGGGTCACGCACGGTGATTAAACTAGATCGAAATATAAACCTAACATGCTCACATGTAGTGGCATCAAGAACAAATACGGAACATGCAAATGCAACAAGGAGGGTGGTGTGCGTACCTCCACGCTCGGGGTGTGGGGGAAGACATCCCGGCCAAGACCCGTAACTCTTGGTACAATAAACTAATCAATAATTACAGAAGTAATTCCATGGCCCACACCACGCAGAGAGGTAATAGATGACATAATGTACCCAGGAGCATTGATATTGGGTTGGCGGGCAACACGTCGGTGGGGTTCCTAGGGCGGGTGCGGGCTGCAAGTCTGGATCGGCACGAATCGGGTCTACAGGACAGCAAGCAGTGATGATCAATGGAACGGGGACCTCCAGAAGTCTTCTAGTGGTAGTGATCGGCTAGGACGATGGCGGGACGTCCTTGGTCGATCCCCGGAAGCTGCGGTCGCTGAATTTGAGCTGGCGTATTTTTTTGACGATTTAATCAGGGACTGCTGTTCCTGGCCTGTCACGAGACAGATCTCCGCGACCCAACAAAAATAGTCACCACGCCCAGATCCGGTGTCGGATCGGGATGAAACTAACGTTGCAAAGGGCACTAGAATGGGTTAAATCCATCAAGATTTGGGAATCATCCAACGGTCAAATTTGAAATGCAAATCTCTGCACCCCTATAGTTCGTTTGGCTCGGATTACAGAACAGACAGGATATATTGTATTCTTCCTGTAGATGGGTTTGACCAAAGGGAAATTGGTAGATCTAGATTTTGGGGATTTTATGGGTGAGAGGGGGGGAAGTGAGGATCATGCAAAAATATTTTTGTAATTTTATGAAGTATTTTGGGGGGTAGGAAAAATAGATCTTCGACTACTGTCTCACAGATCTACACACAGGCAAACAGCGAGAGGTGGAAGGAATTTGCTGGGAAGGTGCTCAAATGGAGGTTGATTGACATGAAAGTTAAACTGGGAGTGGGGGATAATAGGGGGAACCAACCATCAAAATTGCAGCTCGATCAGACAGTCAGATCTGGAGGTCCAACGTCCTCTTACACCTTCTATTTTGTAGGTCGCAGATCTGGACAGCATGTCAGAGAAAGGACCGTGGCTGTTCGATGGCGACACGAATGGAGGCGGCAGCGGCGGTGGCTGGAAGTCGCATCCAGGGAGGAGGTAGAAGTGGGAATCACTCCCAAAGAAAGGGCATCATACCCTAGATCTGCTGCTGCAAGGAGGAAGAAGGAAGAACAAGAGAGAGAGAGGGCACCCTTGGCCAATTTTACATCAATCTCGTCTATTCTCTGCCATCAAAATAATACAAGAGGGATTATATATTAAACCCTAGACCTAGGATAAAAGACCTTAGATACCCTTGGTCAAAGGGAGAGAAAGGGGCATAATGGGGAAGGGAGGATATGGGAATTTTAAATTCACCATAAGGGGACAAAGAAGGGGGCGCCCCTCTCTCCTAGTCAACAACAGCAACTTGGTCTTTATTCTCCCTTGGAAATTAAATCCCTTGGACCTAAATTACAAATATACACCAAATACACAAATACATACTGAAGAGGCGAAATCTCGCGCTGTGTCCTGAGCGGACTGTGGATCATCGGAAGATGAACTGCAAGACAGGGAAACGTATCAGAGGGCCCAGGGGGTTTCCCTGGGGAAAAACCCTCCGATGACTAAGTCAGTAGAGCTGTGGTGGAAGCAATAATGGGGAGGAGAAAAACTGGTGCGCGAGATTCCTCTCCACCAGAGGGGTGAAGCGGATTGCTCAGGAGTTTTAGTCTATGAGAGCCTTAATGGCCCTCTTTTCTTCTTACCTTCCACCGGAGGGTAGCCCTGGTTTAAATAGTACGCCGCCTTCAGGAGTCCTGTAAGCTGAGGGGTTTCCGGCGGGAGTTACGTCCTCAACGTGGGCTTTCATGGCCTTATCGTGGGAACGTTATCGCCTCGAAGTCCGGCGGTTTCTGGATTCCCCTGTCCGTTGGGGACTCTTAACAGCAGCACGAACGGATAATATCCTGTCTGGCCGAGCTTCCGAACTGCCAGCCCTGTCCGGGCGATGAGCATAGCTCGACGGAGGAGAGGTTTGGATAGGTCAGCGCGTGCCTGCCTCTCCCAGGCGGGGAAATGGCTCGGGCCGGACCCTCCTTGCGACCTGACCTTTACTAGGGCCCTCCGAGCCTAGGGGCCGCCGGGGAGAGTTGGTTCCTCGAGTGTTTGTTCGTTGGGATTTTCTTTCCTAAGTGGGCCCTATGGGCTGTCACTCAGGGGAGCTTGCCTCGTGGGACCCTTTTGGGTCTTAATGGGCTGCTCTTTGAATGGGCTGCAGAAATCCCCCTCTCCACTTGTCCCCCTCCTACTCCCGAGCCATGGAGGCTCGGTTGAGTAGTTTTCGAGGCTTTGGACCGGCGTGGCTCAGGTGGGTGGAATTCTGTTGGTGTTATGGAGCCACGTGTAGTGGTCACCTGGGCCCGTAATGATGATCCTGACGGATTTGAAATGAAGGGGCCCCCCCTTTTCTCGGAGCACGGAACGACGCGCCGCCTTCCTCCAGGGTTTTATAGGTGTTGGGCGTTGTTCATCGTTCTAGGCTTCCCAGGGTTTTAGGCTTTCCTTAGTTTCTTTGCTTCTGGGGCTCCTTGATGCGCCGTGAGAGCACAGCGGAGGCACAAGGTCTTGCGGCGACGTTTGAGGAGTTGGCGAGGATAACCGCGGAGGCGGTCCGACAACTTCCTCCCCCCCGGAGTCTTTGAGCTCGTGCGAGGGATCATCTTCCGGCTCGATGGCTGATCTGCCTTTAGAAGTCAAGCAGGTGAGGCGGGAGCCCGTCCCCAATTGCAGTGAGTTGGGGGAAGCTGAGGTGAGGAAGCTGGAGCATTGTTTTCGCTTGCCTCTCAGGTACAGCTTTGCTGCTGCCGCCCCGTATGAGACGAGTCTGGACAGCCGTACGGGGCATATTTGCACTTTCCTCCTGGGTTGGAAGAGTGGGTTCCGCCTTCCCTTCGAGCCTCTTGTACTTAAGCTTCTCGAGTTATTCCGGTTGGCGCCTATTCAGTTGGTGGCCAACTCGTATCTCCTTCTCTCCGCCTTTCGGATTCTCTGTCGCCAACACGACATTTTTCCTTCCCTGGACCTCTTTCATTATTTTTTCGAGTTGAAAGCGCACCCGTCGGCGGGGAAAGGCTTCTACTTTATCCAGGCGAGGAGGAACAGAAGTTGCATCTCACTCGCAGCGAAGGATTCCTCACACAAGGGGTGGAAGACCCAATTCTTCTGGGTGAAGGCGGAGGCGACAGACGAGTCTTGGAGATGTCTGGTTTCGCCCAATTTTTATCCGAATCTTCCCCCTCGCCAGGAGGAGTTCCCTCCCCACGTGGAGCGGCAGGCCGCTCGTCTGCTGGATAACCGCCAGTCGACCGAGGAGCTGGTGACGCCGGAGAACATCGAACGGTGTCTTCTTACGCTGTTGACGTCGACAGGTATCACTCTCGAGGTTCTTCTCCTGGGGTGGTAGTTACTTTCTTTCTCCTGACCGGGTCTTCTTCCTTTGTTGCAGACGTGAGGCAGGAACCTCTGGAGGAAGCTGCCGAGGTCATTGATCTGGGCGATGACTCGGCGGCCGACGAGCAAGGTGCTTCTGCGGGTCGCGCCCAAGCCCGAGATAAGGGCAAGGGGGTGGCCCCCGAGGGATCTTCACGATCAACTGGTGCGAAGCACAAGGATCCCACGGCGGGAAAGTTGCGGGAGGCCGCGAAGGCTAGAAAGCGGGCCAAGAAGGCAGGTCTTCCTCCTACCGCCGGGGGTGACTCCGGCTCGGCGGTGCTCCCCTCTCGGGGGTAAGATGGGGCCGACCCCTCGGGGCCAGCTCCCCCACCTGCCAGGCGAGAGGGGGCCGAGGAGACCAAGGGCCCTTCAGAGGGCGGCGAGGGGTCAGCTCTCCCCCCCCCACGGGGGTAGAGGGGGCCGATGTCGAGGTAGGTGACGCCGAGACCGGGGGATCGGTCGGAGGCGGTGGTGTCTCGGTCGGTGAAGTGCGGGCCGAGACAGGCAGGGCTGGGGGTTCGCCTGCGAGGGCGTTGCAGCCCCAGGTGCTTGAAGCTCCCGGTGCGGTCGGTCCCGCGGCACCGGTCGAGGTCGGGGGTTCGCCCGGGGAGGCGTCGCAACCCCAACCGATCGTGGCGCGCGAGGTGGTCGGATCTGTTGCTCGAGCAGAGCCCTCTGGCGGGGTGCCCAGGGCGGAGCGGTCCCCTCTGTCGGAGCCTTTGGAAAGGCTCGGTATTACGGGCGACCTGTTTCGGGTCTGCCGGTCGATTGCCGCAAGGACGAAGGGGGGAGAAAGGCGCAATACCCCCCCCAGGATCCTTGATGTTCTGATGGAGGGCGGCCTGGTCATAGCTCGATCAGCGGCCTTGATGTCGAAGGCGCACACCCGGACGGAGGCGGAGCGGTCGAAACTCGCCTGGACCCTTGGAGGATGCGAAAGGAAACTGGCCCGACTCAAGGGGGAGCACGAGGGGCTCCGGCAGGAGTTTTCCGCGTTCCGGGAGGTGGCGCGGGTGAGTCGACTGGAAGCCGGGGTGCTGACCGAACAGCTGGCCAAGACCCGGGAGTCTCTTGAGAGGACAAGCCGATCTTTGAAGGAGGAGCGTCTGCATCACCTCGAACTAGACAATCGCTGGGAGCTCGAACGTGCCGAGCTGCTAGATCGGGCGGAGGTGGCGGAGCGTCTCCGAGCTGAGGCTGAGGTGGACCGGGCCCGGGCGGAGGAGCGTGCGAGCGAGGCCGAGCGGAGGATGGCCGAGGTAGAGGAGCGTGCGGTCGAGGCGGAGCGGGCTCGGGTCGAGCTCGTCGGAAGGGCGGGGCAGATCGAGGCGGAGGTGATCGAGCGCTATAGGAGCTCGGATGCTTACTCGGCCGATCTGGTGGAAGCCGCCCTACCCTATTACGAGGTAGCACTTCGCCGGGGCGCTCGAAAGGGGTTCAAGCAGGGCTATCGCCGGGCGGTAGACTATGCTGATGAGCAAAACTCCGCGATCGAGTTCCCCTTTGGCCAGTGTTATGACTCGGATGAGTCGATTTCTAGCTCCTCATCGTCGGTCGGGGAAGATTCGGAGGGGTCGCCTCCATCGGGGTCACCGGCTCCGGATGTTTCGGGAGGGCTCACGATCGAGACAGTTCTCGCACAGGCGAGGTCAGTGTCTGAGCCGGCCATCACCGAAGGTGCCGGGAATGACGCTTCCCCTTCCGCCGTTCTCGAGCGTCAAAGTAGGCCCGAGGCCTGATGTATTTTGCCTTGTTTCACCTCTTTCCCTTTTTGTCTCTCTTTTCTCTTTTTAGAGAGTTTCCTTTTGGTGTGATAATAAATGACTTGCTCTGTTTGAGTACCATCTTTTCCGTGATTTGGTTGGCGTATCTTGAGTAGTTGGGCGGTGCCGATATGTTCTGCGTAGTTTTCGCATGCTGATTCGGTAGACTTCTGACGGGGCGTCCTTTCGTTCCTTCACGCTTTGAATGCCAGGCCGTTCGTGAATCCCGCTAGGGCGGGGATCGAGGAGTTGGAGGTGACCATTCAGGGGGATTCCTTGGCGTGTTTTAAAGGGGGGAGTCATTTAAGGCGCGCGGCTTCCCTTGGCCTATAAGAGAGACCGAAGGGCGCTCCTTCCTCCTTAACGCTAAGGATCCCCGCCGTCGATCTATCCTTACTCCTTTTTCTTCACTCTGCGTTGCGCCGCTGCAATCTGAGAATGGAGGGTTCCGCGGAAGGTGACGCTGCCGACGACGGGGAGCAGCGGGCTCCCGCCGTCCTGGAATGCTGAACGGATCCCACGGTCGCCGCGCGTGTACGAGACGGGTCCGACGGTCGCCGCACGGATCTGAGGAGGGCTTCGGCGTGTGGAAGCACGCCGTTTGCCTCTTCTTAGCTCCGGCGAGGCTTCCGGGTGGACGTCGAGGCGGGGGAAGGATGGGGGCATCAGGGAAGCCTGCCGCCACTCCCCCTCTGCATGGGGGGGGGGGGGCGCATCAAGCTCCCTCCTCACCGAAGCCTTCCTCCGTCTGCAGCCTCTTTCTCCCTCTTCTGCTCTTCCTTTCTTTCACTCTTCGGGGGCTGCTTGCTCTCTCCTTCCTTCCAAGGAGTTATCAGATTGGAAGAGGGGAGGCCTTCACGGCGCTCCTTTTTCCTGGTTGTTGCCAACTTGGGAGGTAGCTTTCCTCAACGTTTAAAGGTGGCCTCCCTTCTGCAGTCCCTCTGTCACCTTTGTCACGGGCCACCCGAGTCAACTGGCTCGACCACCTTTTGTCCGAGCCAGTTTCCACACGAGGCAGAGTCAGTGGCTGGACGCGAGGAGATCAAGACCAAGTCAGTCGAGCGATGACCCCTTGAAGCGGTGTTAGACGGATTTTTGCTTTTTGCTATGTGATGTACTGGCATTTGCCTATCTGATGTACCAATGGTTTGGAATGAAAAAAAAAAGGGATTTATTCCGTCCATCTTGCTGTACAATTTCAAAAATAGAATTTGCGTAGTGCGGCTGCGTTCCATGTCCGAGGAATGGGTTCCCCTTCCATTGTTGCTAACCTGTACGCACCTTTTCCGAGCGTCACGACCACTCGGTAGGGGCCTTCCCAGTTAGGGGACAGCTTGCCCGCCGCCTCTAGTGGTCGAGAGGCTTCGGCCTTCTTGAGGATGAAGTCCCCCAGTTGGAAACGTCTGTCTCGGACCTTGGCGTTGTAGTATCGAGTGAGGTGACGCTGGTACTCTATTGCTCGGACGTTCGCGATCTCTCGGAGTTCGTCTGCCAGGTCGAGGTTCTCGAGCAACTTTTGCCCGTTTGCCTCGAGTGAGAAGCTGATCACTCGGAGAGACGGATTGGCGATCTCCAATGGAACGACGGCTTCGGTGCCATTTACCAACTGAAAAGGGCTTTCACCGGTTACCGTCCTAGGGGTCGTTCGGTGCGACCATAGTACGCTAGGCAATTCCTCGAGCCAGCTACCCTTAGCCTTGCCGAGTCTGGTTTTTATGCCTTTCAAGATAGTCTTGTTGGCATTTTCAACCTGCCCGTTGGCCTGAGGGTGGGCGACCGAAGTGAAATGGTTGCGGATATTTAGGTCGGCGCATCTGTCTCGGAAATACCGAGAGTTGAATTGCCGACCGTTATCGCTTACTATCACTCGGGGGATGCCAAAGCAACAAATGATCGATTTCCAAACAAAGCCCCAAACGACTATCTCGGTGATCCTTGCCGTAGCCTCGGCCTCGATCCACTTGGTGAAGTAGTCGATGGCGACGATGATGAACTTCTTCTGGGACTGGGACGTCGGAAATGGTCCAAGGATATCGATTCCCCACCGAGCGAAAGGGTAAGGCTCGGTTAGGGTGATAAGTTCCGTAGCCGGCTGATGGACCAAATGGTCGAACCGCTGGCAACGGTCGCACTGCCGTGCGTGAGCCGTGCAGTCGCGCTGCAGGGTGGGCCACCAGTACCCCTGCCGTAGCAGGATCCTGGCTAGCGGCCGACCTCCTGCATGCGCCCCGCACAGGCCTTGGTGAACTTCTTGGATGGCTCGGCTTGCTTCGTCGGGCCCGAGGCACTTCAGAGGGGACCGGAGAATGATCTTCGGTAGAGAGTGTTGTCGAGGATGACGAAGCGCCGAGCTTGATACTTCATTCGGCGGGCTTCCCGAGGGTCGGAGGGCTCTTGGGAGTCCTATAGCCAGGACAGGTAGGGGGAGCGCCAGTCACTTGGAGGGGCCGAGTTAACAGCGAGGAGCTCCGTGCCTATGCTCGGGCGCTCTAGCTCTTCTAGGAGGACCGATCGTGTACCTTCCGGGTCTAGGGAGGAGGCCAATCGAGAGAGGGCGTCCGCCCGAGAGTTTTGCTCCCGATCTATCCGGACTACCCCAAACTCCTCGAACTATTGGGCCAGGCTCCGGACCAACTGAAGATATTTGATCATGGGTGCCTCCTGAGCCTCATACTCACCGTTGACCTGACCTGCGACTAGTTGAGAGTCGGTGTGGATCCTGACTCGCTCGACCCCCAACCGTCGGGCCATGCGTGCTCCCGAGATAAGGGCCTCGTACTCGGAAGCATTGTTGGATGCCTGAAAGTTGAATTTCAAGGCGTACTGTAGCTCTATCCCTTCGGGGGACCTCAGGAGGATCCCCACACCGCTGCCTGCCGAATTGGACGATCCATCTACGAACAGTTCCCAGGTTGGCCCGGTCGTGGTCGGAGGCCTGTCTTTGGCAGGGATGGTGCTTTCGGTAATGAAGTCGGCGAGCGCTTGACCTTTGATTGCTGATCGCGGCCGGTACGAGATGTCGTAGGCCCCGAGCATAATGGCCCATTTGACGAGTCGCCCTGAGGCCTCGCGGTGGGCCAGAATCTTCTTCAACGGCTTGCCAGTTAGCACGGTAATGGGGTGCCCCTGGAAGTAGGGTCGGAGGCGCCTTGCGGAGGTGACCAACGCTAGCATGAGTTTCTCGGTTGCGGGGTACCTCCGTTCGGCCTCATTGAGCACCTTGCTGGTGTAGTAGACCGGTCTTTCGATCCCCGAGTCATTCCTGACTAGGACCGAGCTGACCGTGGACAGCGTCGCCGAGAGGTAGAGCAGCAAGACTTCTCCTGGGACGGGCTTGGAGAGCACCGGTGGCGAAGCCAGGAACTTCTTAAGCTCGGCGAATGCTGTCTGGCACTCCTCATCCCATGCGAACGTAGCAGATGCTAGCTTGGGTCCCCTCATCAGTTTGAAGAAGGGCAAGCATCGTTCGGTCGCACGGGACAGGAAACGGCTGAGAGCGGCGACACGCCCTGTCAGACGTTGGACGTCGTTAACGCACGTGGGCGGGCGCATGTCCAGGATGGCCTGGACTTTGTCGGGGTTGGCTTCGATCCCGCGCTGAGTGACCAGGAAACCCAGGAACTTCCCGGATTTTACTCCAAAGGCGCACTTGGTGGGGTTGAGCTTCATGTTGTACTTCAGGAGGGTGCCGAAGGTCTCGGCAAGGTCGGTGAAGTGGTCTTGGGCCTTGGGGGTCTTGACGAGCATGTCGTCGATGTAAGCCTTGACGTTCCGACCTAGCTGTCCCTCGAACATGTGATTTATCAGTCGCTGATATGTGGCTCCAGCGTTCTTCAACCCGAAGGGCATCCGGGTATAGCAGTACACGCCGCAGTCGGTGATGAAGGCAGTCTTCTCGATGTCTTCTGGATGTATTCTGATCTGGTGATAACCCGAATAGGCATCTAGGAAGCTGAGTATCTCGTTGTCCGAGGTTGAATCAACCAGTTGGTCGATGCTCGGTAGCGGATAGCAGTCCTTGGGGGTAGCCTTATTCAGATCGGTGAAGTCCACGCACATCCGCCATTTGCCTGTGGTTTTTGGCACGAGGACGACGTTGGCTAGCCACGTTGGGTACCGGACTGGTCTGAAGAGGCTAGTCTCTTGTCCCTCGGTGACCTGTGCCTTGATGATCGCCTGCTTCTCGGGCGCATGCTTCCTTCTCCGTTGCTGTATGGGTCTCACGGTGGGGTCGAGGTTGAGCTTGTGCATCACGGTCTCCTCTGGTATGCCAGGGAGTTGATCGTCGGACCAAGCAAAGACCTGGACGTACTCCGAAAGAAATTTCTTGTATTGCTGCTGTTCCTTGGGTGGTAGGTCGGCTCCGATCCTTACTCCGAGGGCCGGGTCATCGTTTAGGAATATCGTTAGCAATTCGCCACCGATCTCGGTGGTTACGGTCTTTCCTTCGATTCCCTTGGGGCCTTTATCCTCCCCGTCCGGCCTTGAGGCTTCCACCGAGATGTTGTAGCACCTTCTAGCCGTGGCCTGGTTACCTCGGACTTCCCCCAACCCATTTTTGGTGGGAAACTTCATTTTCTGGTGATAGGTAGATGGTACGGCCTTTATTCGACTGAGAATTTTCCGGCCGAAAATGGCGTTGTACGCTATCATACCCTTGATCACTATGAAGTCCACCATGACCGTAACGGTTTTGGGTGGGGTGCCGATGGTGACCGGCAGGCTTAGGGCTCCCTCGGGGTAGGTGGACAGGCCGTTAAACCCGCAAAGGGGTGTTCGGATCGGGCGGAGTTTGGATGGGTCTTCCCCCATCTTGAGGAAACAGTCATAAGATAATACATCGGGGCGCTCCCATTGTCAACCAGAATTCTATCTACGTTACAATGGTTTATTGTGGCCGAGATAACGAGGGCATCATCATGCTGGGTGCTTAGCCCTTCCAGGTCTTGGTCGAGAAGACTATGACCTGGGGCTCCCTCGGCGGGCCTCCTGAGGGCTCTAAGACCCGGCTGGCCCGCTCGGCATGACGCTTCCTTCCTCGGCTGGTGTCGCCGCCCGATGCCGTTCCTCCGGAGATGACGTTGATGTGAACCCCTCGGGGGGACGTTGTCGATCTCCTCGGCGGCGTCTCGGTTTTCTTTACGCCCGGCTACAAACCGGGCCAGGTGCCCCTGACGGATGAGACGCTCGATCTCGTCTTGGAGCTGGTGACAGTCGCCGGTGTGGTGCCCGTGGTCGCCGTGGAACAGGCAATGCCTATCGCGCTTGCGGTTCTTCGATCTCATTGGTTCGGGCTGGCAGAGGAGTCCCAAGTCTTTGATGTCTTCATAGATCTCGTAGACTGGCGCGGTCAGCGAGGTGTATCGCTCATACTTCCGTTTGCGCTCTCCTTCCCGATCGCGCTTCTTGCCCGAGCCAGGATTTGGCTCGGAGTCCCGCTTCTTGTCCCCCTCCCGACCCGAGCCGGTTGTGTCTCGGCAAGCGCTGAGTACTTCTTCGCACTCGGCGTGGCGCAGTGCCAGAGTCACTAGCTCGGCAAGGGTCGAGGGAGGGTGGAGGACCAGTTCGCGGCGGAGATTCTCGTCCCGGGTGCCCCCGGTCAGAGCGGTCGTGGCCGAGGCCACATCCAGGCGGGGAATTCTGAGGGCTTCTGATTTGAATCGGTGGACATAAGCCCGGAGCCTTTCCCCTTGCGCCTGTTTGAGGGCCAGGAGCCCCACTACTGACTTTGGGGGGGCACTTCCGGTGAAGCTCTCCTTGAAGACTCACCCGAATTGCCTGAAGTCCCGGATGGACCCAGGGGCGAGGGCCCGGAACCATGCCTGGGCGCCTTGGACCACGGTGGCCGCAAAGGCTCGGCATTTGATAGGATCCGGCGTTCCATGCAGAGTTACCAGGGCGTCGAAGCTGTCGTAGTGATCGGCTGGGTCGCCCTGGCCATCATAGAGCTTGAAGGTCGGAATGGAGGTTCTGGGAGACACCTCTGCCTTCAAGATGTATTCGGAGAAAGGGGATTTCTCCTTGTCCTCCGGGAAAGAGGTTTTCTGCCGGGCGCGGAGGGCGCGCTCTTGCTCTGCAAAACGTCTTTCGAAATCCCTCAATCGGAGGGATAGTTCCGGCTGCGGTCGTGCCGTGGGACTGGGGGGAGCGTCGTGGCGATCCTCAAGAACGTCAGCGCCCGGGCGCGGAGGCCTCGCCCCCTGTTTCCCTTTTCTGGGCGTGGAGGAAGCCTCTTGCTCCGGGGGTGGAGCTTGCGAGGGTCCTCCCGCGTTGTTGCGGATGAGCTGTTGACCGCGGAGGGTGAAGCGGCCCCCAGCGGTATGCTGGGACGCACTTCGACGGGGGAGGCTCCCGGACGGGGCGCGGGACCTGGAATCCCTTGCCGCCTGGGCCCTCATGAGCTCCACGAGGACATCGAACTTCTTATTGAGGGCCTGGAAGACCTCGTCGCCACCGTTAGGGGGTGCCCCTGTCACCGGCGGAGGGGGCGGCGGCCCATTGGTGGGGACACTGGCATTGGAGGGAGGGTTCTGTGAGGCCCTAGAGGGGACGTCTCCTGCCGTCACCACGGCCTTACCCTTCTCGCCGGCGGACCTCCTCCTTGAGCTTTTTCTCACCATCTTGGCTCTTTGTGCGTTTCCCACAGACGGCGCTAGATGAAGAGGTGAAATCTTGCGCTGTGTCCGGAGCGGGCTGTGGATCACCGGAAGATGAACTGCAAGACAGGGAAACGTATCAGAGGGCCCAGGGGGTTTCCCTGGGGAAAAACCCTCCGATGACTAAGTCAGTAGAGCTGTGGTGGAAGCAATAATGGGGAGGAGAAAAACTGGTGCGCGAGATTCCTCTCCACCAGAGGGGTGAAGCGGATTGCTCAGGAGTTTTAGTCTATGAGAGCCTTAATGGCCCTCTTTTCTTCTTACCTTCCACCGGAGGGTAGCCCTGTTTAAATAGTACGCCGCCTTCAGGAGTCCTGTAAGCTGAGGGGTTTCCGGCGGGAGTTACGTCCTCAACGTGGGCTTTCATGACCTTATCGTGGGAACGTTATCGCCTCGAAGTCCGACGGTTTCTGGATTCCCCTGTCCGTTGGGGACTCTTAACAGCAGCACGAACGGATAATATCCGGTCTGGCCGAGCTTCCGAACTGCCAGCCCTGTCCGGGCGATGAGCATAGCTCGGCGGAGGAGAGGTTTGGATAGGTCGGCGCGTGCCTGCCTCTCCCGGGCGGGGAAATGGCTCGGGCCGGACCCTCCTTGCGACCTGACCTTTACTCGGGCCCTCCGAGCCTAGGGGCCGCCGGGGAGAGTTGGTTCCTCGAGTGTTTGTTCGTTGGGCTTTTCTTTCCTAAGTGGGCCCTGTGGGCTGTCACTCAGGGGAGCTTGCCTCGTGGGACCCTTTTGGGTCTTGTTGGGCTGCTCTTTGAATGGGCTGCAGAAATCCCCCTCTCCACATACCAAATACACAAATACACACCAAATACATAAATATACACCAAATACACCCTAAGTAAATATAATATCAAAACTCAAGTGGAGACTCAAGACTGTCCCCCAGCCACAAGGATGTCAGCGTCGCCAGAGTTGTGCTTCGTGTCCGGTACCAGCGGCTTGCTGAGTCAAGCCGATCTCTGGCTCTGGTGTCCGCACCAGATTACAGGTCAAGAGGGTTCTCTACCCAGATTATACTAACTCATACGGCTGCCAAGGGTCTCCTACATTCTATGTTCAAGGGGCAGTTTGTCGTATTCTCAAGTCTTTCCAAGGACATTCTGCAACTTTTATGCAATCTCTCTCGGTTTATCAATAAGTTGGCCATGTCAATGCTGTGCATTACTCTCCCTCATCTACATCTTCCTCATATGTTAAGGGAATTACATTTCATGTCTGATTCCCGGGTGGAGTTGTCGAACCTCAACATCCGGGTGCCAAGTGACAAAACTCTATGGATTCATGCTCATCATTATGAGGAGTTACCTGTTCAAGAATGTCAGGATACTGTTAGCATCGGGTGTCTAGGGGCAACCACTCGACGAAGCTGCATGTTCACATCCGGGCTAGGTCCTCTGCCAGATGGGCCTGCTATTTAAGGAGATATTGCAAGAGAAGAAGCCCAAAGGTCCCGTCTCGCGCCAGGCAGGTTCATTTCCGGGAAGTTTCTACTAAGAAAAGACAGAGGCGCAAGTTTAAGGTGTAGCATCCCGATAAATTATAGGAAATAAAATCCCTACATAGATTAGAATAATAATAATAACTCTTATATATATATATATATATATATATATATATATATAGCTCACAAATATTGTCAAAAGACCAACCCACATAAGGAGATACACATGAAAAGGGCCTTAACCCAATAAACGGGCTTCACATAGATGGGCTTAAGCTAATGTGTCTTAAGGGGCTTTACGATAAACAAGTTTTCTCTTTTGATTTCCTGTTAACACATAAAATGGGATGGGCTTTGAAGAAGCTTTAAGGCTTTTGGGCCTTCAAGGAAATCACGTGAGAGGATATATGGATATAATGGGCCTTATAAAGATGTAGAGATGTGAGGATAGATATATGGGCCTTTGACCCCTATATACAAGTGGGTTTGGGAGAAATGTGAATAAATATACAATGAATTTTATATACCCACACCCATATCACGTTTAAACCATTTTATGGGTTTCGAAAGTACCTAAGACCCATGTCACGTTCGAAGTGGCTCGAGGGTCTGAAAGCAACAACGAAGGTGGCGGCGGTTGTGGTAGGGAAAGGATTGCACGGAAACCTTGGAACACGTTAGGAGTCTTACCTAGGGAATTTAATTTCCATTAGGTTTCTGCCCCGTATTAGGACTCTCTGTGTATAAAACTAAACCCTTCGAACCTGCCAACCCTATTGTTGTTGTCTGGAGATCGTCTGCTTCCCTTTCTTCCCGACAGTGCTATGCGGTGTTGCTACTGTTACTTCTTTGCTGCTACTACCGTACCAAGTCTGCAGGAGGTCGCGACCTGCTGCCGTGCATGCAAGGGAAGGCTTCTTCCCTGCGTTTCATCCTCTTCTTCCCCGTCCGTTCCTCTTTTCATCCAACGTCAAGCAAGTGTTCTCAATACTCAAGTAAAATCCAGTAATAAATTGAATTCATGCGTACGTATTGAATATCCTTATTTCTGGCATGTTTTACTTGGTGTAAATTATCTCTCCTTCACGTAAAACACGTTAACACGTGGGATTAAGAATATTATAATCATGTAACCACACTTCTAAAAAAAAATTTCTTGATAACGCAGAATCTAGCAAAGTGGTACAGGGAGCTGAGCGATTATTGGACCACCCGAGTTCGAGTCTTACCTACATCTAAAATTTTAGATAAATATATATTTAAAATCTCTAAAATTTTATCTTATTTTTCATATATTTAAATTTATGAAAAAAATTATATTTAAAAATCGACACTGTTCATGCGATTAACACCCATACCACCTTTTTCGATTTTTATCTTTTTAATCTCATGGAATAAAATTGTGATATTTCATGGTTTAAGTCCTTAGATTTTTCTTTTATCTATCATATTTTATCTTATAAAATTCTCTTTAAATAAAAAGTGTCATTATTCATCAGTTAAAACTCTACGTGACTTTAAAGATTTTTATCTTTTAAACCTGATAAAATTAAATTGTGATATTTCATGGTTAAACACCTTAGACTTTTCTCTTAATTATGACATAATTTATTTTACCAAATTTCTTTTAAATAAAAAGTGGTAATATTCATTTAAATGAACAGTAAACTGAGAAATGAACGGTAATAATAGTACCCCACGATCGTTTTGAAGCCGTAGCATGCCTTTCACCCTTTTGATGTTTATCTCTAACCCTACTATACCCCTTATTATCTTTGTCTTATGTCTTTCCTCCTTTTCACTCAAATTTTTTAAAAAATCTCATCTGTATCATTAATCTTTCAATATATATATATATATATATATATATATATATATAATATGAATATTGAATGCGCGTTCATATCCGTGACACCAATTAAAATAAGTGTTCTTTTAAAGAGACGCTATTTTCTGAAATATTAAATTAAATAGAAATAAGATATGAATTGGCGTCTTCTTAAAGAGACACGTATTATTGAAAGTTCATTAAAGATAAAACATGATAATAATAATTGAAGAATTAACGTCCAATTGCATGGACACTATTTAAAGAATATGCGCCTCCTTACATGGACCCTAATTTAAATAATTTTATTTAAACCATGAAAAAACCTGGAATTGACGCCTTTGCTTAAAGACGCGTATTATTAAATTAACGCCTTCTATGATTGACGCGAATTCTATTTCTCATTGTTTGATCCTTTGACCGTGGATCTCTGGCACCACTGTCTCAAGGCCGAGGCATGGTCCCTGTTTTGTGTTTTACCGCTTATCCACTAACTCTTGGTGAGGTTAGAACCCTCTGTCGGATACTCCTTCCATCGGGCCGGTACTTTCATCATTGATACCTCCGTAAGTCTTCGCGAGTCTTAGATTCCCTCAAGGTCGCCAAGCAAGTTGTACCCTAAAAATCCTGGAACCCGTGATTGTCATGTCCCTCCGAAGAAACATGACATCTAGCCATCATAGAGCACCGCGATCGGGTGTTCTTTGAGAGTCTTGATTCTGCATAGAATTGACGTCTGGCACAGACATCGCTATTTTATGAATCAACGTCCAGACCAGGTGACGCTATTTCCTTTGTACTGTTCACAGAATTGGCGACCCCCATAGTGGACACGGATTCTGTAATCGGCGGCGACCTGAGTGGATGTAACGACCCGATTTCCCGAATACCGAAGATCCGATACCCAAAGACCCGAGGACGTCACCCAAGAGCTGATGAGGCTCCGTAAGGGTTGGAAAAGAGGGCGTGGGTGCATAAAGATCTACAATCACACTCGCATTTTTATGAAAATAATTACATTGAGTAGAAGCAAAATTTACAATATCAGAGTCTTACAGTTATACATTAGTCCAGAAGCATACTACACAAGTCCATAACTATACAAAAATCAAAAGAGGACAACTACTCGGGACATACCCCGGAGTGGACCACGCTGGCACTACTACTGGCTGCCAAAAGCACGAGAAAAACCAGACGACTATTCCGCCTCACCGGAAAAATAAAGGGGTGAGTCTCATTTCATTGACTCAGTAGGGGTCCCACAGATCCCTACCTCGCAGCTAAAAATTGCAAAGGAAACAATTAATTGCAAGAATATCTAATTGGCATGCAACTTTAACAATTAAAGAAAGCTGTACAAGAATAGCAATTCAAAGAAGACAGCTAATACGAATGCCAATTAAGCTCAAACTAATTAAAGCGTATAATTGAACATGAGAATCTCCGTTTAGCATTTAAGTCATATTTCCCCATACCAAGTGACAAGAGAAAGAAAAACCACTAGAAGAAAGACAAGACGTGTCCACTGACGACTTACACTGTGTCTCGGGTATCTCCCACTTGCCTCGAACACAATAACTGAGACGCCGTAGCTGTAACCAAAGACAAGGACTAGTTAGGGTCACGCTCGTCAGCGCAAGTCTAGGCCCCTGACCAAGTGTCCACACACAAGCTCAATGTCTTGAGCTAGGCCTCTAGCTAGTTTCCCCCCCAGTAGGACACTCCTACAAAGCAAGGGGACTCACGAAAACTAGCCTAAAAATCATACGCCGGGACTACCCCGCCACCTCTCCTCGGTGGGCCGACTCTAAGGGTCGTCGGGCTACGGCTAGTGGATCAGTCACACAGGAAAGAGAAACTGACTCAAAATGGAAAAAATAAAACATGCTATAGATCGGAGAAAAAGCAAATTTATTAATGGCCTAATATTAAATGCAAGACCAACCAATTTTCAATGCATAATTAAGCCCATTGGGATCGCGCCACTCCTTCTGGGCGCGTTCCTCATTAACGCGACGGAGGTCATTACCGCGTTTTAGCGTTAACGCGGAGGCATACATGGTCGCGTCTCTGACCGCCTTCAGAAAACTATTAAAGTATTTATCATGGTGCCACGATATAGCGCGATAATTCATATCGCACTATATACCTGTAGCGCGTTCTTGATAGAACGCAGCGGTCACTTGTACCGCGTTCTACACAAAATTTCGACAATGTTCTTTCTCTTCCTAAAACCCTCCCAATCGATTCAAATCGATGGGATTACACTACTGCAACCTGTTTCAACGTGTCATTGATAAGTGTGTATTTTTACATCGGAATTCATGATTCTACACACTTTTATGAGCTTAAATTATGATCAATATACATTTCTTACACTTACTGTTGATTTTGAATCAAATGTTTAATTTTTTGAAATTAAATAAATTATAATGATAATTTTTATGTATTTATGCAGGCACGTAATACGAGAAAAACTCCCAGAAAAAGATAAAAAGGAAAATAAAATTATATGTTGAATGGGCCAAAAGCCCGAGGATTGGTTCAAAAAGAAAAGAAAAAAATTTTAACAAAAAAATAAATTTATTTACTATTTTTTAGAATTTTTCTAATAATATATAGATATATATATAGCTATATAGATATATATTTATATATATAATATATATAATAAAAAATAAAATAAAAAAAAAGATTCAAAACCCCCCGCCCCGCCCTTCCCGCCTTCGCCGCCCGCACGGGCGACGAGGCGAGAAGGGCGAAGGCGGGGGGGCTCGTGGTAGGCGAGGAGGGCCCAAGGAGGCCACACGGAGGCGCGGGCGCACGCGCCCGCGTACGACACGCGGCGACGGCGGGCGGGGTTCGGCGCACGGCGAGCCCACAGGCGGGCAGCCTAACACGGTCGGCCGGCCGGCGCGTTGTGCCGGCAGAGAGAGAAAAGAAAGAAAAAGAGAGAAAGAGAAGGAAGAAAGGGCTATAAAAATTCCAAAAAAATTTGGAAAAATCCGAAAAAAATAGAAGAGTGTGCAGCACATCCAGCCTAACATTTTGGATCCAATAGAGCATCAATTATGTTCACATGAAGAGAAAGGGAGTTTTGTGATCCCTATAAAAGGGGGTCTATTGGCCATTGTAAGGCAAAAGAAAGAGATGTTAGGAGAGTAGGAAGCTATGGGTCATTTATAATGTAAGTTTGTTCTTTGTATTTCTGAAGTTGGTGATTGTAGGAGTGGTGTTTTGTAAGCTTTTGATGTCAAGATTGTAAGTTGAAGTTATTTCAATACAAGTTTGGTTTTGGAATTCAGTCTTTTCTTAACCTCATTTCTCATTGTTGTGATCTTCATTTCAATTTGAGTTCTTCACGAACGTTGTTCGTTTTCAAGTGTTCTTCAACTTCTATGTTTAGCATTTCTTCAAATTCTTCCTAATTCATAGAGTTATTATCCGTTTTCTTAAGTGCTATTTTATGTGATTACTGTTCATCCGAATTAATACTTTCTGCCATTTCTTCATTTTGAAGCCTTTCCCATCTTACTTTTACTCTGAGTTCTTCATGAAAGTTGTTCCTTACTTCTAGATCTAAGTTTTATTCTTCTACCACTTCTCCAAATTCTGCTTATTTTATGTGTTAGAATTAATTTTTCAACGTACTGATTTTTGCTCTGTTACTGTTCATCCGAACCAATAGGTCATAGTTTTTCAAGTTTTTTATTATCTTCCTTTCATTTTGTGTTTCTATGTTCTTCATAAAAATTCTTCATCTTTTTATTCTCTACAACTTTCATTTAGTTCACTTTATCTAATTCCTTCTAGATTTCAAATTATTCTTTGCCTTCCAAACCTCTATTTCAATAGATTTCTGTTGTAATTGCCACTTGTGTTTCCACTTGTGTTTTGTTTCAATTTCAATCCAAACCTTTTCTTCACGGTTTCATCACACATACCCAAAGCGGTAAGTCTTCTTCAAATCATCTCATGGCGTCGACTTCCAAGGCGGAGCGATCTTCATCAAAGGCTCGGCGTGGAAACGACGGCATTCTTCAATCAATTGGCTAAATTTCCTTTAGCTAAATTTTCTTTACTTATCTCTTGTCATTTAAAGTTGTAATTTCAATTTCTTTAGTGATAATCGCACTCCACAAACAAAATTGATTTTCCAAATATAAGGGTATTTCCAACTTGAACTAAAATCAAACTTCTCTCCCCGTGGGATCGACCCGTATTCACCACTGTACTCGTATTTTCAAAAATCATTCGAGTGAGTGAGTGCGGTTATAAATTTTGAAATTTGTGTGGCACGGTATTTTTAAACGACGACTGTCGAGCGCATCAAATTTTTGGCGCCGTTGCCGGGGATCTGGAATTTTTGAAAGTTGGATATTCTTGTGTTTGATTTGTATATTTGTATATTGATTTTGTTATTTTATTTTTCAGGAAAAAGAAAAGAAATCAAAAACTCAAAGAAAGAGGGAAAAGCAACCTGAAATCCCAAGGATATGAAACATTGTTGAAAGCCCGGAAGCATCCCTAAAGGACTGAAATCAAGAAACAGGTTCTACTTTTTCAATTTCTGAAAAATTTCTACAAAAATTTGAAAAATTCTTCAAAACTCAATAAAAATCCAAAAACAATCAAAAACAAAAGAAAATTTTGTGTTGGCTAGATAGGTTCATTAATTAAAAAATAAAAAAATACTTGCACCAAAATCCAAAAAAAAAATTCATTTCAAGATTAGAAACCACACATCATGTTTGAGGACATGCATCATTTAGCATAGAACTTTTCTTTATTTAATTCCTGTCAATTGCATATTGAAGATTGCAAGGGGCAAGGTACGTTCTACTCACCATATTCTGGCATTCATTTTGCATAAAGAACCCCTTGTTTGAAACTGTGGTGTGCATTTCATTTCAAAATATTTGAAGGGCAACACCCCTAACAACATAAGGTGGGGATTTCATCACCCTTCCTTAGCCCGCAAACCACAGTTCCCTTACATCTCTGCATTACCTAGGCCTTAATAAAAGTCAGTAGACGTTGGCCCTAGGATCACACTGTGGTTCTTGTGTTATCTGAGTTTACCCTCTTATGAAAATCGGTGCCTAAGGCAAGACGGTCGGATGGCAAATGCCTTAAGCGGGTTAGTGGTTTGGCATAATTAGGTCCCTACGAAAGTAGGGAGTACCTCCCACTTCCCCACCCCTTACCTGGCTGGTGGACATATTGAGGGTGAACTTCAGTTTCACTTTAATCATTTTACGAAACCCCAATTATAGATTTAGAACACATTTAAGTCATTAGGGTCATTTGTGTGAAAAATTGTTTGTGTTTGCCTAAATACAAAACAAAACAAAAACGAAAGCATTTTCTTCTCTTTCTTCGTCATAGTATGTCAATATAAAACACAAAAAAAAATCATCATAAAACAATTTTCTCTCTCATTTTGGCCTAGTTTATGCACGGTAGGAGATCCCTACACCCATCTTTACTAGGACCTATAGGAGAGATTGAGAGGTTAGTGCATTCTAAAACCCACCATCAACCTAACCTCATGTCGGACCAAAACCAAAATCAGCTAATTCCACAAGCTGCTCCCAAGCAAATGAAGGAATATTTTCTTCCCAATCAATATGAACCTTCATTTTATACCCAAGCACTACAAAATCAAGCAGCTCAATACGAATACAAGTCCAGCACAATACAAATGTTGCCGTCTTTCTATGGCAATACCAATGAGGATCCCTATAGGCATCTGGATGAGTTCCTCCAGATATGTTCAACTGTGAAAATCCCCAATTTTTCAGATGATGCTCTCAGGCTAACCCTTTTCTCATTCTCTCTTAAAGACAAAGTCAAGTATTGGTTAGGAGCCTTGAGTAAACCCATCAAAACATGGGCAGAAATATAAAAGGAATTCCTAAATAAATTCTACCCCATAGGGTGAACCAATACCATGAGGAGAGCTATAACTGGATTTTCACAAAACCCTGGAGAACAAATCCATGAGGCGTGGGATAGGTTGAATGATTTGTTACGGAAATGCCCTCATCATGGTTTGTCGAGATGGCAAATAGTTCAAGCATTCTATGAGGGATTGACGGATAGTTACCGTCAAATGGTGGATGCGTCTTGTGGGGGAGCTTTTGTGAGTAAAAGCGAGGATGAGGCTTATGACCTGTTTGAAATGCTGAGTGAAAATTCAATCAGTCATGCCTCACTTTCATCCTATGAGAGAATGGTGGGACCAGCTAAGAAGGGTGGGCTATATGAAGTGAAGAGCCACGGTGAGCATGAGAATAGGATGGATATCAATGCCTTAACTCAGAAACTGAACAAAATGGAATTGTTGGCACAAAAGATAGAAAATGTTGATCTTGTTGCCCAAAAGTTAGATCAATTTCTATCAAGGCAAGAAACTTCTTCTTCAGGTCCTCGACCTCAACCATTCTCAGCTCCCAATTATGACGAGATCTGTGCTCTTTGCTCTAGCACTGATCAAGTGGTAACTGATTGCCCTACTGCGGCCCAACTTCCCCCATTCATTCAAGAACAAATCTTTGCTGTTCAGGGTGTTTCTAAGCCACCTTATGATCCTTACTCAAACACCTATAATCCAGGCTGGAGAAATCACCCAAATTTCTCTTGGAAATCCCAACAAGGTTCATCTTCCCACACTAATCTCTCGTTCCAAAAACAGCAATTCCAAGCTCTAGTCCAATCTCCCCAACAGTATCAATATCATTTTCACCAAACTCATCAAAATTTCTCACAAACCAATGCACCTTTTCCACAACAATCCCAACACTCATCACATTATTCTCAGGCCCCGTATCAGCAATCTCAATTTTCTCAGGGCCAGTACCATCACTATCCATCCAACAGATCCAATCAAGTCCCCTTCCAACCTCCTCCTCAATTTTCGCAGTCAAATTTTGATGAAAAGTTTGACCGACTCCAACAACTCATTTTTTTCTCAGCAGCAATCCATTGCTAAGTTGGAAGGTCAAATCGGGCAAATAGCAGCAGGAAATGTTCGGAGAGAGGTAGGTCAGCTTCCTACCCAGCCAGTGGCTAATCCGAGGAACCAACCTCCAGGCTTCCCTCAAAGAGCTTATATTCTCCCTCAGCCAAACCAACCTTAGCCTCCTCCTCCTATGGGCCCCTGTTGACAGCTAAAATATGAACAAAGATAAAGATGGGACCAGACCAGCAACGAAGACTGGAAGATGCCTGCAAAGTCAGGATTGAGGGAGGACCCTCACTACCGACTAATTGCCCGGCCAGGACCTTCTCAGGCCTGGCTGATGTCCGGTGTTATCGTCATCCAGACGATGATACTGATGAAGCGCTGAGAACCTTGGATTTGTTTCCGGGGAGATCATGTCACCATAAGAAAGGGGCCTTCGTCGGTTCTGATATGTTTTAGGAAATCAATAAGGCTGAACAGAATATGGGCTTTAAAAATGGGCCTGTTGAATGGGCCTGTTAACATGCTATTGAGGATGGGCCTGATACCCCTCGCGCCGAGAACCTCCCCATGGCCACAGGCGCGCCGGGAAGCCCCTCCATGGGAGCGCGCCGGGAACCCCTGCTATAGGCGCGCCGAGAATCACTTGCGATGGACAGGGTTATATAACCCCTTTTTCTCCCACGAGAAGAGGGGAGGAGGATCGAAAAGAAAGAAAAAGAAAAAGGATAGCCAGATAAAGAGACCAACAGAGAGAGAGAGTCTCCTCCACTGAGAAAAGAGAGAAGAGATCAATCAGAAGAGAAGGAGAAGAAGAAGAAGCTCCAGGTGGGCAGGCAGCTGGGGAGGGAGAGGAGTCAATGCTCTGCCCTCCCCCATGTTTTCTTTTCTTCTTCATGTAATTATACGAGTTTTATCTCGATGCATCGGATGTAACCAGGATATCCCGGCCTCTGTTTTATCTCCTTTCCCTCACTCCCTCCTTGTAATTCGTCTGAGTCTTGGAATGATATTATGAAATGAAATGCTCCGATGGCTTGTTTGGGCGCTGGGTGATTGAAGTATCTGCCCTCTGTCTTTCTATGCATATATCTTTTATTTAAATGTCCAGACGATTCGGGTTTCAGAGTCGTTTCTATGAGTCTGTTCTTCGAAGAGGAATGAAGATAGGGCCCCTACCCTCATCTAATGGGTTATTGGGTTCTGTTTCCTTCTCCCCTCCTGTCTCGATGGTAGATCCCCGATATACATTCGAGTTTTCCTTCGAGGTTCCCCCCCTCATGCCGTTCAGGAACCAGATACATCGATTTCTCGGTTCCCTGAACTGCTGGTTATGAGATATATGCTTAATCTGCAGATGAATGCAACCCCACGAGGTTATGATAAGTGATGACCTCGACCCCTGGGCCCTCCATTCTAACCCGTGAATGATTAGGGCCTAGAATTCCAGTGCCGAGGGTTGTGTCATTCCTCCATCGCTGGTTTGTTTCCTCGATGCCATTGGGCTCGTCCAGTTGATCAGAGGCAGTCATCCCTTGATCTCCTCGGACGACTGGCGGCAAACAGATAAAAATTTCCACAGGACGTTGTGAGAGGGTCTTATTTCATCCACTGACTTCGCCTTCCAATTCCCTTGGCATCCCTCCAGCAGAAATCTTCATGTAATCCCAGAAATCTCTAGAACAGAGTACCGTAATCAAGCCATAAACCCTTTCTGGCCTTGAGCCCTTTCACCTTCCCGGCGCGGCCGTTGCCACGCCGAGAGCCATGCGGCCGAGAGGGCTTCCCCCTCTTCCCTTCAGTATGTTGACAAAACCCTCAATCCTGTTCATTTTCCAAGAAAGCCCTTTGCAATACAGCCTTCCCAGCCCGGGGGCCTCTCGGCGCCAGGTTCCCGGCGCGGTGACGAGCGCTCCGAGAACCCTTGCGCCGAGAACCCCCCTTGGCCAATAAAAGCCATGCCGAGAACCCCTTGGCCGATAAAAGCCACGCCGAGAGCTTCCCCCCGGCCAATAAAACCCACGCCGAGGTTCCTTCTTTGGCCAATAAAACCCAGGCCAAGATCCACCTTCACACCATCACCCCCCAATCCCTTTAATCTCTCCACACATCTATCCAGAGGATGTTCAGAGACCATCACATACGCCCCGAGGAGATACAGTAATGGGGAGGTCCTCCCCTACATTCCTATGTCCCGAATTGGATTCACAGGCAACCCCGCGGGTTCGGTGGACCTTGTCTTTACAAGGGTTTCGTCGGTCTCCGAGAAGGGGAATAGTGACCGATGCTAGAGACATGTACAGTCTCTTTGAGCCTTAGTGCTCCCTCACCTTCCGACTTTCATCCCGGCACTCCGTGGATGTTAGCCTATATCATTCCCTAGCAAATGCTAAGTCCAGGGGAGGTGCTGCCAAAATTCTCCCGGGATGATGAAAGACAATATTGAACTGTCCCCGGGACTCTGCACATCAATGGTGAAAGAGGTCCTCTATGCTGGATTGGTCTTCCTCAGTTCCTCTCAACCTCTGGCTTTCTTTTGAAGCACAAACCAAAATCAGTTGAGGCCCGATGAATAGATGCATTTTGATCACCCAGGGCCCATCTACTTTGACCTGGATCTCCAGGAAATCCTCTGACCCGCCAGCAAACCGCAGAGCAGAGTATCGTCAAACCTTGTCGGCGCCATAGCTCCCGGCGCGGCCCGCGCCGAGAACCCCACGCCGAGAGGCCCACCTCCTTGGCCTCCTGCCGAGAGCCTTGCTATTAGCGCACCGGGAACCCCTGGCCGTTTGGCCTTTGCACCGAAAACCCCCCCTTTGGCTTCCCTATGCGCCGAGAACCATCTCTTGGGCGCGCCGAGAACCATCTCTTGGGCGCGCCGGGAACCCCATCTCCTGGGCGCGCCGGGAACCACCCTTCCTGCGCCGAGAACCTTGGCCATCTTGCCTTTGCGCCGGGAACCTATGCACAGTTGAACTGCACCGATAACCTACTCAAATTGTATTATTGAGTCTTCAATCCAAATTTTGTTCCGGGGGCTCCGCCCCCGGAAACCCCCGCAAGGGGCGCTGCCCCCTTGACCCCCGCGACCTGACTGGGCAGGTCGATCCGCGTGCGAGGGCGCAACATTGAGCGTTCACTTACATTCCGTCGTCGATTTATGAGTAACCCCTTTAGCTCGGGAGGGCTATGCCACTGCATGAGTTCCGCCGGCTTCCCTAAGGGAAAATCAAACATTGCCCCATGGCATATATATATAGGTAGGGAGGTTTGGCCTCTCTCTTTCTCTCGGCTTTCATCCCGGCACTCCGTGGGTGATAGCCTATTTCCCCCTGGGCATAATCCAGATTAAGGGGAAATGCTGTCGAAATACTGATTGATGCTTTAAACCTCCATCATGGCCACGGCTCAGTCCTTGAACCGCTGACTTAACGATATCGTCTCTGAGCCGCTGGCTTAAAGATACCGTCTGCTTCTACAGCCGATGTTGTTATCTTGCCCGCCTTCCTGGCTCTGGTATGAAGTTCCATTTTGCGCACATGAATACATGTTTGCCTCTCGAGGCCTCCTATTTTGGCGTTTAATCAAGGGTTGTCCTTCCTTGGAAGGACGTAATTAACGTCATAGCCTTTATGGTATGACGGACTTCTAGTCCCGACTCGGACCTCACAATCGGCTGACCAAGTCAAGTCGAGCGCATAATAAAATTGTCACCCCGGTGACTGGCACGCCTAATAAATCAAAAATACAAATAAAAAATATAATGAAATAATATAATGAAATAATAAAAAATCCGCGTCCACAGCCCCCAATTGGAGAATGCTAAGGCAATCTCTTCTCTTAGGAGCGGGAAAGTTTTAGATGACCCTTACAAGGCTAAGGGCGTTGGTAGTAGTTCGGGCCAAGAGGCCCGAGAGGAGAATGAGGAGGAAGAAGAACCCATGATTGTTAAAGAGAAGCCGATGGATGGAAAGAAAAGGCTGGATAAAGGAAATGTCAAACTTGATGAAGGACCCCTAGATTATGAGCCTAAGGCCCCTTTTCCTGATGCTTTAAAGCCGAAAGCTCCCAAGAAACCACCAGTACATCAGGAAGAATTAGTGGAATTGTTCAAACAAGTGAATATCAATATTCCACTTTTAGATGCCATCAAGCATGTGCCGGCATATGCAAAGTTTTTGAAAGAGCTTTGCACTCCAAGGAGGGAGCCAAGGGCGGCAACTCAAAAGGTCCGTTTGTCGGAGGATGTGAGTGCCGTTGTAATGAATCATTTGCCGAGAAAGTTGAAGGACCCCGGAGCCCCCTTGATCTCATGTGATATAGGTGGAGTCACCTTTGATCGAGCTTTGCTCGACTTAGGTGCTAGCGTAAATCTTTTACCCACCTTTATCTATGAGCAATTTGATCTGGGTGAGTTGAAATCAACTTCTATCATCCTTCAATTGGCCGATAGATCAGTAAAAACACCAAGAGGTCTGTTGGAGGATGTAATTGTGAAAGTGCATGATTGTTACTTCCCGGTGGATTTTCTCATTTTGGATATGGCCTCGTCCCAGGATCTTAAACATACACCTATTATTTTGGGACGCCCCTTTTTAGCTACAGCTAAGGCCAATATAAATTGTGCCACGGGAATGATGGACATATCATTTGGAGGAGAGAAAATTGCATTGAATGTTTTCAAAGCTTCTCAATACCCGGACCTTGAAGAAGAATGTAATGTTGTTGATATTTTTGAGTTGAGTGATGAAAGTCCGGATGCAATCAAGGACACCCTAGAAGAGGGTAGTATGCTGCAGGATTCTCCTCTCTCTCTCACATCCTGGTCTAGGGTAGAGTCACTCCCTCCACTGCAATCTGAACCTGCACTTCCATCCCTGGATCAGCCACCTACTCTTGAATTGAAGCCTCTGCCGGACTCTCTTAAGTATGCTTATCTGGGTCCTGACCAAACTTTGCCTGTCATTATATCCTCCAACCTCACTTCCGATCAGGAATCTAAACTTTTAGATGTCATTAAGGAACATAGGGGGGCCATAGGTTGGTCGGTGGCAGATCTCAAGGGCATTAGTCTGGACCACATCTATTTGGAGGACAATGCTAAGCCGAGTAGGGAGATGCAACGCCGGCTGAATCCGCACATGAAAGAAGTAGTCAAGCAGGAGGTAGTGAAGTGGCTAGATGCTGGGATTATATATCACATTTCTGATAGTAAGTGGGTTAGCCCTACATAAGTTGTTCCCAAGAAATCTGGGCTGACCGTTACTAAAAATGAGAAAGGTGAGGAGGTAGCCATGAGATTACAAACGGGATGGAGAATCTGTATTGATTACAGAAAACTGAACTCCATGACAAAGAAGGATCATTTCCCTCTCCCGTTTCTTGATCAAATTTTGGAGAAGTTGGCTGGGCAAAAATATTTTTGCTTTTTGGATGGATACTCCGGGTATAATCAAGTTGATGTTTACCCGGAGGATCAAGAGAAAACTACGTTCACGTGTCCTTATGGCACGTTTGCTTTCAGGAGAATACCATTCGGGCTTTGCAATGCCCCTGCCACCTTTCAGCGATGCATGATGGCCATATTTTCTGAAATGGTGGGAGAATTTTTAAAAATTTTCATGGATGATTTCTCCGTTTTCGGAGATTCATTTGATAATTGTTTGAAGAATTTGCAGAAAGTGTTGGCACGATGTATTGACTCCAATCTGGTGCTTAGCTGGGAGAAAAGCCATTTTATGGTCCAAGAAGGGATTGTGTTAGGCCATGTTATTTCTGAAAGGGGGATAGAAGTAGACAAGGCTAAGGTGTTACAAAGTGGATTTTATTGGCCCACCTTATTCAAGGATGCTTATAATTTTCCAAAACATGTCTGAGGTGTCAAGCTGTGGCCAATATTTCGAAGAGAGATATGATGCCGCTAAATCCCATTCTTGTAGTGGAAATCTTTGATGTTTGGGGTATTGATTTCATGGGACTATTTCCACCATCCTTTGGCAATGAATACATTTTGGTGGCGGTCGATTATGTTTCAAAGTGGATTGAAGCAATAGCCACAAGGACCAATAATCATAAGGTGGTCATGAAATTTGTTCGCAAGAACATTTTTTCTAGATTTGGTTGTCCGAGGGCTATCATTAGTTATGGGGGTTCGCATTTCACTCACTCCCAATTTCGAGCTTTGCTCAAGAAATATGGGATCACCCACAAAATTGCCACCCCATATCATCCCCAAACCAGTGGTCAGGTGGAAGTATCCAACAGGGAGATTAAGAACATTCTCCACAAGACAGTTCGGCCGGATAGGAAAGACTGGTCTGAGCGACTAGATGATGCCCTATGGGCCTATAGAACTGCATTCAAAACCCCTATTGGCATGTCACCCTACCGCCTCATCTTTGGTAAAGCCTGCCACCTACCTGTCGAGCTTGAACATAGAGCTTACTGGGCAATTAAGCAAGTCAATTTTGACTTAACTCACGCTGGCGCCCAACGGGTTCTTCAACTCAATGAACTGGAGGAGCTAAGAAATGAAGCCTATGAAAATTCCAAGATCTATAAAGCTAAAACCAAGGCTTTTCACGATCAGCATATTCATAGAAAAACTTTTCATGAAAATCAAAAGGTTTGGCTTTTTAACTCACGGCTCCGTTTGTTCCCTGGTAAATTGAAATCAAGATGGGATGGACCGTTCATAGTTGTTAAGGCATTTGACCATGGAGCCGTCAAACTTTTGAATCCCCAAAATGGTCATATCTTTATTGTTAACGGTCAAAGGTTGAAACCCTACTTGGAAAATGAGCTGTTGTCACCTAAAGAATCCATAGCATTATGTGCTTAGGCTTAACTTCCTTTTAAGCTTTCATGCGTTTGGCTGAAGATGATAAACTTAGCGCTTTTTGGGAGGCAGCCCAACGTTTTCATAGTTTGGTGTGCTAATAAATACTTTTTGGGAGGTGACCCAATATTTTATGATTTGATTTCTTTTAGTGTGTTTGTTTTTCAGTTGTCAGGGCACAACGCAATGAAGCCCTCGTCACTTTCACCCCGACCATCAGGTTGTATCCTTCCATCCCACCCTTATTACCTGTTTAATTGTTCTCTGATCTTTCTCATGCTTATGCCATTGAGGACAATGTCATTTAAGTTAGGGGGGGAGATCAAATAAAAAAATTATTTTTTCTTGCTATTTTGTACTTTTGTATTGTCACGCTAAACAACAGTTTTCCCCGAGTTGATGTTTCTGGATTCATGTCTCATGAAAAGTCATTCTGGAATAGAAACGACTAGGAAAAGGATGATGGATAATTTCTTTAAGCTAGCACTGGAAAACTGATTTAAGAATCTCTTTAAAGTTCAGATGCACTTTAAAAAATGAAAATCACGTTGCACGCTAATGAAACAAGTAGGACAAGCCTTCTACTATTTTGGGTATGTGTCGGATATTCTGCATTTCTTGAAAAAGAGATTCGTTATAAGCTTTCTGCCATATAAAATTATGAAGAAAAAACACCATGAAAAATGCTCCGATTCTGAGTAACCGGGCCTACTTCACCTAAGACGTGTTGAGGTTCGCGTAAAACAGTGAAGGGTAGTGCAGCATCATGTGTGTAGAAAAAAAAAAGAAAAGGAAAGAGAAAAAGAAAAGAAAAAAATATATATATAGTGATCTCAAAAGGGACATAGCAATAAGGCAGATAAAAAGCTAGTGTGCTGAACACTCTGAGTAAGAAGTGCAGAATTGAAAGGCATTTGTTCGGAATAGCAACTGAATGACGCAATTGTCTCTACTGTGAATTTAGTATTCCACTTGCACAAGTGCTACTGAATTTTGATTAGAATTCTTGATCATGTTCCTAAGGCTAGTCGGTGGTAATTATTCCAGAGTCCTGATCTTTAGTTAACTCTATGAAAGATGATCTAGCAATGAGGCATGGATAATATTAACTCTTGTTGGTCCTGAATTTTTCATTAATTACATTACTAAGGGACTAGCAATGAGTAAGTTGGGGGGTGTGATAAGTGTGTATTTTTACATCTGAATTCATGATTCTACACACTTTTATGAGCTTAAATTATGATCAATATACATTTCCCACACTTACTGTTGATTTTGAATCAAATGTTTAATTTTCTAAAATTAAATAAATTTTAATGATAATTTTTATGTATTTATGCAGGCACGCAATACGAGGAAAGCTCCAAGAAAAAGATAAAAAGGAAAATAAAATTATATGTTGAATGGGCCAAAAGCCCGAGGATTGGTTCAAAAAGAAAAGAAAAAATTTTTAACAAAAAAATAAATTTATTTACTATTTTTTAGAATTTTTCTAATAATATATAGATATATATATAGCTATATAGATATATATTTATATATATAATAAAAAATAAAATAAATAAAAAAAGATTCAAAACCCCCCGCCCCGCCCTTCCCGCCTTCGCCGCCCGCACGGGCGACGAGGCGAGAAGGGCGAAGGCGGGGGGGCTCGTGGCAGGCGAGGAGGGCCCAAGGAGGCCACACGGAGGCGCGGGCGCACGCGCCCGCGTGCGACACGCGGTGACGGCGGGCGGGGTTCGGCGCATGGCGGGCCCACAGGCGGGCAGCCTAACATGGTCAGCCGGCCGGCGCGTTGTGCCGGCAGAGAGAGAAAAGAAAGAAAAAGATAGAAAGAGAAGGAAGAAAGGGCTATAAAAATTCCAAAAAAAATTGGAAAAATCCGAAAAAAATAGAAGAGTGTGCAGCACATCCAGCCTAACATTTTGGATCCAATAGAGCATCAATTATGTTCACATGAAGAGAAAGGGAGTGTTGTGATCCCTATAAAAGGGGGTCTATTGGCCATTGTAAGGCAAAAGAAAGAGATGTTAGGAGAGTAGGAAGCTATGGGTCATTTGTAATGTAAGTTTGTTCTTTGTATTTTTGAAGTTGGTGATTGTAGGAGTGGTGTTTTGTAAGCTTTTGATGTCAAGATTGTAAGTTGAAGTTATTTCAATACAAGTTTGGTTTTGGAATTCAGTCTTTTCTTAACCTCATTTCTCATTGTTGTGATCTTCATTTCAATTTGAGTTCTTCACGAAAGTTGTTCATTTTCAAATGTTCTTCAACTTCTATGTTTAGCATTTCTTCAAATTCTTCCTAATTCATAGAGTTATTACCCATTTTCTTAAGTGCTATTTTATGTGATTACTGTTCATCCGAATTAATACCTTCTGCCATTTCTTCATTTTGAAGCCTTTCCCATCTTACTTTTACTCTGAGTTCTTCATGAAAGTTGTTCCTTACTTGTAGATCTAAGTTTTGTTCTTCTACCACTTCTCTAAATTCTACTTATTTTGTGTGTTAGAATTAATTTTTCAACATTCTGATTTTTGCACTGTTACTGTTCATCCGAACCAATATGTCATAGTTTTTCAAGTTTTTCATTATCTTCCTTTCATTTTCTGTTTCTGTGTTCTTCATAAAAGTTCTTCATCTTTTTATTCTCTACAACTTTCATTTAGTTCACTTTGTCTAATTCCTTCTAGATTTCAAATTATTCTTTGCCTTCCAAACCTCTATTTCAATAGATTTCTGTTGTAATTGCCACTTGTGTTTCCACTTGTGTTTTGTTTCAATTTCAATCCAAACCTTTTCTTCACGGTTTCATCACACATACCCAAAGCGGTAAGTCTTCTTCAAATCATCTCATGGCGTCGACTTCCAAGGTGGAGCGATCTTCATCAAAGGCTCGGCGTGGAAACGACGGCATTCTTCAATCAATTGGCTAAATTTCCTTTAGCTAAATTTCCTTTACTTATCTCTTGTCATTTAAAGTTGCAATTTCAATTTCTTTAGTGATAATCGCACTCCACAAATAAAATTTGATTTTCCAAACATATGGGTATTTCCAACTTGAACTAAAATCAAACTTCTCTCCCCGTGGGATCGACCCGTATTCACCACTGTACTCGTATTTTCAAAAATCATTCGAGTGAGTGAGTGCGGTTATAAATTTTAAAATTTGTGTGACACGGCATTTTTAAACGACGACTGTCGAGCGCATCAGTCATATGGCATTTCTACAAGTTTTAAACTCCAAAAACACAAGTTACAATGCCCATGATAATCAATCCATAAGAGTTTCAAATGAAATCATCTTCCATGCAATCTTTAGATGAAAACAACCATTTTAACATGCATTCCACCAAGCTAATGCGTAAGGAAACACAAAAAGACGAAGTGGAATCCATCCCCCTACTCGGAATCACGAAGAGACGCCGTTCTTCACGCTAAACCCACCTCCTACGACGGGGAAAACCACCACCACACGAGCTCACCTTCACGGCCACACAAGCATGCCACCGTTGCCCTAAACTCGCCACAGTCATCTCCTCCAAGCCGCCCTTGGCCGGGTGGATTTGAACGCCGAGAGAATCACGGGGGAGAGGGGGCTCGGTGCGTCGGAAGGGAGAGGGGACTGTGAGGTTCCTTCGTGGGTGAAAAAAATAGGTTTAACATATATATATATATATATATATATATATATTTTGGTTTTAAAACCTCAAATTACCAAAAGGGATTACAAAATGAAAATTATGTTAATACCCCTCCATTTTCTATAACTCATTAGATAAATGGATTAAACATGGATCACACATGGAAAAAAGCCCACAAAAATCACCCAATTTCAGGGAAATTTCTGAATAAAAGATCCGATAGGAATCCGAAATCCACAGGTCTGACAGTGGATGCCAATTTGCCCAGATTTTCATGAGTGTCCTAGTTTTACGTGATTTATCATCATGTCATCCTAATTCTATCTTTGAACTCCATGACATCATGGTTATCATCAGTTATGATACGCTATTTTTGATATTTCTGGAACATAACCCCTTGATTCTACATTGGCCATATCTGATTCTAAAATATTTAAGGGCTATGGGTCCGCGACAATCAATGTTAGGTAGGACGGAAGTCCATTTTGTAAACCATGAGAATGCTGGGTGTGGCATTGCACCAAAGTCTGTAAGTCTGTAAAATTCTGTTATATCTGTTATTTTACAAATTCTGTTATTCTGGAAATTTTGTTATTTTGAAATTCTAATATTTTGTTATTCTGTTCATTTTGATAATTTAGATATTCTGCTAGATTGATTATTACTTCTTTTCATTATTGAAATTCTCATATATTCTGGCCAATTCTAAAGTTATGTTCATCTGAAGCATCTGTCTTTGATTCATACTTGCATCTTGTCCTTGGTTCTGCACGGGAATCATTTTCCTTTTTCTCTTGAGCTTATATCTACCCTTGGATTTGATGTTCGTTAATGATCACCCTTTCTGCTAGATCTAGTGGCAAGTTATATCGTTCATGCATTTCATGCTCACATACACAATTAATTGGCTAATCACTTATATCCTGCTTGATGAGAGATGTAATTCCTACTGAGCGTTTCGCTCATCTAGCCTATTTTAATATTTTTCAAATAATCAGGTGGCTAATTGAGGCCGTGACTCTAATGGGAAGGGAAGGTGTTCAAGAGAGCTCCGAAAACTAGATGACCCGTGTCTTTCCTTTTTCTTGAGTCTAGTCCTGTAAATTTGAGTATTTTTCTTTTGTTAATGCAAGTTGAGTCAAGATATTTAATTCTGACATTTTGATATTAAATAAGAATTATATTTTTGTTAATATTGTCTGGCCTTGTGTTTTATATCTTATGGTTTGCTCTGATTATTCATGACTGTATGCTGCCACATTCCGAGCAATGCGTTCCGCTGTTATCGGTTCGGGACGTGACATAAGGGCCGTGTGTTGTGCACTCGAGGGTCCACTTCTCTTTCTCCTTCTTTTCATTCATCATTTCTGTTGCTTAGCTCCCACCCTTGGGTGGTGTACCTTCCTTCCTCTAATCCCGTTTATGTGATTTTCTCCTCTCTTCCTAGGGATCCCCATTCGTCTCCGTTTCATACGGAGTCACCGGATCTTCCTTATTTCTTCAATCCTGGGCCTCAGCCTATGCCATCTTTGCATTCCAATTCTGGGTCATCTTCTGGTTCTTCCTCTTCTCAGCCGGGCCCGCTGGATCCTTCCGATCTTCCTTCTCTATTACACCCGCATCATCCGGAGCCCCCGGATCTTCTCCTCTATTGTTCCCACTTTCAAGTTCCATCTCTTTATTCTCCTCAAGAATTTTTGGGTTCTGCTAGTTCTTCTAATTCTTCTCCGACCCCGTCGGATGATTATTCTGCTTCCTTGCTTCCACAATAATCTCATCATTGTTTTTTTGTTCCTTCTTCACCTCCCTTCTGTCTCACCCTTTTTCTTGTTGTTTTCAAGGCTTTAGTCCGCTTTGATCTCAGTTGATCTCTGGTTTCTTTTGTAGACTATTCCTTGTTATCAGGGTCTCTATGCCCTCGCGAGGGAGTTCTAGCCCTCACCTCTTTTCCTTTTATTCTCCTTCGTCCAGTGTGATTGTGTCTACAGCTCCTTCATGTCGAGAAATCATCAACCCCTTTGCTATCCTTTCCATTTTGGTCCTGTCAAGCAAGGAATACAAAGTTCGTTGATCAAGATTGCTTCAGGATGCTACTTCCACTCCATGGATTGCCAGATATCTTTTATTTTGTGCAAGAGTGTGCTATCATTATAAGCATGGTTATAATGATGGTTCCTTAACACATTCGAGTGGTTTAAGAGTCCTAGTTTAGTGAAAGGTCTAATTCACTTCTGCAGCACCTTAGGCTGGTGGTAGCTCTATGCTGGGAGTCCAGTTTCTTTCCCGGATTATTAAGGTGTCTTTGAGCATGGTTTTTCCACACACAACACGGCACGTTGTAGCCAACTCCTCTGATGCAACATTGTTGCTGCTTTGGCCATACTTTAGGTATGCACAAAGGCCTTTTCTTTTCTCTGCTCGGCCGAGTGCAAGGGCAAGAGATAGACGGGTAAGATGACCAACCTAGGCGCTCTCTAATACGAGAGAGGTCTCAAAGAGGGGCAGTCTTAATGACCCTTTGAAACATGAGCTTTCATGTGAAATCTAGCCATCAAGGGCTATTATTATTATAAATCATAGCAAAACTAGTAGTAAAATTATAAAAATCAAAGGCATGGCAAGAGTGGTAGTACAGTTCCCTGTGGGACGTCATGGGTCCGGTCGTATTCGTGCCTGATAAGTGTGTCCAAAAAGAATCAAAGACACAAAGCCTCGGCGGAATAGACTATATCTTTGAGAGGCAGTGCCCTGGAAGGAAGTCAAGTCCTCATATCTCCCATCTTGCATAAGGCTTATCTCTATTTTTCTTATGTTTTTCCCTCCTAGGCTGGGTTGTATCCCGGGTATGGGCTTAGTAGGGGCACCGTTCTTTAGAGACGGTTGGTTGTAGTGCACCACCCTCAAATGCACGCCCTGCTCAGGGAAGTCCTTGATGAGAGGGAAGAGGAACCACGACCCCTAGCAAGTAGTTTAAGCCCGTTTGTGTGTGTTGCATATAGCGTGTTCAAAAAGTCAAAACAAACAAAAATAAAAATAAAAAATAAAAAATAAAATAAAAATCAGAAAATTGTCAAAATCCAAACATATATGTCCTTTGTTCTGCTTGTGTCTATTTTTTGTCTATTGTCTTGAGGACAGGTATGATTTGTTTGTTGAGTGTGCAGGTTACAAGTTCTCAAGCTTTCCTTGCTCGATCTCCTCTTCATCCTATTCGCATCTTTCCATCTGTCTCTTCTTCGATCTTATCCCTTTGATCTGTCTGAAGCTCATGTTCCTCTCAGCCTTTGGCTCACCTCGCTCGATCTTTTCATTATCTCCATGAGAGGGCTTTGACTTATGATTGTGAACCTGGCGGTTCCGCTTCATCTGATCATGGGTTTTGGCCGAAGCATTTGTCAGTTCCGATTCTTAGTTGTCTCTGCGGTTTTGTCCGTGTGTTTCTTGTCCTGCCGTGTTTGTGTTTGCTGTCCCACCATGTGTGTGTTTTATTTTCAACATGTTATGTTTTTCGTCTCACCATGTTGTCGCCCACCACGTTTGCTGTCCCACCGCGTTATGTTTGCCGTCCCACCATGTTTTCGCAATCCCACACTTGTTGTTTGCTATTGTGATGATCTGTCCATGTCGTGTCATGGTGTGATGTTATGTTTCGTTCATCTATGTCGTGTTATGTCTAGTTCATTATTTTGTGGTTGCTTATCTTTATGGTTTTCTTATTTTAAAATCCCATAAAATTTGAATATGCAAAAAAATCCAAAAGTGTCGTTTCACCTGCACAGGTAAGTCAGGTATGACTTTTTGTCCCTTCTCTTTGTTGCATTACTATATGTTACCTCTACGCTATTATAGCCTCTCAAGGATCGGCTGGTTCTCCTATGTTCTGGGATCTGATGTTCCATTTTACCAAAAATGTTGATGATCTAGGAGCATGCGGTTAATCATTGGATAGGCCATTAGGTTGAGTCAGATGGGGGACAACGGACTCTATCTCGCATGCCGTGGTTGCAAGAAGACTCTTGACCCCATCTTATTCAGTCTAACAATATTATCCTTGAATATTTTTCTATTTTATCTTTTCTTTGCATTAGTTTTAATGATTTCTTTATTTTAGCCCAGCATGCATCATAGCATTTTTGAGCATTCACGTCTCGTAATTGTTCAAGGTTTCTTCTCAGTAATGGTTAATTGCCTTCCAGTTCTCTTGGATAAGAGATCCTTATTCCACTCCGAATTTGAACGTTTTCTCTGATCTATTCGCTCGATCTAGTTGGTCAGCATGATTCTTTTCAAGATTTTATCTCAGTTTCCTTTTCAGCTCTTGTTCTTCCGATCCCCTCATTGGCTCTGGATTGTGTCCCCTAATGAGGTCAGTCCCTTTTTTCCTTAGTTAGTTAGTTCTCCAGACATGTGTCATCCGTGTCAGCTGTTCCTTGTGGTTAATTCGGCGTTTTTAGGAGAATTCCTGTCTCTTGTTGGTTGTGACATTTGTCTTTTGCCTTGATGCCCACTTTTCAGTTCTCTTCGCTTCATCTCTACTTCATCTCCATTTCATGTCGTTGTAGCTTTCGCCTCATCTCTATTCCATTCCGCCCCCGCGTCGTTTCCGCCCGTTCCCTTGCAAAGTGGACATCAAGGAGGGATATCTGTTGACACCCGTTTTCAGCCTGCAAATTAAGTTATTTCTCTTATTCATCTTTTATGATGTCCCGAAATACCAGTTATTTTGGAGTCTTCCTTGAGCATTTTCGAGCCCATTTTTGTTCATTCTTCGAGCCCATTAAGCCTTGGGGGCTATTTTCCTCGATTGCCATATTTTCAGACTTATTTCTCATTCGAATTTTCAAACTCTACTGACCCCACCAGGTCGTGGTCTGTCGGCCAACCGCGATCATCAGATCGCAGTCAATTGGATGACCATGTTCTCCCTAGGGTCGACCCATGGCCCTAGGGAGTCGACTTAGCCTTCAGCCTTTGTTCCTCTTGCCAAGTCGCGATCTGTCGGCCGACCATGATCTGATGATCACGGTCGACTGGACGACCACGTTCTCCCTTGGGTCGACCCATGGTGCTGGGGAGTTGACTTAGCCTATGGCCTTTGTTCCTCTTGCATGGTTGCGGTCTGTCGGCCGACCGCGATCTGATGATCGCGGTCATCGACCAGACCGTGTTCTCCTTATCCTAGCTGGGTGCGTCGACCCATCCGTCGTTGTGCGTCGACTCAACTTCTTTTACCGTTTCTTCCTCTCACATGGTCGCGGTTCTTTTTTTTTAATCCATCCAATACCTACTTATCAAGACGAGGGAGAGCGTTCACCCCTTGAGAGGGAAGGTGCGCTCCACCCCCGGCTGCCAGGTAGGGAGAAATATTATATATGATGAACAAAAAGGTACAATGAAAGGTCAAGGCCAGAGCGAGGGGCACCCTATCTTATCAAGATGATAGGGTCCTTTAACAACGGACGGAAGCTCCTCCCATGATGACCAACAACAAAGAGAAGACGTGAAGCAACCTAGTCCAGCCAACATGTTAGCGACCTAGTTGGCCTCCCTATACACATGAGAAAGAGAAATATGCACGAAGCTAAGCAACTGTGCTACCTCATACATGACAATGTTCAGCCGCCATGGGCAAGAAGATCGACAATGAACAATGTTTGTTAGAAGGAGTGAGTCTGTCTCAACGGCCACGGTGTGGATACCACATTCCCTGCACCAAAAGAGATCGTCACGGAGGGCAAGGGCTTTGGCATCCAAGCTTGAGTCGACATGAGGGTATGCTATGGCAAAGGCAAAGACCTAGCGGCCAGCTGCATCCCTAAGAACGCCCTCGCCACCGACTGCACCCATGCTGCATTTGAATGCACCGTCAACATTGAGTTTCAACCGGCCCGACGGAGGGGGAAGCCAACGGATGATTCTTGGAGTGGACGGCTGCGACACCTTGAAAGTGACACCCTAGGAAGCTAGCAACAGTTGCTGAACCGGGGGAGGTGATCTGCCATTGAATATGTGAACCCGAGCAATAGAGCGGACTGCGTGCAAGACCTTGCAGAGGATGTGGCGCGCAGACATGGTCTACCCCTCGAACCACGCTTTATTTGTGTTGAGCCAAATCTCCGAGATGACAGCCAAGAACATACACCGTGAGATGCTACTAGCCACCGTAGCAAGGGACAGACCACCCAAGTAGTCGAGGATAACTAAGGCAATGGACGAGTGCAGCGGACAGCTGAAGTGTAGGAGGTCAAAAACCGCAGACTAGACTTCAGTAGCAATCTGGCCATGAAAGAAAAGGTGCAGCGCCCCCTCCTCCTGGAAAGATGGGCAGCAGTTGCATTTGGAGAACAAGGGAATGCCAGCAGCCATGACAACGGCATCCACCGGAAGGCAGCTACGTAGGAGACGCCAAGCGAGGACAGACCATTTGATGGGGATGAGGTGGTGCCACAGTAAGGCCTAGGAAGGGGAGACACTCGGGGAGTGGCTGCTACGCACAGACCTGGTAGTGAAGTTCCCATTGGGGTTGAGGGTCCAGAACCACTTATCAGCAATGGTGGTTGAAGCAAAGGCGTTGTGGAGGAGACTCGACGGGCAGAACTGCTGTGGGGCTGCATGAGAGGTCTGGGCTTGGCCAGCCAATGCGGCCTGCACTGAGGTCATCTTGTCTGGCAGATCACACCAAGCTTGCGGTGGCAGGTAGTCCTTTAAGGGTGCAGACCCGACCCATACGTCGAACTAGAATGATGCCCTCAAGCTGTCCAAGGAGATAAAGACTCTATGGTTCGCATTGATAAGAGCAGCCGCCTGCTGCCAAAGACCTCTTTCCACCGTGAGATCATGGGAGAAAGGGGCAGCAGAGTAATGGTGGAAGTGAAGGTGTCTCGCTCGGAAGAATGGACCCCAAAACGAAGCTACAGAGATGGCATTCCACAATAATTTGGTTCTGAGCGCAACCTGCAAGGTGGATAGATTAAGGATCCCGAGGCCGCCACTATCAATGGGGCGAGAAATAAGATTCCAGGATTTCCAGTGTTTCTTCGGTGAACCTTCATATGAGCCCCAAAAGAAATTCGCCAAGAGTTTGTGAAAACCTTTGGGGATGGTTGACGGAATAGCAGTGCAAGATAAGATGTAGATGGGCATGGCTGAAAGAACATGCCTGATAAGGATAATTCACCTCCTGCTGACAGGAAGTCTGATTTCCAACTTTGAAGAGTGGCGGTAGTCTCGGATAATAGATACGAGAAGTGTGCCGGCTTGGGTCTCCCGACATGTATAGGGATACCCAAGTAGGTGAACGGGAGAGAAGCCTGGCTGAAACCCGTGGTAGCTCCAATAGAACATGCGAGTGAGGGCATTGTGTGGCTGCCAACAATATAGAAGCTCTTGGAGGAGTTGATGCGCTGCCCGGAGGCAACCTCGTATTTCTTCAGGAAGCCCATGAGTGACTGCAGGTGATGCACACAGCCATTGCTAAAAATCAGAGTGTCGTCGGCAAATAGCAAGTGGGAGATGTTGGGGCACCTTCTGATCGACTGATAGTATCCACCTCTGTTGCGAAGAAACAAAGCGGAGAGCCCTCGGTTGAGCGCCTCTTCAGCCAGAATGAAAAGAGCCGGAGCAATTGGATCCCCTTGTCGAAGCCCTCTAGTGGACTTGAAGAAGCCATGAGATTGGCCATTGAAAAGGATGGAAAACCAACAATTAGTAATTAAAGATTCAATGAGAGAGATGACAGGGAGGTTGAACCCAAATTTCTGAAGGACGACGAAGAGAAAGCTCCATTCCAAGCTGTTGGCCCAGACTGGATGGCGGACAAGAAGGGGGGTTGAATTGTCCCCTTGACCTTGATGGCGGATTTAAAAAATTCTCTTAACTGACCACGGTGGAATTAAAATCAACTGTTTGATTAGCCTAAACAAACATGAGAATTAACAGGTTCTCTCGATCTTTCCGATCTCACTCGTAATCACAATGCAACCGTTAGATAAAATTATGCCTAACACAGAAAACAGAAGTAGCAGTGTGCAGTGGTGTAGTGAGTAAAAATCTATTAAATTAACCTGTGAAGGGAGATAGAAGAAAAAGACAATCGCACAGGCATTCACAAAGGACACGGAGCTTTTTAGGTGGTTCGGGACCACGAGGGCTCCCTACGTCCACCCCTCACCCAACTGGGTGAGGCTTCACTACACGCTACTTTCGTAGCAACACGGGGACGAACCCCAACCACACACACACCCACACACCGAATCGGGGAGCACGCCCCGGACACTAAATCCACAAGGAGATGCAGATCCGTCAACACACAACAATCCACGGGGAAACTTTCCCCACAATAAGCCCACACATGCGGAGATACAACTCCGCCCACACACTATGACTTTCCGAGTTTGATAAAATAAAAGGATATACAATGAACACCCAAAATATTTATCTATGCTCAGCTAAAAGGATAGAAACCCTTGAAAATCGAAAATAGATGACTCAAGAAGATGTAAACAAGATGTAGAAGTAGTTCTCCATGAGTAGAGAGAGGTTGTAGAAGATCTTCTCTTATCCCCAAGTCGGAGGGTAGCCGGATGTCAACGATGAGAACGTCCACGCGTTCGTCTTTTCGTTCCGCGCCTTTCTTCCTTCTATCACAATTGCAAACTCCTCCTGGATGTAGATGATATCCACGTTTTTCTTCAGCTCCACTCCTTTCTCTCTTTCTTTTCCTACAAGACAACAAGGAAATATTAGCACGTAAGAGTTTCTCTCCTCTTTTCTTCCAAATTCGCATGTTATATATATCATAAGGATAAGTTGAGCAAAAGACCACAATACCCTTGCAAAACCCTAACAAAACCACCCTAATATGTTTATTAGTAACCCAAGGGTATTAGGGTAAAATTTCACCCCAATCGGAGTCTATTTGGATGGGCTACGGTGGCCCACGACTTTCATGCACGGACGCGTGAACAGTAGATGGGACGTCCCATCTAGCAAAGTGGGACGTCCCACTTTGCTCCAGAATCAATTTTTGCAAACTGGTTTACAGGGGTCGACCCACTTTGTGAGGGGGGTCGACCCACTTTGTTCCAGAAGCCTATTTGGCCATTTTCTGCACAGGGGTCGACCCATCTAGTGAGGGGGGTCGACCCACTTGCCTTGAGACATGAAAAAGAGATTTCAAAAGGTCATCTAATGACCTAAACATGCAAGCCAATGAATTCAACCATTCAACATGAAATTAAATGATTAAGAGCAAGTTAAATAAATTGGTTTGCATGTAACTAAATCGTCATGATGATTTTGTAAGAGAACTCATTCTAAACCCGAATGACATCAATTTATGTCCAACAAAAAATCATTCCTCCTCATTCAACATGTAAATCAAATGACTATGCATTGAAAACAAGATGTTAGCATTTTTAGACCTCGTTCAACAAATGTAAGCATTAAACACATCATTTTCACAATAAGAGCAAACTTCCCACTTGAAATGCAGTCAATATAAGTCAAGTGCATGAAAAAGGGATTTTGACCCCAATCAAAACACTATGAATATGATCCACCTGAAGGCTCCAAAAACTCATGCACAACACGCATGAGTCAATATGTAAAAACTCATGCACAGCACGCATGAGTCAACATGAGTTATAAAAGTAGTTCAAACCAAACATAAAGATATCTCCATGAAATCAATCCAAATCTTTTGCCAAAGTTTGAATCACCAATTCATACATGTTTTCAACAAATGCATGCATCAAACAAACTTGTTTACAGAAGATTTAGAGAAAGCATGTTCATCTAGAAGCCACTTCAAAAACCTCAGTTAAAACATGGGGAAATAAATGTTTAGATGTTACCAAAGTCCCATGATGATCAACCATGATATTTTAACCTGAAACAATGAATAAACACATGGTTAGATCGAGATCAAAATATTTGGGTCATGCATTAGCATAATGAGCTAGTTTTGCGACCAAAACCCAAATGACATGAAATATGAAAATGACAGCATAAGCATGAGGCACATAAATGCTTTGAACATATTTTCATCTTTAACACCTCCTCAAGACATGCATAAAGAACTTTGAAAACATTAACTCCTCAATTAGCAACTTAACTCAATTAAGAGAATAAGCAATGAATCATTTCCAATCTAAGCACAATCAAAACCAGTTTGAACTTAACTCATTCTCAAGAGGAATATACATGTTTGAACCATGGTAAAGTCATATGAAACACATGTGAAAAATCTACTTAGGAACATGATTTCCTCATCCAATTATCAAATGCAATATGCTATCTATCAAGCACCATAATAATGTCTTTCACTCAACGACCATGTATTTGCTATGCATGAAACTTATTCAAACCAAATACATCAATATCCATGAGAGGCATGTAAGACAGAAATCAGTTGTGGATAGCAAGAAGCTTGTCCATTAGCCATTTGACTCCCAAAATGATATTCATCATTTGATTCCAATCCTGCAATGCAAAAGATCATCGTGTTAGTTTGTTTGAGTTTGTTTGTCATCGAAATGCCATTAAGCATAAAACACACAATATGTTAGAATCATCAAAACCATTGTCAAAGACAAGGAGGGGTGCACGTAACCCAACACAAGCGATCATATGCTTTCACCATATCAAGCTTAAGGATGAGATTCCACCCTCGGCACAGCTTCCCAATATGTTGAACCAACTCCTTAGCTAAGGATATGTTTTCTATGATGCAGCGGCCTTTGACGAAGGCCCCTTGCTCCTCTGAAATCAAGGAGGGGAGAACACGAGCCAACTGATCGCTAAGCACACGAGACATAATCTTGTAGATGAAGTTGCAAAGACTAATGGGACAAAAATCGGCACAAGTCTTCGGGCTCTCCACCTTGGGTATAAGAGCAATGAGGGACGAGGTGAAGCTGCGCGAAAGAGAGTTCCCACAAAAGTAAGCTTGGACAGCTTTAACGACGTCATTGGCTATGAAATCCCAGCAAGCCTTGAAGAAATATCCCGTGAACCCATCCGGTTTGGGTGCACTGTCCGAAGACATACCGAAGACAATACCCTTGATCTCCTCGTCGGAGGGCACCACACTAATCAAATCATTGAGTTCTGCATCCATAACGGAGGGGATCGGAGCCAAGACCTCCGGGAGTATGTGGTGCGGCGAAGATGTGGAGGCCGAGGTGAAGTGAGATACCAGCAAGGCAGCCATGTCCTCCTGCTGGTTCACAATAGAACCATCATCACAGTGCAGCTCCGAGATATAGGCACGGCTGCGATGAGATAAGGCATAGGCATGGAAAAACTTAGTATTACGGTCCCCTTCTTTGAGCCACTTGATTCTCGATTTTTGTCGCCAGAACATTTCTTCTTGAGAGTGGACCAGGTCAAGATCATCTTTAGCAGCCAAGAATGCCGCGTGGTGAGCGTCAGAAGGGTGGTTGTCTAATTCTTCTTGAGCCAATGAGAATGCTTCTTCAGCCGCATGAACATTGGCAAAAATATTGTGGAAAGTATCATGGTTCCAGCGCCTATAGAAGCCCTTCATGTGTTTGAGCTGAGAGCCATGGCGATGAAGGGGAATGATGACGACGGAGCTGCAGCCCAGGCCGCCTGGGAGTCGGTGGAGAATTGAGCATGGGTCGTCCACATTTGTTGGAAGCAAAATTTGGAAGGCCGCATGTCGGGTTTGGGGAGTAAGGACAACAAAAGGGGGCAGTGGTCGCTGCAGGTGCGTGACAGATGACAGACAAACATGGCCGGGCAAGAGATGGACCACTCGCCGTTGAATAGCACCCTATCCAGCCTGACCCAAATCCCATTGGCCCGCTGGCCATTATACCAGGTGAACGGCCCACCAAGGAAGCCGGCATCCTGCAGGCCGGATGCAGCCACACAAGCCTGGAAGTCGGACATGGAGAGGGAAATTGCCTACTTCCCTCCCCGCTTTTCAGAGGGATCGAGGATGCTGTTGAAATCCCCACCAACGAGCCAAGGCTTGTCGCAGGAGGCCAAGAAATCCATGAGAAGATCCCATAGCTCTCGACGCTCCGGCAAGGTGCAACTTGCGTGAACAATGGTGAAGAAAAACTCATTGTTCAGACCCTAGGAGGCATGCAGGGTGATGTGCTGATCCGAAGCTGAGAGTAGTCAGATGTCCAGAGGCGGTCGCCAAAAGACCCAGATGCGGCCTTTGACCGAGTTGTTGGCTAGGCAGTGCGCCATGCGAAGCTTGCGGCGGTACTTGTCCAGTGTGGAGTAGGGGAGCTTGGGCTCAAGGATGGCCATGAAACGAAGGTCATGCTTACGGGTGAGGAGCTTCAAACGACTGGTAGATTGGGAATTTCCCAGTCCACATATGTTCCAAATAAGGCCCTTCATTGATGAGATGGGTTGATGGCACCGACAAATCCGCTTCTGCCAATGGCACTCCTGGTTCGGATGCTAGAGTCCCCCACGCCAGCCGACTGGCTCTTCCCCACATAGTTAACATGAGTAGCAGGGAGGTTCCATCCAGAAGTCCCCAGTTGTAGCCTAGGGATAGGTAGAACCTAAATAAGAGTGGGGAAAGACAAGGAGGCACCATCGGAAGAGGATGGAGAGCTGCTGCGCGAAGCCACGGGATCCTCGGGGTTGACTGAGCCCGGCACATCAAGAGACGGTGCGACATCGGCAGAGGAGGAGCACTCAGCCCCAACGTTGTCAGCATGGATGGAAAGAGCAGGAGCCGTAGTGGAGGGGGAGTCCTGGTCCGCCAGCCAAGCTGGAAGTAGAATAGGAGTCCTGCCATCCAACTGCTTGCTGTGCATAGAAGACCCAGCTACACCTTTATCGCAGGTGCCCTGGGAGCCAGGGCCAAGCACAATGGTCGAACGGCACAGGTCGACGTCCAAGGGTGGTGGGTTGACGTGAGCACCGAGGGTGGCTGTAGGAGTAGAGCTGCATGGGTAGGGAATGGACCCTATAGAAAGAGGGGAAGCAGCGTCTGAAGATCCAGCGCCAGCACAAGACCTTGAGATAGCTCCGGCAGAGGTAGAACCAATCTGAGGATGGAGAGGTCCGGGGAACCGAGCATAGCAGGGCAGGGTCGTCTTGGGAGGGGCATTCTGTGGAGCTATTGGCAGACATGCCGGTTGAGCTGTAGGATCAGATCCGAGCAAGGCGACAATCGGCAACAGAGAAACACCTGAGTTGTTGGGAGGAGGTGGCTCGGGGAAGATCGACACTGCCTTGTGCTGGGCTTGCGAGGACAAGGCATCGACGGAGGCAGAGGCAAGAGGCGGGCAAGATGGAGCAAACTCGTCCATGGCAAAAGCTTGACATACTCTAAAGGCAGCCAAGCATTCAAGAGGTCAGGCTGCCCGTGCATGAAGGGCCGTAGGTAGTGAAGGAGCAGTAGGCATAGCCACGTAGGGGCCTTCCCTAGACGAATTGGCAAGAACCTGTGGACGTCAAAAAAGAGAGAAGAAAAAGAATGTTCCGACGGCACGAACATCTCGACATCTCAATAGCATGTCGAAGATGGGAAGGCCGAATAAACCCTGCACCTCCTCCAAGCAGGACGAATATATACCCGGTGCTCTGCCACCCAACAAAGAATCCCCTTGGGCAGAAGAGACAGCCCTGGCTCCCCCAGTCGGTGGTGCTGAAGGCTGAATCAAAAGAAACTCAGGAATTCAAACACATGTTCGGCATGCGCCGAAAATCACTCAAAGTCCTGAACCGGGACTCGGAGGCTCACAACTAAAGCAACACGAGAGGGCAGGCGTCCATCCGAATTATCGCTAAGCCGGGAAGAAATCTAATGATCTTAAACCGGCGCGGCTGTACCTATATAGCCTTAAACCGGCGCGCCCCGTTGCAAGAGGTTGTTACTGGCGCCCGCCCCCCTTGCAAGAGCCTTAAACTGGCGTGCTCCATTCATTGGCCTATAACCGGCGCTCCCCATACATGCTGCTAATATGATGCACACAACCCCACACCGATTTAACCCCAAGGCATCCCATCCTACCTTCGGTCCCCTATTTTCAGCAAAAAGAATGCTGTTGCTTTCCTTGAAACAGCCAGGTCTCCTGCGTCGGACCAGTGTGCATCTGCCTGAACCACTCAAGCTCCCTAGAATGGAAATCGTCGAGCTCCGCACTGGCCGCCCGTCTCCACCGGTCGCTGTCATCCAATCCCTGAAGAGCACCATCCCTACTATACCGCCCTACACATCTGCAGGTCACTCGATTGCCTTCGGTTGGGGAGAAACAAATGACACATGTCGCTGGCTTCAGAGGCTTCGTCCCTCTAGCTCCACTGATATATATATATATATATATATATATATATATATATATATATATGCAACGCACACCCCACTAGAAGCTCTCTCGGTGGGCGACTGGCTGGCTGGCTCTCTCTGAAAGGGGTTCAGCTGAGGGAAGAAAAAGAGAGAAGGTTGGAAGATGACGAAAGGGGAGAGACACAGCAAAGAAAAGAAGCTTGATCCTTTCCCCCATGCTCCGGTCGAGGTGAAGAAAAAGAGAGATTGAGTGTGAGAGAAGAGAGGTGAGTTCGGAGGGGGGAGGAGCTTGTGCTCCGTTCCCCCTCCCCCATCGATGTATTTATTCTTTTCTCTCTGATGTATTCCCCCCTTTGGCTCTGGGACAGATTCCCCGCTGTATTTCCCCTTGCGGATGAATAGAAAGAAAAGCTTTTTGCAACATATGGTGTCCCACTGCTTCATCCTCTTCTCCTTTTCCCCCCCTCTCTTTATCTTCTGCTCATCCAAGGCCCTTTGAAGCATGCCTCTCTGTGGCATGGTCTTCGGGGGAACCCGTGTGAGGGATGAATATTTGTGGACTTCCATGGCGAACATCCGTCCCGCTGGAGCTATCGTGAAGTTACTGCCCATGAGCTACTAGAACCCCTTGAAGGCTAGTCCTCGGGGCTTCTACGTTCGACTGTGGGACATCGGACTGCCGTTAAGCCACTCCGAGCTTTTGGGATCGTCCCGGGATACTCCGTTTGATGATCCCTCATTTCATCCCTACAAACCTCAGTCCAGGGGAGATGCTGCCTAATTTTTGCCAGAAATATGAACAATAAGAACGAACTAAGCTCCCCGAGAACACGAACTGAACTTTGGAGTTCCTGAACGCCTTTGAACAAACCATCCAAAACTTGATCTTAAAATATGAATAAAACACTTTGAACCTTCGAATCCACCTACTTTTGCTAGGTGAACAAATAGCCTAACCATCTGAATCTGTAGACTAATGAAAAGAACAAAGCATCACAAGCTGTGCCTCAATCTGGCATGCTCCGAATCCGGTGCGCACTCACCCGGCGCGGTTCCCCCCCGCGTCGCTTTAGCCCCACACTCATAAACCCTTTCAACCCCTTTGGTCCAGAACCGGCGCGCCCGCTCCGCGCCGGATTAAAGCCTCTCACGAAAGGCACCCCATTTTTTGTCATCTAAACCGGCGCGCCCCTTTTCTTGTGGCTAAACCGGCGCGCCTCCCCCTATGCACCAGAACCGAAGCGCCCCTGGCTTGCCCACTTAAACTGACGCGCCCCCCCATGCTGCATTCTAACCGACACGCCCCTTTGTTCCACCTAAATCGGTGTGCCTTCCAAAAAATACAATTAACCAAACAAAGAAAGGATATGAAGCTAATGAGTAAAAATGAACCGCCCGCGTGTGAATAAAAAATGAAATTCAACAATTGGAACAATGATAATAGAATGCCATAACCATGCATACCTTGGGACCCGCTCTTCCCTTGGACCTCTTCAGCCAGTGCACCCCAAATCATGGTACAAAAGATGATATCGCCCCTGTTTTAATCGAAATCAGGTCGATCCGCGTGCGAGGGCGCACATTGGCGAGTTCGGGCTTCACACTTAATAATTCGCTTCCCCGGACTGTGCGTGAAGAGAAAAGCAACGATGCCCCATGGTATCGGACGTGGACCTCGGAATCCCCGACATGGTCATGATCCGGGCACATGTTAGACCGATAGTTCATCAGCTTCACCCACCTCTATTGGGATCTAATCCCGCACCCACATTAAACTTGTCGTACCTACGGCAGACATCCATATGTCTTTGTCATTGTCTTTGATGCTTTAAATGCGGACTCTCATCTGAACAATGAATGGTCCGTTAGTTACCGACATATATATCGGGATCTAATCCCGCACTTGCATTAAACTTGCCGTACTCACGGCAGACATTTGTATGGTCTGTCATCGTCTCTTACGCTACAAATGTGGACTTTCATCCGAACAAGAAATGGTCCGCCAGTGACCAACATGCACGCATCTATGAATGTTTACGCCCTGACGCGGGGTCTATTTGAACGCAATCCGAGGTTTTGGCTCTCGCTTCCGTTATTATGAATTTCAGGCTATAGGGCCCCTTTTCCTGGCGATTTATCAAGGGTGTTCCCCTCTTCGAGGGGATGTAATTAACGTCGTGACCTTTATGGCACGGCGGGTTTTGGTCCCGACCCGAACTACACAATTGTCTGATTACTCAGATCAAGCGCACCATGGGCTTCCATGAAGCTCGAATAAATCGTCATTTTGTGACTGGCATGCCCACGTACTTAACAAACAAATAAACCCATCTTAATAAACCAATTAAGAAATAAACATAGATCTTAATTAATAAAAAGTGCATCCACAGAACCTCAGTAGGCGAAGGAGTGACAATAGACATCGGTGGGGCACTGGCCAGCGGGGCCTGGGCAGCGAGCGCAGGTACGCAAGGGGCATCCCGTGCAAGCTTGGAAGGGCCAAAGGTAGAGGGACCCGAAGGGCCTCCCTTGCATAAAGATGTGGTATGGCCCAGATGCCGGCAAGAGGTGCAGAAGTGAGTAAGGCTTGGGTAGAGCATCATCTGCTAGAAGCCCCAATCTCCACAGTTGATCCAAATCGTGAAGGAGGCTTCTTAGAGACATCCATCTGAACACATACCCGAGCAACAGCAGAACGGGTTAGGTTGAGGGAGTTACGGTGGAGCTTGAGGGGGTTGCTGATAGTTCCTGTGATGGAGAGGAGCATAGGCTCATTGTAGAAATTAGCAGTGAGGGAGGGCATCTCAACCCAGACAGGCACAACCGGTGAATCCTCCTTTGGAGAGAACTTGACATGCCATTTGGATAAGAAAAACGGACGGCCCTTAACGAAGAGGAGCTCTTTGAGAAGCACAAGTAGGAAGTCATCTTGGTTCTAGAAACGTAGGAGCAGGTGTCGGTTGTCCAAGGCATTGAGGTAGAAGTCTTATTTGAATTGGAACCTTTGGGCAAGGTGAGCTCAAATTTCCTGGAACGGCGGCCGGCCTTTGGGGGTCCGGGCGATGATCGCAAAGTCCAGCGGTCGGCAGGATATTTGGATGTCCTCATGGATGAAGAAGATGGCTGGTTCTCCAGAGTTAGTGAAGGCAGGGGCGCGGACGGGCAAGGGAAGAGAGGGAGGGGTGATGGAGTGGAGGATGACCTAGGCGAAAGAGGGCCCAACGGTGGCTGGGGAGGGAAACACAAGGAAGGGATCACCTGTCCCACCAGCAGCACCTACACGAGGGGCAGGAGCCTAGGGGGACTTGGCCAGTGGGGTCACACCAGGGGGAGGACCGGAGGGGCCACCGAGCAGCCCTAAGGAGCTAGAAAAAGTGGCAGTGCTAGACCTTCCCGATGCAGGCGAGGCCGCCGCGAGCTTCAGAGGCACGGACGAAGGCGGGCCCTCCACCGAAGGGGAGGCTGACGCTGGGGTAGACACGAGCGTGGTGGCGCCCGCAGCTACCACACTCACAAGCAGGGCAAGCGGAAGCAAAGCACCAGTAGGCGGCAGAGGGGGGGCTGAGAGAAGAGAGCCAGAGCTCCCAGCCGCAGTAGGCGAAGGAAGAGGAGCTACGGACGGGGATGAGCCAAGGGTGTTGGTCGCTGTCGGAGAAACACCCGCAGGAGTAGGGGGTGCGGGAGCACACGAGGGGCGGGGGTCGCTCGAGGGCTGTGGGGAGGAAGCTGCAGGGGCATCCTCTCCACCAGTGAAGGACCTCGACACAGGGGGTCGCAGCCTCTGGGCCAGGGAGGTTGTGACCATGTGAAGGGTCCGCGGAGGACCGAGCTTTGACGGGGGGGAGGAGGAGGCATGGCTAGCAAGCTGAGAAGGCTCAGGGCAACGCACGGCCGCAGACGGAGGAACCATGTCCGTACCGAGGTCTCCCGTTGTGGGAGGAGGCGACGGGGCTCTGGCTCCATCCTGGACAGAGGAAGACGGCAGGGATGGCGCAGGAGCACCACGGCCAGGACAGGTAGGAGGCCGTTTACGTCACCCGGCGCCGGCCATGGCCGGAGGCCACCTGCCCGTGGGCGGGAACGGGAGGCCCTGCGAGCGGGAACGGGAGCGCCAAAATGGGATATGGAGAGAGAACAAGAAGACTTTATTTTGCAGAGTCCACTCCATCCCGGACTCTATTCTTGCATGACCGCGTTGTTCAGGTAGCGGTCGCACGATTGACCGCGTTCCTATTACAGAGTCCACTCCATCCCTGACTCCATTTTCTCCGGTCGAGGATGCCTGAGAGTCCTAGTATGAGCTATCTTCGCCAAGGATATCATGCCAGATCACTTCTTATCCCTTCTGCAGGTATTATCCCATTCATATCCTATGGATTTGTCAGTCAAAATTGCCATATTTTCGGTGTTTATCCTTTAAATCCAACCTAGGGTTTCTAAGGCCTATAAATAGCCTCGTAAGGCCATGGGCGCGGGGAAGGGCATTCTTTCACATGGGGCGAAGCCATGCCGCGCTGCAAAGTCTTCTCTTCGACTCCCAATCACTAGGGAAGCCTCATACGTTCATCCTCCTTCTTCTAGTTCTTCGTTTCTTTGTTATCCTTCTCCTTCTATGCACTATTTTTGCACTCTATTTTCTGCACGTTACTACACGCGTAGCATGTTTTCATCACACTCTTTCTCTATTTCTATTGAGTTTTATATTCTCTTTACATCTTCAATCATCGCACAACATGCACATCTATATTTGTTCCCTTCTATAGGGGTTAAAAACCTTCCCCAGTGCGTTCTTCTCTCAGTTTTTCATGCTTGTTTTCTTACACGGGATTGATACTACACTTCATGTTATAATGGGTTTTCTCTCTCCTTTGTGGCTTCGTTTCATAGGATAGGCAAGTGTGGACGTGAGGCCCTTGCTTTCTAGCCGGCTGGAAGGCGAGGAGGAGCAGAACCACGAAGTTCCCGCACATCATTTTGAACGCGATCATCTCATAGCAGTTGTGCCTCGGCCGCGTTCTTTTCCTCCATCTTTCCAAGGTATGCAGCCGCATATTTAGGTTTCCCTATATATTTAGGTTTCCAAGATAGTCTTTTATTATCTCTTCATCGCCTCTTCCCCCTTTTATCTATTATATGATTACACATGCTATGTTCATTTGTTCGGGGGTGGATTAGTCATCAACAGATAGAGGATGTGATTTGAACATTAAAGTAAGACAGGGTCTATCGCACGGCCGCATTTAGGAAGCAGTCACTATGATAGATGCGTTCTCAGTCTAAAATGTAAGCAAACGTAGAACACGGTAGAACTCTAGAAATCCAAAGTTTTGTAAGCAAAATTGATGATGGATTGACAATCTTTTAAAGTGAAACTTACATAAAAACGAAGCATGTATCTAAATAGACTATGATTGGGATTTAATTTTATTTAGCGTGAGAAAAAACCTACTTAATCAACGACCAAAGGATGAAGAGGAACCACCCATGAACACCCACGAACGTGAAGAACCTCATCGAAATCTCCCCACAAACATGCCTCGATCACACCCGATAGTTTTCCCACGAATGATTAGGGTTGGCTGGGGGGAGAGTATGAGGTATTTATAGATCTAAACCCTCCTAGAGTCCTAATCTCTGAGATAACAAGGGATAATATCAAAATGCCCAATTCAATTTATCTATATAATAATCCGCCAAGGACTCTTCTAAAAATGATTTATCTCACCCAAAACCCTAATTAGATGAGTGCAAACCTATTGGAATTGGTTCTAACCTTAAGAGTCCATTCAATTCTTGGGTTTAGCCCACTAACGACTCATTAACCTAATTATAAATTGGGTTTCTATAAACTTAGGGTTTTAACACCCACTAAGGCCTATAAAGATTCTAACATTAGCCCAATTTAATTTTTACCTTAGCTAATATAAAGGTTTATCCGAATTTTTGCAAACGTAGATTTTAGTTGATATTATATTTATTTAATGTTTCACAAAAATGATATTTGATTGCAAGGAAGATCATTATTAATTTTCACATTACTCATTATCATATTCGATCTTTTTATTACATAATTTTCTTTTTTTCATATATATTTTATTATCAAATTTTTATTTATTAATTTAGCCGAGTTGCTACACATAGACTATAACAACAGAAGGCTACGTGGGTCATTCTTAATGTCTCATGTTGAACAACCTAATATTAGATCGAGGGGGAATTTTGAATTAATTTTGGTCTGATCAATAGAAGTGCTATATACATATAGGAATTTTGGAATATCATATATACTCTAAATATATGTATCTAGTAGCACATTCAACATATATTATATACATGGATTTTTGCATGAAAATTATTGTTAGTGGTGAATTTATAAAAACAACATTCCTAGAAATACAATAACACACATATCACTAGGTTAATTCAAATAGTGCATAAATGTCATTTAAGCGTAATTTTTTCACAAGTTTTTTGGAAAACAAAGTGATATATCTACAAATAAATATGGTATTTTTGCACAATTCAAATTTACACAATGATATGTCTACTAATACTATTACGTCCCGAGATATAAGTACAGTAGAAGATATTCGCGACGTGAACAGCCAGCTAGTACGTCGCAAGCGAGCAATATATTCAGAGCGCTAACACATCAACATATAAGAATGAATGCACAATAATTGAACAAAACATTTGCTTTTACTAAATAATAATCAAAGTTCTACAATAGAGAACATGACTTGACTCCTTGACACACTTGACTCAAATAAAGAGAAAATTACATAATGACACTTGACTATCAACTAAGGACAATCTAAAGCTTCGCTCCTTCCATATTCGCTCTCGGATCTATCACTTGAATAATCTGAATCTGACCCGCTAGAATGTCCTGAAAAGATTGAAAAAAGTAGGGAATGAGCACACTTACCCAGTAGATATCTTCGTATCAACATGAAGGCAATGTTTAAGTAATTAACATTTTAGCTCTAGAAAATAAGATAAAAGGAATATAGTAAATCATACGAATAAAACCAAAGTAATATTAATAACAAGATATAGATCATAGAGATATGAAGGTTTATGTAAAATGAGAGCAAGATCGAGAACGAGTATAGCATGAACGTAACTTGGCCTTTCATGAATGAGAATGTACTTTTCATAACCATAAAGGTTATGCACTAGAAAGTCATGTAACAAGAATGCACTAGCAAGTATGTAAATTTCACAAGATTACCTCGTGATTTTCACCCGTTTATAAAAAAAGTACTCCCAGCATAATGCGACGCCAGTAAGCATCATACCCCATGATTTATAGTACATTTCTGGCTATCTGCCGAGGGGGCTAGCATCGAGCCCTTGGACACTGTCCGTGCCCGCTCTTGCATCTTCAAGTTATAAATTAACTACTTCCACGAGAAATATCAATAAAGTAGCCCAATAATGTACAAGTTCAAACTATAGTTTCATGATAACAATTATCAAGATAAGAACGTACAAAAATTGAAATCATGAGACCAAGGATGATTTAATGACAAGGTCATGCTACGGAAGAACTCTGATAGCATAACGGTATATTCCTTAACTTTCATAATTCATTAATAACTTATTGAATAAGGTGTTAGGTTCTAGATTATCAATAGAGCATCTAGGAGCATAGAAAAATCAACCCTTGGGTCAAACCCCAGGTTAACATAGTTCAAGTATAAAATGGCCAAGTTTGGACCGTTTCTGACAGTAGCGGTCATTAGCCTAGCCGCAAGCTGGAAGTAACGGTCATTAGGCTTGCCACAAGCTAGACAGAGTCAACACCAGAGAGCAAGAAGGGTCAACGCAGTGAAAACTCTGGGAGATAGCGATCATGGGAAGGCCGCTAGTTGACAATAGCGGTCTCTTATATGGCCGCTACTAGCCAAGACACAGAAAAATGCCAGTAACTTGAGTGCTTTCTCGACAATTGGGCTTTGAGGGTACAACCAGCTCGGCGTCCTAGTGGGAATCCAAGGTTGGCGGAGACTTACGAAGGCTTTGAAAGAAGATCACCTAGTCTGGTGGAAGGAATATTCAATGGAGAGGTTCACAAGTCCAAGAAAGTATTCCTATAATGTTCCAAGTGTAACTAATGACATCGTACTGGGGTACGTGCCATGTACTTATGAAAGACTTCAGAAGAGAGGGAATCGTGTAAAAATGACGATCAAAATACTAATGTAACAAATTCATGTGAAAGTAACTTTAAAAGAAACTATATGGTTTTGGCATGAAATTAGCATAAGCTTAAAGTAAGCATTTAAAACATGTAAGAGATGCAATCTATCAAGGATGAGGCATAATATAACCAGTATTACGAAGATGGAGTCAAAACTAGGAATAAAACTTAATTAACTAGGCTTATCATATGAAAAATATGGCTAATCTGCAATCTGTTTGGAGTTAACAAAGTGCAGAAAATAGAAACCAAATATCGGTGAGATGAGGACCGCATACAGGTTTTAGCGGTCAATCGAATGGCCGCTAGCTATATACTGCAGTCTTACAGAGACCGTTTCTGGTCTACTGTAAATAGAAATTAAATCCGAAGTATAAGGACAATCTTAAAGTAATAATGCATAGAAAACATGCTAATAAGGTAGGTAAGGCATGATAGATCAAATATACATCATGGGGATGCATGGATTACTAGGATTAAACCAAAATTATCACATTTTCCATTAAGGGTAGAAATCATGCATGCAGGAATAACCTAGATGCGCAGTGATAGTAAAACATAAAATACTCTGAGTACAGTGCATGAAATCACAAGGAAACTGGGGGATTTTACTCCTAACTTGATGTGTAAGCCTTTTCATGAGATAGCCTACGTTTGTAATAGGCTTTAAACTTCGAATTTTGGACTAGAATGATGACCTAGTTTCTCAACGTTCTGTGCTAAACCAGCAACTTCTCGTCTATCGTTCTCCTTAACCACTTGACCTAAATCCATGAAATTTGGAGGGTAGGTAGAAGATATAAAGGTTAACAAATTGTTCTGAAGGATGAACTTCTAAATACCTCAATTTGGGCTTCCAGTCCCTAGATCTTCCTTGGACCGGCACACTGGTTCCTGAGCGCCCAGTAGAGGAATAGTAACTTCGGGGGCTTCTAACTTTCTGGACACTCGACCTCCTAACACAAAATTTGGAGAGATATTAGTTAATACTAAAAGGAACATAATGTTCTAAACAACTAACCTGAAATAATGCCTCATTATCTTTGAAGTATGTGAGCCAAAATAAGGGTTCGCGCAGGTCGAACCTGAGACCTATTTATTGGGTTTGCTAGGGTTTGAAGGATTAGATCGATTTGGGAGTCCTATTTAGGAGTATAACTGATCCCTAAGAGTCCTAGACTAAGTTACCATATCAGATAACATCGAACTCTTGCATTTGGGCTGGATAAAAATCTAATTTTCTGGGGTTTCCATAACCCTGTTCATGGAACATAGTAGCGGTCGGGTGGGGACCGCTATTAAGATAAAGCGGTCGTGCGATAGACCGCGCGTGTTTAGGCGTTTATTCCAAAAATTTTGGATTTTCTTAATATCCCCTAGATATCCCGTTAATTGGCTTATTTATCCTATTTAAATCCATAAATTACCCAAATTATGTTTCTAGTAATGTGCTTGAGTCAAAAGGCCATAGAATTGGGTCTTTGTGCCTATTGGAATTGGGCTTAGTCCTTTGGTTATTATAGGGCCTTTAAATTGATTTAATTAATCCTTAAAGCACTTTAGTAGCCCATTAAGCCACTTTAAATGTTTAATAATCATATTTAATCCCAGAAAATTCCTAGAAAATTCTCGGGCGTTACACCCTCCCCCACTTAAAAATAATTTGGTCCCCAAATTCAATGCATGTGGTCTTTAAGGAGAGTGTACTTACATTCAAATATCTCCGAAATCTTTTGCACATAACTTCTTCCATTTCCCATGTCGCCTTGTGTGGCCAAGATTTGCTCCATTGGACTTTGACCATGGGAATATTTTTATTCCGAAGTTGACGTACTTCTTGTTCAATTATTTTAATTGACTTTTGTTCGTATGTCAAATCCTTTTCAATCTCCAAGTTGTCATAGCTTATAACGTGGAATGGATCAGGGACGTACCTTTTGAGCATTGAGACATGAAATACATCATGGACTCTAGCTAATTGAGGAGGCAAGGCAATCTAGTATGTGACCTCGCAACCCTTTCGAGAATTTTCAAGGGGCCGATGAATCTTGGAGTGAGCTTGCCTTTAATGTCGAACCTTCGAATACCTCGACCTAGAGAATCCTTGACAAACACATGGTCTCCTACTTGGAATTCTAGATCACACCTTCGATTATCAACATATGATTTATGTCTATCTTGAGCCATATGAAGTATCTCTCGAATGAGCATGACCTTCTCGGTAGTATTACGAATGATTTCTAGACCTAGAAGTTGCCTTTCTCCAATTTCGTTCCAGCATATTGGTGAGCGGCAGCCTCTTCCATATAGTGCCTTGAATGGCGCCATTTGAATACTAGCTTGGTAACTATTGTTGTAGGCAAATTCAACTAGAGGCAGGTGATCGTGCCAACTCCCACCGAAATCAATAACACATGCCCTGAGCATATCTTCTACCACCTGATTTGTTCTTTCAGTTTGACCATCAGTTTGAGGATGGAAAGCAGTGCTAAAATTGAGTCGGGTCCCTAATAAATGTTGTAAATCCTTTCAAAATTGAGATGTGAATCGAGGGTCTCAATCTAAAATAATGGTGACAGGGACACAATGTAGCTTGACAATCTCCTTCATGTATAAAGATGCTAGAATATCTGCAGACAATAGACTTTTGATTGGTAGAAAATGTGCAGATTTAGTCAATCGATCTATGATCACCCAAATACCATCATGTCCACCTCTTGTCTTTGGTAGACCCATGATGAAATCCATCTCTGTACATTCCCACTTCCACTCGAGAATTTCTATGGGATGTAGCTTACCAGCGGGCTTTTGATGTTCTACCTCAACTTGCTGACAAGTGTGGCAGTGTGATATAAAATCCACTATCTCTCTCTTCATGTTGGGCCACCAAAAATTCTTTTTTAGATCTTGGTACATCTTAGTAGCACCAGTGTGAATAGCATATTTTATCTTATGAGCTTCTTCCATGATCAGCTTCTTAGTGTCGACATGATCCGGCACACAGATTTGATCTTTGAATAATAACCTTCCCTCGGTTGAGATAGAGAACTCTGGCCTTTGATCAATATTAGCCTTGGTTTCCATTAATGTGGGGTCATTTTCTTGTAATTTGACTAGATTTTCAATCAGTGTAGGTTGTGACCGGATATTAGCAATAATGCCCTTTTCTTCTTTTGCATCCACATCTATATTCAAATGAGTAAAATCCTCTATAAGATAAGCCATACCTTTCTTGAGTCTTGCTAGAGTTGCCATTGGTCTTATGCTAAGGGCATCAGCTACAATATTTGCTTTGCCTGGATGATACTGAATAGAGAAGTCGAAGTCCTTAAGGTACTCCTGCCATCTTCTTTGTCTCATATTAAGTTCCTTTTGGGTAAAAAGGTATTTCATACTTTTATGGTCCGAGAATATAGTGAATTTCTCCCCATAAAGGTAATGTCGCAAGATTTTTAAAGCAAAGATAACAGCAGCTAATTCTAGATCGTGGATGGGGTAGTTGTCTTCATGACTCTTCAATTACCTCGAAGCATAACATATCACCTTGCCATGTTGTATAAGGACGCACCCGAGGCCAATGCCAGATGCATCCGTGTAGATCTCAAGTCCACCACCTTCAACAGGTAGTGCCAAGACAGGGGCAGTGGTTAAATGATCTTTAAGGGTTAGAAAACTCTCTTCACAATCCTTCGTCCATATGAAGGGATTTTCCTTTCTTGTAAGCCTAGTCAAGGGAATGGCGATTTTGGAGAAATCCTTAATGAACCGCCTATAATAGCCAGCCAAACCGATAAAGCTTCTAACTTCAGATACGGTCGTTGGTCGGATCCAATTCTTGACAGCTTCCACCTTTGAAGGATCAATAATGATACCTTCTTTTGAAATAATATGGCCAAGGAAAGAGACCTCCTTTAGTCAGAACTCGCAGTTGCTGAGCTTTGCGTAGAGTTGATGCTCTCTTAGAGTTTGTAAAGCTTGTCTTAAATGTTCTTCCTTTGTTTTAGAATAGATGAGAATATCATCAATGAATGCGACCACAAATCGGTCGAGATAGGGCCTAAACACATTATTCATAAGTTATATAAATGCTATCGGGGCATTTGTTAACCCAAACGGCATCACCACGAACTCATAATGCCCATATCTGCTTCGGAAAGCAGACTTGTAGATGTCTTCATCTTTGATCCTTAGCTGATAGTATCCTGACTTGAGGTCGATCTAGGAGAAGTATTCCGCTCCAGAAATTTGATCAAACAATTCGTCGATACACGGCAACGAATATTTGTTCTTGATGGTGAGTTGATTTAGTCATCGGTAATCAATACATAGCCTGAGGGATCCATCTTTCTTTCTGACGAATAAAACCGGCGCACCCCTAGGGGATGTGCTGGGTCGAATGAAGCCCTTGTCTAGAAACTCCTGAAGTTTCCTCTTCAATTCCTTGAGTTCCATAGGGGACATCCTGTAGGGAGCAATTAAAACTGGTGCTGCTCTAGGAATGAGTTCAATGGAGAAGTTTACTTCCCTTTCAGGCGGTTAACCGGGTAAATCAGATGGAAATACATCGGGGAACTCTTTGACAATAGGAATTTCCTCTATGAGGATTTCCTTGGACTCGATGATAATCACGGAAGCAAGAAAAGCTTCACATCCTTGTGAAATGTGTTTGCAAGTGTGAAGAGAAGAGATGATGGTAGGGTGCTTCCTATACTTGATGCCAAGGAAAGAGAATCGCGAGAGACCTGATTTTCGAAAAGAAATTCTCATATTGCGACAATTTATATAGGCGTCATGGTCAACAAGCCAATCTACACCTAGGATGGCATCATAGCCTTCCATGTCAAGGCATACGAGGTTTGAAGGAAGATTATGGCCTTCTACAGTTATCTCACTATCTGGATAGTGGGTTGTTTTGTTCCGGGACCTAAAGGTGTTGAGATTTCTAGGTCCGATGGTAGAGGAACATGTATAATTGGTAAAGTTTTTTCAAAGGTAGTTGATATAAAAGAATGAGAGGCACCAGTATCAAATAACCCAAATCTAGGATGCAAATAAATTTGAATGGTACCTTCCATTAGCTTATCATCCTTGGGCGTTTCTTCATCCATCACGGCATTGAGGCGAGCTTGGCGCCTACGTCCGCCATTAGAAGGTTGTTCCTTCATAAGAGGGCAATGGGACATATGGTGCTCCCGACTTTCACATCGTAAACAAGTGCCAAGGCGCTTCCAGCATTCCTCGGCTCAGTGGTCAAACTTTTTGCAGAACGAGCAAGCCATTGCGACTTGCTTTTCCTCCTCCTTCACCTTCTTATTTTTGTCGTTCTTGCTGCCATTCCCGTTACGGGACCTTTTCTTATTATCACGGGTTGTGTAAGACCCCGTGATGCTGAATTTCTCTTCCTTTCGTCCTCGCTTGTCAAACCTACGGCTTGACTCCTCACTTCTGCCTTTGATTTTTTTGACCTTCTCCAAGGTCCCTTCACATAAATGCGCTCGTTGGACCATCTTCGCATATGTACGGATATTTTGGGGTCCAAGTTGAGTGGTAAAGACGGGTCTTAATCCATCCAAGAATCGGTTAGCTTTTAAGAGATGTGTGCTAACCAAATGAGGAGCATATGGTGCTAGTCGAGAGAATTGAAGTTCATATTTGCCACGGACATCATGCCTTGGCGAATAGAGGCGAATTCAGCGGCCTTTCTTTGTTTGACATGTTCGGAGAAGTACTTTGCATGGAAGAGTGTAAGAAATTCCTCCCAGGTAAGTTGATCATTTTGAGGTTGTGCCTTCCACCAAGTTCGGGCATCTTTATTCAGTTCGAATGTGGTGAGATGGGCCTTCTCTTGGTCGGTGCATTGCATGACATGGATTATTATGTTCATATCGTCAATCCAATTCTCTGCTTCGTCTAGGTTGGAGGACCCAGAGAATCGTGGAGGATTCATACTCCAAAAATTCCCATGCAAGTTACCCGCGCCAGCCCTCGCTCCAGCTTGGGCCACCGTTTGTAGGGCCTGGGCAAGACCCGCAACTGTTTGTTACATCTCTTCCTAATTAGCATGATTTGCGGCACGTTCAGCGGCCATTATAAGATTGAAGTGCCTGTAGAAATAAAGAAGTAATTAATTCCTATGGAATTGAAAGGGAGTTATCCTAGAGATAATTTCTAAATAACTATCTCATCCCGGGCTCTACCCAATCTCTCATAGGTGAGAATTTCTTTCCTTAGTTCATAGGTGTGGGTCTTTAAACCTTGGACTTATCCTATGACACGACATTTTCCTAGGACTTACTTATGCATAGGCACTGATACCAGTTTAACTATTACCCCCTCAGACATAACTACATTGGAAGATATTCGAGACATGAACAGCCGGCTAGTACGCCGCAAGCGAGCAATATATTTAGAGCGCTAACACATCCACATATAAGAATGAATGCGCAATAATTGAACAAAACCTTTGCTTTTATTGAATAATAATCAAACTTCTACGATAGAGAACATGACTTGACTCCTTGACACACTTGACTTAAATAAAGAGAAAATTACATAATGACTCTTGACTATAAACTAAGGACAATCTAAGGCTTTGCTCCTTCCTTATTCGCTCTCGGATCCATCACTTGAATAATCTGAATCTGACCCGTTAGAATGTCCGGAAAAGATTGGAAAAAGTAGGGAATGAGCACACTTAACCAGTAGGTATGAAGGCAATGTTTAAGTAAATAACATTTTAGCTCTAGAAAAGAAGATAAAAGGAATACGGTAAATCATACGAATAAAACCAAAGTAACATTAATAACAAGATATAGACCATAGAGATATGAAGGTTTATGTAAAATGAGAGCAAGATCGAGAATGAGTATAACATGAACGTAACTTGACCTTTCATGAACGAGAATATACTTTTCATAACCATAAAGTCTATGCACTAGAAAGTCATGTAACAAGAATGTACTAGAAAGTATGTAAATTTTACAAGATTGCCTCGTGGTTTTCACCAGTTTATAAAAAAAGTACTCCCAGCGCAATGCGACGCCAGTAAGCATCATACCCCATGGTTTATAGTACGTTTCCGGCTATCTGCCGAGGAGGCTAGCGTCGAGCCCTTGGACACTGTTCGTGCCCGCTCTGGCATCTTCAAGTTATAAATCAAGCTAGATCCACGAGAAATATCAATAATGTAGGCCAATAATCTTCAAGTTCAAACTATAGTTTCATGATAACAAATATCAAGGTAAGAACGTAAAAAAATTAAAATCATGAGATCAATGATGATTTAATGACAAGGTCATGCTACAGAAGAACTCTAGCAGCATAACGGTATATTCCTTAACTTTCATAATTCATTAATAACCTATTGAACAATGTGTTAGGTTCTAGGTTATCAATAGACCATCTAAGAGCATTGGAAAATCACCCTTGGGTCAAACCCCGGGTTAACACAGTTCAGGTAAAAAATGGTCAAGTTTGGACCGTTTCTGGCAGTAGCGGTCATTAGCCGAGCTGCAAGTTTGAAGTAACGGTCATTAGCCTGGCCGCAAGGGTCGACGCAATGAAAACTTTGAGAGATAGCGTGAAGTCCCGCGATCAATGACACCCAAGAGGGGGGTGAATTGGGTGATTACAATTTTTTAGAAAACCTTAGCCGATTTAAACAAATATGATGAAATAGCAACTTAGAGGTTCATATCTATTGCAATACCAATTAGATCTATCAAAACCAATCGCCACGATAATTCTTCGGTACTGGGCGGAGGTATGAATTCGAAGATCCTACTCACGCAAGGTGTTATCGTCCTGACAAGACTAGCCTTATCAATCTGAATCCACCTTTTGATATACCAAAGATCTAAAGTGAAAATGACCAATTAAGATAGATCTGAACGAAGAAAACAATAGAGATAATATACAAGAGTGCTAGCACAGAATGGTGGTAGAAGAGAAGGATCAAACCACACAAGAGACAGAGATTTTTAGGTGGTTTGGATGCAACGACGGCAACCTACGTCCACCACTCACAAACTGTGAAGATTCATACACTATCTTGTAAAGGATTACAAGATCAGAACACACACACACTCGTAAGGAGATAGGAACTCCCACGAAGGTGCAAACGCACCGAAGCACACATGAATCTGAAGGAAACAAGACACACACACACACACACAGAGATCTGTGTAGATCCACACGCACACGAATGTTTAAAGATTACAAATAGCATACACTTGAAGCTCAGGAAATTTGGAATAAGAAACACAAATGAAAAACTTCTAATTTAGGCTTCCCCTGAGTAGATGATGCAGATTTTGGATGAAGCTTGCTTCTCCAATTGATTTGAGGTTGATTGACATCAGATTGATCTTGAAAGGCTTGGAGATGGATGAAGAATCCCTAGACGAAACACTGCTTATGGAGGTGTTGCAGCAGCCTTCTTTCTCCCCTTGGTGGCCTCCTTGATATCCCTTGAGTGATTTTTATTTTTTTGCCCAAAGAGATGTTTTTATAAGTCTTGAGTTGGTCAAGGGACATGCCAAAATACAGATCCACGAATTTAGGCATGTCTAGTGGCTTTGGAACCCAAAAGTCCTAAAGAGAAGGCTTGAACATGTTGAAGACAGCAAAGTCAACAATGGGGGCTTAGAAGGGTTCGGTCGACCGAAATTTCTAGTCGATCGACTGAACTTTGTAACACCTGAAACTTTTCAACGTTGGTAAGTTCGATCGACTAAAATCCCTCATCGGTCGACCGAATTCTATAACATTTACAAAGTTCTGAAACCTGGGAGAATTGATCGACCGACTAAGCTTGATTAGTCGACCGAAATCTGGAAAACCTGCAAAACATATTTCTTAGCCCAAGAAAACATATCCATATGACAAAGCCTTTGTGTCCACGTTTTTTTCCATTCATTTTGAGTTTATTTGACTGATTCTGGGTATCATTGAAGCATGATAAGTTGGTGCATTGGCTTTTAATGAAAATGGCTTTGTGGGCTTACTTGTGCTCGCACTCTAGCAATTACGAATGGTACCAAAACTATTTGCCATTCTGGGGTTTTGTTATCATTAAAATTACTGTCGCAACCTAACAATCTCCCCCTTTTTGATGATGACAAAATATTTCGAACATTACATGCATTGGCGTACTGTTAAGCAAATTTGGAACTTGAAATCAATGCATTACAAACTTAAAAGCTCCGAGATGGTTATAGTACCCACAAGGCAAATTAAATGCAATCAGAAGCCAGTTATCAAGCAAACACCAAACCATTCATTCTATAAACACCAAACCATTCATTCCTTTGTATTTGCTAGCTCCGAATGAAGAAGTGAAATGGAAATCAATAGCCGTGACATAACCAAGTGGTTCATTTCATTCATTATGATTTTCATTACACAGTACATGAACTCTTAACAGATGATCAAATAGCATTGACTCCTTGACATATGGATGCAATGCAAACGACTCAACTAAAGAAATGCAAATGACACTCATAAATGCCAAATGGCAAACACTCAGATAAACATTTGACACGCATGCATAAGATATATATAAGCCTAAACTAGCTACATCTCCCCCTTTGTCATCATCAAAGAGGACATGGGTTACAAGAAAAGTGGACCAAAAAAGGATCTGCAGGACCCAAAAATAAGCACCAAGAAGATAAAACAGAAGCTCTTCAGTGATCGTCTGTAGGAGGCAGAGGATCTTCACCAGGAACAGCGAGATGGTGGATAATGGAGTTTAGAAGGTCATCCTGGGTTAGCATGTGGAGCTGGATGTCGACGAGAGAATGGTTTATGGTTTGGAATGCTTGGCGAGTGTCGTCATGGCTAGTAGTAAGAGTGGTCATGTTCTGAGTGATTATAGCCAAGGAGTGGGAGAAGGTAGTCATCTGGCCTTGCATTGATTCAAGTATATTACTAATAGAGGCAAAAGATGTATCAATGTTACTCCCAAAAGTAGACAGTTGCTCCCCAAAAGTATCCACCTTAGTTTCTATGCTAGTGAGCCGCCTATTATTGCCCTCAAAGTCTGCCCAAGAGGGCTATCCAGCACCCTGAGAAGAGGACTCCCCGTGATAGAACTGTGATGAAGGCGGCATTTCCTTATCTGCATGGTGATAATTGTGCAGATGGAAGAAGGACTAGATTTTTGGGGTGGAAATGGGGAGAAAGAGTGTTCTAGGGTTTGAGGAGAGGGTATGAGGGTGAATGGATGTGAGAGAGTGAGAGAAATGGGGTGAAAACCCCTTTAAGAAGGAGTTCGAACGTGATTCGGCCGGCCCGGTTCGCCAGATTTGGTCGACCGAACCTGGGCGTCGGTCGACCGAAATGGTCAGCCTACCCAATTTTTTTTAATCAACTCCTTCAAATTCCTTTTTCTTTTTTTTTCTCATTCCCTTTTTTTTAATAATACAATAGTACTTGTCCCCCCCTTTTTTGTGTAACTCCCTCTTTTTTAAAAAAAAACGTCACTTGCCCCCCCTTTGTGTTTATGAAGGGAAGGAATGGGTGATCCTTCTGAGACGATTGCTTTAGGAGTTTTTCTGAAACTCCCCCTCAGTAAATGCCTCTGATCCTTAGATCTTAAGATCCACATTTATTTTGCAAGGAATTATAGGCCTTAGAAACATTTCAAGGAAGGGCCATATTGTATAAATATAGTCAAGCATATAAGGGTGGTATATTAACAAGCAACCAGAAATATACACACAAGATATGCATGTTAAACTATGCAATCTACCCTTTATACAACTAACTTTTCTACCTATGCAAGACTCAGCCTTAATGCCGGCTTAGGTATGTATGCTCGCACTCTTGCACATGCCAAGTTGGTGATGACACCAGAGCACGAGTACGGCTCGACTCAGCGAGCCGTCAGTACCGGACCCGCAGCATGACTCGGTCGACACCGACCTCTTCGTAGCTGGGGGATAGTCTAGAGTCGCCACCGTAGCAGTGATATTTTAGTACATATTTTTATATGTATTTGTATGGTATACGTATTTGGACATATTTGGTGTGTATTTAGCATGTATTTGGATTGTATTTGGATTGTATTATCTTGGGTTTTTATATTGGGTCAATGGTAGAATAAATTGACCATGTATTTGTATTTTTATTTATTTTGGTCGAAGGGGAATTAATTTTGTCCATGGGGATTAAAATAAGCCAAGCCCCTTATGTTGACAATTAAGGAGGGGCGCCCCCCCTTTTGTCTCTTATGGGGTTATTATTTTAATCACCTTGTCCCCCATTTCCTTAATATGCCCCTTTGACCAAGGGTATTAGGAGTCATTTGGCTAAGTCTAGGGTTAGAATATATAATGTCTCTTGTGCATTTGAACAAAATTAATGAAGAATTAAGTTGGCATATTGCTTGGTGCGCACCTCCCTCTTGGTGTTCTTGGTGTTCTTCCTCCTCCCACCTCCAATCTCTTCTAGATCTGAGTTCCAATCTTCTATCTTCCTCAAATTTCTTCTTCTTCTCTTCTTCCTCTATCATCTGTGATCGTTCACCGCCGCCATCGTCGCCGTTCGTGCCGCCGTTGAGCCACCACAGGCCGATCTTCATCCTGCTTCCCCAAACTCGAAGTTGCAGGACAACAGCTCGGTGAAAGGGCTGGTACGAGAGATCCGATTGTTGGATCATCGTGAAACATAGAGGGTAGGTTCCCCTCATCAGAGGCCTTTCCCAGTTCAATTGTGATGTCGATCGGAGCCCGTTTGCCCCCTTTTCAAGCCACCTATTCATCTTCCCCAAAGTCTGCCTGTGTGCAGGTCTGCGGGATAGATCTTAGTAGCCGATTTTTACACCCCCTCAAATGTTGTCCAAAATTTACAAAAAAACAATGTGTGTCACCGTAACCCTCCCCTCTACCCACTATAAAAATCTCAGGTTCTAATTCGTTCATTTTATTCTCGGTCAAAGCCCTTGATCAGGGAGGTTAGGTTCTGTCCAGCCTCTTCTGTATTTCGGGACAGTGTGCTCAGTTAACTTGCAGTCCCTCCCATTTTCACTCCAATCTTTGGACAAAACTATAATTATACTATGTCGTAGGATTTAGAGTCCTCTTTTCAATGGTACCTTTTGTGTCTTGATCCGACATCGAAGTTGAGCGTACCAACCGATCTTGTCGGAGCGCACAGATCTGGACAAAAACACAGCGCGGGACAGCCTTGGGAATTAATTCCCAAGAAATTGCCCGACTTCATTCCGATGATCGCCACTCCCGGGGATCATCCCAGGACACTCCAGGAGCGCCCCCATCAGTCGATGCAGCCAGGAGCCACCCCGGACGCCACCGTACCAGCAGCGGGTCCCACGTACCATCCTGCGGGCCCTAGTGAACGGAGCTGAACCGACCGACCGCCTCCGCCCGAGTGCCACCGACTGCTGCCCGCCAACTCGAGATTGGTGCTCCCGGACCCCACGTGTCGCCTGTTACCTCCCTGCGTGGAGTGGGCTGTAGAATCACTTTTGTAATTAATAATTATTGCTATACCGTGAGTTCTGGATCTCGGTCGAGAAGTCTTCCCCACGCCCCGAGCGTAGAGGTACACTCGCCACCCCCCCTTTGTCGTAATTTGCTTAGCTAGTATGCATTCTATATGCCGCTACATGTGAGTAGGATATTTTATTAGCTTGCTATATTTAATCACCGCTGTGAGTTGAGAGTGCGAGACACGTCCTGTGACTTATTCCGAGCACGAGAGTGAGCCGACCACCCGAGTCTCAAAGCCGGTTTCCCAACCGTGCAAGATCGTCACGTTTCCCTCGCCGGGGATGACTGTGAGTAGCGCTTCTTGTTTGGGGCATGATCGCCTCTTCTGGAGCTCGTTCGGTGCTGCATCATAGTGTTGTTGCTGGTCGCGTCGTCTTACTAGTCGAGTCATCCGATAGAGTCCAAGGTCGCAACCCATCCGCGTCGAGTCTCGTAGTCGTCCCACATCAAATTGGTATCAGAGCCGGTTTGAGTCTAGGGTAGTCGGTCCCAAGTGCTCCATTCCATCTGGTATATCAAAAGGTATTGCCCGAACGTTAGGTTACGCCTATCGGGAAGGTCGCACACTTGCGGGAGAGGATCTTCAGATCCCAAAACTCTGCCACGTACCAGATACTAGAGTCTAGGTCATCCGTCGTTTGTATTATTCCGTCCATATAGGTCCTAGTGAGTCACCCCACCTTAGCTCCCTCTAGGTCCTCACCCATTGCATGCCAACCCGTGGGGTGCCCAATACCATCGCCCTGACACTATGGGTGACCCCCGAGGTGCCAACCGATCCGATCAAACTCTTATGGAGCATATGGAAAGGTCCAACCAAACTCTTAGGGAGCATATTGAGCACATAGAGGTCCGTTTCAAGGCCATGGAGGACCGAGCCGAAGCTTCCGACCGATCTATCCAAGGTTTGGTTGGAAGGATAGAGAATGTGGAGAGAGTCCCCCGCCAGGGGCTCCCCGGAGCTGTCCCGGCCCCTTAGGCGGCTCCTCAGGCGCCCCCTCCGACGCCTGCTATTCAGCCCGCCCCACTTAGGGCTGCGGAGCAACAGCCACGTGCCCCCGATGTTGAGGACTACAGGTCCAAAAATGAGTACGGGGGAGATGGCCGACGCCGTCGTGGTCACCGACCACAAAGGGATGATGAGGACGAGCGGGTCCTTAGGACGGTGCGACCAGACCCTCCCACTTTTGACGGGTCCTTAGACCCGAAGGTGTACCTTGATTGGGAGGCCGGCATGGATCGGTATTTCAAGTGGTTTGAGATGACGGACCACCGAAAAGTCAAGTTTGCCAAAATGAAACTGCTAGGGCAGGCACAAACCTATTGGAGGAACATGGAGAACCTGATGTTTAACTGTCAGGAGCCCCAGGTAGAGACGTGGGATGAGATGAGGTCCAAGCTTAGGAAGAAGTGACTCCCTACCTCCTCTCGCCAGCGTCTCATAGACAGATGGTAGAGTCTCACCCAAGGAGATCGGTCCGTCTCAGATTACATCGCCGAGTTCGATGAATACTTTTTGCGATGTGATGCTACAGAGGAGAGCTCCCTTACTATCTCCCGTTTTAGGTGTGGTTTGCGGCCACACCTATAGTATGAGCTTTTCCGTCGCAAGGTGGACAAGCTGGAGTATGCCTACCAAGTTGCTCTCGAGGTGGAGCAATTTGAGGTGAAGTTCGCTCCTACTCCACGCCAGGGGATCCCATATCCGCGTGTGTCTGACCTTAGGACCACGCTTGGTTCCTACACTCGGTGGCCCGTGTCCCGCCCCCAGGAACCTCCTCGCCAGTAACTTGCTGCTCCTAGGCGCCCCCTCCCTTCGAGGGATCTTCCACCTCGCCAGGAGGCACCCATCCCTGCCCCTAGACCGGCCCAACCCGCCATACCGACTCGACCACCCCTACTTCCTACACCCCGAGTCCGTCTTGTGGACAAGGGTAAGGAGCCGATGGTTGGTGGAACATCCCAAGGCTTCGGGACTCAGGAACCTACTATAGGTGTGGTGGGGTTGGCCATTATTCGGCCAAGTGTCCCACTCGGGAGTCGCTTGTCATTTCTGATCCATCTGCTAGCGACCCCACACCTAAGTTGGTGCCGATCAGTTACGAGGCTGATCAGGATTTAGCGGAGGAGTTCTTTGATGAACTCATGGAGGGAGAACCCATTGATGCCCCAGGTACCCAGCATCAGAGTGATGTATAGCTGGGAGTAGTCAGGTGCATCCTTACCCAACCCCAGGTGAGTGACGACTGGCGTCGTACCACCATCTTCCATACATTTTGTTGGCCGGGAGGAAAGGCCTGCAAGGTGATCAATGATAGTAGGAGTTGCATTAACACCATCTCTACGGGCACCGTTAAGCGTTTGGGTTTGATCATCTCACACCTTATAGGGTTTCTTGGGTGAATTCTACCTCCATCCTGGTCAGGCTGAGATGTCTGGTGCCACTACAGTTCCAGGCTTACCATGATGAGATCAGGTGTGATGTGTTGCCTATGGAGGTAGGTAGCATTATCCTAGGTAGGCCTTGGCTTTTCGATCGGGATGCCACCCTTCAGGGTCGGTCGAACACATGCACATTTGACCATGGAAGCCATAGGATCACCCTCCATCCCACCCAGCCGAATGATCCTTCTGTCCGAGGACCAGCCGGTCCCAGCACTTCCACCCCTCCTAGTCAGGGGATAGTTGGTCCTTCCACCTCATCCATGATGCGGGCTACTACATCTTCGACTGCTCCTAGCACAGGAGGCCTCCCACCCTAGAGGTTAATGATGATTAGCCCGCGAGAGATGGAGCAAGAGGTGACCGGGGGTAGCCCTATCCTTGCCGTTGTTGTCCGAGGAATGGAGGATGTCGCTCCTGGGTCTGATGATGAGCACCCCCCAAAGGTAGCTGCGATCCTCTGAGACTTTTCCGATGTCTTCCCGGAAGACCTCCCCGAAGGCCTTCCGCCTATGAGGGATATCCAACATGAGATCGACCTTGTCCCGGGCTCATCCTTGCCCAACCTTCCCCACTATAGGATGAGTCCCACGGACCATGCCGAACTTCAAAGACAGGTCGATGAGTTGATGAGTCGGAGATCTCTTAGGGACAGCAAGAGCCCTTGTGCTGTTCCCGCATTGTTGGCCCCGAAGAAGGATGGCACATGGAGGATGTGTGTCGATAGCTGTGCGATCAACAAGATCATGGTGAAGTATCGCTTTCCCATTCCCCGATTGGATGACTTGTTAGATATGATGTCGGGAGCCACTATCTTTTCAAAGATAGATCTTCGTAGTGGCCATCACCAGGTATGGATCAGGCCTGGCGATGAATGGAAGATGGCATTCAAGACCAAGGATGGTCTTTATGAGTGGTTGGTTATGCCCTTCGGGCTTTCCAACGCCCCTAGTACCTTCATGCAGCTGATGACCTAGGTTTTACGCCCTACGATAGGGGTCTTCTTGGTCGTCTACTTTGACGACATTCTTATCTACAACCACACTAGGGAGGACCACTTAGACCACCTTAGGTAGGTCTGTGTCGTTTTGAGGCGAGAGAGCTTATTCGCCAACCCAAAGAAGTGTGCCTTCATGATTGATCTGATCACCTTCCTCAGTTCATTGTGTCTAGAGATGGAGTCTCCGCTGATCCGGAGAAGATTAGGGCCATCAGGGAGTGGCCCAAACCCTGCACCCTCCACGAAGTCCGAAGCTTCCATGGCTTAGCGACGTTCTATCGCCGCTTCATTTGTGGCTTTAGTTCTATCACTGCCCTGATCACTGATTGCATAAAGAAGGAGGGATACATATGAACTAAGGCTGCAGCCATGGCCTTTCAGGACATTAAGGAGCGCATGACCCAGGCACCTGTTCTTGCTTTACCTGATTTTTCCAAGGTGTTTGAGGACACATGCGATGCCTCTGGAGTGGGCATTGGTGGCGTGTTGAGTCAGGAGTCCCACCCCATTGCATTCTTTAGTGAGAAGCTTAATGATGCCAAACTGTGATATTCCACATATGATAAAGAATTCTACGTAGCTGTCCATGTTGTGACTCCTCTGTGTTGATGATGTTGACAATATGTTTTACTTCATTAGCAACACCTTATTTTGATTGATTGGCAACTGTTTATGCTTTGATGAAATTGTTCTTATCAGATTGTATGTGTGTTCCATACATTTTACAGGTTCACACACTGCACACACACTCAAAGTCTACACATTGCACGTAGAGTCTATACACTACTTTGTGTTGTGTTTGTGCATCACTTAGAACATGTCTATCCATTCATGCATCATGGGTCGACCCCCTTCTTTAATGGGTCGACTCCCCCCCAGATATCCAAGTCTATACAATTGTCCATCTTAGTTAGTGTTTCATGCAGCGTCAACGCAGTAAGTGTGTACATTGCATTGGCTAAGTCTGCAGCGTCAACGCAGTAAGTGTGTACATTGCATTAGCTAAGTCTGTACAATGTTCCCCATCTTAGACGCGTCGACGCCCCAGATTTCCTAGTCTATACACTCGTCTTCATGCATAGCAGAGTCCATACATTGCAGCTCACTTACTAGCAAGTCTATACCTTGCATTGTGGCGTTTGTGTTCAAAGTCTATACATTGCATGGCAAGCCCAAAGTCTATACATTGCTACATTGCTTGCATTTGTAAAGTCCATACATTGCATCGTTGTGTTAAGTCTATACATGCACATTGTCTATATGTCTGCACGCTAAAGTCTGTACAGAGTCTGTGTCTATTTGACCAGCAAGTCTGCACAACGTCCGTCTCATTTAGCGTCTAAGGCAATGTCTATACACTGGACTTGAAGTCTGTATATTGAGCGTCTCATTGAGCGTCTCATGTAAGTCTATACAATGCATCAGCAAGTATGTACATTGGACTGTGTTAGGCAAAGTCTGTACATCGGACTGTTTCAAGTGAAGTCTGTACAACGTCATGCATCATTCTTCAAGTCCATACACTACACTATAGATTGCTCGAGGTGAAGTCTGTACATCCATCAATGAACTTCCAAGTCTGTACAGCCCTTTCACTTGGCAAGTCTATACATTGTGAATGTCTAAACACTCGATTGCCTTGCTTTGATCAAGTCTGTACAGAGTTTCTCTTGGCATGCCTATACATTGTTCATGATGTCTGAACAATGAGCAAGTCTGTACATCAGACTAGTCTGCATCGGCTAAGTCCATACATTGTCCAGTGCATTGCATGCATCGTTCTTAAAGTCTGTACATCAAGCTGAAGGCTACCTAATGTAGACACGCCATTCCTGACGTCTCCTGAGGAAGTCTCATATTACTATACGACGCCCCGCGACGGCTTACGCATTTCGAATCACTTGAGTACTTCCTTTTCTTGAATCTTCTTCCGCCCTTTTCGGCATCCGGAATCGTCTCATCACGGCATTCGGACGGCATCAACACCAGTCAGACGCATCAAAAGATTCCGGAACCAAGAAGGGTGTCTACCGGGCGGCTGCCGACGCCTAATCCGAGGACCCGGGTGGGTCTTAATGGGGGCGTCCAGGCCCATGGACGCCCCCATAATTTTAATTTATTTTATTATTTTCTCAGGGCCTAAAATTAAATAAAATATATATATTAATGGAGGCGTCCAGGCCCCTGGACGCCTCCATAAAAAACAAAAATAAAAAATGTGTAAAATGTCAGTTGGCATAGAAAAAATAAAAAAATAAATAAAAATAAAAATAATTAATGGAGGCGTCCAGGCCCATGGACGCCTCCATAAAAACAAAATATAAAAAAAAGTATAAAATGCCAGTTGGCATACAAAAAACAAAAAAAATAATATAAATAAAAAATACATATTAATGGAGGCGTCCAGACCCCTGGACGCCTCCATAAAAACAAATAAAAAATTAAAAATGCCAGCCCTATCATAAAACGACAAGAAAATCAATAAAAAAACATATTTTTGGAGGCGTCCAGGCCTGTGGACGCCTCCATCAACTCCCTCACGGGCGTCGGCCACCGAACGACGGTTTGTCGTGTGTGAAAAAAGCCAAATATAGAGACGTCCGGTCAGCTGGACGCGCCCATTTCTGAATCACGAGGCGCCGCTCACAAAACCACGCGTTGTGCCGAACCGCGTGCGACCGTCGTCGGTTTTCGGTGGACCTACTTGAGGCGTCTGGGACCCTGGACGCCCCCACAAAAGTATTCCAAAAAAATCAATAAAAATAGAATAAAATATTATTTCGGCCCTGATGGAGGTGTCCAGGGTCCTGGACGCCTCCACCTTCCGGAGCTCTATAAATAGAGGCCCACCCCCTCAGTTCTAGGGGAGCTAAGCAGTGATCCGATAGGCTGCCGGAGCCCAGAGGCTACGGAGTCATTTTTCTAACCCGTGGGGTCTTTTGTAGGTGGAGGTTCTGCCGGCTTCTCGGGTGCCCACGCTCGCGAGAGGAAGGTCGTCTTCATCCACCGCGCTTCTACGTCGTCCCCACGCTGCCGGAGCTCCGCCGAATTTCACCACCGGCACATCCAATAAGCCAACTCTTTCCTTTTCTTCGTAGTTCTTTGCATTCATCATCTCGCATCCATCATCTCATTTTCCTCCTACTCGAGTCCGAGAGGGGTTTAAAAGATAACACCAACCAGGTGTGTGTCTTCCCGTTATTTCGTCATTTTTATTGCAAGGATATGAATACTACACATTCATCTTTCTAAGCCACTTGTCATTTGTTTGTCGTTGTTTTGCAAGGGTAGCCGAGGAAAGCCCTCTCCGTCGGCCGGCCGGAAGGAGAGGAAGAAGTAACCCGCCATCTCCCGCTCTTGAGGTAGGCGCGATCACTTTCTTATTTTGGGGTCTTTCGGCCCCTGGCGATCACATCTTTTCATCGAGGCCGCGGCGAGTCACTTCCCCAATGGCCGTTTAAATTTCTGTTCTCATATTCTCTTTATATCCTGTTATATTTCGTTTATATCATCGAGGCCGCGGCGAGTCACTTCCCCAATGGCCGTTTAAATTTCTGTTCTCATATTCTCTTTATATCCTGTTATATTCTGCTCATATCATCGAGGCCGCGGCGAGTCACTTCCCCAATGGCCGTTTAAATTTCCGTTCTTACATTCTCTCTATATTCTGTTATATTCTGCTCATATCATCGAGGCCGCGGCGAGTCACTTCCCCAATGGCCGTTTAAATTTCCGTTCTTATACTCTCTCTATATTCTGTTATATTCTGCTCATATTCTCGAGGCCGCGGCGAGTCACTTCCCCAATGGCCGTTTAAATCTCTGTTCTTATATTCTCTTTTATATTCTGCTATATTCTGCTCATATTCTCGAGGCCGCGGCGAGTCACTTCCCCAATGGCCGTTTCAATTTTTGTTATTTAATTTCTGCACCATTCCCGTCCCCCCGAGGTCGCGGCGAGTCACTTCCCGCTATGGCCGTTTGAACCCCATATCTTGCTATATTATACTTGTCCCGCTCGCCCCGCCGGAGCAATCTCCCGTGGTGGCCCCTTCTCTCTCTTCTCTCATCTCTGTGTTGCAGCAAACAGCAAAACAAACAAAAAGAAGAGCCCGCGCGCTCTCCGCATCCTCTTCCCCGCACCATCGAACTCCGAACCGCGTGACGTCGCTCACAGATTGGCGATCACGGTGGGACTCTACTGCTTCCTCTCGGCTACCCTTGCAAGTTCGGCACCACCCGTGCCTCTCCACCTTGGCGCCCACGCGCGCCCCCGTTGTGCTCACGGCAGCACCGTCAGTTCTGATTGGTTCTTTGTTTATTACATGTTTGTTATTTCTGTTGTTTTCCCACTCCATATATCTGTCAGCATTCCATTGCATACATCCATTCCTCTTTTCTATCCTTTTTTTTCATTTTTTTTGAGGATCACCCTTTCCCGGTGAAGGAAGGACTCTCCGTTTGGGAATTCCTCTCAACGGACTAGAATCTCCTACACTGGGACCTCCGTAAGTCCCCGACATCGAAGAATCTCCTCTTCGTTCACTGGGCTGGTTGTACCATTGAAGTTCCCCGAAGTTAGTCATTTCATTCGTGGTGAGACGAGAGACCCTAGCTGACACGGCGGTGAAACAAAAATAAACTAGGGTCCCTATCTTGTGTGAACTTCGGATCTCGCTAAAAACACACAAAAAAAATCATCAAAATCAAAACAAAAAAAAGGGCGTAAAGGCATCCACTTGTTTGATAATCTCTGCTACCTACTTGCTAGTGTATGTTTTTGCGTTCTGGGAGAACTGTGAGCATGTCTCACGAGTCTTCTGAGGAGAACCACCCTAGCCGTGGTTTGACAGCCGACCCGCGAGTCTATGCTATGGACTCGGGTCCTTCTCATGACCCCTCGCATGAGGTGCAGGTTATTGCCGGGGACACGTCCCCGCCACAGGATATCACTTCCTTACTGGGCGTCCTCGCCAACACGGAGCTTACCTCTGAACAGCTCCGGGCCTTCCAGGCCATTCTAAAGGGGAAATCTGTTTCCCCCACGCCCCAGGAGTCAACTCCGGCTATCGCACCTCTCCACGAGTCCGTGCAGGCCATTCCATCTCCTTCATTGGCGCAAGCCATCCAGTCTCCCTCGCTTCAAGGACAAGCGAGCCAACAACCTCCCTCATTCCAATTCCCGTCACAATCTCAAACTCCCGGTGTTCCTCACACACCGTTTCAGCCAGGGCCAACTGTCGGTGGTCCGACAGTTCCCTCTCATTCCGGGTTTCCCCCTCAAGTCTCCGGGAGACAGTTTCTCCCCCAATGGCAAGTGCCACCTTCACCCCCAGAGGAGCTCGCCCAATCGCTCCTCAATAGGTTCAATCGCATGGACGAGCAGTTTCAAAATCTGAGAAGAATGGTGGACGTGAAAGCCACCCCGGAGGTTGCTTTGCCAATCCTCCCCGTCATTCATCTTCCTCCCTCCGAAATGCCCACGTACCGCAGATACAATGGTACCGGCAACCCCTTCATTCACCTCAAGGACTTCATGTATGAGTCCTCCTATTGGCAAAACGATCAGAGGTCCCTGGCATACCTCTTTCGGAGATCATTGGATGGTCCCGCGCTTGAGTGGTTCTATTCTCTGGAGCCCCGCGAGGCCGAGAATTTTGAAATAGTGCAGAGAAGGTTCTTGCAGAAATATAGGGATAGGGTCGGTCCCTCACTCTCCATTACCGACCTAGTGGCCGAAAAGATGAAACCCGACGAGGATTTTGTCCGATATGCTGATAGATGGAGGTCTCTGGCGGAAAGAATAAGGGATACCCTCTCCGAGCCCGAACAAGTGAAGATGATTGTGTCTAATGCAACCCCGCAGTTCAGACACGTCCTCGCCATGAATAAACTTACTACAATGGAGGAACTCTATGAAAGGGCCCGATACATCCAAACCCAGCTAAAAGACTCCCCCATCATGAACATGTTTGAGTCGCCGAAGCCCAAAGTGGTCAGAAAGACAGGCGCTGGTGTCCCGGGCGGAGCCACAGAAGGGGTCGTGACAAATGAGCAAGTCAGTGCGGTCAACAATGCCAACTATGCAGTCAACCCAAGGCCTCCACAAATGCCCCGACTACCCCTTCAACCAGGTCCTTTCCCTCTCCGTCCTCCACCCCAAAATAATCCACCCCAGGATAATATGCCTCCATTACGCCAACCCCAGCAACAACAACCACAACCTCAGCAACAACAACCACCGCTTCAGTACAACCAAGTTCCACCCCCGGGGAACTATGGTCCCCAACAGCAACAAAGGAGGCCGCTCGGTCCTAAGAGAGCCTACTATCCACCATTGCCAGAAACCTTAGCAGATATTTTTAATGCCCTCATGGCATCAAACCAACTCGCCCTACCCAGAGAAAGGCCCGCCTGGCCCCCCAATGTTGATACCTCCAAATACTGCGTCTACCACAGGCAGCCGGGACACACAGTGGATTACTGCTTCCATTTCAAAGATTACATCCATGATATGAATGATGAACATCAAATAGATTGGGATGAGATGAGACGGTACGTCGCGGCTCTCAAGGCTAGGAGACCTCCTCAGAGGCCACAGCAGCAGTTACAACAGCAGCAGCAGCAGCAACCACAACAACAACAGCAGCCTCAGCAGGCCCCACAACAACAGCCCGACATGGGCATAATCCAGAATCCACTACCGGAGCACCAACAGCCCAATCATCAGGTTAACCCCATCTCCTCCTTCCCGGAAGTCGGGAGAGAGCAGGTGTGGCACCAGGAAAGTACCTCCATTCTTTATACCTCCAACCCTATCGTCATGCAACCCCCTCACCTTGCCCGGGTAGCACCTCTCTCTCATCAACCCGCATCGGTATCGCCTTCACCATTTCCACTACCATTACGCCCTCTCATCCGCACCCCGACCTCCTATCAACCGACACTTTCTACTACGCCTTCACACCCTCTCACCTTCTCCCACTCCCCCACTTTATCATCCACCTCTACCACATTTACCCCTACGCCTTCTAAACCCCTTATCATCCGTCCACCATACATAACCCCGTCTTTCTCCACCACATCACCACTAATGCCTTCAAAACCACTCATCACCCACCATCCACCTCAAAACCTTTACCCGTTTCAAACCTTACCTCCACCTCCACCTTCCAAACCCCTTATCCTTCATAATCCGCGCGATATCCCCTCTACCTCCGCCATGCCTCCACCTAACAAACCCCTCATCAGAATCCCTGCTCCCGTCATCACCCCTGCTTCATCAACCATTCCTCCACTACTACCCCTCAAACCCCTGTTAAAACCCACTGCTACCCCCACAGAGGTACAAAAGCCGCAGGCAATGGTGCTCCGGAGTGGAAGGATTTTCCACAGGGTTTTCCCCCACAACAGTCAGAATCCCGAGCAATCTCAGCCAGAGAAGGATGATGCAGAACAACCAGAAAGAGCTATCCCTGGAACACAGTATGATCTACTGAAACACTTGGACAAGACGCCTGCCCGGATCTCCATCCTAGAGCTACTTCAAAGATCCACATCCCACCAGGCGGCCTTGATGGAATATCTTCAAAAGGTCATGGTTAATGAAGACCTCCCCGTGGAGAAGATTTCGACCGTCCTAACCCCAACAGACACACAACCAGCCATCATGTTTCACAACTACGAGCTCGCTCCCAAGGAATCTCGGAAATATGCATTGTGCATTTCAATAAAAATTAATGGGGTATCCATAAACCCGTGTCTTGTCGACACGGGTGCGTCCATAAATGTGATCTCCATGAGCACTCTTCAGTTGTGTGGGGTTGGCGAGGAACAAATAAGACCTTCCTCGATCACGGTCACGGCTTATGACAATAGCAAAAGGCCGCCGCAGGGGATGATTATTCTGAAGGCAGAACTAGGCCCCATGGCAATCCCCACGGAATTCCATGTCCTCGACATGGACCCCACATTTAAGGCTATACTGGGTCGCCCTTACATCGAAGCCATGGACGCTGTGCCATCCACCAACCATCAGTGCCTGAAGTTTCCTTACAATGGGAGAATTATTAAAGTGGTCAGTACACCTGTCCTTCACACAGTGGATGCTATCAACACCTCTCTGCCTCTGTTTGGCCGTCTCATCGGCCCATATTGTCACTGCTGGACGTACGTGATCCATCTCGCATGTCCACTAGCACCAAAGAGCCGGTCAGGGCAACCACAACATCTGTCTCCCTTTTCACTCCAAAGGTTGGGAGATTATGAGGAACATCGGCTATCAACAGGGAAAAGGTCTGGGCGCACAGTTACAGGGTATGCTCAAGCCGCCAAAAGAAATTAGGCCGAACCGTAGGTTTGGCCTAGGCTTCAAAGGACCGTTCAAGGCAGATTGGAAGCCCCTCACGTGGACTCTATCAAACCACTTCAACAGAGGGCCCGTTGTTCAGATGGGAGATCACCCACGAGAAGCATATGGAGGATCACATGCTGTATATTTGGCTGAAAAATGTCCGAGGATCACCAAAAGAGGCAAGATCAAAGATCCGGAATGCGAGTGGGACAAATGGTTCGACATATGGGACATTTCCGTTGCACTGGAAAGGATGTTCTCATCTCCACAGCTTGAAGGACCACCATTGATCTCCGAAATACCAGAGAATATTACCACTCTTGCCAAGGTTCCAAACTATCCTCGTCCTCGCCAGAAGGACTCTGTCATCGACGGATCTTCATCCGTCCTCAACATTGCCGTCGACGGCTCATTAGCCGCCATCCTCTCCATCCACTCGTCTCAGCCTTTGCTGATATCTTCTTCCTGGGCCAGACAATTGTCTGATGATCTTCCCAGGTCCCCTTCTTTGCTTACATACCTACGCGGGCTTTTCAACCCGCGCCAGGTCTTCAACCATGATCTGCTCTACGAGCCCCACAATCCTCTAGCCATAACCACTTTCCTCTCTCCTCCAATCTCTTTTCACTGCTTTGTCATTAAAAATGAAAACGAAAAAAAAACGTCAATTTTCAAACTCTCCAACAACACATCTTCGTTGAGGAAACCTCCTACATCTCCCACGGGTGCGTACCGCCTTGCGGACCACCCGTCCAAGGTCCGATGAGCGACCTTTTCTACCCCTCCTCTGAGGGGTCTTCTCCTGTACATTCTACACCATCCTCCTCATCTTCCTCTTCGTCTGTAAATATTGTCAGTCAATCTAGGAATGATAGGCCAAGGGTAGTACCTAGGAAGAAATCCAAGGGTAGGCAGATCCCTCGTCGATTCCTTCTGGATTTGGCCGCCAGGTGTCAGGCCCTTCTTGCCATCCCCCAGTTGTTAGAAAATCCCATCCAGCTACCCGAAATAGAATGCGAGGGCGACTGTGCATCTGATGAAGGGTATGGAGTCTACGAGATCACGAATGAAGAATGCCCCACTGAAGATGAGGGTGAAGAATATGAGGATGCGGCGGGCGCATACGCTAGCGGAATGAGGAGATTCGACGAGCCGTCAACCGCCGTAGAAGAATCCACCAAAGAAGTCAACTTGGGGACTGAGGAAGACCCTAGGATCATCCTCATAAGTGACAACCTACCACCCTCTGAAGAAGAGGCATTAATTGAGGTCCTCAAGGAATATAAGGACACGTTTGCATGGAGCTACGAGGATATGCCGGGTTGGATTCAACCTTGGTCGAACACCGTTTAACCCTAAAACCAGGGTCCATCTCGGTAAAACAAAGGTTAAGGCGTTTCCACCCTCAGATGGCTTTGAAAATGAAAGAAGAGGTCGATAAGCTCCACAAAGCCAGGTTCATTAGAGTCGTTCTTTATCCTCAATGGGTGGCGAACATTGTCCCGGTCATGAAGAAAGATGGGAAAGTCAGGATTTGCATCGACTTCCGGGACCTTAACCGCGCGTGTCCAAAGGATGATTTTCCCTTACCTCACATTGATGTGTTGATTGATAACACGGCAGGTTTTGAAACCCTCTCTTTCATGGATGGATTTTCAGGATACAATCAAATTCGTTTGGCAGAAGAGGATCAGGAAAAGACGTCATTCACTACCCCTTGGGGAACATATTGTTACGTGGTCATGCCGTTTGGGTTAAAGAATGCTGGAGCTACTTACCAAAGAGCGATGATGGCCATATTTCATGACATGATGCACATATATCTGGAAGTGTATGTGGATGACTTATTGGTGAAATCAAGGACCAGGATGGAACATCCAGAAGTTTTGGCTAAGGTCTTGCAAAGGTCAAGAGAATTCCAATTGAAAATGAACCCGAAAAAGTGTGTGTTTGGTGTGTCGTCAGGTAAATTGCTGGGGTTCATTGTGAGTAAAAGAGGGATCGAGATAGATCCCGACAAAGCCAAGGCTATCAGGGATATGCCGCCTCCCAAGAATTTGAGGGAAGTCCGAGGTTTAATCGGCAGGCTGCAGTTTATTCGTCGGTTTGTGTCTCAACATTCACAAAGGTGTAGACCTCTCTACGAGTTGACCAAGCCAGGAGTAGAATTCCACTGGAATTCTAAATGTCAGAAAGCTTTTGAAGGGTTGAAGGAATATCTGGCTAGTCCACCCGTTCTCATTCCACCTAAACCAGAAAAACCTCTGATCCTTTACATCTCAGTCTTGGATGACTCCGTGGGAGCCGTCCTCGCACAAGCTGATGAAGAAGGCAAGGAACGGGCAACCTATTACTTGTCCAAACTTCTCAATCCCTGTGAGCAGAAGTACACCGGCATGGAGAAAACCTGTGCTGCCCTCGTTTGGGTAGTGCAGAAATTGAAGCACTACTTCTTGGCTCACGAAGTCCACTTGATTGCTCGAATGAATCCTATCAAATTCCTTCTGGAGAAAGCCGTCCTTACGGATAGGCTAGCACGCTGGCAAAGTTTTCTCTCTCAGTTCGACATCACCTACATCCAGCAAAAGGCGATTAAAGGTTATGCCATAGCCGAGCATCTCGCTCACCATCCTCTTCCCAAGTTCGATCCCGTCCAATCAGAGTTTCCAGATGAGGAACTAATGTCCATCAACCAATCAGATGAGCCAATGTGGACGCTATATTTTGATGGAGCTCTGAATTCTCAAGGGAGAGGAATCGGCATCGCCCTCCTGTCGCCGGAAGGCCTCACATTCCCATTGGCATACCAGCTCAAATTTCCAGTCACCAACAATATAGCCGAATATGAAGCTCTTCTAGCTGGCCTAGGACTCGCTCATTCTTTTCGTATCACTGAGTTGCGAGTCGTAGGTGATAGTCAACTCATCCTTCGCCAGGTACTCACTAAGTATCGCACTCGCGATCCCAAACTCAAGCCATACCAAGAACTCACTGCTGCCTTTGCCAAACTGTTCACAAAACTGATCTTTGTTCATATCCCTCGTCATCAGAATATTCTCGCCGATGCCCTCGCCTCATTGGCATCATCCATAAGGTTCCCTCTAGGAAGATGGTTTAAGTCCATTTCCATCTACAAACTTCACGCCCCTGCAGTCGATGATGCTTCCTACGTAAACATCAAAGACAGGATAGCAAGGAAGATCCTGCAGGAAGATATCCTTGAGAAGAGGGAGCTCATGTTGGCAGAGGCCGAAGAAGAACTGGCTGATGAAGAGAAACCATGGTTCTATGAAATTGTCAAATATTGCCAAGATCAGTCTTATCCTGAAGGGGCCACCACAGAGGACAAGAAAGCCATAAGAAGGGTGGCTCAGAAATACACATTGATTGGAGGTCTACTCTATAGGAGGAGCCTTACTGGTATTCTGTTAAGATGTCTTGGTGACGATGAGGTTTGGAAATGTGTAGAGAGACGCACTCGGGTGTGTGCGGTGGCCACGTGAATAGTCAGATGCTCGCCAAGAAGATCATTCGTCAAGGCTTTTATTGGCCCACTATGGAAGAGGATTGTGCTGTCTATGTCCGTAGGTGTGTCAAGTGTCAACTTCACGCCGATAAAATCCATTCACCATCTTCCTCACTTCATCCAATATCCTCCCCATGGCCTTTCTCCATGTGGGCATTCGACATCATTGGTCCCTTAGGTGATCCCAATTCCCTCACCAAGCAGAAATCTTTCATCCTTACTGCGACGGAATACTTCACCAAATGGGCCGAAGCCGAAGCTTACGCGGAGATCAAGGCGTCAACAGTCTGCAAGTTCATCATGAAGAACATTCTCGCCAGATTCGGCGTCCCAAGCACGATCGTCACCGACAATGGGCCACAATTCATTTCTCAGGACCTACAGGACCTCTGCAAAAGGTACGCAATTGCATTGCATCATTCATCGCCTTATTACCCACAAGGTAACGGCCAAGCGGAGGCCACCAATAAAACATTGCTCAAAATCATCAAAAAAACCTGCGAGTCTAGTAAGTTTTCAGACTGGCCAGAAAAGCTTATCGAAGCCCTATGGGCCTATCGCACTTCAATCCGTACCCCCACCGGGCAGACTCCATTTGCCCTCACTTATGGTATGGAAGCGGTAGTCCCGTACGAGACTCTGATCCCTTCTCTCAGGGTACAATTGGATGAGGAATTTCCCCTCGACGATCGTCGTAATTCACTCCTCGCCCAGTTGGAACTCTTGGATGAGAAGCGGCTGGCCGCCGCCGAACACGCGCGTGTGTATCAAAATAGACTCGCTCGCTTTTACCAAAAGAAAGTCGTTGAGAGAAAATTCAAAGTCGGTGAGATGGTCGTAAAAAGAATTTTTGTCAAACCTGGAGGGCCGCGTTCTAAGCTCCAACCCAATTGGGAAGGACCATTTGTAATTCAAGCCGTGTACCCTGGCAACGCCTACAAGCTAATCAACGCCGAAGGGACCGAGTTATCCCACCCTTGGAATGGGCTTTATCTTAAGAAATACTACCCTTAGCACAAAACAAAAAAATGAATGATGAAAAGATAAAAAAAAAACATCAAAAACAAGGAAATATTGAAAACCACTAAAAATATGGAAAATTCAAAATGCCGATGCCTGGCAGGCACCATGTAGTTAAGTCCCTGCATCTAACCTTCATGTTAGGATAGGGCCCATTAAGGCTTGGTAGGCACCGGGTCTTGGTTTGCCAGAACCGTGGAGATCCCTGTCCGGCCACGTCGGCCTATGCTCGCTCGAAGGAAGCTAACATGTGCTCACTTATGTATTTTATTCAAAAAAAGTCGGTAGCATCACCTACGGTAGGGCCACACCTAGAAGATCTCCGGAAGCTGTAATCTTTATTCTTTTCTCTTCGACCAAATGAGACAGTCGGCGCCCTTAAAACGCTGAGCATGAGAAACCGAAACTCAAACCCCAAAGGCAAGAGTAGGACCCATTTCCTCGAGCATCGATCAGAGCACGAGAAGAGGGCAGTGTCCCCGCAGGCATACGAAGAGGGAGCCCACCAACGTCAAACGACTATATCTCCCTCACAGAAAGAAATACAAAATCAAAATCAAGAGAAAAGCCTGGTCGTGACCGTGCCTGGTACGATAAACGGAACCCCTCAAAGCAAAAGTCTGAATCCACAAAGGGGGGCCGTGGAATGTAAATGCTCGAGATTTGGTCCGAAGTTGTCCGAAAGGAAAGAGTTAATGGGCCCTTATTCGCTCGCCGGGTTAACGGCTTTGCCGGTCCTCTCAGGAGGTTTATCCCCTACGCTCTTCCTTCTCCCTCTAAAGATGAAGGTTCGATGGAGTTTCTGAAAGGTGAAAACTGCCCAGGGTCTGCGACCTTATTTTAATATACACATTTTGGTTGCCTACTTTGAAAAGCAAAAGCTATCGCTGCGAAGGAGTCTCCGTGTTTCTGGCTGGTCAAGACCCCTGTTTACCACCTTGATGTCTTCTTGTTTAACCTCGGGCTTAGGCCAATGCAAGCGCGTCACCTATGGGTGCGACGGCGTCTGATTCCGGGTCAGCGTCGCGCGGTTGGTCGTTAGGGTTCCAGGGTGTTCCATCTTATACCATCTAGAGTTGTGAGGAAACAGACCCGGGTCGGGCAAATCATCTACCTCAAACACCTTTTGGGTGAATCCCTGTGGTCGGAAGCAACTGGGAGCCTAAGCATGGCATGACGGTATTGTCATCAGGGTAAGTCTTAGCCGGCGGGATCGTCATTCGAGGGGTCTAGAGGCCCAAATCAACCTAGATGTGCACTTAAGATACCTGGGAGGTTAGTAAGAAACCCCTGTCTCACGTAGGTTAGGTGCCATTTGGGTGCTTGCCGGGCGTTAGCAATAAAAAAAATTGAAATGATAAAAACACAAAAAAATGGAAAAGAGAAATGTACATATTTGCAAACAAAAAAATCTTTTTATGATAAAACAAAAATGCAAATATAAAAAATCAATTTTGCATGATTACATTTGCGTGCAGCATCTCTCTTTTAAATACCGCTTGCATTCGTGTGCTTGCCTGTCGCATTTATCATCACCGTATCTTTCCCTTGCCTTCGTTAAATAAAGGCTTGGCCCCTTGACCAGTTATCAAGGACAGTCACAGTGACCATTTGCTTATTGAGCAAGGGGCCAAGTCAGAACAGAAATTCTGATTTGTTTGTTTCAGTGATATGTGCAGGGATTCAGGTAACTGAAGCAAAGGTAAAAAACAAACAAACCAAACCTTGTGTTTTATTCCAAAAACCAAAAAATTTACATCAAGTTCCGCCCTCTCTCTCTGCATTACTCGTCCCACTACTCTCCGGGCAAAACACTCTCAAAGGTGCTACCCAACTACGAAAAGCGGTACTCCTGCCGCTCTGTACTCCTCTTCCTATTCCCACATCCCGGCGTTGATCCGCGGAAGCAGCAGAGAAGCTACCAACACGAAAGCCACGCTCTCGTGCTTTTCGGTAGCGCTCCTCACCATCTCTCAGCCACTGTTCAGCAAGACCAAGGCCGATTCGGAGTTCGAATAGTTGGGCCTCCATGGCCCTTCGCTCCTCCCTTTCAGCCAAACTGTTGGCTCTTTCTCTCTCTGCGTTTCTTTCCCTCTCTGCCCGTTCTCTCTCACGGTCTTCCCTCTCTAACTGGAGAGTGATCCTCAGTTCCATAGCATCCCTGGATGAGTCGTCATCAGGATGACGCCGCAGTTCCCTCTCCAGTTCTGCTATCCTAGCCTCCTTATGCGCAGCTTGGGCAAGCGCTTCTTCCGTCTCCTTTTCCTGCCGAGTGTACCATCTCAGATACGCGATAAGGCGTAAACAAAGAGAACTCAACGCTGAAACTTTTACCTGTATACGGAGCATTCCTTCTGCCTCCGCAGCACGCTGCGTGGCGTGAGCAAGTTGCTCATGAAGCGAGTCAAGTTCTGAGGTGGGAATCCACAAGCTGGAAGAGGCACCACCTACTCCCATCGCTGGGGAGGCTGCGCCAATCTGGGCATGCTGCGACCATGTGAATTAGCAGCCAACATCTGGAATCTGGGGTTTTAACTAGGAACGTACTGTACACCTACCAAGGCGCTCGTAGCTCCGCGGGCATCACCCAACTGTTGTTCCATCTCTGCCAAGCGAGTTCGTAAATTCGCTATCATGGCATCCCGGACATCCTGCAGCCTTACAAGTCAGCATTTTCACCAGAAAACCAAGAAAAGGAGAAAGAAGAGAAGAGAAAAAGGGGAAACCTACCTCCACAAGTCCCCGGGGTTGGAACCGTTCTGCGTACTTTGTCCTATATAGACGCAAGTAGTCCTCGCTGTCCCGCGCCTGTGATTCTACAATCGTGCCACCCCGTTGCCAGTCCTCATACTGTTCGGGGAATCGCACGCGCCAGTCAATGCAAGTCGCCGGTCCTCGCGTCTTTCTCCCGACACGAGGTGGCGCAGCTGAATCCACCCATTCTTGAGCCAGTCCTAAAGTCCTCATAACTAATCGTAGCCGAAGCGGCTCGATTTCATTCAGGCAGTGCATCCATAGTTCCCGTCCGAACCGGGCACGACTTGCTAGAACCCACGGCTGGTTGGCATCGACCATGTCTGAGTAGGGTCTCCAGTTTACCATCGCTGCAGGGAACTCCTGTAGCTCTCGCCTTAACACCATCAGTTGGTAGGTTAGGGGTGCCGCACTCATGACGGGTTCCCACCGCCTGGCTAGCGGCACCATCACGGGTCGCCAATGTCGAGCTCTCCCCATAGGGAGGTAATAATAGCTCCATAACTGCTCGGCGCAGGTCATCAGCACCTTGCGAAAAACACAAAAAAAAATACAAAACAAGCAAAACCAAAAAAATACCTGGATGAATGGTGTGAAACCACTCACAGTCATCTCACGATCCGTTTCTTGGAATAGGCCTGCAAACAAGTGTGCCAGCATGGCGGCTCCCCAGGCATAATACCCTACTCTTTCAAGGTCTGACAGCAGCTCCAGGAAGCAACATTGGATACCATCCCCTTTCGAGCTCAGTACCAATCTCCCCAAAAGGAAGAGGAGAAATCTCCTCAAATCTATGTTACATCTTTCCCAGTTGCCGAAATCTGTGCAATACACGGCACGGCATCCTATTTCCATCCTTTCCATGAACTCTTCTGAGGATTCGTCATCCCGCCGACGAGTGTCGGTGAGCCCTAATGCATCCATGAGGGACGCCCTAGCTACCGACCTATTTTTCCGACCATCTAGGTCCAAACCCAGTAACTTCTGGGCACCTTCTCTGTAGTCCGCGTAAGTGACTCCGGTCACTGCCTCGCCCTCTACCTTCAGGCTTGTGATCCGGACCACATCCTCCAAGCTGGGCACCATGTGCCCCCAGGGCATCAGGAATGCCCGGCTCACTGGGTCCCATCTCTCACACAAGGCTTGGATCAGGACTAGGTCAAGCTTGGATCGGCTCGATCCGAAGGAAGGTACCAAATCCCATCACGTCTAGCCTCGCCTTCTGAAAATCTGGGAGGCCCCTGTACGCTGCTACTACCAACTCCCATAAGATTTGTGATTTCATCACAACCTACACATACAAGGAATGGGGGTGAGGTTTGGTCAGAAGAAAGGAAGAAAAAATGAGAAAAGGGCAAGAAAACTTGGCTTACGAGTTGTGATTGGGCCCTTTCGCTGAAGTGCCCTTCAAGTCTGAAAGCCTCCTGGAACTACTACCACTGGACCTGCTTCTCTTCGAGGAATGGGAAGATTCGCCCTCCATCCAACTCTCAGAATTTTGAACTCCTCCTCTCCCGTAAGAACTTGTGCTCCTCGAGTTATTCCTCGATATACCTGGGAAGATAAAAGGGACAAGAATTTATAGAAATGGAAGGAGTGCGGGCCAAGATTGCCTCCATCACCTGTCGATGATAGCCCTCGCAATAAGACACCGGCCAAGCGGCCCCATGTGTCGCTTCACCGCTCGCACAGGGTGATTGACTGGACGAAGAATAGGACGAATAGCCCCTATGTTGTCTAGGGATACCCTATCATGTTTTGGAGGACGCCCGCAAAATTTGGCACAACATCCGGGAAAAGGAACTAGGGCCGTCAGTATTGACTTCGACGGCAGATTCCCGTGGAAAATGGTCACAACAAGACGTGATTCTCCGCTCGAGGCGGAGTCTCGACAGATCCGTCACATGGGAACAGTGCAAAGGAGAAGAAGTGTAGGGAAGAAGGAACGCACAAGAGGACAAACAAGCATCAGAAAATCAAATCACTCCATTCATAATTCTACATAAGCTGTCAAAAACATCATAAACATAAAGAGGTGACGGGTCCACTAGCCCGCCAATCCTCACCATCACTCATCTCTCCGGGCACTCTCCTCCTCTCCCCCGAGGTGAGGGTCCCTCAGAAGCCTCCGGGATCCCCGTGCAGTAGCACCTGCCTCGCCTCTGGGCGCCTGCTCCGCAGCAGTGACTCGCTGCTCCTCCCCTGGCGTGGCGAAGAAGCCACTGGCGGCAAAGCGACCGGACTGGCGGAGTCGCTCCCCGAACTCTCGCGCTCTCTCGTAGCGCGTCTCCATCCCTCCTAGCCTCTGCACGACGGCCTGAAGGCCCAGCTGGAGCTCCCTCACTTGGGCCTCCAAGGCCCTCCTCTCGGTCAGATCCCGCTGTCGCTCGGACCTTCTCTCGGCTTTCTCTCTCTCTACCTCTCTCCTCATCATCTGCAGAAGAACCCTTAACTCCAGGATGTCTGGAGAAGGTCTCTCCTCACCACGATGCCGCAGCTCCGCTACAGTCGCCACCCAGGCGTCACGCTCCTCTTCCGCCCGGGTCGCACGGGCCACCGCACCGGCAAGTTGCTCCCGGAGGGAAGCAATCTCGAGAAAAGGGGCCGAGGAACTGAAGATCCGCCAGCCAGCTCCCACCGTCGCTGTCTGCTGGGCACGCTGGAACAAAATAAACAACGGCCGTCAGTGAAACTCCAAAATCTGAAGTTAAAAGGGCGGCACGTAACTTACCAGGAGCGACAGCTCATGTTGAGCGACGGCCAGTTGCCGCCTAGTCTCTGACAGCTGGGCGCGCGAGCCGCCGATGCCACGCGTGTCCCCAGCTTGGGGAAGCCCCGCGTAACTCTCTCTCTGCCGCCGCAGGAAGTCGGCACTGTCCTGCACCAGTACACCCCCTTGCTGTCCAGGGAGACGTACGGGCCAGTCCTCGAGCCTCGCCTTGCCGCGACTCTCCTTCCTGACGCGGCTCGGCTCGTCCGCACTCGCCCACTCATCGGCCAGGCCCAGGGTCCTTGCCATGTCCTGCACCAAGAAAGGGGTCCCATATCAGTCAAAAGGAACGCGTCCCCTGTCTAGGACGCGTCCATCATTTGAGTGCAACACTCGCCGAACCCTTTCCTCCTCGCGCGGCTCGCTTCAAAACCCAAAATGAATTAAAAGAGGAAGAGATCGGAGGACCTACCGGACCGTGTTCACCTCCTCCCACGCCATCGGGCCCCTCGGGTCCCTCGGGGGCCCGAAGCGGCCCTTCCTCCTCCATGGACGCCGTTCCGTGCTCGGGCGCGTCCCTCCTTGGGCGAGGATTTCCTCGTCCCTCTCCACCTTCACCACGGTCGGGCCCACCGAACTCCATCGATCAAAAGAGGAGGAAGACGAAAAAGGGGCAAGCGAGTTTCGGCGGAAGGCGGGCTCGTTTGCGGGTAAGGCACGGGAGAAGAAGGACCACCCGTCGCTTTAAATTTAAAATCAAGGATTAAGACGCGTCCTCGCGCCTGGACGCGCCCAAAAGGGGGAAAGGAAACAAAATCCCCCCGTGCAAAACATAGTTCCCCGCTGTTCAGGGCAAGGTCTCGCGGAGCGTGCCTCAAGGACAACTCAGTGCAAAAAAAGAAAGTGTGGGAGAGAGAAAAGTACACACAACACAAAAGCCATTTCCATTTCATATAATAGCCGAAAGTACATCATACAGTGAGAAGGGTGACGTACAAGCAACTCTCTAACTCTCACCGTCACCCTCCTGGTCATCTCTCTCCTCCCTCCTCTGCCGGAGATCCCTAGGGGGCCTCTGCGAACCCTGAGAAGCCGTGCTCGCCTCGCCCTGCGGTGGCACTCCAGCCTCGAAGGCGCGACGACGCTCCTCGGCCGAAGAAACCAGGTAGCTGCCCATGGAAAAAGAACCAGACTGACGAAGTCGCGCCCCGCGTTCCTTCGCCCTCTGGTACCGCTCCTCGCTCTCCCGAAGCCTCCCCTCCGCCGTGCCAAGACTCAATCGGAGCTCCAGCAGCTGGGCCTCTAGAGCCCTCCTCTCGGTCTGATCCCGCTGTCGCTCCTCCCTCTCTCTCTCCCTATCCCTCTCCCTCTCTCTCTCCACGCTCTCCCTATCCCTCTCCCTCTCCTCTCTCTCCCTCATCGCCTCTCTCCTCGACAGCTCGAGGGCGATCCGCAGATCCACTACGTCGCGAGGAAGCTCCTCAGCCTCCCGTCGCCGCTCCTCCTCTAGCTCCGCAATCCGGGCGTCACGCTCTGCCACCCGGGCATCGCGCTCCTGCTCAGCACGAACAGCACGCGCCAGGGCCTCTCGGATCTCGGCCACCTGTCAAGGCACGCATGCACCGTAAGAGAACAGTGATAGAAGGAAAGTAGCTAGAAAAGGGTCGCGGCCAAGCAAGCACTCACTCGAGCCTCGCGGTCACGCTCGGCCTCCTCAGCCCGAGCCACCGCGTACGCCAGCTGCTCCTGGAGGGCAGAAACCTCCGGAGGAGGGCCCCGCGAACTGGAACCCGCTCCACCAGCCATCGCGGCTGCCGCTGTCTGGTGGGCCCGCTGAAACACGGGGCAAACGTCAGTCAAAGGCTAAGCATCAAAAATCCAGGTCACAAAAAATGCATTGCATAAACTCACCAGGATCTCCAACTCCTGTCGGATGGCCACCAACTGTCGCCTGGCGTCCGCCAACTGGGCCCGCAGGTCGGCAATCATGGTATCACGAGCATCCTGCATTACACATAAGTTAGTATCCCATGCATATACATATAGAAAGGTGGAGCAGTTTCATTTCACTTACCCCTGCCATACCACCCAAGGAGAGGCGGTCCCCGTACGTAGCTCGGTACCGTCTCATGTAGTCTGTGCTGTCCTGTACGTGGGACACTACTGGGACCCCGCCCTGCTGCCAGTCCTGGTACTGTGCTGGGAAGCGCGTACGCCAGTCCACGATCTTCGCCTTCCCCTTGGTCTTCCGCCCAATGCGGGCCGGCGCATCTACGTCTACCCACTCCTGGGCCAGCCCCAACGTCCTCATGACCAGTCTAAGCCGCAGCGGCTCAATCTCGTTCAGGCAATGGACCCACACGTCCCGCCTGAAGCGAGGAAGACCCGCTACAACCCAGGGCTGGCCAGCATCGCCCATGCCCAGGTAGGGCCTCCACACCACCTGCATCACCATACATACATCATGTTAGTTACCATTCAGTCACATGCATAAACACAAAAAAATCATACGCATCATACCATGGCCTCGGGATACTCGCTCAGCTCCCGACGAAGTGACGCCAGCTGGTAGCCGTGGGGTGCTGCAACCACGACCGGCCTCCACTGCCGCGCCAGAGGCACGGCCCTCCTGTTCCCATGCCTAGCCCTCCCCATCGGGAAATAGTAATAGCTCCACACCTGCATCCATCATACATCATTAGTACAATAATTGCATATTTAACTGTGGGAATGCATAAATAAAATGTTTACCTGGAGGAAAGGTGCGAAGCCGCTGACTGTCGTCTCCTTCTCCGAAGTCTGGGAGAGATCGGCAATCAGATGGGCAAGCAGAGCCGCTCCCCACGCATAGTGCCCCACTCTGTCCAGATCCGCCAAGATCCCGAGGAAACGGCAGTGGATGCCATCCCCCTTCGTCCCCAGCAGAAGGCGGCCCAGGAAGAAGAAAAGAAACCTCCGAAGGTCTAGATCCACCAGCTCCCGCTCGCTCGGGTCCTGGGTGAAAGCTGCACGAGCATCCCCCTCCAGTCGAGCCAAGAACTCCGCTCCAGTCTCGCTAACCCGCTGGCGCGGGTCGACGAATCCGAGCGCCTCCATGATCTCCACTCGGCCGACTACCCTGCTGTCTCTATCAGTCACGCTCGTCTCTAACCACAGCAGGTCCAGGGCACTCTCTCGGTAGTCGGGGTAGGTGACCCCGCTGACTGCCTCTCCGTCAACTCGTAGCCCGGTGATCCGAGCCACGTCCTCCAGTGACGGCACCATGTGCCCCCAGGGCATCAGAAACGCCCGGCTCGGTGCGTGCCACCGCTCCCTCAGTGCCTGGATAAGAGGAAGGTCGAGCCGGAAGGGCTCGATCCTAAGGAAAGCTCCAAAGCCCATGGCGTCCACACGCGCCCTCTGGAAATCCGGCAGCCCACGGTATGCTGCCACCACCAAGGACCAGCTGATCCGGCCCTTCATCACGCCCTGCACACCACAAAAACCAACAAAGAACACATCAGCATCATGAACAGTAATCAACAATAACACTGTATATACTATTTTATTTTATTTTTTTTTTTAAAAAAAAATATATATTTTTTTTGGAGGCGTCCAGCCCCTGGACCCTCCTTCCTATTTTCTTTATTTCTTTTTTCGAAAAAAATCCAAGAACCAAAAAAAAAATATATATATATAATATATATATTATTATGGAGGCGTCCTAGGCCTTGGACGCCTCCTTATTTTTAAATTTATTTTATTATTTACGTAAATAAATAAATAAACAAAAATAAAAAGAAAACGTGGAGGCGTCCAGGCCCCTGGACGCCTCCTTCTCTCACTACCCGCCTCTCTCTCACAGCCTCTCGCACACCCGTTTTAGCCTATTGAACCACAGAGTGAGGATTCCGAGGTACTTACCGGGTCGTGATCGTCCTCTCCCGCGTCACCAGCATCCGCAGCAGCCTCCGCGGCCAGGAGAGGCACCTCCATCCCCTCCTCCGCAGCAATCTCCTCTGCTGCAGCCTCCTCGGCATCATCCCTCAACCTCCTCGCACGACGAGCCAGTCGTTTTCGCTTCCCTGGACCCTGGCTCGATCCTCCTCGCTCCATGGGGACTAAGAATAGGTCGTCTGGGTGACTGGGTCGTCAGATTGAACAGTAAATGAGCAAAAGGGGGGGGGCAACCCTTAAATAGGAATTAGCTTCTTTGGGGCGTCCAGGCGCCTGGACGCCCCCATAATTTTTATTTATTTCAAAATTCAAAAAAATTTGGGGCGTCCAGGCGCCTGGACGCCCCCAAAACAAAAAATCAAACAAAATAAAAAAAATAAAAGTTGGGGCGTCCAGGACCCTGGACGCCCCCAAAACAAAAAAATAAAATAAAAATAAAATAAAACTTAGGGGCGTCCAGGACCCTGGACGCCCCTAAAACAAAAAAATCAAATAAAAATAAAATAAAAATTAGGGGCGTCCAGGCCCCTGGACGCCCCCATAATAAAATTTTTTTCAAAAAAAATATTTATATATAATAAAAGTAAAAAAAAAAGACAAGAATATGTATATAATCCAAACAAAATAAAAAAATAACATAAAGAAAAAGAAAAACCATAAAAAAGATAATAATTAAGGGGACGGGGGTCCAAAACATCCAAAATGCCAAATTTTATTCCATCAGAAAAGCAGAGTGAACTACATCAGGGGTTTAGGCACCTTAGGCCTTAACTTCCCCAGTTCGGTTACATAAGCCCTCCACGGCTCGCATTCCTCCACCACGTGCGCTAAGGCCTTTCCCGCAACACTTGTCTTCCAGGGAGCTTTAATGGCCTTCGCTTCCTTCGCGTCCGCTTCAGTGCCCAACTCCCTTTTCTTCAAAGGAACAATGTCAGTCGGTGGCGGGAACGAATGGCGTGGGATGCCAATCTGGAGGCAGCACCGATGCGCGTTGTAAAGAACAAACTCGGTCGCGCCGATCAGTTGAAGATCAACTTCGGGAGAAGGCCTCATGAGGAGATCAAGCGAAAGCAAACATGCCGGTGCGCAAGTGAAGAAGCCTTGTGTCACGGTGCGGAAGTGAGACCGCCAGTCTTCACGTTTCTTCAGCCACGGAACGCGGTTCACTACAGTACCACCGAAGCCTAACACGTCGGCTATGTGATGAAGAGGGCTTTGTTGGAAGAGCTTCGAAGCGGTTGGCATTCCCTCGCGGTGGTCGAATTTGAAATGCAAATCCAGCCAGCAATTCAAGACAAGTGCACAACCAAATGGAGGCTTACCCATGCTCGAGGCAGTAAGACCGCTGTAAAGATAGGCGAGGACGGCGGGTCCCACCCTCTTTCCACGCCAGATCCCGCAGATAGCACCCAGTTGGTCTTCCTCCACCATGTTGTCGGTATAAGGGAACAAGAGAGCACCCGCCAGACAAATGGTGAACCCCTTCATGATTCCCTCCAAATAGTCATCGTCTGGTGACCCTCTCAGGGCGTCCATGACCCACTCCGCAAGCTTTTGGAGATCGATCCCCTTTTGAGTACGGACCTTTCTGGCTGCGTCGGGCGGCATGAAGCTTCCAAGGACGCTTTCAGAAGTCCCCCGTGTCAGCATCCGCATAGCCTTCACCTTCCCGTCACTCTTGAATTTCTTCAATCCGAGCAGAAGTTCCACCTCCTCGAGGAGGATGGTCACCTCGAAGGTCGGGAAGATAAAAGTGTGGGTCTGGGGATGCCAGACCTCCACTAGCGCGCCCATAGCCGCCCAGTCCATACGAATCTTCTCGTAATGCTTGGCGTGAATAAGGAGCCCCTGCAGATGCCACTTCGAGAGTATGGCCCTCATGCCAATGGAGATATTGGAAGTCAGCTTTGAAAGCCATGGCAGCTTGGAAAACTTCCTCGGGCCTGGGAAGAGTGGATATGGCTGGGAGAGGAAAGAAGAAGAAATGAAGGAAGTAAGAAGAAGGTTCACGTGCAGAAATTTGAAAAGAGTCGGCTTACCATATGCGACATGATCGTCCCACTCAGATGACCCTCGAGGTCGGAAAGTCGCCTAATCTCGCTGCTAGGCTTGCTCCTCTTCATAACGCGGGAAGACTCTCCTTCCATCCTGAAGATCTCTAGATTCTCCTCTCCTTCCTCTCCTGAGCTTCCAAAACCCACCTTGGTGCATTTGAATGAACTAGCCTAAGGGGAGTTCTTATAGGAAGGGAAGGGTGCTACAAGACAGAACATGTCACATCAGTGGTCATTGTCAAGATTTTGTCTGGATCTCCTTTGAACTGTGGTGCGATTCTGCTACCTTTTGATGTTGCTAACCTTTGCTGGCCTGTGCAGGTTTTACTAACGGACATCTTTGTCCTATCTCCTGTCCCACCTTTCATTGGTTGGTCCCACCATGTCATGCATCATAGTATATGATACCTACGCTACTAGAACATGTCAAGGACCTTGCGGCCCGAACGAATCTGGGATTTGAGTTCCCCTTCAACAAAAACGGTGATGATCCGGAAGAGTTTGGGTTGTACGGATAGGCCGTCAATTTGTGATAGAATGGGGACGACGGTTCCATTCAGTGAGTTGGTGCGCGGATAAACGGGCCCCAGCCCAGTATCAGCTCACCGGGTCGGTATCCTGACCCGTTCTTCACAAGTTGACAATATTATCCTTGGCTATTTTCTATTTTAGTTTGTTTTAAATTTTTCTTTGAACCCAGCATGCATTCATATAGGACTTTGATTTATTGCGGAAGATCATTCAAGTGATTCGATTGTGAAAGCCGTTGTGTTTCAATTCCCACAAATATGAGATATTCCACTCCGAATGAAATACTGAGTTTCTTGAGACAGCCCTACGCTGCTCTTCCAAAGGAGACCCTTGTTTGGACAGACCCTCAGATATTCCTTTACCTTTTTTGACCCACCTTGGCCGCAGCACTTCCACATTGACTGGTAACCGCTCCCCAAAGGTGAAACCTCCGGTTTATGACCCAGGTACTTCCACACCGAGAAGTTGGTCTCCTTTTGTTTCGTGCCTGAGCGCACATCTCACCCTCCCTTATTTGATCTCCGTCCAAGCAATCGTCAATATTTGAAAGACCTTCTTCAAGGTCGCCTCATTGAAACTCAGGAAAGATTCCAAACAGTAACGTCAAAAGCGTGTCTCATCACACCTTGGCATCAACTTATCAGTCCGCTCCCACTTCACTCACTCCACTTCGATACCATTCCACTACGTGTCGCTCCCTTGCAAAGCAGACGCCAAGGCGGGGCAGCTGTAGACACGCCATTCCTGACGTCTCCTGAGAAAGTCTCATATTACTATACAACGCCCCGCGACGGCTTACGCATTTCGAATCACTTGAGTACTTCCTTTTCTTGAATCTTCTTCCGCCCTTTTCGGCATCCGGAATCGTCTCATCACGGCATTCGGACGGCATCAACACCAGTCAGACGCATCAAAAGGTTCCGGAACCAAGAAGGGTGTCTACCGGGCGGCTGCCGACGCCTAATCCGAGGACCCGGGTGGGTCTTAATGGGGGCGTCCAGGCCCATGGACTCCCCCATAATTTTAATTTATTTTATTATTTTCTCAGGGCCTAAAATTAAATAAAATATATATATTAATGGAGGCGTCCAGGCCCCTGGACGCCTCCATAAAAAACAAAAATAAAAAATGTGTAAAATGCCAGTTGGCATAGAAAAAATAAAAAAATAAATAAAAATAAAAATAATTAATGGAGGCGTCCAGGCCCATGGACGCCTCCATAAAAACAAAATATAAAAAATAGTATAAAATGTCAGTTGGCATACAAAAACAAAAAAAATAATATAAATAAAAAATACATATTAATGGAGGCGTCCAGACCCCTGGACGCCTCCATAAAAACAAATAAAAAATTAAAAATGCCAGCCCTATCATAAAACGACAAGAAAATCAATAAAAAAACATATTTTTGGAGGCGTCCAGGCCTGTGGACGCCTCCATCAACTCCCTCACGGGCGCCGGCCACCGAACGACGGTTTGTCGTGTGTGAAAAAAGCCAAATATAGAGACGTCCGGTCAGCTGGACGCGCCCATTTCTGAATCACGAGGCGCCGCTCATAAAACCACGCGTTGTGCCGAACCGCGTGCGGCCGTCGTCGGTTTTCGGTGGACCTACTTGAGGCGTCCGGGACCGTGGACGCCCCCACAAAAGTATTCCAAAAAAATCAATAAAAATAGAATAAAATATTATTTCGGCCTTGATGGAGGTGTCCAGGGTCCTGGACGCCTCCACCTTCCGGAGCTCTATAAATAGAGGCCCACCCCCCTCAGTTCTAGGGGAGCTAAGCAGTGATCCGATAGGCTGCCGGAGCCCAGAGGCTACGGAGTCATTTTCTAACCCGTGGGTTCTTTTGTAGGTGGAGGTTCTGCCGGCTTCTCGGGTGCTCACGCTCGCGAGAGGAAGGTCGTCTTCATCCACCGCGCTTCCACGTCATCCCCACGCTGCCGGAGCTCCGCCGGATTTCACCCTCGGCTCATCCAATAAGCCTTTTCTTCCCTTTTTCTTCGTAGTTCTTTTGCATTCATCATCTCGCATCCTCTATCCCCCTTCATAAGGGGCCTCTTCTTTATACTTCTTGCATCCATCATCTCATTTTCCTCCTACTCGAGTCCGAGAGGGGTTTAAAAGATAACACCAACCAGGTGTGTGTCTTGCCATCATTTCGTTATTTTTATCGCAAGGATTTGAATACTACACCTCCATCTTTCTAATCCACTTGTCATTTGTTTGTCGTTGTTTTGCAAGGGTAGCCGAGGAAAGCCCTCTCCGTCGGCCGGCCGGAGGAGAGGAAGAAGCAACCCGCCATCTCCCGCTCTTGAGGTAGGCGCGATCACTTTCTTATTTTGGGGTCTTTCGGCCCCTGGCGATCACATCTTTTCATCGAGGCCGCGGCGAGTCACTTCCCCAATGGCTGTTTAAATTTCTGTTCTCATATTCTCTTTATATCCTGTTATATTTCGTTCATATCATCGAGGCCGCGGCGAGTCACTTCCCCAATGGCCGTTTAAATTTCTGTTCTCATATTCTCTTTATATCCTGTTATATTCTGCTCATATCATCGAGGCCGCGGCGAGTCACTTCCCCAATGGCCGTTTAAATTTCCGTTCTTACATTCTCTCTATATTCTGTTATATTCTGCTCATATCATCGAGGCCGCGGCGAGTCACTTCCCCAATGGCCGTTTAAATTTCCGTTCTTATACTCTCTCTATATTCTGTTATATTCTGCTCATATTCTCGAGGCCGCGGCGAGTCACTTCCCCAATGGCCGTTTAAATCTCTGTTCTTATATTCTCTTTTATATTCTGCTATATTCTGCTCATATTCTCGAGGCCGCGGCGAGTCACTTCCCCAATGGCCGTTTCAATTTTTGTTATTTAATTTCTGCACCATTCCCGTCCCCCCGAGGTCGCGGCGAGTCACTTCCCGCTATGGCCGTTTGATCCCCGCCGGAGCAATCTCCCGTGGTGGCCCCTTCTCTCTCTTCTCTCATCTCTGTGTTGCAGCAAACAGCAAAACAAACAAAAAGAAGAGCCCGCGCGCTCTCCGCATCCTCTTCCCCGCACCATCGAACTCCGAACCGCGTGACGTCGCTCACACCTAAGTCTATACATAGTTTGTCTTCCATAGAGTCTAATGCATAACATGAAGTATGTACATCGCACAACATTCAAGTCTGCACATTATGCATCATATGAATTCAAGTCTGTACATTGTGCATCTTTGAGTTGAAGTCCACACATCGTCAGTTGTCTGTCCAAGTTGTTACATTGCCTAAGTCTATACGTTGGCTACTGAATGTTCTGCAGAGTCTGTACATTGCATTCGAGCTCACAAAGTCCATACAGTGAAGTCTATACAATGCATTCAATCCTGCAAAGTATGTACAGGGTTTAATACTTAAACTGATGATTCTATTTTGACTGTCTGACAGGGATTCTTTACTGGGTTTGATGACCTGGCTCGTGATCCAAGGAGGACGAGGTGCTGTGATGGTGACACGTGGAAGCAGCCCATCAAGGATGCTGCCATGTGGATGAAATTGCCTCGGATCTGGCGAATTCTCTGGGCGGGAAATGTGGAAGCCACGTGCCCTTATCCAATCTGTAGCTGTATATATATGAGTCTTCATCTTCAGATGAAGGCTGATCGATCAACCAGTGGCAAAGTCTATACAGAGAGGTAAAAGCCTAAAGCAGCAGAGAGCCACCGATCCACAAAGAGAAGAAAAAGAGAGAAGAAGAAAAAGAGAGAAGAGAAGAAAACAGAGATGAGTTGAGAGAGTGAGATTGAGAGAGTTTGATTGAGAGGTTGTATCTCAGACTCTTGGTTCAGATACCAGAGCTGAGCCTTTGCTCATTCGAGCTACATTCCCATTTGGGTTTTCTATTTTCATTTGCTTCTATCTTTTATTTTTCGAACTTGTTTCTTCAAGCTGTGAGTCAACTGTTAGCAGAGGTGCTGCCTCTGGTCGGGAAAGCTGTAAACCCCAACAGTTGCAGTGGAGGATTCCACTGGACAAGTGAAGCTGTAATCCTCAGCAGGTGAGACTTGTCTCGGAAAGCAAGCTATGTTGCTCAGCGGTTTGTAGGCCAAGCTGTACTGCCCACAGACGCAAGCTGTACTGCGCAGCACTAAGCCATACTCGGTTGAGTGTGGGGTGGACTGTAATACCCCGATTATTTATTAAGTTGTATTGAGCTTTTATTAATTAAAAATTGAATTAAAATGAATTAATGTTTGAATTTCGAAATATTAATATTTAATTCATTAGAAAATAGAACCTATAAAATTTGACTACCTTGGAAAAATCTGTAAAAATAGTAATTGGGTAAAAGATCTTTTTTATAGCAATTTTGTCTTCTGGACTTGACCCAAATTAATTACGTAACCTTGTCTAATTAGAGGATTAATCCCGAATTTGACTTCCACCTACCCTTTACCTAATCGTAACTTAAAACGTGAAATTCGACCTTATTACTCAACCAAATGATCTGAAATCAAGGGCAAATGGAAGGCCACGAGGTAAGGAACATTTACCCTCAATCAATTTGAGGTAAACCTAGCCCTAAAACGTGCTGCCGACATAGTTTTGGTCAAGTCAAGGATTTCGGCGCCGTTTTTAACACGTAACTTGCAGCGTCGAATACTCCCAACTCCGAAGGATCCAGAAGCCCCATGACCTATAGAAATGTAGCTCTTCGACTCTAGTTTCATTTGGTTGCTGTGGGGTACGTTGAAGTTACAGATCCAAGGAGTTCTTGCTCGATTAGTGGAGGTGGGTCGGCAGGCCGTCGGCTTCCTCTCTTCCTTCCTTGTTCCAACGATTGAGGTAGGAATTCTCAACCAAACTTCGATCATGAGTATAGAAAAATGTTCCTCTCATCGAGCTCTATCCATTGGTGACAAAAGCCCCAATTTTTATTAGGTATCCGTGGAGATATCAAGCTTTTTGTGAGGTGCTGTCAAGCTTGTTCTTTATTCTAGGGTTTCGAGTTCCCTCTTCAATTTGAGGTAGGATCTAACAACCAAATCCTAATTAACTTACATGAAGTAATCAGCATGTTGTTAGCTTTTATTCAACGTAGAAACCCCCAATTTTTATTGAGCATGCTTGGTGAATTTTGAATTTTTGTAGAAGCATGTCTAGAACATGATTCATATAGTATTCCTTTAAGCCAGAGCTTGATTGCGGGCTTATTTTGAGTCATGTAACATGATATTCATGTAGCATATCATACATGGTTGGATTCATGATCGAGTTAGCTTTCTTTTGACACCAAAATCCCCAAATTTGGTTTTGTATATCGAGAGAATTTGACAATTTAGTGGAAGTATGTCCTGAACTAGGTCTTCTTGTGTTCTTCATAGAATAGGTTGTGATTAAATGGGTTTCTGATGAAATTCGTGCTTTAAAACTCATGTATTATGACCCTCATATGTCTAGTAAGATTCCTATAGCATGGGGTTTTGATTTCAACTCAATTGGACCTCAAATGGGTAAGTTTACATGTTTTCTGGAGGCCCCGGCCTTTTCTGGGCTTGCAGGGGTCGACCCTAGGGGTCGACCCATGCCCCAACAGCAAAGGCCAGCTCGAGGGTCGACCCCTGGGGTCGACCCATTCGGCCCAGCGCGAGGGTCGACCCAATGGGTCGACCCATGCTGCTGGATTTGAGGGGGTCGACCCCAGGGGTCGACCCATCCAGCAGGCAGACCCCATTTTTACAGGGGTCGACCCCAGGGGTCGACCCATGTACCAGAAACCCGCTTTTCATCGTTTTGCGACCCGTGGATCGATCCGGATCATTAGGGGATCGACCCATTGAACTTAGACCAATTGAAAACTATACTTTTGAAGAACCAGTGACCTATTCTGGAAACCTTATGATTTCAATTTACATTGGTTCCTACTTGCAAACATAGTGTAAAAACATGCCGTTTACCATCTTCATTTCGACTCATACATTGGTTAAATAGAAACCCACATAATTAGTGGTTAATGGTGTAATTAAATCTCTGTTAATGCATTCTTTTTCCTTCCTATACAAGTTTGTTCCTTTACCTTATCATCTTGAATCAGCTTTTGGCAATTATCTTAATGCAAATGATAATGGATAATCTTTGACATATTAACTTGATAATTAGGATTAATATGTTGATTAGCTTGTTGGATAGCTGCTGTACTACAGTAGCGCAGCATGATTAACTCTTATTGTGACTTGGTTTTCACTCTTCTTGATGATTGTGCTTACCTTGAAATTCTGAAATGAATCTCCTTCCTACTTGAAATTGTTATTGCTACATGGTTCAAACCTTGGAATTCTGGCCATAAATTGTGGAAGTCTAGATTCGTGGGATCTTTGATCCAAAGAAATCAATGCCTGGCAAACAATTAAGGGCTCGGTCTAGTCCTGGGAGGAGCGCCCGAACACTACGTGTACCCCCGGGGAGGTGATTGACTAGGTGTGGCATTTGGCACCAGTACTATGACATGGGTTAAATCTAGGACTGGCCACTACTCTCTACTACTTTTCACTTTCCACTCTTCACTGTTCTATACTCTACTTGTTGTTACTTACTTGCTGTTACTTGGACGTGGAAATGAAACTACACACGTGCTTGACATGACTTGAAATATCTTGATATGGCCAACTCTTTATCGTTATCTCCTGTAGTAAATTCTTGTCTTTGTTATTCCTCTTAAGTATTACCATTCTATTCTTTATATTTCTTGACCTTGCAAGATCTTTAAATTTTGTTTCATTATATCATCATGATTCTTTTATTGCATTATCCTTTGTAGCATGATATTTTGAAAATGTAATTAAACTGCTAATCACTTATACCTATCTGTTATTTCCTACTGAGCGTCAGCTCATAGTTGTTGTTTCCCCCCTTTCCAGGCTTTTCAGGTGACGCGCTTACCGATGGGGAAGGGCAGGAGTGATGTTTTGAGTGTATCAGTTAGTCGAGTTTAGAGTGTGTTGTGTTTCAGTTATGTTATTGTGGTTTAGAGTTTGTTATCCCAGTTGTATTGAGTTCATTTGAGGATTACTGTACCAGTTATGTTTTGTTTAATGGTCAATAAGTTATTTCCATTTCTTAGCATTTGTATATATTTAGATTAGTTCTCTCTCTTTCAGCTCGTTTCTAACTGTACGTCCCGATATTCCGCGTCGGGGCGTGACAGTTTAGTTGGTATCAGAGCCCTAGGTTTCATATTCCTAGGTTCCCTAAGTTTAGGTTTTCTTGCATTGCATCCCAATAATCGGTATATCAAAAGGTGTTGTCCGAACGTTAGGCTACGCCTATCGGGAAGGTCGCATACTTGCGCGAGTGGTCTTCGGACCGATTAGCTCCGCCAGGTACCGAGTTTTTGGTCGTGTTTAGGTGCATTAGACCTCTAACCTTGTTAAAGTCTAGAACTTGACCTGGTGAGATTGGGTAGAAACTTGGGTTAAGTTCGTTCCTTAATCGTGTTATTATCTATTTTTTTTGGACCTAAGTAATCTATTTCTCGTGTAGATGGCAGCCGATCGTGCTGAATGGAGGAATCTGCAGCGCACGGTTCAAGGCCTGACTCAGGCGTTACATCAGGTAGCTCAAGCTGGAGCAGCGGGTCATGGCACCGGTGACTTATACCGGAACTTTCGAGGAATGAACCCGCCAAGATTTGCTGGTTCGACTAACCCCGATGAGGCCGAGCATTGGCTCCACGAAATGGGGAGAATTTTTGAAGTCATGCAATGCACCGACCAAGAGCGTGTCCTTCTTTCTACCTTCCAATTGGAGCGGGACGCGCGTACTTGGTGGGATTCCGTCAAGGCAACTCTAGGCGATCAACAAGTCGCATGGGAAGAGTTCGAGGAATTCTTCAACGACAAATATTTTTCTGATCGTGTACAAGAGAAGAAGGCGGCGGAGTTCGCGGCTCTAAAGCAGCGAAGCTTATCGGTGGCCGAATATGAAGCACAGTTCTCTCGGCTTTCGCGCTATGCTACTCACCTTATCTCCACAGAGAAGATGAAAGCTAAGCGATTTCTCAACGGGTTGAAGCTTCATTACATCAATCAACTGGCGCCGATGGAGATCTCTACTTATTCTGAGATGGTGAGAAAGGCACAAGTTCTAGAAGATACCATAGAAATGACGGAGAGGATCCGTGGGCAAGGCATGAAGAAGGAACAACCAACTCCTAGACCCGGATTTGGCACTAGCAAAAAGAGGCCCATGAGTGGGTCTAGTTCGTGGATCGGATCGGGAACGTGGAAAGGCAAGATGCCAAGAAATGAAGAGAAGAAACCCGGCCCTATTGTTCCATTCAAGGGCAAGTGCAAGTATTGTGATCGTCCAGGTCACAAGATGGAGGAATACTGGTGCAAGCTAGGTGCGTGTTTACGATGTGGGAGTAGGGAACACCGTATCCCTGACTGCCCTCTTCTATTGGAACAAGCTACACCGGCAAAACCTCAAGTTATCAAGAAGCCGCAAGGAAGGCTCCAAGCTTTACATGCGGATGAAACTGGGATTTCTGATGATGGCGGACTCGTCGAAGGTACCCTTACTATAATCGACAAGCCCGCATTTGTTCTCTTTGATACTGGTGCAACGCATTCTTTTATTTCTCGGAAATTTGCGAAGTCGTTATCTGTCGAACCTATTATGATGAATTCTCCATTGGTTATATCAACTCCTATTGGTTCTGGAGCGGCTATTCAATATTACTATCCTTCTAGTAAAGTTATTATTGATGAACGGAACTTTCCAGCCGACTTAGTTTGCATGGATATGAAGGATTACGATGTAATCCTTGGAGCAGATTGGTTGGCCAAGTATGAGGCCAGTGTTCACTGCAGTTCTAGCTCAGTGACTTTTACTAGACATGCTGGTTTATCTTTTACGGGGATCAAGCACCATAACCCCGTATCGCTCATCTCTTCTCTTCGAGCCGACAAGCTGATGAGGCGAGGTTGCGAGGCTTTTCTAGCCTTTGTCCATGCTACACCGGAACAGCGAGTTGAGATAAAGGACACTCCTATTGTCCGAGAATTCTCTGAAGTCTTTCCAGAGGAACTACCAGGACTTCCGCCTGAGCGAGAAGTTATCTTCTCCATTGATATTGTTCCTGGCGCGTCTCCTATTTCTAGAGCTCCTTACCTTATGTCCCCTACGGAGCTAAGGGAATTAAAGCAACAGCTGATGGAATTGCTCGAGAAGGGCTTTATTCGTCCGAGTACTTCACCTTGGGGAGCTCCTGTATTATTCGTCAGGAAAAAGGATGGTTCGATGAGATTATGCATCGATTATCGGCAACTGAACCAGCTAACTATCAAGAATAAATACCCATTGCCGAGGATCGATGAATTATTCGACCAGATAGCGGGAGCACATTATTTCTCTAAGATCGATCTTCGATCTGGATATCATCAGCTGAGGATTAAGGAAGATGATATTTATAAAACAGCTTTCCGCAGCATGTATGGTCATTTTGAGTTTGTCGTTATGCCTTTTGGTCTAACGAATGCACCAGCAGCTTTCATGCAGTTAATGAATAATGCATTCCGGCCTTATCTTGATCAATGGGTCGTGGTATTCATTGACGACATACTAATTTATTCCAAGACTGAAGAAGAGCATGCCGAACATTTGAGGATGGTATTGCATATATTGAAAGATCATCAACTATATGTCAAATTCAGTAAATGTGATTTCTGGCTGCAAGAAGTGTCCTTTTTAGGACATATCATCACCAAAGAAGGTATTTCAGTTGATCCTTTGAAAGTGGAGGCAGTAAGGAACTGGGATCAGCCTACTACAGTGACCGAAGTGAGAAGCTTCCTAGGCCTGGTAGGCTATTATCGGAGATTTATTCAAGACTTCTCCAAGATTGCGGTACCTCTCACTCGATTGACCCGCAAAGACAACAAGTTTGAATGGTCCGAGGAATGTCAGCAGAGCTTCCAAACATTGAAGGATTGCCTCACTACTGCACCCATATTGGCTTTACCTTCTGGCGATGGTGGTTTCGTGGTCTATACCGATGCTTCTGGTATTGACTTAGGTTGTGTACTCATGCAGCATGGTAAGGTGATTGCCTATTCTTCTAGACAGCTGAAGAAGCATGAAGAGAATTACCCCGTTCATGACTTGGAACTTGCAGCAGTTGTATTCGCCTTAAAAATTTGGAGGCATTACTTGTATGGAGAAACATTCACAGTATTTTCAGATCATAAGAGTTTGAAGTATTTATTTTCTCAGAAAGAACTTAACATGAGGTAGAGAAGATGGTTGGAGTACTTGAAGGACTTCGACTTCTCGATTGAATATCATCCCGGTAAAGGCAATGTGGTGGCAGATGCACTAAGCCGGAAGCCTGTGGCTAAATTATCAAGTCTCATGTTACAAGAGTGGAGGCTATTGGAACAGTTAGCTAGCCTGGATCTAAATGTTGATAATGATCGGGTTATAATTGCACAGATTCGACTTAAGCCCGAATTATTGATGGAGATCAAATCCTTGCAAGATAATGATCCCGAGCTGGTCGAGATCAAGGGAAGTTTGAGCAGCAGACCCGACTTCATGGTAGCTGACGATGGAAGATTGTTATTCCAGGGTAGAACTTGTGTACCTGATGAAGCTGAGTTAAAGAACAAGATTCTGGAGGAAGCACATAGATCCAAATACACTATTCATCCTGGAGGCACTAAAATGTTCAAGGATTTGAAAAGGTCCTTTTGGTGGCCGAATATGAAAAGAGAAATTGCAGATTTCGTGAGTAGATGTCTGGTTTGTCAACAGGTTAAGGCTGAACATTTCAGACCGGCAGGAAAGTTGAAACCACTCGACATACCCCAATGGAAGTGGGAAAGCATTGGCATGGATTTCATTATGGGTCTACCTAAGACTCGTGGTGGATTTGATGCGATATGGGTGATCGTCGATCGCTTGACAAAATCGGCTCATTTCTTACCCATTAAGTCCAAGTGGACAGTTGATGTATTGGCTGCTTTATATTTGAAGGAAGTGGTAAGGCTCCATGGTATACCTGTCAGCATTGTGTCTGATAGAGACCCGAGATTTACTTCACATTTCTGGAAGGGACTGCAAGAGTCTCTTGGTACTCGTCTGAATTTCAGTACTGCTTTTCATCCACAGACAGATGGACAGACTGAAAGAACCAACCAGATAGTGGAAGATATGCTGCGAGCTTGCATGATTGATTTCGGAGGTAGTTTGAGTAATCACTTGGCATTGATTGAATTCGCCTACAACAACAGTTACCAATCCAACATACAAATGGCTCCATTTGAAGCTTTGTATGGAAGAAGCTGTCGTTCCCCGTTGTGTTGGGACGAGGTGGGCGAGAAGCAATGGCTTGGACCGGATCTTGTTTCAGAATCATCACAGAACATCCGTGTTATCCGAGACCGGTTACAAGTGGCTCAGTCAAGACAAAAGAGTTATGCCGACACAAGGAGAAGAGCATTAGAATTTCAAGTTGGCGAGCATGTGTTTCTGAAAGTCTCTCCTTCGAGAGGGATTCGAAGATTTGGCATTCATGGCAAGCTGAGTCTGAGGTATATTGGTCCATTCGAGATCCTAGATAGAGTGGGAGAAGTTGCTTACAGACTAGCTTTACCGCCTCAGTTATCTGGCGTACATAATGTTTTCCAAGTGTCTATGTTACGAAAATATGTGTACGATCCCACTCACATCATTCAACATGTGGATTTTGAGTTAAAGGAAGATTTGACTTATGAAGAAAGACCTATCAAGATTCTAGACCGGAAACAGCAGCAACTCCGGAATCGGTCTATACCGATGGTCAGGATTCAGTGGAGTCGGCGTGGAACCGAAGAAGCTACTTGAGAATCGGAAGATACTATGCGGAAGCGGTATCCCAACCTATTCTAGGTGATCTATCTTTTCCCTACCTTCCGTATATAGTGCAGTGAATTTGGAGGACCAAATTCTTTAAGTAGGGGAGGGTGTAATACCCCGATTATTTATTAAGTTTTATTGAGATTTTATTAATTAAAAAATGAATTAAAATGAATTAATGTTTGAATTTTGAAATATTAATATTTAATTCATTAGAAAATAGAACCTATAAAATTCGACTACCTTGGAAAAATCTGTAAAAATAGTAATTGGGTAAAAGATCATTTTTATAGCAATTTTATCTTCTGGACTTGACCCAAATTAATTACGTAACCTTGTCTAATTAGAGGATTAATCCTGAATTTGACTTCCACCTACCCTTTACCTAATCGTAACTTAAAACATGAAATTCGACCTTATTACTCAACCAAATGATCTGAAATCAAGGGCAAATGGAAGGCCACGAGGTAAGGAACATTTACCCTCAATCAATTTGAGGTAAACCTAGCCCTAAAACGTGCTGCCGACATAGTTTTGGTCAAGTCAAGGATTTCGGCGCCGTTTTTAACACGTAACTTGCAGCGTCGAATACTCCCAACTCCGAAGGATCCAGAAGCCCCATGACCTATAGAAATGTAGCTCTTCGACTCTAGTTTCATTTGGTTGCTGTGGGGTACGTTGAAGTTACAGATCCAAGGAGTTCTTGCTCAATTAGTGGAGGTGGGTCGGCAGGCCGTCGGCTTCCTCTCTTCCTTCCTTGTTCCAACGATTGAGGTAGGAATTCTCAACCAAACTTCGATCATGAGTATAGAAAAATGTTCCTCTCATCGAGCTCTATCCATTGGTGGCAAAAGCCCCAATTTTTATTAGGTATCCGTGGAGATATCGAGCTTTTTGTGAGGTGCTGTCAAGCTTGTTCTTTATTCTAGGGTTTCGAGTTCCCTCTTCAATTTGAGGTAGGATCTAACAACCAAATCCTAATTAACTTACATGAAGTAATCAGCATGTTGTTAGCTTTTATTCAACGTAGAAACCCCCAATTTTTATTGAGCATGCTTGGTGAATTTTGAATTTTTGTAGAAGCATGTCTAGAACATGATTCATATAGTATTCCTTTAAGCCAGAGCTTGATTGCGGGCTTATTTTGAGTCATGTAACCTGATATTCATGTAGCATATCATACATGGTTGGATTCATGATCGAGTTAGCTTTCTTTTGACACTAAAATCCCCAAATTTGGTTTTGTATATCAAGAGAATTTGACAATTTAGTGGAAGTATGTCCTGAACTAGGTCTTCTTGTGTTCTTCATAGAATAGGTTGTGATTAAATGGGTTTCTGATGAAATTCGTGCTTTAAAACTCATGTATTATGACCCTCATATGTCTAGTAGGATTCCTATAGCATGGGGTTTTGATTTCAACTCAATTGGACCTCAAATGGGTGAGTTTACATGTTTTCCGGAGGCCCCGGCCTTTTCTGGGCTTGCAGGGGTCGACCCCAGGGGTCGACCCATGCCCCAGCAGCAAAGGCCAGCCCGAGGGTCGACTTCTGGGGTCCACCCATTCGGCCCAACGTGAGGGTCGACCCAATGGGTCGACCCATGCAGCTGGATTTGAGGGGGTCGACCCCAGGGGTCGACCCATCCAGCAGGCAGACCCCATTTTTACAGGGGTCGACCCCAGGGGTCGACCCATGTACCAGAAACCCGCTTTTCATCGTTTTGCGACCCGTGGATCGATCCGGATCATTAGGGGATCGACCCATTGAACTTAGACCAATTGAAAACTATACTTTTGAAGAACCAGTGACCTATTCTGGAAACCTTATGATTTCAATTTACATTGATTCCTACTTGCAAACATAGTGTAAAAACATGCCATTTACCATCTTCATTTCGACTCATACATTGGTTAAATAGAAACCCACATAATTAGTGGTTAATGGTGTAATTAAATCTCTGTTAATGCATTCTTTTTCCTTCCTGTACAAGTTTGTTCCTTTACCTTATCATCTTGAATGAGCTTTTGGCAATTGTCTTAATGCAAATGATAATGGATAATCTTTGACATATTAACTTGATAATTAGGATTAATATGTTGATTAGCTTGTTGGATAGCTGCTGTACTACAGTAGCGTAGCATGATTAACTCTTATTGTGACTTGGTTTTCACTCTTCTTGATGATTGTGCTTACCTTGAAATTCTGAAATGAATCTCCTTCCTACTTGAAATTGTTATTGCTACATGGTTCAAACCTTGGAATTCTGGCCATAAATTGTGGAAGTCTAGATTCGTGAGATCTTTGATCCAAAGAAATCAATGCCTGGCAAACAATTAAGGGCTCGATCTAGTCCTGGGAGGAGCGCCCGAACACTACATGTACCCCTGGGGAGGTGATTGACTAGGTGTGGCATTTGGCACCAGTACTATGACATGGGTTAAATCTAGGACTGGACACTACTCTCTACTACTCTCTACTACTTTTCACTTTCCACTCTTCATTGTTCTATACTCTACTTATTGTTACTTACTTGCTGTTACTTGGATGTGGAAATGAAACTACACACGTGCTTGACATGACTTGAAATATCTTGATATGGCCAACTCTTTATCGTTATCTCCTGTAGTAAATTCTTGTCTTTGTTATTCCTCTTAAGTATTACCATTCTATTCCTTTATATCTCTTGACCTTGCAAGATCTTTAAATTTTGTTTCATTATATCATCATGATTCTTTTATTACATTATCCTTTGTAACATGATATTTTGAAAATGTAATTAAACTGCTAATCACTTATACCTATCTGTTATTTCCTACTGAGCGTCAGCTCATAGTTGTTGTTTCCCCCCTTTCCAGGCTTTTCAGGTGATGCGCTTACCGATGGGGAAGGGCAGGAGTGATGTTTTGAGTGTATCAGTTAGTCGAGTTTAAAGTGTGTTGTATTTCAGTTATGTTATTGTGGTTTAGAGTTTGTTATCCCAGTTGTATTAAGTTCATTTGAGGATTACTGTACCAATTATGTTTTGTTTAATGGTCAATAAGTTATTTCCATTTCTTAGCATTTGTATATATTTAGATTAGTTCTCTCTCTTTCCAGCTCGTTTCTAACTGTACGTCCCGATATTCCGCGTCGGGGCGTGACATGGACGTAGGTCTTTGACCGAACCACCTAAAAATCTTGGGTGCCTTGTGTTTGTGTGATTGTCCATGAACTATGCGCATTACTAAATCTTTTGATTATCTTCATAGATTGCTTGTGCTTCTGCTCAGTTTATACACTCGAGTTAGTGTTTTAATAGATTTGCCTATATTCCGCATTAGAACCTCTTACTGGTTTTTAATTAGGCAGTAGATCTAGTCACCCCCCTCTAGATCACACTTCGTGAAGATAGACTGCGTCCATCTAACATAACACTTGGTATCAGAGCCATACTCTTCTACAGGGACTCATTGCCCGAAGAGGAAAGGCAAGATGGATGCTCGAGGGATGGTAGCTGAAGGACACTCAACCATAAAGCCCCCATTCTTCGATGGATCTAACTACGCATACTGGAAGAACCGTATGCAAGTGTTTTTGAGGGCTAAGGATTACGAGATCTGGAAGGTAGTCAGCAAGGGACCTTATGAGCTGTCCCCTAATGAGGAAGTCTAGACCAAGGAGGAGATAAGGAGGTCTACACTGAATTGGAGTGCCATAAACGCCATCCAGTGCTCTCTGCACCGTACAGAATTCTCCCGCGTATCAGCCTGCAAATCAGCTAAGGAGATGTGGGATGCATTGGAAGTCATTCATGAAGGGACATCTCAAGTCAGAGAGCAGAAGGCTAATCTCCTTGTGTCAGAATACGAAGCCTTCAAGATGAAGCCGAACGAGACCATCAAGGAGATGTACTCTTGATTAACTATCATTACAAATGGTCTCAGAGGTCTCGGGAAACCTCAGACTGAATATGATGTAGTGAGGAAGATACTGCGCTCCCTGACTCATGCTTGGCATACTAAGGCTACAGTGATGGAGGACTCAAGGGACTTGTGAAATACAAGGGCTGATGAGCTAATCAGCTCGCTGATGGCATATGAGATTAATATGCCAAAGATAGAAGAAGCTGAGAGGAAGAAGAAGCCGATAGCGCTGAAGGCTGGTTCCAGTAAATCCAGCAAATCCAGCTCCAGTAGTTCATCATCAGAGGAGAGCCTGAATGAAGAAGACATAACTCGTTCTGAGATGGCCATGATGACCAGAGAGTTCAGGCGATTTCTCAGGAAAGGAGCAGGACGATTCAGCCAAAAGAAGTACGGTGGCGGCCGAAGGGACAAAAGGTATAAACACAACCCTGGTAAGAAAACTGAAACAAATACTTGTTATCAATGCAGGAAACCAGGCCATCTGAAAGCTGACTGTCCAGAGAATCAGAAATACAAGGACAAGTCAAAGAGAAGGAACATGAAAGGGAAAGCAATGGTGAGTACTTGGAGTGATGAAGATGAAGGTTCCTTCAGTAGCAGCTCAGACAGTGAAGCCGAATCTGAGAAGCCCATTTACCTTATGGCAACAAGCTCAGAAGACAGAGAAGAGGACTCAGATGAGGTAATCACTAGATTTGAAAATTTCACTATCGCTGATTGGGTAGATGCTTACCATGACATAGCTGATAGAGCTGATGATATTAGAAAAGAGAACATACATCTAAGAAGAAAGATTAACTCCATGCAAAATGATAGAACTCTAACTGATAAAATTGCCTGTTTAGAATCTGAGAATGGAAAATTGAAACTCACATGCTCTGAATTAGATGAAATCAAAAATGAGTAAAAAGCCTCTAAAGAAGATAATGAGAGGTTAGAAAAAGAAGTTGATGAATGGAAACTGAAAATCCAGAAATATGAAAGTGAGATAAAAATTGTGACTGAAAAATATCAAGCTGTCCTAAGTGTGAATACAAAACTGAAAAAATCCATTGAAGACATTCAAAAGGATAATGAGGACAGGCTTAAAACCATTGAGAAGATGACCCAAGGTACTGATAATCTAAATGCTTTGTTAGGGTCAAAGGTCAACTTCAGAAAAGAGGGCCTAGGATTTAATTCAAGTGCAACGAAAACCTTTGGAATGAAAATTATTTCATTTGTTGCACAAAAAGAAAAAGGACCTCTAATTAGCATGAATTCAAACAATTCAATGAACAAAAATGCTAATCTGAAAAGGCCCAGTGCTGAGGAGAAGGGCTAACAAAAGCTGAGTGAGCCTAGTAGAGCTAGCACATCTATGCAAAATCCCAAAGCTCAGTTTCAGGTTAGGGGTCAACCTAAACAGTCATATAAACCCCATATTAAGGGTACCAAGTCTCCACCATCACCACCACCTCTGAAGAAGACCCAATACACTCCTATGAATAGGTCAGCAGGGTCCAAGTTGCAGGGGAGGCAGAATGCTGTTAGAGCTCAACCCAAACACTTCTACCAACCTAGAGCCCAGTCCCACTTCTTTGCACAGTCAACCTATCCAAATAGGTCAGGATGGACTAGGACTCAAGGAAGGTTTACATGTCTTGGACATCAGGCTACACAGTCTTATAGGCCTTACCCTAGAAATTGGGTTGATGGGTATGGCAATTGGACACCTAGGAATCTGAATTTCTTTAGCTAGCCCAGGAACTACTATGGCCACAACTTCATGAATGCACCCTAGCCAAGGCACTGGCAAAGAAAACACACTGTCAATAATCATGCTGGTGCAAACAATAAGAAGACAAGCAACAAGAAGAAGAGGAACAACAACAGAAGGAAATCTGTAGAATCCACTGAACAAAATTCATTTAAACAAATGTGGATTCCGAAAAGTCTGCTTTCTTGCTTTGCTTCTATTTCATCTGTTCTGGAGCCCAATCAGTCTTGGGTTCCAAACCTCTCTACCTAATTATGTATGCAGGTATGCCTGGCAGCCAAGAACAACTTGTGGTGCTTGGATAGCGGCTGCTCCAGGCATATGACAGGGGATAAGGCCAAGTTATGCATGCTGACAGAGAAACAAGGAGGCCTTGTCACCTTTGGCAGCAACACAAAAGGTAGAATTGTCAGATCAGGTAAAGTAGGTAAGTGTTCTACTTGTTGCATTGAGGATGTTATGTTGGTTGAAGGCTTAGCTTATAACTTACTTAGTATCAGCCAACTATGTGATAAAGGATGCAAAGTGCTTTTTGACTCTCAATGTTGCAAGGTCTTTGAACCTGATTCCGAGACTGTTAAATTTTCTGGTAAGAGGATAAATAACACTTACATGATAGATTTAGATGATATTCAACATTCTAACCTATGCCTTACTACTAGTAGAGAAGACTTAGCATTTTTATGGCATCGTAGGTTAGGTCATGCTAGTTACACTGTTTTGCATAAACTAAATAAGCATGGCATGGTTAGAGGACTTCCTGAAGTTTCCTTCAAGAAAGAAAATAAAATCTGTGATGCATGCACTCAGTCAAAGATAACTAGAAAGTCATTTAAGTCTAGAACATAAAATCTGTCTTCTAAACCCTATGAGCTGATACACATGGACCTTTTTGGACCAACCAGATCTGTCAGCTTATCAGGGAGGAAGTATGGGTTTGTCATGGTAGATGACTTTTCTAGGTATACTTGGGTTTATTTTTTATCTTATAAGAGTGATGCATTCTCAGAATTTAAGGAGTTCTATGTTAAAATAAATCAGAAAATTGAAAATATCTTGACTGATCATGGAGGTGAGTTTTAAAACTACAGTTTGATGAATTTTGCATGTCAAATGGAATTAACCATAGGTACTCCTCACCAAGGACACCTGAGCAAAATGGAGTAGTGGAGAGAAGGAACAGAACCCTAGTGGAGATGGGTCGTACACTTTTGGTTGAAGGTGGTCTACCAAGGAAGTTTTGGGCTGAAGCAGTAAATACTGCATGTTATGTAATTAACAGAGCCATAGTAAGACCTTCTACCCAGAAAACACCTTATGAGATCTTAAAGGGTAAGAAACCTTCTATTGCTCATTTCAAGGTTTTTGGTTGTAAATGTTTCATTCATATTAATGATAAAAGAGACCTTGACAAATTTGAACCTAAAGGTGAACCAGGAATCTTTCTTGGTTATTTTGAAAATACCCGAGCATATAGAGTATATAATCTGAATTCCAAAACTGTTGAAGAATCTCCAGATATAGTTTTTGATGAATCCTTATTAAAGACTGATGTTGGTCAATGCAGGAATGAAGACAGTGGTGATATTCTGAAAGAAGGAAATTCTGCAGACCAATCCGAAAATGAGGAAGGAAATGAAGAGCCTAATGAAGAAGAGCCTACAGCTCAGGGGGAGGTAAATCAAACTCATGACAATCCAATTGTTAACATTAGATATCTTAAAGATCATCATGTAGATAATATAATTGGAAATCTGCATGATCCCCCTAGGACTAGAGGCCACTTGAGAATTCAAAATGAATTGAATGCTTATGCTTTTGTTTCAAATGTTGAACCCAAGTCCATTGACTGTGCTCTCAAAGATGTGCATTGGATTAATGCCATGTATGAGGAGCTCAATCAATTTGATAGGAATAAGGTGTGGCATTTGGTTCCACCTCCTGATCATGAAACAGTCATAGGGACTAAATGGGTGTTCAGAAATAAAACTGATGAATCAGGGAATATCATTAAAAATAAGGCCAGACTTGTAGCTCAGGGGTATAATCAGGAATTTGGAATTGACTTTGAAGAGTCTTTTGCCCCTGTAGCCAGGTTAGAAGCAATCAGAATATTATTGGCTTATGCATGTTCCCTAGGAATAAATCTTCAGCAGATGGATGTGAAATCTACTTTTTTAAATGGGGAAATCAGTGAGGATGTCTATGTGAGGCAGCCTCCTTGGTTTTAATGTTTAGACTTCCCCAATCATGTTTATAAACTCAAAAAGGCTCTCTATGGTTTAAAGAAAGCTCCTAGAGCTTGGTATGACAGGTTGAGCAAATTCCTCACTAACAAGAACTTCACAGGAGGTGTAGTTGATCAAACATTGTTTACCAAGGTGAGTCATTCAGCTATTCTTATCATTCAAATTTATGTGGATGACATTGTGTTTGGGTCAACTAACCCCAAATTATGTGAGGAATTCTCTCAGATAATGACTAATGAGTTTGAAAGGCGCTCAATGGGCGAGCTCAAATTGTTTCTTGGACTACAGGTTATACAAACAAAGGATGAAACTTTCATCTCTCAGTCCAAGTACATAAAGAATTTATTGAAAAAGTACAAAATGGATAACCTCAAGAAAATAGCTGCTCCAATGGGTACCTCAACCAGCTTGGATGAAGATCCTAAAGGTAAACCAGTGGATCAAAGGCTATATAGAGGTATGATCGGATCCCTTCTATATCTTACATCATCTAGGCCTGATATTCAATTTGAAGTGTGTTTATGCTCTAGATTTCAGGCTAGTCCTAAAGAAACTCATCTTAAGGCTGTGAAAAGTATATTTAGGTATTTACTAGGCACCCAACAGCTAGGTCTATGGTATCCTGCTAGGTGTGAGTTAGAGCTTCTAGCCTACACTGATGCAGACTATGCTGGGTGTCGAGTAGATAGAAAAAGCACTAGTGGCTATTATCAATTCCTTGGTGGCTGTCTAGTATCTTGGGCATCTAAGAAGCAACACACTGTAGCTTTGTCTACAGCTGAAGCTGAATATGTTGCTGCAGTTAATTATGCTGCCCAAGTACTATGGGTCAAGCACCAACTGGATGATTATCAGATAAAATTGGGATGTATTCCAATGTTATGTGATAATACTAGTGCTATATGCCTTGCTAAAAATCTTGTTCATCATTCTAGGACTAAGCATATAGAGATTAAACATCATTTTTTGAGAGATGTTGTAAATAAAAATGAAATTGAATTGAACTTCATTGAAACTGAAAAATAAATTGCTGATATTTTTACTAAGCCTCTTAGGAATGAAAGGTTCAAATTTCTTAGAAGAGAACTTGGCTTGTGTAAATTTCAGCATGATGAATAATTTTTTCAGCTGCTTTGAATAAAATTTCTGATTTGGACTTGCATCTGATAGCTTGAATAAAACTCTGTGATTGTTGAATGTTAGACTAGACCACGCATGCATGACATAATTTTTCATGACATATTATTCATTGAATATCATTTAGTTATGATTGTGTCTAAGCTTTCTCTCATCTAAAACCACATGCATATAGAACAGAGCAGAGTAATGCATATTATAACAGTTGGTATCTAATTCTTGCCATTCATTTGCAAAACTGCATGCATATAGACAGGGGGAGTATTATTAAAAAATTCAGAGTGGTCATCAACTTACTTGAATTCATTCATTCTTTGACTCTGAATGATTGAGTCTGACATATGGTAATCTGTTAGTCAGTTCTGATTTTCAAGCAATAGAAAATGGACTTCTTCAGTTATAAGAATTTCAATTACTTAAAGACTGACTTAATGGATTAAATTTTATAATTTTTGGAGTTTAAAGATTGCAATCAGTGAATAAGAAAGCTGAAAATTGATAAAACTCTCAACCCTTTTCTTATTTCATGTGAGACAAAGCTAATCATATCTGAAATCTGAAAACTCATCTGAAATCATGTTAGAGAAGCTAAGTATGTGTATTGTTCTTAAACAAGTCATTCTGAAATAAATAAAGGGCAGCTAAGAAAGATATTGAAAACCATTAAAAATCATTTGAAAAATAACATTGGCAGAGCAATGACTGGTAAATCACTGAGAAACTGAGTGATCCATCAAAGAAGTGGACAACACTCATGTCATGAGGTGTATCAGCTATCTCTGTATAAAATGATCAAAACAGTAGGTTGGTTTCACTGAGTACCTGGGGGTTGTTGAGTTATGGTTTTGATGATTGTTGTAATTGTTAAGTTATGTTTTGATGATAACTAAACTTAATGTGTGATTACGTGATGATAACTAAACGTATGGTTGATTACACATGTTCTTGATGATTGTGTTCATTCATCTTATTGTTTATACTGGTTGCACATGTTGGTTTTACAAGAGACAAGAGGTTACTTAACCTCTTTAATGTTAACAAGCATGCAATTAACCTAACTATCTTGCATGCAGGTTCAAACTCATGGCCGTCACCTGGTGAACCAAAACTCTACTTCCCTACAATCCAAAACAGGTGGTATATGTCATTTACTGTCAAGAACCATTGGTGAGACTCCTACCTTGTATTAAAACGAAGCTTCATGCTTTAAACCATCAAGATTCACTCCTTTTCAAACTTGTGTTCATGAATCATTCCATGTGTTAAATCGAGTCTAAACAAACTTGTAATCAACTATACCACAAGCCCTTTTTCAAGTATCGAACCAATGGATAGTTTCAAGTGAGCTAACACTTGACTTTTGCAGGTTTGGAGACTGGCGGTCGACCTGTGGACCCTTGGCAGTCGACCTGAAAACACAGAACTGAAAATTGGCAACCTGTGAACCTGGCGGTCGACCGCCAGGAGCTAGCAGTCGACATATTTTCCTAGCAGCCACACAGCTACAGGTTGGCCCCTGGCGGTCGACCGCTGGCCTCTATAGGTCGATCGCCAGCCCCGAGGCCTACTTTTGTTGACTTTTGGTTCAAGTTCGAAGGGTGGTCTTTCCACCCATTTCTTTAATCCTTTTGCCCCCAATTACACCAGATTTCGTGGATCTGGTATGGGGCTTGTCCAAGGGCCATTCAAGAGTTATAAAACTCTCATTTGGTGCTACAAAGGAGATCAAGAGGAGACTGTCAAAGAGAAGAAGGAGGAGTAGTGCTACTGTAGCATGAACAGTAGTCCATGAATCAAGTTCCATCTAGTAGCTGAAGATCCAAGATCCTTCTTGAAGCCTTCATCCTCCTATGAGCTGAAGAAGCAAGCATCAAACAAGAAGAGATCGAAGGAGAGCCTATCAACCAAGGAGCCTATAAAGAGAAGAAGAAGAAGGATGCTACAAAGAAGAAGGAGCCATTCAAGCATCATCTGAAGGTACTCTAGCTCTGGTTGAAGTCAGCAATCTCAAAGGAAGAGAACAAGCTCACAAGCATCAAGGAGATACAAGGATTGTCCAAGTGAAGAAGAAGGGTACTGTAGCCGTGAACAGTACTCCGTGCAGCAAGTGTTCTTCATCCATTCTCAACCCCGCAGCATGCATTCAAGGGAACCCAAATCAGGGAATTTCTAAACTGTGCCTTATTGTGTTTTAAGTTCATATTCATGTTTTGTATAAACTGTAAAAGCTTGTGTGTGTGTGGATCGTTGTTGGATCCGTGATTGTGTGTGTGTCCTATTTGATTCGTGTGTGCGTAGATCTTCCTAGATCTACGTGTGTATGTGTGGATCTACTTAGATCCAGTTGTTTTAGTGTGTGGTTTGTTGCACTTGTGGCAGCGTGTGTGTGTCTTGTTGATCCGGTTGTCGGATCGTGTTGGAGTTCATCTCCGTGTGTGTGTGTGTGTTGGAGCTTGTCTCCATGTGTGGGTTGGGGCGCGTCCCCGTGTGTGTGTGCAAGTGTCGTTCTGCGTGTGTGGTTGGAGCGTTGTCTTCGTTTGGTGATTTATCCCCGAGTGAAGCCTCACCGGGTTTGGTGAGGGGTGGACGTAGGATTGCCGTCGTTGCATCTGAACCACCTTAAAAATCGCTGTGCAGTATGGTTTGAATTGTGTGGTTTGATCCATTTCCTCTACCTTCATTCTACGTGAGTGTTAGTGTATTTGTGATTCCGGATTTATCCACGTATATCCTACATAATCTACGTCATCATCTAATTAAGTTTGATAAATCTCATTTGTGAACCAACAGTTTTGATCCTATTGATTAGCTTTATATCACATATTACAAAAAGGCCAAAAGTTTTTAGTAAAATTTGTAAACACCCAATTCACCCCCCTCTTGGGTGTCATTGATCTTGGGACTTCAAATGGTATCAGAGCCAAGGCTCTAATTCTTTTATAGATCTAACGATCTAGAGTGATCCAGATCAATGACTACCATTATGTATACTTTGAATTCTCCACCAGTGTTTGATGGTTACAATTTCGATTTGTGGTTAGGAAGAATGTTCAGTCTAGTCAATTCATACGACCCTAAGCTATGGAAGCTTGTCTCTTGTGGTCCCTATGAATTGCCTAAAGACAAAGCTATCTGGGCTGAAAATCATAAGCATAAACATGATCAAAATCGGTTGGTTTTAAAGCTATTCACTGCTGCAGTCAATTCTAATTAGTTTCCTTTTGTCTCCCATTGCAGGTCCGCAAAGGATATCCTGGATGACTTAACGAAAGTCCGGGAAGAGCATGAAGATCAATGCCTTGTGGTAGGTACGAGCGATCAAGGGAGTGATCAGCAAATTGAATCAAGCTCAAAGGTAAATTCTGATTCTGATAATGAAGATGAAGTTAGTTATGAAGATTTGTTGATTGCATATGATGATCTTGCTGAAAAATACAAGAAGCTTAAATCTGAAAATAAAAAATTGAAAAAGGATGCCGACAAAACAAGTGTAATTCCTCTTGTAAAAAATACTTGCATCTAGAGGAAATGATTGAGGCTCATGTGTTTGACATTGAATTTCACAAAGATCAAATATGTTCCTTAAGAAATGAAAACAAGGAGATGACTGCAAAACTGAATTCTATGGTCGATGATCAAACCTTGATAAATGAACTGATTCATGATGAAAAGCTTGTTAAAGAAAATGAGAAATTGAAGGAATTGAACAAGGCTATTTCTGAAAGATTGTTGACTCTTGAAAAAGGAAAATCTGTGATTGTTAGAGAATGTGAAAATGTGGATGAATTCAGGGAAGAAGTAGAATGCCTTAAGACTACCAATGCCATGTTGAATATTAGTCTTTCTACTTGTGAAGAAGAACTTGTCAATTCTGAATTATAAATTTCATCTCTACAATCTGAAATTCTTGACTTGAATGATTCATTGTCTAGATTTGTAAATGGTCAAGAAAACTTAGACAAATTGTTGGGGACGAAAGTGAATTTTCAAAGGGAAGGGTTGGGTTTTAATCCTATGAACAAAAAGAAGTTATAAAATAAAATTTATACATCTTTTGTGCACAGTTCAAACATACCCAGCACATCGAAGGGGTCCCCAAATCAATCTTCTTCACTGACAATAAAAAGATCAAATGAAAATCTGAAAAAGAAAAATCATGTTGCACACACACATGCATCCACACAGAAAATCAATTTGCATCAAAAATCTAAAAATGCCGCTAGCACTTCCATGCATGTTAACCATACTTCTGCCACACACACACAACCACATAGAAAGAAACTCTTATGCTTCTACTGTGGTAAATTTGGACATTTTATGCATGATTGTTTCACTATGAAGAATGATGACTTGAAAGTATGTGGAAACCAAGCTATTTTGAAATATGTAAAGAAAGTTTTCACCACAAAATCTCCCATGCATTGTAATCATTGTGGTAAATGGGGTCATACAACTTCACATTGTTGGTTCTTATAGAAGAGAAAGAACTCACACTCAACACATCATGCTCACGCACACAAATCAGTAGAACCCATGAGAAGGAAGAATATGATGCCACGCGCCCTCTACCATCACTTTGGTCAATCTAAGAATGTTAAGCATGCCTATTTTCTAAAGAAAAATGATGATTTGAATGTTGTCAAAAGTTGGAAACCACATTCCCATGTTGCTGCTAACCCACAAGGACCCAAAAGGATTTGGGTACTTAAGAATGTCAAATGAGAAATCTATTTTGCAGGTGTGCCTTGGGAATGTAAAGCATGAAATTTGTTTTCATCAAGAAGGTAGGGGACACGGGTCAAGTGGCATAAGTCAGGTTGGAAGAAAAATAAAAAAAATTGAATCTGAGCATTCAGGTGATATCTCTCCTACTCTCTCCAATGATTGTGTAAGGTTTTGATTCATTTTGAGTCATATAGTCATGTAGTCTTGCATATGTCCGTACATGCATTCCATTCATGGTTGTTTGCATATTTGTGCATATATCACTTGTCATGTAACACCTTGTTGTAGGAGAGCTTGAAGATTCTTCATATCATGATTTCACTACATATATTGAGTTTGTATACACCTTCATACTCTGTCATGCATAAGTTGAACATTGTGAATTCACGTCATAATGCATAGCAATACTTCTACCTACATCATAATCGACTACATAGTATATCAAATGGTGACATGTGGAAGGGCAGGTTTCGCCTGTCTGAAAGCTATCACTACGCGTGAGGTGATCTTCGGATCTAAGTTCTCCGCCTGGTACTATGAGTCAATTAGTTATAGATTGCATATGGCATTAGATTGTTACTGAATATCTGGCATTCATGCACACACTAAGGGGGAGCAACCACTTTCGTCATATGGGCTTAATGTTTAGGTTCATGCATGAGTCATGCATTGCATCTAGAGCTGTCTAGGGGATGTTAGTTGTTAAAATAATTTGTCATGCCATTATCAATAAATTTGAATTGAAATTGACAACTTAAATCTTTCTGTCTTTGGATACAGATTACACACACAAAATTCAAATGATGATGGGCTAGTCATGACCGAGCTTAAATCAACTGGAAGAATACCTTACAAGGATGAAAATGATGAGAACCCTCTCAAGTTGCTACAAGAAGAAGGGCAACTTTGTGTAGAACAACCTCCAGGATCGACTCAAGTGCAAGGTGGTGAAAGTCTTGTACATGTTGAAGCAAGTACACAAGGCATGGTATGAAAAGCCCGCATCTTTTGATCAAGAATGGGTTCAATAGGTAAGGTTGACCAACCACCTCTCACAAGGTAAATCAGGTAAAAGACTTCTTAGTGGTTCAAGTACATGTGGATGTAATAATTTCTGATCTACTAATAATGCATTTTGTGAAGATTTTGCAGGGACTGTGCAAGGAGATTTTAAAATACTCTCATGAGTAAACTGAGTTTCACTCTTCTTTGGATTGTAGGTGAAAGGCTTGGAAGAAAATGGATTCTCAAGGCCAAGGTAATGAAACATAAATCTAAAATACTAACCTTTGTGAGGTTGGTGATTTTTGTGCTTGAGGGCCTACGGTATTATCTTCTGAATTAAGGTAATTCACCCTCTTGCTATGGAAATGGAACTTCATGCATTAGTCTATGGGACTTTGTGATGTTATTCTGATGACATGTATTATTTCTGCATACCTGAAATGATTGCTCCTCCATTCTGCCGTGACTAACTTGCTTATTGGTTAATTGAAACTGAAAATCTTGAACTTTATGTTGACCTTTGAACATCCTTCAATCTGATTGCTTGAGCACATTTAAGCTTAATTGAGTATCTGGTATATCAAATACTGAGTAGTGAAAATGCGGATTATCTTCACATGGAAACTCTCACTATGCGTGAGTTGGTCTTTGGACCAAAGTTCTCCACCTTGTACCAGAACTGGAAGAAATTGATTGTTTGGCCTTGAAAGAATTTTTCTGATGCTTTTATTTGCTCCTTGTCAGCTAGTCCCATGTCATAAGAGAAACATTGCACTTTCACTAAATTGATCCTTGGTATCAGAGCTTGTGAATGTTTTCAAAACCCTTGAAAATCTACTCTTAACAACTTCTGACAATAAATGGCTTCCCTTTGTATATAAGCCACTTGTGATGGAAATTGTCCCATGTTCATCTTTCCAATATGATTTGCTCTCTCGTATGTAGTGTCATTTTTCATCTTGCATTCCATTCTCATATAAGAATAGACTGCATGCATTAGAATTCATACATTAAGTGCAGTTAGCTCACTCATTTTGTACCAGAAGTTTTACACCACACTGCATTCTATCTTGGCATGTTACATCTCATTATTATATGATCAAGGATTGCATTGCACTAGAACTCATTCATTAGCCGCATTCAGTTTGTTCAATTGGTATCCTTTTGATTGGTATCAGTTGCATATTTGCATTGCATGTTGCATACATTCCCCTTGTGTGCTTGCTTGATATTATATGCTATTCACCCTCATTCTTTGGCACTTCTATGGCCTTATGTCCTCTTGATAAATAATGCTACATTTGAATCATTGTTGGAGTGTTTCTTGTCGTACACTCTGGAGAGTTTATATTTCATAAGTGCATCTATTTAGGGAGAGCTACCTTGTTATGTGTTCATGATATTTTCGGTATACATGCTGAATCAAATTCGCACACTTCATGCATAAAATGTGAAAATGAGTGTTAAAGATAAGGATATGTGAATTTCTTTTCAACACTCTCGAGATGTTCAACTTGCTGCATGTATGTAGAAGAGACAGTTGAGAAAAAAGTTACCTACCTATCTTTATTGAAAAATCTCTAAGGTAAATGAACGGCAGAGCAATGCTTGGTCTCACTGAGTAAACTGGGCACATGTCACCTAAGACGTGATGTGGTTCATATCTGAAAAGTGTGGACTAGTACCTCTGTTCAAAATGAAGTGAGATGGTTCAGTATTCTGAGTAATCGGGGATTCTGGCATGAGCTCCATGCGTCTACTCGCGTAAAAAGGAATCATTTTAAACCTGATCACTCTTGAAAAATTCTGCCTATCATGTGATACTACTCGAGTAACCGGGGATTCTGGTTGAGTTAAAAAAATGATGGTGAAAACTCATTGTGGTAGAGCGAAGCCTCCAATACGTTGTTCTCAAAAATTGAAGTGCAGTCTGTGAAATGTCTCATTGTGTTTATCTGAAAATTTGAATATCCATATTACAACTATCGTCCTTCATGTACCTCACCTACACATCTGGAAATTTGATTTAATATGTATTCAAAAAATTGATTGACTGCATCAGCAATTGCATGAATCTCCTATATGATTGCACGATCTCCCATGTGCTACACATGTGTATTCTGGTGAGCATGACTCTCTTGCATCCTTAATATACCCATTCCCCTCTCATATATGTACGGGGGAGATTGCATGTATGTTTATATGTAACTGTTTGATTACTTTGTGTGCACTTCATAAGTCATCATCTGCATATACATAGCTTCAAGTATTTAAATAGAAAATGTAAAAATCAAAAATTTGAAAATCAAAGAAAATCATTTTGATATGTCCTCCTGCTCTTGTTTGTGTGAAAATCTGCCATGGGCTCTAGATTTTGAATGCTATCATGCTGAACACCTTATTTTGTGATCATCTTCCTACACTGGCTCATGCTTGACTGTAATCACTTTGGATGGTATCATATTGATTTTTGAGAATAATAAGCAATTGGCCTCCTCTAATTGGACTTATATTGATTTGTCGGTCCATGATTTACTGTTGCTTCTTCTATATTGATAAGATGGGCAATTGTTGTTTCCAAGGGAGATCAGTTTGCTCTTCCTTGTTTGGCTTCTTCAAGCTTTGTTGATATTGTTGATCATGTCACACGGGGAGAAAGGTTTGCATTATCTCGCTTTTTGATTATGTCAAAGGGGGAGAGAAATTGATGATGTGTGACAGGGGGAGGAGAACTAAGAAGAACATCTGTGCCTTTCCATTGTATATCATCATTAAGTTTGTCATCATCAATATATCATCAATAAGTTTATCATCATCAAAAAGGGAGAGATTGTTGGGTTATGGTTTTGATGATTGTTGTAATTGTTAAGTTATGTTTTGATGATAACTAAACTTAATGTGTGATTACGTGATGATAACTAAACGTATGGTTGATTACACATGTTCTTGATGATTGTGTTCATTCATCTTATTGTTTATGCTGGTTGCACATGTTGATTTTACAAGAGGCAAGAGGTTTCATAACCTCTTTAATGCCAACAAGCATGCAATTAACCTAACTATCTTGCATGCAGGTTCAAACTCATGGCCGTCACCTGGTGAACCAAAACTCTACTTCCCTACAATCCAAAACAGGTGGTATATGTCATTTACTGTCAAGAACCATTGGTGAGACTCCTACCTTTTATTAAAACGAAGCTTCATGCTTTAAACCATCAAGATTCACTCCTTTTCAAACTTGTGTTCATGAATCATTCCATGTGTTAAATCGAGTCTAAACAAACTTGTAATCAACTATAACACAAGCCCTTTTTCAAGTATCGAACCAATGGATAGTTTCAAGTGAGCTAACACTTGACTTTTACAGGTTTGCAGACTGGCGGTCGACTTGTGGACCCTTGGCGGTCGACCTGAAATCACAGAACTGAAAATTGGCAACCTGTGAACCTAGCGGTCGACCGCCAGGAGCTAGCGGTCGACCTATTTTCCCAGCAGCCACACAGCTACAGGTTGGCCCCTGGCGGTCGACCGCTGGCCTCTGTAGGTCGACCGCCAGCCCCGAGGCCTACTTTTGTTGACTTTTGGTTCAAGTTCGAAGGGTGGTCTTTCCACCCATTTCTTTAATCCTTTTGCCCCCAATTACACCAGATTTCATGGATCTGGTCTGGGGCTTGTCCAAGGGCCATTCAAGAGTTATAAAACTCTCATTTGGTGCTACAAACCCTATCTATTCAAGGGGATTCAAGAGGAGATCAAGAGGAGGCTCTCAAAGAGAAGAAGGAGGAGTAGTGCTACTGTAGCATGAACAGTAGTCCGTGAATCAAGTTCCATCCAGCAGCTGAAGATCCAAGATCCTTCTTGAAGCCTTCATCCTCCTATGAGCTGAAGAAGCAAGCATCCAACAAGAAGAGATCGAAGGAGAGCCTATCAACCAAGGAGCCTATAAAGAGAAGAAGAAGAAGGATGCTACAAGGAAGAAGGAGCCATTCAAGCATCATCTGAAGGTACTCTAGCTCCGGTTGACGTCAGCAATCTCAAAGGAAGAGAAAAAGCTCACAAGCATCAAGGAGATACAAGGATTGTCCAAGTGAAGAAGAAGGGTACTGTAGCCGTGAACAGTACTCCGTGCAGCAAGTGTTCTTCATCCATTCTCAACCCCGCAGCATGCATTCAAGGGAACCCAAATCAGGGGATTTCTAAACTGTGCCTTATTGTGTTTTAAGTTCATATTCGTGTTTTGTATAAACTACAAAAACTTGTGTGTGTGTGGATCATTGTTGGATCCGTGGTTGTGTGTGTGTCCTATTTGATTCGTGTGTGCGTAGATCTTCCTAGATCTACGTGTGTGTGTGTGTGGATCTACTTAGATCCAGTTGTTTTAGTGTGTGGTTTGCTGCACTTGTCACAGCGTGTATGTGTCTTGTTGATCCGGTTGTCGGATCGTGTTGGAGTTCATCTCCGTGTGTGTGTGTGTGTGTTGGAGCTTGTCTCCGTGTGTGGGTTGGGGCGCGTCCCCGTGTGTGTGTGCAGGCGTCGTCCTACGTGTGTGGTTGGAGCGTTGTCTCCGTTTGGGGATTTATGGTCGAGTGAAGCCTCACCGGGTTTGGTGAGGGGTGGACGTAGGATTGCCGTCGTTGCATCCGAACCACCTTAAAAATTGCTGTGCAGTATGATTTGAATTGTGTGGTTTGATCCATTTCCTCTACCTTCATTCTACGTGAGTGTTAGTGTATTTGTGATTCCGAATTTATCCACGTATATCCTACATAATCTACATCATCATCTAATTAGGTTTGATAAATCTCATTTGTGAACCAACAGTTTTGATCCTATTGATTAGCTTTATATCACATATTACAAAAAGGCCAAAAGTTTTTAGTAAAATTTATAAACACCCAATTCACCCCCCTCTTGGGTGTCATTGATCACGGGACTTCAGGGGTAACTAGCGTCTGATAAACGTGTACCCTCACACAAAAAGGTGTAAATCAGTTTTATTGTATTTGTTCATAGGCAGAATGGTGCATGATGTTGAGTATCTAGGGGTATTGGCGTCTGATAAACGTATACCTTTACACAAAAAGGTAAATGATACCTGAATGCCCTAAATGAACTCATATTGAAAATGATGTTCCTTCACAAGAAATTTCTTGGATGTCAATTTGTTTATTTTCAATACATGACCTGGTATCTCTTAATAATCTTTTTAATCAGTCTATGAAAGTAAAATATTTTGAAACTGAATCTCTCTTGCAAATGTGATTCTGGTTTATTGTTTTATCATGCACAGAAAACTTATCCATTGATTGTAGTGCATGAACTGAAAATTTTATAGTATTTAAACCAGAATTCTATCTGAAAGTAGTTTATAACTTCATATGACTGAAGACTCTGTGCTTTAGAATGCTTATTCCTGAACTACTTGTTCAGAATACCAGTCAGATGATATCTCTTGTTCCTTCCCTTGTACTCACTTTCCCTCCTCTTTGTTGATGGCAAAGGGGGAGAATATTGTATGAATTCTGTATTCATTCCAGGGGAAGTGTATGCATTATGTTATGGTAAAGGGGGAGATTTTGTTAGCAGGGAGTTGCTTACATTTCATAGCATGCATGCATAGCATCTGCATGACAATCTGAATAACAAATCATGTCTTTCATCATCTGTATGACAGGTAATTACTATTCTATATGATAGGGGGTTGCCATCATCAAAAAGGGGGAGATTGTTGTGACTCCTTTGTGTTGATGATGTTGACAATATATTTTACTTCATTAGCAACACCTTGTTTTGATTGATTGGCAACTGTTTATGCTTTGATGAAATTGTTCTTATCAGATTGTATGTGTGTTCCATGCATTTTACAGGTTCACACACTGCACACACACTCAAAGTCTACACATTGCACGTAGAGTCTATACACTGCTTTGTGTTGTGTTTGTGCATCGCTTAGAACATGTCTATACATTCATGCATCATGGGTCGACCCCCTTCTTTGATGGGTCGACTCCCCCACAGATATCCAAGTCTATACAACTGTCCATCTTATTTAGTGTTTCATGCAGCGTCAACGCAGTAAGTGTGTACATTGCATTGGCTAAGTCTGCAGCGTCAACGTAGTAAGTGTGTACATTGCATTAGCTAAGTCTGTACACTGTTCCCCTTCTTAGATGCGTCGACGCCCCCAGATTTCCAAGTCTATACACTCGTCGTCATGCATAGCAGAGTCCATACATTGCGGCTCACTTAACTAGCAAGTCTACACATTGCATTGTGGCGTTTGTGTTCAAAGTCTATACATTGCATGGCAAGCCCAAAGTCTATACATTGCTACATTGCTTGCATTTGTAAAGTCCATACATTGCAGTGTTGTGTTAAGTCTATGCATGCACATTGTCTGTATGTCTGGATGCTAAAGTCTGTATAGAGTCTGTGTCTGTTTGACCAGCAAGTCTGCACAACGTCCGTCTCATTTAGCGTCTAAGGCAATGTCTATACACTGGACTTGAAGTCTGTACATTGAGCGTCTCATTGAGCGTCTCATGTAAGTCTATACAATGCATCAGCAAGTATGTACATTGGACTGTGTTAGGCAAAGTCTGTACATCGGACTGTTTCAAGTGAAGTCTGTACAGCGTCATGCATCATTCTTCAAGTCCATACACTGCACTGTAGATTGCTCGAGGTGAAGTCTGTACATCCATCAGTGAACTTCCAAGTCTGTACAGCCCTTTCGCTTGGCAAGTCTATACATTATGAATGTCTATACACTCGATTGCCTTGCTTTGATCAAGTCTGTACAGAGTTTCTCTTGGCATGCCTGTACATTGTTCATGATGTCTGAACAACGAGCAAGTCTGTACATCAGACTAGTCTGCATCGGCTAAGTCCATACATTGTTCAGTGCATTGCATGCATCGTTCTTAAAGTCTGTACATCAAGCTGAAGGCTGCCTAAGTCTATACATAGTCTGTCTTCCATAGAGTCTAATGCATAACATGAAGTCTGTACATCGCACAGCATTCAAGTCTGCACATTATGCATCATATGAATTCAAGTCTGTACATTGTGCATCTTTGAGTTGAAGTCCATACATCGTCAGTTGTCTGTCCAAGTTGTTACATTGCCTAAGTCTATACGTTGGCTACTGAATGTTTTGCAGAGTCTGTACATTGCATTCGAGCTCACAAAGTCCATACAGTGAAGTCTATACAATGCATTCAATCCTGCAAAGTCTGTACAGGGTTTAATACTTAAACTGATGATTCTATTTCGACTGTCTGACAGGGATTCTTTGCTGGGTTTGATGACCTAGCTTGTGATCCAAGGAGGATGAGGTGCTGTGATGGTGACACGTGGAAGCAGCCCATCAAGGATGCTTCCATGTGGATGAAATTGCCTCGGATCTGGCGAATTCTCTGGGCGGGAAATGTGGAAGCCACGCTCCCTTATCCAATATGTTGCTGTATATATATGAGTCTTCGTCTTCAGATGACGGCTGATCGATCAACCAGTGGCAAAGTTTATACAGAGAGGTAGAAGCATGAAGCAGCAGAGAGCCACCGATCCACAGAGAGAAGAAAGAAGAAAAAGAGAGAAGAGAGGAAAAGAGAGATGAGTTAAGAGAGTGAGATTGAGAGAGTTTGATTGAGAGGTTGTATCTCAGACTCTTGGTTCAGATACCAGAGCTGAGCCTTTGCTCATTCGAGCTACATTCCCATTTGGGTTTTCCATTTTCATTTGCTTCTGTCTTTCATTTTTCCGAACTTGTTTCTTCAAGCTGTGAGTCAGCTGTTAACAGAGGTGCTGCCTCTGGTCGGGTAAGCTGTAAACCCCAGCAGTTGCAGTGGAGGATTCCACTGGATAGGTGAAGCTGTAATCCTCAGCAGGCGAGACTTGTCTCGGACAGCAAGCTGTGTTGCTTAGCAGTTTGTAGGCCAAGTTGTACTGCCCAGCAGACGCAAGCTGTACTGTGCAGCAGTAAGCCATACTCGGTTGAGTGTGGGGTGGACGTAGGTCTTTGACCGAACCACCTAAAAATCTTGGGTGCCTTGTGTTTGTGTGATTGTCTATGAACTGTGTGCGTGACTAAATCTTTTGATTATCTTCACAGATTGCTTGTGCTTCTGCTCAGTTTATACACTCGAGTTAGTGTTTTAATAGATTTGCCTATATTCCGCATTAGAACCTCTTACTGGTTTTTAATTAGGCAGTAGATCTATTCACCCCCCTCTAGATCCACACTTCGTGGAGATAGACTGCGTCCATCTAACATAATAGTCCAGGCATTACGGTATTGGAGGCACTATTTGTTGCATCAAGAGTTTGTCCTCTTTTCTGATCATGAGGCCTTACCATTCCTCCATACCCAAAAGAAGCTGAACGCTCGTCATAGTCGTTGGGTGGAGTATCTCCAGGAGTACACCTTTGTGCTCAAGCACAAGGCAGGGGCGGAGAACAAGGTCGCCGATGCGCTGAGTCGGCGGGTGATGAAGTTGACCACCATGAGTGTTGAGGTGGTAGGGTTAGAGAGGCTGAAGTATGCTTACGTTGATTGTCCGGATTTCAGTCCGATCTATGCAGCCCTTCAGGCCGGTCCCTCGCGTGATTATTGCGAGTTTGTGCTACAGGAGGGTCACCTATTCCGGGGTGACAAGTTGTGTATCCCACGGACTTCTATTTGTGACTTTCTTACGTAGGAGATGCACGCGGGAGGTCTTGCTGGCCATTTCGGCCGGAACAAGACCATAGAGTCGGTTGAGCATAGATTCTATTGGCCTAGCTTGAAGAGAGCTATCACTCGCATAGTGGCCAAGTGCCGCACATGCGCCATGGCCAAAAAAAGGAAGTAGACTACCGGCCTCCATACTCCCCTCCCAGTCCAGGATAGTCCATGGCATGACATTAGCATGGACTTTGTGTTGGGATTTCCCCGCACCCTCCGACGGCATGACTCTATCTTTGTGGTAGTAGACAGGTTCTCGAAGATAGCATTATTCATTCCGTGCTCCAAAACCTCGGATGCCTCTAGAGGTGCCGGTCTATTCTTTTCAGACTGTGTCTCCAGGTTCGGACTTCCTGCACTATAGTTTCTGATAGGGATGTGCGCTTTACTAGCTATTTCTGGAAAACCCTATGGCACATGATGGGCACGCAACTAAAATTCTCCACTGCATACCACCCCTAGACCGATGGTCAAACTAAGGTTGTAAATAGGAGTTTGAAGGATCTTCTTAGGTGTCTGGTTCGAGATCGAGTCAGGGATTGAGATTTGGTCTTACCCTTAGCAGTGTTTGCATATAACGATTCGGTCAATAGGTCTACAGGTATTAGTCCCTTTGAGATTGTCATTGGCCGTAGACCTAGGAAGCCCATAGACCTAGTCCCATCTCCCATCCAGTCCAGTGTGTCCGAGTCAACCGAGTCTTTTGCCAGTCATATTAGGCAGTTACATGAGCATATCCATCACCACATTGAGTCCAGCAATGCACGATCTAAAGAATTGGCTGATGCCCATAGGCACCACCGTGAGTTTTAGGAGGGTGATTCTGTCATGATCCGGGTCAGACCTGAACGGTTTCCCTCGAGAGCCGTGAAGAAGTTGCATGCTCACGCTGCCGGTCCCTTTCGGGTAGTGAGACGAGTCAGATCAAATGCATATGTTGTGGACTTGCCAGGGGTTTACGAGATCACCTCCACTTTCAACGTCTCGGATCTCGTCACTTATAGGGACCCAGCGGTGATACCCAGTGAGCCCTTTGAGCCGTCTCCACCCATTGTGAGTGACACCACCCAAGAGTGTCCACCTCCAGCCTTGTTACCACAGCAACGAGAGTAGATAGAATGTATACTAGACGAGTAGGTGACGACTACTCGAGGCGGAGTGTACTAGCACTATTTGGTGCGTTGGAGGGGATGGCCTACGTCCGAGGACACTTGGATCACCCGAGATGAGCTACAGAGGATAGATCCAGATCTGCTGGATCGATACCTGAGTGACCCGGACCCTTACTCGATAGGGTCGAGCTTCTCCCACCCGAGGAGAATTGGTGAGGACACCAGAGCACGAGTACGGCTCGACTCAGCGAGCCGTCGGTACCGGACCCGTAGCACGACTCGGTCGACACCGACCCCTTTGTGGCTGGGGGACAATCTGGAGTCGCCACCGGAGCAGTGATATTTCAGTACGTATTTTTATACATATTTGTACGGTATACATATTTGTACGGTATACATATTTGGATGTATTTGGTGTGTATTTAGCATGTATTTAGATTGTAATTGGCTTGTATTATCTTGGGTTTTTATATTGGGTCAATGGTAGAATAAATTGACCATGTATTTGTATTTTTATTTATTTTGGTCGAAGGGGAATTAATTTGGTCCATGAGGATTAAAATAAGCCAAGCCCCTTATGTTGACAATTAAGGAGGGGGGCCCCTTCTTTTGTCTCTTATGGGGTGATTATTTTAATCACCTTGTCCCCCATTTCCCTAATATGCCCCTTTGACCAAGGGTATTAGGAGTCATTTGGCTAAGTCTAGGGTTAGAATATATAATGTCTCTTGTGCATTTGGACAAAATTAATGAAGAATTGAGTTGGCATATTGCTTGGTGCGCACCTCCCTCTTGGTGTTATTGGTGTTCTTCCTCCTCCCACCTCCAATCTCTTCTAGATATGAGTTCCAATCTTCTATCTTCCTCAAATTTATTCTTCTTCTCTTCTTCCTCTATCATCTGTGATCATTCACCGCCGCCACCGCCGCCGTTCGTGCCGCCGTTGAGCCACCACAGGCCGATCTTCATCATGCTTCCCCAAACTCGGAGTTGCAAGATAGTAGCTCGGTGAAAGGGCTGGTACGAGAGATCCGACCGTTGGATCGTCGTGAACCTTGAAGGGTAGGTTCCCCCCATTAGAGGCCTTTCACAGTTCAATTTTGAGGTCGATCGGAGCCTGTTTGCCCCCTTTTCTAGCCACCTACTCATCTTCCCCAAAGTCTACTTGTGTGCAGGTCTGCGGGATAGATCTTAGTAGCCGATTTTTCCACCCCCTCAAATATTGTCCAAAATTTACAAAAAAACTATGTGCGTCACCGTAACCCTCCCCTCTACCCACATAAAATATCCAGGTCCTAATTCATTCATTTGATCCTTAGTCAAAACCCTTGATCAGGGAGGTTAGGTTCTATCCAGCCTGTTTTGTATTTCGGGATAGTGTGCTCAGTCAACTTGCAGTCACTCCCATTTTCACTCCAACCGTTGGAAGAAGCTGTAATTATACTATGTCGTAAGATGTGTAGTCCTCTTTCCAACGGTACCTTTTTTGTCTCGATTTGACTCGGAGTTGAGAGTACCAATCGATCTCGTCAGAGCGCACAGATCTAGACAGAAACACAGCTGCGGGACAGCCTTGGGAATTAATTCCCAAGAAATTACCCGACAAAGTTCCAGTGATCGCCGCTCCCGGGGATCATTCCGGGACACTCCAGGAGCTCCCCCGAAAGTCACTGTAGCCAGGAGCCGCCTCGGACGCCACCGTACCAGTAGCGGGTCCCACGTACCATCATGCAGGCCTAAGTGAACGGAGCTGAACCGGCAGGCCGCGTCCGCCCGAGCGCCACCGACTGCTGCCCTCCAACCAGAGATTGGTCCTCCTGGACCCCACGTGTCACTTGTTACCTCCCTGCGTGGAGTGGGCTGTAGAATCACTTTAGCCATTAATAATTATTACTGCACTAGGAGTTCTGGATCTCGGCCGAGAAGTCTTCCCCACGTCCCGAGCGTGGAGGTACACTCGCCACCCCCCCTTTGTCGTATTTTGCTTAGCTAGTATGCATTCTAGATGCCGTTGGATGTGAGTAGGATACTTTATTAGCTTGCTATATTTAATCACCGCTGTGAGTTGAGAGTGCGAGAATCGTCCCATGACTCATTCCGAGCACGAGAGTGAGCCGACCACCCAAGTCTCAAAGCCGGTTTCCCAACCGTGCAAGATCGTCACGTTTCCCTCACCGGGGACGACTGTGAGTAGCGCTTCTTGTTTGGGGCATGATCGCCTCTTCTGGAGCTCGTTCGGTGCCGCGTCATAGTGTTGTTGCTGGTCGCATCGTCTTACTAGTCGAGTCATCCGATAGAGTCCAAGGTCGCAACCCGTCCACGTCGAGTCTCGTAGTCATCTCGCATCACTAGTTCTCTTCTAATTTTATTGAACTGTTCTTGGTTTAGGGGTTTTGTAAAGATGTCAGCTAACTGATTATGTGTGTTAATGAATTTCAATTCAAAGACCCCTTTTCCTACATGATCTCTCAGAAAATGATGTTGAATGTCATTGTGCTTTGTCCTAGAGTGTTGTACAGGATTCTTTGACAAGTTAATTGCACTGGTATTATCACACAAAATTGGAACATATTTTATTTCAACATTCAAATCAAGCAATTGATTTTTGATCCAAAGTATTTGGGCTCCACAACTTCCTGCGGCTACATATTCAGCCTCGGCCGTTGAGAGAGCTATGGAATGTTGTTTCTTGGAGGCCCATGAAACTAGGCACCCACCAAGAAACTAACAATACCCACTAGTACTTTTGTGATCAACAATGCATCCAACATAATCCGCATTAGTGTATACAATCAAATCAAATGTGCTACCGATGGAAAACCACAAGCCGAAGTCTACTGTGCCAATTAAATATCAAAAAATCAGTTTAACAGCCAACAAATGAGATTCTTTAGGACTTGATTGAAAACGAGCACATAGACATACGTTGTACTGGATGTCAGTACGGCATGCTATTAAGTACAATAGTGATCCGATCATACCTCGAAACAGTGTAGGATCCGCTATTTTACCCTTTTCATCATTATCTAACTTCGTGGTTGTGGCCATCGGAGTTGACATGGGTTTTGCTTCTGCCATCCCATATTTCTTTAACAGCTTCAAGGTGTACTTGGCTTGATTTATGAAAATGCCTTCAGATGTTTGCTTCACCTGCAACCCAAGGGAAAATGTAAGTTCACCCATTAGACTCATTTCAAATTCGCCTGCATTATCTATGCAAACTCATCACATAAGGCAGTATTAGTAGCTCCAAATATTATATCATCAACATATACTTGAACTACTAATATGTCTTTACCAGAATTTCTTGTGAATAGGGTGTGATCAACCTTACCTCTCTTTAATCCATTTTCAAGCAAGAAGGAGGTGAGCCTTTCATACCATGCCCTTGGTGCTTGCTTCAATCCATACAAGGCCTTCTGCACCTTGTACACATGTTGTGGATGTTTTTGGTCTTCGAAACCTGGAGGTTGTTCTAAAAAAACATCCTCTTTGATATACCCATTGAGAAAAGTAGATTTAACATCCATTTGACATAATTTAAAATTGAGAGAGCAAGCATAGGATAATAGAATCCGGACTGCTTCTAATCTAGCAACCGGTGCAAAGGACTCATCAAAATCAATGCCCATTTCCTGACTATACCTTTTGGCTACTAGCCAAGCCTTGTTCCTAATAACCAATCCCGTGTCATTTAGTTTATTTCTAAAGATTCAACGGGTTCCAATTACGGGATGATTCTTAGGACGCGACATGAGAGACCACACCTCGTTTCTTTCGAACTGGTGTAGCTCTTCATACATAGCCTAGATCCATGATTCATTTTGAATAGCATGATGAACATCCTTAGGCTCTTCTTGAGAAATAAAGGCCATCAGATCCTCTTCTTCCACTTGCCTTAGTGAGGATTTGGTTTTTTCCCCATCTTCAGGATTACCGATAATGTTTTCGACAGGGTGATCTTTCAAGAACGTTGAGGCTCTAGGCAAGTTGGGGTGCTGCACTTGTTGTTCTTGAGGTGTTTCAATTGAAGGATCTCTATCATTTTCATCCTTGCTGAAAGTTCCTTCCGTTGGTTCATCCTTAGCTTTAGATGATCCAGTATCAGTTGGATTTCTAGGAGCTTCATCTGCATCCAAAATTGGAATAAGTTGATTTCTCAATTTTGATTCAGATTCATCAAAAATAACATAAGGACTTTCTTTAACAACCAAAGTCCTTTTATTAAACAATGTATAAGCTCTAGAATTCAATGCATATCCTAGGAAGATTCCTTTGTCACTCTTTTCATCAAACTTTCCTAGGTTAGTCTTACAATTGTTCAGGATGTAGCAAGGGCAATCAAAAGGTTTGAGGTAGGAGATATTTGGTTTCTTACCATTGTAGAGCTCCTATGGGGTTTTCTTCAAGATAAGCCTTACCATTGCCCTGTTGATGATGTAGCATGTTGTACTAACAGTCTCAGCCCAGAAATATTTTGGTAGGGAGTTCTCACTTAACATGGTCCCTGCTATGCCTATCAAGGTTTTGTTTTTCCTCTCCACTACTCCATTTTGTTGAGACGTCCTTGGTGATGAGAAGTTGTGTGTGTATCCCTACTCCTTGCAAAAACTACAGAATTCATGATTTTCTAACGCACCACCATGATCACTTTGAATTGGGGTGATGAGATATCCTTTATCATTATGGATTTTTCTACAAAATACTTGAAACTCCATCAAAGCATCACTTTTATTGGTTAAAAATAATACCCATGTAAACCTGGAGTAATCATCAACAATCACAAACCCAAAAGATTTCCCTCCTAGGCTGGATGTCCTAGTCAGGCCAAAAAGATCGAGATGCAGCAGTTCTAAGGGTCGAGAGGTAGAAACAATATTCTTATTTTTGAAGGAAATGCGTGTTTGCTTGCCTTTTGTGCAAGTCTCACAGATTTTGTCACTTTCAAATTTTAATTTTGGTAGTCCATTCACTAAATCATGTCTAGACAATTTGGAGATTAGTCCAAAACTAGCATGACCTAGTCTTTGGTGCCATAGCCATGCATTATCATAGTTGTTTACTACCAGACACACATCATCACATGAAACATCATCAAGATCAATAGTATATACATTGTTATTTCTTTTGCCGATGAACTTGATTTCACTAGCGCTTTTATTCATGACAAGGCAATGAGTTTCATCAAAAATAATTTTAAAACTCTTGTCACACAATTGGCTTATGCTCAAAAGATTATGATTTAAACCATTTACCAAAAGTACATTTTCAATCAGGGTTTCAGAACTCTTACATATGTTGCCAATTCCAATTATTTTACCTTTGTCCTTTCCTCCAAAGGCAACCGAGCCTCCGTCCTTACCTTGCAGTGTAGAGAACACTTTCTTGTCCCCTGTCATATACCTTGAGCAACCGCTGTCCAGGCACCATTTGCTTCCCCTGGCTTCAAGGGATATTGCAAGATATAAAATTCTCATCTAATTGTCTTTGGTACCCAAACTAATTTGGGTCCATAGGAGTAAGTCCAATTCTACACATATCTTTTTCTGGTCCAAGTAGCATGATTTCTTTGAGTGTTTTGTTTGAACCAACAATTGGCAACGACATGACCAAATCTACCATAATGAAAGCAATTGACATTTGAAAATATTCTTTGGTATTTGTGTGGTTTAGATTGGACATGTGTTGGCTTTGTGTGTGAGCATGAAGTAAAATTGTTTTCTTTTTCATGCACATAAGATGTTGTTATCTTGTGCTCAAATGATTTCTTGTTCTGGGGAATGTACCCCAATTCTTCTTTTTGGAAGTTGATTTTAACTCCCAACAAATTATCTAGGTTTTATTTCCCTTTAACAAACCTAGAAAGAGTGAACTACAAGTCAGTCACCTCCTTATTCAAACTCACATTTTTATTCTCGAGTTCTGAAATTTTTTATTTCAGAACTTCTTTTTTGTTTTTTCATTTTTCAGAAACTTTTTCTATTTCAAACATTTTACACATCAATTCCTCTTTGGTTTTCTCAATATCTGAAATTATTTGAAGCAAGCTTTCTATTTGTTCTATTAATTCGAACCATTTTTGTTCGAGTTTTTCAAACTTAGCAGAAGAGCCCTCATGTGCTAAATCTTCAATTTTCTTTTTAAGGGATTTATTCTCTGATCTTTTTTTCCTATATTTATTGTACAAGTTTTCATATTCCGATTCTCATTGCTCATTTGAAATAGAATCAGGGTTAGAGTTTACCTCAGGTGAATCGTCTTCATGTGCCATGAGGCACAGGCTTTCCACGAGCTGTTCTAGCTCCTCTTCGGACTGTTCGTCTTCTTCGTCGCTCCATGTGGCGACCATGGCTTTGGGCATTTTGAACTTATCCGTCTTGAATTTTCTTTTAAGTTATGGGCACTCTCCTCTCATGTGCCCGGGCTTCTTGCATTCATAGCATATGATGTTGTTGGGCTTGCTCGGCTCCCCCTTGGTTTGGGCTGGCCTTCTTTGCCCTTTTTTGAAATTTCCTTGAAAATTTCTTTTTATTCTCAAAAACTTCTTTACTTGGCACGTCCACATGGCCAAGTCTTCTCGCTCATCGATTCCTTCGGTGGACTCCTCTTCTTGGGAGTCATCATCAGATTGGTGGGCTTTCAAGGCCACAATTTTCTTCTTCTTGGTTTCTTCCTCGGTAGTTCTTTTCATGTTTATCTCATAGGTCATGAGTGACCCTATGAGCTCGTCCAAAGAAAGTATGGACAGGTTTTTTGAATCCTCAACAACTGTGACTTTTGTGTGCCACGCAGGTGGAAGGGATCTCAAAACCTTCCTCACAAGTTCGGAGTTGGTGTACTCCTTCCCAAGGCTTTTGAGACAATTTCTGATCTCAATTAGTCTTGTAAACATCTCTGTAATTGTTTCTTCAGGCTTCATCTTAAATAACTCATAGTCTCTAACCAGTAGGTTGGCTTTGATCTCCTTGACCTCGAAGGCTCCTTCAAAGATAAGCTGCAGCTTGTCCCACATTTCTTTTGTTGAACTGCACATGGATATACGAGAGAACTCGTTAGGATGAATAGCACATTGCATAATGTTCATAGCATTAAAATTCACTGTGGATTTTTTAATATCCTCATGGGTCCATTTATCCTCATTAGCGGAAAGATCATAAGGACCCTTTTCCACAACCCTCCAGATCTCGTACTCTTGGCCTCTAAGAAAAACATGCATTCTATTTTTCCAGTAGGAATAATTTGAGCCATCGACGTATAGAGGACGGTGGATGGAGTGACCCTCAGGCATCATCCCCTTGTTTGCCATTGATCTGGATCTGACACTAGATCGTTAGATCTGAAAAATATAGAGCCTTAGCTCTGCTATCAATTGAAGTCCCGCGATCAATGACACCCAAGTGGGGAGGTGAATTGAGTGATTACAAATTTTTATAAAACCTTAGCCGATTTAAACAAATATGATGAAATAGAAACTAAGAGGTTCAGATCTATTACAATACCAATTAGATCTATCAAAACCAATCGCCACGATAATTCTTTGGTACTGGTCGGAGGTATGAATCCGAAGATCCTACTCACGCAAGATGTTATCGTCCTGACAAGACTAGCATTGTCAATCTGAACTAACCTTTTGTTGTGTCCCCTGGTTTTGATGATAACAAATCATAAATCATTAATAGATGTTTGAGAAATATCTAACTTATTTTTTACTTGATGAATTGATTAAACAAGTGCAGAAGAATCTCACTAAGTGATGTCTCGACAAGGCCCAATGATGTCTCGACACATTTAGAAGAGATTATGCTGAAATTCCAACAATTTGAGCTCTAGCATAATAGAATGTGTTGACACATCCGATTCATGTCTCGACACATCCAGAAGAATTCAAGCTGTAGCCGTTCTGACTAAGTATCTGGATTCACCGATGTCTCGACACACTGAGTGAAAAGTGTCAACACATTCGTGTGATAATCTCTGCACAAGGCGCTTATGTCCCGACACCTTCTTACAACAACTCTGCACATGGCTCACATGTCTCGACACCGTTTGGTGTTGTCTCGACTCATCAGCCATGGTTCTTCAAGAACTTCAAGAACTTCAAAAGGATGTCTTGACACACTGGGGGTAAAGTGTCGACACATCAACGTTCAACCAGAAAAAGTTTAAAACCGGCAGAAGCTGACGACAAGGCTTTTCAAAGGGATGTCTCGACACACTAACAGAAAAGTGTCGACACATCCACGATCAACCAGAATGATTCTCCAAGATTTTCAAAGGAATGTCTCGACACACTGGCAGGAAAGTGTCGACACACTTAGTTCGACCAGAATGGATCTGAATCTGACGGAAGCTGTTTTCAAGATCTGAAACTTAATCCAGAGGATCCGTTTGCTCTGGAAAAAGCCGTCAGATTGCTTCGGTGTCAGAAGACTGTGATTTGGCAGAGATATTTTCTGAAGAAAATCATACCTTTTTTGCTATGGTCTTCTACCTACCCACATTCCTACAGACTAGACATAAACGGAGTCAACTATGTAAGTGGAAGCAGATCAAATAATGTGGATGTGACATTCTGGGTGTTACTTGAGAAATGGACAATGTTGGTGTCGCCCTAGGACACCAATATACATAAGGAGCATGAGCTCCAGTTCGAAAGGCACGCAAGCAATAGAGCTAAGAAAGAGAGCTGAGGAGAAAATGAAGAAGAAGAAGGCTTGCTGTCCAAGCTACTCCTTGTCCTGATGCTGCTGGCGTGAGTGAAACCCGAAGAAGACACTTTATCTTCCTCACGACGAAAAGAAAACCTCCTTGGTTGCTATGAAGATTCAACGAGAAGAAGAAAGCAAAGGCTCTCTCAAGCTCATTCCCAGACATGAGACTTCTTTGGCATAGCTTTTTTCATTACTATACTCTGTCTGGCCATTTCATCTTTAGTTTGCTTTTCTTCTAAACAAACTTCATATCATTAGATCCCTACCCGCGTGTAGGAAGATAGAAGGTATGGTCACCTGTCTGTGTGGTTTGGGTTGTGATCCCGCAGGCTATGTGACAGTGGAGTGTGAGCGTGTATCTCTTAGTTAGAAGCTGTGAATCAACTGTTGTGTGTTGGCACTAATGAAGCCTCACTGTGTTGTGTGAGGGGTGGACGTAGGTCTCTAGATTGAGACTGAACCACCTTAAAGATCTTGTCTTGTGGTTTGTCTTCTCTTGTCACACCCCGAGCCTTTATTACAGCGGAAGACTCCCTCGAGGAACGTGAACAGCCGGCATGGTAAGCCTCTTGCAAGCAAGAACGATCAGAGCGCAAGGTAATCTCACATAAGAATGCAATCACACAATATTTACTCAACTTCAACTTTCATTACTAATTAAATCCAATATTCGAATACAACCACTAATTCAACTTCCATCATGCTAGACTCAAGAAATAAGAAATTACATAGACTCGATCTAAACAATGTAAACTTCCTAAGTCTTCGCTCATTCTTTATTCACTCTCGGATCCGCTACTTGAACATTCCGAATCTGAACCCGACTCACTTTCATTTCCTGAAAAAGAATGGAAATAAGTAATGAGCACACTTGTCCATTAGGTATCTTCTCATCAACATGAAGGCATCATTAAAGTAATTAACATTTTTACTCTAGAGGAATAAGGTAAAATCATGCGAATGCGATCAATCATGCGATTAAACCAAAGTATGTAAGATAGAATAAGAGCAAGTATGAACTAGCAAGAATGTTATAAGAACATGATATGTCCTTTCATGAACAAGAATGTAACGAGAATGTACTAGCAAGCCACATAATCATCAATCTAGTATCTTTTGCTTATGAGCAAGTACTTCGTGAATTTCTGTGAAAAATTAAGAAAGTCATGTATAAGTATCAATCATGTTGTATCGTGTTGTGAATTTTCACTTATTTATAAAGAAAGTACTCCCAGCGCAATGCGACGCCAGTAGCATCATACCCCATGGTTTATAATAGTATGTTTCCGACAATCAGTAGAGGGGACTAGCATAGAGCCCTTGAACACAATCAGTGCTCGATCGCATCTTCAAATATAAATCAAACTTTTTTCTCGCATGTAACAATAAAGTATGGCCAAGAATGTACAATTTCAATAAGCTCTTGATAACAATAATTCAATGAATGAATGCTTTAATAAGAATCATGAGAAATCAAGAATGACTTATACTATGTTATGCTTATGGAAATAAATCGGCAGCATAACGGTACATTCTTTATTTTCCATTTATTATATTAGGTTTCTTGATCAATATGATAAGTTCTGATCATCAAGAGTCCATCTAGAAACCTTGGAATATCAACCCTTGGTCAAACCTCGGGTTAAAATACTCAAGCAGTGTGACGGTCGTGTACTGGGCCGTTACATGATGTGACGCTCCAGTATTGGGCCGTTACATTAGTCTGAATCTAGAACCAAGAAATTGGGCTCAATTGAATGTGACGGTCGTATATTGGGCCGTTACATGTACCTGTCGGTCCAACATAGATCCGTTACACTACTGATAACCAGAAACCTTAATAGTGTAATCTAATTAATTGGGTTTTAATGGTACAACCAACTCGGCGTCCTAGTGAGAATCCCAGGTTCGCGGAGAATTACGGAGGCTTTGCAACAAGATTTCCTAATCCATTGGAAGGAATATCCAATAGAGAGGTCCTCATGTCCAAGAATAATGTTCCTATAGTGCAAAGTGAACTAATGGACACCATACCAGAATATGCGCCATGTACTTAAAGAAATGACTCTATTGATAGAGGATGTATAACAATAAGAAATCATGATAAAATTCCGTCAATACATCTTTGGAAAATCATGATTTAGATACAAAACTATAGAATTTTGGCACATGAAATTAACATAACTTAAAATAACTTAAGATTCCTTAATCATGCAATTTCTGTTATGAATCAGTAAATAAACTTAAAGTCATGATAACAGGTCCAAACTTAGATAACTAGGCTTATTTAGAAGTTAAATTAACTAGTTTCCCATTCTGTCTATAGTTACCCTGACGGTCTAGAATGGGTGCGTCACAGTGACTGTGACGGTTTATCGTGAGGCCGTTACAGTAATGTAACGCTCCATAGATGGTGCGTCAGAGACAATAGAGAATTTCAAACATCAAAGAAGGTGTGACGGCTTATAGTAAGGCCGTTACAGTATGTGACGGTCTAAGTATGATGCGTTAGAGTCCCTACTAACAGTATAAAGAAATTAAACGACTATGATTTAAAACCATGTCATGTTTGAAAAAGATTTAACTACTCCAATCATGACAAAATGAAGTGAAGGTCATCTAGATGCATAGGTTGCATGGAATTGACAAGATAATATCGTTGATCTTTGATTAGGGCTAAGAATATGTATGTATGTATGAACCCACTAAAACATGGAATTCATAGTCTATAATACATGAAATCAAGTACAATCTGAGGGCTTTTATCCCTAACAAGATGTTTTTGCCAATCATGAGATAACCTACCTTTTAACTAGGCTTTAAGCTTCTAATTTGAATCTGAAAATCGAGCCCTAGCTCTCCTTTCCCAGTGATTTTCCAGCAACTTCATGCTGCTCTATCTCACCATCCTCTTGTTCTAAAGATGTGAAATTTTGAGGGTAAGAATATGAAACTAAGGTGATCAAAAAGTTCTAAAGGATTGAATTCTAATTACCTCGTTTAGACGTCCTAATCTCTTGATCTTCAGGGGTCGTTTGCTCTGAATCCTGAGTTACTATGGTCGAACCAGCAACTTTGGAAGCTTCAATCTCCTTGGTTGCTTGATCTCCTAACATGAAATTTGGAGAACTATTAGTCTAAAGTATACTAAACAAAATCTTCTAAAAAACGTACTTGAAATTCTATCCCCTTACCTTGATTCTTTATGATCCAAAAGTAAGGGTCGCTTAGTTCAAAACTAGGTCCTATTTATAGGGTTTTGAAGATTTGATCGATTCTAGAGTCCTTAATTTGCCAGAACCTAATCCCTAAGAGTCCTTAGTAATGTTATAAACTTTTCAAGTTGATATCTTGTAGATAGGATCCCAAAGTTCGAATCTTTTGCTCGTTCTTTCATTCACGGAACTGACAGAATGTAACGCATCAAGACTGGTGCGTTACATGGCTGTGGCGGTCGCACGATAGACCGCTACATCCAACGTGCACAGAGTTCAACATCAATCAAACTCTTTTGTTAATTATCCATATTATTATCCATAAAAATATTATTTTATCCTTAAAATACGTAAATAGGCTAAATAACCTTCTATAATATGGGCCAACCTTTTTAAAGGACATTCTGTAAATAGGCCTCCCTTTTTCACTGGGACAAATTATCCTTACTGGAAAAATTGCATGTAGGTCTTCATTGGAGCCCAAGATCATGATGTCTGGCGAGTGATCAGCAAGGGATCATTTGAGCTACCTCCAGACGAAGATACATGTACTAAAGAACAAATCAGGCAATCAACTCTGAACTGGGGTGCCAAGCATATCATGCAGTGCTCCCTTCATCCAACTGAATACTCAAGGGTGTCAACTTGCAAAACTGCAAAAGAAATGTGGGATCGCCTTGAGGTAATATATGAAGGGACACAGCAGGTACGTGCAACCAAAGCTAATATGTTGGTATCTGAATATGAGAAGTTTAGAATGAAATCTGATGAGTCCATTTCGGACATGTATGCTAGGCTAACCTCGCTCACTAATGGCTTGACTGAGCTAGGTAAGACCTACACTGAGCAGGAGATAGTAAGAAAGATTCTGAGATCACTAACCTCTATCTGGCATACAAAGGCCACTGTGGTTGAAGAATCAAAAGACCTAACCACCATCAAAGTAGAAGAACTCATAGGGTCCCTGATGACCTATGAGATGAATCTGAAAAATAAAGAAGCTGAGGTAAGTAAAAAGAAGCCTCTGGCTCTTAAAGCTGGACCAAGCACCAAGGACCTATCTGATGATGAAGAGCCTTCAAGCAGCAACACTGAAGAAGATGAAGTTGCTCTATTAACAAGAAAGTTCAGAAAGTTTTTAAGAAAGGAAGGTACAGGCTTTACTAAGAAGAAGCCCCAGGTAAGAAGGGGTTTCAGGCCAAGACCTGAAAATGCTAAAAAGTCTGAAAAGCTTGTATGTTACTCTTGCAGGACACCAGGACACATCAAGTCTGGATGTCCTGAAGGAGCTAGGAAAGCTATGCCCAAGTGGAAGAGAAAGAAGAAGCCGGCCATTGTGTGCACTTGGAGTGATGATGAAGAAGAAGAAACTGAAGACAACTCCTCTGAAGAGGAAAAAGATGATCGCTGCCTAATGGCCAAAAGAGAAAATGACAGCGAGGTGAGCTCTCCCTTTGAACATTTCTCCACTGATGATTGGGAAGAAGCTTACTTTGAACTGATGAACAAATATGAAGTATACAGAAAAGAAAACAAAACCTTAAAAAAGAAGGTTGAATCCTGTGGGCATGATAAAACTCTCAATGAAAAGGTAATCTCTTTAGAAACTGAAATTGAAGATCTAAGAAAAATGAATGATAATCTTGAAGAAGGAAGAAAAGAAATGAGAGATTTGGAAGATGAAAATGAAAGGCTAAGAGATGAAATTGATGAATTGAAATTAAAAATGTAAAGCTATGCAAAGGACAACAATCTGTGTAATGAAAAGGTTGAAGCCTTTAAACAGGTCAACTCTCAACTATTGAAAGAAAATGAGAAACTTCAAAAGGACTTAGCAAATAAACAAACCTCTCTTGAAAAATTTGTTGATGGGAGTGAAAACTTGAATGCCCTGCTAGGAACCAAAATAAACTTCAACAGAGATGGGCTAGGATATGAGCCTACCAAAAAGAAAATATTTGGGCTAAAGACCACCACTTTTGTACCATCTTCCGAAGCATCAACCTCCAAATCAACACACCAGGAAAACGTTGAAAATAAGGGAAAAGAAAAGATAGAAGAACCAATCAACAATACTTTCCAACAACCCAAAAAGGTTCACAAATAATCCCAAACAGGTTGACAATCGTCTAAGCCTCAACCTGCACATCACAAAGGAAGAGACAGTTACAATGTTAGAACAGGTTGGGACACTCCATGGAATAGGTCGACACCCACCAGGTCAAACGCCCAACAAAATCTCAGGTTTGCACCAACAGGTCGACAGTTTCCATATAGGAGGTCGACACATCCCTTATCCAGAAACAGTTATAGACGGACTGAACAGTGGACAGGTCGAGACTTTGCCTTCTACAGATCGACACCTCTATGGGTAAGAAACAATAATGCTCCCTATGGTCATAGGTTCACTCAACCCTAACGACCTAGGTAATATGCCACTTCCTACTCATCTAGACCAACAAATTGGAATAGATGGTCTAATCAACAATCCTTCTCCACCACTTCCAAAACTCACAAAGTCCAAAAGACTAAAGAGAAGAAAAAGTAGAACTCCCAACAAAGCAAAGATGCTAAGAAAGTTTGGATTTCGAAGCCTGTCTTATCCTGCTTTGCAGAAATGAAGAAACTATTGGGACCCAATTGTCCTTGGGTTCCAAACATTGTCAACATATTCCTTGTGCAGGAGTGTCTTGCAGCCGTGCACAACCGTTGGTATCTTGACAGTGGCTGCTCAAGACACATGACTGGAGACAAAACCAAATTCTGTCTCCTTGTTGAAAAGGAAGCTGGACATGTCACATTTGGAGGAAACAACAAAGGAAAAATCATTGGTTCAGGTAAAGTTGGTAAGAACCCCTCCAACTCAATTGATAATGTGTTACTTGTTGATGGTCTAGAGTACAACTTGCTGAGCATTAGTCAACTATGTGATAAAGGTCATACTGTAGTTGTTGACTCTAATGAATGTAGAATCTTGCAACCAAATTCAAAGGAAACCAAGTTCTCAGGTAAAAGAGTCAATAACGTGTACATGATTGACTTAGATGACCTTGCTCACATAAATCTTTGTCTTGTTGCATCCAAATCTGAATTAGCCTGTTTGTGGCATCGCAGACTAGGACATGTTAGTTACAACACTCTTCATAAATTGGTGAAGCATTCAATTGTCAAAGGTCTTCCTGAAATTAAATTCAAACTGAACACTAAGATTTATGATGCATGTGCTCAAGGAAAACAGACTAGAAAGTCATTCAAAAGCAGAACTGAAAACTCATCATCTAAACCACTTGAACTAATCTATATGGACTTGTTTGGTCCAACCAAAATAGCTAGCTTAAGTGGTAAAAGATATGGTTATGTCTTGGTGGATGATTTTACTAGATTCACTTGGGTATTCTATCTTGCACATAAAAATAATGCCTTTGATGAGTTTCAGGCACTGTATATGCAAGTGAAGCAAGATGGTAAGTTTAAAATTTCTAACATTAATTCAGATCATGGTGGTGAATTCGACAATGCTGCCTTTGAAAAGTTGTGTAGGACTGAAGGAATCATTCACAAGTTTTCATCACCACGGACTCCTGAGCAAAATTGGGTAGTTGAGAGGAGGAACAGAACTCTCATAGAGATGGCACGTACAATGCTTGCTGAAAGGCATCTACCAAGGAGATTTTGGGTTGAAGTGGTAAACACTGTATGCTATATCATCAACCGCTCAATGGTAAGGCCCCTCACCAAAATGACTCCATATGAGCTGCTGAAAGGTAAAAAGTCATCTCTCTTTCACATGAAGGTGTTCGGGTCAAAGTGTTTTGTTCATAACAATGATAAAAGAGTTCTGGACAAGTTTGAGCCAAAGAGTGAAGAAGGGATATTCCTTGGGTACTTTGACAAGTCTAGAGCTTATAGAGTCTATAATGTTAGGACCCTTTGTGTAGAAGAATCCCCTCACATCACTTTTGATGAGATTGATCATAACAACCCTTGCAGGGAAGATGATGATGGGGAATTCCTGAACATAAGAGGAAGAGAGGAACTTCCACAATAAGAAATACAAGCAAATGAGGACCAAGGAAAACCAAGTAATACTCCAGTCACCGAAGTAGATGAAGGTAATGCTCAACCTGATCTAAGAGTGTTGCAAGATCATCCGTTGGAAAACATCTTAGGTAATCTGCATGACCGAACCAAAACTAGGTCTCATTTCAAAATTATGGATGAAATTGAACAACTTGCTCTTGTGTCTCAAATTGAACCCAAAAATGTTGTAGTGGCCCTAAAAGATGAAAACTGGATCAATTCCATGCATGACGAATTAAATCAGTTTGAAAGAAATAATGTATGGCATCTTGTTCCAAGGCCTAAAGAAAAATTAGTCATAGGAACTAAATGGGTTTTTAGAAATAAACTAAGTGAAGATGGAAAGATAGTCCGAAACAAATCCAGATTGGTGGCTCAGGGGTATAATCAAGAATTTGGCATAGATTATGAAGAATCTTTTGCTCCTGCTGCTAGACTTGAGGCCATTAGAATTTTGCTAGCATTTACATGGTCTCATAAAATCAAACTGCAGCAAATGGATGTTAAGAGTGCTTTCCTAAATGGTCTTATTAAAGAAGAAGTTTATGTAGAGCAACCCCCCGGTTTTGAATGCACATATTTCAAAGATCATGTTTATAAGTTGGACAGGGCTTTGTATGGCTTGAAGCAGGCACCTAGAGCTTGGTACGACAGACTAAGCTCATATCTCACCGAACAAGGGTATTCAAGAGGTAATGTAGATCAGACACTATTCACCAAGAAACAAGATAAAGATATCTTGATAGTTCAGATTTATGTGGATGACATAATGTTTGGGTCCACTAAACCTCAAATGTGTGAGGAGTTTGCTAAACTCATGACCAATGAATTTGAAATGAGTCTAATGTGTGAGCTTCAATTCTTTCTTGGCTTGCAGATCAGTCAAAGCAATGAAGGCTGCTTTATCAATCAAGCCAAGTATGTAAAGGAGTTGCTGAAAAAGTTTGATCTGACCAACTGTAAGCCTTTAGGAACTATAATGGGGACTACCACTTCACTGGATGCATATGAACAAGGTATTCTTGTAGATGCAAAGAGATATAGAGGTATGATTGGATCATTGCTATATCTAACTGCATCTAGACCAGACATTCAGTTTAGTGTTTGCCTTTATGCTAAATTTCAGTCTAGTCCTAGAGAGTCCCACTTGACTGCTGTCAAACGTATCTTTAGATACTTTGCTGGCACTCAAGAATTGGGACTATAGTATCCTGCATCTTGTGAACTTTCACTTATTTCATATTCAGATGCAGATTATGCAGGATGCAAATTGGATCACAAGAGTACTAGTGGCTATTACCAATTTCTCAGTGGGTGTTTGGTTTCTTGGGCTTCCAAGAAACAGTACTCGGTTGCACTCTCAACTGCAGAAGCAGAATATGTTGCTGCAGAGAGTTGTGGCACCCAAGTATTGTGGATCAAACACCAACTCTAAGACTATCTAATAGATCTTGACTGTGTACCCATTCTGTGTGATAACACAAGTGCTATAAATCTTGCAAAAAATCCAATCATGCACTCTAGGACTAAACACATTGAAATTAGGCATCACTTTATAAGGGATGAAGTTATAAAAAATGACTTTGAGCTCCATTTTGTAGACTCAGAAAATCAGATTGTAGACATCTTCACAAAACCTTAAGGAGGGAGCTTGGTCTATGCAGACCTCAGTCCACTCAGGTTTGAGCTATCAATTACTCCTTTAATGATCTGCTTACTTGTCTTCACCTTGATTGGAACATACATATCAAATTTGATTTAGATCTGGTCCATTTGATGTATGAACCCTGTCTTGAATGATGGTCACATTCAGGGGGAGCTTGCTTGTACTTATGAATATCTTTAATTGAACATCATGTTGTGACTGCATGGTATATCAAATGTTGACAAGTGAAATGATAGGTTACGCTTGTCAGGAAACTCTCCTCATGCGTGAGGACAGGCCTCCGCCAAGTACCATGAGTCAGAATTGCACATTGCTAGCTGCATAGTTGATCTCTAGTGCATAAGCATGTTCAAAGCTTTAGCATCCAATTAAGCATTTCTCAGTGGCAGCAAAAGGTAAAACCATTCTTGAATGGCTGTCTGAAAGAAGAAAGTCAGAGGCATTGGTAGTCAAAGATGGCAGGTGTCTGTCAGTAATGATGAATCACAGAAGCTTGCAAAGAATAGTTTGATGTACTGATATGTGTCGAGACATGCTGAACCATGCATGTTGAACAGGTTGACACCCTATTGATATGTGTCAAGACATACAGCTTAGAACCTGATGTTCAGATCGACACCTTCATGTCATGTCTTGAGACTGTCTCACTGTCGCCTCAGTTTTGAAGAACAAATGGAGAGTTTCCTTGACTCCTTCTTCGCACTGCTTCTTTCATTTCCATCTCAAATTTTCTACCTCTGAACCTTCACTTTTCACCGTGCACTAAGTGAGGGGGATTTGAGAATGTTTTCTTTCTTCTATACAACCCTGGGTGAGTTCATTTGTATTACTCCTATTAAAGAAATGATTTCTTATTTATAATCCTCATTTTCATGAATCATTGCTTTGAGTTCTACCAAACTCGCATTCATAATAGGACTAAAACATTTCTTAAGTCCTTGAAAATGATCATTGCCCCTGCGTCTGAAAGTTCACTACAAATAGGCTCCTTGGTTTTTGAAATGATTGGCATGCATTGTCTTTAAACATGTTCCCAACTTGTAAGTCTATTAGAGAATATGCCTATAAAAACCTGCTGCTATAATTTCAGAGCAATGACCTCTCTTCAGAGAAATTGGATCCTCCATCAATGAAATGAAGGGTAATCTAGTAATGATGAGGGAAGTCACCTCTGTTCAAAAGAATTCAGAAAGATAAGCTACACTGAGTAACTAGGGACTTTGGCGTCTAAACAACGTGTTTCCTTGAGTCTAAAAGTGAATGCTATATAGGACTATTTAATTAATTAAAAAAATAGTTTGAGGTTGACTCTACAACTTGCTTCAAAACAAAAAGGGTTATTATTTATCTTCAATACTTGCTTATCTTCGTTTCCAATCATGCCAATTGTATGTGCTGAGTAACTCAAATGGGCTTGGTTCTATTCTCTTCTTTCTCAAATGTTTAAGTCATATTATTTGTTGCAAAAATGATTTTTCTCAAACTTTTATTACTCAAAAAATGAGCTTATAAGCTTTAAACCGTCTGAACTTAACATAGGGGTATATACGCCATTTCTTATCTCAGGGTTGGTATTTTAAAACATAAAAATCTCAACTTTCCTTACTTATCTCGATGGTGAAAATCAAATTCTCACCTTTCCTCATTTCTAACCCTATTCACTCTCGCTCACGCTTTCCGGCGACCCGGCACACCCTCACCTGGAGGTCGACGCCCTGGTTCCCTCTCCTTCGTCTGTAAAACCCTCTCCACGCTAGCTCAAGCTGCCCTCCGTTTCCTCACCTCCCTTTCTTCTAACCTCTCCATGGCTCCTCTGGTCACCCGCGGCAAGAAGAAAGAGGTGGCTTCATCTAAAAAGGCCACTGCCTCAAAAGCTCCGTCTGAAGGGCGATTCAAGCTTATTGAGGACCGCCCAGCTGCAGAACCAGCCAGGAAGAGGGCTGCTAAAGCCCAGGGGTCCAACACTGACAAGGGTCCCCGTCGCAAACTCCGGCCATGCGTCCACGACTGTCAGCCAAAGAAAAAGGGAAGGCCAAAGCTCAATCAATCCCTCAGAAGCCCAGCACTGTTGCCTCTATAAGGGAAGAAAACAGTGATGCCACCATGATTCTCTTCCCTAGGTATGTAGATTTTAGTGACCAAGAGATGCTTGTGTATTTTCTTAAGCTACTGCCGTTGTTTGAGTTACAAGGTTGGAGATAATTTATGTCTGAGCATAGGGTAGCCATGTCTGAGCATAGGTTTAATTTATGTTTGTGAAGAACTTATTTTTTGATGAGAAAAAGAAAGTCCTTCGGACTGTAGTCATGGGGGTTTCCATCAGGCTCACAACTAAGCTTCTTCACAGAGCTTTACACATACCCCGGGACGGGGAAATAGAATCTGAGGTTCAGATTGACATGTCTGTTGCTTACACCCTCCTGACTGGCAAGCCTAGAAATCATCAGGATGACACCCAACTTTTGGTAAAATCCTTTGACACCAATTGGTTTCCCCCACTGCAGCGTCTACTGCATCATATCTTCAGTACCATGATTACCCCACAAGGGGGTGGCAGAAGTAGACTTACTGAGACACATAGATTCCTTTTTTACTATCTATTCAACAAAGACCATGTTTGTCTTCCAGAGATCATGCTTCAGGTTATGGACAGTTGCACTCTCAACAGGCGTAGCCTGCCTTATGCTGCACATCTTACTGCCATCTTTCAAAAGGTTGGCATCCCTCTTGACAAGGAAAAATCCATAACTATTCCCCAGAGTAATGTCTACACCCTAAGGTTCATCCAAAACTATATGCACTTCAAGAAGGAAGGTGACAAAATGGTGAGGAATCTACCTGGTCATGTACCTGACCCTCCTATTCAGCCAGCTCCACAGGAACAGCTTCCACAGGACCAACCTCCACAAGGTCAGCCCGCACAGGACCAACCAGATTCAGAAGCACGGTTAGATCAGCATGAGGAAATGTTTCATGCAGATATCCACTTTGAGCAGGCTCCTCAGCAGCAGCAGTTTGCAGATCCCATAGACCAGCCTGGGATGATGATGGCTTTTGGTATCCAACCTCCATTGTCTCCAGAAAATGAGCCTAGAGTATTCACTGCAAGGGATGCCCCACTTGAATTTCATGCCGAGGCCTCCACCTCACAAGGTCCTACATTTGGTGCCACTGGCAGTTTAATGGATATTCATCCTGCCCTCATTCAATTTCTCACTGCCCAATTTGGGAGTTTGAATTCCTCCTGTCGTCAGATCAGTCTACAAGTGGATAGATTGGAAGCTAGACAACTCCATTATGAGCAAGTTCAGAATAGCCGATGGGAGAAATTTGTGCACGACAAACATAAGTCAGATGATAGGATGAAAAGCTTCATGAACTCCTTGATAAATGTGTGTGAACGAGCAGGAAAAATCATGAAAAGACTACGAGAGATCCACACTGAAACCCAGGAGAAAACTGCTGAAATGGTCATGCATGCCTATGACATCCGAGAGGATCAAGGTAATATCAACATTAAGTGTACCAAACTGATGGAGTCCTCCAATCATCTAGCTGAACAAGTGGCTGGAGCCACTACATCCATTAGAGCATAAGCGGCTGGCGCAACTACATCCATCCGGGCACATGTGACCGCAGAGATCAACAGATCTCTTGATGCCACCTCCAATCTGGAAAGAACCATCAATGCCACTACTTCTCGCTTACTGGATGCTTCCCAAAGGTTGAAATGGAAACTATATTCTGACACCAATAACCTACTTGATGCCTCCTCCAGGCTTGCCGACACAATTCATACTGACACAGCTAGAGCAGTCAATAGCACCACCAAAGCTGAGGCAAAGATGGACGTTGTATACAAGAAATTGGATATGGTTGGTAGTGAAATCTTGGAGCTCATACGTCGGCATAAAGCTCAACTCCAACCAGCCCTGCAGGATGTAGGTGATGAATGGTGTCCTCTTCCTCAAACAGAAGCCACCTCTTCTCGTTTTTCACCACAAGGCTCCCAACAAAGGGCTGAAACAGAATACATTTGTGAGATGATGTATACCTGGCTCAAGGACATCAAAGAAAATGTCCAGAACTTACACCGTTTTATCAGTCAAAGGGATGAGCAGTAAAATCACAGGATTGACTCTCTAGAGATAGCCATCTCCCACCTACAACATGAGTTCCAAGAGGCACAGATCCTGCACCTAGCCAGCACCATGCCTCCACCACAGCAGCCTCCTCCTTCACCCCCTCCTTGCTGATGACAAAGGGGGAGAAGTACTGAAGACCAGCATCATCAAGCATCCAACATGTAGTTAGCTTTGTCATCTAGATTTTGCATGTAGATTTGTAGTGTAACTACTTGAACATACATCCTTGCTTTATTTGTACAAAACTATGGTTAATTAATGAATCAAGCCTTCTTCTTGCTGTTGAAATTGCTATATGTTGCAAAATGCTAACATTCAGTGGTTGTGTGAATGGATTAATTTTGCTTGGTTGATGGCTCCTTAAACCAATTTGATTATATTGATATTTGAATGCTTGGATTTAATGATTCATGGTTGGCATCATCAAAAAGGGGGAGAATGTTGTGTCCTATGATTTTGATGATAACAAATCATAAATCATTAATAGATATTTGAGAAATATCTAACTTATTTTTGGCTTGATGAATTGATTAAACAAGTGCAGAAGAATCTCACTAAGTGATGTCTCGACACGGCCCAGTGATGTCTCGACACATCCAGAAGAGATTATGTTGAAATTCCAACAATTTGAGCTCCAGCATAACAGAATGTGTCGACACATCCGATTCATGTCTCGACACATACATAAGAATTCAAGCTGTAGCCGTTCTGACTAAGTATCTTGATTCACCGATGTCTCAACACACTGAGTGAAAAGTGTCAACACATTCGTGTGATAATCTCTGAACAAGGCGCTTATGTCCCGACACCTTCTTACAACAACTCTGCACATGGCTCACATGTCTCGACACCGTTTGGTGTTGTCTCGACTCATCAGCCATGGTTCTTCAAGAACTTCAAGAACTTCAAAAGGATGTCTCGACACAATGGGGGTAAAGTGTCGACACATCAACGTTCAACCAGAACACGTTTAAAACTGGTAGAAGTTGACGACAAGGCTTTTCAAAGGGATGTCTCAACACACTAACAGAAAAGTGTCGACCCATCCATGATCAACCAGAACGATTCATCAAGATTTTCAATGGAATGTCTCGACACACTAGCAGGAAAGTGTCGACACACTTAGTTCGACCAGAACGGATCTGAATCCGACGGAAGCTGTTTTCAAGATCCGGAACTTAATCCAGAGGATCCGTTTGCTCTGGAAAAAGCCGTCAGATTGCTTCGGTGTCAGAAGACTGTGATTTGGCAGAGATATTTTCTGAAGAAAATTGTACCTTTTCTGCTATGGTCTCCTACCTACCCACATTCCTGTAGACTAGACAGAAATGGAGTCAACTATGCACGTGGAAGCAGATCAAATAATGTGGATGTGACATTCTGGGTGTTGCTTGAGAAATGGACAATGTTGGTGTCGCCCTAGGACACCAATATACATAAGGAGCATGAGCTCCAGTTCGAAAGGCATGCAAGCAGTAGAGCTAAGATAGAGAGCTGAGGAGAAAATGAAGAAGAAGAAAGCTTGCTGTCCAAGCTACTCCTTGTCCTGATGCTGCCGGCGTGAGTGAAACCAGAAGAAGACACTTTCTCTTCCTCATGACGAAAAGAAAACCTCCTTGGCTGCTATGAAGATTCAACGAGAAGAAGAAAGCCAAGGCTCTCTCAAGCTCATTCCCAGACATGAGACTTCTTTGTCATAGCTTTTTTCATTACTATACTCTGTCTGGCCATTTCATCTTTAGTTTACTTTTCTCCTAAACAAACTTCATAGCATTAGATCCCTACCTGCGTGTAGGAAGACAGAAGGTGTGGTCGCCTGTCTGTGTGGTTTGGGTTGTGATCCCGCAAGCTGTGTGACAGCGGTTCAGTTAGAAGCTGTGAATCAACTGTTGTGCGTTGGCACTAGTGAAGCCTCACTGTGTTGTCTGAGGGGTGGACGTAGGTCTCTAGATAAAGACTGAACCACCTTAAAGATCTTGTCTTGTGGTTTGTCTTTTCTCTTGTTCCAACGGTAGAAGCTTGATAGGACCGTTTCCAGGCATCTTGTGTGTATCTAGCTTCTTAGATATTAACTAATATCTACCTCATTATCTACTGTGTTAGACTTAGTTTTTATTTCCGCAAAGAAGGGCAAAAAGGGGCTGATCTATTCACCCCTCCCCTCTAGATCTGCCTATCACCACTCAACACCTTTTGATATACCAAAGATCTAAAGTGAAAATGATCAATTAAGCTAGATCTAAACGAAGAAAACAATAGATATAATATACGAGAGTGCAAGCACAGAATGGGGGTAGAAGAGAAGGATCAAACCACACAAGAGACAGAGATTTTTAGGTGGTTTGGATGCAATGACAGCAACCTACGTCCACCCCTCACAAACTTTGAGGATTCACACACTATCTTGTAAAGGATTACAAGATCTGAATACACACACACACACTCGTAAGGAGATAGGAACTCACACGAAGTTGGAAACGCACCGAAGGACACATGAATCTGAAGGAAACAAGACACACACACACGGGTCTGGGTAGATCCACACACACACATGAATGTTTAAAGATTATAAATAGCACACACTTGAAGCTAAGGAAATTTGGAAGAAGAAACACAAATGAAAAACTTCTGATTTAGGCTCCCCCTGAGTAGATAATGCAGATTTTGAATGAAGCTTGCTTCTCTAATTGATTTGAGGTTGATTGGCTTCAGATTGATCTTGAAAGGCTTGGAGATGGATGAAGAATCTTTGCATGAAACACTGTTCACGGAGGTGTTGCAATAGCCTTCTTTCTCCTCTTGGTATCCTCCTTGATCTCCCTTGAGTGATTTTTGTTTTTTGGCCCAAAGAGATATTTTTATAAGTCTTGAGTTGGTCAAGGGACATGCCAAAACACTGTTTCGATGGGATTTATTGATTTTATTTTATTTTTATTAAAAATATTTTTTTATTATTATTGGGCTTATTTGGTTTATTTGCGCGTCGATCAACCAACTAACTAACCAGTAATTAACTGACTAATTGACTGCGCGGGCGTGCTAGTCACGTACGTGAAGAGTGTATTGTGCGCTCATTCTGACCTGTACACGGGTGAGAGTGAGATTCAGTCGGGACCAGCAATCTGCCACACCATAAAGGGTGTCGCGTTAATTACATCCCCCACGAGGAGAGAAAATCTTTGATTAATTGCTGAGATAGTGGGCTGTCGAGGCCGGAATAAAGATGCAAAGATGTGAACGTGATGAGGTCACACGAGATGTTTCTATCTATCATGCAAGAGAAGCATGGTTCATTAAATTGAAGACCCTTGGTACGTGGCGGAGGACGTAGGTCCGAGGTCCACCATCGCGCATAGCAGAGACTTCCGATCGGGCATGCCCCGGGCTTCCGTCAGTGGCATTTGGTATACCCGAGGGTTCATACAGGCATGCATACATGATATTCATGACTATGCTGAGGATGACAATAGAGTTGTAATAATGATCGATGATCAATCAAATTATTAGCCTTCCCCAAGGGGAAACGAAAGTGACAACACAAGCATGATAGCGAAAGCGAAGCGCTAACGGACATGATAGTAAAAGCGTGATAGTAATATGATCCGAGCTTGAACAGCCCTTTCTTATTCAATTTATCATTGATTAGGGTCATTAATTTCAACCGCGGGAGACGAGGATCGCTCCGAGGGTGAGTGAGTGATTAGAACATTACAATGCTTTAAGCCAGCGCGGCTGCGCGTGGGGATAGCTTTCCCCGTCGCGGCAAAACGTAGGTAAATGGCATTAATACGGCGTGGCCAGAAGTCTTGTTAATCCGACGCGATGGGTTTGGGGCGCGCCGGATTAGGGCGCGCCGGGAACGTATCATTTGAAAACAAATTTTTATGAGTGTAAGGTTATTCCGGCACGGGGGGGGGGGGGGGGGGGTTACCGCGCCGTATTAAGGCGCGCCGGATTAGGACCGCGCCGTTTTAGCTAATTTTTGATGAATTTTGAAATGATTTAAGTTTATTAGGACTCTGTTGGGAATTTTGAGGTCAATTTGGGTGATTATTTGTTTAATTGAAGTCCAGAGCCCCCAGGGGCAAAGTTATGAGTTAGGGCGAGGTTCGTACTCGAGCACTAGGGTCCTTAACCTCACAACAAATGTTTTATTGAAGCCATTTTTATATGAGTAAGTTAGAAGAATTCTGCCAAAAATTGGGCAGCATCTCCCCCGTCCCTGAAGGATTGCAGGGGAGAAACGGGGTCATACCCACTAGTGGAGTAAGCCCCTAAACGGTCGATCTGTATGGTGGCAGCCAGCAAAATCCAAATCGGACAGGATACCCCGAGGACTAGCCTACGAGGGGCACCATCGCTCCGTGGGTGGAAACAGAGGGACAAGGCAGCCGATGACAGAAGCAACAGCCTGAGGGCTGGCCTACGAGGGGTGGGCAACCTACAGCGTGCACTGTGTCCACCAGAGAGAGAGATAGCATTAGAGAGAGAAGCCCCGAGGACAAGCCTACTAGGAGCACTCATTCCTTAGCCACCACAGGATCCCGAGAGTCCGTGGGTTTCATATTGTTGGGCTGAAGCCCCAATTTTTATTAGCCCTATGGTCCATGGGAAGCATCAATCACTCAGAAGTGGAGCTCCCTTGACCGACTGGTGACTCTGTAAAACGGTAGGGTATATCCCCCTCCCCGGGTGACTAACACGAAACCAACGGGACTCAAATGGTTTAGTGGCTACGAACCACAAACGAGGGGAATGAAGACTTTCGGTATTGATAGCTTACCCACCACAGGGTTAAGATGTTAAAGCTCGCGAGACTGGGTGGCCATCCACAGAAGAGAATGCAAACGGTAGTCACGGAGAGAGTGGCAATTGATATGCGGCTGGGACGATTTGTATACATGGGCATATACTCGAATGGCTGGAACGTAGTAATCACAAGGCGGATTCCACTATTCCAGAAGCAACCTCTGCCTCCTCTGAGCAACGGAGAAATGCAAAGAGGGAAGAAGTCAGAGGTCAGATCTCGTATTAAAACGGGGAGAAACGTATGCACGGGCACGGATGCGGAGGACCTGGAGAGGGGTTATCTCGGTAGCCCATGGCATCCCAGGGCGTATTTGGAATCGGGGGAAACCGAAATCGGAAATCTATACACGGGAGGACACTGATGTATATATCTACCGAATGAGATAGCAGTGGGAGGAGAAAATGAGGCATTGAGCATTCAATCCACCAACACATTCGTATACGCATACCATCATCCCATCAGCGAGGGAGGCTAACACATATATTGCAAGTTTGGCGCAGGCATCGTAGCACGGCCACCGTTCTAATTACAGAGAGGCTCATATAAGAACACCTCAAAGCAGATGGCGAAGAGGGGGGGGAGGAAGTTTGGCTGATATCATCGCCATTCCCCCCCCCCTCTCGCTTACATTCAGTTGAGAGGAAGCAAGGTGGAGGGCAGACGAGAAAACGCAGGCAACCCACTTGTTCCAAGAATAGAGTATCGGGACACCTCTTTCTTCTCCGGCTGTGGAGGGCTTCACACAGAGGAGGGGAGATGGCGACGAAGGACGCTCAGAGAAACCCTGCTTCACTTGCAAGAAACCCTCTCTCCCCCGAACGCGATTGGCTCTCAGACCCCCTCTCCTTCTCTTCCAATTCTCTTCTTCTTTCGAAAACCGCTTCGCCCCCTTTTCTCTCCGAAAACCTTCTTCTCTCCTCCTTTTTTTTTCTTCACTTCGAATGGCCTTTTATACATGACCCGTTCGAGGCTTAATCCAACGTGGAAATGGTGCGTCGGGGAAGTGGACTTCTGAATCCTTTGCACGCCGGAATAGAGGGGCGCCGGATAAGGGGGGCGCGCCGGTTTAGGGTGCGCCATATTAGCATCTCTCGTTCGCCGTGGGTTAGTCGGTGAGTCCGGGGATGGTTCTGGGAGTTGCCGTGACCGTTCATCTTGCCGCCGTTCTTTGAAACCTTGACAGGAAGCCTTGTCGAAGCTCTCAGGATGACGTATGGCCTTTCTCAGAACCTTGAGTATCATTTGTTTGAACACGTGGGTTTTCTGCTGACACGGCTTTCGGCACTATGATCCATGCTGCTAGCTCGGTCTGGCTTGTGTTCAAAGCTTCTTAGAGGGTGGAATAACACCCGAGATAATTCCGCCTAGGCCGGGCGATCATTCGGCCACTAACGGACCCAACTTGGCGAGAAGCTGTACCCATGCCGGGTAATCGGGATCTTCTGCCGACAGAGCCTTCGGTCCTCCATTCTGAAGAGCCAAGGACATTCTTCCATCTCAGGAGAGTCTTTCATGGGGTGGCGGGCCACTGGGTAGACCGTTCTCCTTGGTCAGACAACGGGTGCAGCATATGTGACACGACGGAGTCGATGCCGGTTCATTGGGCAGGCTTGGTCGCACTGTCGGTTAGTTATGAATTCATCTCGATTCTCCTGAGGTGAAGTCCCCGGTGTTCATACTGGGTGACCTGAGGCTCTGGCAGCTTGAGAAGGCTTCAATATGTCGATATCTATCAGCTTCTGTGCTTCAGTAGGGCGTGTCATTCATCTTCGAGGCTTGATCACCGCGAGTGATATTTTGAGTGCCAACAAATGCCCCCCAGCCGTGGGTGTTGCGAGCAAGGCACGAGTGTAGCAAGACCGACGGATGAGCTTCACCCGGAATGATCTCCTCTTCGGACGGCGAAAGCTTGGAACGTCCCTTAATCCGGCACGGATGCTAATCCAGCGCTGTTTGAATGTTAATACGGCGCGGGTTTAATCTGGCGCGCCCCTTGGCCTTGGACGCTAATCCGGCGTGCCCTTGGGCTTTGCATGTTAATCCGGCGTGGTCCCAGGCACTGGAATCTAATCCAACGCGCCTTTCATGTTTAGCAGGGGTGTTAATTCGGCGTGCCCATAACCGGCACGCCTTTTGCTTGGGGGAGTGCTATTAAAAGTGGCATTCTCCCCTATATAAACTCTCTGCCCTTCATTCTTCCTTCATCACTGCTCATTTGCGAAGTTTCTTTCTCTCTCTTCCTGCTCTTCCCCACTCCACCTTCGGTGCCGAGTGAGTTGGGAGCGACCGAAGTCATCCCCTCTGAGCGGGTGAGTGAGTGTTGTTCATTTGGGTTTTAAACCCATTCTTTGGACCCCGGGAGGCTTCTAGTAGGGCTTGCCCTCGGAGCTATTCCTCCGAGTGGTCCATTTGGCCTTGGTGTAATGCCGATGGCTGCATTTAGGGGCCGTTCCCTTAGTGGACGTGTTCCCGCTTTTCTTTGGCAATCTCCCGTGCTGGGGAGAGTCTACCGAAATTTTGTGAGAAATTGGTCTTGGTCAACTATTTCTGACTTTGTTTATTGTTTGATGTGCTTCTTTGCAGCTAACATGGCATCTGATTCTTCTTCTTCTTCCTTCCGTGCCGTGGTGACGTGGGAGAACGTCCATTCCCTTGATCGGGGGCATGATCAGCTCGTTGTAGTCGCCGAGTCCTCGGATTAGGAGACAGACACCGTGGATACTAGCCGTCTCCTCATCCTCAGAGGTGATTCCTTTCATTATGATCGGGAGAGCGCTGTCAGGATGGATCACTTCAAGGACAAGCATCTGATGTCCTTCCTTCAGGCGCTTCAACCTCCAAGGGAAAAGAGACATATTCCTTGTCCGCAAAGCCGAGCAAGCCTTGCTAGTGGAGAGGGATAGTCTGACAGACTGTGTAGTTCGGGGAAGGCCCATTTACCTTCCCGGAGAAGTCAGGAAGTGGAGCGCCGTGCTTGGATTGCAGGATCTGGCTCCAGAAGACGGGCTGTTGACCAGGGCCCCTGAATTCGTACCCACTCGCTGGAATGATTCCGCAGGCAGGGTAGATCGCGAGAGGCCAATCTTTGGCTTGTTCCTCACCCCGTTGAAATGGGGGTACAGGGAAGAATCTTTTCTGCTGGACTGCCTGGCGGTCCACTTCAAATATCAGATATCCGTGGGGTGGTTTGCCGAACTGAGGGCCACCGACGCCCACGTATTCAGACCCGGAGCGGTGGTGTTCACTGATTATGTATTGCAGCACTACGCTCCCATCCTGACAAGGGCTGGCGTCTATCACAGTGTGTACGCTTCAAGATATCGTTACTCCATCTCCTGGGGCTTATGCTGTGGTATGATTGAAGTCTTCTGCCCCGAGTACAACACCTTTTATACCTCGAAAGGAGAAACTTCTCTGGATTTATGGAGCCTCTCATAGCTTAGCGGTCTACCCATCGACGGAGAACCGTACGAGGAAGTCTGCTGACCCTACTGGCTGAAGGATCAGACTGACGGTGAGGGCCGATATCTGGCAGGTTACGCTTATCGATATCTGATGAAGGCGTACAGCACACTTTGCCACTCGTCACATGACACGAGGAAGCTCGGAAGCCAGGTGAGAAGCGAAGGGTGCGGATGGGCACCTGGCTCCAACATTTCTTTGGCGGGAAGAATAAGTATGACAACTTCCATGCAGTAGCGCCGATGGCTCCGAAGAGGAAAAAGAGAGTCCGACGACAGGCCGCATGATAAGTGTGTATTTTTACATCTTAATTTATGTTCGAACACACTTTTATGAGCCATAATATTCATCACTATATATTTATCACACCTAAATTAAATTTTATATCAAAATGTTTCATTGTGGGATTTAATTAAATATTGATACCATTTTGCAGGAACAAAGGAGAATACAATAAAAAGAATCAAAATCAAAATCAAAATATTAACACTTCTATATAAATATTATGATATCGATTCATATTATATATATTCACTTATCTATTAAGATATTTATATATACATTCATAATACATATTCATAATATATATAAAATATCTGTATATATATAATATCTCTCTATATATCTTCATATATCTGTACATATAATATAGATATGTTTCATATATCTTAACATATCTAGATCTAACATTAACCCCTCCTGCGATATCTATATAATAACCATGTGTTTGATATATCTAACATATCTATATAACTATCTATACATCGCAGGTGGCTTTTGCAGTTGGCTGGGCCCTTCACGTAAAGGCAATTTCATGCAGTGCAAAGCAATGGGCAAGAAATGCTATTCACGTGGGTCAATGAACTGCAGGCGCTCAGGCAACTCAGCACAAGCCAACAAAGGCTTCAAGGTGGCTCCATCGGCAACAAAAGCGACAGCGGGCTCCACTTCGTGCATACAGTTGGCAAGCTGCCAAGGCATCAAGTGGCAGCAAAACACGGAGGCTTCTTCGCGGCATCTTCAACAAGAGCGGCTGCGAAGTCTTCACCCTCTCACAAAGCCAGGCGAAGGTCAGCTACGGCGGGCAAAGCTTCTCACGGGCCCATCTCACGCAGTCCATGGTGTTCTTCACACCAAAAAACCCAGCGACGTGATTCACTCAAGTTGGCCGCATCTTCAACGAAGGCAGGCGGGCGACGGCAACACGCCCATGCAGCTCTCTCTCTCTCTCTCCAACGGCCATTCCCACGACGGGTCCCCATGCAGGTTCTTCACGCATGCAAGCTCCACCCCTCTCACGGTAGCCTTCACAGCAGGCCTTGGCATTTCTCACACAATGCAGCATCAATACGGTGCGTTCTTCAACAATGGCGGTGGCCACCTCACGTTGTCGGCAGCATCTCCACGCACTGCCGAGGGCGGTCTTCATGCGGCCAAACCGCTTCTCCACGCCAACCGGCTTCCTCATGCAACAGCGGCCTCCCCCCCTTCATGCAGATTCGACGCATGCATGCATGCAATTTCTTCACACCGGCCCCTCCACAATGCCAGCCGCAGCACCATCTTCAACAAGCACGGCGCGGCCAACACCCAGGCGAAGTCGGCAACCGACGGTTGGAGAGAGAAGAAGAGAGAGAGAGCATAGCGACGAGGCCAACGGCAGTCTTCTCACGGCGTCCTTGCTACGGCTTCGATGTGGACCCACATGCATGCAGCAGGCATCTTCAGCGGCTTCCGTGGTCGACGCGGGTGGGTGGAGAAAAATGAGAGAAGCAAGGAGGGCGGCCTTCCTTCTCATTCGGTGGATGACGGGTTCCTTTGTGGCGTCAACAACTGCTCACCTTCAGCATTTTTTATGCCCATTCACATGGCAAAAAGAGAGAGAGAGAGAGAGAGGACATTGAAGGCTATAAAAGGGGCTTCGGTTGGCATGAGAAGAGTTCTGAGAGGTGATAATTTTGGAGGGTGATGTTCTTTAGAGTTTAGAGAGAGAAAGTTTCAGTTTATGAGTGTTGTTATTTAGTTCTTTTTGGTTGACGTGGGGTTCCTTTTCAGAGAGTTTTATGGAGAGTTTTGAGAGTGTTTTATGTTGTGTGGGATTGGTTTCCCTTTTTGGAGGGAGAGTTCGATGGTTGCTATTTTGATGTCTCTTGATAGTGAATTTGAAGTCATGTTGTTGTCTGTTTGAGTGTTTTTTGAGAACATAGTGAGGTTATGCTGTTCTTTTGTTAGCTTTGTTTTGTTAAGTTTGAAGTGTGTTTAAGTCTCTGTTATTGTTGTTGTTATTTTTGGAGAGTGCTTTTGAGATCCTACGAGACTAGTGATTGAGGAAGGGGAGTTCTCTTATGTGTTCTTGTTTTGGTGTTGTACTACATAGCAAGGAGCAAGAAGGCCTTCTTATTATTTGTTGCAAATTTTATGATTCCTTCTTGCAGCTATTTATTTCATATATTATTTTTTTGTTCTTTCACAAACATCATTCATCTTTTGTTCAATTCTCTTTGCTAAACTCTCTATAAACTCGTCTTTTATATTTTGTGCAAGTGTTAGTTTAATTATTTCCCTTACTCAACCTCGTTCTTTACAAGTTTGGTGATTGTGATCATTCTGTCACTTTCCGTTCAATTGCCTCATTCATTCTTAAGCTTGGGTTTTTCATTGTTCTTTCACTTAATTTCTCAATTTCAAAATCAAGTGTTCGACCCAACTCTCACGGTTTTCAATCTTAAAAACTCAAGGTTTTCAACTCTAAGATCTAAAACTTCTCGTGGGTTCGACTCAGTCTCACTACTTAACTATTCTTTTAAATTTGTGGGCCGAATATTTAATTTTGGTAGCGGGCGTATTAACGACGTGCGTTTTTCCGCCATCAATTTTGGCGCCGTTGCCGGGGAGTTTATGATTTTTTAAGTTGATTATTTTGTGTTTTTTGTATATAGATTGATATTAACAATTTTTCTTTTTGTTTTGAAGGGAAAAAAAAGAAAATCAATCCTAGAAAAATAAAAAAAAAGGAAATATGCTGAGGTAAGTCTTCTCTCCTCTTGCCTCTTCTAAAAAAAAAGCACGAGGGATCGCTATCAAGTAAGTATCCTAACTTTCTCTCTCTTGATCTAATTTTTTTTCATTTTCATAATATTAACTTCCATAGTGAGAAAATCCAAAAAATATAATAATCTTGTTGGCTAGATAGCTTCATTAATTAAAAAAAAATACTTGATCTAAAAAATAAAAAAAACTTCATTCCAAGATTAGAAGCCACACATCATGTTCTAGGTCATGCATCATGTAGGTTGCAATAATTTTTATTCCATATTTTTGTCTTAGAAAATAATTGTTCATGCATTTGCATCTTAAATCCCTTGTTTGAACATGTTTGTTGCATGCCATTTTTTAAAACACTCTAAGGGCAATACCCCTAAATAACATAAGGTGGGGATTTCATCACCATTCCTTGGCCCATAAATCACAAACTTCTTTGCATCTTTTGCATCGTCCCCAGGCTAATAAAAATCAGTAGATATTGGCCCTAAGAAATCACACTGTGATTTTAGTACGATTTGAGTTTATCCTCTTGTGGAAACCGGTGTCTAAGGCAAGACGGTCGGACGGCAAACGCCTTAAGCAGGCTAGTGGTTATTTAATTAGGTCCCTACGAAAGTAGGGGGAGCCTCCCACTACCCCACCCCTTACCTGGCTGGTGGAAATTTTGAGGATGAACTTGCATTGTATTTTGCTCACTTTGTGAAACCCCACTAGAAGATTCAGAGTACCCCTAGGTGTCTTAGGATAAATTGTGTGATAACTTGTTTTTGTCTTCACAAAACAAACAAAAAAAATTCAATAAAAAGGGAGACAACAAAAAGAGGGGGGAGATATTTTGGGCATAATTCAATCCAACTTTGATTTAAGGAGCCCGAGTATATGCATGGTAGGAGGTCTCTTCGTCTGGATCTAGCTCAGCCTAATTGTGAGATTGAGAGAACCCTACATCACAGCCTTAGAAACACTGGGGTTGAGTCTGTGGAGATGGAGGCCCAAGAAGAAGGAATTGTTGCCCATCCTAGAACATTGAAAGATTACATGTATCCTTCAAGGGATAGCCAACCCTCTTGCATCCAGTTACCTGAACATAATGGGCATTTTGAGCTTAAATAAGGAATTATCTAGATGTTGCCTGTCTTTAGAGGGGAGGAAGCTGAGAACCCATATCATCATGTGAGAGACTTCGAGGAAATTTACAGTACAATGAGCTTCACTCACCTAAGTGATGAGTCCCTTAAGCTAAGATTGTTCCCATTTTCTTTAAGGGATAAAGCCAAGAATTGGTTGTACTAATTACGGCCTCGGTCAATTACAACATGGGATGGCCTCTCCACTGAATTTTTGAGGAAATTTTTTCCAAACCACAAGACTGCCACCATTAGATAAAAACTCAACAGCTTTATCCAACTTGATGGTGAAACTCTGTGGAGATACATGGAAAGATTCAATGATCTTTTACTGCAATGCCCTTACCATGGATTTGAACAATGGAGATTAGTCCAAATTTTGTATGAAGGACTGGATTTCAATACTCGCACTATGGTGGAGTCCATGTGTAATGGGGGTTCACCAATAAGGGAGCGGAAGAAGCTTGGGCATTTTTAGATGAAATTGCTGAAAAATCACAATAGTGGGAAACTGTTAGGGATCCTTGAAAGGTAATCACGAGGGGAGGTTTGTTCAAGGTGGACAAAGAAGTTGATATGGATGTCAAAATGGGAGGATTGGCAAAAAGACTGGAAGCCTTAGAAATGACAAGAATTGGAAAAACTTATGAAACTGCTAAAAATGTTGAGCCTTCTATGTGTGTGTTGTGCAATGGTTCAGATCACCTAGTTGAAAATTGCTCTGAAATCCAAACCTTTAGGGAGATTAGGGCACAAGCCAATTCATATCAAAAACCTAACAACAATCCCTATAGTGACACCTATAACCTAGGTTGGAGGAACCATCCCAACTTCTCTTGGAAGTCCCAACAGGCTCAGGCCCAAAATTCCCAAGCCCATCACTTTCCAAATAAGGCCCAATATCAGACCAACTTCCAAAACCAGGCCTTTAACAGGGGCCAACCTGCACACCCACTACCTACACAACCACATCAACAATCTGTCCCGCCCACTTATTGCCAATCATCTCAATCTCAGCCATTCACTTAAAATGAGGATAGGCTTTTACAATAATTCCAACAACTTCTTTCGGCTTAACACAATCTTTTACTGCCCAACTTCAAGTTATTTCTAGGACGGAGGCCCAGGTTGGTCAGATGGCTGAGGCCAATATGAGGAGGGAACCAGGCCAATTACCTAGCCAACCCATAGAAAATCCTAGGAACCACCCGCCTGGCTTTGATCCACAACCAACCTTGCAACCCAAGAACCCTCATGTTGAGAATGCTAAGGCTGTCACTACATTAAGAAGTGGAAAGATTCTTGAGGACCCATATGAAGAGGGAAGAAGTGAAGCCAGCTCAAGCAAACCCAAGATTTCAGACCTTAAGGATAAGGAGCCCATGCCTACTTCCACCACTACAGTGGGTCAAGAGGGGAATAAGAAGGAAAAAGGGAAGGCTCAAGTTGAGGATACCCCTGAGATTTATCATCCCAAAATCTCTTTTCCATCAGCCCTAGGAACAAGAAAGGAGAAAAAGGAACAACAGGCTCAGGCCCGTAATGAACAAATGATGGAACTATTCAAGCATGTTTACATTAACATCCCACTTGTTAGGTTCGGTGCAGTATTCAGAGGGGGGGGTGAATGAATATAACCCTTTAAAAACCTTTACCCAATTAAAAGGTTATGATGCTCACTAACTATCTAGAGTGCTAACTAGACAGATGTATCAAATCTGAAAGACTAATTAGCAGTAGCACCATTCTTCCACTCAAATAAACTTTCGCTCACTCAACGGATTAAACACTCAGAACAAGATCTGATCAACCACTTGGAGCGCCCCTATGCAAACATCTAGCGGAAGCAAAACATATAGAGAAATCAGATCACTGCACAGAGGATTTTTAGGTGGTTCGGTCCTCTAGACCTACATCCACCCCACACTCAAACCGAGTGTGGCTTCCACTAGCTCACGCTAGAAACAGCAGACTCAGTCTGCAACAAACGCTGCCAAACAGCTTGACCAGGGGAACAACCTCCCCTCTTCCTCCCAACCGGAGGGAACCACTAGTGACACCAGTCACTAGCAAACCAGAGACACAAGGTCTCTCTTCCTCCAGACCTGGAGGGAACCCCTGGACTTGAATCCACAAGCCCAGAATCGGAGACAGGTCTCCCTTCCTCCAAACCGGAGGGGATCAACAAGTAGCTCCCAACTACTTGCAACTGGAGATCAGATCTCCCTTCCTCCAAACCGGAGGGAACCCACAAGTAGCACCCAGCTACTTGCAACCGGAGATGTCAATCTCCCTTCTCCTGAACTAACAGGAGGAACCCCGACCACTCTACAGAGTATCGGAAACACAGCAAACCAGAAAACAAAGGAAAGAACAGTAAACGAAAAATGACTTCAGCAAAACAGAAAGCTGAAAAACGAAACACATAATGTGGCTCTCAACGGAGCTGACTGGCCTGGATTTGATCCACGGTCCAGTAGACGGATCTTCAGGTAAGATCTTCCTTCTTCTCCACGAGCTCTCTCGCTCACTCTCTATCTTTCTTTCTCTTTCTTCTGCTCTCCTCTCACTCTCTGCTTCTTCTTCTCTTCACACTCTTCTCGAGCTCTCTACCTCTCTTCTTCTCCTTCTGCTCTTCTTCTTTCTCTTTTCTTCTTCTATCTGGATCGTGGCTCTCTGTATACGCTTTTCTTCTCGCCAACTCGATCACCTTCATCTATGGAAGAATGCTCATATATATAGTAGCAGCAGCAGCAGCATCAGCCACGACGTGTGACCTCCACATTTCCAGCCCTAAGAATTCGGACCACGTGGCAGTCTCTCAGCAGACTTTATTCCAGCCTCGGATCACGTGCCCTCCTTAAGCTTCACGATCAAAGCACCTGTAAAACAGGGTATCGGATAAGTCATCAGTTTAAAGAACAACTCTGTATAGACTTATCAGAAGAACAGCGTTTTAGAAGAAACCTGGACGAGGTTAGAACGAAACAACACGAGCTAACAAATAGCAACAACACGGAGACAACACGAAGACAGAATAAGGAAACGACACGAGGTACATACGAAGACAAGACAGAAACCAATCATGAAGTATGGTTTCAACAAACGAAAGACACAAGGTCTAGGAAGAACAACACGGGGTGACAACAGAAACCGACACGAAGTGTTTGCAAACAAAGTAAGACACAAGGTCTACGTAAAGCAACACGAAGTGTGGTTAAAGCGAGAACGACACGAAGTGAAGTTATAAAACAATACGAGGTAAAAAGAAGAACGACACGAGATACATGGAGACAAAACAGAAACCAACACGAAGTGTGGTTTCAACACAAGAAAGACACAAGGTCTAGGAAGAACAAAAACGACACGAAGACACAGAAACAACAGTAACTGACACGAAGTAAGTACGACACCAAGACGAGGTTGACACGAAATGAAAACAACACGAGGTGAAGTTGACACGAAATGAAAACAACACGAAGTGAAAACAACAGTAACCGACACGAAGTACATGAGAGGAAAAACGACACGAAGTCATGAAAACAACAGTAACCGACACGAGGTGAGGTTACTAAAGCGACAACGACACGCGGTGTGGAAAACACGACACGAAGACCTGAGACGGAGAAACGACACGAAGTGTAACAGGAACGACACGGGTTGAACACAACACGAAGACGAAATACAAAGAGACGACACGAAGTGAAGTTGACACGAAGTGAAAACAACACTAAGTGAAAAACAATAATCGACACGCGGTGAAAACAACACGAAGACGAAGTACAAAGAGACGACACGAAGTGAAGTTGACACGAAGTGAAAACAACACTAAGTGAAAAACAATAATCGACACGCGGTGAAAACAACACTAAGACGTAAACACTAAAACAACACGAAGATGAAGACAAGGGAAACGACACGAAGTCTAACCTCATACAAGCTTTCCTGTCACGCATGGAAATCAACACGAAGTGTTGTATGCTCATACAACACGAGATCTTTTCGTGTTAGTGAGGGGAAACAACACGAAAACTCAAGTACAGAAACAGCACGAAGATGATGTACAATCTGATGTACAGACATGAAGAACAGTCCAAGGTATAGACTTGCACGAGCAAGCTACAGTGCCAAAGTATAGACTTCACGCTGTACAGACTACATGACCAGTGCATGATTGTACTTGACAATGTAAACACTTAGCCTATGCAGACCAATGTACAGATTTTGGCGAAGCAAAAGGCTGTATAGACTTGGAGACCCAAAGCCATTGTATAGACTTTGTCTAAGACAAGGCATGAGCTGACGTTGTATATACTTAGCCAATGCAAACAGTCCGATGTATAGACTTTAAGGAAATGCATGCTACAGTGCAATGTCTAGACGTGCGATGTGTTCGCCAAATGCACACTACAGTCCAATGTATGGACTTGGACGAATGATGCATGTGCAGTGAATAGACTTAGGGCATAAACCCCACGATGCACTGTATAGACTATGCACATAACATAAGTCTAACATACACAATATATCAGTTGTACCAGTCACAGTCATGATGCAATCATCAAGGCACAATGTCATGAAAACACTATATCATTGCTATCATCAAAATACAATATCAATCATCAAAACCACAGCAATGAATGCTTTATGCATCAGTTTAACATGTAACAAGACTGAACATCAAATATGTTAATCTAAACTGAGCAGCAAGATGACTGAACCTTTGATTAACTCACATCAACAACCAATCATCAAAGCCATCATTAAAACCATCATCAAAACCAAAACCACATGCATGGGCACAACAATCTCCCCCTTTTTGATGATGGCAACACTTTCAATACATTGAGTCATTCTGATGATGTGAGGCATTCTGAGGTAATCTGAAGACTCAAATTATTCTCCCCCTTTGACTTCATCAAAAAGAAAAATAATTTGAGAAATTATAGCATGTATAAAAGTTCAGTCAATTTCTCCCCCTAAATAAAAGCTCCCCCTTTGAGAAGGAATATGAACAGATAACACAGGTAGAAAAGGTAGGAGGATCACTTGATAACAGCTGAATCATAGGTTCAGAAAGGAAGCATGATTATAACCAACTGTTAAAGTATAAGAATCATCAACATACAATTTTTCAAAAAATTCAGGTTTAACAGTGATAAATCTAGAGTAAAACACCTGACCCCTGAAAAAAGAGTTTTAGATTCCATTTATAGCAATGAATCTAGGGCACATGGTATTAATAGATAAGTCTGAAATAATACCCTTTTGTGTTTAAACAAGGAAATTCAAGAGAGGCAACTTGAATATGTATTGATAAAAATAATTTTCACTCATTGACTTTTGATTTTTCGAAGGGTTACAGCAGTTTGATTTTCATTTTTTTTAATTTCTGAAACTGAACTAAGTGAATAGACCTATGGCATTTATGCTGTTGACATTAGGTGTACACCTTGATAAGAGGCATGTACCCCCAGTTACTAGGCATAAACTACAAGATCTACTTCAGATCAAGACCCACAAGGAATAGTCTTCACTTTTGACATTAAGGGTACACCTTGATTAGAGGCCAGTACCCTCAGTTACTTGGTGAGGACTCCCCTATAGATTTGACCCTATGAATAGAGATAGTCTAAAGCACTTCATGACATGTGAGTTCTCCTGTCTCTTTGGAGGAGTTCACAGTTTCTCAGTGCAATCAGCCATTGCTCTGTCACTATGTTCAGTTCTTAACATTAATGATCTTATATACTGCTGCCCTTAATTCTTTTAGAGTGATTGATTGAAAAACATTACACACTCTTGTTCACCTGTTCTAGACATTTCCAGATTAACACATTTAGGCATAAAAAAAAAAACTTTTTCTATTTTAGCCATGAGACAAAGATTAAGAGCTATAAAAGTTTTCTTTTATCTCAATTTCTGAAGTGCAGACACTTAACTCTCCAAATTATAAAGGTTAAACCTTTAGTTCTTTTCAATTTGTAAGAGTGATTCTTATAAGTGAACAATTGCAATAATCATCATTCAATGTACTAAACTAGATGCAAAGCTGTTGTTTAGTGAAAATGATGAGGAAAAGATAGCAATTGGCAATATGATCCATAGCATCTGATGACAGTGAATATGAATGAGTTGAAAGGGGACAAAGAGAAATACCAAGGATTCAATGAATTGAATAGAGCTCTCAGCTCCCCCTGACACCATGATGCAAAAAAAAAAAAAAAAATGCTATGCATTAGACTGTTCTACATGCAGACAAGACCCATGGTACTAGGCGGAGGACCTGGTCTCAAGGACCATCTCACACATGGTAGGAACCTCCGGGCAGATTTCCCTGCCTTTTAGTAACATACCATTTGATATACCAGGGTTAACAAGGACAATGCAACATAAATCAGTCCTTCATGCATTGAACGGCATTATTAACACATGCAATGACAGTGTACACTGAATGAACCATTCACACTTAGTCCAAGTATGCATTCAAATACAAGCATGCAATGCGTTGACACAAAGCATATGTAGTGCATCAACTGAATATGCTTAGCGAAGCATTCAATTTCAGTTCAACATATAGTAAGAGAAGAGCATCAGATATATGCAAAAATGAATTCAATAGCTGAGTCTGGAATACAGACTGATCAGCTAGACATGGAGAGATCATCAACAATCAATCAAGCAAATCAACATGAAGCACACATTTTTCATGCTCACAGTTTCAGATAATGGAATTTAAAACACATTACAGAACTGACCTGAAAAGTTCAATCATGGGGTTTTCATTCTTGAGCGCCTTGGTTAACCCCCTTTTATTTCTCCCTCCAAGGCACACCTGCAAGATATTTGATCATCTTGATCCTGCAGGGACCCAAGTAGCTTTGGGTCCTGCGTTAGCCTTAACAGGTTTTCTAAACATTTTCATAGCAACATTATCATCAAATTTCATCAGTGAACAGTCATCCATAGAATGTCCAAATTTTCCACAGTATCTACATGAACTGGCTGGTTTTTGGTTCTTATGATACATGTTAACAGCAGGGTGATGTTTATAAGCATGTTCATAAGATTTTCTGTTATATGCATGAACAGTTTGATGCTTGTTCTTAACCATCCAACACTCAGCAGATTTATGGCCTGGCTTCCCACAGTTATAGTATGAAATTTTCACAAAAGGTTTTGCAGGGAATTTGACAAAATGGGGTTTAACATAGTTCTTTTGAACATACCAACAGTCCTTGACTGTATGCCCATTTTTCCCACAGTGGGAGCATGCAAAAGAATTTCTTCTATGAAAACCATTTTTACCCCAAGTAGATCTAAACCAACACTCAGCAGCCTTGTGCCCAGGCTTATTACAGTTGAAGCACACAATGTGCTGACTAGAATTGTGTTTAGATCCATATGGATCATAAAAGTGCATGGAAGACCTGGCATGTAGTTTATTGTCTTCTTTCATGATAAAACATTCATTCATGAGATGACCATGCTTCCCACAATAATAACATGAGGCATCAGGCTTCCTAGCAACATGGTTTCTATCAAAAGAATTTCTAGAATGTAAAGTTCCACTAGCATGCTCATCCTTTAACATCAATCCACAGTCCTCCATTATGTGACCTCCTTTCCCACAATAATAACATGACCCCTTTGTAATATGAGTGTATGTGAGATCATGTGAATTGTGTGTAGCCCTTTTTATAGCAACAAGAGTGCCTTTTTCCTTTTTCTGTGAGTTTTCACCCTTTTTCTGTTTTGGAGTTTGTTCCACAGTTTTGGGTTTCACAGTGGATTTTTGTGCAGTGAATTTGAAGACAGAAGGAGCAGAGGTTATGTTCTGATTGGTGGCTTTGACAAAAACTGTAGATGTTTCATTCCCATTACTCCTTTTATTTGTCGGACTATAGCCCAGTCCCTTTCTCTCAAAGTTATCACTCTTTCCAAGAAGCTTATTCAGATTGTCCTTACCTTTGACAAATTTTGATAGAGAATTTTTCACGTCTTTAATTTCAAAATTCAAATCAGCAATTTTAGCTTCATATTTGGACAGATCTGTTTCACAGGAAATGACTTGTTGATGCAAGGCATCATTCAGATTCTTGAGTTTTTCAACTTCCTGTTTTAATTCTATTTCCTTGTCAGTTTTAGATAAGGACTTATAAAGATCATCAACTTCTTGTTGAAGGGATGTGATAGTAAGCTCATATCCAGCTATTTTCTGTTCACTGCAACTGACATTTCCATTTAACATTAAGTTGATGGTTTTTAGACTCTCAATTTCTTGTTCAGCATTCATCAACCTATCAGAATTATCCACACTCACACACTTGCCTTTTTCCATTGTCATTAGCCTATTTGTCAGCTGTATGTTTAGGTGTTTCAACTCATTGATTTCCTCTTTCAGTTTACTGTTCTGCTCTAGGATTTCATCATCAGACACCCATTTATCTGTTGAAGACTGACATTCATAAAACATTTCTCTTAGTTCTTCAGATTGAAATTTGTCAAGATTTTTCTGAATCTCTGAATTCATTGTTCTTTCAGCCTCCAATTTCTCAGAGATTAAACCATTTTCTTTTTCAAGGTTTATTGATTTATGTTCAAATTCTTTGGATTGGTTTTTGAGCTTTTCATTTTCAGATTTCAATTCTTTCAATTCAGAATTGATACATTCTAAATCTCTCACCAATCTTTCATTTTGAACAACATCAATGTTATGAGTCTGAACAACGAAGCTAAGCCTTTCCTTTAGTTCAACAATTTCACAAACAAGCTTTTGACTCTCCTCTTTGTGTAGACCAATTTGTTTCATAAAAGTTTGTTTTTCAGATTTCAAATGATCTAGATCTGTAGTAATAGAGTCAAAGTCTTGTAGTTGTCTTCTTAAGATTTCATTTTCAGTTTTCAGAGTTTCAAGTTTTTCACCTCCTAGATTTTCCAGCTTCTTTTTCAGACTTTTATATTTCTTCCCTAGTTTCTTACGGGATCTTAACAGATTTGCATAGGCATCTTCCCAATCGTCTAATGAAAAATTCTCGAAAGGGTTTACCTCCTCATCATCACGTTCTTCGGATTCATCTTGATCACTACCATGGTTGCTCTCGTCAGCCATCAGACCGTTGTCGACATTTCCCTTCTGAGCAAGCTTCAGCTCATCCATAATGTCCTTGGCAGACCTGCAATCATGAGTACAAGACCATAAGGCTCTGTCAATAGCAGCTCTCATCAGGTTAAAGGCCTTCTGATTTTCTTCATATTTTGACTTGTGACTTTTAGTCCATTTGGACTTTTCCTTTGGCAATCTGTAGGGACCTTGTGAAATTAACTTCCACAGATCCGGATTAATCATTTTCACATAATTGTGAAGACTACTAATCCATGAGTTAAAGTTAGAGCCATTGAAAATCGGTGGAGAACCCATTGAGTAAATCCGTAAACAGATTAATGAAGCAAAGGGTAGAAACAGATAAGCACAAGGGACACCAGGATCCTCTGCAGATCGTTGGATCTGAACAATTAGAGAACCGCTCTGATACCAATTGTTAGGTTCGGTGCAGTATTCAGAGGGGGGGGTGAATGAATATAACCCTTTAAAAACCTTTACCCAATTAAAAGGTTATGATGCTCACTAACTATCTAGAGTGCTAACTAGACAGATGTATCAAATCTGAAAGACTAATTAGCAGTAGCACCATTCTTCCACTCAAATAAACTTTCGCTCACTCAACGGATTAAACACTCAGAACAAGATCTGATCAACCACTTGGAGCGCCCCTATGCAAACATCTAGCGGAAGCAAAACATATAGAGAAATCAGATCACTGCACAGAGGATTTTTAGGTGGTTCGGTCCTCCAGACCTACATCCACCCCACACTCAAACCGAGTGTGGCTTCCACTAGCTCACGCTAGAAACAGCAGACTCAGTCTGCAACAAACGCTGCCAAACAGCTTGACCAGGGGAACAACCTCCCCTCTTCCTCCCAACCGGAGGGAACCACTAGTGACACCAGTCACTAGCAAACCAGAGACACAAGGTCTCTCTTCCTCCAGACCTGGAGGGAACCCCTGGACTTGAATCCACAAGCCCAGAACCGGAGACAGGTCTCCCTTCCTCCAAACCGGAGGGGATCAACAAGTAGCTCCCAACTACTTGCAACTGGAGATCAGATCTCCCTTCCTCCAAACCGGAGGGAACCCACAAGTAGCACCCAGCTACTTGCAACCGGAGATGTCAATCTCCCTTCTCCTGAACTAACAGGAGGAACCCCGACCACTCTACAGAGTATCGGAAACACAGCAAACCAGAAAACAAAGGAAAGAACAGTAAACGAAAAATGACTTCAGCAAAACAGAAAGCTGAAAAACGAAACACATAATGTGGCTCTCAACGGAGCTGACTGGCCTGGATTTGATCCACGGTCCAGTAGACGGATCTTCAGGTAAGATCTTCCTTCTTCTCCACGAGCTCTCTCGCTCACTCTCTATCTTTCTTTCTCTTTCTTCTGCTCTCCTCTCACTCTCTGCTTCTTCTTCTCTTCACACTCTTCTCGAGCTCTCTACCTCTCTTCTTCTCCTTCTGCTCTTCTTCTTTCTCTTTTCTTCTTCTATCTGGATCGTGGCTCTCTGTATACGCTTTTCTTCTCGCCAACTCGATCACCTTCATCTATGGAAGAATGCTCATATATATAGCAGCAGCAGCAGCAGCATCAGCCACGACGTGTGACCTCCACATTTCCAGCCCTAAGAATTCGGACCACGTGGTAGTCTCTCAGCAGACTTTATTCCAGCCTCGGATCACGTGCCCTCCTTAAGCTTCACGATCAAAGCACCTGTAAAACAGGGTATCGGATAAGTCATCAGTTTAAAGAACAACTCTGTATAGACTTATCAGAAGAACATCGTTTTAGAAGAAACCTGGACGAGGTTAGAACGAAACAACACGAGCTAACAAATAGCAACAACACGGAGACAACACGAAGACAGAATAAGGAAACGACACGAGGTACATACGAAGACAAGACAGAAACCAATCATGAAGTATGGTTTCAACAAACGAAAGACACAAGGTCTAGGAAGAACAACACGGGGTGACAGCAGAAACCGACACGAAGTGTTTGCAAACAAAGTAAGACACAAGGTCTACGTAAAGCAACACGAAGTGTGGTTAAAGCGAGAACGACACGAAGTGAAGTTATAAAACAACACGAGGTAAAAAGAAGAACGACACGAGATACATGGAGACAAAACAGAAACCAACACGAAGTGTGGTTTCAACACAAGAAAGACACAAGGTCTAGGAAGAACAAAAACGACACGAAGACACAGAAACAACAGTAACTGACACGAAGTAAGTACGACACCAAGACGAGGTTGACACGAAATGAAAACAACACGAGGTGAAGTTGACACGAAATGAAAACAACACGAAGTGAAAACAACAGTAACCGACACGAAGTACATGAGAGGAAAAACGACACGAAGTCATGAAAACAACAGTAACCGACACGAGGTGAGGTTACTAAAGCGACAACGACACGCGGTGTGGAAAACACGACACGAAGACCTGAGACGGAGAAACGACACGAAGTGTAACAGGAACGACACGGGTTGAACACAACACGAAGACGAAATACAAAGAGACGACACGAAGTGAAGTTGACACGAAGTGAAAACAACACTAAGTGAAAAACAATAATCGACACGCGGTGAAAACAACACGAAGACGAAGTACAAAGAGACGACACGAAGTGAAGTTGACACGAAGTGAAAACAACACTAAGTGAAAAACAATAATCGACACGCGGTGAAAACAACACTAAGACGTAAACACTAAAACAACACGAAGATGAAGACAAGGGAAACGACACGAAGTCTAACCTCATACAAGCTTTCCTGTCACGCATGGAAATCAACACGAAGTGTTGTATGCTCATACAACACGAGATCTTTTCGTGTTAGTGAGGGGAAACAACACGAAAACTCAAGTACAGAAACAGCACGAAGATGATGTACAATCTGATGTACAGACATGAAGAACAGTCCAAGGTATAGACTTGCACGAGCAAGCTACAGTGCCAAAGTATAGACTTCACGCTGTACAGACTACATGACCAGTGCATGATTGTACTTGACAATGTAAACACTTAGCCTATGCAGACCAATGTACAGATTTTGGCGAAGCAAAAGGCTGTATAGACTTGGAGACCCAAAGCCATTGTATAGACTTTGTCTAAGACAAGGCATGAGCTGACGTTGTATATACTTAGCCAATGCAAACCAGTCCGATGTATAGACTTTAAGGAAATGCATGCTACAGTGCAATGTCTAGACGTGCGATGTGTTCGCCAAATGCACACTACAGTCCAATGTATGGACTTGGACGAATGATGCATGTGCAGTGAATAGACTTAGGGCATAAACCCCACGATGCACTATATAGACTATGCACATAACATAAGTCTAACATACACAATATATCAGTTGTACCAGTCACAGTCATGATGCAATCATCAAGGCACAATGTCATGAAAACACTATATCATTGCTATCATCAAAATACAATATCAATCATCAAAACCACAGCAATGAATGCTTTATGCATCAGTTTAACATGTAACAAGACTGAACATCAAATATGTTAATCTAAACTGAGCAGCAAGATGACTGAACCTTTGATTAACTCACATCAACAACCAATCATCAAAGCCATCATTAAAACCATCATCAAAACCAAAACCACATGCATGGGCACGACACCACTTTTAGATGTCATCCAACATGTGCCTGCATATGCCAAATTCCTCAAAGATTTGTGCACACAAAAGAGGGAGCCTAGGATAGCCACTAGGAAAATTCTACTGTCAGAGGATGTGAGTGCTGTCTTATTGAACCAACTCCCACAGAAAATGAAAGATCCTGGTGCACCTCTCATCTCTTGTGTCATTGGGGGCATCACCTTTGAAAAAGCCCTACTGGACTTAGGGGCTAGTGTGAATTTACTGCTGACATCTGTTTATCAAAAGTGTGGGATAGGAGAGCTTAAACCAACCACGGTGATTCTCCAATTAGCAGATAGATATGTTAGGACACCTAGGGGGCTGGTAGAGGACGTCCTTGTCAGGATAGACACTTGCTACTTTCCTGTAGACTTTTTGATCCTTGACATGGAACCGAGCCATGATCTAGCTCAAAGTCCTATCATATTTGGTCGACCCTTCTTGGCCACTGCCAATGCTAATATCAATTGTAAGTCGGGGCTTATGGATATCTCTTTTGGAGATCAGAAGATCACTCTCAATGTCTTCAAGGCCTCTAAACACATGGGGAATGAGGAGGGCTGTTACATAGTTGATGTTGCTGAGGACCTACTTGAAATCTAATCTCCCTTGGTCCTAAATGAACCCTCTGATTCAGATGAGCATGATGATAATGAATCCACTGAAGATGTCCGTATGATTGACTCAAGGAACAGGGCACTATGGCCCTCCAAAGTTGAACTTTTGCCAAAACTTAAAGCTGAGCCTATGTTGCCTTCAATCCAGGCCCCACCACAGTTGGAACTCAAACCCTTGCCTAAGTCTTTGAAGTATGCATTTCTAGGACCCAAGGAGACTTTACAAGTGATAATTGCTTCTGACTTGTCTCCCACACAAGAAGCCCAACTACAAGAAGTCTTTAAAGCTCATAAAGCTGCCATTGGGTGGACTATGGCCGACCTCAAAGGCATTAGCCCCTCAATTTGCATGCATCACATCTACTCTCAGCAAGATGCTAAGCATGTTAGAGAGTTGCAAAGAAGACTAAATCCCAGCATGAGAGAAGTGGTGAAGAAGGAGGTGGTCAAATGGTTAGATGCTGGAATCATTTACCCCATCTCTGATAACAGTTGGGTGAGCCCTTCGCAAGTCGTTCCCAAGAAGTCAGGACTTACGGTCATCCAGAATGAACAAGGTGAGTCTTTGCATACCCGATTGATTACGGGATGGAGGGTGTGTATAGAATACAGAAAATTAAATGCAGTCACCAAGAAAGATCACTTCCCTCTACCTTTCATTGACCAAATCCTGGAGAAACTTGCTGGACAAAAGTATTTTTGCTTTTTGGATGGTTATTCAGGATACAATCAAGTGGCCATGTACCCAGAGGATCAAGAGAAGACCACCTTCACATGTCTATATGGTACATTTGCTTTTAGAAGAATGCCTTTCGGGTTGTGTAATGCACCAGCCACTGTTCAAAGGTGCATGATGGCTATCTTTTCTGACATGGTGGGGGAATTTCTTAAAATTTTGATGGATGATTTCTCTATTTTTGGGGATTCATTTGAGACATGTTTACAAAATTTGGAAAGAATTCTGAAGCGGTGTCTAGAGACAAATCTGGTTTTGAGTTGGGAAAAGAGCCATTTCATGGTAAAGGAAGGGATTGTGTAAGGACATGTTATTTCTGAGAAGGGAATCGAGGTAGATAAATCTAAAATTGATTTGATTTGTAATTTACTTCCCCTAACATCAGTCAAACAAATTCGATCCTTTCTAGGCCACGTTAGTTTCTACCAACGATTCATTAAGGACTTTTCAAAGATCTCTCGTCCTTTACGCAACTTGTTGGCCAAGGATACGCCTTTCCACTTTGATGATTCATGTCTTCAAGCTTATAACTTTTTGAAAAAGGCGGTGACTCAAGCTCCAATCCTACAACCTCCAGATTGGTCACTATCTTTTGAAATTATGTGTGATGCTTCGGACAATGCCATGGGGGCGGTATTGGGCCAAAGGGTTAACAAAAACCCAGTTGTGATTTACTATGCCAGTCGAACTCTGGCTGAGGCCCAAAAGAACTATACCACAACTCAGAAAGAATTGTTGGCTATGGTCTTTGCACTAGAAAAGTTATGATCCTATCTTTTAGGATCCAAAGTCATCATCTATTCGGATCATTCCGCTCTGAGATACCTATTGTCCAAAAAGGAGGCCAAACCACATTTGATCAGGTGGATCTTGCTCTTGCAAGAATTTGACATTGAGATTCGAGATAAAAAGGGGTCAGAAAATGTTGTAGCCGACCACCTATCCAGGATCCTAGTGCAAGAAAGTGAACCTGTTCAAGAATCCTTCCCTGATGAACAACTCCTGGCCATTTCACAGATGAAACCTCCATGGTTTGCTGATATTGTTAACTATTTGGCTGTGGGATTAATCCCTGATGGATGATCCAAACAAGAGAAAGATCGATTTCTTTCTCAAATAAAATATTACTTTTGGGAGGACCCTGGAACTTTTTCGAACCTGTGCTGATAATGTCATAAGAAGGTGCGCCCCAGAAAATGAACATCAAAGTATTCTCACCTTTTGCCATACTCTTTCATGCGGGGGACATTTTTCTGGGAAGAAAACTGCAGCAAAAATCCTACAAAGTGGCTTCTACTGGCCCACTCTCTTCAAGGATGCCCACACATTCAGTCAATCTTGTCCCAAGTGTCAAACCATGGGAAACATTTCAAAGAGAGACATGATGCCATTAAATCCCATCCTTGTGGTTGAAATCTTTGATGTTTGGGGGATTGATTTCATGGGTCCATTTCCACCATCCTTTGCACATGAGTACATACTTGTGGCCGTTGATTATGTCTCCAAATGGATTAAGACAATGGCTACGAGAACTAATGATCATAAAGTGGTTATAAAGTTCATCCAGAAAAATATCTTTTCTAGGTTTGGGTTCCCGAGAGCAATAATCAGTGATGGGGGTAGTCGTTTCACCAACTCCCAGTTCAAAATCTTGCTTAGAAAATATGGGATCAACCACAAGGTAGCCACACCTTACCATCCTCAAACAAGTGGACAAGTGGAAGTCTATAATAGAGAGATCAAGAACATTCTACAAAAACAGTCAGACCTGATAGAAAGGATTGGTCAGAGAGACTGGATGATGCTCTATGGGCTTATAGGACAGCCTACAAGACCCCCATTGGGATGTCACATTTTAGGTTGATCTACAGGAAAGTATGTCACCTTCCGGTAGAATTGGAACACAAAGCATACTGGGCTGTAAAGCAATTCAATTTGGACTCGGCCTAAGCAGGTGAAAATCGGGCATTACAATTAAATGAGTTGGATGAGTTACGGAGAGAATCATATGAGAATTCCAAGATTTACAAGGCCAAAATGAAAGCTTTTCATGACCAATACATCTCTCGAAAAACTTTTGAGCCTAACCAACGAGTTTGGTTGTTCAACTCCAGGCTCAAACTTTTTCCTGGAAAGTTTAGATCTAGGTGGGATGGTCCTTTCAAAGTGCACTCAGTGTCCCCCCACGGTGTAGTTGAAATTCTTGATCCAAAGAGTGGGCATATTTTTAAAGTAAATGGCCAAAGACTTAAACCTTATATTGAGGGAGTTTCAGTTGACATGCACATTGATTAGATACACTTCACAAACTCACTATGAGCTGTATTGCGTCTGACTGAAGACGTAAAACTTAGCGCTTTATGGGAGGCAACCCAAGTTTTTATTGTGATTTTATTTTTATTTTACAGCTGTGAACAAGAGGATAAGTTGGGGGTGAGAGAGGAGATTGCTTACACTGCCAAGCTGTCATAAGCCAAACACTGTCGAAGTACACCGCCATTAGGTTATACCGTTCCTTCACACATTTCATGTCTACATTGTTCTATTATTCCATATTGTCCATGCCATTGAGGACAATGTCATTTAAGTTGGGGGGACAGAAACCATGTCATTGCACATGTTACATTCATATACAACCTCATTTAGCCAAAATGAAAAAAAAAAGCTAAAATAAATAAAAATAAATAAAAATAAATAAATAAAAATAAAACACATTTTGAGTTTCATGATTCGTGCTTCCATTGAAAGTAACTCTGGAATAGAAAAGGCTGGGATAAGAATGATGGAAAATTGATTTAATCTAGCCATGGAAAGCTGATCTAAGAATCACTTTCAAGTTCATGCGCACTTTAGAAAAATAAAAATCACGTTGCACGCTAATGAAACATGACCGGACAAGCCTTCTGCTATGTTGAGTATGTTGCCTAATATTCTGTACTTCGTAAAGAAGAGATCCTTTATAAGCTTTCTGCCAAGTTATCTATCAAAAAAAAGTGCAAAAGTACAATTGAAAAATATTTGTGAAAAGAAAACACCATGAAAAATGCTCCGAATCTGAGTAACCGGACCTACTTCACCTAAGATGTGTTGAGGTTCATTTCAAAAGGATAAGGGAACCTTGATCTTCGAAACTGGACTTGTTTCGAGGTTCGCGTTAAATAGTGAAGGGTAGTGCATCATCATGTGTGTAGAAAAATAAAAAGATCCCTCAAGGATGAAGTAATAAGACAAACAAAAAGTTAATATGCTTAATGCTCTGATTAAGAGGTGCAGGGTGAAAGGGATTTATTTAGAATAGCAAATGGGGGACGCAATTGTCTATGTTGTAAATTTAGTATTACACATGCACAAGTGCTATTGAACTTTAATTTGACTTCTTGATCATGTACTTTAATTTCTAAATCTAGGGCTAGTGTGTGTTAATGCTTCCAGATTTCTAATCTTTAGTTGACTCTATGAAAGATGCTCTGGAAATGAGACATGGATATTTTAAACTCTTGTTGGTCCTAAATTTAAAATTGTTTTCATTGCTAACACTACAAGAAAAATCGCGGATAGCGACCGACCTAGCGGTCGCTATTCAGTCGTAGATCGGTCGCAAATATACATTGCGACCGAACAGATACTATATAGCGACCGAATATGTCGGTCGCTATATAATAGTCGCTATATAGCGACCGACATAATTCGGTCGCAGTATCAGTCGTTACCAGAGACCGATTATAATCGGTCGCCTGATCGGTCGCTAATAATTCGGTCGCCATTCAGTCTCTATTCGGTCGCTACATTTGTTGTATTTTAAAAAATAAAATTAACCTATCGGATTTATTCGGTCTCAATTCGGTCGCCAGTCGGTCGCTAAATTTGTTGTATTTTTAAAAATAAAATTAACCTATCGGATTGATTCGGTGGCTAGTCGGTCGCCAGTCGGTCGCCAAGTATAATTATTTAATAAAAGAAATATAACGTATAGTCGCTATTCGGTCGCAATTCAGTCTCCATGCGGTCGCTAATTTTGCATTATTTTTTTTTTAAAAATTTATTTAAACTGATAAATAAATTACCTGATAAATAACAAATTCATAACATAAATATAAAATCAACTACACAGACAACAATATCGACAAATCTCAAATTCATCACATACAAACACCTGATAAATAACAATTTCATAAAACAATAATAAATCAACTACACGGATCACAATCTCCACGAACCTCAAATTACACACAATTAAAATAAAATCACAAATTAATCATACATCCATAATAATAAAATGACAACATACACAACTAAAATAAAATCACAAATCCTCCACATATGTCTCATCCTGGTCGTCGTCTCGTCCAACATCATCCTGGTCGTCGTCTCGTCCAACATCTCGCGACGGATGATCCTGTATATCATTTAAAAAAATTATAATCAAATCCTTAATAAAGAAATCAAGCATTAACAAGACTTAATAAAGAAATCAAGCATTAACAAGAGTATGCCAATAGTTTAAGCCAGCTCATTTTCATATATATAAATACACACACACAATATAAGTTCAAATTTCATCTTGTATTTTAAAAATGAAGTTTGAGCGCCGAGCTCAAACCGGGCATCCGATTTGGATTCCGTCAGTTCTGACAAGTCACTTTCATCTCCCCGGTCGTATTGGAATGATCGGCACGGCCATCCGACCGGTATTTCGAATTTTAGACCCCCGGACCCGTCCTAACAGTTCATTTGAACTAAGTGTATTTTAAAAATGAAGTTTGAGCGCCGAGCTCAAACCGGGCATCCGATTTGGATTCCGTCAGTTCTGACAAGTCACTTTCATCTCCCCGGTCGTATTGGAATGATCGGCACGGCCATCCGACCGGTATTTCAGATTTTAGAACCAAATGCCCCGTCCTAACAGTTCATTTGAACTAAGTGTATTTTAAAAATGAAGTTTGAGCGCCGAGCTCAAACCGGGCATCCGATTTGGATTCCGTCAGTTCTGACAAGTCACTTTCATCTCCCCGGTCGTATTGGAATGATCGGCACGGCCATCCGACCGGTATTTCGAATTTTAGACCCCCGGACCCGTCCTAACAGTTCATTTGAACTAAGTGTATTTTAAAAATGAAGTTTGAGCGCCGAGCTCAAACCGGGCATCCGATTTGGATTCCGTCAGTTCTGACAAGTCACTTTCATCTCCCCGGTCGTATTGGAATGATCGGCACGGCCATCCGACCGGTATTTCAGATTTTAGAACCAAATGCCCCGTCCTAACAGTTCATTTGAACTAAGTGTATTTTAAAAATGAAGTTTGAGCGCCGAGCTCAAACCGGGCATCCGATTTGGATTCCGTCAGTTCTGACAAGTCACTTTCATCTCCCCGGTCGTATTGGAATGACCGGCACGGCCATCCGACCGGTATTTCAGATTTTAGACCCCCGGACCCGTCCTAACAGTTCATTTGAAATAAGTGTATTTTAAAAATGAAGTTTGAGCGCCGAGCTCAAACCGGGCATCCGATTTGGATTCCGTCAGTTCTGACAAGTCACTTTCATCTCCCCGGTCGTATTGGAATGACCGGCACGGCCATCCGACCGGTATTTCAGATTTTAGAACCAAATGCATAAGTTGCTGCTTCTCGCTGCCTCCATTCAGGTTTGTTAATGTTTTCTTCTATGAATGGCATAACAAGAGGCACAATGTCATCTCCCACGGTCCGTGCAACCAAACCCAAGCATGTTCCTCCAGCCATTGCAAGATTCCAAACTCCTTCATCCTGATCTTGGTCGTCTTCTTGCTTAAGGAGTGTCTCCAACAGCATAGGGACAAGCGCAGGTAGTGCCTGCTTGATAAAATAAAAGCAAGGGGTGTCAGAATCAGCAGAAAAATCCCCTCCATATTCATCTAAGATGTCAATCTCTTCATCGCATATTGAGCTCCAGAATTCAATAGCTTGTAGAGCAACAGGTTCCTCATCTTCCCTCACAGCTTTTGCAGTGATGTTAAATATGTCCTGCATATACGATGCAAGCTTCTCATAAATTATGTAATTAATTTCAAAATTTTAATTAATTTAGTGAGATTATAAATTTTATATTATTAAATATATTATTTTTTACTATTTTTTATTTAAGTTGTCAGGTCGGGCCATCCCTTAGTCGGACTTTATATTTTTTTAATAGTACCGAGCTTGACCCGGGCGGAGATTGGACTTTAATATTAATAAGTCAGGTCCGAGCCGGCCGACCTAAGCCCGGGTTGGACCCCACCCATTGACAGCCCTAATGAGGGTCAAGTAAATTGGGGGTGAGAGCCACTCAAAAAAATTTTAAAAAAATATTAAATATTACACTAATTATATCGATAAATATAATTAATACAGTGAGTACGTGCACTAAACATTACTCTTTAATTAGTTTAATGAGCTTCCAAGTAAACGCACTGAATCCAGCCTCGTAAATCTTACAAATTCAATTGACAACCATGCCACATCTAATTATGTTGCGAGACCTCATCTTAGTTAAGTAAAATATATAAAAGATATCTTTAATAACTAGTCAAATGAACGAGCTTCGCGCGTGAATTTACTTTGATCTTTTAAAAAAATTATAATAACACTTTCAATTTTTTTAATCGATAGCAAAAAAAAATTAGTGAAAAAGACATACTCTCGATGAACGTTCGTTCATTCGATTTGTCGTAAATAAAATTAAGTTTAGCTAGAGCCATATGTGAGACTTCATGTATATTATCATGTGTCATATTTATTACGGTGTTATATGTAATTGTTAGTTTGTATGTACGTAGCATGTTACGTAGAGCCCAACCGCGGATGACTCAGTGTCACAGTTCTTCTTGAAGCCTTATTAGAGACGTTCGAAGGCAAAATAAATAAATTGTTCATTCTATATAGATGCCAAATGTGGACGTCCAGATAGTCTTGTATCCACAGCCAACCGTAGCCACCGTATGGGGTTGGTTGCGCCTGGGCGGTTGGTCCGTTGCTTGCCCTTCTCCTCGTCGTCCTTTGCCGCCCTTCTCCTCGTCGTCCTTTGCCGGTGCGGCAGGTGGTGGCACAGCTGTTGCTCTCGCCCTCTTCCCGTCAGCGTCCCCTCCGGCGGCGCTCTGCTCCTCTCCTCCAAGCCCCATCCAACCTCCGGACGACACGTGTTTCTCCACCCTAGCACGCTTCCGTTGGCGGGAATCCTGGCTTATGCTCCCCCCTTACGGCGTTGTCACTTCTCCACGCTGACCGCACATGATGCCACGTAACCTAATGCTGCTCTGTTGGCTTCCACGGAAGCAGCCCCCGCTGGATCTCATTTTTCCTTTTAGGGCTTTTTGGGCCTTGCCCACGTGTTGTATCTCAGGATTCCTTTTGGGTTCTTTCCTCTTGGGCTTTATTGGGCCGTGCCCACTTGTTCTTGGGCCTCCTCTCCTCTTTAGCAGGATGCCTCTCCCCCCCTCGACATTCGTGGTCCCCTGTATTACCAACTCTCTTCTTTCCTCTATGCTTATTATATATAAATTCTCTTGTAAGGTGGCCGGGGTCGAGTCTCCTCCCGTCCCTTACAAGTATGACCTTAGTTAAAAAAAATTTAATTACACTGGGACACGGCTCCGCCCGATCAAGGAAAGTGAGAAATTAACTTGATGTATGTCCTCCTAAGGATAGTTATATTCTTCCTCATGACACAGAAAGTAATTAAGTCGATGGATTCCTACACTTCGCAATTGTTTAATAACCTAATTATAAATGACATTAATGGCCTTGCTCTCTTCCTTAATTTTAAGCAAGTTTCTTAACTTCTACGCATGCGTCCTCCGAAGAAATCCACCGTGATGGAAGTAGCACACATATGTGACGATAATGCCGGCATCTTTGAAAAAAAATAGATGAATATAATGGGTAATATTTATCATTTTTTTCTTGACACTCACGTCATCACGCCATATGATGACATAGTCTCCACTTAAAAGATAAATGGGCTGGATGCCACTAAAAAAACTCCAAAAATATAACAAATTAAACGACGCTAACATTGCACAAATTGTGTATAACGCCGGCATTACATGAAGCATTTCTATGTTTGTAATTGATACTCTTTATAAAAACAACAACCGAACAACGTGCAGTGCAATTATGAAGATGGCATTTAATCCTTCAGGAATGTGGGCTGCTCCGGTTTTAATAGTCTTTTTTTGCACAACATATGTCATATTTAAAACTCTGCACAACAGATGTAACAACCAGTTAATAATATAGGTGAAGATCAAACTATCATAAACCTCTGCCTAGAATTCCAAGGTGCATATCACCAAAATTCTGTATCAACTTATATCTATAGAAATCCATTAGATACTTGCAAGAGAAAGTTCATGACACATCTGAACATGATATGGGGTTTTCATTTATATATATATATATATATAGCAATTAACAAGAGAAGCAAGTATAGAACTTTCAAATGGCAATTGGCTTAGAAAAAGGAAAACAAAGATAAGCATCTAGCAGAGCTGCACACAGAGGATGCATATGATCTCATCAGGCAAAATTGTGAACAGGAGATGCTATCCGATCCTGAGATCTGCTTTTCGCAGCAGGTGCTAGGCATGATCAGATGGCCCTGCACATCCATGCGGGCGGCAGTGCCATGCCTCCACCCCATTTTCAAGGGAAGGACCAAATCTATGTGGGAAAGAGGTGCAGCCATACAACCTTCATTGGATGGATGTATATTCTGCATCAGGCTGCACAAAAAGGCTTGAACACATATTCGCACAACCATATTAGTCCTTAAAAGCATTTAATGTGTATGCATTAGCCATATAGCAAAGTCAGCAGGTCGATGTAATGCTTAAATATCAAACTTCAATTGAATCCTCAAAGGGACCTGGTTTGCTGTCGGAGGCATCATTGCTCATAATTTTCATGAACTGTGAACATTATCTTCCACATGGAAAAGAGCAGAGCATGTAGCTACGATACATAAAGATGGCCTGATAATATGGCAAGTATCATACTCAAAAATAAACATTGAAGTTGATTACCTCCGTAGTCCCCTGCAGGATAGGTTTTCCCAGAAGCAGTTCTGCAAATACGCAGCCAACACTCCACAGATCAACTGATGCTCCATAATCTGTTGATCCAAGAGAAGCTCGGGTGGACGGTACCACAGAGTCACTACACGGCTTGTCAATGGGTGCTTCCCACCAAGATTAGAGAAGTTTGCCAGACCAAAGTCAGCTAATTTCAAAATGCCATCATTGTTGACCAGAAGATTTGCACCCTTAATGTCACGATGCATGATACCACGTGAATGGCAATGTTGAAGTCCAGATAATAACTGGTGCATGTAGCATTTTACCTGCAAAAGTGACAAATAAACATGTGAAATTCTTCGAAGAGCAGCTTGAGGGGAACCATTTTTGACATGATAGCCAAAAAAAAGAAACTTTAAATGCTACATAAAAAAACTGGCTGAAAGTGAATATTTGGCATAGACAAACCAGTGACTCCGAAAATTGGATGTCAGGACAGGATGTTAATCCTGCAAGGTCATGTTTCATATATTCAAAAACAAGATATATGATGCATGACAATCGGGAAGTTATCAAGGCCTCCAGCTTCACAATATTTGGGTGATCAAATCTGCGAAGAATTATATTAACAAAAAGGATGATCATTTGAAGAAACTGGGTAATAATTTCTGCCTCACAATCAGTGAAGAAGCCAAGTTAAAACATCATCTTTAACACCAACATAGTTAGCAGAAAGCAGAAAACTGATAAAAAAAGTCCATGTAGATTATGGAATGCCTTATGTGTTATTTTGTAGAGATGCTTGCAAATTGCAATTAAATTGAACAAATGAAATTGCTGACATGGGATGACCATTAGAATTAGACTAAAATAAATGCAGCTGGTCATCCTGTGGAGTGCATTTAGACCAGCCAACAATTCTAAGCGGAGGAGCATGTTTCATATGGAGTCGGGTTGAAAATTAACTTGAGTGTAGCATTACTCTAAAAGATAACATAGTCACATAACCTAGTCACAAGTTTTATTTTGTACCTTGTTTGCTACATAAGGTTTAAAATGCATGCTACAGTGCCAAGTGTCAACGGCATATCACATTTTATCCTTGTTATCCAATCTTTATATCAAATGATGGAGAGCATCATACTTAAATTTAATATAGCACTTAAGTTGGGCACTCTGTTCATAAGTTCATTTCATTTGAAGGTTGAACAGTCAAAGTTAATTAGATGTGATATCTCATATCCTTTCTAGTTAATATTATTCACAACTTGTTTGATAAACATGTTAATATTCGTTCCTAAATCCTTGGAATCATGAGACATATGACCACACTCTGTATGACATTCATGCCCAACTCTGAACTTAATGAAAGTTCTACCTGATAATATTTAACTTCACCAAGAAAAGTTCATGAATAGTTTATGTACTCTAATAATAAAAAAGGACAAGAGATACTTATAATGAAAGTTCAAAAAATTTATTCGACTGTGCATCACATTATTCTAATACACAAAGGAAGAAGGAGAAAACAAAATAATCATAGCAAGAAAGGTGAAAAAGGCATACCCCCACAAAGAAACTTGCAAAATGCAGTAGGATAACAGATAATACGACAACCCCCAAAATCTCCAGACAACATGTCTTTGAATCCAAGATGAGAACCATTTGATGCAGAGACCATTGATTGTTTTAGACGAACAAGATTTTCTGAAAATACACTGAAAGAATAACAAACATTATAGAAGAATTCCGATTAAATGCTAGCTTGTCAAGTTGGTCAAGAGTCAAAGTTATGAAGATTGAACCTGCTTGCAAGCAATGAAGAAGCTAAGACAGCAAGAAGTGGAGCAAATGGTAGAACTACTTTCATGAAGGCAGGGAATACTTTTTGCAAGTAAGAGCCAAGTAGAATAGGCGCAACCACCACCTGCAACAAAATATATATTTAACAGCCTAGAATGGAAACAGATTGCCAAATGTCAATGTATACCTCAAATGGGCGTCAATTCACCTGTAAAGTACTGATGGAAAGCTTGACAGCATCCACGGGGACATATGCTCCAGCCAGAATTTTGGTTAATAAGGGAGCCTCAAACAATTCATTCTAGCACATACTGTAGATTTTCCAGCCTCCTGAATCTGCACTATATAACTTTTTTCTTCAACCCTGGCCGTGGTATTTCTCAACTCCATCAAAACCATAGAGTATAAGTTTTATTTGATCAAACGAATCTTAAGCTTGTCTACACAGAAGAGGAAGCACAATTCTGGAGGAAAGTGAGAGCTTACACAAGGCTTTTGGAACTACGAAATATGTGCAATAGTTAAGCAAGGAATAGACTAATTATATGATTCCTCTGTATAGTAACATTGTATATGACACTGTATATCAGATTTTTGTTGTTGTTGCACTTATTAAAAGAAATGTGCATCAGATAGCTTACGACATTCGATGCTGTTCCCGCTGGACAACATCCAAGCAAAATCAAACCAACGGCAAGAGCTGGTGAGAGGCCCAGGGCTTTGCTAATTATTGCTCCCAAGGCTGGCATGATGGTGTATTGAGCAACACATCCAAACAGTATCTGGAAAAGTGAAATGAAGTACAAAGGCCATCAGAATAGATAAAAGAGATAAGTTAGCATCTGTGGAGAAATTTATTGAAATACCAATTGCATCCATCTGAAGAGGGTCATGCTTTGCTACTACCAGTCAATCACATGTTTGTCTCGTACAATCATGACATGCTAAATGACAGTCCTAAAGTGAGCAACATCAAGTGGAATTCGCAGGCTTAGGGATAACTTCCTTTCTACCACGGGCTAAAATAATTCACTAAAACAAATGAAACAGAAAATGAAAACAGTAAAAGTGATTAACTAAAATAATATCTAGTTCAATAACAAATTTAGCTAAGAACAAGAAACTTGTAATAGAAGACATGTCAGAGGTATAAAACATATCGTACATAGGCTATATATATGCAACTGTCCCAGACTACCACAAAAACATAAGGCCAAGTTTAGCTGCTTTACATTATGTAATAGAACTTCTCACTTTCTCAGCATTTTATGCATCAATTAGTGCAAACTATGATTAAAAAATGCTGTGTGACAAAATGAGATATTAGCATTAGACACGCAAAAACCTCAAGAATCTGATATGGTCATATGGGTGGACATGGCCGATGCCTTCGCCAAGCACCTCTCCTCTGGCGAGGACGCCGCCTCCTACGTCGACCGCATCTGGCGACATCGGCCCGCGTTCGCTTGGGAACCCCTTCTCCCCCGTGGACCTCCACTTTGTGTGCCGCCTGGGGAGCGAAGACATCGGCAATGTCCACCTCGCCGAGATCAAATGTTGCTCCGCGGAGGGGAAGAGGATCGTCATCGAGCAAAGCCCCGTATCGGAGGAGAAGGAGGTGATAGGTTTCAAGAGGGAAATGATCTTGGCAGAAGAAGAACGAGAAGGGTGAGTTATTAAATCGAACCAGACAAACGAACCGACCCAAATAATGTAAAGGAGAATCGGCGGAAAAAAATAGTCATTTTCTTTTAGTGACCCTTTGATAACCGAACTGTCGATGGCATTGGGAGGGTGAGACGATTCCGGTGGTGCAGCACAAAGGGGAGTTGGTGGGGGGTTTCCAGAGGTGGAGGGGGACGGGAAGGGGAGGGGGAGGCAGAGGGGGACACGGGAAGGGGAGGAAGGGAGGAGACCGTCGGAGGCAGAGGGGGAGGCGGAGTGGGACGGGAAGGGGAGGGGGATCAGAGGGGTCAGGCCGGAGGGGGAGGGGCATGGGGATGGGAAGGAGATCTGAGGGGGACGGGGGCGCAGGCCGCAGGGGGGAGGGGAGGGGAGCAAGCCGGCGACGGGGCCGCAGGGGGGAGGGGAGTAGGCCGGCGGGGGAGGGGAGCAGGCCGGTGACGGAGGGGGAAGGGAGAGAGAGAGAGAGAGAGAGAGAGAGAGAGAGAGAGGTACCTGCGGAGGGCGACGACGGCAGGGCGAGCGGCGACGGCGACTCGACGCGAGCGGCGCGGCGACGGGCTCCGGCGGAGGGGGGCTCGGGCGGGAGGCAGCACGGGGAGGGGGGCTCCGGCGGAGGAGGGGGGCTCGGGCGGGAGGGCTCGGGCGGAGGGGGGGCTCCGGCGGAGGGGGCTCGGGCGGGAGCGGGGAGGGGGGCTAGGGCGGAGAGGGGGCCGCAGGGGAAGGGGGCTCGGGAGGGGGGGCTCGGGCGGGAGGGGGGGGGCTCGGGCGGGAGGGCTCGGGCGGGCGGGGGTCGTAGTAGGAAGTATAACGGCATCAGCGACCGACTGGAGACCGAAGTTAATTCGGTCGCAATAATAGCGACCGATTAGCGACCGATATATATGCGGTCGCTGAAACGGTCTCGATTATGCGACCGATTATTTCGGTCTCCGAATTGGTCTCTATTTGGGACCGACTAGCGACCGATTAAATCGGTCGCTAATTAGGTCGCTATAGCCACTTTTTCTTGTAGTGTAAGGGACTACCAACGAGTAAGTTGGGGGGTGTGATAAGTGTGTATTTTTACATGTTAATTTATGTTCGAACACACTTTTATGAGGTTTAATATTTATCACTATATATTTATCACACCTAAATTCAATTTTATATCAAAATGTTTCATTGTGGGATTTAATTAAATATTGATACTATTTTGCAAGAATAAAGGAGAATACAATAAAAAGAATCAAAATCAAAATCAAAATATTAACACTTCTATAAAAATATTATGATATCGATTCATATTATATATATTCACTTATCTATTAAGATATTTATACATACATTCATAATACATATTCATAATATATATATAATATCTGTATATATATAATATCTTTCTATATGTCTTCACATATCTGTACATATAATATAGATATGTTTGATATATCTTAACATATCTATATCTAACATTAACCCCTCCTGCGATATCTATATAATAACCATGTGTTGATATATCTAACATATCTATATAACTATCTATACATCGCAGGTGGCTTTTGCAGTTGGCTGGGCCCTTCACGTAAAGGCAATTTCATGCAGTGCAAAGTAATGGGCAAGAAAGGCTATTCACGTAGGTCAATGTACTGCAGGCGCTCAGGCAACTCAGCACAAGCCAACAAAGGCTTCAAGGTGGCTCCGTCGGCAACAAAAGCGATAGCGGGCTCCACTTCGTGCATACAGTTGACAAGTATGCCAAGGCATCAAGTGGCAGCAAAACACGGAGGCTTCTTCGCGGCATCTTCAACAAGAGCGGCTGCGAAGTCTTCACCCTCTCACAAAGCCAAGCGAAGGTCAGCTACGGCGGGCAAAGCTTCTCACGGGCCCATCTCACGCACTCCATGGTGTTCTTCAAACCAAAAAACCCAGCGGCGTGATTCACTCAAGTTGGTCGCATCTTCAACGAAGGCCGGTGGGCGACGGCAACACGCCCATGCAGCTCTCTCTTTCTCTCTCTCTCTTCAACGGCCATTCCCACGACGGGTCCCGATGCAGGTTCTTCACGCATGCAAGCTCCACCCCTCTCACGGCAGCCTTCACAACAGGCCTTGGCATTTCTCACACGATGCAGCATCAATACAGTGCGTTCTTCAACAATGGCGGTGGCCACCTCACGTTGTCGGCAGCATCTCCATGCACTGCCGAGGGCGGTCTTCATGCGGCCAAACTGCTTCTCCACGCCAGCCGGCTTCCTCATGCAACAGCGGCCTCCCCCCCTTCATGCAGATTCGACGCATGCATGCATGCAATTTCTTCACACCGGCCCCTCCACAACGCCAGCCGCAGCACCATCTTCAACAAGCACGGCGTGGCCAGCACCAAGGCAAAGTCGGCAAATGACAGTTGGAGAGAGAAGAAGGGAGAGAGTGTAGCGACGAGGCCAATGGCAGTCTTCTCACGGCGTCCTTGCTGCGGCTTCGACGTGGACCCACATGCATGCATCAGGCATCTTCTACGGCTTCCATGGTCGACGCGGGTGGGTGGAGAAAAATGAGAGAAGCAAGGAGGGCGGCCTTCCTTCTCATGCAGTGGATGACGGGTTGCTTTGCGGCGTCAACAACTGCTCACCTTCAGCATTTTTTATGCCCATTCACATGGCAAAAAGAGAGAGAGAGAGGGGACATTGAAGGCTATAAAAGGGGCTTCGGTTGGCAAGAGAAGAGTTCCGAGAGGTGATAATTTTGGAGGGTGATGTTCTTTAGAGTTTAGAGAGAGAAAGTTTCTGTTTATGAGTGTTGTTGGTAGTTGTTTTTGGTTGACGTGGGGTTCCTTTTCTGAGAGTTTTGTGGAGAGTTTTGAGAGTGTTTTATGTTGTGTGGCATTGGTTTCCCTTTTTGGAGAGAGAGTTCGGTGGTTGCTATTTTGATGTCTCTTGATAGTGAATTTGAAGTCATGTTGTTGTCTGTTTGAGTGTTTTTTGAGAACATAGTGAGGTTATGTTGTTCTTTTGTTAGCTTTGTTTTGTTAAGTTTGAAGTGTGTTTAAGTCTCTATTATTGTTTTTAGTTTTGGAGAGTGCTTTTGAGATCCTACGAGACTAGTGATTGAGGAAGGGGAGTTCTCTTATGTGTTCTTATTTTGGTGTTGTACTACATAGCAAGGAGCAAGAAGGCCTTCTTATTATTTGTTGCAAATTTTATGATTCCTTCTTGCAGCTATTTATTTCATATATTGTTTTTTTGTTCTTTCACAAACATCATTCATCTTTTGTTCAATTCTCTTTGCTAAACTCTCTATAAACTCATCTTTTACATTTTGTGCAAGTGTTAGTTTAATTATTTCTCTTACACAACCTCGTTCTTTACAAGTTTGGTGATTGTGATCATTCTGTCACTTTCCGTTCAATTGCCTCATTCATTCTTAAGCCTAGGTTTTTCATTGTTCTTTCACTTAATTTCTCAATTTCAAAATCAAGTGTTCAACACAACTCTCACGGTTTTCAATCTTATAAACTCAAGGTTTTCAACTCTAAGATCTAAAACTTCTCGTGGGTTTGACTCGATCTCACTACTTAACTATTCTTTTAAATTTGTGGGCCGATTATTTAATTTTGGTAGCGGGCGTATTAACGACGTGCTTTTTGCCGCCATCACCGCAGCATCATCATCTTCCAAAAGAGGGCCGAGGGAGGACCCGAACCCCACTGGTGTCGATGCAGTCACACACTATGCTGCGTACCTGGCTTATTGGATCTGTTCCTTTGCTCTCCCGCAAGGCGACGAGAGCGTGATTAGAGCGGAGGCTATCTATCCCGCCTATCTCATGGCTTGGGGTACTAAGCTGTCCCTTTGCCCAGTGGCTTTGTGCCTCACCTACAAAATGCTGGGGGACCTGCACAAGATGCGTCTCCCCAAGAATCTACGGACAGTTGGTCCGTTACACTTCTTCAATGCCTGGGTTTGCACCCTTTTCCAGGAGGCTGCCCCTCGGGCGTTACAGTCGACTCATCTTATCCCGCGGATGATACAGTTCGCGAGTGCCGAGCCGTCCTCACTAGCGGAGCAACTCTTCCCCATTCGAGGCAAGCTGACCCGGATTCCCACAGATTCACCTGAGGTCCTTCACTTCTGGAGCTTAGCTGCTCATTCCAGCCCGCTCCTGAACAGGATGAGGCGGTGCAAGCTCTTCGAGATAGAGGAGTATATCCATCCAATCTCTGGGGCCAAGTGTACAAGGCCCATCTTGGAGTAGGAGTTAGTTGACTGGGCGCTGGCTATCAGACCAAGCGTCCTTGTATTCCGGTAAGGCGGCATTCTGTGGCTGGAGCCGTATTATCCGTTCCGCTTCAGCCGGAACTTTGGCTATGACCAGCACATTCCGCATTCCTCTTCACAATTTGCGTTGCCCAATAGGCACAGAGCCGGGCAAGTTTCAAATGATGATGCCCGGATATGGTGGGACTTCTTCCACCGCCGAGAAGATGTTTCTTTCAGGGTGCCAACCCCTGCCCGCTTCCCTCGCGTCACTCCTAAATATATCAAGTGGTGGAACGCGCGGACGGGGTTCTATAGGAGCTCCTGCCGAGAGTGTTGGACCGTAGCGGAGCATAGACTTCTGGACTCCCAGCCAGAGCCAACCCTTGATATTGAGCCCTCCTATCTGAAGAAGCTGAAATCTTGGACCAACACGGAAGTGAGGGCCTATCTGGAAGCCCGAAAAGCCGTGAAGAGCCGCTCGACCAAAGTCGATCCGAAGTTGCCCACAATCAGCAAGGATGACTATGTGAAAATGCTTCGGGGACTATGCAGGGTAAGCAGCGAGAGGGTGGTTCTTCAGCAACTCCCTCTGCCGATGGAGGAACCCATCTCGGTTGTAGCTGACTGGCACCCTGAGGTTGACAGGTTATTAAGTAAGTACAAAGTATGTACCAACTTTGTGCATCTTCCTTATAACTCATATCTTGTCTACTGGTGACTTTATGTCCGATGCCACAGAGAAATTAAAGAAGGCTCGTGATCCAAGGATGGAGGTCTAACCCTGATCGTGACACGTGGAACCATTGTGCCGGGATACCGCCACGTGGACTAAGGCCTCTGGGCGGGAATCATGGAAAGCACACGCCCTACCTCCACTACTCTATAAATAGGGGGCTTCCTCCTGAGGAGCAGGGTGATCGAAACAAGGGATCGAAGAAGAAAAAAAGATCCAGAACCAGCACGATCCAGAGAGGAATAGAGAAAAGAGAGATCAACAGAGAGAAGCAGAAGAAGAGAGGAGCAGAGAGGCATAGAGTAGCAGAAGAAGAAAAAAGAGAGTGAAAAGAGAGAGAGAGAGAGAGAGAGAGCGAGAGAGAGTTCGTGAAGAAGAAGATGGAAGACTTCATTGAAGATCTGTTATCTGTTGGCTCTTGGATCAGATCTAGACCAACTTGCTCCTGTGGGAGTCACATTTATGTTGCTATCTTTTACAGCTTTCAGTCGTTGTGTTTTATCATCTTTTGTTTTCGTTTGAACTCTATTTCAAGCTGTTAGTCAGCAGAGCTAAGCTGTACTGCTCAGCGTTGCAGAGGAGGATTCCTCTGGTCAGCAAGCTGTGTTGCTCAGCGGGCGAGGTGGATAGCACCTGTTAGTACCGGTGCGATGGATTCAGAGGGGGGTGAATGAATCCCTCTTTAAAAATTTCTCCCAATTAAAATCTATAACAATCAGAGATGCGGAATTAAAGTGTTTAGTGTGCAAACCAAATATGATGTGTGCGAATAAACCGCTCACTAGATGAAAGAACACATCGAGCCTAAGCATGCATCTAGCGAAACACAATAGACAATCAAACCACTGCACAGAAGATTTTTAAGGTAGTTCGGTCCTCCAGACCTACGTCCACCCCACACTCAAACCAGAGTGTGGATTCCGCTGCCAAACAGCTTGAAAATCGCTGGGCATTCATACTTTACATCTGTGCATCATATTAAGTCAGTACAAAGTATGTACCAACTTCGTGCATCTTCCTTATAACTCATATCTTGTCTGCAGGTGACTTTATGTCCGATGCCACGGAGAAATTAATGAAGGCTCGTGATCCAAGGATGGAGGTCTAACCCTGATCATGACACGTGGAACCATTGTGCTGGGATACCGCTACGTGGACTAAGGCCTCTGGGCGGGAATCATGGAAAGCACACGCCCTACCTCCACTGCTCTATAAATAAGAGGCTTCTTCCTCAGGAGAAAAGTGATCGTGAAAAGAGTGATCGAAGTAGATAAAAGAAGAAAGATCTACAGCCAGCACGATCAAGAGATGAGAAGAGAGTAGCCGCAGAGAAGAGCAGAAGTGAAAGTGAGAGAGCTCGTGAGATCGAGAGAGAGATAGAGAGAGTGAAGAAAGAGCTTGAGGAGAAGAAGATAGAAGATTTTCCTGAAGATTAGTTCCACTGGACCTTGGATCAAATCCAGGCCAGTCAGCTCCCTGAGAGCCACATTTGTGCTATCATCGTATACAGCTTTCTGTCGCTGTGATTTCCCATTTCTTGTTTTTCTTTTACACTCTTTATGTCAAGCTGTTAGTCAGCTGAGCAGTACAGCTTAGCTCTGCTGACTAACAGCTTGAAATAGAGTTCAAACGAAAACAAAAGATGATAAAACACAGCGACTGAAAGCTGTAAAAGATAGCAACATAAATGTGACTCCCATAGGGGCAAGTTGGTCTGGATCTGATCCAAGAGCCAACAGATAACAGATCTTCAATGAAGTCTTCTATCATCTTCTTCACAAACTCTCTCTCTCTCTCTCTCTCTCTCTCTTTTCACTCCCCTTTTTCTTCTTCTCCTACTCTATGCATCTCTGCTCCTCTCTTCTTCTGCTTCTCTCTGTTGATCTCTCTTTTCTCTATTCCTCTCTGGATCGTGCTGATTCTGGATCTTTTCTTCTTCTTCGATCCCTTGTTTCGATCACCCTACTCCTCAGGAGGAAGCCTCTTATTTATGGAGCAGTGGAGGTAGGGCGTGTGCTTTCCATGATTCCTGCCCAGAGGCCTTAGTCCACGTGGCGGTATCCCAGCACAATGGTTCCACGTGTCACGATCAGGGTTAGACCTCCATCCTTGGATCACGAGCCTTCTTTAATTTCTCCGTGGCATCGGACATAAAGTCACCTGCAGACAAGATATGAGTTATAAGGAAGATGCACGAAGTTGGTACATACTTTGTACTGACTTAATATGATGCACAGATGCAAAGTATGAATGCTACAGAAGTATGCACTGACTTGATCATGCATGGAATAAACCCTGCACAGACTTAGTCAAGTTCAGCGACAAAGGTTGCACTGACTATATGAAGACATGAAGTAAGAGATGCACTGAGTTAGTTCGAGATTGCATAGACTTGCTAAGTCATCAAGGCAACCGAGTGCAGACTTAGTATTCAATTGCACGAACTGTATGTATGCAACAGAATATATAGACTTTGAGTGCATGATACTACTTTACGTATGTATGCAACAGAATGTATAGACTTTGTTGTGAAAGATGCACAAATGCATATAGGAAAGTATGCACATTGAAGAGGAATGCTCAGGCATGCCACCGAGAAGTGTACAGACTCTTGTGTGCATGCGACAAGACGATGTACAGACTTGCTATGCCTAGACGATGTACAGACTTCTATGTGCATGCGACAAGACGATGTACAGACTTGCTATGCCTAGACGATGTACAGACTTCTATGTGCATGCGACAAGACGATGTACAGACTTGTTATGCCTAGAGTTTAAGCATGAATGCATAATGCACAGACCTAATGAAATGGTGCACAAACTTAAATGCTCGTATCAACAAGGTTGTATAGACTTGTGAAATGATGCACGAACTATGTATATGCATGAAGAACACGGGCTATACTGACTTAGCTGCGAACTGAGCTAATGGATGAATAGTGCTTGCACTGACTATGTATTGAAGCAACTAATGAATGCACCGATGCAGTGTATGCATATGGCAGATATTGCACCGATGCAATGTGCAGAAGAACTAACAATGCACCGAGAATGCAAGTGTTTCTACTGAGTTAATGCTGGAACATACAACTGGCCGCGTTAACGCAGTGCCCATACTGCGTCAACGCACACCCCCTTTCAGAATGGGTGTCCTACCAGAAATGCTAGACTGAGTCGACGCAGCCACTACAGTGCGTCGACGCACTCTATATACCAGAACCCATATGACTCTTCATTCATGCATGGAAATAAGATGCTCAATCAATCATTCATATGCATACACATGTGTATCAATCATTCATACTCATAGTGCTTGCTGACATCAAAACCACAGAGGCACAACATAAAGAAGGGGCGGCAGCAGTCACGCCCTAGGGAGGAACTGAATACGGGGCATCCGGCCCCTACAAAGCCTGACGAAGAAGGTGGAGCTGGGTGGGATCCAACTGAGCCATCATGTGAAGAACATGATTGGCCGAATTATGAGTGGGAGAATCCGAATGGGATGGTTGACTACCCTCAACAACAATGGTCGGAAGAGGAGGGGCGGACCCCTCTCTCCCCTGGATAGTGGTGACCCTAGGTGGGTCCTCCAAAAGTCCTTGAGGAAGGGTGTCCTCGCAGGAGTGAGAGGAATTGTAGGAAGACATGGTAGGTGAGGAATCGAACAACGGATTGAAGTAGGAAAAGAAATGGGAATTGCTCCTAGGAGACGATCCTATGGGTGCGAAACAACTCCACATGCAATGAACACCTTGAATCAAGAGAAACAACACTTAACAAACACCTAAATGGAGGTAGCTAACAAACAAAGAGAGAGAAAAGGCAACCAATTATCAACCAAGTTGTAATGTTGCGCGAAAATTTTTATATGTTTCCCCTTTAAGAACCTTAGTGAATTGAGTTAAATGAGGTTCTCTCAACAATAAGGTTCCTAGTAGGGGTGGAATGGGGACTTGGTTGACTCTAAGTTTACTCTCTCTCACTGATGCAGCCTAGACTCGGGGTGGTAAGGTACAACCTGCCCGGCGTCTGTGTGAGAATCCACGGCTCACGAGGGCTTACGGAGGTCCCAGATAAGGTCACCTAGTAGGCTTCAAGGAATATGGAGACGAGAGGATCCCCTACCAAGGTAGGAATGCAACTACTATGATAAAATGTATGAACCTATGTGCACCGGAGTGCATGTAAAATCTAGCCTAAACTAACAAGCAATGATCACACAATATGGCAATATATGGCAATAACCATGCAAAAATAAATGACAACTAGGGGAGATGAAAAGCACCAAAACAATCATGAAATGATATGAAATAATGCACAAAATATCAATCTCGGGTGCACTATAGCACAATAAACAGTCTGATGGGAGACTGCACAGGGAGTATAGACGGCCCTGAATAGGACCATTAAATGACAGGGAGCAGTAAAAATAAAAACATAAAGTAGAAATAAACTGAAACAATGGAAACTGCAGCGTACCTCAACGAACTGGGCGGTCTAGAAAACGACCGCGAAACCTACGAGATGGCCCTGACAAGACCATGTAAGCATAGAAAATCCACAGAAATATATATAGCCAAAACGTACCTAGGGCAGACGTGGACGGTCTATCGACCGATCGCTTGATGGTGTAAACGGCCTCTTAGAAGACCGCGCACAACCCCGGGAACAGAAAATAGCAAAATCGAAATGGCAGACCCAAGTGGACTAACAACGAATCCAACCACACAAAAGAGCAGATCAACAAAATCAGAAGCACGATGGGCAATAGGCGTCCCACCGTGATCGCCAAAAAAAGGGGGGTGTTGACAAGTTTTTCTTCCCTTAACTCAAAAAAAAAAGAATATGAATATGAAAATGATGGATGAACTAAATGGGGGAAAGGGCAACCAATGAACTACTCAAACATAAAAGCATGCTGTGATCGCCACCAAGATACATAGCACAATAGGAGAGTACCCCATTCCTTGGAAAGGGGAGAAGAGAGTGAAGACACTCGCCAATGATGCAGCACTGGAACAGAGTGAACACGGTCCTCTGGAGAACGCTTATGGATGTAGATGGCCAATCGATAGGCCGCTCAGTGCTGAAGAGGAACGCGGGAAGAAGACCTGGCCGTCGTCTAAAATGGTCTGCAACAGGCCGCTAGAAGGAACTAAACGGTCCGAGGAAGACCGCGCACCCTGTCAGACGGACGGAGATAGACCGCGCAGAACCTCCAGATCCCAAACTTGTGGAACTTATCCCTCCACCCCTTCCGGCCGGCCAGAGGGGTTGGGCCCCATGCTAGGGCTTCTGTTGACCTGCAAGACACGACAAACGACCATAAAACACAATTCAAATTAGTTTTGTTAAGTGTAGCATCTATGAAAATGAATGGAAAACTATGCACATGATGGAATGGGGGATACTTGGGGGTTGGGTTTTTTAACCCCTATGGGGTGTGAAAAGCAATAGGAAGGGTAAGAGAATGAGGATGCCAATGAAAAATGTGCGGAAAAGTGAAGGAAACGAGCATGCAATGGTGAATGAATGACTAAAGACTAGACCAAAGCACTAAAAACAACTACTACTCCCTGAACCGAAGGCTCAAATGGATGTAAAGAGCCTTCTTCCCTGGCTGAGATCTGCTCAATAATCCGGTAGCACTTCGACGCAAACGCTGGCTCTCCCCCCCCCCCCCCCCCCCATTTTGAAGCTTGGACCAAGGGTACTATTTATAGACCCATGAAAGTCCACTCGAAATTGAGGGGTTTTCAGCGATAATTAGGCCGAGATTCTGAAAGATAAATCAAAGATAATAGTCCCAGCTTTCACTAGGATCAAACGGAACCCAATTTGGTTGAGACCCGCGGAGAAAATCGAGGACGAAGGAGCTCATTTGACCACAGACAGAGAGAGAAAAATCAACCAACCCAAGGATCTCGGCCGTATAAGTGGTCGATCGTTGGGCCGCTTACACTCATACACGGTCCATTACTAGACCGCTTATAGGTGTCGGTGAAAAATAAAAAAAAAAAGCTAAATAAGCCATTTATCCTAAAGAACAGACCGACTAGTTCGGCGTATGACTCTCAGGATAAAAATGGTCCACCGACAGACCGCTCAACTGGTCACATGGCCCATTGCAAGACCGTGTATCTGGTGTCGGTGATAAATCAATAAAAATAGGATAAATATATAATTATCTGAAAAATTAACTCGCTTAGAACTCTGGCCACTAAACGGTCATATGATGGACCGTGCAAATCAAATACACGACCTAATGAAAGACTATGTATAAGGTTGTCGATGGAAATTTAGAAAATAGCCAATTAATCCAGAGTGATATAAACGGTCTCAAAAATGACCGCCTAAGATATCAGACGGTCTATCGCTAGACCGCTTTTATGCTGGGTGGTTGAAATCATTAAAATGGGATAAATAAGCCTACTTATCCCAAAGACTAAATGAAATCAAGGCCCACTAAACCTGAATTCAAGAGCAGACCTAGCCAGGGAAGAAGTATCCATAAAATAAGCCCAAAGACATGCCTGAAAATGGCCCAACGAGTAATGGACAACTTGAGACATCAAAAATAGAGGTAAGAAGAATGACTCAACTCATAGGCAAAAAATGGGTGTCAACAGGGGGATGAAGGACTAGTTCTTGCAGGAGGTTCTCATCGCGGGTGCCTCCGGTAAGCACGGTGATGGCTGAGGTGACATCCAGGCGGGGATACGCAGGGCCTCCACTTTAAATCTGTTGATGTAGGCATAGAGTTTCTCCCCCTGTGCCTACTTTAGTGCCAATAACCCCGCTACTGACCTTGGAGGGCCGCTGCCGACGAAGCTTTCCTTGAATACTCGCCCGAATTGTCTGAAGTCGTGTATGCTGCTGGGGGCGAGTGCTCGGAACTAGGCTTGAGCGCCTTGGACCAAGGTGGTCACGAATGCTCAACATTTGACAGTGTCGGAGGCCCCATGCAAGGTCATCAGGGTGTCGAAGCTGTCGTAGTGGTCGACCAGGTCTCCCTGGCCGTTATATGACTTGAAGGTTGGCAACAAGATTCTGGGGGAGTTCTCGGCCTCCAAGATATGGTCGGAGAATGGGGATTGCTCCTCATCTTCCTTGGTGGAAGTTTTCTGCAGGGCGCAGAGGGCACGCTCTTGTTCCGCAAATCGTCGCTTGAATTCCCACAACTGGAGGGATAGCTCCGGTTGCCACTGAATCGAGGGGCTATGGGGGCGTCCCTATGGGTTGCCGTGTCATCCCTCGGGGGGATCCATTTCCAGGAATTGCCATCGTGTCCCGGTCCCTTCTCTCCTCTAGGTGGAGGAGGCTTCTTGTTCTGGAGGAGGGGCGTGTGAAGGTCCTCCCGACCGATTCGTGAGGGGCTTCTTGTTCTGGAGTATGAGCCGTCGCCCTCGGAGGATGAAGCGGCCTCCGACGGTTTGTTGGGAAGCTCCACCGCGTGGAGGGGGGGGGGGGGCTCTCCCTGGGAAGTCGTGACTTCTCTTCCCTAGCCGCCTGGGTCCTCATCAGTTCGACGAGGATGTCCAGTTTTGCATTGAGGGTTTGGAGAGTGTCAGAATTCCCAGTGGGGGATTGCACCCCCGCGGGCAGTGGAGGCGGCTCATTGGCTTGATTGTTGTCGTTGGAGGGGAGGTTTTCCACTGGGTTGGGAGGCACAAGTCCTCCGTCTGTGGCCATGGTCTTTCCCTTGTCACCGGCGGTTCTCCTACCAGAATTTCTTCGAACCATGATGGCTCTTTGCTCGTTTCCCACAGATGACGCCAGATGAAGAGGCGTAATCTTGCGCTGATCCTGAGCCGTGAGATTCAGGGAGAATCTTTGATCACGATCACCCTATCTGTATGAACTGCAAGGCAGGAAATGGATCAGAGGTGCCCAGGGAGGAATCCCTAGGGAAAACTGTCCGATGCTTAAGTCAGTAAGTGTGATAGAGCATGGGTGTGAAGAGAGAGGGTAGGAGGAAGAGAGGGCGCGAGATTATTCTCCACCAAGAGGGGTGGTGGTTTCCTCTCAGGATTCTTGCTTAACTTCTCGGAGGGTCTCCCTGGAGTTTATATAGCAGTCCATTTAACGTAATAGTTCAGAGAGCTGAGGGGATTTCGGGGAGGTTACGTCCTTGTAGTGGGCTCTTTATGGCGTAAGGACTCTTGCTCTCCCTTATTCCTTGGAGTTCCCTGCTCCTGCTGGATGCGTAAAGGACGCTTAGATGAGCTTCCGACAGTCGGTCTGAGCTAGAGGTGCCCGCTCGGGGTTTTATACTGAGCGATAAGCGTATAGCTCGGGTAGGCCGTATCGGGTCCCTGTAGGGCATCTCTCGGCCGACCTGTCGCTCAGACTTCCGGACCTGAGGGCCGCCTAGTAAGTGCTGCTCCGAGTGAGTTTTCGGCTTGAAGAAAGTGGGCCCGACATGGGGCTATCACTTTGGGGAGCTGGGCCTGGTTTGGTCGAATTGGACCTGGTTGGGCCGTGCTCTCGGGCGGCAGATTTTCCCCCTCTCCAGTATATACTATTACTCACAAATCCTTAATAAATCAACTTTGCATACTGGTTTACTTTTTTGCACATAAAGAGTTTTCCATTGCATTTAAGTTTCAATCTCTTTTCTAATGTGCATATCAAATTGAATAACATTTTATTTTCACTCATATCTTCATACAGCTGCATCCCCATGTACATAACTTCACATATCTTATAATTGTGTGCTTGAATGCCATGATTTCCGATATATCAAATGACGATTGCAGAAAGTTGGATTATGTCCAACTGGAAGCTTTTCTCATACGCGATGGTGGTCTTCGGACCTACGTTCTCCGCCACGTACCGATAATCAACTTGTGTGAAAATTTTATCTCAGTGCATGTTTGAGTGTATATATTATATCACCCTTCTCCTTGATCCCTCCTATGACCTTTTCCCTTGCTAAATAAAAATGCATTGGTTTTGACATGTCTGTTACATGGCACACATTAAGGGGGAGGTTCTTTTCAAAACTGTGCATACACTCAGGGGGAGACATAACTATGATTAGACTAATTCATCTCTTACATTCCGTACAATCTCTCACACTATTTGCACCTTTGAGATAAATGACACTATCTTATAAGGATTTCAGTTATTCCACTCAACACTTTTGAGGGCACTTGATTCCCTACATAGAAGTTGAGTGTCTGGTGAGGAAAAAGCTGTCAATCCCACCAAAAATCTCAATAAGTGGATTTGGAATCAAGTAGCCGGGAATCCCCCCTGAGACAAAGGAGGAAACTCGGGTCAAAAAGTGACACAAATCCACAATCAAAATAAGTGACGAAATTGAGTAACTGGGAAATGCCCCTGAAACAAAGGGTATAACTCATGTCAAAAAGTTAGTCATCTTGTCATATTTAAAATTATACATATATATATATATGGGAGTGTGCGAAGCTACCAAAAGTCAAGCATTGTGTATGAAAGTGTAGGGAGGAAAGGGTCTTTCTAGTGTTCCTTAGAAAATCTGAAAATCAATATTGTTTGGAACTCATTGCTCATTATTCACATATATACTTTGGGAGTGATTGTGTGAATGTACCCTTTGAATCAATCATATTTCATGAGTAATGCAGTACCATCTTTTTGTAAGCACGACCTTCTTAATATTGTTCATACAACTCATGCTCTCAAAGGATAGCATGGTTCTTAACCTGTCCATACAGGACTTGCTTGATTTTATCTCTTATTATGGATGCATGTGTGCTTGCATGATCATCCATTCCACTTCACATGCATTACACAGAGTTAATTGTAAATATGAGGCTTTCAATCTTATTTCCATCTTTATCAATCCCCTATTTGACTCTGACAAAAAGGGGCAGAAATAAATGATGCGGGACGGGACTCGACTCGATGCCAATTGGATGTGAACCTTGGAGTCTAGGCAAACTCACGACTCATCCCTGGCGAGGGAAATATGCGGATGTGCGCGATTGAGAAACCGGCAATGAGCTAGGGAGGTCAACTCTCTCTCGAATCACGGGACAGGTTTCCCTCTCTCTCGCAGTGGTGATTAAAAATACTTTAACGAGCTAGGACCTATCACATGCAAGCAGTGGTATATAGAAATATATACGAGTAAAGCATATGCCAAAGAGGGGAGCGGAAACGATACCTCCACACTACCGGGCGTGGGGAAGGTGACCACAGCGAAGACTCGTACTCCTGGTACAAACAATTACAATAATTACAGAAATACATTCTACTGCCCACTCCACGCAGGGAGGTAAATGGCTACACGTGGGACCCAGAAGTAGCGAACTCGGGTTGACGGACAGCAAGCCGGAAGGGCTTTCGGGTTGGAGGCAGACTGCTAGTCTGACTCGGTACTGTTCAAACTAGTTGGACAGCAAGTGAACTAGGCTGCTAGGATGGGGGCTTCTGGATGTCTCCTTGCTGCGACAGCTGACTCGGACGCTGCTGGGTGGTTGCCGGTCGATCCCCGAGAGCGGCGGTCACTGGTCCGGAGCCGGGGATTTATGGGAGAATTAAATCCCAACTCTATTCTGCAGTCCTACCTCGGGACAGATATGCACGACCCGGTGAAAAGAAATGTTGCGCCAAGATCCGGAGGCAGATCGAGGCGAGGTCAGCGCCGTTGGACAGAGGACTCAAAGGGCTATAACATAAATTAATTTTACATCCATCCAGTAAATGTATTTGAAATGAAAACTATTGTGGCATAGTTGTTTTCTGCTGGGTCGGATTACAGACAGTCAGAACAGATAAGGATCTGCCTGAAAATGAATTTTGACCGGCAGGAAAATGGTAGATCTTAGACTTGGGAATTTTATGGGTGATGGGGTAGGAAGTGAGGATCACGCATGAATTTTTTAGGAATTTGCAGACGTGTTTTGAGAGGTGGGAAAAATAAACTAATAGAAAACTATCCTGTAGATCTGCTGATTGGCAGACTGTCAGGGGTGGAACTAAACGACTAGGGAAAATAGCAAACGTAGGCTGATTGGCCTGAAACTTTTTGTGGAGAGTGGAACAACGTGAGGAACTCACCCTCCAATTTTGAGCTCGATCAGATCTCTTGATTGGGAGATAAAAATCGGGCTTCAAGCTTCTATCCAGAGGTGGACAGAACTACGACGATGTGGTGGTGGTGGTGCGACGATGGCTCGATGGCGGCGGCGGCGGCGGTGCTGAGCTTCTCACTTTGAGAGGGGATGACAAGGAGGCCTTACACCTCAATAAATTTGCAGCAATCCAGCTGCAAGGGGTTGGGAGAGAGAGGGAGAGGGGTTGCACCCTTGGGCTACTCAAGGCAAATTCCTGATTTTCTTCACATTAATTCTATGAAATGTGGAAATACAAGCTTATATAGAAATAGATAAAAGACCTAAACTATCCCTAGATCTAGGGTTAGGGAGGGGTAAATGGGGGATAAGATATTAATCTCCCATGTGGTCAAATGACCATTAATAAAAAAAATACAACATGAATTAAATACTATAAAAGGGGGGCGCCCCTTTGAAAAGGGGGTAACAATTTTGAATTTTCTTCTTTTTTTGTCCCCTTGGTCCAAGTCCTCCCATGGACCAAAAACCGGCCCATAGGGCCCATGATCCTACGTGGACCAATGGGAAAGAGGGTGGGGGACCCTACTGGACCTACTGGCTTTTTGCAAAGAGTCCCAAAGATTCCTAAGGACTAACATATTGGCTTATAATTGCCATACAATTGTAAACACAATTAGCCAAGGATATAAATACAAATAAAAGGATACAAATGCAAAAATAAAATGTTAGTGCCCGGTGTTGTTCCCATCAATTCTCCCCAGGTGGGAAGAACTCGACCCCATCGAGTAAGGGGTGCGACTGCTCGTGTGGCTCCTGTGGATCTGTCGCCGTACCAGGTAGCGCGGAGTACACTCCACTCCAAATAATCGTCACCTGCTCATCCCGTATATGTTCCATGTGCTCACTTTGCTGTGGGAATGAGGCTAGTGGTGGACACTTCGGGTTGGGGTCACTCTCAAAGGGAGGAGAGGGCTCAAAGACTCACTAGGAATCACCGCCGAGCCCCTATATGTGACTAGATCCGAGATATTGAGGTAGAGCCGATCCCAAATTCTGACAAGTTTACAACATACGTAGTAGACTCGACTTGCCTCACACTAGAAAGGGGCTAACATCGTGAGCTGACATTAGACCGACTATGCGACTCCTAATATGCTCGACATATGCATGTACAGACTCTGAACAAATAAAGAAAAACATAGACTCACACAAGACCTTAAACAAACCTACTGTTAGACCGACCCATACATATGCAATGGTGGACCAGGACATCCGAATGTGTGCCTTGCATATACACAACGCAACCTAATTTTGGTAGAATGGAATCCTAGACATCCTAACATGCACCATCCATACACTGACGGCCCTTTGGATTTGGAAGGTTTGGGTGGGCTAGGAGAGCTGAATTCTCCTACTACTATACCCTAATGAACGGGCTCCTTGCGGAGTGGAGGTGGACTGGCCCGTGGGGTAGGGGTGTGATAGGGGACTTCCCTAACAAGGTGGAATGGTGGTGGTGGGTCACGAGGCTCACTAAGGAAGGAATCGAATGGATCAAAGAATGTGTGACCCCTCGATATGGGTTCCCCCATGACAAGGTCCCAAGTTTGAAATTCTTGAAGGTATAAATAATCACCTTCATGCATTATGATCGGTGGGACGACGGTCATGTGTAGAAGGTATGATTCCTCCCTCGGGATAAGTGGAATGAAGCTAGGCTCGTTCGGCATGGGGAGGAAGAAGAGAACCTCCGTGGTGACATGACCCACGGTGTACACGGAGGTAATGGACCCTAAGGCTGGTTGTGTGAAGCTATGACTATTGGGTTGGTCAAAGTCTCGGGCCAACATACACGTCAACTTCAATTGCCAGTCTAATCCCTTAATAAGGTCATCCAATGTATCAACATGGTGACAAGATCGGAAGGTGATATGGAATGAGTTGACGGACACTAATGGTAGAGTGGGGTACCCTGGATCAGTAGCAAGGTGCATTGGGGACCAAGCCTATCTTGAGCTAGCTAAGAAGTGGCTCGTCGATGATTAGCTTCCTTGATAAAAGCATGGGTGTCTCTGGTTGAGGCGGCTCCAAATGAGGTGGCTCTACAATGACAATCTCACCCTTAGTATGTAGGTATGGCTCCAGCTGAAGTTTGAAGGGTGTAGGTTCTAGCACGGCATCTTCCTCGATTGGGGAAGGGACTTCCTCCATGATGGGGAGAGGAATTTGGGACTCCGTAGATACCACCGGGTTCAGACTACCGGCAACTACCTCCTTAGGCTCGGGCAGGAGTCGTGCCCACATCCTATCCCTCCTATCCATCCGTTCCATAAATATTTGCAAGAGGTCGTCTAAGGTGCGGTTTGGACTAGGGGCATCATGGTGGGTTTTCTCATATTCAATTGGCCTAGTCTTGGGTCTAGGCTCATCTATGTACGGGCCGAGCTCTTTGCCTCCGACTATGACCCACTTGGTTGGAGGTGACTGGGTGGGGTCGGTTGGAGGTGACTGGGCCGGGTAGGTAGACCCTTCTAAGCTCGCCCTTCATCTCACGCCAGGACTCTATAGGCCATTGCCTCCTAATTTCCCTTAAGCATTCTATGTCCCTCCATTTTTCGGCGGCTTCATGAAAAAGCCGCTTTGTGGCAAAATCAACTTCCATGGCATCGGACATAATGTAACACTCAAAGAAGTTGTCCATAGCGGCTTCCCACTTTAGGTAGTCACTCGGGACTTTGGAGCCATAGAAGTCCGGGGCTTCGGGCCTACGGAGGTGGAAGGGTTGGGTCCCCCATCCTTGGGTGTGTCGCCACCATTCACACAACGTGGGCTTTTGGGGATCCATGGGACACGGGGAGCTATAGGATGTCCATGCCGACACTTGGTGCAAGACAAACCAACTAGACACGACCCTAAAACAACAATGTAAAATTGGAATGCAGACTTGACTACAAACCTAGACTCAACTAGTATCCGTTACGTGGTAGAGGTTTGATCCGAAGATCACACTCACGCAAGTGTGTACCATCCCAATAGGCGTAACCTATCGTTCCGGAGACACCTTTTGATACACCGAATATAGAGACGCAATGAGACACCTTGGACCGACTACCATAGACTCAACTTGCTCTGATACCAATTTGATGCGGGACGGGATGCGAACCTAGGACTCTAGCTCGCGGACGTCCCTAAGCGAGGGAAATGTGTGGATCTGTGCGGTTGAGGAACCGGCAATGAGTCTCGGGTACTCGGCTCTTCCATGTACTCGGATTGAGTCGCAGGACGGGTTTCGCTCACTCTCACAGTGATGATTAAAAATACTTTAACGAGCTAGGACCTATCACATGCAAGTAGCGGCATATAGAAATATATATGAGTAAAGCAAATGCCAAAGAGGGTAGCAAAAATGATACCTCCACGCTACCGGGCGTGGGGAAGGTGACCCCGGCCAAGACTCGTACTCCCGGTACAAACAATTACAATAAATACAGAAATGAATTCTACTGCCTACTCTATGGAGGGAGGTAAAGGGATACACATGGGACACAAGAGTAGTGAACTCGAGTTGACTGGTAGCAAGCCGGAAGGGCTTTCGGGCCGGAGGCGGGGTGCTGGTCCGGCTCGGTACTGTTCAAACTCACTAGATAGCAAGTGAACTCGGCTGCTGGGACGACGGCTTCCAGACGTCTCCTTGCTACGGCACCTGGCTGGGACGCTTCTGGGGGGTTGTCGGTCGATCCCCGAGAGCGGCGGTCACTGGTCCGGAGCTGGGGATTTATGGGAGAATTAACTGCCAACTCTGTTCTGCAGTCCTACCACAGGACAGATCTGCGCGACCCGACAAAAAGAATTGTTGCGCCAAGATCTGGAGGCGGATCGAGGCGAGGTCAACGTTGTTGGACAGAGGACTCAAAGTGCTACAATATAAATTAATTTCACATCCATCCAATAAACATATTGGAAATGAAAACCACTGTGGCACAGTTGTTTTCTGCGGGGTCGCATTATAGATAGTCAGGATAGACAAGGATCTGCCTGAAAAAAAATTTTGACCGCTAAGAAAATGGTAGATCTATGACTTGGGAATTTTATGGGTGATGGGGTGGGAAGTGAGGATCACGCATGAATTTTATAGGATTTTTGGGACTTGTTTTGAGGGGTGCGAAAAATAAACTAACAGACGACTATCCCGCAGATCTGATGATTGGCAGACTGTCAGGGGTGGAACTAAATGACTTGGAAAAATAGCAAACGTAGGCTGATTGGCCTGAAACTTTTTGTGGAGAGTGGGAACAACGTGGGGAACTCACCATCCAATTTTGAGCTCGATCATATCTCATGATTGGGAGATAAAAATCAGGCTTCAAGCTTCTGTCCAGAGGTGGACAGAACTATGACGATGTGGCGGTGGTGGTGCGACAGCGACTCGATGGCGGCGGCGGCAGCGGCGGTGCTGAGCTTCTCACTCAGAGAGAGGATGATAAGGAGGCCTCACACCTCAAGAAATTTACAGCAATCCAGCTGCAGGGGGTTGGGAGAGAGGGGGAGAGGGGGAGAGGGGCTGCGCCCTTGGGCTACTCAAGGTAAATTCCTAATTTTCTTCACATTAATTCTATGAAATGTGGAAATACAAGCTTATATAGAAATAGATAAAAGACCTAACCTATCCCTAGATCTAGGGTTAGGGAGGGGCAAATGGGGGATATGATATTAATCTCCCATGTGGTCAAATGACCATTAATAAAAAAAATACAACATGAATTAAATACTATAAAAAGGGGGCGCCCCTTTGAAAAGGGGGTAACAATTTTGAGTTTTCTTCTTTTTTTGTCCCCTTGGTACAAGTCCTCCCATGGACCAAAGACCAGCCCATAGGGCCCATGATCCTAGATGGACCAATGGGAAAGAGGGTGGGGGGACCCTGCTGGACCAACTGGCTTTTTGCAAAGAAAGCCAAAGATTTCTAAGGACTAACATATTGGCTTATAATTGTCATACAATTGCAAACCCAATTAGCTAAGGATACAAATGTAAAAATAAAATATTATTGCCCGATGTTGATTCCCATCAATAAATGGTTGCATGATATTGTGAATGGGTTGTTGAAAATGGTTTTTGGTTTGAAAATGGTTTCTTGTCAACAAACAAAAACATGCTTTGAAATGCTTTGGCTATCATATTTTAAAACGGCTGTTTCAATGGGTGATGCTTGACTTGTCTCATTCATGCAAATCTTTTGAGGAGTGTTGTCATCATAAAAAAGGGGGAGATTGTTGTGCCCCGGCATGTTTTGACGAAGACAAAGTGTGTCATTTTTGTGTGTCATTTTGTGTGATTTGCATTGCATTGCCTTTGTTTAATGTGAGTCAAATTGATTGGTCTTCAATAAGCTAAGCATAATATCACAATTGTGAATGGTTGTTTGAATTGGAAATGGACTGAACTTTGTATGATTGTTCTATATTTGGAACCCTTGCAATGAACTTGGAATTGTTATATGGGTGACTTGTAGCACCCCCGATAAATACCTTTGCGTAAATTCAAAACTTCTTCTTAAAAGAAATCATACATGAAGGTCTTACATAAAGAACCCAACCCCCCAAGGACTATAATACAAACATATAAGCCAACCCTACTTTATAACATAAAGAATCCTGAGGGTTCTATGTAAAGAACCAAACCTTAGGGGGCTAGTATATAAAATTACAAATCATCACTTTATGCATACGTAATCTACTATTCTTAATAGAATTCTAGGTTTTGTTTAAAGAACTAAACTATAAGAGGACTAGCATACAAATGTGTAATCCAACTTTATGCACATGGGTAAGGAATCTTACATGGGAGGTCTTGTACAAAGAAACAAAACCATGGGAGGGTTATTCTATAAATGTACAAGATAAACTTTAACACACGGGCCATGGGTTGTACGTAAGTGCCTTCCAACTTTTTCACTTACCAAATTGAAGACCCTTCACATAGTCTTCAATTTCCAAATTGAAGACATGCATGAAGGCGCCATTTTCAATAGGACCCCATCCCATTTAAATATTAATAACATCCTGAATACTAACACGTGAATGGGGTCTCATGAATAATGTCACCTAGACTAATGACGCCCTCATACAGAGCGTCATTTACGTGAATAGTACCACTTGGTTTAATGAACGACCCCTTACAAGGGCGTCATTTAAACCTATGCTTCTAGAATATTGAAACACGAACAGCCCCATTTCGCCAGCTAAGCATTAATCTAGGATCGTGTTTCCCAAACCGGATTCGCAAGGTAATAACCAATGCCTGCAAATCCCTGTAACTAATCCCCTACGAACCACTGTTAGAGGCTACTGCCATCTTTCAGTGCTTGTAGAAGGGAATGTTTCCCTTCATTCCTCGAGAAGCGTGAAGTCTACGTCCTGCTGCGGCGGCGGGGAATGCGAGGCTTCATCCTTTCATCTTTCCTAGTAATCATACGTCAAAAGGTAGGTGTTCTCAAATCCTTGTCTAACTAGTAGCTAAATAGGTAAATTGATGCATGTTTAGAGTTCGATCAACTAGTCAACCATGCTATATATATATATATATATACATGTATATATTCTGGCTTTACCTTGACCAAGAATAATACCATGTTATACATATGTTAATAGTTTGTTACATACTGTTACCATGATTTTTATGAGTTTGAACTTAGTTTAGTAACATGATTTCATGTGCTTTTGAACATATTTTATCACACTAGTTTTTAGTCTTAATAGTCCCGTTTTAAACCTAAATTTATAGCCTCTGTTACATAGAATACGTTAATGTTTTAACACCCGGAGGGCCCCAGCTCACTTGAAAATGGCGCCCCTGACCAGGGCGCCAATTTCAAAATTGAAGATTGCGTAAGCAGTCGTCATTTAAATGAAGACACCCCCAGTGTCGTCAATTTGATTTCTAAAATTTTCAGTATTTGATAATTCAACACATTCAAAAATCTATAACTATCGAACTAAAGCACGAAATTTTTACATGAACATGTTTCTGGAATCTTGACATTTTTCTTAACATATTCGTGCCATTACTTCCTGATTCGGAGCTTTTTCACACTTATGAATAGTGGACACCTCACCGTAATTGGCGCCCCTGACCAGGTCACCAATTTCAGAATGGAAGACTGCCCGCGAGGGCGTCAATTAATTGAAGATATGCACCATGTCGTCAATTCCGTTATCTGGAATTTTCAGAAATCAGTAAATCAACGCATTCAAAAATCTATAACTAATAAACTGGACCTTGAAAATTTTGACAGAATATACTTCTGTGACCCTGAGATTTATATCCATCTGACCATGTCTTCGGATTCTGATTCGGAGAAACTTTGGAGAAATGAACAGTAACTTGTGTCACAGAACTTACAGTTTTGATGCGAAGCACAACTCACTTGGAAAACAACTCAATTGGTGTGTCGTCATTTTGAGTTGAACCTATACTTAAATTGAAGACACCCTGGAAGTCTTCAATTAAATGAAGACTACCCACAGAGTCTTCAATCTGTTAAATGAAGACTGTCCACAGAGTCTTTAATTTATTAATTGAAGACGGCCCTCAAGTATTCAATTACTGAATTGAAGATGTCCCTCAAGTCTTCAATTAATTGAAGACTGCTCACAGGGGCGTCAATTCCGTTTCTTGAAGAATTAAACTTATAACATTAGAAAATTCATATCTGAGAAACCAAAACTTATTAATTATATCTGAATATGTTTCTGGACTCCCGAGGAATTATACTAAATATTCATGTCCTTACTTTCGAATTTCGAGAAACTTTTTCAAAATGAATAGTGATTTGAGTCACAAAACGCATCGACTGGGTGAAAATCAAGAATTGAAGATGGCCCTCATGTCTTCAATTATAGAATTGAAGACGGCCCTCAAGTCTTCAATTACTGAATTGAATATGGCCCTCAAGTCTTTAATTATAGAATTGAAGATGGCCCTCAAGTCTTCAATTACAGAATTGAAGATGACCCTTAAGTCTTCAATTACTGAATTGAAGACGGCGCAAAGTGCCATGAAGGGCAAAGTGCTACGTTGTGGGAGCCACCTCTTGAGGCCGTAATAGGCAAAGTGCTACACGACGGGAGCCGTCTCTTGAGCCTGTAGGGGCCACCTCTAGAGTTCTCCATAACCAAATGACTTGTTAATCTCGTTTGTAATACTACGTTTCTAAATTCTTGAAATTCCATATTGGCTATAAATGAGAGTTGATGTCAACAGTAATACATGAAATGATGTGCATATAGGGCCCGATCTAGTCCTGGGAGGAGCACCCGAAGGTACTTGTGCCCATGGGAGTTTATTGACCACGGTGTTTAGCATTGCACCGGAGTACTTGCTTGACTTGAGACACTCCACCCCTACTCTCTCTTTCTCTCTCTCTTTACTTGACTTGACTTGCGTGGCCCGGAACGGGCGATACTTGACTTGCGGCCGGAGAAAGGGTAGAATACTTGCTTGATAATAGCCAATCTTACTGATACGTATTTAACTTTACTTGCTTGACTTGAATTTTTACTTGCTCATACCTGAAATATACTTGTACATGAGTTCATTCTCATACTTGCATTCATACTTGTACACGAATCCATGCTTGCCCAAAGTGGCATTTACATATGTAAATTCTTGAAATACTGCTTGTCAAATACTTGAAATCTTGATATACTCTCTTTATACAGTTCTTGATCTCTTACTGTTTATCATGCCTAAATTTACATGTATACCTGATTTTTCTTATACGTACATCATGCATAGCCATACTGATAATACATGCAACTTGTAAATCACGTAAAGATTGCTCGAATTTGAGATGTAATTCCTATTGAGCGATTCACTCATCCAGTTACTTCCTAACATTTTCAGGTGAATCGGATAGCGACAAGAATGAGTTTGAGGCCGAGTGACGAGTGCTAGAACGCCAACCATCTATCATTAGCTAGTCGTGTCTTGAATTTATTTGAGTCTACCTTGTATTCCCAGTTATGTTAGTTAGTGGTATAAACTTTGTGTTAAGTCGTGTAGCCTAATGTTTGGCTTTCTAATTTTGGAAATCTTCATGGACTATCTTTAATTCCTTTGATTAATCAAATAATTATCACTTGGGCTATTAGTTTTATTAGTCATTTGCGCACTCTTAAATTATGTATGTTAAAATTCTTATCGCTCTAATGACACGATCTATATAGACGCGTCACGCATCCGAGTAATCTTCCGCGCTCGGGATGTGACAGTCTTCGTGGTATCAGAGCCTATGTTTTCAAACCTAGGGAACTAGAAGAAATAAAAGGTTAGAAATTGAAATCTAAGTAAAAATTTGAGTCCAAGGATAGGTAAAACCCGAGTCCAAGGATAGATATACCTTACCCGGTGAGATGGATAGAGCCATGTGTTAAGTTTTATGATGACTTTTGACCTTACAAGTATACCTGATCTTTATCATACTTAACTCTTTTGTAGGATCATGGCTGTAGAAAGAGCACAAGGGCGCGAGATGCAGCGCACCGTGCAGGGCCTTACACATGCACTACAGCAAGTGGCCCAAGGCGGAGCAAACTGTGGAGTAGGTGATCTCCACTGGAGTTTTCGTAACATGAACCCACCGAGGTTCACGGGTTCGTCCGACCCCGAGGATGCCGAGAATTGGCTAAAGGAGATGGAACGAATCTTCCGTGTAATGTAATGCGCGGACGAGGAGAAGGTTTTACTGGCCGTATTCCAACTGGAATGGGACACTCGATGCTGGTGGGAATCCATGGAGGCAACATTGCCAGAATACCATGTCACATGGGATGAATTCACGGAGCATTTCAACAATAAGTACTTCTCCGACCATATCCAGGAGAAGAAGGCCGCAGAATTCGCCGTCCTAAAGCAACGGGGCTTCAAAGTGGCTGAGTATGAGGCCCAATTTTCCAGATTATCTAGTTATGCACCCCACTTGGTGTGTACAGAAAAGATGAAGGCGAGAAGGTTCCTAAACTTACTTCAGCCCCACTATATTACACAACTTGCATCGATGGACATCCAAGCTTATTCGGAGATAGTTCGGCGTGCTCAATTGCTAGAAGATGCCACCGAATTGTCCGAGAGAATCCGAGGAAGGGACAAGAAGGAACCCGTCACAAGCCCAAGAAAGTTCAAACAATCATTCAACAAGAAAAGGTTCTTCATGGGAGGGGAGCCCTCCAAGGCAAAGAAATTCCAGAAGAATGACAGGCCGTTCTCCACCACCACACCATCAAAGGAAATTTGCAAGTATTGTGATAAAGCTGACCATAAGACCGAGGAATGCTGGAGAAAGTTAGGAGCTTGTCTTCGATGTGGGAGCTACGAGCATCGAATCCCAGACTGCCCACTGATGAAGGAGCAAGACACCAAAGACGAGAAGCGTCCGATAAAGAAACAAGGCCGTCTGCAAGCTCTCCGAGAGACGGAACCCACTAAAGGCGGAATTGTAGAAGGTACTCTAACTATTTGTTCTAAAATTGCTCAAGTTTTATTTAACACCAGAGCAACTCATTCATTCGTTTCCAAGCAATTTGTGGCTTCATTTTCTAAGAAACATGAACTGTTAGATTTGGTCATATCTACACCTCTTGGGAATGAGTCTGATATCACTTATCACTATCCAAATTGTGAAGTGATGATTAAAGAAAGTAATTTGCTTGCTGACCTGATATGCCTAGATACGAAGTGTTATGATGTCATATTAGGTGCCGATTGGTTATCCACATACCAAGCAACTCTAGATTGCCGGCAAGGCAAGGTTACTTTCGTGGATTTCTTCGAGCTAGTTTACAATAGCCCTCGGAGTAAATCACTTCTTATATCAGCACTCCGAGCTAGTAAACTTATGAATAAGGGATGCATGGCTTTCATAGCATTTGTGACTACCACGGAAGTCGAGAAGGTTAAACTTGAAGACATCCGTGTAATTCGGGATTTTCCTGATATTTTTCCAGAAGATTTAACCAGTTTACCCCCGGAAAGAGAAGTGTCGTTCACAATTGACCTTGCCCCTGGTGCTGGTCCTGTTTCCAAGGCACCATACAGAATGTCCCCTGCTGAGCTGAAAGAACTAAAAGAGCAGCTACTGGAGTTATTGAAAAAGGGTTTCATAAGGCCGAGTACTTCCCCTTGGGGAGCACCCGTGCTGTTCGTCAAAAAGAAGGACGAATCGATGAGACTATGCATCGATTATCGGCAGCTAAATCACCTTACAATCAAGAACAAATATCCGCTGCCGAGGATTGACGAGCTGTTCGATCAGTTATCAGGAGCTTCATATTTCTCCAAGATTGATCTTCTCTCTGGTAACCACCAATTGAAGATCAAAGAAGAAGACATTCATAAAACTGCATTCCAAAGCAGGTATGGGCATTACGAATTTACTGTTATGCCTTTCGGACTAACAAATGCCCCTACAGCTTTTATGCAGTTAATGAACAACATATTTAGGCCCTATTTAGACCAATTCATTGTGGTCTTTATTGATGATATTCTGATATATTCCAAAACCGAAGATGATCATGAAGAACATCTCAAGAAGACACTGTAGATATTAAGGGAAAATAAGCTATATGCCAAATTCAGCAAATGCGAGTTCTGGCTCGAGGAAGTATCCTTCTTAGGCCATATTATTTCGAAGAACGGAATTATTATTGACCCGTCAAAGGTTGAAGCCGTGAAGAACTGAGAACGACCCACAAATGGAACGGAAATTCGAAGCTTCTAGGGTCTAGCTGGTTACTATCGGCGTTTTATCAAGGATTTCTCCAAGATTGCCGTTCCTCTGACCAGGTTAACCCGCAAGGAAGTGCCTTATGAGTGGAATGAAAACTGTGAAAATAGTTTCCAAACTTTAAAGGATCTCTTGACCACTGCCCCAGTCTTATCATTACCAATTGGAGGAGAAAAATACAAGGTATATACCGATGCTTTGGGTACTGGCCTCGGATGTGTATTGATGCAGAATGGAAGATTCATTGCATACTCTTCCCGAAAATTGAAGAAACATGAAGAGAACTACCCGGTTCATGACTTAGAACTGGCCGCTGTAGTATTTACCTTGAAGATCTGGAGGCACTATCTTTACAGAGAACAATTCACTGTGTACTCTGATCATAAAAGCCTCAAGTACTTATTCTCCCAAAAGGAGCTGAACATGCGGCAAAGGAGTTTGCTCTAGTATCTCAAGGATTTCAACTTCACTATACAGTACCATCCTGGTAAGGGTAATTCAGTAGCTGATGCCCTTAGTCGAAAGCTGAGAATAATATTAGCCAACTATATGATACAAGAATGGAAGCTGCTGGAGAAATTCTCTGAGCTTGATATCAGCACAGATGAGAAGAACATGTGTATTATTCTATCTCATAGGAGCCTACATCCAGATTTGCTACCTAAAATCAAGAAGCTACAGGAAGAAGATCCCTCACTAGTGGAGATAAAGAGTAAGCTGGATGAGAGACTGGATTTCAAGCTGGCACCTAATGGCAAATTGCTATTTCATGAACGAACATGTATGCCTGACTGTCCCGAAATGAAGAAGAAGATTCTTGAAGAAGCTCATAGATCGAGGTACATGATCCACCCTGGAGCCACTAAGATGTACCAAGACTTGAAAAGAACTTTCTGGTGGCCTAACATGAAAAGGGAGGTAGCAGACTTTGTGTCTCGTTGCCTCACATGCTAACAAGTGAAGGCGGAACATCAAAAACCCACCGAAAAGCTACATCCGCTGGATATTCCCAAGTTGAAGTGGGAAGGCATTGGCATAGACTTTATCATGGGTTTCCCCAAGTCAAGGGGCGGATATGATGGAATTTGGGTAATTATCGACCGGCTAACCAAATCGGCCCATTTCTTACCCATCAAAAGCCGATGGTCTGTCGACGTACTTGCTGCCCTGTATATCAAGGAGATGGTTAGATTGCATGGAGTTCCCATCTCGATCGCATCTGACCGAGACCCGCGCTTCACTTCTCATTTCTGGAAGAGTCTACAACACTCTCTGGGGATGAAACTCAACTACAGTACTGCTTTCCATCCCCAGACAGATGGACAGACCTTGAGGACAAATCAAGTTGTGGAATATATGTTGAGAGCATGCATTATAGACTTTGGCGGAAGCTGGCATGACAACTTACCACTAGCCGAATTTGCATATAATAACAGCTATCAAGCCAGTATACAAATGGCGCCTTTTGAGGCGTTATATGGCAGGAGTTGCCGATCTCCTATATGCTGGGATGAAGTCGGTGAAAGACAAATTTTAGGCCCAGACATAGTAAGGGATTCCACCGAGAAGATACATCTCATTAGAGAAAGATTAAAGATAGCACAGTCTAGGTAGAAATGTTATGCTGATAACAGAAGGCGAGACCTGGAATTTCAAGCCGGAGATCATGTTTTCCTCAAGGTATCTCTCGGACGAGGCATTAGAAGATTTGGTGTTAAGGGCAAACTAACACCAAGGTTTATCGGTCCATTCGAAGTACTGGAAAGAGTAGGCGAGGTGGCTTATCGCGTCGCCGTAGCTCCACAACTGTCAGAAGTGCACAACGTATTTCATGTTTCTATGCTGAAGAAATATGTGCACGATCCTTTCCATGTCATCGACCACAATGATCTAGTGGTACAGAAGGACCTTACCTATGAGCAGAAGCCAATGAAGATCTTCGACCGAGAAGTTCGAGTTCTAAGGAACAAGACGATCCCTATGGTGAAAATCCAATGGAATCGATGTTTAGAACAAGAAGCTACATGAGAAACTGAAGAATCTATGAAGAGGAGATTTCCAGAGTTATTCTAATTGTAAGTACTCTACACCTTTCTTATTCCCATTTAATGCAGTTGAATTTGGGGATCAAATTCTCTTAAGTGGGGGAGGGTGTGGCACCCCCGATAAATACCTTTGCGTAAATTCAAAATTTCTTCTTAAAAGAAATCATACATGAAGGTCTTACATAAATAACCCAACCCCCCAAGGACTATAATACAAACATACAAGCCAACCCTACTTTATAACATAAAGAATCCTGAGGGTTCTATGTAAAGAACCAAACCTTAGGGGGCTAGTATATAAAATTACAAATCATCACTTTATGCGTACGTAATCTACTATTCTTAATATAATTCTAGGTTTTGTTTAAAGAACTAAACTATAAGAGGACTAGCATACAAATGTGTAATCCAACTTTATGCACATGGGTAAGGAATCTTACATGGGAGGTCTTGTACAAAGAAACAAAACCATGGGAGGGTTATTCTATAAATGTACAAGATAAACTTTAACACATGGGCCATGGGTTGTACGTAAGTGCCTTCCAACTTTTTCACTTACCAAATTGAAGACCCTTCACATAGTCTTCAATTTCCAAATTGAAGACATGCATGAAGGCGCCATTTTCAATAGGACCCCATCCCATTTAAATATTAATAACATCCTGAATGCTAACAGGTGAATGGGGTCTCATGAATAATGTCACCTAGACTAATGACGCCCTCATGCAGAGTGTCATTTACGTGAATAGTACCACTTGGTTTAATGAATGACCCCTTACAAGGGCGTCATTTAAACCTATGCTTCTAGAAGATTGAAACACGAACAACCCCATTTCGCTGGCTAAGCATTAATCTAGGATCGTGTTTCCCAAACCGGACCCGCAAGGCAATAACCAATGCCTGCAAATCCCTATAACTAATCCCCTACGAACCACTGTCAGAGGCTACTGCCATCTTTCAATGCTTGTAGAAGGGAATGTTTCCCTTCGTTCCTTGAGAAGCGTGAAGTCTATGTCCTGCTGCGGCGATGGGAACGCGAGGCTTCATCCTGTCATCTTTCCTAGTAATCACACGTCAAAAGGTAGGTATTCTCAAATCCTTGCCTAACTAGTAGCTAAATTGGTTAATTGATGCATGTTTAGAGTTCGATCAACTAGTCAACCATGCTATATATATATATATATATTCTGGCTTTACCATGACCAAGAATAATACCATGTTATACATATGTTAATAGTTTGTTACATACTGTTAGCATGATTTTTATGAGTTTGAACTTAGTTTAGTAACATGATTTGATGAGCTTTTGAACGTAATTTATAACACTAGTTTTTAGTCTTAATAGTCCAGTTTTAAACCTTAATTTATAGCCTCTATCACATAGAATATGTTAATGTTTTAACACCCAGAGGGCCCCAGCTCAATTGAAAATGGCGCCCCTGACCAGGGCGCCAATTTCAAAATTGAAGACTGCACAAGCAGTCGTCATTTAAGTGAAGACACCCCTAGTGTCGTCAATTTGATTTCTAAAATTTTCAGTAATTGATAATTCAACACATTCAAAAATCCATAACTATCGAACTAAAGCACGAAATTTTTGCATGAACATGTTTCTGGAATCCTGACATTTTTCTCAACATATTCGTGCCATTACTTCCTGATTCGGAGCTTTTTCACACTGATGAATAGTTGACACCTCACCGTAATTGGTGCCCCTGACCAGGGCGCCAATTTTAGAATTGAAGAATGCCCACGAGGGCATCAATTAATTGAAGACATGCACCTTGTCATCAATTCTGTTTTATGGAATTTTCAGAAATCAGTAAATCAACACATTCAAAAATCTATAACTAATAAACTGGACCATGAAAATTTTGACAGAATATACTTCTGTGACCCTGAGATTTATATCCATCTGACCATGTCTTCGGATTCTGATTCGGAGAAACTTTGGAGAAATGAACAGTAACTTGTGTCACAGAACTTATAGTTTTGATGCGAAGCACAACTCACTTGGAAAACAACTCAATTGGTATGTCGTCATTTTGAGTTGAACCTGTACTTAAATTGAAGACACCCTGGAAGTCTTCAATTAAATGAAGACTACCCACAGAGTCTTCAATTTGTTAAATGAAGACTGCCCACAGAGTCTTTAATTTATTAATTGAAGACTGCCCACAGAGTCTTCAATTACAGAATTGAAGACGGCCCTCAAGTCTTCAATTACTGAATTGAAGATGGCCCTCAAGTCTTCAATTAATTGAAGACTGCTCACAGGGGCGTCAATTCTGTTTCTTGAGGAATTAAAGTTATAACATTAGAAAATTCATATCTGAGAAACCAAAACTCAGTAATTATATCTGAACATATTTTTGGACTCCCGAGGAATTATAATAAATATTCATGTCCTTACTTTCGAATTTTGAGAATCTTTTTCGAAATGAACAGTGATTTGAGTAGCAAAACACACCGATTGGGTGAAAATCAAGAATTGAAGACGGCCCTCAAGTCTTCAATTACTGAATTGAAGACGACCCTTAAGTCTTCAATTACAGTATTGAAGATGGCCCTCAAGTCTTCAATTACTGAATTGAAGATGACCCTGGAGTCTTCAATTACTGAATTGAAGACGGCCCTCAAGTCTTCAATTACTGAATTGAAGACGACCCTTAAGTCTTCAATTACTGAAATGAAGATGCCCCTCAAGTCTTCAATTAATTGAAAACTTCATGCGGGGCGCCAATTTCAAGATATATATATAATATTTGAAAAATCACAATTTTGAAAGGTTGGGTAACCCCCAGGCGTCAATTCTTCAAATGACGACTTCCAGGACGTCTTCAATTAAATGAAGACATCTTGGGGGGCGCCAATTTGATATATACATATATAAATTTTTAAAAATTAAAAATTTGAAGGATTAGTAAACCCTCAAATGCCAACTCAGTAATTACAACTTCTGCTCTTGATCTGTCTCGAGAATTGTGTAAACACAACCCTAATCCATACTCCTGCGTATGATGAGTTCTTGAAATTCCGTTCCATGAAAAATCTACTTGTGTATACCCTACATGGTCAAACCTTGAATCTCTTAAACTACCATTTGGGAGTGTTGGTGCTAAGTGCCATGCAGGGCAAAGTGCTACGTTGTGGGAGCCACCTCTTGAGGCCGTAATGCGCAAAGTACTACATGACGGGAGCTGCCTCTTGAGCCTGTAGGGGCCACCTCTAGAGTCCTCCATAACCAAATGACTAGTTAATCTCGTTGTAATACTACGTTTCTAAATTCTTGAAATTCCATATTGGCTATAAATGAGAGTGGATGTCAATAGTAATATATGAAATGCTGTGCATATAGGGCCCGATCTGGTCCTGGGAGGAGCACCCGAAGGTACTTGTGTCCATGGGAGTTTATTGACCACGGTGTTTAGCATTGCACCGGAGTACTTGCTTGACTTGAGACACTCCACCCCTACTCTCTCTTTCTCTCTCTCTTTACTTGACTTGACTTGCATGGCCCGGAACGGGCGATACTTGACTTGCGGCCCGAGAAAGGGCAGAATACTTGCTGGATAATAGCCAATCCTACTGATACGTATTTAACTTTACTTGCTTGACTTGAATTTTTACTTGCTCATACCTTAGATATACTTGTACATGAGTTCATTCTCATACTTGCGTTCATACTTGTACACGAATCCATGCTTGCCCGAAGTGGCATTTACATCTGTAAATTCTTGAAATACTGCTTGTCAAATACATGAAATCTTGATATACTCTCTTTATACAGTTCTTGATCTCTTACTGTTTATCATGCCTAAATTTACCTGTATACCTGATTTTTCTTATACGTACATCATGCATAGCCATACTGATAATACATGCAACCTGTAAATCACGTAAAGATTGCTCGAATTTGATATGTAAATCCTATTGAGCGATTCGCTCATCCAGTTACTTCCTAACATTTTCAGGTGAATCGGATAGCGACAAGAATCAGTTTGAGGTCGAGTGACGAGTGCTAGAACGCCAACCATCTATCATTAGCTAGTCGTGTCTTGAATTGATTTGAGTCTACCTTGTATTCCCAGTTATGTCAGTTAGTGGTATAAACTTTGTGTTAAGTCGTGTAGCCTAATGTTTGGCTTTCTAAATTTGGAAATATTCATGGACTATCTTTAATTCCTTTGATTAATCAAATAATCATCACTTGGACTATTGAAATTTATTAGTTTTATTAGTCATTTGCACACTTCAAAATTATGTATGTTAAAATTCTTTTCGCTCGAATGACACAATCTATATAGACGCGTCACGCATCTGAGTAATCTTCCGCGCTCGAGACGTGACATGACGGATTCATTATTTGTTCTGTGAGCTTCAGAAGTATTTTGATTAGAAATGTCTGTATCCCCAGTACACATAGCTGCATTTTTAAGATACTAATCTACAGGTTCAAATTTGGAGAGATAGTCATGTGTGAAGAAGTGCTTTGAAATTGGTTTCTTCAAATGCATTGATTTAAGATTGACATGAAATTGAATTTACAGGAAGAGCAAGTTCAAATTGCTCTGAATCCTTGGATGCTTGGTAAGCTTTTATTTTTGAATATGTATCTTGTTGCCTTGAAAGGGGTTGAAGGGGTTTACCTTGATTTGGGCTATTTTCCATTGATTAAGGCATTTTCGGCTTGGGTACTGCAAGTGTCGACTCTCAGAGTCAACACTTGTAGCCTAGCCTGCTGGCTTGATGTAGCAGGCGGCAAGTGTCGACTCTGAGAGTCGACACTTACAAGTAAGCACTTGTTTTTTAACGCAAACAAAGTTTTTGGCAAAACGTGTCGACTCAGAGAGTTGACACTTTCGCCTGGGTTCTAGTTTTTCTAACGAAGTCAGAACCCTAAGAGTCGACACTTTAGGCTGAGTTCTTTTATGCTGTTTGATGGCAGAACACCCGCGAACAAGTGTCGACTCTGAGAGTCGACAGTAGCCCTAGGCGTCCGGATCGGGTCTGCCAGTTTTGGATTCGAACCCTACTTTTCATGATCCATTTGCCATGGGTTTTTACCATCCATCCCTAGGGTTTCACCACTTCTTTAGGTGTTGTTTTGAAGGGTTTTCCCATGGGCTATCATGTCATTGGGCATCTCCTTTTCTTCGGTATTTATATCCTGCGAACTCCATTCGATGAGGATAATACTTTTGGGCTAATATTGTCACATCCTTGCAGGAACGGAGGATAGGGCGACCCACATAGCTGGAGGAGGAAGAAGACCACCTAGAAGAAGCTTCAGCGAGCTGATCTCTCACATCTGAACCACCCTCGTGTAGATCGTTGGGTAAAGACTCCAGGTTGGGCGGTTTTGCGACATCAACATTCTTCCTCTCCGTGGATATATTTTTTCAGTGGACTCTTCCATCCTATCTACGAGATTTATTGAAGATTTGAGGGGGATCTCTTGTTCTCTTGCTTATACACTTCTATTTGAGCATAGATTAAGAAATCTGAACTGGGCTTTGTATTTCCTTATATTTTACTTTCATATACGATTTCGGAGCATCGTCTCCGTGTGCGTGGCGTCTCGTCGTCGTACGAGAACGCGCGCGTGTGTGGGGCCCTTGTGCCCATGTGTGATTATTTTGCTGTCGTTGTGCAGCGATTTTAGTGGAAGCCTCTCGGGTTGAGAGGGGTGGACGTAGGACTGCACTCGGGAGCGTCCGAACCACCTAAAAAATTCTTGCATTGTGGTCTGTTATCTGTGCGATTGTCGTTCCATGTTGTCCATTCTCATTTTCGAGTGTGATGCGGTGAGTTGAGGGTTTTACATAATCAGTCCGCATCTTTCAATTTATCTGAGTGGTTTAACATATTGCGTTGGAGAGGTGTGAGAGCTTGCTAGTTTTTCATTCAGTTAATTTTTATTGCTCAGCAATTAGAGTGCTTATAATCTCATTTCTTCAAACTGCTCAACTACCCGGATATCTTTTATTCTAGCATTATCAACTCAGCATTTTAGTTTCTGAAAAAGGGAGCACAATCAATTCACCACCACTCTCAATTGCATTCCTAACCAGGCCAACAATGTGTGTAGTAGAGATGAGGATGTTGAGATGGATGTGTGGCAAGATTAAGAAAGATAAAATTAGGAATGAGTGCATCCGTAAGGACTTAGGGATAGCCCCAATTGATAATAAAATGAGAGAAAATAGACTCAGGTGGTTTGATCATGTGCTTCGTCGCCTTAACTCAGCACCGGTTAAAAGATGTGACCGCATCTTAGTGGATGCTAGTAAAAGAGCTCGGGGAAGGCCTAAAATGAGTTGTTGTGGGTTTAAATACGAATATAGCACTTGATAGAAATCTTTAGCGGAATAGGATTCATGTAGCTGACCCCAAACAATTGGGATAAGGCTATGATGATGATGATGATGATGATGATGATGATGATGATGATGATGATGATGACGTTGTCAATATTTTCTTAGAAGTAGTGATAAGACATATTGATATGCTTTTTTTAATTTGTTAGGTAAATATGGCTAGAATTTATCGTTCATGGATGAATCGCAGAGTAGTTGACAGAGTGATGTCAGAGGAGTTTAAGGATGGAGTTGATAGTTTTATTCAGTTTGTATTGGGGCATCCAACAGTAGTTGACCAGCGTAGTAACATCTGATGTCCTTGTTTACCTTGTAAAAATAAAAGATTTCTTTCGCTATGGGATGTGCAAGTTAATTTATACAAGAAAGGGTTCACGAAAGGTTATATGAATTGGGTGTGTCATGGTGAGGACTTCTGGTCGTATGATGCCGGCAATGTTACAGGCACAAGTACCTATGCAGACATGGTAATTGATGCTGCTAGCCCTAACTTTAATCTACAAGGGGAACATGTGTACAATGATGAACCACAAAACAAGTCAGCTGAAAGATTTTATCAGTTACTTTGGGATGCTAATGAGCCGCTTTCGGATGGTTGTAAAAATCACACTCGGTTGTCTGCTGTCTCATAGTTGTTGAATTTAAAATCTGAATTTCACCTTAGTGAGAGTTATTTTGACCGTATGCTCCTCCTTATCAAGAGTATGCTGCCTCGAGATGAGAAGCTGCCTGGAAATTTTTATCGTGCAAAGAAGATGGTCAATGAGTTAGGGCTTGTATACCAAAAAATGGATGCATGCCCTAATCACTGTATGGGATATTATGAAGATAATGTAGATAAAAGATCATGTGATATTTGTCATCATGATAGATTTAAACCTAAGAGAGGGGACAATTCAAAGCAGAAGGATGTGCCTTACAAGTCACTGCGATACATCCCTCTCACGCCCAGATTACATCGGATGTGTATGTCGTCAAAGACAACTCGACATATGATATGTCACACGGAAAGAGCACGTCATGTAGATGATATAATGAGTCATCCCGAGGATGGTGAAGCTTGGGCTCATTTCAATCGTACTTATACTGCTTTTGCTCACGAGCCACGGAATGTTAGGCTAGTTGTGGAACACTTTTTATTAATTGTTTATTACGTAGGCGTGCCAGTCACAAATGTGACAAATTTATTGTGCGCTCGATCTGACTTAGTCAGACGATTGTGAGACTCGTGTCAGGACCCATAACCCGTCATACCATAAAGGCTACGACGTTAATTACGCCCCTCTAAAAGAGGGACAACCCTTGATTAAACGCCAAAATAGAGAGACCATGGGGCCCATAGAATATACGAAAGATGTAATTGCATGCAAGCACACACAATATGGTAGTATATATTTATTAAGCCGACCCCTGATACAAGGCGGAGAACTTAGGTCCGAAGACCACCATCACGTATAGTGAAAGCCTCCGGCCAGGCATAACCTGACTTTCCGCTAATCACCATTTGATATAGTGGAGAAACGTATCATGTAGGCATACAAGGTAAATGGTATTTAGTTTTATTGCTCATTGTTTATTTGATCATTTGTTAGTGATTGTAATGGAGATTTCGGCAACGCCTCTCTTGTTTCAAGAGTTATCGGGGCCTTTTTATTTTGAGACTGCGCATGACATTGAAGTCTCGCGATCAATGACACCCAAGAGGGGGGTGAATTAGGTGTTTAAAAATTTTAAAGAAACTTTTGGCTTTTTACAAAATATGTGAAGAATGCTAGTTAAGAGATTTAGAACTATTTGAACACAAATTGGATTTATCAAACTTTGTATGATGAGATATAGAATATGCAAGATATACGTAGATAAATCCATAACAACAATTAACACATACACTCACTTAGAATGGAGGTAGAAGAAAAGGACCAAACCACACAAATCAAACCATAGTGCACAGCGGTTTTTAAGATGGTTCGGATGCAACGACGGCAATCCTACGTCCACCCCTCACCAAACCCGGTGAGGCTTCACTCGGGGATAAATCCCCAAACGAGACAACGCTCCAACCACACACGCAGGACGACACCTGCCCACACACACGGGGACACGCCCCAACACACACACACACACACACACACACACACACACATACACACACACGGAGACGATGTCTCCAACACGATCCAACAAGCGGATCACCAACACAAACACCCGCTGCCACAAGTGCAGCAATCCACACACACGAGACAGAACGGATCTAAAAGACCCCCACACACACAAACGTAGATCTAGGAATATCCACGCACACACACGAATCAAATACGACACACACACACACAACCACGGATCCAACAATGATCCACACACGCACAAGTTCTTGTAGTTTATGATGAACACAATTACAACATCTAAAACATAAAGACGATGAGGCTTACTTTAGAAAACTCCGAATTTGGGTTCCCTTTGAATGCATGCTGCGGGGTTGAGAATGGATGAAGAACACTTGCTGCACAGAGTACTGGTCAAGGCTACAATACCCTTCTTCTTCACTTGGACAATCTTCCTTTGATCTCTTCTTGAAAACCTTGCTTGCTTCTTGATAGCCTCCCCCTTGATCTCTCTTTGTTGGTTGCTTACTTCTTCACTTCATAGATGCTTGTTGGCTTCAGAAGTACCTTGAATGGGTTGGAGATAGATGAAGAACTTGCTGCACGAGGTACTGTTCATGGAGCTACAGTACCCTCTTCTTCCTCCTTGGACAGCCTCCCCTTGGATCTCTTGGATAGTTAGGGTTTCTAACCCTCTTGTGTGTATTTTATAGACTTAGAATTGTCCATAGACATCCCCCAGACCAGATCCATATTTTGTGGGTGATTGGGTGTCTTTGGGATTAAATAATTACAATGAAAGAGGCTCTTCTCGAAGTGGAAAACAAAGTCAACTTTTGTTGGCTCGGGGCTAGCGGTCGACTGGAACCTTCTGGCGGTCGACCGCTACTAAGAAACGCTGTAGAAATTTAGTCCCTGTTATTTCCAGTCGACCGCTACTGGGCTGGCGGTCAACCGCCACTGAGAGTTCTATAGACAGTGGACTGCTGGCTGGGGCGGTCGACCGCCCTTGGGCTGGCGGTCGACCGGCAGCTGGGCAGACCCCGAGATTCCCCGAGTTAGTCCATTAACCCCGTTAGCTCCGTCGCTTAAGTCCTTTAGCAGCCCGTTCTCATCTGTGGCATCAACCTTGACAGTCTTGAAGGTGTCAACTGAATCTTTGACCTTGGATTCTCTTGGCTATGCTTCATTGTACATTGACATTGGCTATGTGTAGTGCCGAATGTGAAGACCTAGTCCTGCAAAGTTGAAGTGTTAGCCCAATGAAATACATCCAAATAACAATGGCTTTAAGTAGATGTTTATTTCATACATTTAGGGGTTAGATTTCACTTGGTTTATGCATTAGACCATTTGAGCATTTCTAAAATTTATTCCGGGGGCTCCGCCCCCGGAAACCCCCGTGACCTGACCGCACAGGTCGATCCGCGGGCGAGGGCGCACGATGACTTGAAGGGTTTCAGGTTTAATGTGCATGAATGAGGTGTATTAAGGAGAGGTATATGAGATACACATGGTGAGAGCAATGCTAAGATAAGGTAAGAGTCTCACCAATGGTTCTTGATAATAAATGACATATACCACCTGTTTTGGATTGTAGAGGAGCAGAGTTTTGGTTCACCAGGTGACTGCCATGAGTTTGATCCTGCATGCAAGATAGTCAGGGTTAATGCCATGCTTGTTGACATTAAAGAGGTTATGAAACTCTTGCCTCTTGTAAAACCAACATATACAACCAGCATAAACAACAAGATGAATGAACACAATCATTAAGAACATGTGTAATCAACCATATGTTTAGTTATCATCATGTAATCACACATTAAGTTTAGTTCACATCAAAACCATAACTTAACAATTATAACAATCATCAAAACCATAACTCAACAGACATTACGGTGCACATATATGGGCCCATGAGGTGGGCCTGGCGTGACCGTGTTCGGGCAGACTCGCATACTGTCGAGACAATGTATGCCGGGGTATGGCAACTTTGATATTTGAAACATGAGGGAATGTAGTTAAAACCCAATTGAAACAAATCACATTCAAAAATGGATTATTGGCCCGAGACTAGGTCATGACATGCCCACAATGGGATGAATCCCAGGATCCAGGCACGACTTATCGGGGTGTCATTAATATTCCCCATACCCAGGGTCTAGAGGAGGTGAGAATTTTGAAGCGGGCACAGTTATGTTCATTGTTCCTTATTTATTCTTGTTATTATTTTAGATGCATGAATGCACCTCTTTCTCTCTCTCTCTCTCTTTTTTAATTCTTTGTTCTTATTTTGTTTATATCCTTCCCTATTATTACTCTTTTTTTTTACATGAGTATATCTTTTATTTTCTTCATTTCTCTCTTTTTTTGGGCATTTCTTGGGTTGTTAGTCATTCATCAATTTTGTTGTTGTTTATTTATTATCATTTATTATTTTTTTTATTTTAGCATTTTTTGTTTTCTTTTATTGATATTTATTTGACCATTACTTGTTCATTATATTAACAATTTTATTTTATTCCTCACTTTTACCCCTTTCATCATTTACTATTGTTATTTATTTTATTATTATATTTTTTATTACACATATAGCATGTCATGCACTTGTGTTATTAGTTTAATGTGGGAAAAGTGCATGTGTGTATATGTGAAGGATGTCAGTATTTGTGTGTTGTGCGTGTTTATTATATATATATATATATATATTTATACACATGTATGGGGGATGGAGAGGGAACATTGGAAATATGGATAAAGGTTTTGCGTGATGTGGTTTAATGTTAACGGGTGGTTAGCATTAAGAGGCGTTTAGTTAGTGGGTGTATAACGTGGGTAAATGCATGCATTGCGTGCGTGTGAGTCGGTGCGGCGTGAGTGCCTGTGAGTATTTCGTGTTGGGCATTTGTGTAACATGTTTAATTCTATTATTTTGATAATGTCTGACTATGACTCATTGATAAGTCTGACCTGCACTCGATAACGTCAATATTCATACATTTCAAGTCATTGTAGGTAAAGTATAAGAAATCAAGAATGTCATGCAAATCTAGGCAATTGCTAGCACAGAAATCAAGTTCCTCAAGTTCTATAGAATTCTGAAAACCAAAGACAAAGAGTCGACTCTAGGAGTCGACACATTTTTATCAAGGGTCTGTCTGGTGCAAACCCACAGGAAAGAGTCGACACTTCTGTTTCAAGGTTCTGTCTGGCGTTCTGGCCTCACCGCATCAAGGTCCGAGCATGTCACTGTTCACAAGACTGAGGTCGATGCTTGATTCAGTGCGAGAGCAACTAAGGTCGACGCTAATTCAGTTGCCAGAAGAACTAAGGTCGATGCACATTCTGCTAGCACACAGCCAAGGTTGGAGCACATTCTGCCAAGCGCAAGACCAAGCTAAGGTCGATGCACATATCAAATTTGAAGGACTAAGGTCGAAGCACATCTCAAGTCAAAGCACATATGAACCAAGGTCGAGGCATGTTTGGATCTTGTGTTAACTAAGGTCGATGCTATGCGCACATAAGTGAAGGTCGGTGCACGTTTGGTTTCAAGACTACTAATGTCGGTGCACCTTTAGCGATTCAGCAAAGGAGGGTCGGTGCATGTTTTGCTTCAACGCACAATGTCTGTGCACATGAGAACCTAAGGTCGATGCACATTCTTATCTAAGGCATAGAAGTTCTATGCACATTCTTGTTCATTTATATAAGATCGATGCACATGCACTCGTGTAACTAAGAAATCAAGTCTATGCATATATCGAGGTCTGAGCACATTTCAAGGTCCTTGCATATATCAAGTCTGTGCACTGCTGAAGTCTTAAGGAAGTGTCGACACCTTGTTCCAGCATGTCAGCACTTTGGTCTTCCAGAGAGCAATATATTGGCAATTTTCCTAAGAAGTGTCGACACCTTGCCACCAGCAGGTCGACACCCTGGGCCTCCAAAGACCGCTATATAAGAAGCTTTCATTAGATGTGTCGACACCTTGTTCTAGCATGCCGACACATTGGCCCTTCCAGAAAACATTGAAGACAAGATTTCCTAACGATGTATCGACACCTTGTTCCAGCGTGCCGACACATTGGTCTTCCAGATAGCGTTATAAACGTTCTTCTACAAAGAAGTGTTGACACTTCACTTATAGAAGGTCGACACCTTGATGGTTCCAGAAGTTGAAGGCAGGATTCCTTAAAGAAGTGTCGACACCTCCTTCTCAGCAGGTCGACACATTAGTCTCCCAGAAGCCCCTCAAGCCAGTTTTCTGTCAGATGAAGTAAGCCATCTAGAGAGAGAAAATAGGTACCATAAATGTCTAATTTTACAGATTTTGAGGTCTGGATGGGATACCCAGGTTTGACTTTTGTCCCTATCAACATGTCACTTTCTTGGAGCTACTTTTGTCAGAAATCCAGCTAGAGAAAGGACACCTCACAGTCTGCCACTGGTAAAAGTCAATACAGTTTGCCACCTTTTTACTTTCACCCCATGTGACTCCTGTCCCAGTAGTCCTCAGCAAGAAAGAAAGTAAACTCCAGCCAATGAGAAGACCACTTGTCTAAAGGGCATTTAATGTGAAGACCTGATATTTACTAAAGGGAGATTTGGTCTGTTCCTTCTCCTACTGCTGCCACCGTCCTTCTTGCTAGCTGCCTTGGAAAGCACTCAAGTATACAATCGACGCATGCTTCAAGGGAAGAAGACTTTGGAGGGAAAATCATTGCTGCATGATCCAATGAAAGACCTTATGGTGGGAAAACTTTCCTTGGCTTTACTATATATATTAAGCTTCCTAAACTGAAGAAGTTGATGCTACTATTACCGTGGCTGCCGAGAGAGAGCCATGCCCTTGAGCATCTACAAAGATCTTGATGGGGACATCCCCAGTCACTCCATCTTTTTTTTTCGGGACTACAATTGCTCGCCATTGGCGCATCATCATTTTTGGCACTTAATTTCGAGTCCTAGCATGTAATTTTCATTTTATTTGAGTCTCTGTATATGTAATTTTTCCTTTTTGAGTCATTTAGTAAGTTAGTGGGTCATTAGAGTGGTTAGTGGAGACAATTGGGCCCAACTAGTGGGCTAGGCCCATGGGCGCCCCCTTCAGGACTTGTCTAGTCATTTGTCTAAAAGTCAGGGTTAGTTTGGTCATAAGGAATTATGTAGGCCTATAAATAGGCCCCCACTCCCCTCATATGTAACAACTTTGAATATTTGAATAGAAAGAAAACCCCTTTGAGAAATTCTCCCCCCCTTCTGGAGTGAGACTCTCCACCTATATCTGCTATCTCTCTCTTATATATATATCTCTCTAAGGGGGTCGCCCCCCTCTCTCTCTCTTCCCCCTCCCCCAAATTCGAATTTCCCCTCTCTCCACCCTCCCTTCCCTCCTCATTAAAGCCATATCCCTTCCCCATACCCTCATTCAATTATTCCCTCAACCCCTAGGTGGAATCCCCTCCCCCTAAACACCCTTTCATCTTCCCAACACATCTCTTCACTTCCCCAAGCCTCCATTCACCCCTCCCAATCCTAAAATTCAAACTCCCCCCTCTTTCTCTCTCCCCAGCCCCCCCTTGGTCGACCTCCCTTGACCCTTCAGCGCCTAGGGTCGCCCCCCATCTCCCCCATTCTTCCTTGGCCATCTCTCTTCCCTCTCCCATTCCACCCCATCTCTTGTGCTCACCCAGCCACCACACTGCCATCTCCAACCAGCTTCGCCCTCACCATTGATCCCTCAGCTCCCCATCAGTCCTCCAGCCACTCCCCTCCCCTCCCCATAGCCATTAGCCAACCCCATCTCCCTCCTAACCCTCACCACCCCATCAATCATATTCCTTTCAGCTTCAGACCCAGTCAAGGGTCACAGGCAGCAGAGCACCATTAGTTTGCATAGGCAGCCATGAACTTCCCTCAAGGCTTCAGGTGGAGTATCTTATACTGGGGGAAACCTCGTCAAGATAGATTCGCAACGAAGGTGGTCCTGCCGGCATCCGAGCTCGGAGCTGTTCGGGGGAGCAGATATCGCTGGACTGTGCTTCTATCCCCTGACTGGCGATCTGAAGTTGAGTGCAGAGGCTCCCACGACCAACTCGGCTGAGTTCTTGGCGCGATCATCAAAGGATAAGAACTGCGTCCAGTCCTCTTTCAGTACCATAAAGAAGGAGGTGATTCGCCTGCCCGAGCACCCGGTTCCGGCCATTCTCGTTGAAGGTCGCAGACTGCTCCTGTTTGTCCATGTTGGACCGACCCCCACTCTTCAGCTCAGAGCTTTCTTCTCCGACCTCCGCTTGCAGTCTTGTTCACTGTCGTTCGAAGCTACTTCATCCACGGTCGCGTCTCCACCAATTTCGCCTCCATCGGAGTTCGGTAGCACCCGTGACAGCTTCGGCATCAGTACCCTTTGGTTCTGCATCCCACAACACTCAGTCAGACCAGCCGAGTACTCTGAACTGCAGCGACCATTGGGGTCCACCAAACAGTGCCGAACTAGTACGGTCCGTTCCCTGGCCAGTCTCGGTCGTCTCAGTACTGATCCCTCCTCCGGCAACGTTCAAACGACCCCATGGCTGTCCCGACATCGACACCCTATCCTGCAGTCCCAGACCGGGCAGAACAGAGCAACTTGTGAAGACGACGGCGCAGCACCTCGGCTTGACCTCCGGATGACTAACAGCTCTTACGGCCGGCTTCTACCTCACCCCTAGTTGACTCAACATCAGTCCCTACTTCCTGCAGCACCGGGAGACGTCCGCAGTAGCTCAACATCCACTCTCTACCCTGACTGGTCACATCAAGTAGATTTAGGTGTATCGGCTTTTCCCCTCCCCTCCCTTGGCCGGCTGAAGGCCCCTCCCTGTGTGGAGGTAGTTTTGGATGTAATTTCAATTAATCTCCGCCCTGAGATCCCCCTCCTGCGAGAGGTGTAGTGTTGTACTTCTCTGATTTTCAGGTTAGAGCTACACCGATGCAGCGTGCGGGTGCATACCCACGCTTCCCCGCTCGCCTCGTCTCCGGCCGGGATCGGTGTATTCACATCGATCAGGTGAGCTCCGGGCCACATCCCTCACTTGTTTACTATTGCTTATTTAGGATTTCCTTTTAGCTCCCTCGGACGGTGAGTGAGCACCCGATCCAAATTTCCCACCAATTGAGTGGCCACTGTGGAGTGAGGCGAGAGCGACCACTTAACCCACGCCCTTGGCGTGCTTGGCGCCCGTGATTTGGACATCCCTGGCCCTTAGGGATCCATCCCAAGCTAGCCAACCCCCTAGAATCTCAAGGTCCAACCTCGGACCCTCATACCCATCGTCGGTCCACCTACGGACCCGGGTGTGCGCGTCACGGGTGAGTCCGCTTGAGTGAGTCCGCCGTTCGGTTCGTGCTTGCTAGCTAGGTCCAAGGGGTTGTTCGGTCTAGTTGCTGCATTTCCTTAGGGCGTATCACTTCAAATTGGTATCAGAGCAAGTTCTAGACTTGTCTCTACTAAGTCTTATCCTAGGGCCATTGCATTTATCACCCGTTCATAATGGCCACTTCCTACTTAGCCTACTCGTCTCACTTGGACCCAATAGACGTCTTTGTGTTTGATGGATCCCACCCTAGTTTATATCTAGAATGGGAAAGCTCCATAGATCACCACTTTGGGATGTTCACCCGGTCAGGGTCTATGCAAGTCAACTATGCCAAAAGTTTGCTCTGGCGCCAAGCTATGAATGAATGGCAAAACATTGTAGGCTTAAGGGAAGTTGGAAGGCAAGAGCCCATCGACTCTTGGGTTGAGATGAGAAATGAACTTAGGAAGATTTATGCCCATATGGACCCTCTTATCACCACAGAGGAAGCCCAAGCTCCCACCAAGAAGGAAGAAGAGCCTCAATCTTCCCTTACCCCTCATGGTCCGGATCCTCAAAAGCCATGCACCATCACACATGGCACCCGCACCATAGATGAGTCTATACTCTAATGGCTCAAGCAAAGTCCCACCTTCCCTAGCTCACCACCTGTCACGCCCCGTACTCTATACCGTCGAGGTATTGTCCGCTTTGGCCTACTGACCTCACGGTTTTATCCCTTTTTAAGGGTGATCGGCTCCAGAATGGGGGACTTCCCGGTAGGTCACCCATCCCAGTACTACTCCCCATTAAGCACGCTCAACTTCGGAGTTCTTTATAAGAACTGAGCCGATACTTGAAAAGGCGCCTCGATGATATAGAGTACAACTTTGCTATATTTGAGGGTGTTACAATCTACCCCTCTTATATAGGCGACGTCCTCGTCGCTGGGCACATATAGCACGCAATCACGCAATCAAGCCCCCAGGCAGGTAGGACTCTAGAGGTGGCCCCTACAGGCTCAAGAGGTGGCTCCCACTATGTAGCACTTTGCTCCATTACGGACTCAAGAGGTGGCTCCCATAGCGTAGCACTTTGCACTGCATGGCACTTAGTTCCCACACTTCCGGCTGGGGTATGGCTCTGATACCACAAAGACTGTCACGCCCCGAGCGCGGAAGATACCCGGAGATGCGCGACGTGTCTATATCAATCATGTCAATCAGAGTGGTCGTGTATTCGACACAAAGACAGAGATGCGCAAAATAGCAAGATAACCCAATCCTTTATTTCATAATGGATAGACTATTACAAATCCAATACTCTGTTTAATAAAAAAGAAAAGTACATAGTTGACTCGAGAAAACTATAGAAAAGACTAGATGACACTTGGAGAATCTCTATCTCTTTCACTCTTGATCATTCCCATCCGGTTGACTTCCATCATCGTCGGACTTACCTGAAAAGTAAAAAGGGACAAACGGAATGAGCGAACGCTCAGTAGGAAATTATATCTCAAGTACTAGCGAGGGGTTTAAGTAATTACATTTTCATGAATGCAATAAAGCTATGCATGCTCGCATAAAACGACAAGATAGAGAGAATGTAATATCAAGAAAATAAGATGAACTTAGTCATGAACTTCCAACAAGATAACAAGTTTATTCGAGATATTCAAGCAAGTACATTTAACAAGTCATGTCAAGAACTTTGGCTATCATGTATCAAGCAAGTAAATTACCCCTTTTCGGGCCACGCATTTCATTTCATGTCAAGTACGAGTCAAGTACAAGATGTGTGTGGAATGTCCAATCAAGCAAGTCAAGTACTCGGTATAATGCCAGATACCTTATCATTTTAACTCCCATGGGCACAAGTACTTTCGGGTGCTCCTCCCAGGACCAGATCGGGCCCTATATGCGCAGGCATTTATCATGTGTTTTGACATCCACTCTTGTTTATAGCCAACATAGAATTTCAATAATCAAGCTTGTAAACACGTATGACCACTTTGATAGATGAGAGTCCAAAATATGACAAAGGACATAGAATGGCGATAATAACGGTATAATCACGAGTTCGATAAAACTAGGTAGAATATGGTTCCCTTAACTTAGGTACCATGACAAATCAATATGGACATTCTTTATATAGAATTGAGGTCCACATAAACATAAGATCAAGCAAGATACCCTCATTCTTATCATAGAATTGGGGTTTACAAGAATGACACGATATGGCATGATATCATCATCCCATCAAGAATTTCTTATGATATACTCTTTGTATAATCATAAGGGCCGGTATACCATGTTTCTTTAGATTGACATGCAAAAACTGTGTAATGGGTTTTTAGGGTACAACCAGCTCAGTCGGCCTTGAGGGAATCCAAGGCTACGAGGAGTCTTACGGAGGTCTCTATGACTAACTCGCTAGTCCAAAGGAACGGAATGTCCAATGGAGAGCTTGTATGTCAATGAGAGTTGAGTGTGATCGATAAATCAACATGAAACGTGGGACTATACTCACGGAGTGGAGAATAGTGCCGATATATATGTATAATATGAAACCATCGGTAATAGAATCAGGATAAAATCAGTTTACAGTAAAATAACGACTTAAGTAAAGTCGTGTATTGAATAATTAACGCCTAACAGAAGGGCGTTTACATATATTGCCAATTTGCAGAATTTCCATTATTTCATTAATTTATCAAAAACACGCCTTTCCTGGGGGCGTTTCTTCAAAGTTGACGACTGCAGAGGCAGGCGTCTCATCATTTACATATTCGACAGGATATAATTATTCTCAGAAATTTATCAAAAACGCGCCCTTGTCAGGGGCGTTAATCATTAAATTCTTATTTTCACAGAATATATATTCCAGGATTTTAACAGGTACGCGCCCTAGTAAGGGGCGTTTATTTTTAATTCACGCCCTATGATGGGGCGTTTACATATGGAAAACGACCTAGTCTAGGTCGTGAATTCAAGAGATACCATGAGTTTTTCATGGGCAGTAATAATTTCAGGATAATAGAATTCATGGAGAACGAATGTATGGTCATGACAATAAAAATTTAGCAGGTTTGAAGACATGTGATCATGCATCATTGTAGGATCATTATTTCATAGATACTCAATTCTTAACATGGGTGATTAATGATTAAATGAAATTAACGCCTGTGTGCAGGGCGTCAAATCCAAAATTGACGACCTTGGCAGGGTCGTGATTTGTAAAGTAGCGCCCTAGTCTGGGGCGTGTATTTCATAGTCACGCCCTTGCTAAGGACGTTTCTTTCAAGAAATTAACAGAAAGTCGTTCAGAAACTATAGTAAACCAAACCATGTATATGCATGATAATTATTGTACTGTATCAATTTAGTTTGGGCTACAGTGACTTGAGAAAATCCTACCTTTAAGAGTTGATTTGGAGATGACCGTGAGGGGTTTTTGGCTAGCAGAGGATGATGACTTTGATGAAGAGGCTTCTACTGCGACTTACGAACAGTGGCAGCAACAACAAGGAGAAGAACAATCGTTCTTCAGAGATCTTCACGCTACAGAACCTGTAGAGGAAGAGAAAAGAAGTAAATATGAAGATGTTAATATTCTTCATAGTTGTAATCGATGTTTTAAGAAGATAGAAGAATATTACCTATTCTTCGGCAGCAGTAGAGTTTGCTGGACAAGAAGAAAATAATTATTCTTCACATAATCTGAAGCAAGAAAAAAAGAAAACAAAAGAAAATAAGAAGAACAGTTTGTTCTTCACGTACCTAGCAGCAGACGTTCGATCAAATGGGTTTAGGGTTCGTTCGATCAAGACTATTTATAGGATTTAGGAGTCCTAACAAAAGTAGTGTTTGATTGAAAGTAATATTTCAAGATTGAGTTATTACCACATTCGAACTCTTTCTCATAGTTATCACTTACCCTGGATAAGTTCTGGGTTCGAACGGTTCCGAATGGAATTAACGACTTTGGTCAGGGCGTGTATTATATAATTGACGCCTTGCATAAGGGCGTTTCTTAAAAAGCGCCTTGACAGAGGGCGTTTCGTGTTTTAAAACACGCCCAAGATAGGGGCGTTTATATTACTTACCCATTTGGTCGCGTGAGAACTGACGACCGCAGATGTGGGCGTCCTTTCTTTATTAACGCCATGGATAGAGGCGTTTCTTTATAAATTAACGCCTTAATAAGAGGCGTTATTTTTAATTTTGTTTTATTTCGTCCAATTAACCCTATTCCTTTCATATATTACTTCTGTAATATATATGTTTTAATTCATTTCAATTATTCATTTATTAGGGTTGCTACACCACCATTGGGATATAATTCCCAAATTGTTCCAACCCGGCCTCCCCATGTCACTTTCCAAACCTTCTACTTCGCGGGAGACTTGGGAGACATAGTGGATTGCCTATATTGGCAAGTCCACTTGACCGGCTTGCTTGCCATGGGACCATCGAAGCCTAGCACCATTAACTATGCCCACCCCACCATTGGCTCCATCACCTCCGTTTGCACGAGTGGGCATCGCACTATTGAGATCCTCCTATTTCTCCACTTAGAGAAAGAACCCACTACGGTCTACTCCCCACCCATTGAGATCCCAAATCCCAAATGTTCCCTCCACATTCCAGAAAAATTGGTTTGGCCTCTATTTTTTATTTTCCATTTTTTCATTTTCATTCTTCATTTCCTTCCAGATCTATCAGGTTTCTGTCTACTGTGACAACATCCCTGAACTTCCCATCTTCGACCCACCTTTTCATTTTTCCTGGAGCCCCCAATTTTACTGGAGGTTCTGTCCAACACCCCTTCCAACCACGAAGTTTCATGGAATTTCTAAAGACCTTCACCTATTTTCTAAAAATCACTTACAGATCTCCACTCAGTTCTATCTGTCTCTTTCCAGATCCGACCACCTACCAGTATAAAATATTTTTTCCCCTCTAAACCTCAACCAAATCGGTCATAAGAATTATTGCCGTTTTCCTCTCTCTCCCCTCTAAAACTTTTATGAAGATCTCATCTTCTGATTCGGAGGTCTACCCCACGTTCAATGCCAACTCTCAGGAAACTCAGTTTCTGCCCAGTCAGATCTGAGACTGAGAACAGTCCGGTTCTAAAAGCGCCCATCAGAAGCACGGCTCCGGTGAATTTTTTTGAGTCCCATAGGGTTGAAGTACTTCGAAATATCTTTCCAACGATACCTCTTGCGCATCGATCCGACTTCGGGAGTGATCGCAGCAGCAGATCTCGCCGTATCGTGCGCTGTGAAACAGAAGCAACAGATCCGTGGGCAGCAACTCCAAGACTTGGAGATCTGAGCTGATCAGCCTCCAACCGGGGTTCCCACTCGGCCACCATCTAGGGAGGCGCGCCACCAGGGGTCTCCATCATAGCGGGACCCACCCCATCAGACCCGGAGGACAGAGCGGCCGGTGGGCCCCGTGAACCCGTAGATCGCGCCGTCCGGATAGCACCAAAACGCGGGATTCGGTACCGACGGAGCGACATCAAGATGCTGCCCGTCAACCCAATTCGTGTGACTCTCGGGCCTCACATGTGACCTATTACCTCCCTACGTGGAGTGGGTCAAATTTTTTTACCACAGTAAAACTTTGTTAACCGGGAGTCCGGATTTGGCCGGGGTAGTCTTCCCCACACCGGGAGCGTGGAGGTAACAGTCTTAACTCCTTGGCGTTCATTTGCTAGTTTAGTATATGGTCATATGCCGCTGTAAGAGCGTAGGATTCTAACCCGTGAGTCCATGTCACCGCTGAGAGCGAGAGAGTGACCCGTCCCGTGACTCGATCCGAGCATGGAAGTGAGTCGGACTACCCTTAACTCTACCGGTTCCTCAACCATGCACGATCCGCGTTTCCCTCACTTGGGACGACGAGTGAGCTTGCGTTTCTGTTAGCGACGTATAGCCCATAGGATCTCTTAGTGTCGGGCCTAGTGTCTCTCATGCTCGTATGTTGCTGGTCGTGTATGCATTTAGAGTCCGAGGTCCATATCACTTAGAGTCGGTCCCCATGTCCATCCTGCATCAGTTTGGTATCATAGCGCAAGTTGAGTCTAGGGTAGTCTTTATGTCTAAGTCCGCAACAAAACAAAAAAAAAGAGTCCTTTAAGTCTAGTCATTGCCTAAGTCGGTCTAAGGGTGCATTTGCATACCATTGTTTGGTATATAAAAAGGTGTCGCCTGACCATTATGTTACGCCTATCGGAGAGGTGATTAACTCGCGTGAGAGGATCTTCGGATCCCCGGACTCCACCAGGTACTGGATCTTGGTTTAAGACTAGGGTCCTTAGTGTGCATTAGTTAGTGCATTCCAACCTTGCATAGTCATGTCTAGTGTCTTGTCCAACTGTCAGCATGTCCGTCTTGTAGTTCCCCATTTCCAATGGAATCTCGATCGCCCAGGCGATATTGCCGTTGGTCCACCCATGGGCTTGGCAACCACCCTCTCCACTTCCATAGGCCTGAAGCCTCGAATTGTTATGGCTCCAATGACCCGGGCGACTACCTCAAGTGGGAGGCCACCATGGACAACTATTTCGAATGTTACACCATGTCCGATGTCATGCAATTCAGTTTTGCCTAAGAGAGCCTTGTCCACAAAGTCGCTTGGAAATGGGAGAGCATTGAGCGCATGAGAGAGGTTAGGAGGCAAAGGCCCATCGAGTCGTGGCATGAGATGAAGGGTGAACTTAGGAAGGTCTACTTACTCGGCCCGATCACCTCCAACCGACCACACCCAACCACCTCCACCCAAGTGGGCCATAATCGGAGGCAAAGTGCCGCGCATGTAGAAGAGCCTAGGTTCACGACTAAGCCGAGTTCATATGGGAGAGTCCATTACATCGCTCCTACTCCAAAACCCACCATTGCCGAACTCTTCCAAATCATTTTGGATAGAGTGGATAGGAGGTGTGATTATATCGAGTCCCTGGTTTCCCCTTGCCTACCTCCTAGACAGAATGGAACCAAGCACGAGCCTAAGGAGGTTGCAACCGGTAGCCCCAACCCGATGCCATCTAAGGTGCCACCACAAGGCCCTCTCCCCATCATGACGGGTCAAGATCGACTTACCAGGGAGCGTAGTGGGTCACGACAGTAGTGTTATCGCTGCCAGGAGTTCGGCCACTTTGTCGGACAGTGTCCCACTCGGACGTCTCTAGCCCTAGGGGATAAAACGGTTGGAGAAGCCTCACTCTCCGATCATTATTCGGAGCCACCTCTGCCACAGCTACCCGTGTTTCTAATGGGAAAGCTACTCATAGCCGAGCCACTCCTTAGCTGGCTCAAGAATGGCCTGGCCCCATCTCCCTTCCCACCCATGGACCCTATCCTACCTCTAGTGCCAATCAATTCATTTCACACCACTTTCCGGTCTAGTCACTATGTGGATACATTGGATGACCTTCTTAAAGGGTTAGACCGGCAATTGACATTTACGCACTTGTTGGCTCCGGGCTTCGACTCACCCACAGGTCGTAGTTTCACTCATCCCGCCTTAGGGTCCATCACCTCCGTGTACACCGTGGGTCATGTTACCACGGAGGTTCTCCTACTCCTTCCGTTACCGGCCGAGCCTAACTTCATACCATTTACCCTGAGGGAGGAACCCTACCTCCTATATAAGATCAACGTCCCCTATACCCACATGCATGAAGGTGACCATCTACACCTTCAAGATTTCCAAATGTGGGACCATGACTTATGGAGGTCCAAATCAAGGGGTCATACCTTCTTTGATCCTTTCGATCCCTTCCCTAGTGACCCACCTTATCCATTCCATCTCATTAGGGAAGCCGCCTATCACACCCCTACACCGCAGGCTAGTCCATCTATACTTCACACTGAATCCATTCATCGGGGTAAGGAAGAAGGTGAATTCGGTTCTCTTACATCCAAGCCCAACGTATGTGATTGGTGCATCGTAGGATGTCTAGGAGTTTCTCATGACGTCAACCTCCCGTTACATCTACTGTATGCATGGCACACATTCGGGTGTCCTGGTCCACCCTTGCATGTGTCTGGGTCAGACTAACCGTAGGGTTGTTTAGGGTCGTGTGTGCATCCGTGTGTTTTTCTTTTTGCTAAGCATGTTATGAGTCTGCATGACGACGCCCGTCGTCACATTGAGGCCAGAAATGCACAGTATAAGGAGCTAGTCGATGGCCATAGACCCCACCATGAGTTTAAAAAGGGTGAATATGTCATGATCAGGGTAAGACCTGAACGGTTTCCCTCTGGAATCGTAAAGAAATTGCAAGCTCACGGAACAGGTCCATTTAGAGTGTTGAAACGCGTTGGATCCAATGCATATATTGTGGACCTGCCCGAGGAATATGGTATAAGCTCAACTTTCAATGTGTCGGATCTAGTTGCATATAGGGACCCATCGGTGATCCCTAGTGAGCCTTTCAAGCCATCTCCTCCCATTGAGAGTGATCCCACACCTGAGTGTCCACCACCAGCCCCATTTCTACAGCAGCGAGAGCATATTGATCATATACTAGATGAGAAGGTGACAGTTACCATGAGTGGATCCTACCTGCGCTACCTAGTGCGTTGGAGAGGGCGACCCGCCACCGAGGATACTTGGATTACCCGTGGAGAGTTGCATCGGATAGATCCGGACCTATTGGAGCACTACAAGAGCGATGCTGACCCTTACTCGACAGGGTCGAGTTTCTCCCACCTGGGGAGAATTGGTGCGGACACCAGAACGAGCGAGAAGCACGAACCGGCGAGCCGTCGGTACCGTACGCGGAGCACCACCCGGGCTACAACGGCTTGTATCTGGCTCGAAGACAGCTTGGAGACTCCCCCTTGAGTCTCGATATTTATAGTTTTTTGGGACTTTGTTTGTGTGTATTGTGTGTTTTATTCGGATTGTAAGAGGGGTTTATGTGTAATTTGGGACCACCCGGGTCCCGCGGGCCCCCCTACCTCTTCCCCATTGATCCACCTCATCTCTAGGGCCCATGTGGGGTCAGTCAACCTTCCAATAGTGGGCTTCTAGAAGAGTGGACCAAGGGGGGGACAAGAGGTTAACAAAGTCCAAGAAGGAGGCCTTCTAGTCAAGGGGGCACCCCCCATTTAGTATATTATATCAGGATTTGAATTTTTATTTTATTTGATTCCAAATCACATGGGAGAAATAAATTTGAACTCCCTCTTTTACCCCTCCCCAACCCTAGATCTAGGGATAGAACTAGTCTTTTTGTATTTTCTATAAGAACCTTGTATTTTTATTTTGAGTGGAATTAATGAGAAGAAAATCTTAGAATTTCCTCCATGAGCAAGGCCCGCCCCCTCTCTCTCTCCTCTCTCCCCCTTCAGCAGCTGGAAAGGCTGTGATTCTGAGGTGTGAAGCCTCCTCTATCGGTTCCGGAGATCGTCGCCGCCACCGCCACCGTGTCGCCATCGCACCACCGTCGTGTTCGCCGGAGTTCTGTCCACTCAAGATAGACCCCCCTCCATGAATTTATGCTCCCTTCCATGAGCTCTTTTGGAGCCCTAACTTTCAGGGTGTGTTCCATAGGTTCC